>OY997268.1:316318390-317554603 GCA_963921465.1 Triticum timopheevii
AATGATGCAACATGCAATAACAAGTTTGACCTGGGTAGGATAAGGGTGGAATGGCTTCGGATCCAGGATCTTAAACCTATTCTTCAGAGCTTCAAATGCCCTCTCGGCTGTTACTCTAAGGCTGGAGTGTCTGAGATTGAACAATTCCTGGGGAGTCCTAAGATAGTTCCTACCAGAGAACTCGTTCAGATGGTACCTATTTTTTCTGAAGGGTGGAATAACACCTGGCCAACATGCATAGCCAGCATCTCCTAGAGCTCCCAACTGCGAAGCTCTTTTCTAGAGTGAGTCAACAATTCATGGATCCATGTTTGGATGAAGCTATGTACCCGGGTAGAGATGATTTGTCTCAAAGATGTTCCGCTCATCCAAGAATCTGAAACTTCATCTACATAAACTCATAAATAGTCCTTTCATTTCTTTTCTTGACTTAAAAAGGTAATCAATCCTTTCTTTTCATCTTTTATCAAGTCTTCCTCTTCCTGATTGAGTCAATCAGGGATAGAAATTCGGATCAACTATGAGGAGTAGGGCTGTTGGGCAAGTGAATGAACTCTCTCCTAGGCATTTCCAATAAGTTCTTTGAGGTAGAACTTGCCATCAGGGATGTTGATGCCATCATGACGACTCATCTATCACTGAGAATGTTAGCATCATGTGCTGATCCTTCCCAACAAGCACTATTGCAGGATGCTGCTAACGCGACACTACGATCAGAGACCCTTTGACGAAACTGTGTGCGATGCATTAATTGCAAACAGTGGTGTAAAAAACCATCAAAAAGGTGCAAAATGTTTACAATGACGAATGCATCAAACACGGTTTAGATTTTAGTTCCATGTGTGATGTAGGGCATACGGTTCAGTGCAATTAACCGTTTGCGATGAGGAGCAACAAAAGAAATGGGCAGCCAGATGAAGGTGTGTGCGATAAACAACATACGGTTCACTAGGATGAGCTGTTTGTGATTAGGCAACACAAAATAAACGGCCAGCCAGATCAAGGTGTGTGCGATATATGACATGTGGTTCACGCGGATGAACTGTTTGTGTTGAGACAATAGAACATAAACGATTCAATATAACAAGATGTGTGGGATAGGCGGTAGACAAGTCTGTAATCATAGATGTGTGCGAAGACCGATAATAACACAGACAATTGTTGCTAAGAAGACGTGTGTGTTGTGCGATGGGATTGCATACAGAACAACAACATATATATACACACTTATAAGGACATGGTTGCATAACCAAATTAAACACCCACTTACATAGGTGGCTACTATAACCATGGCATTTGCACACACCAAAGTAAACTAATACATGCATAATTTCATAGTGGCTACTACACACATGACACTTCCACACACCAATAAAGTAAACTGTATATTACATGCATGATTAACTAGCATAAACGATCATCTGATCATCATCTACTTCTTGTGATGCTTGCTCTGCTTGTGGCTCAATCCGGGCTCGTCGATTTGGGTAACGAGGCACTTCCTCATGTCATCGATCCACCTGTGCATCTCGTAGCATGTGTACACGCTCTTGGCCGCGAACCTGAGGTGAGGTTCATCTAGTCGCCGCATCCAGGCCCTATGCTAGGATACATGACTTGTTCTCTGGGCATCCTGCTTCATCTTTTCGCAGTAGGGGTCGATGATGGCCGAGGCGAGTTCGACCAGGGAGTCCTTCTTCGTGCTACCCCAGACCCTGTAGTGGTCACAGATTTCGACAAGGTTCTTGCAGGCCAAGCCCGTAACACTGAGCACTTTTACATCATCGGTGGTTTCCACCGTGGCGAACTTGGTCGGTGTTGTTGACAAACCTGTTGAAACGGTCGCAAGGCTCCGTGGCCATGCAGTAGTGGTAGATGAGGAAATGACGGCGCACGAACAACTGGGCAACGACAACCTTCTGATCTATGCCGGGAACACCGGCGGTGTACTGGAGGTCGATGCCGACCACCTTGTACTTGTCTCCAGCAAGCAACTGCTCAACGATGTTGATGTAGTCGTCCACCAGAGCCGGGTCGATGGTGTACACCACCGAGAGATACGTCTCCCTCGTGTGGGTCTCCACTTTATGCTCGCCGAACTCCATTGGAGTGCCGCTAGATATCCCCTCTCTATGTGTCGTCATGGGTGTGCTTGTTGTGTTGTGGGGCACGATCGAAAGGTTGGAGACACTAAGGTTATAATGGTTATGAGAATTAAGGGGGGGGATGGCACGTCCTGATGACAGTTCTAATTCACAGCGCGTAACTCCATCGTGCCGCACGTAACTGCATCGCGTGGCAACGTGCACGGCGTAACCGCATGCATATGGGGCCCCCGACGTGATCGTGCGCAGGCCCAACCACTGGTAGAGCGCGTGCGGAGGGACGCGAGCAGAGCGCTCCACGGTCGCCTCAACAGCGAGCAACCATATATATGCATATAGCAGTTGAAAACACAAGGAAAAGCTGTCCACAACCTGAGTGCGCCGATGGACACGAGCAGAGCGCGCCGCGGCGCCTAACGGCGAGCAACCATATATATGCATATAGCAGTTGAACTGTTTGTATAAATTAAGCACGACTGCTTAATCTATGAATGAAGTCTATGCTTAATTACTGAATTTTAGTTGCAAAATTAGATAGTGCTAGTGATTTTTAGCTGCATATTTTGACAAATCGCCATTGGAACCGTTGTATGTCCTCTCTGTATGTGTCGTCGTGGGTGTGCTTATTGTGTCGTGCGCCGGCCCCAAACACTGGCAGCACAACTTATAAATTGATGGATGGAGTACTAGTTACAGTGATGCATATAATTAAGCAAAGGGATCACACATGTTTGTATTAACTGGAACGAGAATGCAATAGCACAATAAGAATTAAGGAGGCAAGAAGAAAGATGCATCCATAAACATACGACCTCCTCCTCCTCAACTCAGTGTGTCGGGCCACCGACTGGCGGCTAAGGAGCGGCGGCTTTTGTGGCGAGGTCAAGGTGCTTCTCAGCAAAGGCATCCAAGGCTTCCAGCCGGTTGAAGAAGGCCAACGTCGTAGCGTCCTCACTAGCCTTGTAGATACCTATGTACACGATTTGCTCGTACACATGGATGTGTAGGTCGACGAATTCTTGCAGGGCGAGGCGCCTCACGGCGAGCGTGGCCTCCAGGTGGACATTCTTCGTGGCGTCGGCGGGCAGTCCAGGGCCAGCAGTGCTTGAAAGAGGTTCCGACCATGGAGGCCGATTAGGATGGCAGGCAATGAGGAGCCCGGGCGTGCAGGCTGGAGGAGTATAGCGATGTCGTCCGCGAGCTTCTTGATGACGGTGAACTTGTTGGTAGTGGCAACGATTATCTGGTCCAACTGAGAGTCGTAGCTGGCGTCGACGACGGCCATCCACCAGCCAGTCGCCAACACTGTTTGGAGACGATCCTCGGTGCCATGCCGCAGGCCGGCGTCGTGGACCGTCTGGCACAGCCGCTGGCCGCTCGCGCGCATCGCCGCCATGGGTCTGGAGTGATCACTTTTGCGCTTAGTGTAGGTGCTTAGGCAAATGGTTAGGTGCGTACGATGTGGTAGATGCATTGGAATGGAGGGGCGCCTTTATATGAGTGCAAACTGCGTTGTATTCACATCGTGCTGCCTCTTTTACCGGTCCTCCTCCCATTACTTCCCTCATGCATTCATGATGCTAATTGAAGGAGGATTTATCATTGGTCGTTCAACATTTCGGGAACTGCTACCCTCTCCCTTGTCTGCATTAAAGCCGTATCGGGAACTGCAGCGCCCGCTGCATGCCCGGCTGAACACGCCTCCTCGCCTCCATCTATGCTTAATTACTGAATTTTAGTTGCAAAAATTAGATACTGCTAGCTTCATATTTTGACAAATCACAGTGTTACAAGGTTGACAAATGGCAATGTTACTAGATCAACAAATGTCAATCTTTCCAGTTTGACAAATGGCAACATACCCAATATGATAGATGCAATACCAAATTGTTTGTAAGTGGTTGCACACGGGTCATCCAAAAGAACCGTTTGCTTTGAAGAGATGCACAAATCCTGCTCTCACTTTGCATACGGGTGTTCTTTCTAAAAGATTTGTGATCAAGAGCCATTAAAACCTATAGCCATTAAAAGCAAGACATGTGGCGTCACGTGAATTGTTAAAATTTGAGTTATGCACATAAATGCATTGAAAACTCAATTAATGCATAAAAGTGTCCAAACGAACCCCAAAAAATCCCAAAAATTGACACAACACTCCTGTTGTTCTATGTTGACACGAGAATTTTTTTGAAAGCAATAAGAGGCAATGGATATCATTTCGTCCCCAAAGGTGGGACGTTCCCTACTGAAACCATCATGCTTGTTGTGAGAAGCTCTGGTTTGTGAGAAGCATATACCCAAACCTTTCCCAAATGGGACCAAAAATTTACCACGACATGTTGATGCCGCTCCATGATAGCATGCCAAGTTTCATGAATTTCAAATGAGTTTTGGATTTACTAGAATTAAAAAACCAGGTATCTCAATGTTTGTGGCCAAGTGACGGTGGCAGGGTGTTTGACATTCATTCCCATTTCTTGCATGGGACCTAAGCATGCAACCAAGGACACATATTTGAATTTTCAACCAATTTATATGCATTAGAGCATGTGCATGTAGTTCAAATTTGAATTATGCACATAAATGCATTGAGAAACTCAATTAATGCATAAAATGTCCAAACGAACCCCGAAAAATCCCAAAAGTTGACACACACTCCTGTTGTTATATGTTGACACGAGAAATTTTTTGAAAGCAATAAGAGGAAATGGATATTGTTTCGTCCCCAAAGGTGGGATGTTCCCTACCGAAACCATCAGGCTTGTTGTGAGAAGCTCTGGTTTGTGAGAAGCATATCCCCAAACCTGCCCCAAAATGGACAAAAAATTTACCACGACATGTTGGTGCCGCTCCATGATAGCATGCCAAGTTTCATGAATTTCAGACGAGTTTTGGATTCACTAGAATTTAAAAACCAGGTATCTCAATGTTTGCGGCCGAGGGTGGCAGGGTGTTTGACATTCATTCCTATTTCTTGCATGGGACCTAAGCATGCAACCAAGGACACATATTTGAATTTTCAACCAATTTATATGCATTAGAGCATGTGCATGTAGTTCACATTTGAATTATGCACATGAATGCATAGAAAACTCAGTTAATGTATAAAAATGTCCAAGCTAACCCCCCAAAATCCCCAAAATTGACACAACACCCGTGTTGTTCTATGTTGACACTAGGAAAAAATGAAACTGAGAAGAGGCAATGCATATCGTTTCGTCCAGAAAGGTGAAACATTCCCTACCAAAATCATCGGGCTTGTTGTGAGAAGCTCTGGTTTGTGAGAAGCATATCCCAAAACCTGCCCCAAATGGGACAAAAAATTTACCACGGCATGTTGATGCCTCTCCATGACAGCATGCCAAGTTTCATGAATTTCAGACGAGCTTTGGATTTACTAGAATTTAAAAACCAGGTATATATCTCAATGTTTGCGGCCCAGTGCCAGTGGCAGGGTGTTTGACATTCATTCTCATTTCTTGCATGGGACCTAAGCATGCAACCAAGGACACATATTTGAATGTTCAACTAATTTATATGCATTAGAGCATGTGCATCTAGTTCAAATTTAGTTATGCACATGAATGCATAGAAAACTCAGTTAATGTATAAAAATGTCCAACCGAACCCCGAAAATTCCCAAAAATTGACACAACACTCCTGTTGTTCTATGTTGACACTCGGAATTTTTTTTTGAAATCGAGAAGATGCAACGGATATCATTTCATCTAGAAAGGTGAAACGTTCCCTATCGAAACCATCACACTTGTTGTGAGAAGCTCTGGTTTGTGAGAAGCTTATACCCAAACCTGCCCCAAATGGTAATTTTTTTACCACGACATGTTGATGCCGCTCCATGATAGCATGCCAAGTTTCATGAATTTCGGACGACTTTTGGGTTTACTAGAATTACAAAAGCAAGCACCTCAATGTTTGCTGGAGAGCCACGGTGCCGTGGTGTTTGAAATTCATCCCCATTTCTTGAATGGGGCGTAAGAATCAACCCATGGACACATATATCATTTTACAACTCATTTTGGTGCACCGGAGCATGTGCATGTGGTTTAATTTTGAACTGTGCACCTGAAATGCCTAGAAAACCAAGTTACCGTATAAAAATGTCCAAACGAACCCTGAATAATTCCAATTTTTTTTGACGACACACCTATAGTTGCATTTTCACTACAGATAGAAGTTCTAGCAATTCAAACACCATCCTTTGCAGTTGTGACCCCATTATGTAATTCAAATCAAGATGAAAAATCAAGTAGATCCCACACAATTTATTATCACCAACCGTGTGAGGTGCAGTACAAAATATCGTGGAGCACCGCCGGTGTATAGTACACCTATGGCTTACGCGAGAAGGTGCGACGGCTACAGTCCGCAGCCCGCTCTGAATAAGGGACCGTGTCTGATGACAATTTGTGCGCCAGTTTTTTCGCTGAAGCAATTCCAAATTTTTGGCTTCCGCAGAAATATCTACCTCCCCGCCCCTCCCCCTTACCAAAAGGCACATTTCCCCTGTTTTTGCCTTCCTTTCCAATTTGAAACCTTCACTCCTTGCTTGCAGCATCGCTTCCTCGCCGGTGACCCTCCTTCACGCTGCTCGGCCTCGCCTATCCAGGCAGGTAATCCACACCCGAACCCCCTCCTCCTCCTTCCACATCCCACATGCCCGACCACCAGCGCGAGCGCGACACCTTCCACCCAATTCACCGACCCCTCCACCAAATAAGCACCGCCCTAAGCCATGGTGCACGTAGTATAGCCAGGATCTCAAGGAGCATTTGGCAGTGGTGAAGCAAATCGCGGCCGCACACGCGGATGAGGTCATGATGGCTGCCATTCGTGCCGACCCCTAGATCTTGGAGGAGCACCTCTCCGTTGAGGCCATCGTCGACGCCTCGCGCGCCAATGCGGTGGTGCGGTTGTCTGCATTAAACAACAGTTCGTGGCTTTTTCTCGGGGCCACCGTCGGTACCTTCGATGAAGACTACGAGGTGTTTTCTCAGCATGCACGTGCTTACCTCATCTCGAGAGCCAGCAGGTTGGTGCCCGGAGCGGCTCAGGCTACTCACCACTACGACGAGGGCACCCATGATGCGGAGGCCTTGCCCTCTTCCATTTCCAAGGAGCCAATCGTCATTGATATCTCCGACAATGAGTAGCTTGTCTTATTAGCTCACTATAAGGACCCATGTTCAGTTTGCTAGCTACTGCCTTTCCTTAACAAATTCTAGTGAATTGTGCTATCTACTTTTACCATGCAATCTTCTGCTCTAGTGTATATGTTCTATATGTCGTGCAATGCGGTGTTAAGTTAACTATTTGGTTCAATTCTGCAAATGTGATGTTCAATTCTTTAGGGTGCAATTTTCCAAGTTGTCAAGCATGCTTGTTTTGGTTAACTGTCTGATCTTCTATTAGGAGTATGTTATATTGTGCAATGTGGTGCTCAGTTAACGTTTGGTCCCTTTGTTGTGGTGTTTAGTTAAATGTTTGGTTCAATTCTGCAATGCTATGTTCAATTGTTGTGTGTGCACTCTATTATTGTATACCATGTGAGAAATAAATCGAATTTGGCTGTACTAAATACACGAGAAACAAATACGATTGCTATATTTCCAAGTTGTTAAGCATGCTTGGTTTGGTTAACTGTTTGATCTTCTATGAGGAGTATGTTGTATTGTGCAATGTGGTGCTCAGTTAATGTTTGGTTCATTTGTTGTGGTGTTTAGTTAACTGCTTGGTTCAATTCTGCAATGCGATGTTCAATTGTTGTGGTTGCATTCTGTTATTGTATAATGTGAGGAATAAATCGAATTTGGCTGCACTTAATACATGAGAAACATATACAAGTGCTATATTTCCTAGTTCTTAATCATGCTCGATTTAGATAGATGGGTTTTCCATGTGGCTTGAATTAATCTGATGAATCTGCAATGTGCTTATTTTTCATCAACATATTTCCTATACCACTATATAGTGTGCCAATAGCTTCAAAAAATAGTCATTGGATATGCCCATCCAACGGTCAAGAGATGGCAAATCCGAGCATTATCATCCGTTGGATATAGTTTTTAACTCATAGGATACTGCCACGTGGCCTTCTAATTGAAAACCCAACTCTACCATCTCATGTGTTCTAGAAGTATCTATCCACATGCTTATTTGATACTCTAATAAAAAGAGGCTAGAACAATCTGGATTCTAGAGGTAAGAACCAAGTTGGATCTTGTCCAGTACGATTCTAGAAAAGGAAATACATATTCAAACCACCTTTGATAGCATGTGACGTGTAAAGCACATACAATTTACTAGTACTGATAGCATGTGAACCCTTGATAGCATGTGAACCCTTACTTAACTTGATGACTAACTACCTTATATGTGTTGCAGGGAAACAATGGGAAGCATTGAGGTTTACAAGATGGTACTAACTATTATACCTTGCCTTTTTTTATTCCTTTGCCCCATTTCCAATATAGAGAAGATATTTATGCACATCCTTGTTTTCAGGCCTTTTCAAAGCAGTTCACTAATGATTACCTCTCAAACCACCTCTATGGTCAGGAGGCGAGGAAAGTTTTCATACAACACCCACAGTTCAATATTGAAGCGTTCCTAAAGAGGACGAAGGATGGACGGTCAATCATCCACAGGCACTGGCCTAAAGTTGCAAGACCTTCAACATGAATGAAGGCTCAATATTTGCCTTCCGCTTCAACAATTTTCCAGATGAGATGCATCTACCTATGTACCGTCTATGAAGCTAATTTCGAAAGGTTCTAGATGTTGCATGTCAAACTTGGTGCTCGTGCAGTTGCGTAATTGGATAGCTGAGTGCTGAAGCTATATCATGTTGTACTCGGATGTATTTCAATTATGAAATCCTGCTTCCTTAATATAGAAATGAAATATATTATGTGCTTAATATGAATGTCAATTAGATTAATAAATGGATTATTAATAGTAGGGCAATTAGCCTGCTAATTGGGTTTTCCTATTGCAAATGGTTATTGAGAAAACACCATGGGCGATGACCTCAGGCAACGCACACAGTTTCTAGCAATAAACCTTGTTGGATCAATGAACAATCACACACGACATTCTCTTGAAAACTGTTTGCGTTATGCCACCTTGCGCAAATGTTTTCCTTGGAGTGACTATGTGGGATGTATATACGAACGGAAACCTTTAGCGGGAACTGACTGTGTGGGATGTACTTACGACCGGAAACGTTTCGCCTATATAATTGTATTTTTTAGCACTACTGTACGTATAACCATATTTGGTCGCTCGCTGGTCGCACACGACCTCATTTTGCCAAGCGTGTGTGCCTGGAGGGCAAATCCCCAACGGTTTCTGGGTCATGTGGGAAGGACCCCCCTATCGCAGTCACTCACTAGGTGATAGTTCCGAACGCCTTCGCGAAAAGGGGTTAAAAACCGTTTGTATAGCACCGACGCGTACGAGTGAATATAGCACATACATGGACTTCAGATAAAAGTCAACAGCAACAAGCACATTCTGATTTGTGTAGTGCTTCCTCCCTTTATATGTTGCAGCTTGTGACCTCGACACTCTGGCCGTGACATGAGTACCATTTATTGCTCCAATGCAATCCTGGAATGGCATTACAAGATGCTAGAATGGCCACAACATAACAATAACAACATATCTAGGCATGAACTACATACTATCAGTACTCACCTTGAAGCATGGATACCATCTTGTGCTAGTGCGAATCTTGGTAGGAGTCCGGATGGTTGGTGACTTGATCATCTCTCATGTGAGCTCTCCAACAGCATACAACACTTGCTTGAAGTACCTAGAGATGGTCTCCATTGATCTCCTGAAGGTGTTTTGTACAATCTTGAATCTCTCGTTATGACCAACAACATGGAGGAAGATGGCTACTCGCTCTTCCGCAGTGGTGTGGATGCTATCTTCTAGCAGCCCCCTACTCCTAAACGTCTGCACAAGCCTGGCGAAATGTGCTCTTTACATTCGAAACATCCATAGAGCCTATATATCGTTGCAGTTGTAGATGTAGTTCAGATTCGCTATCCTCTCCTGATCCCGGATTAACATCCAACCATATTGGATCAGCGGTTTGTCATTCCGACGAACAACTCTCTTATGGACCAACATGATCAGGCTTGAACCATAGCTATCAGTGTTGCTGCTTGAACTAGAAACTTCGTTCGTTCATCCACAACCTAAGTGACATCCATGATGCGGTCAATAATGGCGCAATCGACCCCAAGCGCTCCTACCAAATGACCTAACAGAGGAGAGGGAGGGGGTAGCTTACCAGCTTTTGGGTCGGGGAGGAATTGATGAGGACATGGCTACCTTGGATATGACCAAAAATATTGCATACATGCATATTTGTCAGGTGATTTCTAGTGCAAACTATTCAATAATCTATTTATGTTATCCAGAACAAAAATACTTCACACACTTTTGTGTTTTGTCTAATTGCATGTGTATGGGACATTTGTACAATCCACATATGAAGATAAGGAAGAAAGAGATGTTTATTTGCTGTTCAAAAAGTTCTCTCACGTCACTTTTGGCGCAAGAGAAGATAGAGTCCAAGTCTCCCACGTTCTGGACTCAGATTCGGACTGCACAGACATACCTGACTCAAAACATCAACAACTTTTTCATACGGACTCCGAATTGGGTGATTCTTTTTTTGTTGGAAAGTAGATTGCGTCCTCTTTCCAACCCAACTGGATTCACCTTAAAATTCGTCCGGAGTGTTGAGTTATGGAAGAAACAATCTAATGCTGCAGCAGAATCCGAGTCAAACTACAAGTCCAAAGGTGTTACGTCACCTCCACTTGGGCCCATTGGCCTTGTACGACCTAGGGTTAGTTTTAGGCTGCCTTGGGACGTCCTCCCACCTCCTTGGCCACCACCCCTTGCTCCTATATAAGTAGATTCATCTAGTAGCTTTTCCCTTGGGATTTGTTTAGTTAAAAGTTAGCTATTGCAACTTTGTGTACTTCGTTTGTGTCCAACGACCAGACCAAGACCGCTCACGGATCCCCACCATTATCAATACTTCATCCATATTCGCAATATTTAGATTGCTTTATCATATTCTTGCTTGTTCTTCGATTGCTTGCAGGAATAGACCTTCGTGGTCAGGCTGATCGTGCTTCCGGCATCGCCAGTAACCTCAGGAGATTGGTTTAGCGATTGCTAAGGCGCAACGTCGTGCATGTTTGTAGTCGGATCGTCAAAGTCGTCTTCACCAAATCGATAGTTATTATCTCATCGAAAGATCGGGACACCCCGCCTCTATCAAGTGGTATCAGTTTTCAGGTTGGTCGGTGAGAATTTCCAGTTATCCCTAGATTACATTTATTTTCTTACCTATTGTCCAAGAAAAAGCCACAAAAGAAGTTAGATCTGTTCATCCTTTGTCCTAGCCAGTCTGAGCCTTTGCAATTTTCTTTTCATTGTTTGCATTATTGAATTATCGGTTGCATCGTCGTGTCGAGTTGCTGGTCTTAGTATCTAGTTCCTTTAGAGTTTCGAGTTCTGTTCACATTAGTCACGCCACCGCTGCATCATTATCCCTTCCACTATCCACCATCCCATCCATCAATTTCCACCACGTGCTACGCACTGTTCATTGTCATAATCATAGTTGAGGTCATTCACATCTTGGCCTGATCCAATCTGCACCTTATCTAGTTTGTCTTGGAAAGAGGGAGAAAAAAAGATAGAAAAAAAATAAAAAAAGGGAAAGAAGAAAAAGAAAAAGAAAAAAAGTGTGAGAAAAAAAGAGAGAAAAAAATTTCAGATCTATCTAGAATCAATCCCGTACCTGAATTCGGATTGGAATCTGTTTTGCGCACTGTTCAGTAAAACAGGTATATATTCCTCATACAAAATCCGTTTTGGCTCCGTGAGTACTCAAATTAAAGCTAGCGATAAGCCTCATCTAGATAGTTACAGAAGCTGGTTCAATATTTGAAACCTCAAAATCGGCTTCTAAATAGGTCTTTTTTCCCTCCGAAGTTCGTTAACACAGCTTGTTCCAATTTTTCAGGCTAGTTTTAGAATTCTTTGACTCCTGATATCAATTCGGAATTGAGTGATTCTTTTTGGATTGGAAAGCTTGAGTTTGTAGCATTCTTTGAAAAATTATCAGAAAATTGGCTCAAAGTTTTCAAGAGGAAAGTTGGAGAGAGTTGTTGTATATCCTGTTTGGCAGTTATTTTTCATCATTATCTTCACTGCCGTTGTGATCTTCACTTATATCTTGCTGTCCAGAGCTACTTAGTATCCTTGATTGATGCTAGTTGTGCTACGCCGTGACCTCATTAGTGTTCTAGGCTCGCGTATCTAGTCCGGTCTAGCCTAGGACCAGCACAGTACCATCATTGAGCGTTTATTCAACAGTGCATCTTTGAATTGATTATTGCTAAATTTTTTGCTACCTATATATAGCCAACCGAGCTCCACATATTTCTACACCATGTATACGTACGTTCCCCTAGCAATCGCTTTACACAATCTTCAGAGTTACTTGACACTGCTGGTTGCCTGTCACCACCTGCCGCATGGTAAGAACTTGTAAGATATTGATATTTGCTTTACTGTGAGCACTTTACAACCACATCCTAGTAGTTCATAGGAACATTATTCTCGAATTTTGTTTCTTGTTTCTACTAATCATGACAGGTTCCGGAGATAGAAGTTCTTGGACGACGGACACATCTTCACCATCACGAGAGTTGGGACAATACACACAAGCACATGGTCAGATTATCTCTTTACCGTCATTTGAGGGTAGATTTAATCCTGTTATTTATCTAGCTTGGGAGCTTGAAGTAGAACAAGTTTTTCGTCACCATAAATTTTCTAAACTTGAGAGAGTACGAGCTGCCACTAGAGCATTTACTGGTTTTGCTTCTGTTTGGTGGAGTGTGCATTGTAAGAAAAACATTGATAACCAACCCACAACTTGGAAACATTTGAAAGATGTAATGAGGCAACAATTTTTTCCCTCCTTACTATCGTTGTGAATTGCTTCACAAATTTGAACAATTTAAACAAGACAACAACACTGTTCATGCTTACTACCAAGAGTTCAAATCTTATATGAATCATTGTGACATAGAAGAATCTGAGGATGCTACAATGAATAGATTTTTTGGTGGTTTGAACCATGATATTCAGGCAAGATTTCAGTATATTCCTCGGGACTCAGATTCAGACTGCACAGATATACCTGACTCAAAACGTCAACAACTTTTTCATACGGACTCCGAATTGGGTGATTCTTCTTTTGTTGGAAAGTAGATTCCGTCCTCTTTCCAACCCAATTGGATTCAACTTAAAATTCGTCCGGAGTGTTGAGTTATGGAAGAAACAATCTGATGCTGCAATAGAATCCGAGTCAAACTACAAGTCCAAAGGTGTTACGTCACCTCCACTTGGGCCCATTGGCCTTGTACGACCTAGGGTTAGTTTTAGGCTGCCTTGGGACGTCCTCCCACCTCCTTGGCCGCCACCCCTTGATCCTATATAAGTAGATCCATCTAGTAGCTTTTCCCTTGGGATTTGTTTAGTTAAAAGTTAGCTATTGCAACTTCGTGTACTTCGTTTGTGTCCAACGACCAGACCAAGACCGCTTACGGATCCCCACCATTATCAATACTTCATCCATATTCGCAATATTTAGATTGTTTTATCATATTCTTGCTTGTTCTTAGATTGCTTGCAGGAATAGACCTTCGTGGTCAGGCTGATCGTGCTTCCGGCATCGTCAGTAACCTCAAGAGATTGGTTTAGCGATTGCTAAGGCGCAACGTCGTGCACGTTTGTAGTCGGATCATCAAAGTCATCTTCACCAAATCGATAGTTACCATCTCATCGAAAGATCGGGACCCTCGCCTCTATCAGGCATGGCCGAGACGAGGATATCCGGACATACTCAAAGAAGAAGGGGAGAAGTAGTTGCCGCTGCCGGGGAGTGCTGCTCCAGCTAGCAACACCGTCGCCGCCGCTATCGCAACCGCATATATGAGTCATCAGCGCCGCCGGTGCCAATAACAGAGGAGGGCTTGTCCTAGATCCAGGGGTGAGTGAGTAAAAGGGGTGGTGAGGGTATATCTCGTGCCATCCCGCCTCCGTCGATTTCCCCCTCCCGCCATCTGTGACCGGATCCCCCCTGCACCGCGCCCTATGTTACATCTTCCTTTTGCGATGACTCGGCCTGGCTTGCTGGAAACGGCCGATTCGAGCGTTCCCAACAAGCCAGGCTCTAGGGTGCTTTAAGTTTCGTGCCGATGCGAGACAGGCCTGCTTGCACGCAACCAAATGGCCCATTTTCATCCTGCGCATACCTAGTTGGGATGCATGCAACCTACCAGACGCGTCCTTAATTAACTTGAGGAAAAACAAGAAGAAGCTAGATTGATATGGCAATATACTATATTTCCCATGCTATATCAGCGAATTGTATATTCCTACAACTATCATAATGAAAAGACAAAAGGAATTTGCCTAGACGGTGTATGGAGATGTCGACGCCACTGCCACTACAAGAAATACGCTCAATTGTGACTCCCCATTTTGGTCGTTAATTCGTCATTGCTTTCGTTTATAGACCTTTTTACCAAATTCAGAAGGTCAATAGTTGGCCGCCAAGAACAAACAAATGTGACCTTTTTTGGAATTTTGGTCATGGCCGCCCTTGACCAAAATTTTGGTCATTAAATCTTTACCCAAAATTATGGTCATTACTAATGAGCCTAGACCACATAGGATTTGATGTGGCCAAGCCAACGTGGAGATGTCCACATGGCACATGTGATGACATGGCAAAAATGATGACGTGGGCGCCATGTAGGATCAATTGAAATAAGTTGTTTCAATGGGCCGAGCCTAATAATTAGCCCATTTTCAGATTTACTTTTGAGCCACAACTATGGGCCAAGCCCGTTAATTCGGTCCATTTTTAGATTAACTTTTGGGCCACAACCATGGACCTAGCCCAAAAGATCAGCCCGATAATGTTTGTTCTTGGGCTGAGGTGATCACTGGTACATCGATGTGCTATACAAATGTTTTTTAACCCCTTTCCGCGACAGCATTTGGATCCGTCGCCAAGTGAGTGTGGGTGATAGGGGGTCCTTCCCACATGACCCAGAAACCGTCGGGGATAGGCCCTCCGGCCACACACGCTCAACAAAATGAGGTCGTGTGCGACGTGCGAACGATCAAATATGATTATACGTACAATTGTATTAAAAAATTATACATGCCAAATTGTTTCTAGTCGTAAGTGCATCCCACACAGTCAATCCCGGCTAAACGTTTCTGTTCGTATGTACATTCCACATAGTCAATCCAAGGAATATGTTTCCGTTAGTATGTACATCCCACACAGTCAATCCAAGAAGTACGTTTCCGTTCATATATACATCCCACACAGTCACTCCAAGGAAAACATTTCCGTTTACATGTACATCACACACAATTTTCCCCATTAAATCGTTTGCGATAGCATTGCCATTGCAGACGATATTAACAATTTTACCATTTGTGTTATTGAATGCATCACACACGGTGCGTAGAAGAAACTATGTGGCGTAGGCTGTCCATCACACACACTTTTTATGTGGTAACTTTTGCGCAAGGTGGCCTAACGCAAACAGTTTTCAAGAGGAAGTCGTGTGTGATTGTTCATTGATCCAACACGGTTTATTTCTAGAAACTGTGTGCGGTGCCTAAGATCATCGCCCACGTGTTTTCTTAATAACTATTTGCAATAGAAAACCCCAATTAGCATGCTAGTCAGTCATTAGCAGGCTAATTGTCCTATTGTTAATAATCCATTTATTACTCTAATTGACATTTCATATTAAGCACACAATATATTTCATTTTCATATTAAGAAAGCAGGATTTCATAATTGAAATACACCAGAGTACAACATCATATAGCTTCAGCACTCAGCTACCCCATTACACAACTGCACCAACACCAAATTCACATGCAACATCTATAACCTTTCAAAATTAGCATCATAGACGATACATAGACAAATGAATCTCATCTGGAAAACTGCTGAAGCGGAAGGCGAATATTGAACCTTCATTGATGTTGAAGGTCTTTGCAACTTTAGGCCAGTGCGTGTGGATGATTGACCGTCCATCCTTCGTCCTCTTCAGGAACACTTCAATATTGAACCGTGGGTGTAGTATGAAAACCTTCCTCGCCTCCTAACCATACAGGTGGTTTGAGAGGTAATCATCAGTGAACTGCTTTGGAAAGGCCTGAAAACAAGGATGTGCATAAATAACGGGATCACATCATTAGGAGAATGATGTGATGGACAAGACCCATCTGTTAGCTTAGCATATTGATCGTTCAATTTATTGCTATTGCTTTCTTCATGTCAAATACACATTCCTTCGACTATGAGATTATGCAACTCTCGGATATCGGAGGAATGCCTTGTGTGCTATCAAACGTCACAACATAACTGGGTGATCATAAAGGTGCTCTACAGGTATCTCCGAAGGTGTTTGTTGAGTTGGTATAGATCAAGATTAGGATTTGTCACTCCAAGTATCGGAGAGGTATCTCTGGGCCCTCTCGGTAATACACATCATAAGCTTGCAAGCAAATGACTAAGGAGTTAGTTACAAGATGATGTATTATGGAATGAGTAAACAGACTTGCTAGTAACGAGATTGAACTAGGTATGAAGATACCGACGATCGAATCTCAGGCAAGTAACATACCAATGGACAAAGGGAATTACATAGGTTGTCATAACGGACCAATAAAGATCTTCGTAGAATATGTAGGATCCAACATGGGCATCTAGGTTCCGCTATTGGTTATTGACCAAAGAGGTGTCTCAGTCATGTCTACATTGTTCTCGAACCCGTAGGGTCCGCACGCTTAACGTTCGTTGACGATATTGTGTTATATCAGTTATATGATTTGGTGACCAAATGTTGTTCGGAGTTCCGGATGAGATCACGGAGATGACGAGGAGTCTCAAAATGGTCGAGAGGTAAAGATTGATATATATATATATATATATATATATATATATATATATATATATATATATATATATAGGACGATGGTATTCGGACACCGGAAGAGTTTTGGGATGCACCAGGTAGTCATCGGGTCACTTGAAGGGGTTATGGACACCCCCCGGTAGGTGTATGGGCTTAATGGGCCAAGGAGGGGACAGACCAGCCCACAGGGGACTAGTGCTCCCCTCTCCCTGGCCGGCCAACTCTAGGGAAGGAAAAGGGGGAGGGCTAGCCCCTCCTGCCTATCCCTTCTCATGGGAGAAAGGAAAGGGGGGGGGGGGCTCCCTCCCCTGCCTTTTCCCCGCACCTCACTACAAAAAAAGACACATCCATGACATTTTGGGCCAAATGAATTTTTTCTGTCATTCTTATGATACTTCTATGACAATAACTGTGACAAAACACGGTATCATCATAGATGTGGTTCGCTCATACTTCTATGACAAAAAATCATGACAGAAAATGGGCTTTTTGTCCTAGGCGGGCCGAAGACGCAGCTGCATGACATTCTTTGGGCCGTCCATGACGGAAAATGTTGGGGAACATGGTAATTTCAAAAAAATCCTATGATCACGCAAGGCCTATCTAGGAGATGCATAGCAACGAGAGGGGAGAGTGTGTCCATGTACCCTCGTAGACCAAAAGCGGAAGCGTTTATTTAACGCGATTGATGTAGTCGAAAGTTGTCGGGGGGATGAACCCCGGGCAGGCAACGGAACCCGGATCCTCTTCAAAAACAACGGGGCTGGCACCGCCCCTCAAACCGGCACGCGCTTGGCCGGGTCGCTCAACCTGGCCAAGCCCCGCAACCCGGCCAGACTCTCCGACCCGGCAAGACGCGCCGACTCGGCCTCAACAACTAGCACAAGACCGCCGAACCCGGCACGACCAAAGCTTCCTCAACAAGCCAACTCCACCCGTGGCATGCTCCGCAATCCGGCCACGGGTCAGATCCCGTCCCATCCAGGCCGTACGATGGGACGAGTCTTCAATCAACGATGACCAAGGCAACAGTACCCCGCCCATGCCTCTGGTCAGCTGGAGCGTGGCAACAGTGCCCCTCACCTACCCGCTAACCAGGGCCGGCGTGGCTACAGTGCCCCCGCCCTCACCACTGACGACAGCAAGCGACAACCTGACGGAGAGCCACTGTACACGACTCGACTCGGCCACGTCCTGACGATCGACAAGACGGCACACAGTCCCCCTAGGCACGCAGGGCCCGCACCTAGGGGAACCCGGCGAACCACAAGCCCTCAGCGGGACCCAGCCCGGGTCCCCGGACACCGACAATCCGGACCCACCGACTTGTAACATTTCCATTGTACCCCTGGGGGTTGGTCTATAAAACCCCCCAGGAGCCCACGCTCATATGGGCATGTAACGAGACAAAGGCAAGTAAGCATAGAGCTAGCCACCGAAACAGCAACACCAGAGAGAAGGAGCAGCCCAAGCCTTGGCCAGCTTCCTTCCTCCCCCGTACAGCTCCAGGAGCAGCATTGTACTATCGAACATCCAACTACACTCGGCAGGACTAGCGGTGTTATCTCTTCGGAGAGCCCCGAACCTGGGTATGTCCGGCGTCCCGCGCCCGCTCATGCCAACCTCGCCTCTGGAGCCCACCAGCGCCCTCGAGCCTCCTCCTCTCTTTAGCCATCCCTTGGCATCTGCCGTGCGCCCACCACGACAAAAGTCTTCACGATCCAACCGATCCAAGCACCGAACGTATGGTACCTCCGTGTACAACACACGTTCATCCCGATGATGTCCCTCGAGCTCTTAATTCAGTTGAGGACGAGGGAGCATTTCGTCAGCACGATGGCGTGGCGACGGTGTTGATGATGTTACCGGTGCAGGGCTTCGCCTAAGAACTACGACGATATGACTGAGGTGTGTAACTGTGGAGGGGGGCACCGCACACGGTTAAGAGAACTTGATGTACTTTGGGGTGCCCCCTGCCCCCGTATATAAATAAGGAGAGGGGGAGGCTGGCCGGCCCTTGCAGAGCATGCCAGGAGAAGGGAGTCCTACTAGACTCCAAGTTCTAGTAGGATTCCACCTGGAGGAAGAGGGGAAGGAAGGGAAAGGGAGAGGGAGAGGGAAAGGGGGGCCGCGCCCCCTTCCATTGTCCTATTCGGACTCCCCATGGGGGGGTGCCTCCCCTATGTGGGCTGTCCTCTCTCTCCCCTATAGCCCATGTTGGCCCATTGCTTCCCCGGGGGGTTACGGTAACCCCTTCGGCACTCCGTTTTTACCTGAAACCACTCGGAACTCTTCTGGTGTCCGAATGACATAGTCCAATATATTAATATTTTTGTCTCGACCATTTCGAGACTCCTCGTCACGTCCGTGATCTCATCTGGGACTCCGAACAAACTTTGGTCATAAAAAACACATAACTCATAATGCAAATCGTCATCGAACGTTAAGCGTGCGGACCCTACGGGTTCGATAACTATGTAGACATGATCGAGACATATCTCCGATAAATAACCAATAGTGGAACCTGGATGCTCATATTGGCTCCTACATATTCTACGAAGATCTTTATCGGTCAAACCGCACAACAACATACGTTGTTCCCTTTATCATCGATATGTTACTTGACCGAGATTCGATCGTCGGTATCATCATACCTAGTTCTATCTCATTACCGACAAGTCTCTTTACACGTTCCATAATGCTTCATCCCGCAACTAACTCATTATTCACATTGCTTGCAAGGCTTATAGTGATGAGCATTATCGAGAGGGCCCAGAGATACCTCTCCGAAGCATGGAGTGACAAATCCTAACCTCGATCTATGCCAACCCAACAAACACCTTCGGAGACACCTGTAGAGCATCTGTATAATCACCTAGTTACGTTGTGACGTTTCATAGCAGACAAGGTGTTCCTCCTGTATTCGGGAGTTGCATAATCTCATAGTCCGAGGAACATGTATAAGTCATGAACAAAGCAGTGGCAATGAAACTGTAACGATCATAATCCTAAGCTAATGGATGGGTCTTGTTCATCACATCATTCTCCTAATGATGTGATCCCGTTCATCAAATGACAACACATGTCTATGGTTAGGAAACATAACCATCTTTGATTAACAAGCTAGTGAAGTAGAGGCATACTAGGGACACTATGCTTTGTCTATGTATTCACACATGTACTAAGTTTCCGGTTAATACAATTCTAGCATGAATAATAAACATTTATCATGATAAGGAAATAAACAATAACTTTATTATTGCCTCTAGGGCATATTTCCTCCAGTCTCCCACTTGCACTAGAGTCAAGAATCTAGATTACAAAGTAATGATTCTAGCACCCATGGAGTCTTGGTGTTGATCATGTTTTGCTCGTGGAAGAGGCTTAGTCAACGGGTCAGCAACATTCAGATCCGTATGTATTTTGCAAATCTCTATGTCTCCCTCTGCGACTTGATGCCTGATGGAATTGAAGCGTCTCTTGATGTGTTTGGTTCTCTTGTGAAATCTGGATTCCTTCGCCAAGGTAATTGCACCAGTATTGTCACAAAAGATTTTCATTGGACCCGATGCACTAGGTATGACACCTAGATCAGATATGAACTCCTTCATCGAGACTCCTTCATTTGCTGCTTCCGAAGCAGCTATGTACTCCGCTTCACACGTAGATCCCGCCATGACGCTTTGCTTGGAACTGCACCAACTGATATCTCAACCATTCAATAAGTATCCGGATTGTGACTTAGAGTCATCCGGATCAGTGTCAAAGCTTGCATCGACGTAACCATTTACAACGAGCCCTGTGTCACCCCCATAAACGAGAAACATATCCTTAGTCCTTTTCAGGTATTTCAGGATGTTCTTGACCATTGTCCAGTGCTCCACTCCTGGATTACTTTGGTACCTCCCTGCTATACTTATAGCAAGGCACACATCAAGTCTGGTACACAACATTGCATACATGATAGAACCTATGGCTGAAGCATAGGGAATGACTTTCATTTTCTCTCTATCTTCTGCAATGGTCGGGCATTGAGTCTGACTCATCTTCACACCTTGTAACTTAGGCAAGAACCCTTTCTTTGACTGATCCATTTTTAACTTCTTCAAAACTTTATCAAGGTATGTGCTTTGTGAAAGTCCAATTAAGCGTCTTGATCTATCTCTATTGATCTTGATGCCCAATATGTAAGCAACTTCACCGAGGTCTTTCATTGAAAAACTCTTATTCAAGTATCCCTTTATGCTATCTAGAAATTCTATATCATTTCCAATCAACAATATGTCATCCACATATAATATTAGAAATGCTACGGGGCTCCCACTCACTTTCTTGCAAATACAGGCTTCTCCAAAAGTCTGTATAAAAGCATGTGCTTTGATCACACTATCAAAGCGTTTATTCCAACTACGAGAGGCTTGCACCAGTCCATAAATGGATCGCTGGAGCTTGCACACTTTGTTAGCACCCTTTGGATCGACAAAACCTTCTGGTTGCATCATATACAACTCTTCTTCCAAAAAACATTTAGGAATGCAGTTTTGACATCCATCTGCCAAATTTCATAATTATAAAATGCGGTAATTGCTAACATGATTCGGACAGACTTAAGCATCACTACGGGTGAGAAAGTCCCATCGTAGTCAACTCCTTGAACTTGTCAAAAACCTTTCGCAACAAGTCGAGCTTTGTAGACAGTAACATTACCATTAGCGTCATTCTTATTCTTGAAGATCCATTTATTTTCTATGGCTTGCCGATCATCGGGCAAATCCACCAAAGCCCACACTTTGTTCTCATACATGGATCCCATCTCAGATTTCATGGCCTCAAGCCATTTTGCGGAATCTGGGCTCATCACCGCTTCCTCATAGTTCGTAGGTTCATCATGGTCTAGTAACATGACTTCCAGAATAGGATTACCGTACCACTCTGGTGCAGACCGTACTCTGGAAGACCTACGAGGTTATGTAGTAACTTGATATGAAGTTTCATGATCATCATCATTAGCTTCCTCACTAATTGGTGTAGGAATCACTGGAACTGATTTCTGTGATGAACTACTTTCCAATTCGGGAGAAGGTACAATTACCACATCAAGCTCTACTTTCCTCCCACTCACTTCTTTCGAGAGAAACTCATTCTCTAGAAAGGATCCATTCTTAGCAACGAATATCTTGCCTTTGGATCTTTGATAGAAGGTGAACCCAATAGTTTCCTTGGGGTATCCAATGAAGACGCACTTCTCCAATTTGGGTTCGAGCTTATCAGGTTGAAGCTTTCTCACATAAGCATCGCAGCCCCAAACTTTAAGAAATGACAACTTTGGTTTCTTGCCAAACCATAGTTCATACGACGTCGCCTCAATGGATTTTGATGGTGCCCTATTTAAAGTGAATGCAACCGTCTCTAAAGCATAACCCCAAAACAATAGCGGTAAATCAGCAAGAGACATCATAGATTGCACCATATCCAATAAAGTACGGTTATGACGTTCAGACACACCATTACACTGTGGTGTTTCACGTGGCGTAAGTTGTGAAGCTATTCCACATTGTTTCAAATGAAGAACAAACTCGTAACTCAAATATTCGCCTCCACGATCAGATCGTAAAAACTTTATTTTCTTGTTACGATGATTTTCCACTTCACTCTGAAATTCTTTGAACTTTTCAAATGTTTCAGACTTATGCTTCATTAAGTAGATATACCCATATCTGCTCAAATCATCTGTGAAGGTAAGAAAATAACGATACCCGCCACGAGCCTCAACACTCACTGGACCGCATACATCGGTATGTATTATTTCCAATAAGTCAGTAGCTCGTTCCTTTGTTCCGGAGAATGGAGTTTTAGTCATCTTGCCCATGAGGCATGGGTCGCAAGCACCAAGTGATTCATAATCAAGTGATTCCAAAAGCCAATTAGTATGGAGTTTCTTCATGCACTTTACACCAATATGACCTAAATGGTAGTGCCACAAATAAGTTGCACTATCATCATCTGTTATAAAGTCCGAATACCTTCGGGAGTGTTCGGCGTCACGAGTTTGGCCTTATATGCATCAGCTCCGAATCATGTCTTTGGTCAAATGTTGGGTTTGCCTGGCTCCTGGGTTTGCCGCCTTATGTTCCGTCATAATCGGCTAAGGTGGCCAAAGGAGAACTACTGCGATTGTGCCCTGGTTATTTCGGGTGAGCACCTCAGTAGAGAAAGCCGAAAACTGACCGTCATGATACAGCGAGAGACTGGTCAACCACTCGACGACTCACTAGAATCTCTAGGATTCCTCCGCATTAATGAAGGGCCATTTCCCGGCCAGGTACATATGCGCCCGTATTCGGATGCACGCGAAGGTACCAGGGGCTACATAGTAGCCCCAACATTAGAATCCCACGGCTAAGCGAAAGTGCTACAACTATATAGTCAAGTTGCCTAGTTCGTCGTGCGATCACCTCCTTGCCGGACCAAGACGTTGGATAAAGAGTGATTAGGCACATTTTTTCGCGAACACCCCCGCATTGTATGCATGGGGGCTGAAGCCAACGACTGTATCTTTCGGATTACCCCCCCCCCCCACACACACATATATATATATATATATATATATATATATATATATATATATATATATATATATATATATATATATATGTCGGCGTTCTGGGAACGGGGGTCCTCAGACTTGCCTGCCTGCGACCTGCGGCGTGGCTCAAAGGGGGCCCAGCACGGCCCATCTTCATCAACATAAGCTCAAGACCCTCGCGAGGGGCCAAGCCTCGCAGGGCGGATGACAAGGAGCTTCCTCAGACACGGCCTCATCAGGCTGGCTCACGAGGAGGCGGAGAGATCAAGGCGGGGTACCTCGCGAGGTGCCCATGATGCAAGCCATGACGACCAAGGGCGCTAGTCGGGCGCCAGCCCGCGCAGTGTCCTCCTTTCCTCTTTGGTGCAAAGGGAGCAAGCGCAGGCGAGAGCATCAAGCAAAGGCATCCATTTCGGTGCAACAAGACCAAGACCAGCCCAACGGCAGGGAGGAGTCATTGTGGAGCCCAAGCAGGCGTCACCACCAGAGCCTTTGACAGGCGAGGACCAACCTTAGTCATGATAAGTGTACCCAATGTTCCCCTTCAAAATGGCCAATTGTTGGCGCCCTTCCCGCTCAATATTTGGGAAGAGGCCCAGGGCCTTTGCCTATAAATAGGAGTAGCCACCCCTAGGGTAGAGGCACCTGAATCAGGAGAGAGAGAGAGAGTGAGAAGGGCGGCTGAACTCCTCCTAGCAGTTCATCATCCCAGCCAAGAACAAACCCTCGCGAGCCTGTTCTTCCTTGTATTGTTCATCATCAGCCCAAGAGGCAATCCACCACACCACACACTAGAGTAGGGTATTACACCGCAGTGGTGGCCTTAACCAGTATAAACTCTGTGTCTCTTGTGTTGTTCCTTTCGTAGCTTAGATCCTAGCGAGTCAGCAAGGAGCAGGTAGGTAGAGGGCGAAATCTCCGCGCGCACCCCAGTGTTCGAACCTCAAGGGTCTGCCGGAACCCGAAATCCGACATTTGGCGCGCCAGGTAGGGGTGCGCCGGAATTCGTCTTCCGTCGCCCTGTTCTTCTCCAACCATCGCATCCATGTCTGACGCTCATCGGGCCCGCGCCGAGCGCCGAGCCGCCCTCGCCTCCCGTGTCGCCCAGACGGCTCCCGTCGGCGGGCGCCCTCGTCGTTCCCCATCACCTGCCGTCAACGACGCCATCGGCCTGGCGGGGAACGAGCAGCAAGCATCGTCCCAGCATCCCTCCATGAGGCAAGACGGCCGCACTGCTACCCCATCGCTCACCCCAGATGGTTCTTCGTCTCGCGCGTTCCGTGCACCCATGGAGGCTCGAGCTGCGCTCATCGCGGCAAACGAGCTCCTGCGCTACCGTCCCGTCGACGACGTCTACGAAGAATGGCTCGACCGCGTCACCGAGCTCGTCCGTGCCGCAGGGGGCTCTCCTGCGCCGTCCGTCCCGCTGCACCGCACCCTGCCCTGCGCGGGCGACGAAGCTCCGGGGGCGCCTCAGCCGCCTCCCCCTCAAGAAGGCGCCCTGGCCCCAAGGCGCGTGGCCCCTGGGTGGAACCCGCTCCGTCAGGCGCCAGCGCGGCAAGAGCAAAGCTGCCAAGAAGTCCCTCGCCCGCGAGAAGCTGCCCGAGCGCTCCCTGCTCCGGCTCGTCGCGACTACGTTCCTACTCCAACACGTCAAGACCCCGCGCTGCTCCCAGCTGCAGCGTATGGGGACCCGCAGGACCAAGCTCTTCGTCACCCAAGGCCTCCTGTGGCCACGGCAGGCTGCCGTGCCTTCACCACCGAGCTGCGCAGCGTCGCGTGGCCCGACAAGTTCAAGCCAGACCTGCCTCCTCGCTACGACGGTACGGCTGACCCTGCAGAGTTCCTCCAGCTCTACGAGCTGGGCATCGAAGCTGCCAACGGAGACGAGAAGGTCATGGCGAACTGGTTTCCCATGACGCTCAAGGATGGGGCCCGCACCTGGCTCCTGAACCTGGCTCCAGGCACGATCTCCTCCTGGGACGAGATGCACACTTGCTTCATCGCCAACTTCCAGGGTACTCGCGACCAGCCACCCGCCGTGAGCGACATGCGCCGTATCAAGCAGCAACCAGGGGAAACCCTATAGAAGTACATCCAGCGCTTCAACAACGCACACCTCAAGATTCCCAAGGTGACCGAGGAGGCCATCATCTCAGCCTTCTCCGACGGCGTGCGCGATGTCAAGATGATGGAGGAGCTGGCGATGCATGAAGACCTGTGCACTTCCTTGGAGCTGTTCAACTTGGCGGCCAAGTGCGCCAGGGCTGAGGAAGGGCGTCTCTCCCTCCTCGAGCTGCCCGCCACAGACCCAGAAGAGAATAAACCCAAGGCCAAGGATGTGAAGTGCAAGGGGGCTGCCGTGCTCGCGGCAGAACCAGACACCAAGCGGGCCAGAGATCAGCCCGAATCCTCCAAGGGCAGCCCGTACTGTGTGTACCACGACCTCCACACCCACAACACCAATGAATGCCAAGAGCTCCGAGCCGTGAGTGAAGGAAGGGTCGGCCGACATCCCGACCGTAGCGACCGGGGCTATGGTCGAGGAGGAGGAAGGAACGCAAGACGCTGGGAAGACCGCGGCCCTCGCCAAGGGTGGCGCGACCAACCTCGCGAGGATCGCTGGCAGGACCCGCCTCACGAGGGAGCCTGGAGGGATCAGCCTCGTGAGGGAGCCTGGAGGGATCAGCCTCGTGAGGATCACCCGCAAGGCAACGCAGGCCTCCCTTCGCTGCCACCGCAGCCAAGGAGAAATGAGGACCGTCATCAGGACGAGGGGGCTGGGTGCTTCCAGGAGCCGCGTGCGATCGCCTGCATCCTGGGCGGAGCTCAAGCCCCAGCCTCTCAACGCATCTTAAAGCAGTTCGCCCGCGAAGTAAATGTTGTCCTCCCCGAGCTCGAGGCCACGTGCCCTCTCAGGTGGTCGGCGTGTACCATCACGTTCAGCTTAGCGGATCAGCTCAAACGCGCGGCCACAGCCGGAGTCCTCCCCATGCTTTGTTCCCCAATCATCAGCAACGTGCTAGTCACCAGGACCCTCATCGATGGCGGGGCAGGGCTCAACATCCTGTCCGTGGAAACATTCAACAATCTCCAAGTGCCCTACAATCAGCTTCAGCCAACCAAGCCTTTCTCTGGAGTCATCGACGGTTCCACGGTCCCGATTGGGCAGGTCCGCCTTCCTGTCACCTTCGGGGCATGCGACAACTACCGCACCGAGCTCATCGACTTCGACGTCGCCCACATTCACCTGCTATACAACGCCATCCTCGGGTACCCAGCGCTGGCCAAGTTCATGGCCGTAACCCACCACGGCTACAACGTCCTCAAGAAGCCAGGAAGTGGCGGAGTCATCACGGTGCCCTGCGAAGAGAAAGACGCGGTGTGCTCCCTGGAACGAGCCTTCCAGGCCGCATCACTGGAAGACCCGGATCGCAGAAGCAGGAGGCTTCCCGAGACCGCCCCCAAGAAGAAGAAGACATCGTTCGGCCCGGTCCCTCAGGAGGCAGGCCCCTTAGGGCCCGCGCCTGCCCAAGGGAAACCTCCTTCCATCGCACAGGGAAGCACGCCCAGCGCCCTCCTCAGGCAGGGCTCGGGGGATCTCCCCTGGAGGGCCGCCGACCTCGCCAAGGTCACGAGGGAGGCGCTTGGGCACCACTTGGAGGCGTGTTTCGAAGCACGTTTCCCTCAAGAAGGAGCAAGGCAAGGAGGGCCAAACCCTCAGGAGTTCGTCAGCAAGGCCATTCAGGAGCTACAGGAGTCAAGAGTCATGAGAGGCAGCCGCCGCTTACCCGCTGTAGCCCCCCATCCAGGCGAGGATGGTGGGCTGCGCGTCTGCATCGACATACCAGGGCTCAACCGAGCCGCCTCTCAGGAGCGCCTCTGGCCCTCGCAAGTGGGGCGCTACGAAGGTCCACCCCACAGCTACGTCCGCATGCCTTATGGCTTGCCGAACGCGGCTGCCACGTACCAGCGCCTCATGAGGGGCATCCTGGAGGCTCAAGAGGCCAGGCGTTCCGCAGCCCTGGCGGAGATGGAGATGGTACACGAGGAGCCACCAGTGCCTCCGGAGCCTCCCGAGGCCCCTGGGCCTGGGGGCTCATGAGGGTCGGCTCCCACAGCCCACTGCACCTGCTACCCCAACACCCATTCGTCTTCAGCATCATCAGGTGACATCTTTCAAGTTTCATTTCCAGCTGGGAGCGCCCTCAGGGCTTCATCATTCCCATGCCGCGTGGGTTCATCCCTGCGGCGTGTATCCCTTTTATTTCATGTTCTTAGCCTACTTTGTTGGGGGCGCCCCTCAGGCTGCATCATCCCCAAGTCGCTCGGGCCAGACCCAGTGATGTCCGCCTTCCCAGCATCTATTTGAATGAATTCACTCCTCCGCGATTAACATGCTTGACCTAGTTGCCCGCTCAACTGACACCAACTGATGGAGCTGCTCCTAAACGGCACGACGCTTGCGCATGGGTCCGTCCTTGCAACACTGGCAAACCTGAATGGCTGAGCTCTAGCCGCGGCAGCCCCGCATAGCGCCACCTCGTCAAGCCCTCAGTGCCTCACCACCCCTCCAGAGCAACCAACGGCTGAGTGTCGATTGTCACGGCGAACTCTCGTTCTTTCTGTGATGAGCCTGTAGGATCTCTTCAAGGAGCAGTGTCAGGCGACGCCCTCACGGTGTCTTCTTCATTCTCGTCCGCGCAAACCGCTTGCACGTTAAAGGGAGGATACCTGAGCATCGCGACTCAGGGCTCCTACCGGCTCTCCAGCCCTCACCCGCTGGCCTTGACCACGGCATCGCGACCTGGCATACCAGCAACGGCTGAGACTCGCTCGAGGGCCGGGACCCGAGGACGTAGAGCAGAAAGGGGAGTGAAGGCGAGGGAGGAGAGGCACGCGAGGACCTCGCCAAGCAACCCCTCGCCTGCCGATGCATGGACCTGGCGACACACCAGGGAGCGGTCCCTGATTCTTGAGATAAGTCACCACCCGGAAGCCCCAGCTACCATGGCACCGTCCCCGCACTTAATGCAATCCTGTGTTGGCAACGTCGCTCTCCTTTCTCACCGAATGATGGCTGCTTGAGCGCTAAGGGGGACCTCCTGAGCATCGCGACTCAGGGGCTCTTACCGGACCTCGGGCCGCTCACCTCCTAGCCTTGACCACGACATCGTGACCTGGCATACCAGCGACGGCTGAAGCCGCCTTGGGACTAGGACCTGTCGGCGCAGAGCATCAAGCCCTCACAAGGTTCGAAAGGAAGAACTGAGCTAAGACGGAATGAGAAACTCGCGCTACTCCATGGCAAGGATTATATTAACAGATAGGCCCGCAGGCACCTTACAAGCCCCCACGGGGCGCGTTTTTGATTCCTCGCAGGAAACAGATCCTAAGGAACGCTAACTACGCGCGCCCCTGCAAAAGATGCCATCATCAACAGTGGGCCGTCCGGCACCGGCGCCAACCCCATCCAGATCAGAGGCGGCGACGGCTCGGGGGCTCGTAGCTGCCGTCACTCATCTCCGGAGTCGCGAAGAGCTCGGCAGAGTCGCTGGGTCCTCTGGCGCCTTCACCGCCCGAGGAGCTGCCAAGGGAGCGGTTAGCCGGCCTTTGCCTCGCCATGGCGGGGTCCCGACCGCCTCTCCCGGGGCAGCACTCCAGCCGGTGACCCTCCGCATAGAAGACCTTGAAGAACATCACCAAAGCACCGTCGTACTCCAGGTGGATCGCGAGGGCGCCCCTTGTCCTGCAGACCCGGGCAATCTCGCCCCAGCCTCGAGTCATGAAGACCTCGCCTGGGGCAACGATCGCGACCTTTGCCCCAGTTGCGAGGGTGCTGCAGCCGGCGTGCTGCAGCCAGAGCCCCAGAAGTTCCCCCTGCGGGATGACGGAGGCGAAGAAAGGAGGAAGGCGAATCCAAGACTGAGGAGGCATGGCGGCGTAAAGCACGAACTCTCGGGAGGAGCCCTCGGCGTGGACTCCAGGGGGAAAGACGCACACCTTTGTGACCCGCCGGCGCCGACGGCGGCGCCGCTCGTGGTGTTCGGCATCAACTCCTTCAGAACCCTCGATGTGGGCGTAGAAGGGGAGCAGGAACCCCGGTGGTGGCCGCTCGCACCAGGGCCTCGACACTCCCTGGCGGGCGCCCTCACCCCGATGGCAGAGGGCTAGCCGTTTCTTCGGTGGAAGCGGGTCAGGATCCTCTCGGGGAGCCTTTCCCTTCTCTGCCGCAGAGAACCGGCGGATCAGAGCCATTGCAGCAAGACAGAGCAAGGACCGGGAAGAAGAAGAGCAAGAGGAGATAGACTGGAAGGGCAGGCGCCGTGCCGTACTTAAAGCCAGAGGAGGCCAACCGCCGACCTCCACGATCGCAAGTAATCATGACCCGCTTTGCATGCAGGGACTTGTCAATTCGTGCAGTTGCCGAGGCGTCATGGGGAAGTGGAGACGCCCGCGTCCAATCAACCGCCACGCGGCGCCCAAGGCCGCAGGCTGTTAGGGCCCGTGGCGCTTCGCACTTGCCCTTTCGCCTCTCCGCTCGGCCAAGTCCGGGAGCGCCTTGGGCCCGGGGGCTACTGTCGGCGTTCTGGGAATGGGGGTCCCCAGACTTGCCTGCCTGCGGCCTGCGGCGTGGCTCAAAGGGGGCCCGGAACGGCCCATCTTCATCAACACAAGCTCAAGACCCTCACGAGGGGCCAAGCCTCACGGGGCGGACGACAAGGAGCTTCCTCAGGCACGACCTCATCAGGCTGGCTCACGAGGAGGCGGAGAGATCAAGGCGGGGTACCTCGCGAGGTGCCCATGATGCAAGCCATGACGACCAAGGGTGCCAGTCGGGAGCCAGCCCGCGCAGTGTCCTCCTTTCCTCTTTTGTGCAAAGGGAGCAAGCGCAGGCGAGAGCATCAAGCAAAGGCATCCATTTTGGTGCAACAAGACCAAGACCAGCCCAACGGCAGGGAGGAAGTCATTGTGGAGCCCAAGCAGGCGTCACCACCAGAGCCTTTGACAGGCGAGGACCAACTTTAGTCAGGATAAGTGTACCCGATGTTCCCCTTCAAAATGGCCAATTGTTGGCGCCCTTCCCGCTCAATATTTGGGAAGAGGCCCAGGGCCTTTGCCTATAAATAGGACTAGCCACCCCCAGGGTAGAGGCACCTGAATCAGGAGAGAGAGAGAGAGAGAGAGAGAGAAGGGTGGCTGAACTCCTCCTAGGAGTTCATCATCCCAGCCAAGAACAGACCCTCGCGAGCCTGTTCTTCCTTGTATTGTTCATCATCAGCCCAAGAGGCAATCCACCACACCACACACTAGAGTAGGGTATTACACCGCAATGGTGGCCTGAACCAGTATAAACTCTGTGTCTCTTGTGTTGTTCCTTTCGTAGCTTAGATCCTAGCGAGTCGGCGAGGAGCAGGTAGGTAGAGGGCGAAATCTCCGCACGCACCCCAGTGTTCGAACCTCAAGGGTCTGCCGGAACCCGAAATCCGACAATATATATATATATATTGAAACGGCCGCACAAGGGACACAATCATATTTTCAGACAAAAGTTATAAATATAACCTTCTAATCAAAATGTTTTACAGTGATTTGAATCATCACTCGAAGAGGAGATTCTTCGGGCACTGCTCGTCTATCAGGCGGGCACCCTCTGTGACCTGCGCCAAGTAGCGCCCGGCCAGATACTGGCCCCCATCGGATCCTGAGACGCTACCATAGTGGCATCCATATCCGTCCAATACGCTTTAACGTGGGCAAGGGCCATCCGCGCACCCTCTATGCATGCTGACCTCCTCATGGCATCGATCCGAGGCACGGCCCCAAGGAACTGTTGCACCAAACCAAAGTAACTGTCCGGCTTAGGCCCCTTCGGCCAAAGATGGTCTATTACAGACCGCATTGCAAGACCGGACAGCCTGTGAAGCTCCGCTACAGCGGCCATCCTATCACTTAACCGCAGCGGGCGAGTGGGTGCATCAAACTGCGACCAGAAAAGCTTCTCCACCTCCTTCTCACCCTAATCTTTGAAGAACTCCACAGCATCAGCCGTACTCTTCGCCAGGTCCGTGTATGCGTTCGGCGAGCTCCAGCGTCCATCCAGGGGAGCATAATTCGTATCGAAGAACTTCGTCTGCAGCAAATAGGAGCCTCCAGCCGCGATCTTACCGGCCTGCTGAAGCTCCTCCCGCGCACTTCTGAGTTCGGTCCGTATTTCCTTGGTGGCATTGAGTGCCTTGCTCAGGCCAGCCAATCTATCCTCATGTTCCTTTTTTAGGAGCTCGTACCAGTCAGCGGCATTCTTTAACTCGATAGCCATTTCGGCTACCTTTTCCTCGCTTCGGCGGTGAGCAGCCTGTTCGGCTCTCAATTCCTCGGCCGCCTTTAGGGCAACCGCATGTCTCACCCGAGCCTGTTCCTTGGCTAGAGCAAGTCCCGCCCTCTGGGCCTCGACGGCAGCAGCACCATCTGCAGTCTGAACATATTACATTACTATATGCCACCTCAAATATTTTCCTATGCAGGAAAGACAGGACACATACCTTGCGATTTATCTAGCCGCTCATTCATCAGAGTGATATCGGCATCAACCGAACCAATTTGCCTCGTCAGCTCGGTCACTTCAATGGACGGGCCGGCGGCCAGACCCACAGGTACCTGCACATATTTATAACATAAATCTTTGGTTTATGATCCCTCGTTTGCCGCCTAAGGCGGGCAACCAGAGTCTCAGGGGCTACTGTCTGTATGGAGCACACCTAGCACGTGCCTCCCAATTAAAGAATCGTTGGATTCTCCATCACATACCTCAAAGCCTCTGAGAAGGCTTGTGAATGCTTCATTCAAACCGCTCGTAGCGGATGAAATCTTCTTAAGCACCGCGCTCATTAATGTGCGGTGCTCCTCTGAGAGCGCAGCTCGCTCCAGCAAGCCCGTTAGTACTTCTGGCCGGACATCGAACTGCGCCGGACTCCTCCCATCGCCCCCCGTTATAGCCAAGTGCTCCGGGTGCAGGGCGGCTGACGAATTGACTGCCGGATTCGGCGGATCCGGACTCCTCCGTGACGACACCTCGGTGTTGCCCACATCATGAGTCGGAGAAGGGGGTGGGGTCTCACTCTCCATCATCTCCGGAGGAAGGTCCCCCGAAGACTAACCCTGTTGAGAGGAGCTGCTGGCCGGACTGCAAAATTTTGAATCCTGGTTACTAACCAAGAGAAATGCAGTACCTTTGGATTGTAGATTGACTTACAGCTTGGTGGAGGGCTGGCCCGTTGGAGGGCATGGTGCGTTGAGGGTGCCTGTCGGGGCAAGGCCCCCTGGGGATGCCTTTTTCCCCAATTTGGGCATCTCTGCCTCCAAATCTTCGGAGGTGGCCCTTTTCTTCCTGCGCGGGGAGGAAGCCTCGACCTCTCCCCCCCGGCTATCCTCCTTGGGGGAGGTAGCAACCCCCCCCAGTTAGGATGCGTAGCGTGTGGGGTTCAGATTTTTCATCCTTCTCCTCGCCTTTCCCCGAGGGCATCCTGCTGAGTACTCGGTCAAGTATCTTGGCCATGGTGGGAGCGGGCGAGCCTTCGGGAAGTGGCACCGGACACCTGATTCTCTCCACCTTGCTGAGCCATTCCTGGACGCGGATGATTTTCAGAATAAACAATCATGAACAATACAAAACAGGGTGTTCGGTATCAAGGCTACTTACTCGAGTGTCTAGGCGATTACAGCTTAGGCCCGCATCCTCGGTGGTGTCCGGACACGTTACTTTCCGTCCGAAGAACAATTTGCACATCTCTTCGGGCTTCAGGCCGAAGAAGTGCTTGACGGTCCGCGGACCCTCCAGATTGAACTCCCACATCCGGAGAGGCCGGCGTTGGCACAACAACATCCGCCGGATCAACATCACTTGCATTATGCTGACGAGATTAACGTCCCTTGCAAGAAGCTCCCGGATGCGATTCTGCAGTACTGGTATATCACCAACGGGTCCCCAATTCCGTCCTACGTCTGTCCAAGACGCCGACTGTGACGGAGGGCCCGAGCGAAACTCGGGGGTAGCCGCCCACTTTGTGCCTCTCAGAGCCGTGACATAAAACCACCTCTGTTGCCATACATCAGGTACTTCTGGAAAAGAACCCTCCGGCCATGGGGCGTTGGTGTTTTTGCTTATTACGGCACCTCCGCACTCCACATGTCGCCCCCTGATCATCTTCGGCTTCACATCGAAGGTCTTAAGCCATAGGCTGAAGTGCGGGGTGATGTGGAGAAAAGCCTCGCACACGATAATGAACGACGAGATGTGGAGGATAGCGTCCGGAGCCAGATCATGAAAATCTAACCCATAATAGAACATGAGCCCCCTCACGAAAGGATCGAGGGTGAAACCCAAACCGTGGAGGAAGTGTGGGACAAAAACAACACACTCATTGGGCTCCGGCGTGCGGATGACTTGCCCTGGAGCAGGAAGCCTGTGCTGGATATCTGCGGTTAGGTATCCGACCTCCCTAAGATTTGCAATGTCCTTCTCCTCGATCGAGGAGGCGACCCACCGGCCTTGAGGATCAGATCTGAACATATTGGAGGATTCCGGAGGGGTGGAGCTTAGGTTTTGGGTGTTAGAACTCGAGGTGCGAGAAGGCGCGATGAAGGTGAAAAAAGAGGCGTATGTCTCGACCCCTTTATAAAGAGGGTGAATATCAAGAGTCCCCGGTGTGACCGTTTGAGGCTTATCTAGAAACACATGGGGTAATACCAACAGCCGTTATGGGGTCACGCACGCTCATATTGATGGAAAATCCCGTAATAAAAGGGACACGGTCTCTGGCTCGACGGGACATGCCAATAAAATCGCCTCGTAACACGAGTCGCTATGGGGTAGGAAACATCGGTTCGCGTTGGACCGAGCCACAATGCAAGGGCACGACGCACGAAGATTGCCCGCAAATCAGACCTGTACCATACGAAGATCATCTTGCAGATCCGGACACGGTCTACGTGTTCGATGACCACTTTTGGAGTATTCGAAGGAGGAACCCGCCTTGCGATGCCGAAGACAATACTGCGTGCCGGACTCATCCTCATTGGAGCCTTGTTCAGGGGCTACTGAGGGAGTCCTAGATTAGGGGGTATCCGGACAGCTGGACTATGTACAACGTCCGGACTATTGAAGTGTGAAGATACAAGACTCAAGACTTCGGCCCGTGTCCGGATGGAACTTTCCTTGGTGTGGAAGGCAAGCTTGGCGATCCGGATATTACATTTCCTTCCTTGTAACCGACTCCATGTAAACCCTAGCCCTCTCCGGTGTCTATATAAACCGAAAGGTTGGTCCTTAGACGACCGATCATAATTAGAATCATACCATCATAGGCTAGCTCTTAGGGTTTAGCCTCTACGATCTCGTGGTAGATATACTCTTGTACTACCCATATCATCAATATTAATCAAGCAGGAAGTAGGGTTTAACCTGTTGGGGAACGTAGTAATTTCAAAAAATTTCCTACGCACACGCAAGATCATGGTGATGGCATAGCAACGAGAGGGGAGAGTGTTCGTCCACGTACCCTCGTAGACCGTAAGCGGAAGCGTTAGCACAACGCGGTTGATGTAGTCGTACGTCTTCACGATCCGACCGATCCAAGCACCGAACGTACGGGGCCTCCGAGTTCAGCAAACGTTCAGCTCAAAGACGATCTCCGTGCTCCGATCCAGCAAAGCTCCAGAGATGAGTTCCGTCAGCATGACGGCGTGGTGACGATGATGATGCTCTATCGGCGCAGGGCTTCGCCTAAACTCCGCGACGATATGACCGAGGTGGAATATGGTGGAGGGGGGCACCGCACACGGCTAAGGAACGATCCATAGATCAACTTGTGTGTCTATGGGGTGCCCCGCCCCCGTATATAAAGGAGCCAGGGGGGAGGAGGCGGCCGGCCAAGGAGGGTGCGCCAAGGGGGGAGTCCTACTCCCACCGGGAGTAGGACTCCCTTCTTTCCAACTAGGAGTAGGAGAAGGGGGGAAAGAGGAGGAAGAGGGGAAGGAAAGGGGGGGCGCCGGCCCCCTTCCCTTGTCCTATTCGGACTAGGAAGGGGAGGGGCGCGCGGCCCCCTCCTGGCTCCTTCCCTCTTCTCCCTCGAGGCCCATGTAGTCCCAATAACCCCCCGGGGGGTTCGGGTAACCTCCCGGTACTCCGGTAAAATGCCGATTTCACCCGGAACGATTCCGATGTCCAAATATAGGCTTCCAATATATCGATCTTTATGTCTCGACCATTTTGAGACTCCTCGTCATGTCCGTGATCACATCCGGGACTCCGAACAAACTTTGGTACATCAAAACTTATAAACTCATAATAAAACTGTCATCGTAACGTTAAGCGTGCGGACCCTACGGGTTCGAGAACTTTGTAGACATGACCTAGAACTATTCTCGGTCAATAACCAATAGCGGGACCTGGATGCCCATATTGGTTCCTACATATTCTATGAAGATCTTTATCAGTCAAACCGCATAACAACATACGTTGTTCCCTTTGTCATCGGTATGTTACTTGCCCGAGATTTGATCGTCGGTATCCAATACCTAGTTCAATCTCGTTACCGGTAAGTCTCTTTACTCGTTCTGTAATGCATTATCCCGTAACCAACTCATTGGTCACATTACTTGCAAGGCTTATAATGATGTGCATTACCGAGAGGGCCCAGAGATACCTCTCCGATGATCGAAGTGACAAAACCTAATCTCGAAATACGCCAACTCAACATGTAGCTTCGGAGACACCTGTAGTACTCCTTTATAATCACCCTGTTACGTTGTGACGTTTGGTAGTACCCAAAGTGTTCCTCCGGTAAACGGGAGTTGCATAATTCTCATAGTTACAGGAACATGTATAAGTCATGAAGAAAGCAATAGCAGTATACTAAACGATCAAGTGCTAGGCTAACGGAATGGGTCATGTCAATCACATCATTCTTCTAATGATGTGATCCCACTAATCAAATGACAACACATGTCTATGGTTAGGAAACATAACCATCTTTGATTAATGAGCTAGTCAAGTAGAGGCATACTAGTGACTATAGGTTTGTCTATGTATTCACACATGTATCATGTTTCCGGTTAATACAATTCTAGCATGAATAATAAACATTTATCATGATATGAGGAAATAAATAATAACTTAAATATTGCCTCTAGGGAATATTTCCTTCAGTCTCCCACTTGAACTAGAGTCAATAATCTAGATTACATAGTAATGATTCTAACACCCATGGAGTCTTGGTGCTGATCATGTTTTGCTCGTGAGAGAGGCTTAGTCAACGGGTCTGCAACATTCAGATCCGTATGTATCTTGCAAATCTCTATGTCTCCCACTTGGACTTGGTCCCGAATGGAATTGAAGCGTCTCTTGATGTGCTTGGTCCTCTTGTGAAATCCGGATTCCTTTGCCAAGGCAATTGCACCGGTATTGTCACAGAAGATCTTCATTGGTCCCGATGCACTAGGTATGACACCTAGATCGGAAATGAACTCCTTCATCCATACTCCTTCATTTGTTGCTTCAGAAGCAGCTATGTACTCCGCTTCACATGTAGATCCCGCCACGACGCTTTGTTTAGAACTGCACCAACTTACAGCTCCACCGTTTAATAAAAACACGTATCCGGTTTGCGATTTAGAATCGTCCGGATCAGTGTTAAAGCTTGCATCGACGTAACCATTTACGACTAGCTCTTTGTCACCTCCATATACGAGAAACATATCCTTAGTCCTTTTCAGGTATTTCAGGATGTTCTTGACCGCTGTCCAGTGATCCACTCCTGGATTACTTTGGTACCTTCCTGCCAAGCTTATTGCTAAGCATACGTCAGGTCTGGTACACAGCATTGCATACATGATAGAGCCTATGGCTGAAGCATAGGGAACATCTTTCATTTTCTCTCCATCTTCTGCTGTGGTCGGGCATTGAGTTTGACTCAACTTCACACCTTGTAGCACAGGCAAGAATCCTTTCTTTGCCTGATCCATTTTGAACTTTTTCAAAATTTTGTCGAGGTATGTGCTTTGTGAAAGTCCTATTAAGCGTCTTGATCTATCTCTATAGATCTTGATGCCCAATATGTAAGCAGCTTCACCGAGGTCTTTCATTGAGAGACTTTTATTCAAGTATCCTTTTATGCTATCCAGAAATTCTATATCATTTCCAATCAATAATATGTCATCTACATATAATATCAGAAATGCTACAGAGCTCCCACTCACTTTCTTGTAAATACAGGCTTCTCCAAAAGTCTGTATAAAACCATATGCTTTGATCACACTATCAAAGCGTTTATTCCAACTCCGAGATGCTTGCACCAGTCCATAAATGGAACGCTAGAGCTTGCACACTTTGTTAGCACCTTTTGGATCAACAAAACCTTATGGCTGCATCATATACAACTCTTCTTCCAGAAATCCATTCAAGAATGCAGTTTTGACATCCATTTGCCAAATTTCATAATCATGAAATGCAGCAATAGCTAACATGATTCGGACAGACTTAAGCATCGCTACGGGTGAGAAAGTCTCATCGTAGTCAACTCCTTGAACTAGTTGAAAACCTTTCGCAACAAGTCGAGCTTTATAGACAGTTACATTACCATCAGCGTCAGTCTTCTTCTTAAAGATCCATTTATTCTCAATGGCTTGCTGATCATCGGGCAAGTCAACCAAACTCCATACTTTGTTTTCATACATGGATCCCATCTCAGATTTCATGGCCTCTAGCCATTCTGTGGAATCTGGGCTCATCATCGCTTCCTCATAGTTTGTAGGTTCATCATGGTCAAGTAACATGACTTCTAGAATTGGATTACCGTACCACTCTGGTGCGGATCTTACTCTGGTAGACCTACGAGGTTCAGTAGAAACTTGATCGGAAGTTTCATGATCAATATCATTAGCTTCCTCATTGATTGGTGTAGTTGTCACAGGAACTGGTTCTTGTGATGAACTACTTTCCAATAAGGGAGTAGATACAGTTATCTCATCAAGTTCTACTTTCCTCCCACTCACTTCTTTCGAGAGAAACTCCTTCTCTAGAAAGGATCCGATTTTAGCAACGAAAATCTTGCCCTCAGATCTGTGATAGAAGGTGTACCCAATAGTCTCTTTTGGGTATCCTATGAAGACACATTTCTCCGATTTGGGTTCGAGCTTATCTGGTTGAAGTTTCTTCACATAAGCATCGCAGCCCCAAACTTTAAGAAACGACAACTTTGGTTTCTTGCCAAACCACAGTTCATAAGGCGTTGTCTTAACGGATTTTGATGGTGCCCTATTTAACGTGAATGCGGCCGTCTCTAAAGCATAACCCCAAAACGATAGCGGTAAATCAGTAAGAGACATCATAGATCGCACCATATCTAGTAAAGTACGATTACGACGTTTGGACACACCATTTCGTTGTGGTGTTCCAGGTGGCGTGAGTTGCGAAACTATTCCGCATTGTTTCAAGTGCAGACCAAACTCGTAACTCAAATATTCTCCTCCACGATCAGATCATAGAAACTTTATTTTCTTGTTACGATGATTTTCCACTTCACTCTGAAATTCTTTGAACTTTTCAAATGTTTCAGACTTGTGTTTCATTAAGTAGATATACCCATATTTGCTCAAATCATCTGTGAAGGTGAGAAAATAACGATACCCGCCGTGAGCCTCAACATTCATTGGACCACAAACATCAGTATGTATGATTTCCAACAAATCAGTTGCTCGCTCCATAGTTCCGGAGAACGGCGTTTTAGTCATCTTGCCCATGAGGCACGGTTCGCAAGTACCAAGTGATTCATAATCAAGAGATTCCAAAAGCCCATCAGTATGGAGTTTCTTCATGCGCTTTACACCGATATGACCTAAACGGCAGTGCCACAAATAAGTTGCACTATCGTTATCAACTCTGCATCTTTTGGTTTCAACACTATGAACATGTGTATCACTACTATCGAGATTCAATAAGAATAGACCACTCTTCAAGGGTGCATGACCATAAAAGATATTACTCATATAAATAGAACAACCATTATTCTCTGATTTAAATGAATAACCGTCTCGCATCAAACAAGATCCAGATATAATGTTCATGCTCAACGCTGGCACCAAATAACAATTATTTAGGTCTAAAACTAATCCCGATGGTAGATGTAGAGGTAGCGTGCCGACCGCGATCACATCGACTTTGGAACCATTTCCCACGTGCATCGTCACCTCGTCTTTAGCCAATCTTTGCTTAATCCGTAGTCCCTGTTTTGAGTTGCAAATATTAGCAACAGAACCAGTATCAAATACCCAGGTGCTACTGCGAGCATTAGTAAGGTACACATCAATAACATGTATATCACATATACCTTTGTTCACTTTGCCATCCTTCTTATCCGCCAAATACTTGGGGCAGTTCCGCTTCCAGTGTCCAGTCTGCTTGCAGTAGAAGCACTCAGTTTCAGGCTTAGGTCCAGACTTGGGTTTCTTCTCTTGAGCAGCAACTTGCTTGCCGTTCTTTTTTGAAGTTCCCCTTCTTCTTCCCTTTGCCCTTTTTCTTGAAACTGGTGGTCTTGTTAACCATCAACACTTGATGCTCCTTCTTGATTTCTACCTCCGCAGCTTTTAGCATTGCGAAGAGCTCGGGAATAGTCTTGTTCATCCCTTGCATATTATAGTTCATCACGAAGCTCTTGTAGCTTGGTGGTAGTGATTGAAGAATTCTGTCAATGACACTATCATCAGGAAGATTAACTCCCAGTTGAATCAAGTGATTATTATACCCAGACATTTTGAGTATGTGTTCACTGACAGAACTATTCTCCTCCATCTTGCAGCTATAGAACTTATTGGAGACTTCATATCTCTCAATCCGGGCATTTGCTTGAAATATTAACTTCAACTCCTGGAACATCTCGTATGCTCCATGACGTTCAAAACGTCGTTGAAGACCCGGTTCTAAGCCGTAAAGCACGGCACACTAAACTATCGAGTAGTCATCAGCTTTGCTCTGCCAGACGTTCTTAACGTCGTCAGTTGCATCAGCAGCAGGCCTGGCACCCAGCGGTGCTTCCAGGACGTAACTTTTCTGTGCAGCAATGAGGATAATCCTCAGGTTACAGACCCAGTCCGTGTAATTGCTACCATCATCTTTCAACTTTGCTTTCTCAAGGAACGCATTAAAATTCAACGGAACAACAGCACGAGCCATCTATCTACAAACAAACATAGACAAGCAAAATACTATCAGGTACTAAGTTCATGATAAATTTAAGTTCAATTAATCATATTACTTAAGAATTCCCACTTAGACAAACATCTCTCTAGTCATCTAAGTGATCACGTGATCCAAATCAACTAAACCATGTCCGATCATCACATGAGATGGAGTAGTTTCAATGGTGAACATCACTATGTTGATCATATCTACTATATGATTCACGCTCGACCTTTCGGTCTCCGTGTTCCGAGGCCATATCTGTATATGCTAGGCTCGTCAAGTATGACCTGAGTATTCCGCGTGTGCAACTGTTTTGCACCCGTTGTATTTGAACGTAGAGCCTATCACACCCGATCATCACGTGGTGTCTCAGCACGAAGAACTTTCGCAACGGTGCATACTCAGGGAGAACACTTCTTGATTATTAGTGAGAGATCATCTTAAAATGCTACCCATCAATCAAAGCAAGATAAGATGCATAAAGGATAAACATCACATGCAATCAATATAAGTGATATGATATGGCCATCATCATCTTGTGCTTGTGATCTCCATCTTCGAAGCACCATCGTGATCACCATCGTCACCGGTGCGACACCTTGATCTCCATCGTAGCATCGTTGTCGTTACGCCATCTATTGCTTCTACGACTATCGCTACCGCTTAGTGATAAAGTAAAGCAATTACAGGGCGTTCGCATTTCATACAATAAAGCGACAACCATATGGCTCCTGCCAGTTGCCGATAACTTCGGTTACAAAACATGATCATCTCATACAATAAAATATAGCATCACATCTTGACCATATCACATCACAACATGCCCTGCAAAAACAAGTTAGACGTCCTCTACTTTGTTGTTGCAAATTTTACGTGGCTGCTATGGGCTTTAGCAAGAACCGTCCTTACCTACGCATCAAGAACCACAACGATAGTTCGTCAAGTTGGTGCTGTTTTAACCTTCGCAAGGACCGGGCGTAGCCACACTCGATTCAGCTAAAGTGAGAGAGACAGACACCCGCCAGCCACCTTTAAGCACGAGTGCTCGTAACGGTGAAACCAGTCTCGCGTAAGCGTACGCGTAATGTTGGTTCGGGCCACTTCATCTCACAATACCGCCGAACCAAAGTATGACATGCTGGTAAGTAGTATGACTTGTATCGCCCACAACTCACTTGTGTTCTACTCGTGCATATAACATCAACGCATAAAACCTAGGCTCGGATGCCACTGTTGGGGAACGTAGTAATTTCAAAAAATTTCCTACGCACACGCAAGATCATGGTGATGGCATAGCAACGAGAGGGGAGAGTGTTCGTCCACGTACCCTCGTAGACCGTAAGCGGAAGCGTTAGCACAACACGGTTGATGTAGTCGTACGTCTTCACGATCCGACCGATCCAAGCACCGAACGTACGGGGCCTCCGAGTTCAGCACACGTTCAGCTCGATGACGATCTCCGTGCTCCGATCCAGCAAAGCTCCGGAGATGAGTTCGGTCAGCACGACGGCGTGGTGACGATGATGGTGCTCTACCGGCGCAGGGCTTCGCCTAAACTCCGCGACTATATGACCAAGGTGGAATATGGTGGAGGGGGGCACCGCACATGGCTAAGGAACGATCCGTAGATCAACTTGTGTGTCTATGGGGTGCCCCCCCGCCCCCGTATATAAAGGAGCCAGGGGGAGGAGGCGGCCGGCCAAGGAGGGCGCGCCAAGGGGGGAGTCCTACTCCCACCGGGAGTAGGACTCCCTTCTTTCCAAGTAGGAGTAGGAGAAGGGGGGAAAGAGGAGGAAGAGGGGAAGGAAAGGGGGGGGCGCCGCCCCCCTTCCCTTGTCCTATTCGGACTAAGAAGGGGAGGGGCGCGCGGCCCCCTCCTGGCTCCTTCCCTCTTCTCCCTCGAGGCCCATGTAGGCCCAATAACCCCCCGGGGGGTTCCGGTAACCTCCCGGTACTCCGGTAAAATGCCGATTTCACCTGGAACGATTCCGATGTCCAAATATAGGCTTCCAATATATCGATCTTTATGTCTCGACCATTTCGATACTCCTCGTCATGTCCATGATCACATCCGGGACTCCGAACAAACTTCGGTACATCAAAACTTATAAACTCATAATAAAACTGTCATCGTAACGTTAAGCGTGCGGACCCTACGGGTTCGAGAACTATGTAGACATGACCTAGAACTATTCTCGGTCAATAATCAATAGCGGGACCTGGATGCCCATATTGGTTCCTACATATTCTACGAAGATCTTTATCGGTCAAACTGCATAACAACATACGTTGTTCCCTTTGTCATCGGTATGTTACTTGCCCGAGATTTGATCGTCGGTATCCAATACCTAGTTCAATCTCGTTACCGGTAAGTCTCTTTACTTGTTCTGTAATGCATTATCCCGTAACCAACTCATTGGTCACATTGCTTGCAAGGCTTATAATGATGTGCATTACCGAGAGGGCCCAGAGATACCTCTCCGACGATCGGAGTGACAAAACCTAATCTTGAAATACGCCAACTCAACATGTACCTTCGGAGACACCTGTAGTACTCCTTTATAATCACCCAGTTACGTTGTGACGTTTGGTAGTACCCAAAGTGTTCCTCCGGTAAACGGGAGTTGCATAATTCTCATAGTTACAGGAACATGTATAAGTCATGAAGAAAGCAATAGCAGTATACTAAACGATCAAGTGCTAGGCTAACGGAATGGGTCATGTCAATCACATCATTCTTCTAATGATGTGATCCCACTAATCAAATGACAACACATGTCTATGGTTAGGAAACATAACCATCTTTGATTAATGAGCTAGTCAAGTAGAGGCATACTAGTGACTATAGGTTTGTCTATGTATTCACACATGTATCATGTTTCCGGTTAATATAATTCTAGCATGAATAATAAACATTTATCATGATATGAGGAAATAAATAATAACTTTATTATTGCCTCTAGGGCATATTTCCTTCATTACCTCCATCGAGAGGGCCCGAACCTGGGTAAACACCTGTGTCCCTTACTTCTTGTTACCATCAGCCTTGACGCACAGATCGGGACCCCCTACCCGAGATCCGCCGGTTTTGACACCGACACCCCCCTGGGCACCGTCTCGCATTGACTCTTCCTCCCAAATCTCACAAATATTCCAAAAATATTATCTGTGCGTTTTTATCCCGTTTGGACACCGTTTGATATGGGTTTTCTGCGAAACATAAAACATGCAACAAACAGGAACTAGCACTGGGCACTGGATCAATATGTTAGTCCCAAAAATAACATAAAAAGTTTCCAAAAGTATATGAAAGTTGTAGAATATTGGCATGGAACAATCAAAAATTATAGATACGACGGCAACGTATCACCCAGCACTGGCCAAGTTCATGGCGGCCACGCACCACGGCTACAACGTCCTCATGATGCTAGGAAGCGGCGGCGTCATCACGGTCGCCTGTCAAGAGAAGGATGCAGTGTGTTCCCTCGAGCGCGCCTTCCAGGATGCAACAGTTGAGAACACCAAAGACGATGATGGAGCCCTCCCTCCTGAGGTCGCCCCCAAGACGAAGAAGCTGTAGCTGGGGCAGGGGTCTCGTGAGGGAGCATCACACGAGGACGCAGCGCCAAGCCTTGCGTCTCCAGATGCGGCACCTTCACCCATCGCATAGGAAGGCGTACCCGGTGCTCCTCTCAGGATGGGCTCGCGGGCTCTCCTTTGGAGGGCCTCAGATCTAGCCGATGTCGTGAGGGAGGCGCTCGAGCACCATGTGGAGGCACTCTTTAGAGCACGCTTCCCAGGATAAGGCAGCAGTCGTGAGGCACCAGGCATTCAGGAGTTCATCAGCAAGGCAATCGAGGAGATTCAGGAAGGAAGGGTTCTGCAAGGCGATCGTCGCCTGCCGCGCGGCACGGCTCACTGCCCTGGCGAGGGTAAGGAGTTCTGCGTCTGCATCGACATCCCCGGGCTCAACAGGGCCGCATCTCGGTAGCTCATGTGGCCGTCTCGTGTCAGCCGATGCGAGGGTCCGCCTCACAGCTACGTCCGCATGCCTTTTGGCCTGGTGGGCGTGGCTGAGGCATTCTAGTGCTGCATGACGGACACTCAGACAGCCTGCGAGGCTACGCACCAGGCGGTCCTGGCGGAGATGGAGGAGCACCTTCAGGAGCCTCTTGGTCCCTCCGAGTCTCCTGAGGCTCGGCACTAGAGCAGCTCATGAAGAACGACTCAGTGGCGTGAATTTTTTTTGGCCACTTCAACAACTCTTCAGCAACGGTACCAGGTGACATCTCTCTAGTTCGTTCAGTTTGGGGGCGCTCCTCGGGCTGCATCATCCCTAGGCCGTGTGGGTCTAGCCCTACGGCATGTATTGTTTTGCATTCACCTGGACTATCTAATCATTCCTGTGAGTTTATCTATGATTGTTACCCTATGACCGTCGCCTCGCGGCCCCTTGCGTGTGCTAAGTAATACCTCTCCTGCATCGCTGCATGAAAACTTACGTCGGCATGGCGCTTGTGCTCGGATCCGTCCCTGCAACGCTGATAAACCCGGGGGAAGAGCTTTGGTTCACAGCCCGCCTCGCATACACCACCTCGCCAGATCCCCGGTGCCTCGGGGCTGCTCCGCAGGGGTCCCGGTCTTTCCTGTCATCTAACCTGCAGGTTCACCAGGTGACGGGCCACGGGTGGGCCTAGACAACCACCATCTGGCCTTGCGAGTCGCTTGCATGTTAAAGGGGGGTGGGTCTCCCGAGCATCGCGTCTCGGGAGCTCCTACTAGCTCTCCAGACCTCACCCCCTGGCCTTGACCACAGCATCCCAGTGGCGGCTGAGTTCGCTCAAGGTCCGGGTCCCGAGGACGTAGAGCACCATGGCGAGCGAGGTAGGAAGGTGGCCAATGCAGGTCACACCCAATGGCACCGCAGGCATAGGAGCAAGCATCACCTCCCTGATGGACCACGACGCCAAAAGATAAGCCTCAGCTCGCTACAACACTAGTTTCGCTCTTCGCATGCCCCGCCTCGCAGTTCCATTTGGCAGTTCTGCTCCCCTTTTCGATTTTCTGTGTAGCTGCTTGCACGCCAAGGGGGACCTCATGAGCATCGTGTCTCACAAGCTCTTACCGGACCTCGGGACGCTCACCTACTAGCCTTGACCACGGCATCGCGACCTAGCATACTAGCGACGACTGAAGCCTGCCTGGGGATTGGGTCCTGTCGGCGTAGAGCGCCACTCTGTCTAGGGAAAAGAAAAGGGAGGAACCTAGCCGAACTGGAATACGCGCACCCATCACTAAATCAAAAGAAACAACATTGATATTAAATACATTCCGATCCTTACAAGCCCCATGGGGGCTGATCTACATTCCTCGCAGGGAAGGCAACTACTAGGTCCTATGGCACTGCCGGCGACGCCGGGCGGCAGCCGCAACTGCACTCCGGCCTTGACGGGAGCTTGGCGGCACATAGCTATCGTCGCTCTATTCCGGAGAATCGCTGGGCTCAGGAGAATCGCTGGATTCCCAGGAGTCCTCACTGCGGCTGGACAAAACGCTAAAGGGGGCAACAGCATACCCAGCACCCACTATGACGTCCCTCAAGTTGTCCCCTCCGGGGCAGCATTCCAGCCGTTCACCTTCCTCGTTGAAGACCTTGAAGAGCAGGGTGGCACCGTCATACTCGAAGAGAATCGCCAGGGGTCCCTCCGCGTGACAAGCCAGGGCGATCTCACCCCATCCTTGCGTCATGAAGACGTCTCTAGGCGGCACCACCTCGACTTCAGCTCCGGTGGCCAAGGTGCTGCACCCCGCGTGCTGCAGCCACAGCTCAACCGGTCCCCTTGGTGAAAGTGCTACTATCGACTAGAGGGGGGGGGTGAATAGGCGATTTTTATGAAAGTCTTCAATACTTGGTAGTTTCGAATACAAACAACAGAAATGACCTAATTGTTATGCAGCGGAAGATAAACTACCCTAAGCAAGCCATAGTCAAGTATGTAACGATGTGAAAGTACAGGACAAATAGCAGCTAGGTAGAAAGGATCAAGATGGAAGATAGTATGAAGCCAATCAATAGTAGTAGTCAAGCAATGAAGTCAAACAGATACACAGATAGGCAATGACTTCATGAAGACAAACTTAAGTAAGGTTGGGAAGGGATAGAACTAGTTGCTTGTTGAAGACACATGTTTTGTTGGACCAGTTCCAGTTGCTGTGACAACTGTACGTCTGGTTAGGGAGGATGAGATTTAACTCAGAAGACCGTGTCTTCACCTTATTGCCCTTGAGCTAAGGACACCCAGTCCTCGCCCAATCACTCTGGTAAGTCTTCAAGGGAGACTTCCAAACCTTCACAGACTTCGTTCACCGGCAATCCACAATGACTCTTGGATGCTCAGAACGCGACGCCTAACCGGCTGGAGGATTCACAGTCCTCAAGTGTAATAAGTCTTCAGGTCACACAAACAGAAAGACTTCAGTGATGCCTAACACTCTTTGGCTCTGGGTGTTTGGGCTTTGTCCTCGCAAGGATTTTTCTCTCTCAAATGCTTCGAGGTGGGTTGCTCTCAAACGACAAAAGCCGTGCACAAACTCTGAGCAGCCACCAATTTATGGTGTAGGGGGTGGGCTATTTATAGCCACTAGGCAACCCGACCTGATTTGTCCAAAATGACCCTGGGTCACAAAGGAACTGACACGTGTTCCAACGGTCAGATTTCAAACTCACGCGACAACTTTACTTGGGCTACAAGCAAAGCTGACTCATCCAGCTCTGGATAAGATTTGCTCTCATTGTCTTCGCTCGAAGACATAGGATTTGAGTTGAGCATCACATCATTCAGTCTGACTTAGTTCACTTGGACCCCACTTAACAGTACAGTGGTTCCTATGACTCAACAAGGAAGAAAAGGAGACTACGAAACCACATAGTCTTCGCGCTCCATAGTCTTCACGCAATGTCTTCTCATGTCATAGTCTTCAATATGAATATCTTCTCTTACCACCATTGTTTTCAATGTCTTCATACATTTTTAGGGGTCATCTCCGGTAGGTAAACCGAATCAATGAGGGACACTACCTGCGTTATCCTGCAATTCTCACAAACGCATTAGTCCCTCAACCAACTTTGTCGTCAATACTCCAAAACCAACTAGGGGTGGCACTAGATGCACTTACAATCTCCCCCTTTTTGGTGATTGATGACAAACTGGTTGAAGTTTTCAACGGGGATAAAGTATGTGAAATTGTAAGGATAGGGAATTGTCTTCATAAGTTGCAAGGGCTCCCCCTGAAGATGTGCATATAAGTGATTTGCTTTTGGAATGCAAATGCACATGGCAGGTTGTACTTATGGAGATTCTCTTCAACTTATGAAGATAATTCATCATGCATGAAATGATATAGCAAGTAAAATGACATGCATAATGAAAAATGGACGTCTGCAGAATGATCTAAGTGCGGAAGTTGTCATCGCACATGCGGAATTTATCATCGCATCACAGTAAAGCAAATAAGTAGCAGATGACCATCAAGTTTTAGGTGTTACAACTCAAAGAACCAAAAGTTTCAAAAGGCAAGAGTTGTAAGCACGAAGCAAAATATAACGCAACCGCCCATATGAACCCGCTTGAAGACAATCAACTCATACGCTTCTCCCCCTTTTGTCAGTAAGGACCAAAAAGGTTTGAAGACATAGAGCCTCTACTCGTCATCATGAGTAGGTGAAGCAGCAGGGTTGTCATCGTTGGTTGGCGGTGCAGATGAACTTGGTGCAGTGTCGATGCGCGCAATAGTAGGAGGTGGTGAAGTAGCATCATCTTCATCATCGATTACTCTGGCATTTACTGTTGCCGAGGAGGAAGAATATTCAGAGTCTTCAAGAGATGGAGTGCGACATAGGACATCAGTCCGTGGAGGAGTGGAGTCAAACTGGAATCTTTCATTGAATCCATCGTCTTGAAGATCAGCTTCAGCACTGAGCAGAGTCAAACTCTTCCATGATCGCCGGCAAGATTCACGAGCAACAAAGGCATTCTTGGTGGCAAGGTTGCGAATGCGATTGACATCCACCAAGAGGCTTTGCATATGTCTCTTGAGCCAGAAATGATGCTTATCCTGTATCTGATGAAGAGCCACAAGAAGTTCTCGGTCATTGAGAACGCGAGAACGCTTCCGAGGCCTTTGTGCAATGGTGCTTTCAGTGGCTTCAGTGGGTGCTCGATGAGGCAGACGAGTGTGGCCAGCCAATGGATAGATTCGTGTCGCTGCTTGAACACCTTCAATAGGCTGAGTGAAGCTCTGGTGCTCGGCATTCTGAAGACAAAGAGGCCTCTTGGCAGGGTCAGAGTATATAGCTTCAACTGACATATCAACCTCTGGCAGAAAAATCATATGATTGCGAGTAGAGGGCTGATAATTGACAGATGAGTGTCTCTTGATGAGGCGCATGACCCATGGAGCATAAAACTTCAGACCAAATAGGTCAAAGCCGGAAGCAGCAAGTTGCCTAATGAAGAATTCTTGAGTGTTGAAGCTGATGCCATTGAGAATATAGAAGACCAAAGTCTTCATAGCGCCTTCAAGCTTGGCCGCTAATGAATGTCCTTTGACAGGCCATAGAGTTCGCCTGATGATATGATATATGGTGCGAGGCAGATACTCAAGGTCTTCAACAAAGAAATCTATTGGATATTCAGCGTCAGATGGCAAGGGCTTCATCACACTCAACATCTGGCTCATATTGGGTTCTGGCTTATGGAAGATACTCTCTACAGCATTGCGGTGTAGCTGATAGTCAGGTTCATATAGTTCTCCAGGAGTGGCTAGCCTTGTAAGCTTGATGATATCCATAGCTTTGGCTTCATGATGAACATTTCCAGTCATCCACTCGAGAACCCATGTCTTGATGTCTCTGTTGTAGCCGCGAATGTGCAGAGTAGCATATAATTGAAGCAATAGGTCTTCATTCCAATGTTCTTTGTCTGTCACAAAGTGGAGCAGACCAGCATCACGAAAGCAATCAAGTGCTTCTTCTAAGCACGGCAGTCCAGCAATGGCTTCAGTATCAAGGCACATATGAGGGAAAATGCTCCCTTGATCATATAGAACACATGAGTAATAGCTTCTCTGCTGATAGCTCCAGAACTGATCTGATGATATCCTTGGCTTGGAGTAGGGGTTCTTGGTGCTGTCAAAGAAGGTATTGTGGCTTTTGAAGCCATTTGCATTGAAGGACCCTGGTGAGTTGGCAGTACCTGGAAACCTTGGCAACCTAGGCTTTGGCTTCTGGACCTGAGGCATATGCTCAACATGATAGTCAAATTGAGGTCCTGAGGCAGTAGGCGGAGGCACCAGAATGGGCCATCGGACAGTGGTAAGCTGACCATGATTGTATGCTTGCTCAATGGTGTGAGGCCTTGGTGGCGGAACAGGAGCAGGGGCAACAGCTGAGGCGTCAGGCTGCACAATAGGTGCTTCGGGAGCAGTTGTCATATTAGCTTCAGGTGCAGCAGCCTCATTGGCTTCAAGTGCAGCAGCGTTAGTGGTTTCAGGTTCAGTGGCCACATTTGCTTCAGGCACACTAGTTGGTGCAGGCTCCACATTAGAGTCAGCCATGACTACGTCATTGGCTTCATTGGCGTTGGCGGTGGCAGCCTCAACATTGTCAACCTCCTCTTGACGAACAGGAGGGTCGGGCACAGGCACATTCACATTAGGAACTGCTTCTTCTTCAATTACTGGGGGAGTAGGTACACGTACTTCTTCTTGTTTTTCTTTGGCTGATGCAGCCGGAATGTCTTCAGCAGCATGTGCTTCAGACTCGGAGACATTCACTGTTGGAGCAGGTTCAGAAAATACTTGACGTGCAATAGGTGAATGTTGCACTTCTCCTTCTTGAACGCTCGACAGAGGGACTTGATGCCTTTGTCCTTTGCGAAGCCTGCGAAATGTTGGCTTCTCCTTAGGAGATGGAGTTGGCTAGGCCTCAAAGTCTTCATCCTCTTCTTGCACGGGGGGTGTAGCTTGTTGTTGTTGTTGGGGAGTACTGGGGGAGTCTTGGAGTTGTGGGTGATTAGCCCACGATGCATCCTGAGCAATTGGCGTTAGAGGACGACCAATGCTGATGAGCTCGCTGTTCATATGAACAGGCGATGATACCACATCATGTTCGATCTGAGGAAGAACTTCATCATCAGCTACATTGTCATCATGACCAATGTCTTCAGCAGCGGTGGGTTCAACTGCTGGAATATCTTCAACTTCATGAGCCTCTGTGGGAGCAGGCTCATGGACTATCATCCTTCGTTCTTGTTGTTCTGAAGCTGGACGACCACTGAAATCGGTTCAACAACTAAGGGCTCTATGGAAGCAGCCCTAGTCTTCTTGGTCTTGTGCTTCTTCTTGGAGGGAGCGGCATCAGAGGCTTCAGTGTTCTTTCTCTTTCTGGCTTCAGCCTCAGCAGCCCTCGTCTTCTTCTCTTCTGAAGCGGTTGTGGTGACCTTTGGCTTTGAGCCAATCATGCTGCTTGGGAAGATAATGCGAGGGGCTTCTTGGCGTGAAGGTTCAGGCTGTTCAGCAGGAAGCTTCTTCTTCTTCTTAGCAGCCATCCTGGGGTCAATGCCGTGACGGCCAAGTGACTTGCGCTTCTCAGCCTCATTGTAGGCGAGCACACACTTATCAGCCAAACTCTTCATGTGCTCACGAGAGCCCTGAGCTTCTTCACGCTTCTTCAGAAATGCTTATTTAAGCTAATGTAGCATGACTTTGAAGTTTCTGACGTCTTGAACACTTAGCTTGGCCACATGCTTCTTGAATTGAGCCTTCTCATAATCAATCTTGTTCTTGAGCTCAACGATGCGCTGAGCGAGAGCTAGCTCAGAAGCAATGGCGCCATTGAAGGCAACACTGAGGCCAATGGGAAGCTGTAAAGCTTCAAAGCTGAGATTGGGGGTGTCGAACCATTCATCAATGAAATTGTGGATGATGGCCACATCAAAGAGAGGCAAGTTGTTGAAGATTTCTGCTTCTTCCTTGCTCTTTATCAGCTGCTCAAGGGCATCATCAGCAAGATCTTCATCACTTGACAGATCAATGGGTTCTTCACACAGAATTGCGGCCGGAGTCAAGGCTCTTTGATCTGATGGTCTGACAAGTTGCTTTTTCTTCTCCATTCTCTTGGAGACACGGGATTGATCTTCAAACTGCACACTGGCTTCAGGAGGTGCAGTGGCCAGTGGATTCGCTCGAGAAGTCTTCGGAGGTGCAGCTGATCTTGAAGCCTTTGGCTTCTTTTGCTTCTGTGACTTGTGAGGAGGAGCAGGGGCTTCATCGGAGTCAGCATCATCTTCAGAATGATCTACTCTGGCACCTTGGACCACGATGTAGGTGATGAGGCCGTCAAGGTTGGAGAAGGGGCCGATCACATTGGGATTAGCATCACGGGAGCCGTCGGCACGGGGAGCAGAGGGACCTGGGTTGAAGTCCAAGCCCAAGGACTTCTTGTTCTTCTTGGCCGAAGCCACAACAAACTGGTAGTTGCTCTTGAAGAGAGAGTCGTCACGACACCAGAGTAGTGAGGTTGGGTTGGTGTTCTCAGGTTGTGGTCCACGGACCATGCAAGGATAGAAGCCTTGATCAATGGCTTCAGCTCGGCTCTTGGGTTGAAGGCCTCGATAGAGGATATCACCCCAAGGTCTCTTGATGGCATTCTTCTCTGCATATTCCTTCGTCACAAACTTGTACTTGAACCATTCCTCAGCCCAATAGAGCCGAATCCATTGGATTCGCGTCTTTCTCTGATGATAATTTTCTTTGGGATCTGTCTTGTAGAGTTGTGCTAAGTCATCAGGCAGATCTTTAGATGTTCCTTCTCTGTGCTGTCTGCCACCGTTCCTTGCTGATTTTTCTGCAGCCATGAACTTCAAGCTGAATGGCTTCAATACGTTCAAAGGCTTCAGAGACTTATGCTTGCTGGTCAAGCAGGAACTATGACAGCATTAGAGATGCGAGGGAAGGGGAAGAGGTCATATGCATTCTCAGAAGATTCTGAAGATAAATCAGTTTGAAGACATTGACCTCATGATGTGAAGACATTCACTTATATAGGTGAGTTGGTTCCAGATTTGTACCAATCCGTGAATAAGTACAAGTGAGGAATCAAACTAGACAAGAAATCTAAGTGAATTGACTAGGCAGTATGAGATGCAGACAGAATAGACCTAACATTGAATAGGTAGAAACCACTTTCGGTAAACAGGATGAATCTTGAAGATCAAAAAGGTGGTAAAAATAGAGTTATAATTACCGCACGAAGAACTGCTAGATGGGATGAATAGGAGACCGAGCAGTTCAGCCCACCGTGCCCTAACTTGGCGATGGAGGACACCTACGGCGATGGCGGAGAGGACGATGTCCACGGCCGGCGTGAGGATGGCGTCGGAGAAGTCGCGGCAGCTAAGCGCTTCGTCGCCGGTGTCGTCGCGAGCTAGCGGTGGCGCTAGGGTTTTGATGGAGGTGGAGAGGTGGAAGAAGGATTTCTTTACCGCAGGGGACAAGTATTTATAAGTAGGTGAGAGACACAGCACAATTACGCTGGTGCCCCTGGCGGTTCACATCCGAGGGGCACGTGGCAAGCATGCAACATACTCAGAGTTGTCCCACTTTCCCACGCCCGCCAGGCATGTCGGAGAGTTGTTCCGGCTTCTCCGGATTTCAACAATAAAATAAGTCATTTAAAACAGATTTAATGTTTGTCTCTTTGCCTTCTGCTGACTAGGACGCAGAGAAGACATTCGACAGTTTCAATAGAATGCATATGATTTGGACAGATAGAGTTTGAGATAGGAAGCATAGAGGGGTTAGGGTCCGATCACATTCACTTAGTTCAAAAGATTCAATCTTGAAGACATAACTATAAGTGAATGCTGTAGAGGACAGAACACTAGTATATATATATATATATATATATATCAGAAAGCAATCAAATCATCATAGTGTAGAAAGTCATGAAGACAAACTGAAACTGAAGACAAACCAAATGCGAAGTCATTTCAATATAACACCATGAGCGAAACACTTCAAACAGAGAAAGTTGGTGGTGGCGTTACCCACCGTATAGGAAGTATTAGACCCAGACACGACGCACAATTATCGTGGCGCTCCGAAGTCAAATTCCATGTTAATGTATTCACACTCAGAGTGTAAATCTTCATTGATTGAAGATATACATTATTTTCTGTGTTGCACATCTAAGTCATCAACATGCATAAGTGTTAGGATGTGTGCCTGATTACAGGACATTAGAGGATTCCAAGATATTTAGCTCACACCGTAACTTGCAAAACCTTTTCTCATCCAAGGGCTTCGTGAAGATATCTGCTAGTTGCTCTTCAGTGTTGACGTGAATGATATCGATATCTTTCTTCATAACATGGTCTCTGAGAAAGTGATGACGAATTTCAATGTGCTTTGTCTTCGAGTGTTGGACTGGATTGTTGGCTATTTTGATGGCACTTTCGTTGTCGCAGAAGAGAGGTACTTGTTTCAGGTTGATGCCATAATCCTTGAGAGTTTGCTTCATCCATAGAAGCTGAGCTCAATAGGATCCAGCAGCAATGTATTCAGATTTAGCAGTTGAGAGTGATACACAGTTCTGCTTCTTTGAAGACCAATAGACAAGTGATCGACCAAAAAAATGACATGTGCCAGATGTAGACTTGCGATCCACCTTGTCACCAGCATAATCAGCATCCGAGAATCCAACCAAATCAAATTTTGAGCCCTTGGGATACCATAATCCGAGTGTTGGGGTGTAAGCCAAATATCGAAGAATTCGCTTCACAGCTAGGTGATGCGATTCCTTTGGTGCAGCTTGGAATCGAGCACACATGTAAACACTAAGCATAATATATGGCCTAGATGCACATAAATAAAGCAAAGAACCAATCATGGAGCGGTATACCTTTTGATCAAACTCTTTACCATTGTCGTCGGGACCAAGATGGTGTTTGGCTGGCATTGGCGTCGTGTAGCCTTTGCAGTCTTCCATTCCAAACTTCTCCAGACAATCTTTGAGGTATTTTTCTTGAGATATGAAGATGCCATTTCTTTGCTGACGAATTTTAAGACCAAGGAAGAACTTCAGCTCACCCATCATGGACATTTGATATTGCTCTTGCATCATGTACCCAAACTCATCACCGTACTTCTGGTTGGTGCAGCCGAAGATTATGTCATCCACATATATTTGGCACACAAACAGTTCACCATCATATGTCTTCGTGAAGAGTGTGGGATCGAGGGATCCAGGTTTGAAGCCTTTGCTCTTCAGGAAGTCTTTGATTGTATCATACCAGGCACGAGGAGCTTGTTTGAGGCCATACAGTGCTTTGTTTAGTTTGTACACCATATCAGGATGTTTTGGATCTTCAAAGCCAGGTGGTTGTGCGACATATACTTCTTCTTCAATCTTGCCATTGAGAAATGCACTCTTTACATCCATTTGATATAGCAAGATGTTGTGATGATTAGCGTAGGCTAGCAATATGCGAATAGCTTCAAGCCTAGCAACAGGAGCAAATGTTTCATCGAAGTCAATCCCTTCAACTTGAGTGTATCCTTGAGCCACAAGACGTGCTTTGTTTCTGACGACTTGACCATGCTCATCTTGCTTCTTTCGATATATCCACTTTGTTGCAATAATGTTATGCTTGCGAGGGTCAGGTCGCTTGACGAGTTCCCAAACATTATTCAGCTTGAACTGTTGAAGTTCTTCTTGCATGGCTTGAATCCATTCAGGTTCCATAAAAGCTTCAGCAACTTTCTTGGGTTCTGATATTGACACAAATGAAAAGTGCCCATAGAAGTTTGCTAGCTGTGTTGCTCTTGATCGAGTGAGCGGACCAGGTGCATTGATGCTGTCGATTATCTTCTCTATTTGAACTTCATTTGCAACACGAGGATGAACAGGACGAAGATTTTGCTCTGGCTGATCATTGTCATCATATGGAGGATTGTCTTCGGTCTGAGCATTGTCTTCAGGTTGATTTGGAGCAGAGATGATAAGTTCCTCTTCAGGCTGTGCTTCAGAGGGCATGATTTCACCAGTTCCCATCAGCTTGATAGATTCATTTGAAGGAGCTTCATCTAGTGTGCTTGGCAGAATCTCTCTCTATGAACCATTGGTTTCATCAAATTTCACATCCACAGTTTCAACGATTTTGTAGAGATAAAGGTTGAAGACTCTGTAGGAGTGTGAATCCTTTCCATAGCCAAGCATGAAGCCTTCGTGAGCCTTAGGTGCAAATTTTGACTTGTGATGGGGATCCTTGATCCAGCATCTAGCTCCAAATACTCTGAAGTAACTGACGTTTGGCTTCTTGCCAGTAAGGAGCTCATAAGACGTTTTGTTCAGAAGCTTATGGATGTACACACGATTGATGATGTGACATGCTGTATCAATAGCTTCAGGCCAAAACTTTCTTGGTGTCTTGTACTCATCTAGCATTGTTCGAGCCATCTCAATGAGGGTTCTGTTTTTGCGCTCAACGATGCCATTTTGCTGAGGTGTGTATGGAGCAGAGAACTCATGAGTGATTCCCATTGTATCCAGATACAGATCAAGTCCAGTGTTCTTGAATTCAGTGCCATTGTCACTTCTGATGTGCTTGATCTTCACGCCATAATTGTTCATTGCTAGATTTGCGAAGCGCCTGAAGACATCTTGCACTTCAGTCTTGTAAAGAATTATATGAACCCATGTGTATCTTGAGTAGTCATCAACAATGACGAAGCCATAGAGACAGGCAGTTGTTGTGAGGGTGGAGTAGTGAGTAGGTCCAAATAAGTCCATGTGTAACAGCTCGAAGGGTTGAGATGTAGTCATGATTGTCTTCGAGGGGTGCTTTGCCCTTGTCATCTTTCCAGCTTCACAGGCACCACACAGATGATCCTTCTTGAACTTGACATCCTCGATGCCAATGACATGCTTCTTCTTGACGAGTGAGTGTAAGTTCCTCATGCCAGCATGTCCTAGCCTACGATGCCAAAGCCAGCATTCTGAAGCCTCTGTGAGAAGACATACGGCAAGCTGTGGACCTGCTGAGAAATCTACCATGTATAGATCATCTTTTCGATACCCTTCAAAGACTAGAGATTTGTTAGATTCCATTAGTACAAGGCAACGATATTTGCCAAATATCACAATCATGTTCAAGTCACAAAGCATTGAGACATACATTAAGTTGAAACCAAGGGATTCAACAAGCATCACTTTATTCATGTGTTGATCCTTTGAGATTGCAACTCTACCTAGACCCAATACCTTGCTTTTACCAGTGTCAGCAAATGTAATGTGACTCTTGTCGGATGGACGTAAGGTTGAGTCCATGAGAAGACTTCGATCACCAGTCATATGATTCGTGCATCCACTGTCCATAATCCATTCTGAAGCTTTTGGTGATGTACCCTACAGTGCAGTTAGGAGGATAGGCTTCACAAGAGTGTTGTGAAGCATAAGCATTTGACACATATAGGGACAGTCACATCTTATATCAAGGTTAGAACATAGTATGACTGATAAGAGATTCAGATGTGAAGTATATAGAATGACATTTTATCGTGCGTCCTAAGTGAATTTTAGGTCCCCAGCAATAGTATCGGGCGCCATTGATTGCTGGCTGGAGACCGTTTTCTGCAAAAGAGAGTTAGTTCTTCTTTGCCACCCACATCTTTAGTGGTGGCTTAGAAGCAATGAGTCTTAGTGCAGCATTTGAGAATTTTGGCTATGAAGCCCTAGCAAATAGCCTTGCAGGAGATGAATGATACTCATATGAATAAGCTGAAAAGTTCTTAGTCCTATGAACATAGCGGTTCGAAGATACACGCTCATATTCATAAGTCTGAGCATGATTTCCCTGCAAAACATTGGTGTTAGGGTGACTCATGTGAGACCTGTATCTGTATGAAGCCTTTGGGCCACATGAAGCTATTGGTCTGGGGTTTGTCTTCTTCCTTGGTGGTGTCATGACGACATTCACAGGAAGATTCTCAATGTGCTGCTTAGGTACCCAGATCTTCTTCATAGGTGGTCCATTCCTGCAGTTAGTACCAATGTACCTGGCAAACACTTCACCATTCTGATTTTTGAACAGCTTATAGTTTGCATCAAAAGATTCATCAATGATAATAGGATTAGCACACGTAAAGCCAGATAAGGTGGATGGATCTACTGAAGGTTCCTTTGCAGCAACCCATGTGGTTTTGGGGTACTGCTCAGGCTTCCAGTACGAGCCATCAACATTCATTTTCCTTTTGAACCCAACACCCTCTTTCCTAGGGTTTCGGTTTAGAATCTGCTTTTTGAGGACATCGCAGAGAGTCTGATGTCCCTTCAAACTTTTGTACAACCCTGTTTCAAGCAATGTCTTCAACATAGCATTTTCATCAGCAACAACAGTGGTATCCTCCGCAGAGGGGTTAGTAACCACATCAGTAGGTGAAGACAATGAAACAGTAGCAGTAGTGGAACATTCAGCAACAGATGTAGCGTTATCACGCTCAATGCATTTTAGACATGGTGGTTCAAATCCATCCTGAGCGGAACTGATCTGTTGAGCACGAAGTGACTCATTCACCTTTTGAAAATCTTCATGAGCCACTCTCAATGTTTCAAGCTCTTGTTTCCTTTGAAGATAATCATAGGAGAGTCTTTCATAAGTAGTTGAGAGCGATTCATGACGACCTTCAAGTTCCTCGTACTTAGCATGAAGATTTTTTATGTCATCAACTAAGGACTGTGAACGTGTCATTTCAGCGTCCAACAGGTCATCGCTTTTGTCTAACAGTTTTTGAGTATGTTCCATAGCCTTTTGTTGTTCAGTTGCAATTTTAGCAAGTGTTTTGTAGCTGGGTTTGGATTCACAATCAGAGTCATCTTCACTTGAAGTTTGAAAGTAAGCATCGCGTGATTTTACCTTGGCACCACGTGCCATGAAGCAGTAGGTGGGAGTAGGATCGTCTTCGTCATTAGCTTCAGCGTTGGTGTGGAAGTCATTGTCTTCAGTGTTGAAGATGGACTTGGCGACATAGGCTGTGGCTAGAGCCAGACTTGCAACGCCAGGGTCAGACTCCTCTCCAGACTCCACCTCCGCCTCTTCTGAAACAGACTCCTCCTCTGAATCCATTTCCTTGCCAACAAAAGCACGAGCCTTGCCAGATGAGCTCTTCTTGTATGATGAAGACTTGGAAGAAGACTTAGAAGACTTTGCAGATTTCTTCTTCTTCTTGTCATCAGAATCATATTCCTTGCTTTTCTTCTTCTTCTTCTCATTGTCCCACTGTGGACACTCAGATATGTAGTGACCGGGTTTCTTGCACTTGTGGCAGGTTCTCTTCTTGTGATCATGGGTGGAATCTTCATCATTCCTTGAGCTGGATCGTGAAGACTTTCTGAAGCCTTTCTTCTTTGTGAATTTATGGAACTTCTTCACAAGCATAGCAAGTTCCCTTCCAATGTCTTCAGGATCTTCAGAACTGCAGTCAGATTCTTCTTCAGATGAGGAAACAACTTTTGCCTTCAAAGCACGAGTTCGGCCAAAGCTTGGGCCATAGATATCTCTTTTCTCAGATAGCTGGAACTCATGTGTGTTGAGCCTCTCAAGTATATCAGACGGATCGAGTGACTTGAAGTCAGGACGTTCTTGTATCATGAGGGCAAGAGTGTCAAAGGAGCTATCAAGTGATCTCATCAGTGTCTTGACGATTTCATGCTTGGTAATCTCAGTTGTGCCAAGAGCTTGAAGTTCATTTGTGATATCAGTGAGGCGATCAAACGTGAGCTGGACATTTTCATTGTCGTTTCTCTGAAGCGGTTGAAGAGGTTGCGAAGTACACTGATTCTTTGATCTCTCTGGGTTGAGACGCCTTCGTTGACCTTGGATAGCCAGTCCCAGACTAGCTTCGACGTTTCCAAAGCACTCACACGGCCATACTGTCCTTTGGTCAGATGACCACAGATGATGTTCTTTGCAGTGGAGTCCAGTTGAATGAACTTCTTGACATCAGTGGGGGTGACACCTTCACCAGTTTTGGGAATGCCATTCTTGACGACATACCAGAGGTCGACATCAATGGATTCAAGATGCATACGCATCTTATTCTTCCAGTAGGGATATTCAGTTCCATCGAACACGGGGCAAGCTGCGGAGACTTTGATTATCCCTGCAGTCAACATAGCTGAAACTCCAGGTGGTTAAACTGAATCACACAGAACAAGAGAGTACTAGGCTCTGATACCAATTGAAAGTGCTACTATCGACTAGAGGGGGGGTGAATAGGCGATTTTTATGAAAGTCTTCAATACTTGGTAGTTTCGAAGACAAACAACAGAAATGACCTAATTGTTATGCAGCGGAAGATAAACTACCCTAAGCAAGCCATAGTCAAGTATGTAACGATGTGAAAGTACAGGACAAATAGCAGCTAGGTAGAAAGGATCAAGATGGAAGATAGTATGAAGCCAATCAACAGTAGTAGTCAAGCAATGAAGTCAAACAGATACACAGATAGGCAATGACTTCATGAAGACAAACTTAAGTAAGGTTGGGAAGGGATAGAACCAGTTGCTTGTTGAAGACATAGGATTTGTTGGACCAGTTCCAGTTGCTGTGGCAACTGCACGTCTGGTTAGGGAGGCTGAGATTTAACTCAGAAGACCGTGTCTTCACCTTATTCCCCTTGAGCTAAGGACACCCAGTCCTCGCCCAATCACTCTGGTAAGTCTTCAAGGGAGACTTCCAAACCTTCACAGACTTCGTTCACCGGCAATCCACAATGACTCTTGGATGCTCAGAACGCGACGCCTAACCGGCTGGAGGATTCATAGTCCTCAAGTGTAATAAGTCTTCAGGTCACACAGACAGAAAGACTTCAGTGATGCCTAACACTCTTTGGCTCTGGGTGTTTGGGCTTTGTCCTCGCAAGGATTTTTCTCTCTCAAATGCTTCGAGGTGGGTTGCTCTCAAACGACAAAAGCCGTGCACAAACTCTGAGCAGCCACCAATTTATGGTGTAGGGGGTGGGCTATTTATAGCCACTAGGCAACCCGACCTGATTTGTCCAAAATGACCCTGGGTCACTAAGGAACTAACACGCGTTCCAACGGTCAGATTTCAAACTCACGCGGCAACTTTACTTGGGCTACAAGCAAAGCTGACTCATCTAGCTCTGGATAAGATTTGCTCTCATTGTCTTCGCTCGAAGGCATAGGATTTGAGTTGAGCATCACATCAGTCACTCTGACTTAGTTCACTTGGACCCCACTTAACAGTACGGTGGTTCCTATGACTCAACAAGGAAGAAAAGGAGACTACAAAACCACACAGTCTTCGCGCTCCATAGTCTTCACGCAATGTCTTCTCATGTCATAGTCTTCAATATGAATATCTTCTCTTACCACCATTGTCTTCAATGTCTTCATACATTTTTAGGGGTCATCTCCGGTAGGTAAACCGAATCAATGAGGGACACTACCTGCGTTATCCTGCAATTCTCACAAACGCATTAGTCCCTCAACCAACTTTGTCGTCAATACTCCAAAACCATCTAGGGGTGGCACTAGATGCACTTACACTTGGAGGCAGCTTGCGGGCAAAGAACCGTGGGAGTCAGATCCAGGTGTCGAGAGGCATCACCGCCCACACCACGAACTCGCGTGAGCTATCCTTGGCATGGGTCCGTGGCACGGTCGGCAGGGCAATGGCGGACCTACCATCTTCATGGCGCGCCACTCGACGGTGCACTCCTTCATCTTGAGCACGGGCGTATAGGGGGAGGGGAAGCCAGGCGGAGTCCTCGATTGCCAAGGCCTAGCCACCTCTCGCCCCGCGCTGGTGTCGTCAAGGAGGCGGAGCCGTTTGTTCAGCGGGAGAGGGTCAGGCCCCTCCCTAGGAGCCTTCCCCTTCTCTGCCGCAGAGTACCTCCTGATCGGCGCCATGGGAGCAAGATGGAGAGGAGAAGAAGCAGGCGGGACAAACACAAAAGAGAGATGGGCAGGGGTCCCGCCCACTCGCATATTTATAGCCAGGAGAAGGTAAATCGTTGGCCTCCCACGATTTCCCGTAATGATGATCCTCCCTGCATGCAGCATGCAGTTGTCAAGACGAACAGTTGCTGAGGCAGCGTGGGAAAGCGGAGTCGCCCACGTCTAATCAATCGCCACGCATCATCAAGGCCGCAGGCGGTTAGGGAGCGTGGTGCTCCGCAATTGCCCTTTGGCTTCGCCTGGAAGCCAAGTCCGAGCGCGCCTTGGGCCCCGGGGCTACTGTCGGCATCCTGGATTCGGGGGTATCCAACCCTGCCTGCCTGCGGCCCACCATGTGGCTCCATCGATGGCCTGGTACGGCCCAGCTTCAACACCAACACTGCAAGACCCTCACGAGGGCCAAGCCTCGCGAGGCGGGCAATGCTAAGACCCCCAAAGGGATCGGCCTCCTCAGGAGGCTCCTGAGGGGCCGAGAGTTCTATGCAAGCTGCCTCACGAAGCTCAGCTGACGTGAGCCATGACGACCAAGGCCAGGCGGGTGCAGAGCGCAGGTTTCCTCTTTGGTGCAAAGGAGGCAAGCCACAAGCGCGGAGTCCCGAGGAATCAGCCAAAGGATTCCATTCTGGTGCAACAAGACCAAGACCGCCAGGACGAAGGTCATTGACGAGCCCACTGCAGCGTCATGACCAGAGGCTTTTCGGAGGCAAAGACTACTTTTGTTAGGATAGACTATACTACTTGTCCCCTTTCAAATCCCGCCGTTGTGGGATCCCTTCTCGCTCATATTTGGGAAGAGGACCAAGGCCACTATAAATAGGACTATCCACCACCATAGAAAAAAATGAGTTCAGAACGAATAGAGTTAGCATACACCACACCAGCTCAAGAACACCTCACCTCCTGAGGCTTGTTCATCCTCTGTATTAATTCATCCTCAGCCCTCCGAGGCAATCCACCACACCACACTGGATTAGGGTATTACACCACAACGGTGGCCCGAACCAGTATAAATCTCTGTGTCTTTGTGTCTCTTTGAGCTCGACGCGCTAGGCTTACGAGGATCGTGAGTAGGCAGGCTAGGCAGGTTGAGATCTTCGCATGCACCCCAGAGTTCGAACCTCTCAAGGGTTTGCAGATCCCTAAATCCGATAGTCTCTGGTCGAAAAGGGAAATATAGGGGTAACGCTGTACACAGTGGTATGACCAGGACTAGATTTGCTATCCACACAAAGGAGTAGGTGGCTAGAGTGAACAAAAATGGGACCAACCCAGATATGTTTCTTGGATGTTTGTTTCTCGGGGCAACAAACTATGAATCACCACTTTATGCCCCTGTTTACGTACATGGTGCTGGACTGCTGGTGCACCCACTGTCCCATGCCCTTACACCAGATATTTAGCTGTTCTTAATCTAATGCCCCTGGTAAAATGAAGCCATGCCACTGTTATAAGCCATGACAAGTTTTAGCCAAATGTTTTTGCCTGTAATTGTTTGAGACTCTAACTGTTTCCTCTGTAGCTTTTTGTGCAAGCAGGGATATCCATTTCACCTGGTTGCTATTGTGACCTTTTGGTGCACAACACAAAACTCTTCTTAAAAGAAGTGACTTTTGTGCTGTTTAACTAGAATGTCAGAATGGAACAATTGGTTCATTTCGGTGGAACTGCACAAAGGGAGATGTGTGTTCCAATCCTCATCATCCATATTGGCGCCATAACCTTCCTTTAGGTAAGAATGATATTTAATGCATGTGTTCATCTCTATTTTGCGACTGCCATGAGAAACTAATGCTATTTTTACTAGTACACTTGTACTCCCTCACTAACAAAACCAGTTCTGAAATAGAAGGCCAATCATGTACTTGGTTTCACCAACTGGTGAGGAGAAAGAGAAACAAAGCATGAAGAGGAGGAGGAAGAAGAATAAACAGTGCCATGGTGATCTTGCTGAAGCAGAGGCCTCAGTCGAGGCCATTCAAGGGCTCCGGCAACGACTACCTTACCTGTGATACGATCCTCCAGGGAGCCCTTCCACTTCTGCTGTCTCACTTAATTAATTAGGAGTACTTAAGTACCACTAATTTATTGTTGCCTAATATTCCTGTCGGAACAAATATTTAGTAGCACCCTATGCTGAATCATGTACGTGTGTATGTTTGTCTATGGATGTGAATCATGTAGTGGAGCAGGGAGGGAATATTATTTGTGTCATGACATAATAGTGCTATTGTTTTGCATGTCAATTTATTGCCGTTGGTTCAATGAGGCAATGTTTTGTGTATTGTCTATCATGAATTTGATGCTACTGTTAGAGTAATATGCTAATGTCTTTCTATCCTTTCTCACTAAGCTAGTGAAGGTTTTACCTTGTTCCTACTTGTGCAAACAGGGATCATGTTGTGCCAATCATACATTTTAGTGGAACTACACAAGACAATACAATGAACTGTATCCCAGCCAGTGCTTTAACTCTGCTGGAAGTTCTTGATAATCTTTCAATATAATCTCAGCACTGGTAAACAAGAGTGATTTCAACCATACATTTGAAATGCACAAAAATATATACTATTGAGTGATTCCAGTGAGTGCTTTATCATCTCTTATGGGACTACATGAATAAGCCTTTTTCCTCAGCTTGGTACGGGCCTAAGGCCTTCATCCATATTAGTTTGTTGTCATCTCTATTTGTATCGTGCTATTGTCATGAGAAACTCCTTACCTTTGCACTTTAAAGTTTTGCAACCTATCATACATGGCAATGCTTTGAGTGTTGAGCTAATTGGCACTGATTAAATAAACTAATACCTCTCTTTAAGCAAGATTACTATGTTGCTAACTTCACCCATTAAGATAATGAGGGTGCTTCTATTTGTTAGTGTATGTTTCATCAACTAGTCCCACTATTATAGTAATCTCACTCTTTCAATATATGTGCCAACAGGGATGCTCGATTTTGGTGGAACTACACAAAAACTTTGGGTGCTTCGTTGCCTCGACAGCTTCCGTCCTTTCCTGTCAGTCGCTAATCTGGGCCTGCTTTCTTCCTTCAATGTCAGTCGCTTCGCTTATCTCGGCTTCCAGTCAAAGGAAATAGTAATTGATATGCTACATCACACATGTTGGTACTGGTCTTTATCCTGATTATTGTGCTTGTCATGTATTGGTAATTTGGTATTGTGCTACTGTTTGCCGATTTTATAGAGGAGTAACTTGGAGCCTGAACTCGCAGGCAAATCATTGCATTGGGTGATTTCAGTAGAACTGCACAAAAGATCAGATGGACAGATACTTATGCTGCTGCTATGTACTCCAAAGTTCACTCAGACAAGCATCGATGTTGACAAGAAGTGCCTATATCCATTCGAGTATCAACCGGCGTCAACCAATTGTCAAACTCCAAGTATTAGGAGAGTGAACGCCAAAAATATTGCTTGGCGCATAGCCCAGAAAAACACAGTCCAGTCTTTGGTCCCAACTTGTGCCTTTTGGTTGTCGCCAGATATGGTAGCGAACTGTATGGCATGGAGTTTAAAGATTCCAGACAAGTTGGTTGACGCGTATATTCATCTGGCACTTAATTAGTCTTCACGCTAGGGATGCTCCATTTCAGTTGAACTGCACAGAAAATTTGGGTGGTTCATTTTCTCAACCGCCTCCTTTCTCGTCTGCAATGTAGAATTTTGGCGAGCTACAGGACCAAGATGAGCCAGTAAACTAGTTGGATGGAAGTAGTGGCCAAGTTGCTCAAACCTCCCTCGACATAGGGCCACTATTTGAGGATAAACCTACAAGCAAAGTTCAGATTGTCTGTGCTAGCTCTTACGTACTCGAAAGTTTACTTGTACAAGCATTAATTTTAGCAAGAAGTACCTCCGACTGAACACCATTTACCAGTCTGTACCCTAGGTAATTAAAGTTCGTCCATGGATCATATTGGATGTGATCTCAATCATTTGGATGCATAAACATACTGAACATGTGTATATCTGAATCTTTTTGTGAATTATCTATGAATATTGTTGTGTGATCTATCAATCATTTGGATGCATAGACATGCTGAACTTATGTATATATGAATCTTTTGAGTTGTTGATAGTGAATGTTGTCTATGAATATGATCGTGTCATGTGCACCTGAGTTTGATACGAATGTTTACCTTTTCTGTTGTACTTGTGTGTGAACTTGTTAGTATGCCTACTGTGGGGTATGTGACGTGTGGGTGTCAACGGCACACCTTCTTACCGAGAAGAATTGCACTTGCTTTGTTAGGGTAGCAATGGCACATCAGCTCTTTTTAATCTTTTTGCTCTGTCTTCCCCCTCCGCCGCTCAACCCTGCCGTAATGTTTTCGGCCTCAAAACAAACATAGTACTGCGTTGTTTTTGGGGCTTGATGAAAAATCGAGTGCTAGTTTCTGTAGGTTGGCCCGCCCAACAAATGGGATGCTGGTCCACCACAGACTGGGAGGCTAAAAATAGAAGTTGTATGGTGCAGAGGCAAGTAAAAAAACGCCATCGAGAGCCATCCACTGAAGAAAAAAAATTGCTCTTGATGTGCTTCTTCAGTCGTGCCGCCGCCCCCCTCTTTAATCCAGTTCGCTCGGGGATCTAGCTGGTATCATTTTTTTCCAGAGGGCGAACAAGTATCAGCTAGTCCTATGTTTTGTATTTTAACATGCTTAGCCCATGACATATGGAGACAGTGGGTTCAACTTATTTTTTGAGGTCCATACCGGCCTATGGGCTTTTTCTTAAAGATCGGCAGCCCAATGTATTTTTTTTTAATAAAACGCAGGTCTCTCTTCTATTTATATATATATATATATATATATATATATATATATATATATATATATAAGAATAATAATGTCGTGTCCAATTTATGTTTTCCCTTCTAACCACATTATATATATTTATATTATTACTATTATCCTATATTTTATAGAGACTTATATATAAATTATGAAAACATCCCACGTGGTATTAACTTATAAAAGTAAATGTTTAACAGAAGTTGGCAAGGAAAATCCTAGTTGTTTTTTACTCATAGGCAAGGAAAAATCCTGGTGATTGCGTACAAAAGCTTGCGAAGATTTTAAGGACCAATGTAATACTAACACTCTCATTTTTATTTTGAGCAATAACTCGCTAATTTGTTAATTTTATATATAAAAAATGTGCCTCTCTGGTTTAGTTTTTGATATTAATTGCTCCTTCTAACATAACATTATATATATAACGAGCCCAACTAATTCGTGTATTTCAAGGAAGTGCAAATGGTCTGGGATTTCTTAGAAAATATAAATGGGCTGCATTGATGCGAAATTATTTGTTCACCCCGAGGGAGTCCTGGATTAAGGGGTCCTCGGACAGCTGGACTATATACTTTGGCCGGACTGTTGGACTATGAAGATACAAGATTGAAGACTTCGTCCTGTGTCCGGATGGGACTCTCCTTTGCGTGGAAGGCAAGCTTGGCAATTCGGATATGTAGATCTCCTTCTTTGTAACCGACTCTATGTAACCCTAGCCCCCTCCCGTGTCTATATAAACTGGAGGGTTTAGTCCGTAGGACAACAACAATGATAATCATAGGCTAGCTTCTAGGGTTTAGCCTCTACGATCTCGTGGTAGATCAACTCTTGTAATACTCATATCATCAAGATCAATCAAGCAGGAAGTAGGGTATTACCTCCATCGAGAGGGCCCAAACCTGGGTAAACATCGTGTCCTCCGCCTCCTCTTACCATTAGCTTTAGACGCACAGTTCGGGACCCCCTACCCGAGATCCGCCAGTTTTGACACCGACATTGGTGCTTTCATTGAGAGTTCCACTGTGTCGTCACGATAAGGCTTGATGGCTCCTTCAATCATATTCAACGACGCGGTCCAGGGGGAGGTTTTCCTCCCCGGACAGATCTTCATATTCGGCGGCTTCGTACTGCGGGCCAATCCGCTTGGCCATCTGGAGCAGATTGATAGCTACGCCCCTGGCCACCAGGTCAGGTTTGGAAGCTTGAACTATACTGCCGACATCCATGGAGACTTGATCTTCGATGGATTCGAGCCCATGTCAGGTGCGCCGAACAGTCACGACGAGCATGACTTAGATCTGCCATCGGACAATGTTTGGGAGATCGCGCCTGCGGCGGCCCCGGGAATCAATCCGGAGCAGATTGCGCCATCTGAGGATGGGTGGATGGACCCCGCCACGGAGGCCGCACACTCATCAGCGTTGGAGCCGAACACTGACCCCACCCCCTGTGAGGCCGGTGTCATCGGACCCTCGGACTCGTCTCCGGCTACAGGCTTCGAACCACGCGCATCCGTGCCCATCGAATCTGATTGGACAACGATCATGGAGTTCACCTACGTGGATATCTTTCAGCACTCACCCTTGGATGACGTGCTAAATTCATTAAGGTCTCTCTCCTTGTCAGGAGACTCTTAGCCGAACTATGTCCGGTTCGAGTGGGAAGCGGACGACAAAGAAATTTGTTCCCCACCCACCACCCACGTAATAGCCACTGTCGATCACTTAACCGATGTGCTTGACTTCGACTCCGAAGACATCAATAGTATGGACGACGATGTAGGAGAAGAACAGGAACCACCGCTCACAGGGCGCTGGACGGCCACCTCATCATATGATATATATATGGTGGACACCCCCAAAGAAAGCCATGGCGATGAGGCAACGGAAGATAATCCACTGGAGAAGCAATCAAGGCGCAATAGTGATACCGGCACAAGAGATGATAACAATTCGGATGGTACCGAAGACGAAAACAATCCTGCCCAGCCCGGCTCCGAGCAGGCCGAGCAAGAAGATGGGGAAGCTAGCCCTAAGGAACAGGTAACAGATGGAGAATCAGAGTATGATAATTACATGCCTCTCTTCGAAGACGAAGTGAGCCTTGGCGACGAAGAATTCATCGTGCCTGAGGATCCCGTCGAGCAGGAGCGCTTCAAGCACTGGCTTATAGCCACTGCAAAAAAGCCAGAAGAAGAAGCAACAGCAGCTTCAAGCTGATCAAGATCTGCTAACTGATAGATGGACCGATGTCCTGGCTGCCAAGGAATACGGACTCGAGCGCCCTACCAAAAGTTACCCAAAGCGCAGGCTGCTACCTCAACTCGAGGAGGAGGCGTTAAAGCCCACACTACCAGCGCATGATGCGGCTGACCGGTCACCCCGTGGCCGAGACAAAGCGGCGTACCAGCCCGAAGTCTAGACCGCACCCCCTTGCCAATCAAACAATAATACTAAGGCCCGGGGCTACACAAAGGACCTGCGAGACGTATTGGAAAACAAAGCAGGACAATCAAGATCGATCTACGGATCACGCGGGCGCGCCACAATGCGTGACGATGACCGTCACGCTGGATACACTAAAAAAAGTCCGGCCAGGCCGAATACAACAGACTAGACTCATTTGAACTGCGTCGGGATGTAGCCCAGCATAGAGGTGCCGCACACCCCCTATGCTTCACTGATGAAGTAATGGATCATGAATTCCCAGAAGGGTTTAAACCCGTGAACATTGAATCATATGATGGCACAACAGACCCCGCATTATGGATTGAAGATTTTTCTCCTACACATTCACATGGCCCGCGACGATGATCTACATGACATCAAGTCCCTACTACTTAAGCTCAAAGGACCGACTCGGCATTGGCTGAATAGCCTGCCAGCAAGCTCCATTGGCAGTTGGGAGAACCTGGAAGACGCATTCCTCGACAACTTCCAGGGGACTTACGTGCGACCAGCATCCTACTGATGACTTAAGTCACATAACCCAACAGCCCGGAGAGTCAGCCAGGAAATTCTGGACTCGGTTCCTAACTAAAAAGAACCAAATTGTTGACTGTCCGCATGCTGAAGCCTTAGCGGCCTTTAAGCATAACATCTATGACGAATGGCTTGCCCGACACCTCGGCTAGGAGAAGCCAAAGTCCATGGCAGCCCTCACGACACTCATGACCCGCTTTTGCATGGGCAAGGACAGTTGGCTGGCTCGTAGCAACATCACTCCAAAAAACTCCGGCGATTCAGACGCCAGAGATAGCAACGGCAAGCCACGACGCAATAGACACAAGCGTCGCAACAATGGCGACAACGCCGAAGACACGGCAGTCAACGCCGGATTCAGAGGCTCTAAATCCGGACAGCGGAAAAAGCCATTCAAAAGAAAAAAATCTGGGCCCGTCCAGTCTGGACCGCATACTCAGTCGCTCATGTCAAATTCACGGCACCCTCAATAAACCAGCCAACCACACCAACAAAGAATGCTAGGTGTTCAAACATGCCGGCAAGTTGAATGCTGAAAACAAGGAAAAGGGGCTGCATAGCGATGACGATGACGAGCCCCGGCCGTCGAACACAGGAGGACAGAAGAAATTCCCTCCCCAGGTGAAAACGGTGAATATGATATACGCAACCCATATTCCCAAGCAGGAACGGAAGCGTGCACTAAGGGACGTCTGTGCGACAGAGCCAATCGCCCCAAAGTTCAACCCATGGTCCTCTTGTCCGATCACTTTCGATCGCAGGGACCATCCTACCAGCATCCGTCATGGCGGTTCGGCCGCATTGGTCCTCGACCCCATCATTGATGAATTCCATCTCACACTAGTCCTTATGGACGATGGCAGCAACCTGAACCTGCTCTATCAGGATAAAGTGCGCAAAATGGGCATCGACCCCTCAAGGATCAAACCCACAAAAACCACCTTCAAAGGTGTTATACCAGGTGTGGAGGCCTGTTGCACGGGCTCAATCACACTGAAAGTGGTATTAGGATCTCCGGACAATTTCCGGAGCGAGGAGTTAATCTTTGACATCGTCCCCTTTCGCAGTGGCTATCATGCACTGCTCGGACGAACTGCATTTGCCAGATTCAATGCGGTACCGCATTATGCATACCTCAAGCTCAAAATGCCGGGACCTCGCGGGGTTATAACAGTAAATGGAAACACAGAACGCTCTCTCTGTACAGAGGAGCACACTGCGGCCCTCACAGCAGAAGTACAAAGCAGCCTTCTAAGGCAGAACGCCAATACGGCGATAAAAAGCCCGGACACCATCAAGCGAGTCTGAAGTACCCTATAGCAGGATCGTCCGGCACGTCCAGAGCTCGCCTAGCAATTCGGCCTCCATCCTAGTCCCAGTCAAGCGGCGAAATTCATGCCACGCGTACATAATTACACACTCAATGTACCATGGGCATAGGCGGAGGCACGATTATGACACGGTCCACAATGCGGCTCAACCGCCCCAGGACCCGTATACCTTCACATCTTCTCTTTTTCAGGTCCCTATTTTCAGGAGGCCCTCCTGACAGTTCAATCATCGGACACATAACGGGATGGAAAAACCAAGGAGACAAGAAGCTCTAGCGTACAAGGGAATCCCCAGGTGGTCTCTGATAATGATCGTTATACCTGTTTTACATACCCACATACAACTTACCCTTGGCCAGGACATGTCAAATAATCATATTTTGCTTATCGCACTACTTGTATACATGCGCTTTGGTGTATTATTCGAATAACAAGGGAAAATAATGTACAGCGTCAGCTTCCTATTACATTTATTTACCCCTTTCCTTTATGGTTTATTTATTAAAAAATGCACCCGTACACTTTGGTACGTCCAGTGTCGTGGTGTTCTCACGGGGGGTGCTAGACGACATATGCCACGAGGTGGCTTCGTGTGGGGGCAAGACTGCTGCTGATAGGCCCGGGAGCGGGTATGCAAGTAGCACGCGGTGGTTTACCCAGCTTCGGAGCTCTCCGGAGAGATAATACTCCTACTGCTGCATGTCTGAGTGTATCTGGTATATCTGGTACAGAGTGCTCCTGGAGCTGTATCTGAGGTCAGTGCCATAGGCATCTGGCCTCGTATATATGAGCACAAGTATGTGTGGCCGCATGTGCTTGAGCATGCATGCGTGAGTGTGTGCTCATGTGGATGGATGGATGGACAGCTAGCTAGCTTGCTAGCTAGTGGCTTGTGTGTGTGCGTGAGAGTCCATCCTGGATGAATGGATGTGTGCTCATATATATAGGCATGGCTAGCTTAGGAAGTAAGCTAAGTGGTGGCATGGGCAAGGCATGGTAGGGTGTCATGCTTGTCCCCTGGGTCACTTCATAAATAGTGCCAGGGGACAAGTGACACTATACATGATGGCTGGGGCGTCATGTGAACAGTGCCGGGTACGGTCGTCACGTCGGGGTCGCGTCAGGCTGCAGTCGGCAGTCGGCCTGGTGGCGCAGTCGGCAGCCAGCAGTCGGCCTGCTGGTGCAGTCGGCAACCAATAGTCGGCAGCCAGCAGTCGGCAGCCAGCAGTCGGCCTGGTGGCGCAGTCGGCAGCCAGCAGTCAGCCTGGTGGTGCAGTCGGCAGTCGGCAGTCGGCTTGGTGGCGCAGTCGGCAGTCGGCCTGGTGGTGCAGTCGGCAGTCGGCAGTCGGCCTGGTGGCGCAGTTAGCAGCCAGCAGTCAGCAGCCGACCGGGAAGTCGGACTGAGGGGCTTTGCTAGCCCCGATGTCTTGAAATATCATCTCGCCGTCTTTGGGGTATCCGTGTCCAATTACTCCGACAGTAGCCCCCAAGCCTCCAGGCAACTTGGCAAAGTTGGGCGGAGGTTTTTTGGCGAGTGTTCATGGAAATGATCATGAAAAAAGACGAAGTTAGTCCACGCAGATATATCAAATGTTTGCTTTTAGCATTGCAAGTTTTATGCGGAGGGTGCCGACTCGGTTTCGTTGAGCCCCCTTAATCTTTTTCGTGTTCCCTCCGCTTTTTGGCTTGTGCTCTCGCTCGCCGGACAGCCGCTCTGCGGTCTGTGGCTGAGAGTGGGCCGCGAAGCGGAGTGTACAGTACTCAGAGTCTGGGAGCAGATTCAATCCGAGTTGATACTTGTAAAGGAAACGGTCGGGTCGCCCGAGGCGTTTTTCTTCCCGGACGTTTTTCGCGTGGGTGGCCTCCAGTGTTCACTCTTGCTAGTCGGACAACCGCTCTGCGGTCGGTGACTAAGAGTGGGCCTTTGGTACCGCGCACGCTACTAAGCCGTCTGCGGAAACTAACGTCTCAGGCCAAGCGGCCAGCCCCCGGCCCAACTCTGGCTGGCGCCGGGGCGAACAGTGATGCAACTCTAATGAAATGCGGAGATAGTTCCCCGAGCATCGCTCGGGGTTATCCGTGCTTACGTGATGCAAAAATATGCAGGTGAGGAGCTCACATTGATTTTCGTGTAGCCGAGGTGGAGTTTGCCTAAGACAGCCGGCGCGGCTTGGCGCTCGCGGAGCGCGCCGGTGCACCCGCTGGGTGTAGTCTTCGAGCCTCCGGGTGCTCGAAGGGGGGTCCCGGCCGGTCAGGCTCGACCAGCCAGGCGGCGGGGCGTCTTGCAATGCCCTTTTTCTTCTTTTTCTCTTCTGCCGGCTGCTGGCAGCCAGACAAAACTCTTCTCTTGTCTGCAATCTTCGCGGGGGCGCGCCAGCGCACCCGCTGGGTGTAGCCCCCGAGATTCGGGCCAACTGCTGATCAGTCGGGCCGGATCTCCCGGCAACTATTTGTCTTCTTTTTTTTTCGCCAGTCGGCTGTGTGCAGTCGGACACACTCCAGCCGGCCTCAAGCATCCACTTTTTCAGCTGGCAGTCGGCCTCTTCTTTTCTCTTTTACACAGCCGAGTTCAGCTTCCTTTTTCTCTGTATAGCTTTCTTCAGAACGGGACTCGGCCGAAGCGGAGCATGGGAGCGAGTGCTCGTGCACGGGGCGAGCCGGCCGCGGGGGGAGCCGGAGCCGGCCACGGACGGAGCGGAGGGCGCGGTAGCGGCGTGGCAGGGCCAGAGGCAGAGCGAGGCTGCGCGGGGATGCCGGACCCGGCGGGCGCGCGGACCCGGCCGCGGGCTGAGCCGGAGTCGGAGTCGGCGGGCGCGGGGACGCACGAGCCCAGGGCGGATCCGGCCGGGGTGTGGGGACCCAGCGCGGCGGCGGGGACCCGACGCGGGGGCGGGCGAAGACGGCGGAGCCAGGCCGCGGGCGCGAGCCGGCGGGCGCTGGCCGGGGCGCGCGAAGATGGTCGGGTGGAGACTCGGTAGCGAAAGGGGCACGAGCCGGCGGGAGGCACAGGCGACCCGGAGCCGGTCCAGGCCGGGCGCGCGGAGGCGGGGGAAGCCGGGCGCGGGGCGGGACGAGGCGGCCCACGCAGGAGCCGGCGAGGGCGCGGGCACAGAGCCGACACGGAGGCGTGGGAGGCCGGACCCGGCGCTGCTGGCGGGGCCGGCGCGAGGCGCGATGGAGCCGGCGAGGCGGAGCCGGCCAGGGGCGACTCAGAGCCGGCCCGGGCCGGGCTCGCGTAGGAGGCGGACGCCGGGTTGCGCGGAGGGCGGCCGAACGCCCGCGTGAGGGGAGGCGGGGATGCCCTCTGACTTGTCTTTCTCTTTCTCTGTCTCTGCAGCAGAACATGCGGACACCGGAGCCGGCCTGGGCCAGCGGGCGTGCGTAGTAGGAGCAGTCGGCGCAGCCGGCATCCGGCCCGCGGTAGGCGGTGTCGCGGGAGCCGGCGCGAGGTGGAGGCGCTGAGCAGGCGGACGGGCGCAGGAGCCGGCTGGCGGGCGCGGAAGCAGCGAGGAGCCCCCGGCCGTGGGCAGACTCGGGGCGGACGCGCGAGAAGCCGGCAGGCAGCCACAGGTGGAGCAGACCCGGCGGTCGGGAGGCTAACGAGCACCCGGCAGGCGGAACACCCGGCCACGGGCGAGGCGGCCAGAGGGGTCGGACGGCACGGCCCAGGCGCGAAGACCAGGCAGCCTGAGTGAAACGGTGCCGACCTGGCAGGAGCGCAGGAGCTGGCCGCGCGCACGGAGCCGTACGTGGAGCACAGCAGGCCGATGCGTGCAGTGGGCAAGGCCGGCAGTGCACGAGGCGGAGCTAGAGCCGGGCGCGGCATGCTGATCCGGACGCAGGCGCGGGGCGGAGGGGAGGAGCGCGAGCCTGGGGGCCATGCCCCGTCGGGAGGCCGTGCCGCTGGCCAGCGGCAGCAGTGTTCACAGCAGCAGGCAGTAGTGTGGCGCCACGGAGAGGCGGACGCCGGATGCGAGTACGGCCGGAGATGCACGAAGCATGGTGAAGGAAATGCATTGTTCTGAGAAGTGCATCTGACCATCGTATGGGTAGCATCCGACCACGATTTGCTAGTGTACATGAGGTGTGTGACCATCATCTGGGATGCCTACAAGCTGTGTATGGATATGGTATGGCTAATGGTTTGACCATTGTTGACTTGCATCTAGCTAGCTTGCATAGATAGCATATGGAGGGGCGAGCACTCGTTTCGGCTGGAGCGAGGCGCAACGCGGAGGGGAGCAGACGCGAGCGGCCGACCGAGGAGAGGCCCCGCGCGCGGCGCACGCGCGGACGGTCGGCCGGCATTGCAACGGTGGTGCCGAAGGCGGCGAGGCCGACGACGAGGACGCACAGTTCCACGCGGCCGCTCCGGGGGCGGGTCGAAGTCGAGCCCCCGAGCGCTACCGGAGAGACGGCACGACGCCGCGGCGGAGATGATGAAGATGGTCCCGCCCGGACTGCGAAACCAGTAGCAGCGCGATAGCATAATACCACCCCACGGTGGGCGCCAAATGTCGTGGTGTTCTCACGGGGGGTGCTAGACGACATATGCCACGAGGTGGCTTCGTGTGGGGGCAAGACTGCTGCTGATAGGCCCGGGAGCGGGTATGCGAGTAGCACGCGGTGGTTTACCCAGCTTCGGAGCTCTCCGGAGAGATAATACTCCTACTGCTGCATGTCTGAGTGTATCTGGTATATCTGGTACAGAGTGCTCCTGAAGCTGTATCTGAGGTCAGTGCCATAGGCATCTGGCCTCGTATATATGAGCACAAGTATGTGTGGCCGCATGTGCTTGAGCATGCATGCGTGAGTGTGTGCTCATGTGGATGGATGGATGGACAGCTAGCTAGCTTGCTAGCTAGTGGCTTGTGTGTGTGCGTGAGAGTCCATCCTGGATGGATGGATGTGTGCTCATATATATAGGCATGGCTAGCTTAGGAAGTAAGCTAAGTGGTGGCATGGGCAAGGCATGGTAGGGTGTCATGCTTGTCCCCTGGGTCACTTCATAAATAGTGCCAGGGGACAAGTGACACTGTACATGATGGCTGGGGCGTCACGTGAACAGTGCCGGGTACGGTCGTCACGTCGGGGTCGCGTCAGGCTGCAGTCGGCAGTCGGCCTGGTGGCGCAGTCGGCAGCCAGCAGTCGGCCTGGTGGTGCAGTCGGCAACCAATAGTCGGCAGCCAGCAGTCGCCCTGGTGGCGCAGTCGGCAGCCAGCAGTCGGCCTGGTGGAGGAGTCGGCAGCCAGCAGTCGGCCTGGTGGCGCAGTCAGCAGCCAGCAGTCAGCCTGGTGGCGCAGTCGGCAGTCGGCCTGATGGCGCAGTCGGCAGTCGGCCTGGTGGCGCAGTCAGCAGCCAGCAGCCGACCGGGAAGTCGGACTGAGGGGCTTTGCTAGCTCCGATGTCTTGAAATATCGTCTCACCGTCTTCGGGGTATCCGTGTCCAATTACTCCGACATCCAGTTCGCCAAGGGCTTCAGTGTACCCCATAACATGGCAAGAAAAGTCCAAACACTTTTGACAGTGCGGCACCCCGAACTTATAGCATTATATGCATCAGCTCCGAATCATGTCTTGGGTCAATAGTTGGGTTTGCCCGGCTCCCATGTTTTGGTACCTTACGTTCCACTATATCGGCTAAGGTAGCACAGGGAGAACTACTACGATTGTGTCCCGGTTTTTCCGGACGAGCACATCAGTAGAGAAAGCCTAAAACTGACTGTCATGATGAGGCGAGAGCTGGTCGCTGTTCGAGAGGTCTCAAATCCTTAAATATTTTTTCCGCTTCAGGCGAGGAATCGGCCTTGTCCGATTGAGGCGTGTATAGAGCCCCAAGTTCGGCCTTCCGAATACTAGGGGCTTTGCCAAAATTTAAAATTGTATACTTCTATGGCTAAGTGAGAGCGATAAAGCTGTATAGTCCTATTGCCTTGTTCGTTGCGCTAAACACCTCCTTAAAAGGACCAAAAATTTGGATAAAGAGTGTTTATACTGATCCCGAACACCCCAGTACTAGTTGCATGGGGGCAGAAGCCGACGACTGGCCAACTCTCAGATTTTATAAACGGCCGCACAGAAGGTAATATTTTAAATCAACAAGCGCCATATAGCGCACTCGAACTCGTTTTCATATTACAGGATGATATGAGTACATTCATTCAAATATTACATCCTTAGCACATTCATATGCCACAAGGTGGGCACCCTTAATTACATTGTCATAGTACTGTTCGGGGTGGCGATGCTCCTTGCCCTTCGGCGGCCCCTCCGTCACCAGCTTCTCGGCATCCATCTTCGCCCAGTGCACTTTCGCACGAGCCAAGGCCCTGCGTGCACCTTCAATGTAGATGGACTGCTTAATGACTTTAAGCCGCGGACAGGCATTTACCATCCACTTGACAAGGCCGAAGCAGCTGCCGGGCAGGGGCTCGCCAGGCCACAACCAAACTATGAGGTCCTTCATGGCCAGTTCGGACGCCTTGTGAAGTTTGATCAGTTGCTTCAGCTGGTCGCTCAAGGGCATCAGATGTTCGGCCCCAATATACTGGGACCAAAACAACTTATCCGTCGAGCTCCCTTCCTCAGCTCAGTATAACTTTGGGGCATCAGAGATATTGTGCAGCAGATCTGCGAATGCTCCTGGAGAGCTCCAAATTCGGGTAAGTGAAAGGAAAGTCTCCTTCACATGCTTGCTTTGCATAATGAATGCCTTACCCGCCGCTATCTTCTTGGCTGCCTCAATCTCCTGGAGGGCCTTCTGGGCTTCGGCCTTGGCCTCTTGCATGCTCTGGAGGGCCTTCGCAAGCTCCGACTTTTGCGTCTTGGAGTCATGCTCCAAGGACTCGAATTTTTTCACGAAGTCCTGGAGCTCTTGCTGGACCTCATCAACCCGAGCCTCCTGTTTTTCGCGCTCGGTGCACTCCTTGGCTGCTTTGTCTTCAGCCTCGGACAGCGCCTTCTTAAGGGCTGCCACTTCGGTCGTGGCCCCTTTTATATTTATGATGCTTCTATTAGCATCAACAATTTTTCCTTTATATGACATTCAGACGGGGTATTACTTACCTCTGTTCTCCTCAAGCTGCCTCTTCACGAGGCCGAGCTCTTGCTCGGCCCGCCCCAGGTCCCGCTTCAGTCTGGAGACCTCCGCAGTACGGGCGGCAGTGGCCGGCAGCAACGCCTGCTTATTCACATAGACATAATATGATCTCCTGTGGAGGTTATTTGATCCTCTATTCGGCCTTTCTTTCCGAACACCAAACAGAGCATCAGGGGCTACTGTCTATATTGTGATATTTTTTCATAATTTAATTACTTACCTCAAAGCCTGTTAGGAGGCTGGCACAGGCTTTGGTCAATCCGCTTTTGGCGGACCGAACCTTCGCAATCACCGTACTCATAAGAGTACAGTGTTCTTCATCAATGGAAGCTCCCCGAAGCATTTCCAGCAAGTTGTCCGATGACTCCGAATGGACAGAGGTCATCAGCACGGACGGCTCGCCCCCCTTAGCGAGGGGCTCCCTGCCTGAGTCTGGAACCACTGGAGGTTCCAGCGCAGTATCCTGCTAGGGGCCTAGTTTGTTGCGGCCCCCCTCATCAGAATCCATGGGGGTCTTCCCCCCCATGTGCCCGGCGTCGGGGATTTCACCTTGGGGCGCCTCCAGAACTATCTCCCCCTGAACCGGTAACCTTTGGGACAACACCTCGGTGTCCGTGGGCCGGGGGGTGGTGGCCGTCGGGAGCGAGTCGTTATTCATCGCTGATGCACTCAAAGACCCATCCGAGGAGGATAAGTCGATGCGGGCTTTGGATAGACAACAACCATATTCAACATGATAAGAAGCAATAAAGCAAGACGTGCCGGAAGCATTATGGTATCCGGATACTTACGACTTCGCCAGGGGCTTGTCCCTGGGCAGCCACTCCTCATTGCTGTAGGCAGCAGTCGTGGAGTGGTCCGGAGGGAGGGTCCTTCCCTTCTTGGACTCTTCGGCCTCCTCAGATGGGGCGACCTTCCTTTTCTTCTCCCCCTCGGGTTGGCAGGGGGAGGGTTTTCCTCTTCCTCCTCCTCGTTTTCGTTGGAGGAGTGCACCTCGGTGTCTACGGATGATGAGTCCGACACCACCTTGCGCCGGAGACCTTTCCTGGTCCCTGTGGCCTTCTTCTTGGCCTTCTTCTCTGGCACCTCATAGGGCGCCGGAAACATCATCTCCATTAGGAGAGCAGTCGCTGGATCTTCGGGTAGTGGAGCTGGGCAGTCGATCTGCTTCGCTGTCGCCACCCAGTCCTGTTAAGTGGGAAGGTTTAGCTTCCTTTCACGAATATACTAGGGGAAGGAGCATCTTGTAAAACATAGAGAACTTATTGGATTGGCGGGGCGCTTTGCGCTGAGCCCGCGATCTTCGGTGACGGGACGAGGTACCTCAGCGGCCTTGAACAGCACCTTCTAGACGTCTTTGTGCATCGTGTCAAAGAGCTCTCGCAGCATCTGGTGTTCGGCCGGGTCGAACTCCCACATATTAAATGCCCGTCTTTGACACGGGAGCATCTGGCGGAAGAGCATGACCTGGACCATGTTGACAATCTTGATTTTCTTGCTTATCATATTCTTGACGCAGTTCTGGAATCCGGTCAACTCCGCTGGCTCACCCTAGGCTAAACCCTTCCTTTTCCAGGAGGTAAGCCGCATGGGATGCCAGATCGAAAATCGGAGGCCGCCGCCCAGTTGGAGTCGCGCGGTTCGGTGATGTAGAACCACCCCGATTACCACCCCTTCACGGTCTCCACATAGGAGCCTTCGAGCCAGGCGATGTTGGGCATCTTGCCCACCATGGCACCTCCGCACTCCGCTTGCTGGCCGACCACTATCTTCGGCTTCACGTTAAAGATCTTCAGCCACAGGCTAAAGTGGGGCTTGATGCGGAGGAAAGCCTCGCACACGACGATAAACATCAAGATATTGAGGATGAAGTTGGGGGCTAGATCGTGGAAATCCAGCCCATAATAGAACATGATCCCACGGACAAATGGGTGGAGGGGAAATCCCAGTCCGCGGATGAAGTGGGCGAGAAACACAACCCTCTCGTGGGGTTCCGGAGTAGGGATGATCTTCCCTTCGTCCGGGAGCCGGTGCGCGATGTTTGCGGCCAAGTATCCGGCCTCCCGGAGCTTCGTGATGTCCTCCTCTGTAACGGAGGAGGCCATCCACTTGCCTCCTGCTCCGGACATGTCTGGAATGGCTTTATGGAGAAGGTGAGAACTTGGGCGCTGGAGCTCAAGAGTGCGAGAATGGATGAGCGAAGGAGGAAGAAGGCATGGGTGAAAAAGGGGAATCCCTATCTCTTTATAAAGGTGGTAGAAACTGTGCGCCTCCCCACTTGCCTGTTAAAATTGCTTATTCCCCAAGCGCCACGATTGATGGCGCGGTTGGGTTACCCACACCCGTATTAATGAGAATCCCACGATAAGGGGACACGATCTCTGCTTCGTCAAGACATGTAAAGGAAACCACCTCGCAATATGTGTAGTAGCTGGTTGTGAAAAACGGTTCAAATAATGACCGGGCCATGGTGTGATGTCATGCTATGAAAAATTGTCAGCAGATTAGATTTGTGGAATATTGTGCTCTCTACGGTGGTACGTGGAATTTTTTTGCAGAGCCGGACACGATCCTTGTGTTCAAAATCTTCTATGGAGTATTCGGAGAAGGAACCCGCCTTGCAATGCCGGAGACAATCTGCGCGCTGGACTCATCGTCAATTGAAGCCTGGTTCAGGGGCTACTGAGGGAGTCCTGGATTAAGGGGTCCTCGGACAGCCAAACTATATACTTTGGCTGGACTGTTGGACTATGAAGATACAATATTGAAGACTTCGTCCCGTGTGCGGATGGGACTCTCCTTTGCATGGAGGGCAAGCTTAGCAATTCGGATATGTAGATCTCCTTCTCTGTAACTGACTCTGTGTAACCGTAGCCCCCTCCAGTGTCTATATAAACCGGAGGGTTTAATCCGTAGGACAACAACAATCATAATCATAGGCTAGCTTCTAGGGTTTAGCCTCTACAATCTCGTGGTAGATCAACTCTTGTAATACTCATATCATCAAAATCAATCAAGCAGGAAGTAGGGTATTACCTCCATCGAGAGGGCCCGAACCTGGGCAAACATCGCGTCCCCCGCCTCCTGTTACCATTAGCCTAAGACACACTGTTCGGGACCCCCTACCCGAGATCCGCCGGTTTTGACACCGACACACCCAGCCCAGCAAATGGACTGTACATTCTAGAAAACATGGGTTAAATATATGCCACATTTTTGGAGGCTTACATGTGGGCCAATAGGTTGAAGCCTACGCAGGGCATTGTCAACTTGGTCAACAAATGATTATGACATCCACAGCCATTGGATTTATATCCAACGGCCGACATGCACCTTCAATTTCTTGTCTTCTTCCTCCAGCGTCGCCGGGACCGCCTAGTCCGGCCTCCAGCGGCTAGCGGCTCTGCTTAGCACGCATCGCTACAAAGCGCTACCCTACTGCCGTCCAGGCTATCCCTCCACCCCCTCCACACCTCCTATTATTCTCCACCGACCGCAGCCCCACGACGCACCAGAACCAGTTATAACCCATCTCCTGCTCTCAATCTTCGACTCCACTACCGCGTCTTCCCATCTTCGAGTCATTCCCGTCCGGGCCTCACCGTTGTCCACCGCCTCGCTGCGCTCGGTGCAGCATGGTCAACAAATGAGAGTCATTGGAAGAGGACTGTACGTGGAGAGCCTGACGGCTGGGACCCACGAGGTCCATGGTCACACGCAAGGAAAGTTCCTCCTTATTAAGCTGAAAAAATATTTCCTCCACCTGACAGCTGGGACCCACCGGCTGTATCTTCGCACTGAAGGAAGTGCCTCCTTGTTACGCGAAAAAAATTATTCCTCCCGTTGACAGCTGGGACCCATCAGATTTGATGGCTGGCTTGTGGGCCTACTAAGCGGACGTGTACGCGGGGCTTTGTCAACTTAATCAACAAATGATTCTAGCAGTTGGACCGTTGGATGTCAATCCAACAACCGTGCTCCTTCTTCAACCTCCGTTCTTGCTCCTGTCACCCGTGGGCGGCACCGCGGCTGTGCTGCCGCGCACCCGAGCTGCCGTCGTCCACCGGCCTTGGTGCCCTCGGCACGGTGTGGTCAACATGGTCAACAACCGAGAGTCATCGGAAGATGACTGTACGTGAGGGCTGATAGTGGGGACGTACCACGCCCATGGACGCATGCATGCAACGGAACGCGACGTGGTCAACATGGTCAAGGAACGACTTCCATCGGAAGTGTACTATACGGGGAGAGGCTGACAGCTGGGTCCACGGCCGCAGCAAGGAAGTGCCTCCTTATTACACGGAAAATAATGATTCCTCCACCTGACAGCAGGGACCCATCGGACGGGCCACCGTATTTCATGAAAAAGTTCCCCCCTGACTGCTGGGACCCATCGGACAGGCCACCATATTTGGCAAAAAAACATTCCCCCCACTGTCAGCTCGGACCCACTGGAAGTGCCTCCTTATTACGCACAAAAAAAATGAATACTCCACCTGCTAGCTGGGACCCACCTTGGTGGGAGGCTGACTTGTCGGCCTACTAAGTTGATTGGGATGGGGGGCTTTGTCAACTTAGTCAATATGAACGATTCTAGCTCTAGTGACCGTACGATGTCCATCCAACGGCCGTAGTGCTTCTTCAACCTCTGGTCTTCTTGCTCCAGCCGCCCAAACCAGCACCGGTCGTGCTGCGTGCTCCTGCCTCCCGTGGCCGGTTGTGATGCCGCGGAGGCCTCACCGCCCCCTACTACTCCCAACGCTGGCTAGGCCATCCCTCTACTCACCCACACCCCCTGTTATTCTGCGGCGAAGGCAGCCTCACACCGCAGCCGAACCAGTGAACCCTCATACTCCTCTACGCGTGGGCATCCACTGCCGCGTCTTCTCTGGCTCCGTGTTGTCCCCTTCCTAGGCCTCGCTGTTGTCCACCGCCCTGGTGCTCTCGGCGCGGCGTGGTCAACATGGTTAAGGAACGACTTCCATCGGAAGAGTACTGTACGTTGATAGGCTGACAACTGGGTCCACGACAGCCTCAAGGAATTGGCTCCTTATTACCCGCAAAATAATTATTCCTACACCTGACAGCAGGGACCCACCGGACGGGCCACTATATTTCGTGAAAAAACGTTTCCCCCCTGACTGCTGGGCCCCACCAGCTACATCTTCGCACGCAAGGAAGTGCGTCCATATTACGGGCAAAAAAAATGATTCGCCCCCTGACTGCTGGGACCCACCAGCTACATCTTCGCACGCAAGGAAGTGCCTGCAGTCGGGACCCACCTGGTCGAAGCGTACGTAGCGTTGTCATTCTGGTCGCGAATGTGTATGTACATACTGGTCGATGTAGACGCGCACGTGTCGTAGTAGAGGCGCGCACGTAGCATGTACACGTACGTACCGCGGCCAGGGTGCAAGAAAGTAAATACGGCCACGTACGTACATACGGGTGGGGTCTCGAATGCCTACATGCGCATACGTACGACCAGGGCTCGTGTACATGGCTGGGTCGGAACTGAGAAACTGCATCGTCATCGTGTTCATGGGGAGGCAACGGAATGCATCGTGTTCATCGGGAGGCAACGGAAGGCGTGGGAGCCAACCGGCTTGGACGGAACAGCCGATGGAAACAAGGCCTGGCATACCGCAGAATGGAGGAAACGGCCTTGTGTTCGACCTGCCACGTTCGAAACAGGATCCTATTCATCGGGAGGGGTCTAGCGTACCACAAAACGGAGGAAACGGACTTCTGTTGGACCTCCTATGGTCGAAACGGGGTCCTGTTGATTGGGAGGGGTGTGGCGTACCGCAAAACGGAGGAAACAGACTTGTGTTGGAGCGCTACGGTCGAAACAGGGGTCCTGTTCATCGGGAGGAGTGTGGCATACCGCAAAACAGGACTCCATGGGATACTGTTCATCTCCACCGTCGACCTCCTCTAGCGTCCACGGGCTACTGTTCATCCACCGTCGACCTCCTCCAGCCTCCTCCTGCGACTGTTCATCCACGGGCTCCTATTCATCCAACCTCCACCGCGTGCAACTCCACCAGCTACTGTTCAACCAGCCGTCTCCATGGGCTCCTGTTCAACCACCCCTCAACGGTCTACTATTCATCCAACCCTCCACCGGCTACTATTCAACCAGCCCTCCACGGGGTCGTCCTGTTCATCCAGCCCTCCACGGGGTCCTGTTCATCCAGCCCCAACCGGCTCGATCGATCGGGGTCCTGTTCATCCAGAGGCAACACCACGGGGTCCTGTTCATCCACCCCCACTGGGAACTGTTCATCCAAACCCCCCAGCAACGCTCACTGTTCATCCAACCCCCCAGCAATGCTCACTGTTCATCTAGAGGCAGCATCGATCGGCTTTAGTTAGTAGCAGTAGCGAAGGAATCACTCGATCACTCGGGTTCAGTAACACGTAGCCTACAGTGCAATCTCTCGGGTTCAGTTAGGCGATGCCTCACTCGGGTTCAGTTAGAGCCCAACACCTCGCACCCACGCGCGTGCGGTACGAGAGAACGCGCATCACTCGGCCCCTGACCACCCACCGTAACCGGGAACTCCCCGATATTTTCCTCGCCCTCGCTTCTACCATGGTTTTTTTTCCGTCATGGACGGCCCAAAGAATGTCATGCAGCTGCGTCTCCAGCCCGCCCTGCACGAAAAGCCCATTTTCTGTCATGATTTTTTGTCATAGAAGTAGGATCCAACCACATCTATGATGATACCGGGTTTTGTCACAATTATCATCATAGAAGTGTCATAAGTATGATAGATTTTTTTTCGTTGCCCAAAATGTCGCGGATGTGTCTTTTTTTGTAGTGTGTGGTGAACGTAAAATATAGGCCTGGGCTAGACAGGCCATAGCCCAGTTGAAACCCTGCTCCATCTCAACAATAAAAAAATACTTCTCGAGCAGCTATGTCCCAGGTGTCAGGCGATCTTGTGTTGTTCTCTTGTCTATTCACTATACACGCTGACAATGTCGTGGGTCCCAGATGTTAGGAAACCACTAGGACGAAGCATTTTTCTTTTCTATACACTGACAATGGAATATATATAACAAAAAATGAGGAACTTCCTTGCGTACGTGTCACGCCCAATATGCGACCCTATCCTAAAGGAACTTGAAGGTCCCACCAAGGATAGAAGCGCATATCAGAGACGCTTTTGCAAGGTGGATATCATTACATCGTACCATTACATAATAGTTGGGGATACATACAAGAGGCATACAATGCCACACGAATACAACATCATCATACATAAGAGCAACATCCAACTACGGATGAAACACAAACAGGAACTCAAATGACATCCACCCTGCTAGCCCAGGCTGCTGACCAGGAACCTATCCCCTGAATGACGAAGCAGAAGAACTCAAGACAAGGAAGCATCGCTCTCACATCATGATCATCGCATTACCTGTACCTGCAACTGTTGTCAAAGTAATCTGTGAGCCATGAGGACTCAGCAATCCCATTACCATGGGTATCAAGACTAGCAAAGCCTAATGGGAATGGAATGGATAAGTGGTGAGGTTGCAGCAGTGACTAAGCATGATATGGTGGCTAACTTACCAATACCAGAATAAGATGAGAAGCTACGCAAACGGTCGCAAACTAGTAATGATCAAGAAGTGATCCTGAAATACTTACGTTCAAGCATAACTCCACCGTGTTCTCTTCTTGACCCACTCGAAAAGAGACCATCACGGTTACACACGCGGTTGGGTATTTTAATTCGAATCTGGTGTCAAGTTCTCTACAACCGGATATTAAAAACTCTCATCTGCCACATAACCGCGGGCACGGCTTTCGAAAGTTTATACCCTGCAGGGGTGTCCCAACTTAGCCCATTATAAGCTCACGATCCGCGGAGACAATCCTCCATCGCGGGACATCTGATCAGACTCGGGGTCCCGGTGCACAAGACATTTCGACAATGGTAAAACAAAACTAGCAAGACCACTCAAATGTGCCAACAAATCCTGATAGGAGCCGCGCGTATCTCGTTCTCAGGGCACATCGGATTGTCCAAACTTCCAGTAGGCCAAATCCAGAGTTGCCCCTGGTGGTCACCGGCGGTTGACGGTTTGGACCAACACTCAGAGGAGCACTGGCCTGGGGGGTTGATTAAAAATACCAGGGGTCCGGAGAGAATCCCCTATTTAAGTTTTAGTTGTTATTAGGCAAATGGTAAAACCAAGGTTGGGCCTTGCTAGAAGAGTTTTATTCAAAGTGAACTGTCAAGAGGGTCCCATACCCCTCACCGTGTTAGGGACGCAAAATCAAGGAACATAACACAGATATGACAGAAACTAGGGCGGTAAGAGTGGAACAAAACACCAGGCATAAGGCCGAGCCTTCCACCCTTTACCAAGTATATAGATGCATTAATTAAATAAGAGATATTGTGATATCCCAACATAATCATGTCCCAACATGGAGCAATCTTCAACTTCACCTGCAACTAACAACGCTATAAGAGGGGCTGAGCAAAATCGGTAACATAGCCAGACAACGGTTTGCTCGGAAGGGTGAAAAAGGTTAGAGGCTGACATGGCAATTTGGGAGGCTTGATAAACAAGTGGTAGGAAACGCGACATAGCGATAGCATCGAGACAACTAGCATAGCAATGATAGTAGTGAGATCCAAGGTGACGATCATCTTGCCTGAAATCCCGCTAGGAAGAAGATCGAGTCCATGAAGAAGACGAACCAAGCATAGTCGAACGGATCCTCACGATCGCAACGAAACAGGAACTATCAAGAAGGAGCACAACCAGAAAGAAGCAAACAACATGGTAAACAACCAACACATAAACATGGCATGATGCACAACCAAGTATGATGCATGTTCGGTTAATGAGGCATGGCATGGCAAAGTGCAACAAACAATACTACAAGTTAAATGGAGCCTAATATGCAACGAGTTGCATATTGACGAAACACCACATTCAACTATTTAGTTAGCTCCCGTTTAGGTACCCAACAATATTAAATGTTGATTAACATGGAAAGAGGTGAAGCATAATAAAACTACCTATCTAGGCAAGTTTAAATGAGGCCGGAACGACAAACAAGAATTCCAAAAAATCCTCATATGCATATTTTGAATTTGGTACTGTTCTGCCCTATACACAATTTTAATGTTGTTAAACAACAAAATAAAGTGCAGCAAGTTAATCTATGCATTTTTCTACCCCATTTACATATAAAGTTTATTTAAAACAGAGTTACGGTTATTTAGTTATGAAATTAACCATTTTAACATGTCATTATACAAATTAAATGCAAACATCAAATTAAACATTTCAAACATGGACTAAAGATGTAGATTATGAAAGTACAGCAAAATCTGAGCATTTTACATATATAACATGTTTTATTTGGATGCATGGACATTTAGTTATGAGCATTATAAAATGATGGCATTTACTGTAAATATGCATGCACTGGAAAAGGATAAAACCACAGAGCAGAAAAAATACATGCCTGGGCCGGAAGCACCACAATGGAGCGGCCCAGGACTGGAATCAGCCCAAATGTGCGCGGCGTGCACGATTTAAAACTACCTATGTAATTGAATGCAAACATCGAATTAAACATTTCAAACATGGACTAAAGATGCATATTATGAAAGTAAAGCAAAATCTAAGCATTTTACATATATAACATGTTTTATTTGGATGCATGGATATTTAGTTATGAGCATTATAAAATGATGGCATTTACTGTAAATACACATGCACTGGAAAAGGATAAAACCACAGAGGAGAAATAAATACATGCTTGGGCCGAAAGCACCACAGTGCAGCGGCCCAGGACTGGAATCAGGCCAAATGTGCGCGGCGTGCATGATTTAATACAGGGGAGCAGCAGAAAGAAGAAAATGAAAAGGGGAACCACAGAGCAGCAGAAAGAAGTAAATGTGCGTGGCATTTACTGTAAATACACATGCACTGGAAAAGGATAAAACCACAGAGCAGAAATAAATACATGCTTGGGCCGGAAGCACCACAGTGCACCGGCCCAGGACTGGAATCAGCCCAAATGTGCGCGGCGTGCATGATTTAAAACAGGGGAGCAGCAGAAAGAAGAAAATGAAAAGGGGAACCCCTAGGATTCAATCCCAGGACGTACTGGTGTGCGTGTTGGGCACTGACCACCGCGCTGGAGCTCTGAATGTGGCTAAACAGGGAGATCAGTGTTTGTGAATAATCAAGAGGCAGGAGCCTTCTTCTTTATGAATCGCAGAAGAACTAGGTGACGACGCCAACGAGAAAGATGGCAATCATCACGATCACAGGCCGACGACGGGGGTGCGGAAATAGGTGGGGCTGTTGGAATACAAGCGGTGGTGGCTGCGGGTGTGGCGTGTGTGCAGGCATTCGAGCACGAGCTACAGCTCGTCCCGGACATGGAGGAGAAGGTGACCTGAGCCGCGTCGGTGGTGCTTTGCGGCTGCTGCGCGAAACAGAGAGGGTCGAATGCGTGCGGAAGGGTGTAGATGCATGCGTGCGCTGAGGCGGGACTCGAGCACGGGCTTGGCTCGGGCGTGCGACTGTCGTGGTGTGGTCGCGGTGTGGCGACGCGAGGTGAGAGGCAAGGGGTTGCGGGAGCTGCGAGCAATGTGGTGCGTGGATGTCCGTGTGTGGATGCATGCAAAGGTGAGGCGCGCAGAGGCTAGAACACAAGCTTGGGCTCGCTGCCATGGTCGTCCATGGCAGACATGGCCAGTGGCGGAGCTACACTGTGATTATTGGGGCGGCCAAGGACAAAACACCCAATTTTCAAGGGATAAAATACCTAGAAAAGTTCAATCTCAGCCCTTTAAAAAAAGTTCTTCACAAAACTAGCCAAGGCTGGGGGGGCCGTGGCACCTGTAGGTTTGTTCATAGCTCCGCCAGTGGACATGGCCTCGGACGCGACGGGATCGGCGGCTACAGCGACAAAATCGAACCGGAGAGGGGCTGGGAGGAACGGCTACTCACCAAGGGGGTGCTGCTGAAGTTGTACGAGATTGGAGGTGAACGGGGACAATGAGAAGACGCGCTGATCGGGGCGGCGTCCTCGTTTCCACGAAGCAGAGGAAGCTAGGGAGGAAGAGGACGATGTAGGCGATGGCGTGAAGGAGAGATGGCATCTGATCCGTGACGTAGAGGAAGTAGTCGACGTTAGGGTACTCCTGGTGAACTTGGCTATGTCTGGACTTGACGGGGACCACGCCGGCGATGGGCACATGATCGTGTGCTCTCTCCATTCTCTCATGGGGAAGGAGTAGGAAGGCAGGGGAGAGACCCTTGGGTGGCGGTGGAGATGGGGAAAGAGGGGGTCGAGGGAAACCCTAGGGATGCCGCGGGGGTTTATAGGAGGAGTGGGTGCGGTGTTGTGGCCACGGTGGCTATGTGTGCTGCCCACTGCGTTTTTACTGTGAGGAGGAAAAAGAACGAGAGGAGGAAGAAAGCAGAGGAGGGAGACGCTGGCAGGTGGGGTCACGGCGGTGACCAGCGTGGATTACCAGGTGAGGGAGAGAGGAGGGGCTGGCGCACTGGCTGCAGCCGGCCTAGGGAGGAGGAGGCTCAGGTGGCGTCGGGGCTAAGGCCCTTTTGCTTTTAAAAACCCTCTGGCTAAATAAAACCAAAGATGCAAAAGAGAAAAGGCCATGGAGTTTTGAGAAGAATTAGGCTAAGAACAAAATATCCCTGGACACAAGTAATTATGCAACATTTGAATAAAATGCTCTGGCAATTTTTAGAGACTGCAAATTCAAACAAGCTTGAAAATAATTCAAGCTTGAATAAATCCTTAGCCCAACCAAAACACTTCTAAAAGACTTGAAAACTGGAGGAGGTGGTCTTGGCATGGTGTAGGGAATATAGAAATATAGTGAACATTAATCTGGAGCAGAAAATGCCACTAGAGAAATAATTGAAAGAAAGGGAAAAGGAGATGTTTGGATGGGATAGAAACTTGGGTGAACTTGATGAATGGTTGCTGGTATGTGCATGGTGAAATAATGAGGTGGAGATAAGAAGAAGAGGGGTTCACACAAAAACACACAATAAAAATTAAATATGCAAAACAAGGCATGATGATCATGATGCAATGCAATAAAATGAAAAGTGGCACATCACATCATGAAGCATAGAACAAAACAAGGATGGTGCAATGCAATATAATATAAGATGAACATGATGCAAGAAGCAAAAATGACAAGGCACTCAACAAGATCATGGCATAAACATATAGGAATGAAATATGCAAAACAATTATGATAATGCAACAAACATAATAAACACACGTCAACACCTAAAATAAATGGAAGGGCAACTGAAGCATCAGTCTCGGGGTGTTAAAGTACGGCCATGGACATGGGGGCCCCTACTATAATCCTCTCCACGTACAGTCCTCTCCCGATTCCTCTTGTTTGTTGACTATGTTGACAACGCGAGAGGGCGGCACTGTGGCGAGTGCACTAAAGCGCGCAGAGGACGACGACGAGGCCTCGGACGTTGGCGTTAACGATTTAGGAGACGGTGGGGCGGCGATGCGTGTGCTGAGGCGTGACCAGCCATGGGAGGCAGAAGCAGGCGGCCCCGCCGGTGCTGGTTTGGTTTTCGCGGCTGGAGGAAGACATGACTGAAGAAACACAACAGATTGTAAAAGTAGCAAGAGTACTTAACAACCTTAACTGAAACCAGCAGGGGCACTTAACAACCATAGCTGAAAGCAGTATGAGTACTTATACAGGTTCAACCGTAGAAAGCACGCCTCGAATTGTGCTACTTTTCCTACAATTAACCAAGGGTGAGACCACCAAGCCCTAAGACAAGGCCCATGCGCCACCCCATGCATCCACAACCTTCTGAAAGCGGCTTCATCTCGCAATGTGGTCAATAAACAGGATATTCGCTTTAGAGCCAGGGAAAAGCATGAGCATAACCTTATGTCCTATTCTCAAAGATGGACGGGCCTTTATTATTTGAGACCACCCATGAATTAGTATCTTTTCACCTCCAAGGGTAATGAAGTAGGTCAACATAAAAATCATGTTGTGACCAAGCACAAGTCTGACTCGACCATGGTCAGGCATCCGTATAAGAATAATAGAATTGGGCAGTTTCTGTAAGAAGATCACAACTGTAAAACTATGTATAAGCAAGAGTTTATGAACAATATATATAATAGAAAACAGCTCATACCATAAGTTTCTCGACATAGTTGGACATGTTCAACGTGTGCAGCAGTGACACACATATCCCACATGGCCTTCCACCATTGAAACGCCCCACAAGGACCTCAAGACGATCAATAAATTGTAGGAACTTGTGGATGTCGTCCCAATCAACTTTAGTGCCATCAGTAACAGTCGAGTTCTTATAGAATAACAAACAAGTAGCATGCTTAACTTTCAAATAACCTACACGTGCCACCAATTATAAGAAATATTAGTTAGAAGTAGCATCTTCGTGAGAGAAGGGATTTCACAAATCGTTGCTACTTCTAAAGTTAAATTGCGATTAGTTAGACAGAATAGGTGGATTAAGAAGTAATCAAGGCAACAAGGAAGAACCAGATACAAAACTAACATGGATGAACTACTATAACAACGTCGGGGGTGGAAGATCACAGTGAAGATGAGACCAGGTTCTGCTATTTCCATCAACACTCGTGCGCCAACTTTCAGTCTGTAACACTTGAGAAAGTTAAACCAAGTATGGCCATAAAAAAATTAGTGATCTTCTTGGTTCATGAACCCAACTCAGAACTTATATCCATGGCTTGTATTCAATGTGACCATTAAACTGGTGTATTCAGTTATGGCATGGCCGACCATCTTGAGTACATGTGTTCTGGCAGAGCAAGGAATGCACTGCAGGAAAAATAATATGAGAACATAATGTATTCGCTATCCAAATCTAGAAATAATTTCCTCCTTCACGTCAGTGTTGACCATGGTACTAGTACCTTTTATCTAAATATATAAATCCAAATTTCCAAATTAGTCGACAACATGTTCAATAACCCCCATCCTCCCGGAAAGAAAAGAGGATTTTAGGAACATACTGTGAGTGTTTTAAAATCATGTATTAGGATGAGAAGGAACAAGTGTGGCATCTCGCCGAGGGCGCAGAAACCTATAGGGTCCTCGCACTTTGGGCACTGCAAATGAAACACACTAGATTCAGTAGGAAGAAAAATGCATCTGGCGGCGACTGCCATCCTAGGATTACCCGCGACCAAGGGACTTGGATTTATCGGGGATGGATGAAGAATTCATACCTGGTTCTCCATGAGAAAACCCTATGCAATCGTCGAGAGGGGTTTTCTCTGAACAAGCAGACGAGGGAGAATGGGATTCAGGCCCAATGAAATATTGCCTCTTTATTCGTCTAGCTTAATGCTAAAGCTGGAAAGGTGGGTTTTTTGTGATTTGATGGTTCATTGGGCATTACTGCGGCGCTACGACCGGGGTGAGTCTACCATGCAGTTGTGCACTCCAATTTGGTGCATGGCACGTGGACCCCGTTGCCGGATGCCCCACATATCAGTGAAAGGAAGTAGAAAGGCAGGAGTAACTAGTTACACATAAATATATTTTTGACAGAGAGATACTCCCTCTGTAAAGAAATATTAAAATGTATATCACAACTTTATACATAAGAAAAATCAAGGGTAATATATATAACATAATATGGGGGTTCAGCTGAGAATATAATACCCAGACATGAGTAACTAGCTCACGATTCTGGACTTTGGGCCACACGCCAGTGGCCCGAATGTTTGGGGGCCCATGTGTTCTAACTCCACGCATTTCATATTGCAAGATATCGTTATGGCACTGGTTTTAGATGCTGTCGCAAGGCGAATACAAAAAATTGAATAAAGCACGACAACTTAATGACAGTTCCTAACCATCAATCAGAGTTGCAGTTCTATCAACGATATCCTACGTGATAAATAATACCGTCGTACTACTTATACACATTGGGCACTTGTTTCACCATGCCATATTATTACATCAAAATCTCTCGGAGGATAGATCAGTTCGGTAGATACGTGCTGCTACTGAAGAATTTCAAAGTTGATTTGGACCAGCTCTCCTTGCCGAGAAAGTTCAATTTTGACATCATCCCCTACCGCAATATTTGATTTAGATTTGGACCTTGACCATCCTTTAGCATCAATCATCATGCGATAATCCTTTGTACTTACGGTATATTGAGCAGGTTAATTCACACCAAGGCTGCGCATGGTAAGAGAAACTTGGCCACAGTTGCCCGGATTGTTGAATGACTCCCTTGTTGCTCTAGGATTTCTCTGTTTGCAAACATGAAGACATACAAAAATATTTAGATCAATACGGCGAATCATGTGAAAAAACATGGAAAGAAAAAAGAAAGAAGGTTTTGTTAAGGACTTTGGTATATGCCGTGCAAACTGTAACCCAGTCTATTGCCGGTGCAACTGCTGGTTCCATTACTGCTGCATGGGCCGGAGCAGATGCAAGTGCAACTACAAGTGTTGGTGCAGGTGCCGGAGCCGTTGCTGGTGCCCGTGCCGGTGCGACTGGTAGTGCCGCTGCTGCTACCGGAGATGGTGCTCCTTGTGGAGCTGGTGCCGGTGCCGGAGCAGGTGCCGGTGTCGATGCCCGATCCTTCGGTAGATCAGCCTGATTCGCTGACGCAGTCGGTGCCCAATCCTCAGGTGTATCAGACTGAGCCATTGCCGCTATCTGTGCTAGAGCAAGTGCCATTGGAGAAGGTGCCAGTGCTCGATCCGTTGCTGAAGGTGGTACCAATGTGTGAGACATGAGCGATCGTCTCTGGTCTGCTATGATCGACTTTCTAACTTGACTAGGCTCCGTGACCTTATTCCAGTGTTTTTCTTCATTTCTTTTAAAAGCAAGAAGGACTAACTGTGGCATGTTTGTTAAACCAAACTACAGTTCATCATAGGGCTTCAGAATGTACTTAGACAACAAACCGATCCAATTGTGTCAAGTAATATAAGTGATGGACAATGCCTTCGTTACTGACACGACATAAGAAGTGAAACCTGCAAAAATAACCATCATAGAGCAAACCAAACGGTTTATTCTGTGACGAATGTTACATGGCAAAACCTGCATCGTAAAATTGCAACAAAAGTAAGAAAACATGACATTACATCAATAAGTTTAGACAGTAAATCAATAAGATTTACTTGATGTGACACGAGTGAATCCTTACCAGGAAATCACTATGTTCAAGTTCTACATAGAAGATTAATCGTCCAATTATGCATGGCATGCACGCCCCCACTTACTCCCACAAGCAGGACAGTCCAATGGTCGTGACAAATCGTATGGACCGAACATCCGTGGGACTGGAAATCCTGGTGGGTGTGATAAACCCTGCAATGCATATAGATATTGGAGTGTAACAATAATTGATAAACCGTCCTCACAAAAAAGATGATATGGATACTTCAAAATATACAGATTGAATTGAGTGGACAGACATTAACATAGACTATTCTCAGGACTAACCACACAACAAAAGCGGTAGTACTAAACAATATAGGGTTCACATACACAAATCAAGTACTGAATAATAGTACTTACTACAGACAAGCAAAGTTGCACTAATTAAACCCTGTAGGATATTTCTTGCCACCGACCTACGGGATGTTCCCCACATAACTGACTAGGCCATGGACTCATGAGAGAAGTCTACCAGCACCGTCATCATCTCGTCAACCTCGGAGAACCTAACAGAGTGGTCTTTCCACTCATAAACATGACGGTGAAGACAGTCCGCATCAGATTTGTGGGGAAGCTTTACAAGAACCACACCCTTCGTAATCGAAGGCACAACCAGGAAATTGTTGTGGTGAAGTACACCCTCGAGAACACGCCTGAAAATAATGCTACAGGAAAACACTAGTTCACGACACGTGGCAACAAGGACACAACAACTAGATAGTTTAGCAGTAGAACTCATCCTCAGGTCTTCCAGTTCACACGGCATGACTTTGAGAACTTCATCTCCACCGCGGACCTGGTTCTAATTCAAACAGAAACCAAATATTTTATTACTACCTCCATTCAGAAATATAAGATGATTTTCGATATTTTACTCCATATAAGACTACATATACACACAGAAATTGGTGAACAAACACACTAGAACATGTCTTCAAAGGCATGAGAGCAGAGGGATTACTTGCAATATCCATAACACAAGTTACTGAGGCTAATATACTCTCTTCAAAGGTAGCATTGATGTTCATAAAGTAACTGAAAGTAATCTATAAGAAATCAGTGTCAACCTCTCCCATGTTTTGGTCAAAAGAGTAATTTAGAACCGTCATTTGGCACACAAAAATCACATGCAAGATCACCCAGAAAATTGTAATACTAGCACTAGTACTGCGTGTTAGATGAAAAAACACGATCAAGATCGAGAAAAAGATCGTTATGAAGAGATATTACCTGGACTTGCTTAATGAGGGATCCCTGAGAGGGGACCTTGGACATGGCGATGGCCTTGAGCTTGTCTGTGGTAGTCTCCGTGGGGTGCTTGCACTTCTTCGTACCCTAGGCCTCGACGGTTTTGTCCAGAGCCATAGACATCACTTCGGCCGGTGCTCCAGGGTCCATCTAGAAAATGTCAAATAGAAATAATAGAAAAGAAACCATAATCACAAACCCAAAAGAAGAATAGAGAGTGAGTTATAGGATCAGTTTCGGGGTTGCAAGACCGGGTCTTGGTCTTGGACAGAATCAACACCATTGATGCACTCACCTTTCCTTCTTTGAGAGAGAAGAACAATGGCAGAAGCAGGTCGGGGTTTTCTTGAAGAAATAAGGAACAAGATGAGAGAGAAGCGTGTTGGGGTTTTCTTCAAGAGAGGAAGCTGAGGGAGAAGAGTGAAATGATGGTTGCTTCGTCCGTCCAACTTACTGTTGGAAAGGTGGGGTTTTTGTTATTTGACGGCTCATTGGGCATTACTGCGGCGCTTCAATCGGGGTAGTCTACCATGCAGTTGGGCACTCTAGTACGGAGTAATTTAGTGCATGGCTAGTGGACCCCGATGCTGGTTGTCCCACACGTCAGTGAAAGTGAGTAGCAAGGTTCCCAACGACCGTCGAGTAGGATCCGCACGATAGAGCATGTCCACTGTTTCTGAAGGAAAAATGATTACATCAAGCATTTCCACTTTTACGACGGAGGAGTACGAAAGACGGCGACCACTTGAACTTACACAGTGCTCCTACTACTAGGCATGTGCAGTGGTTCATACGTCAGTACTACATAATCTTGTTGCTAGTGTAGTAAGATATGACGGTAACAAATGATGTTGTGCGCATGTCAACTATATGAACAGTAATGTAACATACCCCTTTTTTCACTGTCCGGTCGAGAATGAACGATGAGATCAATGTTAACAGAACTAGGTCTACAGCGCATGGAGAGTACGGTGCTACAGTACTCGACGGAACATGAACCATATGAAGCATGAATCAGTGTTAGGCAGGGTGTATGGGATGGGAGCAAAAGTTCCCTTCTCGACCCACTTTTGGGTGTTTGGCAGAGTGCATGAAGGGTGCATGAGTCCAAACTAGTAGGTTAACACAAGTACACTAGGAGCATGCATGAAGAGGGGTGATGAGATGAGCATGCACGAAGAGGGAACAACTATATTGAGATGATAATGCAACCAAACACACCCACACGCTTTGTGCTACAGTGACTGATCTGCATCGTCTGAGTTTGATCCAACGATCATGTTGCGCCGAGACATGGACATGCCCATGCAGAGGACGCCTAAACACCACCGAAGTCCCTCTACTTCTCAAGGCGCATGACATTGGTGATGCAGGGTGCCACCTCCCGTAGAGCCCGCTCTCGGTCGACGGGAGCTAGCTTGTCAAAGACGGCGTCCAATGGCATGAATGGATTTTGGCGATGGAGTCCTCAAAGGATTCACCCGGCAATGGCAACGACAACCCACAACCCCTCCTTGTCCAGCTCCGCCCCCACCATCGCACCAAGACGGCTCAGATCCTTTGAGATATAGGTCAAGAAGGAGACCAGGTCAGGAAGCCGCAGCTCGTTGAAGTCGACGGGGTGGTCGAACGGGTTTAGCCCGACGCCCGCCATGGTTGCGCTGGCACGACGGTAGGCATCACACAGCCGCAACACGTGCATGGCAACATGGTCCACAAGGTGGCTGGGGAGATCCTGGACCTCGTCACGATCGGCCCACTCGCGCTCCAGCCGGCTCGCCTGACCGCCTATCGTATCTCCTGATTTCTGTAGCAATGCCGCCGACGCCTCGAGCATCTTTGTGGTGGACGCCTGCCGCTTTTGAAGCTCCGTGAAGTCCCGCACATAAAGGAGGAGCATGGCACTCCTCTCCTCCTTGAGCTCACGGAGCTCCACGTCCTTGGGCCTGAGCTCCGCATCCTTGGCCTAGAGCTCCTGTGTCAGGCGCCTCACCTCAGACTCCGTGATCTGGTGCGCCGCCATGGAACCAGGTAGAAGCAGTGGGGAGAGGAAGCAAAGGGGGCGAAATGGCTGAAAGGCAATGCAATCTACGGGAAGGCGGTGGGATCCAGCCGAGGAGCAAGGTGAATCTTTTGGTTTTCACCATGGGAAAACACCAGTTGATGACTTTTCACATCAGGGAGAAGTGGGTTTTACAGGCGGAGTCATCATGACTAATTGCTGCCGCGCCTGCTCCCGCCAATCAAAAAAAAAAGCCTGCCGCACCCAAAGACCAGATCAACGCCGCGATGGATATTTAAATTTACATGTTGGCAAGGAGATAAAAAAGGGGTGAAAATACAAATGTGGCGGCGGCCTAGCTAATCGGTCGCACTAGCCCAACTAGCTAGCCACCTTGCTTCACTGATGTACTCGGCGGGAAAGGTGGTCTTTCGTGATTTGATAACTCATTTACTTGCTTCGGCGCTACGACTGACGAGGACCCAGAAAACGCGCGGTAGGGCGTCCCACATCTTGGCAAGGAAGAAAGTATGCGTGCACCACCCGGAAGGACCCAGAAACCGCGCGGTAGGGTGTGCCACGTCTCGGCACGGAGGAAAAATGTGTGTGTAAAAATATACTGTATCAGATGTACTACCTATGGTTCGACCTCGGGACCTAGCCAGTCGGTTGAAAACACCCCACTAGCCAAACAACTTCATCATGCTAACGTGGCACGAAGGATAGGTGTGCTTAGCTCCGTCTCGACCAGACGTCTCTTGTTCTAGGCAATTCTTTTATTTTCCAAGCTTTTTTAGTTATAATAACACCACGGCAAACTCAAGCCGCTCTTCGTGTGTGCCTCATGCGTCTAAAGGTTAGATGATGGAGAGGAGAGAGAGATCGCAGACATGGGACCCACCAGTAAGAGAGTCAACGGTCATGCACGTGTTGACGAGCCACTCCATCTACTCTACTCAATGTAATACTGCATAAAATCATGTTATGGGACAAAGCCAACAACCATTGTTGTTTCAGGCTACCGACTTACGCTTTGTAGTCCAGGTTGCCAGTTCGACTCTCGTCTTTTAGATTTGTTAGTTTTAGGTCCAAATTTGATCAATGACAAGTGGGACTCCCGTGCGTTATTCCGATATTTTAGTGTAGGATGTTTTTTTGCACAAACACTTTGCGCGGTTAGACAAATAATGGCACGAGTTACACGTATTTTGCAAGTTTAGGAACAAAAATGACAGCGGCATAGAATATCACATCCACCCCGCAGCTTAGATGCTATGGTGATATGTCAGTGCAACAGACCCTGGGTATGTTGCCCTGACTGTGCACAAGCACGGGAACAAGATTATAGCATTAGGCCATGCCAGAGTACAAGAGACCAAGATATTCGAAGGACCGGCATGCAGAGCAAGAGGACCAAGATCAAGCCAGAGAAGCAAGGTACCACCAGGAGAAAAGCCTCCCTTGCCGGGCAAACGGGCTTGACAAGGGCAGAGCCACCCCCGAAAGAGAGCGTCCAAGACGTCCCGGCAGGGCCTGCCGGGACTCACAGAGGCAAGAAACACCTCATCAACCACTCCCCCATGACCCACATCATCAATCAGTGCGGTGTCAAGACGCAAAGTGATTAAGTGGAAGCCGTTCGCCACATGGCAGCCTCTTTCTACAGGAAAGCGTACAGATGACACCTGTCATGTGACGTGTCAAACAAGCAGGCATGGAGCTGGCAAAATAAGACTGGCAAGGCTTGCTGGGCGAGCAACGATGTGACGTTGAGCGGTGCATTTAATGCGCTCTCTCAGCCTGCAGAGTTAGGTATGATAGCATTGTTTGCTATCTTATAAGTGCATAATGACTGATTTGCCATTGTGGTGACCCCTTAACCTATAAAAGGAGGCCCATGGCAACCTAGAAAGGGTTCGCGAGGTTGGAAAGTCGGACACCCACGCACTCATACGCGCGTAGCCACTGCCGGCCCTGTCGGGCAAGTGTACTTTGTTCCACCACCATTCTTCCACCATCAATCCACCAAAGCAGGAGCAGGGTTTTACGCCTCGCAGCAGCCCGAACCTGGGTAAAATTGCTTGTTTGATCCCTGCCGTGCTGCCCCACGCTCCTCTGCTCTTTGTGCAATGTGACATCCCCCCTGCCGAACCAGCAAGGGGCCCTTGGTCCCATACGTGGTCGTGGTTTCCTGTAACGTCTTTGGTGCGCCAGGTAGGGGTATCACTTGCGCGAACCTGAAAGCATGTGCAGTGTGTCATCTTCATTGCCATCTACATATTTGACGACACCATCAACCATGGTGCCCAAGAAGAAGCCTGGTGTTTCGGCTCAACCGTCCACCTCAAAGGCTCCACCACCTGCAACTACCAATAATACGGGAGGTGCGGAGACACGCGAGGGTATGGACGCCACTAGAGCTGTGGTCGGAGCAGGCGGCACCATCACCACTTCCCCCGCGGCTGAAGCAAGAGCAGGAGCCACCGAGGGAGAGTGACATCAGCAACACCCCGACGGCCACGCTCCACGAGGTACGGGCGGAAGAGCTACTCCGTCCACCCAATGGGCACAGCCGCAGTAGTGGCGCTCGGTCAGGGGTGAATCGCTGCCCGCCGGCCGCCCCTATCACGGGAGCGGCCGCAGCACACGCGCCTCCCCCTAGGTGAGCCAACCAAGCCGCTGCACCCGATAAAGCCTCTGGCCCTCAAGCGCCTTTGCCGCGCCACCATGCCATCCAGGTGGCCGCCCCGCAATAGCAGGGGTGTAGTACTGTTGTTGCTGGCACCGCCAGAAGCCGAGCGGTGGTACGATCTGCATCGTCGTCACCCATGCCGAGCACGGCTACAGAGGCCATGGCGCGAGCTCAGCTGCTACTCAGGTTCCTGCCAATAGCTAAGCAGATGGGCGAGTGGCGTGCCACCATCCAGAGCCTGCTCGGTTTCACCAAGGCTGGGGGCTCACAGCGAGCCAGCCAACCACGACCTCCCCAACTGACGGCAACGGCTCGTGCTGTTGGTCGTACGGAAGGGGCCACCCCATGGTGCAGTCCCCGCCACGATAACCAGCATGAGCTCGACAGCATCAAGAACCTGATGATGTCTCGATGGCCTCTTCTAACCCTCGAGCTCGTCCAGATCGATGGCAAGCCCCGGAGGACAGGCGGAGAGAAGACGTGCACATTGTCATTGAGCAACGCCATGATGACTACTCGGACCGATGGGTGCAACGGTCCTGACGTTGACGAGCCTACGCTCGATATTGGCAGGTGCCTACCTTTCGAGGTTGGGTGCCCCGCCTTTACTGTGAGATGCGGCAAGTCCGTTGGCCGTCCGTCCGCATGTTCAAGCCAGAAATACCCGAGAAGTATGATGGGAGGCTCAACCCGACAGAGTTTCTGAGCATCTACACCATTGCCATCCAAGCTGCCGAGGGAAGGGATGAGAAGGTATTTGCCAACTACTTCCCTTTGGCTCTCAAGTCCAATGTGAGGTCTTGGTTGATGCATCTGTCGGAGAACTCCTTTTCATCGTGGGCTGACCTTTGCCATGAATTCATTGGCGCCTTCACTGTCGGCCATCAAGAACCAGGCGGGCCCAGCGATTTGCAGCTTCTCCAGCAGAAAGAAGGAGAGACTCTCTAGAAGTATTTTCAGAGATTCAGCAAAGTCCACAGGAACATCCCAAACATCCATCTGGCAACTATGATAGCCGCCTTCCAGTCTAATGTGCACAACCACAGGATTCGTTCCAAGATGAATGTACAGTTGCCCAAGGCTGTGAAGGAGCTTTACACTATGGTGGGTAAGTGTGCTCGGATGGAGGAAGGGAGGAAGTTACCCGGAGAGGAGGATTGCATTAATATTGATTCAGAAGAAGATGATGAATCCACCAGTCAGAAGAAGAGCAAGAAGCACAAAAAGAGGTGCAAGGATAGGTAGTGATGACTGTTGAAGGATCAGGTACGCCTAGTACCGGCAAGATAGCCAAGGCTGAAGTCCCCGGTAAAGGAAGCTGCTGTGTGCACTCATTACCGGGAAGATGCGGCTGCCGAGAAGGCCGGGAAAGGCGATGGGCCGTATTGCAAGATCCATCGGACCAAGGCCACGACCTTTAAGAGTGTTATCAGGTTGAGCAGCTTGTCAAGAGGTAAAGAGCTGAGTACGAGAAGCGTGACAAGGAAAAATGTCAGAATGTTGCTGGCGGTAAGGGTCGAGGCGGTGAAGCAAATCGCCCCGACAAACCCTTTTGGAACAAAGGAAAACCCGCCAGAGGTCAAGAGAAGGAAGCTTATGATGATGAGAGTGATGGAGGGGATAAAGAGGAAACCAGTGAGTAAGAGTTTCAGAGGAAACCACCCAAATGGTCTTGCACGCCCATCGTCTTTGACAAAAAGGATCATCCTAACCGTACCAGTACGGTAGGGTGCTTGCCATTGTTGGTCTCTCCAACAATTCGCAACTTCAAAGGCACTAAGATATTGGTGGACAGCGGGGCTGGGTTGAATCTGATTTCCCCAAAGGTTATCAGCAGGCTTCAGATAGCGGAAGGGGAGTTGGAGGTCACCAGCATGTTTAAGGGAGTATCCCGGCAGGGGTCATCCTAAGGGAAAGATCATGTTGCCTATGACATTTGGAGGGGAGCTGAACTATCGGACAGAAAAGATTGTGTTTGATGTGGTTGACCTCCCCTTGCCATACAATGCGATCCTTGGACGAGCAGCCCTGGCTAAATTCATGGAGGCATCCCACTATGCCTACAATACCTTGAAGATGCCTAGGCCACCTGGAATCATTTCCATCCCATCGGATGAGAAGGATGCAATCATTTGCATGGATAATATGTACCGGGATGCGATCGCGGCAGAGGTAGCGGCAGCGGCGGTTCCCACCAAGGAAAGCAGAGGAAAGAAGAAGGATAGCAAGGACTCTACCAAAGAATCCAGGAAGCGTACCTCTTTGGAGTGTGTTGTGCCTGTTGATGACTTGCTGGAGAGTTCCAACAACAAAAGGACCAAGGTTACTGCTCCACAGGTTAAGAAGGTCCCAGCAAGGCTGGCTGGCATTGATGGTACCTTCACCATCAGCGCCACCCTCCATGACAAATAGGAAAGCGTGCTTGTTGCCTTCCTGCGGGCGAATATCGATGTGTTTGCCTGGCAACCATCTGATATCCCTGGTGTTCCCAAGGAGGTAATCGAACACCACCTTGATGTCCGCCCACATGCCAGACCTGTCAAGCAGAAGGTCCGGAAGCAGGCTTTAGAGAGGCAACAATTTATTGCAGAGGAGATCAAGAAGCTTGAAGCAGCTGGTTTGGTCAGAGGAGTGCTACATTCCACTTGGCTAGCAAATCCAGTAGTAGTCCGGAAGGCTAACGAGAAATGGAGGCTTTGCATAGATTTCACAGATCTCAACAAGGCTTGCCCGAAGGACCCATTTCCCTTGTCGCACATCAATCAGATTGTGGATTCCACTTCAGGCTGCGAATTACTTTCCTTCCTGAATGCATATTCTGGATATCACCAGATCTTCATGTCCAAGGAATACGAAGAGAAGACCTCGTTCATCACCCCATGTGGTACACATTGTTTTATCTACATGCCATTCAGATTAAAGACTGTCGGGTCTACTTTTGCAAGGGCAGTCCAGATTGATTTCGAACCACAACTGCACAGAAACATTGAAGCCTATATGGATGACATTGTGGTCAAGACCAAGGACAGAGCAACTCTTATCCAGGATTTGGAGGAGACGCTTGCAAATCTATGCAAGATCAACTTGAAGCTCAATCCAAAGAAGTGTGTGTTTGGCATTCCCTCCTGCAAGCTACTTGGGTTCTTTGTGTACCATCGGGGAATCGAAGCCAATCCCGAAGAGATCAAGGCCATCGAGCAGATCCAAGCGCCAGGGACAATTAAGGATGTGAGGCGTCTGACAGGGTGCGTTGCCGTGCTAAGTAGATTCATTTCCAAGTCTGCCGAGCGCGCCCTGCCGTTCTTCAAAATCTTGAAGAAGGGAGGACCCATGAAGTGGACCCCAAAGCAGATGCAGCCCTGCAAGAGTTGAACGCCTACTTATCTTCTGTACCCACCTTCGTTGCTCCCAAACCATAAGAGCTATTGCTGCTATACTTAGCGGCAACCAACCAAGTGGTTAGCGCAGCCTTGGTGGCACAGTGGGAAGTGGACGAGGCAGAGAGTGAGCAAGGACCGGTAGAGTCAGATAAGGATCGGGACAGAAGTAAGCATGATAGCGATGGAAACCCCAAGGACACGACAAGGAAGAAAGTGGTGCAACACCCAGTGTACTTCGTCAGTTCCTTGTTATAAGGGGCTTGATCGAGGTACTCTGGTGAGCAAAAAATGATCTTTGGTCTCATCATGGCCTCAAGGAAACTGCACCACTACTTCCAAGCCCATGAGATTATGTTTGTCACTCGGGAAACCCTGAGGCTACTGGTAGAATAGTGGAGTGGGCTTTGGAGTTATCCAGTTTTGGTCTGAAGTTTGAGAGCACATCAACAATTCAGAGCAGGGTGTTGGCCGAGTTTATTGCAGAATGGACGCCAACCCCTGATGAGGAAGTGACAGAAACAGTTATCCCTGGCAAGAAGGCACCCCAAGAATGGATCATGTATTTTGATGGTGCCTTTTCGCTACAAGGGAAGGGGTTGGCTTGCTTCTTGTTGCACCCTCAGGGGAGCAATTGAAGTACGTTGTCGAGATGCATTTTGCCAGGGAAGAGGCAACCAACAATACAACAAAGTATGAAGGGCTCCTTGCCGGGCTCAGGATTGCCACAGAGTTGGGAATTAAGAAGCTGATCATTCGAGGAGATTCACAACTTTTGGTGAGACAAGTCAACAAGGATTAACAAAGTCCATTGATGGAGGCATACGCTGATGAAGTGAGAAGATTGGAGGAGCGCTTTGACAGATTGCAAACAGAGCACATACCCCATGCAGAAAACAGCATAGCTGATCATCTATTGAAGTGTGCTATGCAAAAGCTTCCTGTGGAACCAGGAACTTTTGTTCTCCATCTTACTCAGCCCTCCGTACCCCCAGCAACAATGGTCCGGAAAAGGAGAAAGATGGACTTCGGTAAGCCTCTCCCAGTAGAGCCTCGTGCTCCTGGCAGGGACCCTGTCGGAATCTCACAACTTGCCGACCCGCACCGTCCCACCGGGACCACAGTCCCCGCGGACGAGGAGTGTGCCCCTGCAGTTGAGGAGGTGCTGCTAGTCCTCGTTACTGAGCCCCAGGCTCCAACTTGGGCAAGGCACATAGTCCACTTTCTCCAAATCGGAGAACTCCCCAATGACCAAGATGATGCTGAAAGAGTAGCCCGGAGGACCAGTATGTTCCAGTTTGTCGATGACACTCTGTACATAAGGAGGCCCAATGGTGTGAAATTGAAGTGCATCTGCCGGGAAGTAGGAAAGGAACTGCTGGCTGAGATACACAGAGGCATGTGCGGCTCCCACATTGGATCAAGGGCATTAGTTGGGAAAGCATTCCGTCAAGGATTCCATTGGCCCTGAACCCTCAAAGATGCGGTTGAGCTAGTCACAAAATGTGAAGCCTGCCAGTTCCATTCCAAGAACATCCACCTGCCTGCCCAAGCTCTTCAGACAATCCCTTTATCATGGCCATTTTGGTCTGGGGCTCGATATCCTTGGCCCTTTCCCCCGAGCAATCGGGGCTTTGAATACTTGTTCGTTGCCATCGACAAGTTTACAAAGTGGCCGGAAGTCACTCCTGTGAGAAAGGTGACTGCTCAGTCAGCTATCAAGTTCTTGAAAGAGCTGGTGTGTCGATTTGGAGTTCTGGCAAGGATCATTACCGACAACGGCACCTAGTTCACGAGCCACACCTTCATGCAATATGTTCGCACCCTTAGAAGCAAGGTCTCATTTGCATTTGTCACACATCCCAGAAGCAATGGGCAAGCTAAGAGGGTGAACACTGAAGTGCTGCGGGGCCTCAAGTCAAGAACCTTTGATACGCCGCAAAAGCACGGCAGGCGGTGGATCGATGAGCTACCGGTAGTCCTCTGGTCCCTCAAAACGACACCAAATCGAGCTACCGGGGAAACTCCTTTCTCACTGGTCTACGGGGCAGAAGCAGTTATCCCCATGGAACTCATTTACGGGTCGCCTCTGTCGGCATTCTGGATACGGGGGTACCTAGACTTGCCTACCCGCGGTCCACTGCGTGGCTCCATCGATGGCCTGGTACGGACCAACTTTAGCATCAACAACTCAAGACCCTCGTGAGGGGCCAAGCCTCGCGAGGCGGACGACACTAAGACCTCCAAGGGAATCGGCGTCCTTAGGCTATCTCCCGAGGAGCGGAGATTTCTATGCAAGGTGCACCTCACGAGGCTCGACGTGAGCCATGACGACCAAGGCCAGGCAGGCGCCAGGCGGGCACCAGCGGGCGTAGTGTACCAGTTTCCACTTCAGTGCAAAGGAGGGAAGCAGCAGGTGCGGAGTCCCGAGGAATCAACCAAAGGTTTCCATTCCGGTGCAATGAGACCAAGACCGCTAGGACGGAGGTCATCGCCGAGCCTACCATAGCGTCACGACCAGAGGCTTTTGCAGGCGAAGACCACTTTAGTCAGGATAGGATGTACTTGTTGTCTCCTTTCAAATCTGGCCGTTGTGAGATCCCTTCTCGCCAACATTTGGGAAGAGGACCAATGCCACTAGAAATAGGACCTAGCCACCACCATAGAAGGGGGAGACCGAGCCGGATCCATCAAATCCATTCCACCCTCACCAGATCACCCAAGCCCAAGAACACCTCATCTCTTGAGGCCGTTCAACCACTATACTAGTTCATCCTCAGCCCCTCAAGGCAATCCACCACAAAGCAGGAGTAGAGTTTTACACCGCAAGGTGGCCCGAACCTGGGTAAACTGATGTGTCTTTCTTTCCTTTGAGCTCGATGCGCTAGGTTGTGAGGTTTCACGAGTAGCACGCTACGTAGGTTGAGATCTCCGCATGAACCCCAGAGTTCGAACCTCTCAAGGGTTTGCGGAACCCGAAATCTGACATTTGGCATGCCAGGTAGGGGTGCGTCGGAGATCCGCCGCTTCGTTCGCCACATGCCGCGACCGGCCTCGATGGCAGGTGCTCCTCCGCTGACTGGGCCGTCATGCACCTTTGGGGGAGCCATGGGCCTCCTTTCTTTCACCCCCGCCTTGCGATGGGTAGAGTGGCCACCCAAGTTCAGGTCGGAGATGTCGCCCCACTACTACGGTGCGACGGATCTGGCTGGCTTCCTCCAGGCCTATGAGGAAGCTGTTGGGCAGCCGTTGGAGACGACAAGGTGATGGCCAACTGGCTCCCCATGGCCCTCGTAGGCGTGCCGCATGCCTAGATGCTCAACCTGCCGGAGTCTTCTGTGGCCTCCTGGGAGGAACTGTGCGGCCTTTTCATCGCGCACTTCACGGTGCCGGCGCCACCCGTCGTCGCATCTCTCCTGGGTGGCTCGCAGGTGCCACCCTCCGACCGCCACATCAAGCAGTTCTACCTCCAAGTAAGTGCCGCCCAGGTGCAGTTGGGGGCTCCCCCGGGCTGGGCGGCGACTAAGGACGACCTCACCTTCAGCCCAGAAGATCACCCTGCTACCGCAACGGGAGCTGGCGCGTTCCCGATGCTCTGCACCCCCACCATCTACAACGTGGCGGTCACCAAGACCCTCATCAACGGCGGAGCCGGCTTCAACATGCTCTCCATGGAGGCATTCGGCTTGCTTCACGTGCCCCACGGTCAGCTCCGCCCCACCAAGCCTTTCTCCAGGGTCAGCAACAGTTCCGCCAGCCCCTTGGGTAGATCCGCCTCCCCGTCACTTTCGGGACTCACAACAACTACCGCACCGAGCTCATTGATTTCAACATCGCCCGGATAGACCTGCCATACAACGCCATCCGTGGGTACCCGGCCCTGGCCTAGTTCATGGCAGCAACTCATCCAACCTACAACCTCATGAAGATGCCAGGCAATAGTGGTGTCCTCACGGTGGCAGGAGACACCAAGGACGCGCTGCAGGCCCTTAAGCTTGCCTTCAGGACCGCGACGTCCGCGCAGTCAAGCAAGAAAGAGGGCCCTGAGGCTCCGGGAGTAGCACTAGCCAAGAAGAAGCAGTTGTTTTCCAAAGACCGAGCCGAGACAAAGCAGGTGCCAGTTGATGAGGATGGGGCATCAGGCGCCACCTTCACTAGAGGAGCTGGCCTCCCCCCAGACCAAGAGAGAGTGTTGGTCAGCTTCTTGTGCGCTAACAAGGAAGTGTTCGCATGGGAGCCCAAGGACCTGGTTGGGATCTCAAGGGGAATAATCAAGCACCGCCTGAGGGTGTGCCCAAATGTGCGCCCCGTGAAGCAGAAGGCCCGACGACAGTCCACTGAGAAGCAGGCGTTCATCGTCCAAGAAACCCACAAGCTGCAGGATGCTGGTGTCATCCGGGAGGTGCGGTACCCAGAGTGGTTGGCGAACCCAATCATTGTCCCCAAGAAAGGAGGGAAGGAGCACATGTGCGTCGACTTCACCAACCTCAACAAGGCTTTCCCTCAGGACCTCTTCCCGCTTCCGCGCATCGACCAAATCGTCGACTCCACCACCGAGTGCGACCTACTGTGCTTTTTGGATTCCTTTTCGGGCTACCACCAGATCAAGATGGCTGTGCCAGATGTAGAGAGACGGCGTTCCTGACCCCCTGCGAGGTGTACTACTACACCGGCATGCCTTTCGGACTGTGTAATGCTAGGGCTACCTTCCAGCAGCTAATGCACATTGCTCTGGGCCGGCATCTCGGGAGGAACGCTGATGTTTACGTCGATGACATAGTGGTGAAGTCCCGAGAGGCGAAGTCCCTGATCGAAGATTTGAAGGAAACATTTGCCAGACTGCGCAAGGTGGACCTATGGCTCAATCCTGAGAAGTGTGTGTTTGGGGTACTCTCTGGCAAGCTGATGGGTTTCCTAGTGTCGCACAGAGGAATCGAGGCCAAACCAGAGAAGGTCAAGGCCATAAAAGGCATGAGCCCTCCGCAGACCAACAAGGAGATGCAGAAGCTAGCGGGCTGCGTGACCTCGCTGGGGCGCTTCATCTCCAAGTTGGGGAAATGCACCCTCCCATTCTTCAAGCTGATGAAGAGGCAGGGGCCGTTTGAATGGACCCCTGAAGCTGATGCGGCCTTCCAAGACCTCAAGAGATACTTAACCAGCCCGCCGGTGATGGTGGCACCACGCCCTCTCGAGCCCTTGGTGCTCTACTTGTCCGCCACCCCTCACTCCACCAGTGCCGCACTGGTGGCACTGAGGGAAGAACGCCCGACCAAGGGCGCCCCGCCACCAAGCAAGTCGCAGCAGCCTCAGGATGGCGCTCCTGAGGCTCCAGCTGACCCGATAGTCAATACCCATCCTGAGGCTCGAACCGACCCCTCAGACAGAGGGGCTCCTGAGGCTAAGGCTCACGAGGCCGCAGCTGGCGCGACAAGTGATGGAACCCCTGAAGGTCAGCATCCTCAGGAAACACAAGACCTCACTGACACCTCCTCCCTCGTCGAGCATACGGTCTACTTCGTCAGCACGGTGTTATGGGAGGCGTGAGCATGCTACCCCATGCCCCAAAAGCTCGTGCTCGCACTCCTCGTCGCCTCCCGAAAGTTGTCCCACTACTTCCAGGGCCACCCCATCAAGGTCTTTTCAGCCTACACACTAGAGAGGGTACTCCGGAGCCCTAGCACTACCGGACGGGTTGTAGAGTGGAACATCGAGCTCCAGGCGTTCCAGCTCGAGTTCAGCACCACCAGGGTCATCAAGGGCGCGACCCTCACAGATTTCATGGTGGAGTGGACCAACGTCCCTGACCGCGGAATATGCGAGGATTGCTCCCTCCTGCCCGGGGATGAGGCGCCAGACGGGTGGATCATGTACTTCGATAGCGCGTTCACACGACAGGGCGCGGGGGCTAGAGTCGTCCTCGTCTCATCCGCCAAGGACAAGCTCTACTACGCTGTACAACTCTGTTTCCAGTAGGCGAAAAGGTCTCCAACAACATCGTAGAATACGAAGGCCTACTCGCCGGCCTCAAGGCCGCGGCGGCACTGGGAGTGAAGCGCCTCACCATTAGGGGTGATTCCCAGCTCTTCATCAACTTCTCCAACAAAGAGTATGTCCCCAAGGACGAGCACATCGAAGCATACCTGGAAGAGGCACGCAAAATGGAGAAACGATTCTTGGGCTTGAAATTGCAGAACGTGTCGCGAGGCACGAACAAGGAGGTGGATGACATCGCCAAGAGGGCATCCAAGTGGCTACCTCAGGAGCCAGGAGTATTTGAAGAACAGTTGTTCAAGCCGTCGGCGGCTCCCCCCACTGTGGCACCAGCACCACCTCAGGAGGACCTACCCCAAGCACCAGCAACCGGTGCCCCGGCCTGCGGCCCATCCTCAGTGGCCCGCCTGCTCCGGGCGCTCGAGCCTTAGGAGGGGTGCTGGACCGAGGAGCTCAAGACGTACCTACTTCAGGGGACCCTGCCGGAGAAGGAGGAGGATGTCAAGCACGTGGTTCGTCAGGCCACCGCATACTGCATCTGGGATGGTGAGTGATACGTCTCCAACGTATCTATAATTTTTGATTGCTCCATGCTATATTATCTACTGTTTTGGGCAATATTGGGCTTTATTTTCCACTTCTATATTATTTTTGGGACTAACCTATTAACCGGAGGCCCAGCCCAGAATTGTTGTTTTTAGCCTATTTCAGTGTTTCGAGGAAAAGGAATATTAGACGGAGTCAAAACAGAACGAAATCAACTGGAGAAGTTATTTTTGGAAGGAAAGCAACCTGATAGACTTGGAGTGCATGTCAGGGGAGTCCCGGGCTGCTGAAAGTGCGTTATATCGACTAGAGGGGGGGTGAATAGGTGATTTTTATGAATTCTTCACTGAGGAATTTGCCGGTGAGGAAATTCCTTAGCGAAGAACTACTTGCAGCGGAATAAGTACTCAGAAGTAAGCATAACAGAATACAAGCATGGTCATCATGATGAAATGAAGACTAGCACAGAGTACAGAAAGTGTAGTCACAGGATAACACAAGATGAAGACAAACAGACTGAAGAAATTGAACTGAGGAAATTGAGAAAGTCTTCAGTCAAAGTCTTCAAGCACAGATATGAACAAACACTCAACACAGTAATGAGGAAATGAAAGGGTTGAGGAAATAGAACCAATTAGGTTGGTGAAGACAATGATTTGGTAGACCAGTTCCAACTGCTGTCTCAGTTGTACGTCTGGTTGGAGCGGCTGAGTATTTAAACTCGAGGACACACAGTCCCGGACACCCAGTCACTGAGCACGCAGCTCAGGACACCCAGTCCTCACCGTATTCTCCTTGAACTAAGGTCACACAGACCTCGTCCAATCACTCGTGGTAAGTCTTCAGGCGACTTCCAAACCTTCACAGACTTGGTCACTCGGCGATCCACAATTCCTCTTGGATGCTCTAGACCATGACGCCTAACCGTCTGGAAGAAGCACAGTCTTCAAAGGTAACAAGCGTCGGATCCACGCAGGATCAATTTCTTCAGTGATGCTCAATCACTTTGGGTTTGTAGGGGTTTGGTTTTGGGTTTTCCTCACTTGATGATTTTCGCTCAAAGTCCTCGGAGGATGGGTTACTCTCAAATGACAAGTGTCAAGTTCTCTCAGAGCAGCCAACCAGCTAGTGGTTGTAGGGGGCGGCTATTTATAGCCTAGGGAGCAGCCCGACATGATAAGACATAAATGCCCTTCAATGATATGACCGTTAGGTGGATAAGATATTTTGGGACAGCTGGCGCGCAGCACAACAACGGTCGGAAATTTGACTCTCAAATTCCTCAGGGCTATCATGTTCCTCACTGTGTAGGCAATTCGCACTGGCGAATTCCTAACTCCTCAGTCAGAACAAATTCATCAGCGACCAGAAGAACTTCGTCTCTGTCACTGAAGAAAGTGACTGAACTGTATGAGATTTCCAAAGGCTTCACTCGAAGGGATTGGTAGGTGTAGGATTTTGAGTTGAGCATCACATGGAAATTTTTTCTTAGTATTTCCTCGACCCCCTTTAACAGTACGGTGTTTCCTATGACTCAAGAAAGAGAAAATGAAACTACGAAAACAAAAGTCTTCACGCTTCATGTTCCTCAAATGAATACCAAGTCTTCAAGGTCACACCAATTTCTTCATGTTCCTCGAAGTCTTCAGAATATCAAAGTCTTCAGTCGAAGAACTTCATTTTTAGGGGTCAACTTTCTCTGTAAATATCAAACTCCTCATACACTTATAGACCTGTGTACACTCACAAACGCATTAGTCCCTTAACCTATAAGTCTTCAATACACCAAAATCACTAAGGGGCACTAGATGCACTTACAATCTCCCCCTTTTTGGTGATTGATGACAACATAGGTTAAGTTTTCAACGGGGATAAACATATGAAGTGTAAATACTGATATTGAGGAATTTGATTGCAAGATATAGAAGAACTCCCCCTGAAGATGTGCATAGTGAGGAATTTGCGTTTGAGGCAATGCACATTTGAAGAGTTGAATCATGGATATCTCCCCCTATATCTTGTAATTCATACACGCATTTGATATATAATATGAAGAATCATGATGAAATATGGTGCCTGATGAAATTCAGCATGCATGCAATAATATTAACGAGGAATAAGCATGCCGAATAAAGCATCAAAAGTTTCAGAGCTTAGTGCAACAAAAGTATCAGCGCACCATCGGGTTTAAGATTACAACTCGATCCAAATAAAAGTTTCAGAAGAACAAGAGTTGTAACTTAAAAATGCCCTTAATATAGACCCGCTTGAAGACTAACTCAGATTTCTCCCCCTTTGTCATCAAATGACCAAAAGGATTGAAACTGAGGACTAACGCCCCTGAAGAATTTCAAGTCGATGGAGGAGCGCCAGTGTTGTCGGGGTTGTTTGTTGTAGCAGGGCCTGCCGCAGTGTCGTCCAAATCTTCATACTCATCAGTGTCACGCGATGAAGAATAAGAGCTGGCCACCAGTGGAGGAACTTTGACCCTCTTGAATTTCTTCGGAGGAGGTGCAGACCAGTCAAATTCCTCAGCGCTATAGACATGAGTGAGGACAGCCCAGGTGTGGTTGAAGGTTTCATGAAGGTAGTATTGGTTCTTCTTCACTGCATTGTGTGTTGAGGTCATATTGTGAAGAAGTGCACCAAACTGACGCTTTACCCATTTGTGATTGTGATCAACCTTCTGATGAAGACTGAGGAGTAACTCATGGTCAGCCATCACCCTGGGTGCTGTGGCTTGAGGATTTTGCTTGGCTGAGGTATTTGCGGCAGATTCATGTGTGGCAGAGTCATCATTGGTAGAGTAAGATGCAGCCTTGCAAAATTGACCATCCAATGGATGAATGCCTTCATCGATCACAGCAGCTGCCTTGCCTTTATCATCAGATGATGAAACTGTCCGTTTGAGGACTTCAATGGGAGGCCAGTAGCTACCGTGGTTCAGAGTGTCAGCTTTGTAATTCAGTGAAGATCTTGCCCTGATGAATCTCATAATCCAAGGCGCATAGGGCTTCAGCTCGAATGGTGACATAGCAATATTGGCCAGAGTCCTCATGAAGAAATCATGGAAGTTGACGGGAACGCCATGAATGATGTTGAAAAGCATATTCTTCATGATGCCAACGACCTCTTCATCATTTGAGTCGTGGCCTTTGATAGGACTCATTGTCTTCGTCAGAATGCGATAGATAGTCCGAGGCACATAGAGTAATTCCTTGACGAGGAATTTGGTTCGTGGGGCCTGTCCAGGCTTCAAAGGCTTCATGAGCACTTGCATATAGTGATTTGTCAGTTCAGGGTCACTGTAGGTGCAACGTGCACTGTCATGGGGAGGATTGAGAGGAAGGACACGAAGCAATTCAGTTGGCGGTGCCTTGTAGTGAGTGTTTTCAGTCATCCAATCCAACACCCATGAGTTGACATCTTCAGCGTCTCCAGTGATATGCAGTGTAGCGTAGAACTGAAGAATGAGTTCTTCATTCCAATCACAGATGTCAGTGCAGAAATTGAGTAATCCTGCATCGTGAAGAACACTGAGGACTAGCTCGAAGCATGGCAGAGATTCCTTATGCGAGGAATAGAAGTTGGCTTGACTAGCAGTCCAGAAACGCCTCTTCCTTATGCGAGCAGAGTCATAGGGGTTGTAATCTGTGAAGAATACATGCTCGGCAAAGAAGTCTTCAGCCTTGAACTTCTGTTTGCTTGAGAACGGATTCTTTGGCTTTGGCAGAGGGATGTCAGTGAGTTGCATCACCACCTCAGGAATCGCGAGCTCGGGTTCTTCAGGCTAAGGAATTTCTGGTTCCTCTTCTTGTGCAACCTGAGGATCAGCAGCAGCAGGTTCTTCAGCACTAGTGGCTGGAATTTCTTCATGCACAGAGGGAGTGGGATGAATTTCTTCAGAGCCCATTTGAACTGTTGTTGCAGGGGACTGAGGAATCTGTTGGATAGGTGTGAAGAGAGGAGTATTGGGATGCTAACTTTCCCAAAAGTCATCATTCATCACAGGTGTGGTGCATCCCATATCCACATCTTCATCTTCAATTTCCTCAACACCAGCCTCTTCAGCTGTGAACTGAGGCATAGGTGAGGAAATGACTGGCGTTGAAGGGATTTCGTCCACTTCAATTTCTTCATCCATCTTCTTTGACGAAGCAGCAGAATGATTTTCTTCATCAGATCCGCTTGGGATCACATAGTCTTCTCCAAAAGGAACAAGGTCCTTTGATGGCATGGATGAAATTGGAACAACATCAATCGGATTTTCGAGTGAGCTAGTCATTGGCTTCATTTTCTTCGCAGTCGAAGAATTTGATGCAGCTGATGCCTTCCTTTTCTTCACTGCAGCTCGCTCTGCAGCCTTGGTCTTCTTCACATCATAGGCAGATGGAAGAATTGGAGTTGGTGTAGGCGCGGGAGGAGCTGAGGAATCTGGTTGATTTTCTTCAGGCGCAACTGATGCAGTTGCCCTGATCTCTTCAGTTTCTTCAGGCGCACCACTAGTGGATGCCCTGGCAATTTCTTCAGCGGCTGGAATTTCTTCATCAGCCCTGGAACTAGCATTTTCTTCAGCAGGCTGAGAGTCATCAACGTTGTTGGCATGTTCTTCAGCAGGCTGAGCAGAGTCTGCAGCCTGAGGGTTTTCTTGTTGCGTTGGGGCTGCAACATTTGTGAATTTCTTCGTCAGATTGACGAATCTCTCTTTAGCTCCTTGCCAATCAGCATAGTAGGCATCAAAGTCTTTGCTGAGGGCTTGAATTTCATACTGAGCCTTGAGAAGTTCCTCAGGTGTCATTCTAACAACATTTTTCTTCAGGAGCTTCTCCTTTCTGTATTGCGCTTTCTTGATCTCTCTTGCCTTTTCAAACTTCCATTTCTCTTGAGTGATGAAATGGGTCAGCATGTGACTTTGACCAGGAGTCAGATGAAAATCAGGCATTGGGGTGTTTGGATCCTTGTGCCAGAGGTCAATGTAGTCGAGGATCTTCCTTGGATCCAAAAGCAGTGGCACAGATGTGCCTTTGGCTCTAACGGCCTTCACCTGTCTGTCTCTGATGATTTTTGCGAGTTCATCATCAGAAGCTTCATCATCAGAAGGCACATGGAATGCAACCTGTTTCTTCTTTGGACTTGGCCGAGGACCTCGTCCAGCTGTTGCTTTAGTCTTCAACAGTGTGCGGCCTGATGAGGAAATTGGTGCAGCTGAGGAACTTGCTAAGACACCAGAGGCAATCGAGAAACCAGCAGTCCTTTGACATGTAGCCAGATGCACAGGAGCTGAGGACTTTGAAGGAGCTGCTGAGGACTTTGGTGGAGCAGTAGCAGTGTGAGGAATTTGCCGTGAGGGCATTGCTGAGGAACTTGGCCGTGAGGGCGCTGTTGGTGAAGCACTTGGTTACGAGGAGGCTTCTTTGGCATAGATTTCCTCGGTTTGACCGAGGCCTCAGTAGCAGTAGCAGTGGCAGAATCCTCATTGAATTTCTTCACTGCCTCCTTGGCTTTTCTTTGCCGAATTTGGCTTCATCAGGTGTGCAATAGTCCTTATAAATGTCATCAGGGATCTCGAAAGCAGTCATGACCTCAGGCTTCTTTCCTCCTTTCTGCGGTCTCTTACCTTTAGCCATATTCTTCAGATGAGGAATTTGAACAATTGAACACTCTGAAGAAGTATGCAATTTTTCTTCAAGGAACGCTGCAAATGAGTTAAGTTGATGAGAACCTAGTGATTCAGCAGTAGACATGAGTACCTGTGAATAGAGTATAGGTGCGAGGAATTTGGAGAGGTCATATGCGTTCTCAGAAGGTTTTTCGAAAAGAACAAGTTTTGAGGAATTTGACCAAATGAACCTTGAGGAATTGCACTAAGCATTCTTGTCTTAGGTTCTAGAGTTGTACAGATCGAAGATCCACACAATTAGGGAATCTTGAAGAAAATGATTGCTTAGAGAAACAATTCAAGATCATATGATGTGTGAGGTGTTCATATGTGTGAAGATTTGAAGAATAAACACCTTTGAAGATTTTCAGGAAAGTTAGATCAAAGTGAGTAATAAAAGTAACTTTTAATTACCCGAAGTGAAGAACACGACGAACTGAGAAGAACAGATGTGAAGTTCGTCAGGTTAGATCTCCCACGCCCTAACTTGGCAGAGGAAGACAGCTACGGCGGCGGCGGAGTGAAGATTTCCGCAACCGACGCGAGTACGACGGCGATGAGGTCGAGGCAGCGAAGCTCTTCCTCACCGGCGATGATGGAGTAGCGGCGGCGCTAGGGTTTGAGGAGCTCGAGTGAGAGAGAGCGGTCGAGCGGAGTAAATGAAGTGAGGAAGGGGAGAGGGGTATTTATAGACACGGTGAAAAACTGTTCGCCCGAAGATCTGGGACGAACGTGCCCCTGCCCTTTCTCCTTCTCGCGACATGTGTCACCCACGTACTGTGTAGTTGAGATCGTGTACGATCGTGGGTGAATAGAATAATGCATTGTGGGATGCGGAACGGTTTGAGCGGCAAAACCGAAAATCTGGATAAGATTTGTTTTAAAGTTTCGTTCGCAATTTCTTCAGCTGACAAGGACACAGTGAAGATTTTGAACGGGTTTCAAATAGAAAGCACATGAAGAATTTGTGAATAGATTGGGTTGAGTATAGCATAGAGGGGGAAGGGTCCGATCACATTCACTTAGCAGAAAAAGCAACTTGAAGAAATAGCTATAAGTGAATGCTGTAGAGGAGATAAACTCATATATATATATATATATATATATATATATATATATATATATATATATATATATATATATATATATATATATATATATATATAGCCAATGAAGAAAAACGACGGAAACAGTGAAGATTTTGCAAAGTGGAAGAATTTGAAAAACTGAAGAATTTCAAAACTGAGGAAAAACTCAAATTGAAAATTTTCAACTTTTTGTGGTGGCGTGACCCACCGTATAAGAATGATGATTTCAGACACCACGTACAATTGTCGTAGGGTTCTGAGAATCAAATTCTTCATTAATTTCTTCACACTTAGAGTGTTATTCTTCATTGATTGAAGAAAAATGTTTCTTCATGTGTTGCACATCTAAGTTATCAATTTTGCATAAGTGTCATGGTGTGTGTCCTTTTCAAAGAACATTCGAAGATTCTAAGATATTTAGCTCACACCGCAACTTGCTAAATCTCTTCTCATCCAAGGGCTTAGTGAAGATATCGGCTAGCTGTTCTTCAGTCTTCACATGCTCGATGGAGATGTCGCCCTTCAACACATGATCACGAAGAAAATGATGACGAATCTGAATGTGCTTTGTCTTCGAGTGCTGAACTGGGTTGTGAGCAATCTTGATGGCACTCTCATTGTCGCAGAGGAGAGGCACATTCTTCACATTGACGCCATAGTCCTTGAGTGTTTGCTTCATCCAAAGCAGTTGAGCACAGCAAGAGCCAGCAGCAATGTATTCAGCTTCCGTAGTAGACAGTTATACGCAGTTCTGTTTCTTCGAGGACCAACAGACCAAAGATCGTCCAAGGAAATGACAAGTGCCAGATGTTGACTTGCGGTCCACACGATCACCAACATAGTCAGAGTCAGAATATCCAATGAGATCAAAGGCAGATCCCTTGGGGTACCATAATCCTAGTGTTGGTGTGTGAGCTAGATATCAAAGAATATGCTTCACAGCGTTATGGTGCGATTCCTTCGGTGCAGCTTGAAATCGGGCACACATGCAAACACTAAGCATTATATCTGTCCTAGATGCACATAAGTACAATAAAGAACCAATCATGGAGCGGTATACCTTATGATCAAAGTCAATACCATTTTCATCAGTGCATAGATGGCCATTTGTGGGCATAGGAATTTTGACGACTTTGCAATCTTGCATGCCGAATTTCCTCAGTACATCTTTGAGGTATTTCTCCTGAGATATGAATATGCCATTGCGCTGTTGACGAATTTGAAGACCTAAGAAGAATTTCAACTCTCCCATCATAGACATTTGATATTCTTCACTCATCATATAGGCAAATTCATCACTATAACGTTGGTCAGTACAGCCAAAGATAATATCATCAACGTATATTTGGCACACAAACAGTTCACCATCATAAGATTTAGTAAAGAGAGTAGGGTCGAGTGAACCGGGTGTGAAGCCATTCTTCACGAAGAATTCCTTCAATGTATCATACCATGCCCGAGGGGCTTGCTTGAGGCCATAGAGGGCCTTATTAAGTCTGAAGACTTTGTCAGGATTCTTTGGATCTTCAAAACCTGGGGGTTGAGCAACATATACTTCTTCCTCAAGCTTACCATTGAGGAATGCACTTTTCACATCCATTTGATATAAGATGATATCATGATGGTTAGCATAAGAAAGTAATATGCGAATAGCCTCAAGTCTAGCAACAGGTGCAAAAGTTTCATCGAAATCAATTCCTTCAACCTGTGTGTAGCCTTGAGCTACTAGTCGTGCCTTATTCCTCACCACAAGGCCATTTTCATCTTGCTTGTTGCGGTAGATCCACTTTGTGCCAATGATATTATGCTTGTGAGGATCTGGACGTTTGACCAGTTCCCAGACATTGTTGAACTCGAACTGATGTAATTCTTCTTGCATAGCCCGAATCCACTCCGGCTCCAAAAATGCTTCATCTACCTTAGTGGGCTCTGTGATAGAGACAAAAGCATAGTGCCCACAAAAGTTAGATAAATGTGAAGCTTTTGAGCGTGTGAGAGGACCTGGTGCTCTAATGTCATTGATGATCTTCTCCACTTGCACTTCTTTTGCAACGCGAGGATGAGTTGGTTGTCGCTGAGGAATTTGATCAGCATTTTCTTCAGCACCATTTTCCTCAGCATTTTCTTTAGGTGCATCAGCTCGACGTTCTTCATGAATTGGAATGAATTCTTCAGCAGATTCTTCAGTAGGAATGACATCCTCAGTTGCCTTGAACTTGATAGAATCCTCAGGTGCTGGTTCATCTAACACAGAAGGTAGGTGCTCTCTTTGCGAGCCATTAGTTTCATCAAACCGCACATCTACAATGTCAACAATCTTGTGAAGAACAATGTTGAAGACTCTGTAGGTGTGCGAGTCCTTTCTGTAACCAAGCATAAAACCTTCATGTGCTTTCGGTGCAAATTTAGAATTGTGGTGAGGATCTCTAATCCAACATTTAGCATCGAAGACTTTGAAATAACTCACATTGGGTTTCTTGTCAGTGAGGAGTTCATAGGCCGTCTTCTTGAAGAATTTGTGAAGATATACTCTGTTGATGATGTGGCACGCAGTATCAATTGCATCAATCCAAAAATGCTGAGGTGTTTTGTATTCATCAAGCATAGTGCGAGCCATCTCAACAAGAGTTCTGTTCTTGCGCTCCACGATGCCATTTTGCTGAGGAGTATAGGGAGCAGATAACTCATGAGTAATACCAAGTTCATCAAGATAGTCATCAAGACCGGAATTCTTGAACTCAGTTCCATTGTCACTTATGATGTGCTTGATCTTCACACCAAAGTTGGTTGAAGCCCTCGAGGAAAAACGTTTGAAGACTTCCTGCACTTCATGTTTGTAAGTAACAATGTGTACCCATGTATATCGAGGGTAATCATCAACAATGACAAAACCATATAGAGATGCATCATTAGTGACTGCTGAGTAATGATTAGGTCTGAAGAGGTCCATGTGAAGCAATTCGAATGGACGAGTAGTGGTCATGATAGTCTTCGCTGGATGCTTGGCCTTGGTCATTTTTCCAGCTTCACAGGCTCCGCATAAGTGATCCTTGAGGAATTTGACATTCTCAATGCCAATGACATGCTTCTTCTTCGCAAGCGTGTGCAAATTCCTCATGCCTGCGTGACCAAGTCGTCGATGCCATAGCCAGCCTTCTGAAGCTTTTGCAAGTAGACACATGGCTGGTTGTGGTCCTGTAGAGAAATCAACAATATACAAATCTCCTCTCCTAAAGCCTTCGAAGACTTTGGAATTGTCAGCTTCCATAATCACAACACAGCGATACTTGCCAAAGACAACAACCATATCAAGATCACAAAGCATTGAGACTGACATGAGGTTGTATCCTAAGGACTCAACAAGCATGACTTTGTCCATGTGTTTATCCTTAGAGATTGCAACCTTACCAAGACCCAATACGTGACTTTTGCCTTTGTCAGCAAAGATGATATGCTTCAGATGTGACGGTGATAAGGGAGCATCCATCAATAGATTCTTGTCACCAGTCATGTGATTCGTACATCCACTATCGAGGACCCACTCAGTAGTTTTGGGTTGATCATCCTGCAGATGAATTAGTGTAACTTACAATCTCATATGCTTCCTCTGTGAAGAATATGATATCAAGTTCATCAGATGAATTTCATCAAGCAGTAAACAGATATAGCAGTATGAGGACGTGTGAAATGAAGGTTCATTTCATCATGATTCGCCTGCGTCCTTTCAGGCAATTTTGTCAGGTCCCCAGCAACTTCTTCAGACGTTAAAGCACGTCTGGAGACCTGACCCTGCAGAAGAGATTAGTTCTTTTTCTTCACCACCCACATCTGAAGGGGTGGCAAAGAGTTCATCACTCTGTGAGCACCATACGAGAATGGTGGCATAGAGGCCAAACCATTTCATTTCAGATAAGAGGGGTTAGGGTAAGCATATGAATAAGCAGAGAAATTCTTCGAGGACTTATGAACAGAATGGTTTGAAGAATAATGCACATATTCATAGCCCTTAGTTCTACCCTGTGAAACAAAGTTGTTAGCACGATGATAATCATATGAGGACTTTGATCCTTTTGAGGAATTTGATCCACGTGAGGAATTTGGTCCATATGAGGACTTGGATCCATATGAAGAATTTGGTCCATATGAAGAATTTGATCTGGGGTTCCTGTTCTTCACAGGTGGTGTCATGAGGACATTCACTTGAATACTTTCGAGGCACTTCTTGGGAACCCAGATTTTCTTCATAGGAGAACCATTCCTGCAGTTAGTGCCAACATATCTAGCAAATACTTCAACATTCTGATTTTTGAACAGTTTATAGTTGGAGTCAAATGACTCATCAGAAGAATGAGGAGATTCACATGTAAAGCCGGATAAGTTAGATGGATCAACTGGAGGTCCCTTTGCAGCAACCCATGAGGTTTTGGGGTATTGCTGAGGCTTCCAATATGTTCCATCAGCATTGAGTTTCCTCTCAAAGGCAATACCCTCTTTTCTAGGGTTTCTGTTGAGGATCTGCTTTTTAAGCACATCACAAAGAGTCTGATGCCCTTTGAGGCTTTTGTACATGCCTGTCATGTACAATTCCTTCAGCCCTGCATCGTCAGTGATACTAGCAATGTCCTGAGATGAGGAATTAGTGATAGTAGAGGCAGGTGAAGAATTTGTAACAGTTGAAGCATTTGAACATTCAGGTGAAGAATTAGCAGATTCACGTTCAATGCACTTTAAGCATGGAGGAATAAATTCTTCCTAAGAAGCGTTGATTTGTTGAGCTAGTAATGAATCGCGCTCCTTCTGAAGATCTTCATAACTCACTCTTAGCTTCTCAAGATCTTGCTTTCTTTGAAGAAATTCATAAGAAAGTTTCTCATGATCAGATAAGAGAGTGTTATGATGACTTTGAAGGTTATCAAACCTAGACTGAAGTCTCTGAAGATTTTCAGTCAGGGCTTTAGTGCGATCCATTTCTTCACCCAACATATCATCACTTTTGTCTAGCATGTTTTGAACCTTTTCAAAAGCCCTTTGTTGTTTTACAGCAATCTTAGCAAGTTTAGAGTAGCTGGGCCTGAGATCCTCATCAGATTCATTTTCACTAGATTCAGAGGAGGTGTATTTGAGTACCTTTGCACCTTTCGCCATGAAGCAATAGGTGGGAGCGTAGTCATCATTATCTTCATCAGGCTTGTCGGTGGGGTCAGTTTCTTCAGTGTTGAAGATGGACTTGCTAACAAAGGCAGTAGCGAAGGCCAGACTCGCCACACCAGATTCAGATTCTTCAGACGCCTCCTCTTCCTCATTTTCCTCAGATTCAGCTTCAGAGTCCATTTCTTTGCCAATGAATGCCCGAGCCTTCTTGGAGTTGCTCTTCTTGTGAGATGAAGACTTCGAGGATTTTGATGATGAAGATTTTGACGATTTCTTCTTCTTCTTTGCATCATCAGAACTGTAATCCTTGTATTTCTTCTTCTTCAATTCCTTTTCCCACCGAGGACAATCTTGAATATAGTGACCAGGTTTCTTCCATTTGTGGCACAACCTTCTCTTATAGCCACTTGATGAGGAATCACTGCTTCTTGAGGATTTTCCAAAGCGACCACGTCTTGTGAACTTCTGGAATTTCTTCACGAGCAGTGCTAGCTCCTGGCTCAATTCTTCAGGATCACCAAGGCTACTACCAGAATCCTCACATTCAGACTCAGACACAACCTTGGCCTACAGGGCACGTGGTTTGCCATAGTTCGAACCATAGAGATATCTCTTTTCAGCAAGCTGGAACTCGTGAGTATTTAGCCATTCGAGGATATCGGCAGGATCAAGAGACTTGTAGTCAGCCCGTTCTTGTATAATCAGTCCCAGAGTATCACATGAGGAATCAAGCAATCTCAACAGTTTCTTCACCACCTCATGGTCAGTGATGTCAGTGGCACCGAGGGCTTGAAGCTCATTTGAGATGTCAGTGAGGCGATCAAAGGTTTGTTGGACATTTTCATTGTCGAGTCTTTTGAAACGGTTGAAGAGATTCCGAAGAACATCAACTCGAGAGTCATGCTGAGTTGAGACTCCTTCATTCACTTTGGACAGCCTATCCCAGATAAGCTTAGCAGTTTCCAAAGCACTCACTCTTCCATACTGTCCTTTACTCAGATGGCCACATATGATATTCTTCGCTTGAGAATCAAGTTGCTTGAATCTCTTCACATCGGTAGCGTTCAGTGAGGGTGAGACAGAGGGAACACCATTTTCCACAACATACCAGAGATCGTTGTCAATTGCCTCAAGATGCATTCGCATCTTGTTTTTCCAGTAGGGGTAGTCCGTCCCATCAAAGGTAGGACACCCAGCCGAGACCTTGATCATACCTGCGGTCGACATAACTAAAACTCCAGGTGGTTAAACCAAAATCACACATAACAAGGGAGTACCTTGCTCTGATACCAATTGAAAGTGCGTTATATCGACTAGAGGGGGGGTGAATAGGCGATTTTTATGAATTCTTCACTGAGGAATTTGCCGGTGAGGAAATTCCTTAGCGAAGAACTACTTGTAGCGGAATAAGTACTCAGAAGTAAGCATAACAGAATACAAGCATGGTCATCATGATGAAATGAAGACTAGCACAGAGTACAGAAAGCGTAATCACAGGATAACACAAGATGAAGACAAACAGACTGAAGAAATCGAACTGAGGAAATTGAGAAAGTCTTCAGTCAAAGTCTTCAAGAACAGATATGAACAAACACTCAACACAGTAATGAGATAATGAAAGGGTTGAGGAAATAGAACCAATTAGGTTGGTGAAGACAATGATTTGGTAGACCAGTTCCAACTGTTGTCTCAGTTGTACGTCTGGTTGGAGCGGCTGAGTATTTAAACTCGAGGACACACAGTCCCGGACACCCAGTCGCTGAGCACGCAGCTCAGGACACCCAGTCCTCACCGTATTCTCCTTGAACTAAGGTCACACAGACCTCGTCCAATCACTCGTGGTAAGTCTTCAGGCGACTTCCAAACCTTCACAGACTTGGTCACTCGGCAATCCACAATTCCTCTTGGATGCTCTAGACCATGACGCCTAACCGTCTGGAAGAAGCACAATCTTCAAAGGTAACAAGCGTCGGATCCACGCAGGATCAATTTCTTCAGTGATGCTCAATCACTTTGGATTTGTAGGGGTTTGGTTTTGGGTTTTCCTCACTTGATGATTTTCGCTCAAAGTCCTCGGAGGATGGGTTGCTCTCAAATGACAAGTGTTAAGTTCTCTCGGAGCAGCCAACCAGCTAGTGGTTGTAGGGGGCGGCTATTTATAGCCTAGGGAGCAGCCCGACATGATAAGACATAAATGCCCTTCAATGATATGACTGTTAGGTGGATAAGATATTTTGGGACAGCTGGCGCGCAACACAACAACGGTCGGAAATTTGACTCTCAAATTCCTCAGGGCTATCATGTTCCTCACAGTGTAGGCAATTGGCACTGGCGAATTCCTAACTCCTCAGTCAGAACAAATTCATCAGCGACCAGAAGAACTTCGTCTCTGTCACTGAAGAAAGAGACTGAACTGTATGAGATTTCCAAAGGCTTCACTCGAAGGGATTGGTAGGTGTAGGATTTTGAGTTGAGCATCACATGGAAATTTTTCCTTAGTATTTCCTCGACCCCCTTTAACAGTACGGTGTTTCCTATGACTCAAGAAAGAGAAAATGAAACTACGAAAACAAAAGTCTTCACGCTTCATGTTCCTCAAATGAATACCAAGTCTTCAAGGTCACACCAATTTCTTCATGTTCCTCGAAGTCTTCAGAATATCAAAGTCTTCAGTCGAAGAACTTCATTTTTAGGAGTCTACTTTCTCTGTAAATATCAAACTCCTCATAGACTTATAGACCTGTGTACACTCACAAATGCATTAGTCCCTTAACCTATAAGTCTTCAATACACCAAAATCACTAAGGGGCACTAGATGCACTTACAGCTGCCCACAAAGGTGGGGGGCGCACCCACCCCCCTGGGCGCGCCCCCCTGCCTCGTGAGCACCCCGGAGGTCCACCGACGTACCCCCTGCACCCATATATACCCTCCTACCCTAAAACTTACAGAAAGGAGATTGGATCAGAAGTTCCGCTGCCGCAAGCCTCTGTAGCCACGAAATACCAATCGGGGCCCTCTTTGGCACCCTGCCGGAGGGGGCCATCATCACCGGTGGCCATGGAGGAGTATCCCAGAGGGGTCTTCATCACCATGAAGGCCAAGGACCAGAAGGTGGAGGCCATGGAGGAAGAAGCACAAGGGGGAGAACCTCTCCTCCTCTCTCTTGGTGGCATCGGAGTGCCATCGGGAGGGGAATCATCGTCGCGGTGATCGTCTTCATCAACATCACCATCATCATCACCATCCTCATCTCTTTTACGCGGTCCACTCTCCCGCACCCCGCTGTAATCCCCTACTTGAACATGGTGCTTTATGCCACATATTATGATCCAATGATGTGTTGCCATCCTATGATGTTTTGAGTAGATATCTTTTGTCCTTGAGTTGATTTATGATCTAGATTGGTACGAGTTGTATGTTTTATCTTGGTGCTATCCTATGGTGCCCTCCGTGTCGCGCAAGCGTGAGGGGTTCCCACTGTAGGGTGTTGCAATACGTTCATGATTCGCTTATAGTGGGTTGGTGAGTGAACAGAAGCACAAACCCGAGTAAGAGGGATTGTTGCGTATGGGAATAAAGAGGACTTGATGCTTTAATGCTATGGTTGGGTTTTACCTTAATGATCTTTAGTAGTTGTGGATGCTTGCTAGAGTTCCGATCATAAGTGCATATGATCCAAGTAGAGAAAGTATGTTAGCTTATGCCTCTCCCTCATATGAAATTGCAATGACGACTATCGATCTTGTTAACAATTGCTTAGGACAATTCCGCACACCGATCCACCATTATCCCACACTCGCTACTTATATTATTTAGTATTATATTCTAACTTTATGATAACATCACCTACTCTTATATTTAACGCTCTGATTTCATCAAAGTTATCCTCTCCATACGCACAACGTAGTTTTATTTCTCGTTGCTAGTTGAAAGCAAACGTTCGGTGCGCGTAGAGTCGTATCAGTGGCAGATAGGTCTTGAGAGAATATTGATCTTACCTTTAGCTCCTTATGGGTTCGACACTCCATACTTATCAGTTCCATCTTTGGAAAGTGCTATGATGATTCCTTGCACTTGGGGATTATCAAGCTCTTTTCTGGCGCCGTTGCCGGGGAGCAATAGCGTGGGGTTGATATTCTCGTGTGTGCTTGTTTGCTTTCTTCACTATTTAGAGTTTGTTTTTCCTTTTTGTTTCTATTTAGTTGTGGGTGAAACATACAATTTTTTTATTACTTTCCTTTCATGCCTAAAAAGTTTTTCAAAAAGAGAAGTGATTGGAAGGTTTTGCATTGAAGAAGTGAGGGTCGACCTTGAGCACTTGTGCTCATGCTCACGGAAACAATGTAGAATTTTTCATGGAAGTTTCTCTGTAAATAATTATCCCCTTGTATATATTCATTGTATTATAAAAATAATGTGCCAAGCCTTGGTGTTAGGATGATTAGTTGCTTGTTTACTATGTGCAAAACAAAAACAGAAACTTTGGCTGTAGTGCATGAATTTACATTTTTAACTGGAAAGTCAAATGGTTCTGATTTGTTTTTCGCATTACTTCTGTACAAATTTTTCAAATTTTCAAATTTAGTTTATAATTTTAGGAATTACGGAAGTTTGCTAAACTTCCAGATTACTACAGACTGTTCTGTTTTTAACAGATTCTGTTTTGCATGTGTTGTTTGCTTATTTCGATGAATCTATGGCTAGTATTGTTGGGTATGAACCATAGAGAACTTGGAATACAGTAGGTTTAACACCCATACAAATAAAGAATGAGTTCATTACAGTACCTAAAGGTAGTGATTTGTTTTATTACACTAACGGATCTCACAAGTTTTTGTTTAAGTTTTTTGTGAATGAAGTGTTTGAAGAACGAGGAGTTACCGATGTGAGAAGAATAAAGAGAGGCAAGAATTCAAGATTGGGGATGCCCAAGGCACCCCAAGTAAATATTTCAAAGGGTACTCAAGCATCTAAGCTTGGGGATGCCCCGGTTGGCATCCCATCTTTCTTCTTCAACGATTATCGGTATACCTCGGTTTTTGTTTTGTTCACATGATTTGTGTCCTTTGTGTTTTTGTTTTTCCTTTAAGATCCATGCTAGCATGAGTTATCCCTTCAATGATTTATAGAATACTTCATGTGCTTCACTTAAATCTTTTAAGTATGATCTTATAGAATTGCTCTTTGTGCTTCACTTAAATCTTTTGAGTATGGTTTTATAGAATGCTTCATGTGCTTCACTTATACATTTTGAGCTTGGATATTGGTCAGTTGTAGAATGCTCCATCAACTTCACTTATACCTTTTGGTGTATGAATAATACTATCATTTAAACTGGGTTTGGAAGAGTGTCAACTTTAGGAATTAGTGATCCCACTATTTTGGAAGATATTGAATCTTAGTGTGATATTTATGAAAGTGGATTTGGAAGAGTGTCAACTTTAGTTAGTAATGATTCCACTATTTTGGAAGATGTTCCAATTGAGTATGAGAACAAAGATGTTACCCATGATGCCTCTGAAAATTATTATGAGGGAGGAATACATGCTTGTAGGAGTTGCAATAATATTGAGTTTCCTCCCTATGTGCTTAAAGTTTTGAAAGTTATGCTTGTTTTGCCTTCCTATGCTAGTTGATTGTTGTTCTTATAAATTGTGTACTCACAAAATCCCTAGGAATAGGAAGTGTATTATATTTAAATATGCTAGTCATATTCTTCAAGATGCTCTCTTTGTGTTTCAATTCCTATCTTTAAAGTGAGCATCATTGAAATCATCATGCCTAGCTAAAAGGCATTAAAGAAAAGCGCTTGTTGGGAGACAACCCAATATTTACCCTTACTGTTTTTGTGTGTTTACATGATTAAGCTACTGTAGTAATCATGTTTTATATCTTTTGTTTCAATAAAGTGCCAAGTAAGACCTTTGGGAAGACTTGGGTGAAAGTTAATGTGATCTTGCTGTAAAAAACAGAAACTTTGCGCTCACGAGATTAGCTGTCATTTTTTTACAAAAGAGCGATTTTGAGTTGATTCTTTTTGAAGAAGATTAATAGACAAATTCCTCACGTCCACTAGTTTATTTCATAATTTTTGGAGTAGCAGAAGTATGGTTATTGTTCAGATCATTACAGACAGTTCTGTTTCTGACAGATTCTGTTTTCATTGCATAGTTAGCTTGTTTTCTAGTTTCTATGACTTATATTTCTCAATATAAATTGTAGAAATGATATGGTACAGTAGGCATTGTGTGAGAACAATTATGAACCTTGTCTTTGACAGTACCCAAGTGCATGGTTTACTCTTTATCATACTAACCTATCTCACGAAGTTTGGATGAGTTTTGTGTGATTGAAGTTTTCAAGTCTTCGGTAAGATATCGATATGAGGAGAATAAGGAGTGGAAGGACCCTAAGCTTGGGGATGCCCAAGGCACCCCAAGGTAATATTCAAGGAAGACTCAAGCGCCTGAGCTTGGGGATGCCCAAGGCACCCCAATGTAATATTCAAGGAAGACTCAAGCGCCTAAGCTTGGGGATGCCCCGGAAGGCAGCCCCTCTTTCGTCTTCATAACTATCGGTACACCTTACTCGGAGCTATATTTTTATTTGTCACATGATATGTGTTTTACTTGGAGCGTCATTTTCTTTTGTTAATATTTTCTTGCTGTTATTTAGAATAATGTTTTGCATCTTTAGTTTCAACAAAAATGTCAAGGATAGCCTTTACCATGCTTATTTTGCTATTATACATGTTGCTGTTTGAAAACTGAAAGTTTACCACTGTTGCAAAAATTACCTAGAAAAGTCAGAGCATGATATAATGTTGAAACTTTTTGCATAATGAGCTCTCATAAATATACTACAGTGGGAATTTTCTCTCATAATTTTTGGAGTTAGGGAAGTATTGATACTCTTGCATTCTTTACAGGCTGTACTGTTTTGACAGATTGCTGTTATGTTTGCATTGTTTGCATATGTTTGCTTGTTTAATGATTCTATTTGAGGATAGGAGTGTTAAATATGAAGATGCATTTAGTATGCAATGTTGAATAATAATTTTAGTAATTTGTTACAGTAGAAAATGATAAGGTTTTGCATTGGTTTATACTAACCTATCTCACGAGTTCTTGTTGAGTTTGGTGTGTATGAAGCTTTTGAGATTTAGGAAACCGACGTATAAAAGGAATTAAGGAGACACAAAAGCTCAAGCTTGGGGATGCCCAAGGCACCCCAAGACATTATTTCAAGAAGTCTCAAGCATCTAAACTTGGGGATGCCCCGGTAGGCATCCCACCTTTTCTCTTCAACAACTATCGGTTAGTATCGGTTGAACCTAAGTTTTTTGCTTCTTCACATGAGTTGTGCTATCCTTGCAATGTCATTTTATTTTGTTTTGCTTTCTGTTTGAATAAAATCATTGGATCTAAAATATTGAATTAAAAAGAATCCTCCCATGGCTAGTTAATAATTATTTGCCTACTCAGTGCCCTTCACTCAAATCTTTTGAAGTAGTTTGTCATTTACTCTTGTGCTTCACGTATATCCTATGAGTAAATGGGGGAATGAATTGAATGTCATAAATCTGAATTTTTATATGTTTCATATGCTTATAACATGGTTAGTGATGACTTCAACATAGAAAGTATGAGGCATAAAAGTTATTGAGAGTTGGCAAACGTAGTTTTGGTCATCGTTGCAATTAATAGGAAGTAATAAGGAAAGAGAGGTTCACATACAAATATATTATCTTGGACACCTTTTATGATTGTGAAGCACTCATTAAGTATGACATGCTAAAAGAGTTGATGTTGGACAAGGAAGACAACGTAATGGTTTATGTTTTCCGACATCTTAGTTAAAGTATATTGTCATTGACCTTCCAATCATGTTGAGCTTGACTTTCCCCCTCATGCTAGACAAATTCCTTGCACCAAGTAGAGATACTACTTGTGCTTCCAAACACCCTTAAACTCAGTTTTGCCATGAGAGTCCACCATACCTACCTATGGATTGAGTAAGATCCTTCAAGTAAGTTGTCATCGGTGCAAGCAATAAAAATTGCTCTCTAAATATGTATGACTTATTAGTGCAAAGAAAATAAGCTTTGTACGAACTTGTTGTGGAAGTAATAAAAGCGACGGACTGCATAATAAAGGTCCACATACGAGGGGCAATATAAAGTGACGTTCTTTTGCATTAAGATTTTGTGCATCAACCCTAAAATCGCATGACAACCTCTGCTTCCCTCTACGAAGGGCCTATCTTTTACTTTATGTTTTTACTTTATGCTTGAGTCAAGGTGATCCTCACCATTCCCTTTTTCATTTTATCCTTTGGCAAGCTCCTTGTGTTTGAAAGATCATTATATATATATCCAATTGGATGTAAGTTAGCATGGGCTATTATTGTTGACATCACCTAAAGGTGAATACGTTGGGAGGCAACACAATAAGCCCCTATCTTTCTCAGTGTCTGGCTGAAACTCCATAACCACAAGTATTGCGTGAGTGTTAGCAATTGTAGGAGACTATATGATAGTTGAGTATGTCAGCTTGCTGAAAGGCTCTATTCTTGACTCTTTCTGATGTTATGATAAATTGCAATTGCTTCAATGACTAAGATTATAGTCTGTTAGTTCTCAATGAAGTTTTTGAACCATACTTGACATTGTGAATAGATTGTTACTTGATCATGAACAGTTTTATGAGATAAGCTGCTATTATGACACATATTGATGCTAGGAAAAGTGATTGGAATTATCATTGATCAAACTTAAGCCCTTACTAGCACTCCGCATCAAAAATTATCTTTTTATCATTTACCTACTCGAGGACGAGCAGGAATTAAGCTTGGGGATGCCTGATACGTCTCCAACGTATCTATAATTTTTGATTGCTCCATGCTATATTATCTACTGTTTCGGGCAATATTGGGCTTTATTTTTCCACTTTTATATTATTTTTGGGACTAACCTATTAACCGGAGGCCCAGCCCAAAATTGTTGTTTTTAGCCTATTTCAGTGTTTCGAGGAAAAGGAATATCAGACGGAGTCAAAACGGAACGAAATCAACTGGAGAAGTTATTTTTGGAAGGAAAGCAACCTGATAGACTTGGAGTGCACGTCGGGGGAGTCCCGGGCTGCCCATGAGGGTGGGGGGCACGCCCACCCCCTAGGCGCGCCTCCTGCCTCGTGAGCACCCCGGAGGTCCACCGACGTACCCCCTGCACCCATATATACCCTCGTACCCTAAAACTTCTAGAACGGAGATTGGATCAGAAGTTCCGCCACCGCAAGCCTATGTAGCCATGAAAAACCAATCAGGGCCCTCTCCGGCACCCTGCCGGAGGGGGCCATCATCACCGGTGGCCATGGAGGAGTATCCTGGAGGGGTCTTCATCACCATGAAGGCCAAGGACCAGAAGGTGGAGGCCATGGAGGAAGAAGCACAAGGGGGAGAACCTCTCCTCCTCTCTCTTGGTGGCATCGGAGTGCCATCGGGAGGGGAATCATCGTCGCGGTGATCGTCTTCATCAACATCACCATCATCATCACCATCCTCATCTCTTTTACGCGGTCCACTCTCCCGCACCCCGCTGTAATCCCCTACTTGAACATGGTGCTTTATGCCACATATTATGATCCAACGATGTGTTGCCATCCTATGATGTTTTGAGTAGATATCTTTTGTCCTTGAGTTGATTTATGATCTAGATTGGTACGAGTTGTATGTTTTATCTTGGTGCTGTCCTATGGTGCCCTCCGTGTCGCGCAAGCGTGAGGGGTTCCCGCTGTAGGGTGTTGCAATACGTTCATGATTCGCTTATAGTGGGTTGGTGAGTGAACAGAAGCACAAACCCGAGTAAGAGGGATTGTTGCGTATGGGAATAAAGAGGACTTGATGCTTTAATGCTATGGTTGGGTTTTACCTTAATGATCTTTAGTAGTTGTGGATGCTTGCTAGAGTTCCGATCATAAGTGCATATGATCCAAGTAGAGAAAGTATGTTAGCTTATGCCTCTCCCTCATATGAAATTGCAATGACGACTATCGATCTTGTTAACAATTGCTTAGGACAATTCCGCACACCGATCCACCATTATCCCACACTCGCTACTTATATTATTTAGTATTATATTCTAACTTTATGATAACATCACCTACTCTTATATTTAACGCTCTGATTTCATCAAAGTTATCCTCTCCATACGCACAACGTAGTTTTATTTCTCGTTGCTAGTTGAAAGCAAACGTTCGGTGCGCGTAGAGTCGTATCAGTGGCAGATAGGTCTTCAGAGAATATTGATCTTACCTTTAGCTCCTTGTGGGTTCGACACTCCATACTTATCACTTCCATCTTTGGAAAGTGCTACAATGATTCCTTGCACTTGGGGATTATCAGTGAGTTGTGCCGCAAAAGGCCCAATGACGTTTCTTTGTGATGCATCCCCATGGAGCAGGGGCTCGAGCTGCTGGCAGACATACATGGCGGGGACTGCGGAAACCACTCTTCATCACGCACCCTCGTGGGAAAGGCATTCCGCAGTGGGTTCTATTGGCCCACGGCACTCAACTACGCCACCGAGCTGCTGCGCTCATGCGAAGCCTGCCAGTTCCATGCCAAGTAGATCCACCAGCCTGCACAGGGCCTCCCGACTATCCCGCTCATGTGGCCGTTCGTGGTCTGGGGGCTGGACATCTTGGGGCCATTTCCTCGAGCGCCAGGGGGCTACCGCTACCTCTACGTCGCCATCGACAAGTTCACCAAGTGGGCCGAAGTAGAATCTGTCTGCACCATCCCAGCCGAATCAGCTATCATGTTCATCAAGGGACTCGTGAGCCGGTTTGGGGTCCCTAACCGCATCATCACCGACAACGGCTCACAGTTCACTAGCAACCTTTTCAAAACATACCGTGCTAGCCTTGGAACGCAGATATGCTACGCCTCAGTGGCGCACCCCAGTAGTAACGGCTAGGCCGAGCGTGCCAATGCGGAGGTCCTAAGAGGCCTCAAGGCAAGGACCTTCAAGAAGAAGCTCGAGGCCTGCGGCAGGGGCTGGCTCGACAAGCTCTAGTCCGTGCTGTGGTCCATCTGCACCACCGCGACCAAGCCGATGGGCGAGACACCATTGTTCCTTGTCTACGGAGCTGAAGCGGTTCTCCCACACGAGGTCAAGCATTGCTCCATGCGGGTCCTGGCGTTTGACGAGGCACGTCAGGATGCCACGTGGGGGATGGATCTCATACTGGGGGAGGAATGCCGCCGTCAAGCCTCGCTCCGAGCGGCAAGGTACCAGCAGGCGCTGTGGTGGTACCACTGCCGCAGCGTCCGCCCTAGGACGTTGGAGGTGGGCGATCTCATCCTAAGGCGGGTGCTCTCCGGGGAGGAACTGCACAAGCTCTCTCCCATGTGGGAGGGCCCGTTTAGGATTGCCCGAGTCTCCAGGCCTCGCGCCGCGCGCCTGGATACACAGGACGAGATCCCCATCCAGAACGCCTGGAACATCCAGCACCTCCGGAAGTTCTGGCCATGAAGCAAGGCTCTGGCCTGTGAAGGTCTCCACTCGTGACACTCTCACGTAATAATGAGTGGGGCTGTACACGCCCCGGAGTCTCCTGAGAGCCGCCCTGGGGCCTCACGGGGGCTCCCTCCCACGTCCTAGTGGCAGCACTTAGCTCCGCGCTGGTGAGAAGACTAGACTAGGTGCCGGGCGCGGCTATTCATTTTCTTTCCGAAGTTGGTTCGCAATCTTTTAGTGATCTTTAATGGAATTTGAAGTTTTCGTGCTTTGGTTCGCCAAGTTGGATTTTCCCTCCTCTCGTTTCGTTCGTTCTTGGTCTGGCTCAGGAAAGGGCGCAGTTGTCGTCACTCTTCCTCGTGCGCCCCGCGCGTGGGGGCTAGGCAGGTGTGTGTGCATGGCCCACCCTCGCACAAGCACACCTCGCCGAACCCCGTTGCCCCAGTGCTTCAGCTTTATCCTAGCGAGGAGCCCTCGATCAAGCTCATGGGTCTGTGCCCCTCGGCCAGCGCGACATGGTGCATTAAGCCACATCTAACCTATGACAGGGGGCTTGCGCAAGGAGGAATGAGGCGCTCGATAGGTTTTATTTTTCTCTAAACAGCTCTGTGGCAGATCTACAACGTCTCCCGAGGCCTTAAACACCTCTCGAGACTAGTGGCCCCCGAGTCACCAGAAATGGGGGCTTCGCCAGGTGTCAAGGGTCTCGCCCTCGTGAGGTGGGAAGCTAATGCAAACATGTCAAGCAAAGTTACCCTACCCTTGCCTACCCATAATGCAAATATCACATCACAACACTAAGATAATAAGCATAGCATAAAGAAGCATAACTGCCATAGTTCATTACACACCCCAGCGGGTACCCTACTTTTTTCAAATTGCAGAAGAAAGGAAAGGTTAAACAAAAGTGGCCCACAAGGCCGCGGCAGGTCTTGAGTCCAAGTTCGAAGGCCCCGAGCTCAGGTCGGGCTCTCCTCCTGCTTCATCGGAGCGTGGCGGCGAGACGATCCGCTGCCTCCCTCGATCCGAGCTCGGCGGCATGGAGGGTGATTGTAGCTGTGGCTACTCGAGCTCTCGCTTGAGGAAGAACTGCTGCTGCGGGAGGAGGAGTGGACGTCATCAAGGCCAAGCTCACCCCCTCCACCAGCACGGCCGACGTCAAGACCAAGCTCATCGTCGCTGCCGTCTTCTGGGCAGCACCTCGCGCGGCGGCCGTCTTCCCTGAACACCCTCACGAAGAGGGTCGCCAGGCCGTCGTAGTTGAAGTGGAGGGTGCACCTCCTGCTCAGGCCTCGTGCACAGGCAAACGCCTGCCAGTCGCGGGTCAGGATCATGCTGCCCACGGCGGAGACCTTAGTCCCCACGCACGGGCCCTACTGCAGCAGCCGTCGCCCTGCAGCCAGAAGCCGTCGAGCCCCGGGGTCGGTAGCTCACCGGTGAAGAAGCGCGGAAGCCGGAACGAGGTGCCGCGGGCCTCTCCGACCACACCACGAACTCCGGGAGCACATCAATTGAGGAGAAGCGCGGCCGAGGAGGGCGAGCGACCATGGCACGCCTCCCTTCGTCGCAGGGGCTGCCCTTTGGCCGGTGGCCCCCACCGCGAGAAGAAGCTCCGTGCAAGCACCAAGGGAGATGCCGGCCCCTGGAGAAACGCGCCAGCGCCCCCTTGGGGCTTCCACCGGAGTCGCGGCGTACTTGCGGCGACGGCCACGGCCCCTCTTGGGTGGTGGCGATGTTGGTCCCTCTTTAGGAGCTTTCCCCTTCTCAGCAGCTGAGAATCTCCTCGTCGGCGCCATGGATGCTACGGCAAGATGGAGAAGGAGAAGAGACGAGCAGCAAAGATGAAGAAGGAGAAGAGAGGGGGGCTCTGTCCCTCCACTCATTTATAGCCAGAGGGAGGCCAACCGCCGGCCTCCACGACCTCGCGCAATGATGATCCTCTGCATGCAGCATCGACTCATCAAGTCGAACGGATTTCAAGGTAGCGTGCGGAAGTGGAGACACCCACGGCCCATCAATCGCCATGCATCGTCCAAGGCCGCAGGTGGTTAGGTCCCGCGGCGCTCCACACTTGCCCTTTGGCTTCGCCTAGGAGCCAAGTCCGAGCACGCCTTGGGCCCGGGGGCTACTGTCGGCGTTCTAGATACGGGGGTACCCAGACTTGCCTGCTTGCGGCCCACTGCGTGGCTCCATCAACGGCCCGGTACGACCAAACTTTAGCATTAACAACTCAAGACCCCTCGCGAGGGGCCAAGCCTCGTGAGGCGGATGACACCTAGACCTCCAAGGGGATCGGCCTCCTTAGGCTAGCTCCCCAGGAGCGGAGATTTCTATGCAAGGTGCACCTCACGAGGCTCAGCTGACGCGAGCCATAACGACCAAGGCCAGGCGGGCGCCAGTTGGCATAGTGTACTAGTTTCCTCTTTGATGCAAAGGAGGCAAGCAGCAGGCGTGGAGTCCCGATGAATCAACCAAAGGTTTACATTCTGGTGCAACGAGACCAAGACCGCCAGGACGGCAGGACGGAGGTCATCACCGAGCCCACCGCAGCGTCGCGACCAGAGGCTTTTGCAGGCGAAAATGTGGGGACCCTGACTCATAAGTCGTGATCACCGAATGCACGTGTACAGTGATCCCAGAGATCAATGCTCACTGAACACACAGAAGCTGAATAACAAGAGTTTTACATCCATACATACGGTCGTACATAAATTATGGCCATTATGGTTAAGTCTTGAGTATAACATTGCAGCGGAAATCTTCGTCAATAACTTGGACCCATGCCATCTGCCTTAACCCTACAGGCATTCTGACTGGGAAAGCATCCTAGCTCGCACGATCATCACCAAAGAACTCTTCAATATATCTTGTCTTTCATGCCTGGCCAATAAAATAACCAGTGGCAAGCCAATGAGTACTTTGAATGTACTCGCAAGCAACCCAAGGGTGATAACAGAATAATTATGCAAGGCACTATTACTAGATTGGCATTCTTGCGGAAAGCTAGTTTTTCTCATGCAAGTATGATCAACATATATCAAGGACATGAATGTGTCTACAACAAGCATCAGGAGGTTACAGACATTATCATCAAAAAGGAGTTGTGAACAACTCGTGCTCAAGCTCATCGTGACTTCCTCACGAATCACATCATCATATTTACCAAACCATGTTGTTTGTCAGAAACATATGGACGTAGTCTAAGCAGCACCGCCCAACTATCCTTGACCGTGGGAATGGCTATTCGAATAGTTTTACACTCTGCAGAGGTTACACACTTTACCCACAAGATCCGGGGAACTTCCGTGTCATCCACGACCCGCGGTACCTCACGTACCCGGGGTAAGCACCCCATCACTATCTTTCCCTAGATGACACTAACATAGAGTCCACTCGATTGGTAGTAACCCTCGTGACCAACAATCACATCTTCAAATTGTGGAGCCTCGCTCCCATATTCATCACATACCACTGGCACGGGGTACCAACGGTGTGTCCGGTGCCCTGTGAAAACAGTCATGGCCGCCCTACCTGGCATGACCCCGTCCCGAGAGAGAGCACCAACTCTCCCCCGTCACTAGTAATGCGGGCTCCAAGCTAGTATTGGCCTAGGTAATCAATAATGCCCTTTCCCATATAAGGGTAGAGTGGTTGCACATGTTTGGTTGGGACGGCCGACAAATCTTAAATCTAATCCGTCTCTGTAAACAACACTTATTCACTTGCTTCGGTACACCACTTCTCCATCAAGTAGTGACCTAGTTCATCATCATTTCCCACGGGCATTAGTGGCACCCACTGGGGCTATTTGCAAGTATGTCAAACCACACTTGTTCCTATTCATGCATAACCCTGACCCATTTTGCATAACCAACTACTATAGCATGTTTCCACAACCCACCAACACAACTCTAGCAAAGGTAGAGTCATGAACAATGCAAGTATCAATGGAGTATGCAACGGAGGCAAGCCTAGCAAGGTTGCCATTCAAGGTATATCATGCGCTCAGTGAAGCAACGAAAATGCTATTATGATGTAAAATGGTTCATCATGGTCAAAGGGCTGCTTGCCTGGTTCATCAGGGTCTTCAAGTCTTCTGGTCCTTCTCCAAATACTCCGTCTACTTTTCCAACTAACATCGGAAACAATCATAATAAGCAACACTACAAGGCAAAAATAAAAGTGCTCTAAAAATATGAAGTTTACTTTTTCTAGGACTCCTCTGGTTATATGGAAAATAACCAGAGTGGTTTCATTGGAATTGGATCAGTGGTTATTTCTGAACATTTCAATATGATGGAAATAAGGGATTTGATGGATTTGCAAGTTGTCTACAGAATGCCTTTTTGTAAAAATGAATAAAAGTACCCATTAAATCAGGCATGATTTTAGAAACATTTAGAAATTGGTTTCACTGGATTTGGAATTGAAATGAATATAATATGGATTTTTGAAGTGGACTTATGTGGATAAATGAACTTTTTAAAGTGTCCAGTGAAAACCAAGAACAACAAAAATGTCCACTGTGTCCTATTAAATAGACAATGATTTATGGAGCCAGTAGAAATTTGATTCATCAAATTTGGAGGTAATATGAATATTTGGGAGATTTTACAAGTTTCAAGAAAATGAAAAAGACAAAGGAGGGGGGATTTATACCTATACTGCGCACTGGGTGCAGCATAGCACCGCGGGCGACAGGGCGACGTCGAAGGCGCATTTCTCCCGGCCCGTCTCCACTTAAACGGCGGGCCCCAGCCGCTGGGTCGCTGACGCGCGGGGCCCAGCGTTCAGGCCATCGCCTTCAACCTCCCGCTTGGGTGCTACAGGAGGCAGAGGAGGCGCTCGACGCCAGTCGCCGGTGCTACAGGGCGTCTCCAGCGATGTTCTGCCCACCGGCGTGCTCGGGGGACCCGGCCGCGTCCAACCGTGGGTGGCACGGTCGCCCGGGAGTACCGGGTGGAGCAGGGTGATGGCCGCGGCGGACGAGACCGGCGGCGAGATTTGGGCACGGCGAGGCGGGCACGGGGAGGAAGGAATGATGTGCGCGGAGAGTTGTCGGTGGTGTTGGTGCTTCTCTGGAGCAAAGAGGTCGGGAGGAGGGGCTCTCAGTGGCGCGAATTTAGGCGGAGGCCGGGGGCATTGCTCCGGCCATGGAGATGCAAGGAGGGCATGAGGAGGGAAGTGGGTCGGTCCAGGGGGTGCAAGGGAGGGAGAGAGAGCCAAAGGAGTGGAGAGGGGGCTCGGGGGTGGCTTTAATAGAAGGGGGCGAGGTGCACCACGGGGCCATGCGCCAGAGAGGCCGTGGCCGTCGCTCGAGCCGCGGAAGGGCTTGGCTTTGAGTCGGGGGTCTTCCTCGGAGTGGTCTACGACCAGGGAAGGAGAGAGGGAGAGAGGAGCGAGCGCGAGGCGGGTCAGGGAAGCAGGCAGCCACTGGCGGACATGGCCGGCGTTCGGGCATGCGTCGCAGGGGCGAGAGGAGGGCGCGGGAGCAAGTGGGAGGCTCGCTGTCGTGATGCGGATGCCGAGGCACGTCGACTGGCGCGCTCGGGTGGCCGGAGGTGGACGGGAGCGTGGTGGCAAGGCTCGGCCGCCACTGTAGCGCGCCCTAGAGTGTGACGTCCGGATAACTAAGCTACAGTAATCCCCAGTTAATGATGCCACGTCACCACTCTTACTGTTACTATCCTCGGTTGATCCAAATCGCAATCCAAATTCAAGTTCAAACTAAAGTCCAAAATTCAAACTTCTCAAACATGCAAACTAAAATGTTCAAAGGGTGGAAAATAATCCCTAGATATTTGTCATGTTGGAACCAACATCTTTTGAATTCCCAAAATGCCACTGGGAATTAATTTTTGGTCCAGGAACAATTAAATTGGCCTTTTCAGTTTTTAAAAATGGTTAGGCAATTCATTTTGGCCTCAAACTTTTTGTGACTCCTAGAAATAATGTGCTTGAGTTATGTGACAAGTCTCATAACTAACAAAACTCATTTAGCTTACAGTTAAATAGAAAATGGTTACTAAACTGAAAACAGAAACAAATTAAAAGGAAAAACAAAAGAAACTGAAAAGGGAAAAGAGACACCCCCCACGCTGGGCCAACTGGCCCAGGTAGCCAACCGGCCAGCCCAGCCTTCCCCTCTCTGGCCTGCTACAAGGCCACCCCGACCCAAACCCTAGCGATAACCAACCCACTTCCCCCCACGCACCCACGCTCTTCTCCTTCCCCCCGATTCCGGATCTGGATCGGGCCACGCCCCGACCCCGCCGTTCGCCCCGACACCGCACCATCTCCGGCGTCCCGAAGCCATCGCCCGTCTCCCCGCCGCCTCTCCCCGGCGCCCGTTATCGGCGCCGCCCGTCACCGCCGGACTGCCTCGTCCCCGCCTCTCCCTCGCGCAACTCCCTCCCCGAGTTGGACATCGTCGCCGTCGCCCCGCTACTCCGGCCCTTCCCCGAGCGCGCCTTTGCACATCTACAGGGCTATGTGAGCCCCCTTCTCTTCCCCTCTTCTTCCCTGGCGGATCCGCCGTCGCGTCCGCACGCGCACACTCGCCGCCCGTGCTGCTCCCGCTCCCTGCACACCATGCCAGACCGCGCCCGCGGCTGACGCCGTCGGTGCTCTCTGCTGCGCCCGTGCGTCACCTGCGCACCGGACCTCCCCTGACCCGCACTCCCCCCCCCCCCCCCCCCCCCCGCAGCTCCGTGCCTCGCCACGGCTCCCGTGCACCCGCGTCCGACGACCCAACCACGGCGCCCCTCGCCTTGCGCCCCACCTCATCGCCTCGTCGCTCCACCAGCGGTGCTGCAACTCCGGCGTCGTCCTTGCGCTGCCCCCGCGCCCGCCGTTCCCCCATGCGCCCTCTCCAGCCACGGCCAGCGGGCCGCCCTACTCCCCTCGCCCCGCGCTGTCGCTGCCTTGGCCGCCGGCGCCCAGGCGCGCCGATGGCCACCCTTGAGCCAACGTCCGGGCTCGCCCCTGACGGGCGCCCACGCACCCGTTAGCTCCCGTGCCTGTTAAGGCCCTATGTGCCACTGACTAGGGGGCCCCACCCCTCAGAACGAAAAAAAAGAATTCTAATAATAATAATAATAAAATTAATAAATTTAATTAATTAATTAATTAACTAAATTAATTAAGTTAATTAATCCTACTGAGATAATCTAATTGACCAGTTAGTTTAATTAAACAGTGTTTTGTTTAACCTAAACCCTAATCAACCTATGAGAGTATGACAGGTGGGTCCCACTGGGCCCACACGTCAGTTTGACCCAGTCAACCTCTGTTGACTGCTGATGTCATGCTGACGTCAGCAAACACTATTCTGGATAATGTTAGTTTAAATTAATTAAATAAATTCTAAAAATGATTTAAAACTTTAGAAAATCATATAAAATAAACCGTAGCTCAGATGAAAATACTTTCTACATGAAAGTTGCTCAGAACGACGAGACGAATCCGGATACGCAGACCGTTCATCCGCCACACAGACCTAGCATACCGAACACGTAACTTTCCCCCTCCGGCTCCTTTGTCCAAAAATGCGAAACACCGGGGATACTTTCCCGGTTGTTCCCCTCCCTTCACCGGTATCACCTCATACCGCGTTAGGGCACCCCTAACACTGTTACTTGTCATGTCATGCATCACTATGCATCTGTTTGCTTAAGTATTTATTGTTTCTTCCCCCTCTTCTCTCGCTAGACACCGAGACCAACGCCGCTGCTACCCAGTACGACTACGGAGTTGACGACCCTCTCTCTTGCCAGAGCAACCAGGCAAGCCCCCCCCCCCTTGATCACCAGATATCACCTATTATTCTCTATACTACTTGCATTAGAGTAGTGTAGCATGTTACTCTTCGGTTACTCCTATTCTCTTGCATAGCCTGTCATTGTTGCTACAGTCATTGATACCTTACCCGCAATCCTAAATGCATAGTATAGGATGCTAGTTTATCATCATTGGCCCTACATTCTTGTCAGTCTGCCTTGCTATACTATCGGGACGTGATCACTTGGGAGGTGATCACGGGTATATACTATACATACATACATACTATAGATGGTGACTAAAGTCGGGTCAGCTCGAAGAGTACCCGCGAGCGATTCACGGATTGGGGGCTGAAAGGACCTTTGTCCCGACGGCCCTCTGTGTGGATCTTTGTGGCGGAGCGACAGGGCAGGTTGAGACCGCCTAGGTGAGAGGTGGGCCTAGCCCTGGTCGGCGTCCGCGGTTGCTTCATAATAACACGCTTAACGAGATCTTGGTATTTGATCTGAGTCTGGCCATTTGGTCTATACGCACTAACCATCTACGCGGGAGTAGTTATGGGTATCCCGGCGTCGTGGTATCAGCCGAAGCCTTCGTGACGTCAGCGACTGAGTGGCGCGCGCCGGATTGGACTGGAACGCCACTAGGCTAGGTCTGCTTCCGGCCGCGTTCGCAACGTGCAGGTGTGCAAAGGGCGATGGGCCCAGACCCCTGCGCCAAAGGAGTTAGACCGGCATGCTGACCTCTCTGTTGTGCCTAGGTGGGGCTGTGACGTGTTGATCTTCCGCGGCCGGGCATGACCCCGAAAAGTGTGCCAGCCAAATGGGATCGAGCGTGTTGGGTTATGTGGTGCACCCCTGCAGGGAAGTTTATCTATTCGAATAGCCGTGTCCCTCGGTAAAAGGATGACCCGGAGTTGTACCTTGACCTTATGACAACTAGAACCGGATACTTAATAAAACACACCCTTCCAAGTGCCAGATACAACCTGGTGATCGCTCTCTAACAGGGCGACGAGGAGAGGGTCGCCGGGTAGGATTATGCTATGCGATGCTACTTGGAGGACTTCAATCTACTCTCTTCTACATGCTACAAGACGGAGGCTGCCAGAAGCGTAGTCTTCGATAGGACTAGCTATCCCCCTCTTATTCTGGCATTCTGCAGTTCAGTCCACTGATATGGCCTCCTTACACATATACCCATGCATATGTAGTGTAGCTCCTTGCTTGCGAGTACTTTGAATGAGTACTCACGGTTGCTTTCTCCCCCCTTTTTTCCCCGTTTCCTTTCTTTCTGGTTGTCGTAACCAGATGCTGGAGTCCAGGAGCCAGACGCCACCGTCGACGACGACTCCTACTACACTAGAGGTGCCTACTACTACGTGCAGCCCGCCGACGATGACCAGGAGTAGTTTAGGAGGATCCCAGGCAGGAGGCCTGCGCCTCATTCGATCTGCATCCCAGTTTGTGCTAGCCTTCTTAAGGCAAACTTGTTTAACTTATGTCTGTTCTCAGATATTGTTGCTTCCACTGACTCGTCTATGATCGAGCACTTGTATTCGAGCCCTCGAGGCCCCTGGCTTGTATTATGATGCTTGTATGACTTCTTTTATGTTTTAGAGTTGTGTTGTTATATCTTCCCGTGAGTCCCTGATCTTGATCGTACACGTTTGCGTGTATGATTAGTGTACGATTGAATCGGGGGCGTCACAAGTTGGTATCAGAGCCGACTGCCTGTAGGAATCCCCCTTCCACACTCCTTGGCCGAAGTCGAGTCTAGACTTTACAAAACTTTTACTAACATGGCTGTGCGGCTTACGGCCCACGTCTCCATTGGATGGTATTAGGATCTTTTACTACTCGACCTTTACTCTAGGACTCTGACATCTCTTCTACTCGGGTTACATGATTTTGCTAAAATCTAACTCTAGGTTCTTGTTACCACTTCCTGCCGGAGAGCCCTTTAATTACGGATGATCGACTGCTTCAACAGAAGATTCTGACAATACTCTCGGATGTTCCCTCGATACCTTGTGCCATCCCTCTTGCGATTCCCGACCACCGATAAATCCTTATGGATAACTACTTACACTTGCCATTCATACGATCATCCCCCATTGATCTTGTTATTACAAGATATCCCGAAGTTTTCTCTATTGTTCCGAGAATACTTTGTGCCTACTGCCTAGCAGTTCTTTGCCACATGAATACCCCTTCAAATAAATCCTCGCACTTGTCGAGTATCCGCTCATCCCCAGTTGTTCATGTGTTTCACAAAAGTCTTCAAATTACTATTCGATCTTCCGAAAATCCTCTGGAGCCTTTGGCTCTTGAAATTCTTGCTTGCTTGCATTATGGTTTAGTCCCATAAGTCTCGTAGTCTTATTGACATTCCTTGTCATTATCATTTTGAGTCTGTTGACTCAATATATATGCGAATACACACAATCATCATTGATCCTTATAAATTACTTTTCTGGCTTAGCTGCCATTCTTTTAACTGGAATTGGTTCTCAACCAATCCAATTGTCGTTGATTGTACCCTAAGGCTATTCAACTTATCCATCTCTAATCAGAGCATTGCTTCTGATCCCTTGATTTGGAAATCATAATTCCTTTGCATTTGACAATTGAGTTAGTCAGTTGTTTCTATAATCTGATCTCCTTGCATTCTTCTTCCTCTAGTTGAGTACCGATGCTCACGCCAGATCCCTTGTGGACCACCAGATCCTTTGTTGGATTTTATCTGACAACGCCCTTCATATTCAATAACCTTGTGAGCCTTCCCTCTGATACATAATGCCTTTGGTAAATTGTATCCTCTGCTTTCTCAACCATGCTCTGCCTTCGAGCTTGAGTTAATTACTTCTAAAGATTGTGGTATATGTTTCTAAGATGCCCCTATGGGTTGAACCTATGCCTTCCTTAATAGGTGTGAATTCAAAAGTTTTCACGAGTCGTACTCTTCTGGTATTTTGCCAGATAAAATTTCAACACTACAACTTCATTGAACGCGAGAAGTGAATGAAAGGTTGTGCAATGGAGAAGTGGGAGTCGACCTTGAACTTGGTGTTCATGCCCATGGACACGATGTACATCTTCTCATCGAAGCTTCTTTTAAAAATTAATTATTCCCTTGGTATAAGATCATCTTATATCTGGGATCTGGCCTTTTTGCAATCGTGGTTCCAACCATGTTCTCCTTTAAATACCATTTCTCGTGCAAGTTTAAGCACTTGTCTTCTGCAGAGCAATGCCCCAGTCCAACCTCTACTTTGATCTGTCATCGAGTATTACCCCCTGGTATCTCGAGATTATCATGGAACTGCATAACTTTTTATGAGTTCATCAAGTACTACCTTCTCACTGATTCAAATTTTTCACGGGCTCTGAGTTATTAAAAACTCAAAGACACCGATAACTGAATCGAGTTCGCATTGTGATTCAACAAGTATTTGAACCCTACACTGCTTACAAATTTATTAATCCTTCAAGTCATTCCTAGCCTGATCGGCTATATCATTATCGAGCTAAGTTTAACTGTGCTACCCGGTCCTTCTTCTCGGAGCACAACTTCTGACGATGAGCTAAGCTTGCGTCGATATTCCTCGTCATATCATTACGCCTTGAACAGCAAGCTTGATTCCATGTTTGTGCCATACCCGTGGTTCCAATAACCTTTTGCTTCATCATTCCTTTGACTTGATGTCATCACCGATCGATTACATCTTGAAATCTCTCGACTGCTATGTCGTGATCATCATCAGCATTCCGTTTTCTTCTAGGATATCAATTGAATTTATGTTGAGAAAGACCATCCTTGCCCTTGATGATTAGCGTTATCATCGACCACTCTACTGCCTTCCCTCCAACACAAACTTCTTTGTGTTTTGTGCTATACCTTGAGTTCCTTGCTATCCAGCAATTGCTCTTCTTTACCTTGGAGTATTACCATCTTTTATGTCCAGAATGTCGTGAGAATTTCACCACCTCCTAAGAATTCTTGGTATAGTGTTACTTCTCACCATCACCATTCTTTCATGGTCCTCGTGTTGATTCCAACCGGAGTACCCACAAGTGAACGGTGTTGGTTGGATTCTGCACTTCTAGCAACCCTATTGCTTTGGAGTTAATGATTGATAATTCATTCTTAGCCTATCGGTTGCTGAACCACCATTCCAACGTTGATCATGCTACTATAAGCCCACATTTCAGTTGCACCTTTCAACTGATGTTTAATTGGGTATGTTTTTCCTCGAGCCTATCTCATTATATCATTTTATCTGACAAAGGTTATCTCCTTGTTCAGATAATCGTGTAAATCCATTTTTTTAAATCCCAATGGAATGTCGCTAAGTCCATCAGCCACCTCCTCACCCTCTCCTTGATTTAATGATGAACTCTTGTTTTGGAACTCTCTTCCATAGTTCGTTCCCCGGGAATCTTAGGATGTCACCTCGTTACTTTGTGTCGCACCTTTTCTTCTCAGGCATCCTGAGCCTGAGGTATCCAAACACCAATCAGATCTGAATCTCGGTCAGATATGATGGTTGGAACATATTTCCAAGAGTTATAACAATGGACTTTATGTGACCCGGTAAGGTGATGTCGTGCCTAGCACACCTGGCCGGAGGCCCTATTGTTATAGTTTCCTTTTAACAAGGTTAACCATTCTTCCTGGAGAAATGGTAAGACTTACTCTACAAGTTGTTCCTGATGGATCCTTCCTGTTTCCAAAGTCTGATCTTCACCTGATGACCATGTCAATGCTATTTCGAAGCATGTCTATGGTATTCCGATTTTCAACAAGAACATTTGAAGCCAATGCTAAATGTTTCCTGCTAAATTATCCAAACACCGTTGTATGGGTAATGTCATGTAATTTCTCTCCCCTTACCTAAAGGGTTCTCTACGTTATACCCTCTCATGAATGTCATGCTTTGTTTGTCCTTGGGAAGGATACATACCTGAAATATGTGTTTAAACACATTTTCCTTTCCATTGTCTGTTTAACCTGGTAATCACCTTTCCTTTCCTTTGGTTTGCTTAACCCTTCTAGTGATCTATATGATCTAAGCAGTAATAATTCACCGCTTATGTAAAACACCTCGGTGTACAACTCTGTCAGTGAGGCCCTGTTTCTACTGTTGATGACATTCCGGTAACCGCCGATGGACGAGAACTTTGCCTATTGGTCCGCCTCGTTCAACGAGCAGGAAAATGGTTCTCTTCGTCCCTCGCCCTTGGTACCGATGTTGTTGTCGACATAACTGGCAGACTAACCTCTGACATGCCTTGCTTACATGACCGTGCAAGATGTCAACACCCCTCCTTCTTTTAACCCACAGGTCCCGGGATCGAAACCTGACTCTCCTGTACACCCCCCTGTTCCCAAAGTTGTTCCACCAGCGTGGACTCATATGTAATTCATGAGCCACCTTCCGATGAGATCATCAATTCTGGCATAAAAAAATAATTATTCCGTTGCTTGAAACCCCTTTCACCTTCTCACTAGGCATTGAACGATTGCCTGGCTGCCTGAAACTTCTTGTTGGACCTTCCAACTTTACTCTCGATGTGTTCTATTCGTTCAACTCGAGAGGTACTCATATGCTCATTCATGGGTTAATCCCAGGTTATTACCCTTATAGCATTCTGTCGTTTCCGATCTACCCCGTTACCTATTCGTAAATACGATGAAGATCCCGAAGAAAGGATGCTGACTTCATCATAAGGACCTGAAGCAGAGAAATGAAGACATAAATGTATTGGACCGGTTCTCTTAGAGAAGAGCAAGCCAGGATGAGAAGACCCGCTAGATTCGTAACCAAACCTTCCCCCCTTTCACTACCTCTTAAATCTCGGGACGAGATTTCTTGTAGTGCAGGAGAATTGTGACGTCCGGATAACTAAGCTACAGTAATCCCCAGTTAATGGTGCCATGTCACCACTCTTACTGTTACTATCCTCGGTTGATCCAAATCGCAATCCAAATTCAAGTTCAAACTAAAGTCCAAAATTCAAACTTCTCAAACATGCAAACTAAAACGTTCAAAGGGTGGAAAATAATCCCTGGATATTTGTCATATTGGAACCAACCTCTTTTGAATTCCCAAAATGCCACTGGGAATTAATTTTTGGTCCAGGAACAATTAAATTGGCCTTTTCAGTTTTTAAAAATGGTTAGGCAATTCATTTTGGCCTCAAACTTTTTGTGACTCCTAGAAATAATGTGCTTGAGTTATGTGACAAGTCTCATAACTAACAAAACTCATTTAGCTTACAGTTAAATAGAAAATGGTTACTAAACTGAAAACAGAAACAAATTAAAAGGAAAAACAAAAGAAACTGAAAAGGGAAAAGAGACACCCCCCACGCTGGGCCAACTGGCCCAGGTAGCCAACCGGCCAGCCCAGCCTTCCCCTCTCTGGCCTGCTACAAGGCCACCCCGACCCAAACCCTAGCGATAACCAACCCACTTCCCCCCACGCACCCACGCTCCTCTCCTTCCTCGCGATTCCGGATCTGGATCGGGCCACGCCCCGACCCCGCCGTTTGCCCCGACACCGCACCATCTTCGACGTCCCGAAGCCATCGCCCGTCTCCCCGCTGCCTCTCCCCGGCGCCCGTCATCGGCGCCGCCCGTCACCGCCGGACTGCCTCGTCCCCGCCTCTCCCTCACGCAACTCCCTTCCCGAGTTGGACATCATCGCTGTCGCCCCGCTACTCCGGCCCTTCCCCGAGCGCGCCTTTGCACATCTACAGGGCTATGTGAGCCCCCTTCTCTTCCCCTCTTCTTCCCTGGCGGATCCGCTGTCGCGTCCACACGCGCACACTCGCCGCCCGTGCTGCTCCCGCTCCCTGCACACCACGCCAGACCGCGCCCGCGGCTGACGCCGTCGGTGCTCTCTGCTGCGCCCGTGTGTCACCTGCGCACCGGACCTCCCCTGACCCGCACTCCCCCCCCCCGCAGCTCCGTGCCTCGCCACGGCACCCGCGCACCCGCGTCCGACGACCCAACCACGGCGCCCCTCGCCTTGCGCCCCACCTCATCGCCTCGTCGCTCCACCAGCGGTGCTGCAACTCCGGCGTCGTCCTTGCGCTGCCCCGCGCCCGCCGTTCCCCCATGCGCCCTCTCCAGCCACGGCCAGCGGGCCGCCCTGCTCCCCTCGCCCCGCGTTGTCGCTGCCTTGGCCGCCGGCGCCTAGGCGCGCCGATGGCCAGCCCTGAGCCAGCGTCCGGGCTCGCCCCTGACAGGCGCCCACGCACCCGTTAGCTCCCGTGCCTGTTAAGGCCCTGTGTGCCACTGACTAGGGGGCCCCACCCCTCAGAACGAAAAAAAAGAATTCTAATAATAATAATAATAATAATAAAATTAATAAATTTAATTAATTAATTAATTAATTAACTAAATTAATTAAGTTAATTAATCCTACTTAGATAATCTAATTGACCAGTTAGTTTAATTAAACAGTGTTTTGTTTAACCTAAACCCTAATCAACCTATGAGAGTATGACAGGTGGGTCCCACTGGGCCCACACGTCAGTTTGACCCAGTCAACCTCTGTTGACTGCTGATGTCATGCTGACATCAGCAAACACTATTCTGGATAATGTTAGTTTAAATTAATTAAATAAATTCTAAAAATGATTTAAAACTTTAGAAAATCATATAAAATAAACCGTAGCTCAGATGAAAATACTTTCTACATGAAAGTTGCTCAGAACGACGAGACGAATCCGGATACGCAGCCCGTTCATCCGCCACACACCCCTAGCATACCGAACATGCAACTTTCCCCCTCCGGCTCCTCTGTCCAAAAACGCGAAACACCGGGGATACTTTCCCGGTTGTCCCCCCCCCTTCACCGGTATCACCTCATAGCGCGTTAGGGCACCCCTAGCACTGTTACTTGTCATGTCGTGCATCGCTATGCATCTGTTTGCTTAAGTATTTATTGTTTCTCCCCCCTCTTCTCTCGCTAGACACCGAGACCGACGCCGCTGCTACCCAGTACGACTACGGAGTCGACGAACCTCTCTCTTGCCAGAGCAACTAGGCAAGCCCCCCCCCCCTTGATCACTAGATATCGCCTATTCTTCTTTATACTACTTGCATTAGAGTAGTGTAGCATGTTACTGTTCGGTTACTCCTATTCTGTTGCATAGCCTGTCATTGTTGCTACAGTCATTGATACCTTACCCGCAATCCTAAATGCTTAGTATAGGATGCTAGTTTATCATCATTGGCCCTACATTCTTGTCAGTTTGCCTTGCTATACTATTGGACCGTGATCACTTGGGAGGTGATCACGGGTATATACTATACATAAATACATACTATGGATGGTTACTAAAGTCGAGTCAGCTCGAAGAGTACCCGCGAGCGATTCACGGATTGGGGGCTGAAAGGACCTTTGTCCCGACGGCCCTCTGTGTGGATCTTTGTGGCGGAGCGACAGGGCAGGTTGAGACCGCCTAGGTGAGAGGTGGGCCTGTCCCTGGTCGGCGTCCGCGGTTGCTTCATAATAACACGCTTAACGAGATCCTGGTATTTGATCTGAGTCTGGTCATTTGGTCTATACGCACTAACCATCTACGCGGGAGTAGTTATGGGTATCCCGGCGTCGTGGTATCAGCCGAAGCCTTCGTGACGTCAGCGACTGAGCGGCGCGCGCCGGATTGGACTGGAACGCCACTAGGCTAGGTCTGCTTCCGGCCGCGTTCGCAACGTGCAGGTGTGCAAAGGGCGATGGGCCCAGACCCCTGCGCCATAGGAGTTAGACCGGCGTGCTGACCTCTCTGTTGTGCCTAGGTAGGGCTGCGACGTGTTGATCTTCCGCCGCCGGGAATGACCCCGAAAATTGTGTCCGGCCAAATGGGATCGAGCGTGTTGGGTTATGTGGTGCACCCCTGCAGGGAAGTTTATCTATTCGAATAGCCGTGTCCCTCGGTAAAAGGACGACCCGGAGTTGTACCTTGACCTTATGACAACTAGAACCGGATACTTAATAAAACACACCCTTCCAAGTGCTAGATACAACCCGGTGAGCGCTCTCTAACAGGGCGACGAGGAGAGGGTCGCCGGGTAGGATTATGCTATGCGATGCTACTTGGAGGACTTCAATCTACTCTCTTCTACATGCTGCAAGACGGAGGCTGCCAGAAGCGTAGTCTTCGATAGGACTAGCTATCCCCCTCTTATTCTGGCATTCTGCAGTTCAGTCCACTGATATGGCCTCCTTACACATATACCCATGCATATGTAGTGTAGCTCCTTGCTTGCGAGTACTTTGGATGAGTACTCACGGTTGCTTTCTCCCCCCTTTTTTCCCCGTTTCCTTTCTTTCTGGTTGTTGCAACCAGATGCTGGAGTCCAGGAGCCAGACGCCACCGTCGACGACGACTCCTACTACACTGGAGGTGCCTACTACTACTTGCAGCCCGCTGACGACGACCAGGAGTAGTTTAGGAGGATCCCAGGCAGGAGGCCTGCGCCTCTTTCGATCTGCATCCCAGTTTGTGCTAGCCTTCTTAAGACAAACTTGTTTAACTTATGTCTGTTCTCAGATATTGTTGCTTCGGCTGACTCGTCTATGATCCAGCACTTGTATTCGAGCCATCGAGGCCCCTGGCTTGTATTATGATGCTTGTATGACTTCTTTTATGTTTTAGAGTTGTGTTGTGATATCTTCACGTGAGTCCCTGATCTTGATCGTACACGTTTGCGTGTATGATTAGTGTACGATTGAATCGGGGGCGTCACACAGAGCAGGCTTTTGGCCGGCATGAGCGTGTTTTGCACGCTCTGCCGTGTCCACTTGCGTTTGGCAGTGGCAGGGGGGAGTAAACAATGTGGCAATGACATTGGATGCCCTGGGGATCTACTGGAGGGGAGAGGGAGTTGAGGGAGAGTGGAAATGGTGCTGTCCAGAGAGGGGAAAGAGAGCTTTTCACCCCCATCATCATGGTTCCTTTGGCAGGGAAAGATGCAGGGGTTAGAGGAGGACCAGATGAGGTTGTGGGAAAAAGTTTAGCTCATGGAGATTAGTGCAAATGGCCAAAACATGCATTTTAAATTTCTGGCAAAAGGTGTTTGATGTAGGTTTGGGCAAGCAAATGGACTTCCATTGTCATGAGGCTTGACAGGGTCAAATGGCATGAGAAAATATGAGGTTCCACCAAGATTGAGTTCATTTGGGCAAAGTTGCCAATGCAACTTTTGTAAACCCTAGAAATCAACAGAAATGGACTTTCTAGGATTTAGTCATGCAAAGCTATTCTCCTTGATGCACCACTTGGTGTAGTGTCATTATTTGAGGTCCTGAACATGTCCACAAAAGTGGAGATCAAAAGGAGAAACTTTCCAATGTAGAGTTGTTCAAATTTGGTTCTGGACAGGAAGGGTTTTGGGGCACTTTGATCAATATAACACTTTCTCCAACTTTTGCCATTTGGTCTAGATGAATGATTAGACCATTTGAGCATGTTCACAAGGTTTGAGAACATTTGGACATGTTTGGCAATGTAAAGTTGCTCAAACTTCAAAATGGAAAGAAATGGTTTTGAGGGGAGTTCATGGGGTTAAACTATTCTCCATGACATGATACTTGTCAAGATCATCCAAAATGTCATATGTGACATGCTAGAATTTTCTTGGAATTTTTTGAGAATATTTCCTTTGTAAATATTTCAAAAGCTTGAAATATCCATAAAGGGTTTTTGAGGGATTTGACTAATGTTTTGAACATGACCATGTGTTGAAACTCTTATATATGGACAATATATGTCCACTGAGTTTTCCTAGGTTTTCACAAATAATTTTAAAGCATTAAAATAATTTTAACCTATTAAAGACCATTTCTGGCCTAAAGAAACAGCCTTTTAATAAAATAGGAAAATAACTTTTAAAATTACATTTTTGTGGTTTTTGGTAGTCCTATACCTAATAGGTTTCAAATATATTATTGGAAAGATTGTTACTGCCCTTAGTTAAGTAATTGCAGTGCAAATCTCAATTCAGGGGTTTTTGGAAAACTAATTTTTGAAAATACCATTTGGCCAAATTATTTTTGTAAGAAATTATTTTCATGTCCTATACACATGGAATGATCATTGATTCAAGAGTTTGGAGCAAGGAGATGAAGTATAGGAGTTGGAGGATTTATTTGATTTCTAGAGCACTTGCAACCAACAGACAAAATCCAATCAAGCCAAAGTCCAAAACACTCAAAAGTTTTTGTCATACCACATTTTATCATGATTTATAATCTTAAGTGTTGTGCCATGAAAATCAGGGTGTGACAGACCTACCCCCCTTACAAGAATCTCGTCCCGAGATTCCCAAACTAGGCGCGGAAAAGAGTATGGAGACTTGGATTTGGGGTAGTCTTCACGTCCTCATACTGCTTCTGCTTCTGAGTGGTGCTCCCTTGAACCTTGAGGTACTTGATGGTATGGCTTCGTGCATGACGTTTGGGTTGATCCAGGTTGCTAGGGGGTTTCCCACGTAGGTCAGGTTAGGCTGGGGGGTCGATGGCTTGGTGATTAATGTCCTTGTCAGTGATCGGGCTAGTTAGGAAGTTGGAAACACTCTCGAGGTTGTGTTGTGTGGGAAAACATTGTGCATAGTGGGTTACTCAGGTGGCAACTCCATCTGGCAATCGCCTACTCTTCGTCTTGTAGTGACCTAAAAAGGGGGTCGATAATCTTGGTGTGAGATTCTCTTTGACATGGAAATGCTTGGTTCTTCTGAGAGGAGTGACCCATTGGTACACATGGTCTTCGATGCAGGAGTTTACTTTTTGACGATGGCGGTTGGTATAGTTCTTCCTCCTAGGCATGGTGGTCTTCAAATGTTCCTTGACTAGCTGAACGGCTCTTCTTCCGTCTTTGGGTAGACAAGTAGGTCACCAAAATGATGATGACAACTATCTTGTCTAAGTACTCCATGAAGACTTTGTTCACGTGGCACATAAAGTAGGCTAGGGGATTGGTGGTGGTCTCTGTTGAGTGTGGGCCAAGGTGTTCTAGATCTAGTGTCAAGGCCCTAATGTCATGATCTGACCATGTTGTTGCTTGGTAGGGCTTTAAGGGTTTGAAGGATTCTAGTGTGCGAGTGAATGTTTATCATCCCATCCTTGAGCACAATTTCTGAGATGCCAATTGTTCTATATCCTCATGGCTTCCACGATGAGGTCTAACAAAATCATACATGTCAACCATCCCCAAACTCATATCTATGCAAAACTCCATGGGCAAAATATACAAGCTCCCAAGCTTGAATTAATCATGACAATCCAAGTGCTCGGCCTATCCTTCCAAGGTCCAAGATAGTGCATCTCTATCCTAAGGAAACACGTCGTATGCCACTCCAAGATCTTGTTTCCTTCCTATGAGTCAACCCCAACAACCCATTAAGTTCCATCAATCACTACACGATCCATTAATTCTACCAATCCAAAGTTTATGGTGTTCCACATGATCTCCTAAAGTCCATATAATCCCCAAATACTTGAAAGGCTATCCTTACTATAGTCAGTCCACCAATTCCCATTATCGTGATCAAGTAAACTCCAAGATCAAGCTCATACAAATTCCTAAATAGACTTCGACATTTAACCCAATCTCCTAGGTTATCGTCCACCGAGAAACATGGTATCATGATCGAGATCATCAGTCTAAATCCAATTTACACAGAACCATGTAGACTTAATCAACATCTATACTCCACTAGGATCTCCTATTTAAATCCAATTTACTCAGGAGCAATGAGAGTTACGTTACTCTATTAACTGATCCGACCAAGTTCATCTACCTACATGAGGGCCTCACAATCCACCAAAAGTCTCAATACTTCCTCAAGGTCTCGAATATAAACTCATCAAGTCATCTGTTCTCTATACATGTGTCCTCAAATTGGTCTCCCCTATGGCATCGTCAGTTCTGGTACTATCTTAGGATGATAATGGGCTCGTTCACTATGTCCACTAGTTCCATAAGGAACCCATTGTTGTGCAAGGTTACGGAGGCTTAACTGGTTATCTTGCAATTCTGGGTTAAGCACATGGTTAAGGATTAGAGTTGGGTATCTTGCAAAGTCTTGAAGGGTCTAGGGATGGGCTTCTAATCTTGAGGAGTAAACATATCTCTACGGGGTTGCACTTGGTCGAGGAGGCTGTAGCAAAAGTCTTCAGTGCTAGTTGGTTCGAAGTAGAATCCTTGGTGTACCTTGTCTTGCCGGCCTTCAGCTGAGGAGAGAGAGATGAGAGGGAAAAGTAGCATAGAGGAGGGGGATGCCTAAAGGGGGTTCTATAGTGCAAGTGCAAACAACAAGTGCCGAAAGGGCCAAACACAAGCATTAAGATAAGTATGGTGATATAGTCACGTACTTGTTGCCTAGGGCAAAAAGGGCGACTGATATCAAAACACAAACAAATAAAAAAAGCAACACGCAATCATGGTTCTATTCGAACCATCATACGGACTCGAATGCACAAAGGGGGTACACGACTCATCCTACCCTAGGGGTTCTCGGACTCAGTAGTCGTGCCTTGTGCCTCGTGCAGTCTCCTGAGTTTTCCACAGGTGTTGTTATGTCTCTTGTTTGATGAAAGATCTGGGTTGAGCCTGAAGAATCTTCAACAACTTCTCGCCTGATGAGGTGATGGGGTGAAAGTGGCTCCTCGTGGCTGGCATTGACTTGATCTTCTCTTGTCTTCTTAATTAGGACAATCACTTTTGCCTTTTTAAGCTGTCGGCGGTTCCAGGTGGCAGCCCTTTATGCAATGACATTAACAAGGCATAATAGAGGTCCAATCTATCGGACACATTGTTGACAATATCGTCACCGAGAGCGGGGGATGAAGAGAACCGTTTTCCTGCTCACTATAGTGAGGCGGACCAAATGACTAGGTTCTCATCCATCGGTGGTTGCCGATGCAACAACGGTAAGGACATGGTTGCTCCATTAGCGATGTATATCATGATCTTGCATTTCCTATGCTCTGATCATCATAGGCTAAGGTCACATCATCTTGGGGCAGTGTCAAGGGTGTCACCATCTTCTGGGTCTTCATGTCCTCATTCCTCGAGGATATACCTTCTGTTGGTATCGTCGTGTTGTGGTGTCGCCAATCTTGTGTTCAGAAGATGTGGGCGAATGTCCGACAAGGCATCCTCCTTCTAGACTACCCACGAGGATTTCAAGGAATCCAGTGGTCAGGGGAATAAGGGTTCTAGCGACCAAAAGTGTTGAAGGGGGAAGAGATCAATAAGGGAAGTTTACCTTAGTTGTCGAAGAACTGAGAAAGGAAGAGAAGTATAGATAGTTTTCAAAAATTAGTAACAGTTTTGAAAATAGTTTTACCCTAACTAACGACCATGCTAACTAAGGCTCCCTATAGTCAACCTAGCTCTGATACCAGCTCTGTGGGGACCCCGACTCATAAGTCCTGATCATCGAATGCACGTGTAGAGTGATCCTAGAGATAAATGCTCACTGAACACACAGAAGCTGAATAACAAGAGTCTTACATCCATACATACGGTCGTACATAAATTATGGCCATTATGGTTAAGTCTTGAGTATAACATTGCAGCGGAAATCTTCGTCAATAACTTGGACCCATGCCCATCTGCCTTAACCCTACAGGCATTCTGGCTGGGAAAGCATCCTAGCTCGCACGATCGTCACCAAAGAACTCTTCAATATATCTTGTCTTTCATGCCTGGCCAATAAAATAACCAGTGGCAAGACAGTGAGTACTTTGAATGTACTCGCAAGCAACCCAAGGGTGATAACAGAATAATTATGCAAGGCACTATTACTAGATTGGCATTCTTGCGGAAAGCTAGTTTTTCTCATGCAAGTATGATCAACATTTATCAAGGACATGAATGTGTCTATAACAAGCATCAGGAGGTTACAGACATTATCATCAAAAAGGAGTTGTGAACAACTCGTGCTCAAGCTCATCGTGACTTCCTCACGAATCACATCATCATATTTACCAAACCGTGTTGTTTGTTAGAAACATATGGACGTAGTCTAAGCAGCACCGCCCAGCTGTCCTTGACCGTGGACATGGCTATTCGAATAGTTTTAGACTCTACAGAGGTTGCACACTTTACCCACAAGATCCGGGGAACTTTCATGTCATCCACGACCCGCGGTACCTCACGTACCCGGGGTAAGCACCCGATCACTATATTTCCCTAGACGACACTAACATAGAGTCCACTCGATTGGTAGTAACCCCCGTGCCCAACAATTCCCATCTTAAAATTGTGGAGCCTCGCTCCCATATTCATCACATACCACTGGCACGGGGTACCAACGGTGTGTCCGGTGCCCTGTGAAAACAGTCATGGCCGCCCTACCTGGCATGACCCCGTCCCGAGAGAGAGCACCAACTCTCCCCCGTCACTAGTAACGCGGGCTCGAAGCTAGTATCGGCCTAGGTAATCAATAATGCCCTTTCCCATATAAGGGTAGAGTGGTTGCACATGCTTGGTTGGGACGATCGACAAATCTTAAATCTAGTCCGTCTCTGTAAACAACACTTATTCACTTGCTTCGATACACCACTTCTCCACCAAGTAGTGGCCTAGTTCATCATCATTTCCCACGGGCATTAGTGGCACCCACTGGGGCTATTTGCAAGTATGTCAAACCACACTTGTTCCTATTCATGCATAACCCTGACCCATTTTGCATAACCAACTACTATAGCATGTTTCCACAACCCACCAACACAACTCTAGCAAAGGTAGAGTCATGAACAATGCAAGTATCAATGGAGTATGCAACGGAGGCAAGCCTAGCAAGGTTGCCATTCAAGGTATATCATGCGCTCAGTGAAGCAACGAAAATGCTATTATGATGTAAAATGGTTCATCATGGTCAAAGGGCTGCTTGCCTGGTTCATCAGGGTCTTCAAGTCTTCTGGTCCTTCTCCAAATACTCCGTCTACTTTTCCAACTAACATCGGAAACAATCACAATAAGCAACACTACAAGGCAAAAATAAAAGTGCTCTAAAAATATGAAGTTTACTTTTTCTAGGACTCCTCTGGTTATATGGAAAATAACCAGAGTGGTTTCATTGGAATTGGATCAGTGGTTATTTCTGAACATTTCAATATGATGGAAACAAGGGATTTGATGGATTTGCAAGTTGTCTACAGAATGCCTTTTTGTAAAAATGAATAAAAGTACCCATTAAATCAGGCATGATTTTAGAAACATTTAGAAATTGGTTTCACTGGATTTGGAATTGAAATGAATATAATATGGATTTTTGAAGTGGACTTATGTGGAAAATGACCCTTTTAAAGTGTCCAGTGAAAACCAAGAAAAACAAAAATGTCCACTATGTCCCATTAAATAGACCATGATTTATGGAGTTAGTAGAAATTTGATTCATCAAATTTGGAGGTAATATGAATATTTGGGAGATTTTACAAGTTTCAGGAAAAAGAAAAAGACAAAGGAGGGGGGATTTATACCTATACTGTGCACACAACATAGCACCGCAGCGCACTGGGCCGGCCCAGCGGCTCGGCCAAGCGGGCGACAGGGCGACGTCGAAGGCGCATTTCTCCCGTCCCGTCCCCACTTAAACGGCGGGCCCCAGCCGCTGGGTCACTGACGCGCGGGGCCCAAAGCTCAGGCCATCGCCTTCAACCTCCCGCGTGAGTGCGACAGGAGGCAGAGGAGGCGCTCGACGCTAGTCGCCGGCGCTATAGGGCGTCTCCGGCGATGTTCTACCCACCGGCGTGCTCGGGGGACCCGGCCGCGTCCAACCATGGGTGGCACGGTCGCCCAGGGGTACCAGGTGGAGCAGGGTGATGGCCGTGGCGGACGAGACCGGCGGCGAGATTTGGGCACGGCGAGGCGGGCACGGGGAGGAAGGAATGATGTGCGGGGAGAGTTGTCGGTGTTGCTGGTGCTGCTTTGGAGCAAAGAGGTCGGGAGGAGGGGCCCTCAGTGGCGCGAATTTAGGCGGAGGCCAGCGGCATTGCTCCAGCCATGGAGATGCAGGGAGGGCATGAGGAGGGAAGTGGGTTGGTACAGGGGGTGCAAGGGAGGGAGAGAGAGCCAAAGGAGTGGAGAGGGGGCTCGTGGGTGGCTTTAATAGAAGGGGGCGAGGTGCACCGCGCGGCCGTGCGCCGGAGAGGCCGTGGCCGTTGCTGGAGCCGCGGAAGGGCTTGGCTTCGAGTCGGGGGTCTTCCTGGGTGTGGTCAACGACCAGGGAAGGAGATAGGGAGAGAGAAGCGAGCGCGAGGCGGGCCAGGGACGCGGGCAGCCACTGGCGGACGCGGGCGGCGTTCGGGAACGCGCCGCAGGGGCGAGAGGAGGGCGCGGGAGGAAGTGGGAGGCTCGCTGTCCTGATGCGGACGCCGAGGCGCGTCGACTGGCGCACTTGGGTGGCCCGAGGTGGACGGGAGTGCGGTGGAAAGGCTCGGCCACCACTGTAGCGCGTCCCAGAGCAGGCTTTTGGCCGGCATGAGCGTGTTTTGCACGCTCTGCCATGTCCACTTGCGTCTGGCAGCGGCAGGGGGGAGTAAACAATGTGGCAATGGCATTGGATGCCCTGGGGATCCACTTGAGGGGAGAGGGAGTTGAGGGGAGTGGAAATGGTGCTATCCAGAGAGGGGAAAGAGAGCTTTTCACCCCCATCATCATGGCTCCTTGGGCAGGGAAAGATGTAGGGGTTAGAGGAGGACCAGATGAGGTTGTGGGAGAAAGTTTAGCTCATGGAGATTAGTGCAAATGGCTAAAACATGCATTTTAAATTTCTGCCAGAAGGTGTTTGATGTAGGTTTGGGCAAGCAAATGGACTTCCCTTGTCATGAGGCTTGACAGGGTCAAATGGCATGAGAAAATATGAGGTTCCACCAAGATTGAGTTCATTTGGGCAAAGTTGCCAATGCAACTTTTGTAAACCCTAGAAATCAACAGAAATGGACTTTCCAGGATTTAGTCATGCAAAGCTATTCTCCTTGATGCACCACTTGGTGTAGTGTCATTATTTGAGGTCCTGAACATGTCCACAAAAGTGGAGATCAAAAGGAGAAACTTTCCAATGTAGAGTTGTTCAAAATTGGTTCTGGACAGGAAGGGTTTTGGGGCACTTTGATCAATATAACATTTTCTCCAACTTTTCCCATTTGGTCTAGATGAATGATTAGACCATTTGAGCATGTTCACAAGGTTTAAGAACATTTGTACATGTTTGGCAATGTAAAGTTGCTCAAACTTCAAAATGGAAAGAAATGGTTTTGAGGGGATTTCATGGGGTTATACTATTCTCCATGACATGATACTTGTCAAGATCATCCAACATGTCATATGTGACATGCTAGAATTTTCTTGGAATTTTTGGAGAATATTTCCTTTGTTAAAATTTCAAAAGCTTGAAATATCCAGAAAGGGTTTTTGAGGGATTTTACCAATATTTTGAACATGACCATGTGTTGAAACTCTTATATATGGACAATATATGTCGACTGAGTTTTCCTAGGTTTTCACAAATATTTTTAAAGCATTAAAATAATTTTAACCTATTAAAGACCATTTCTGGCCTAAAGAAACAGCCTTTTAATAAAATAGGAAAATAACTTTTAAAATTACATTTTTGTGGTTTTTGGTAGTCCTATACCTAATAGGATTCAAATATATTATTGGAAAGATTGTTACTGCCCTTAGTTAAGTAATTGCAGTGCAAATCTCAATTCAGGGGTTTTTGGAAAACTAATTTTTGAAAATACTATTTGGCCAAATTATTTTTGTAAGAAATTATTTTTATGTTCTATACACATGGAGGGATCATTGATTCAAGAGTTTGGAGCAAGGAGATGAAGTATAGGAGTTGGAGGATTTATTTGATTTCTAGAGCACTTGCAACCAACAGACAAAATCCAATCAAGGCCAAAGTCCAAAACACTCAAAAGTTTTTGTCATACCACATTTTATCATGATTTATAATCTTAAGTGTTGTGCCATGAAAATCAAGGTGTGACAGAAAACCACTTTAGTCAGAATAGGATGTACTTGTTGTCTCCTTTCAAATCTGTCCGCTGTGGGATCCATTCCCGCCAACATTTCGGAAGAGGACTGAGGCCACTATAAATAAGACCTAGCCACCACCATAGAAGGGGGAGACCGGGCCGGATCCATCGAATCCATTCCACCCTCATCTGCTCACCCGAGCCCAAGAACACCTCACCTCCTGTGGTTGTTCAACCATTATACTAGTTCATCCTCAGCCCCTCGAGGCAATCCACCACAAAGCAGGAGTAGGGTTTACACCGCAAGGTGGCCCGAACCTAGGTAAACTGTCGTGTCTTTCTTTCCCTTCGAGCTCGATGCGCTAGGGTGTGAGTTTTTGCGAGTAGCAGGCTGGGTAGGTTGAGATCTCTGCACGCACCCCAGAGTTCGAACCTCTCAAGGGTTTGTGGAACCCGAAATCAGACAAGCTCGAGTGCTTGCCTACAATGAAGGAGCGCAAGATCAGCACTGGCGTGACGACGATGTGCTACTCGAGGAGAACCATCTCTAGGCTGCTACACATGCTGCACGCTATCAACAAGCCCTGCGTCGCTATCATAGCCGCAGGGTTCATGCCCGGTGTTTTTAGGAAGGCGACCTTGTCCTTAGGCGCGTTCAGTCGGCCAAGGGTACAAACAAGTTGACTGCTTCTTGAGCTTGCGTTGGTTTTCCTTGAAGAGGAAAGGGTGATGCAGCAAAGTAGCGTAAGTATTTCCCTCAGTTTTTTAGAACCAAGGTATCAATCCAGTAGGAGGCACCTCAAAAGTCCCACGCACCTACAAACAAACAAGAACCTCGCAACCAACGCAATAAAGGGGTTGTCAATCCCTTCACGGCCACTTGCGAAAGTGAGATCTGATAGAGATAATATGATAAGATAAATATTTTTGGCATTTTTATGATATAGATTGGAAAAGTAAAAGATGCAAATAAAAGTAGATTGAAAGCTTATATGATAAAAAATAGATCCAGGGGGCCATAGGTTTCACTAGTGGCTTCTCTCAAGATAGCATAAGTATTACGGTGGGTGAAAAAATTACTGTCGAGCAATTGATAGAAAAGCGAATAATTATGAGATTATCTAGGCATGATCATGTATATAGGCATCACGTCCGTGACAAGTAGACCGACTCCTGCCTGCATCTATTACTATTACTCCACACATCGACCGCTATTAAGTTCATAAAGAACAGAGTAACACATTAAGAAAGATGACATAATGTAGAGGGATAAACTCATGCAATATGACATAAACCCCATCTTTTTATCCTCAATGGCAACAATACAATACGTGCCTTGCTGCCCCTGCTGTCACTTGGAAATGACACCGCAAGATTGAACCCAAAGCTAAGCACTTCTCCCATTGCAAGAAAGATCAATCTAGTAGGCCAAACCAAACTGATAATTCAAAGAGACTTGCAAAGATAACTTAATCACACATAAAAGAATTCAGAGGAGATTCAAATATTTCTCATAGATAAACTTGATCATAAACTCACAATTTATCGGATCTCGACAAACACACTGCAAAAAGAGTTACATCGAATAGATCTCCAAGAAGATCGAGCAGAACTTTGTATTGAGATTCAAAGAGAGAGAAGAAGCCATCTAGCTAATAACTATGGACCCGAAGGTCTATGGTAAACTACTCACAACTCATCGGAAGGGCCTTGGAGATGATGTAGAGGCCCTCCGTGGTCGATTCCCCCTCCTGCGAAAGGCCGGCGAAGGCTCCAAGATGGGATCTCACGGATACAGAAGGTTACGGCGGTGGAAATAGTTTTTCGTGGTGCAACTCGAAGGTTTCAGGATACGTAGGTATATATAGGAGGAAGAAGTAGGTCGGTCGATGCTCGAGGGGCCCACGAGGGTGGGGGGCGCGCCCACCTGTAGGGGGCGCTCCGGGCACCCTCGTGGCCGCCTCCTCTGTTGCTTGACGTCCACTCCAAGTCCCCTGGATCACGTTTGTTCCAAAAAGATCGCTCCCAAAGGTTTCATTCATTTGATATTCCTTTTCTTCGAAACACTGAAACAGGCAAAAAAACAGCAATTCGGGCTGGGCCTCCGGTTAGTAGGTTAGTCCCAAAAATGATATAAAAGTGTAAAGTAAAGCCCATAAACATCCAAAACGGGTAATATAATAGCATGGAACAATCAAAAATTGTAGATACGTTGGAGATGTATGAAGCATCCCCAAGCTTAATTCCTGCTCGTCCTCGAGTAGGTAAATGATAAAAACAGAATTTTTGATGTCGAATGCTACCTAGCATAATTCTAAATGTATTTTTCTTTATTGTGGCATGAATGTTCAGATCCAAATGATTCAAAATAAAAGTTCATATTGACATAAGAAATAGTAATACTCCAAGCATACTAACTAAGCAATCATGTCTTCTCAAAATAACATGGCTAAAGAAAGTTCATCCCTACAAAATCATATAGTTTGGTCATGCTTCATTTTCATCACACAAAAATGCTCTCATCTTGCACACTCCCGATGACAAGCCAAGCAATTGTTTCGTACTTAAATAATCTCAAACTTTTTCTAACTTTTCACGCAATACATGAGCGTTAGCCATGGATAATAGCACTATGGGTGGAATAAAATATGATGATGGAGGTTGTGTGGAGAAGACAAAAAAGGAGAAAGTCTCATATTGACGAGGATAATCAACGGGCTATGGAGATGCCCATCAATTGATGTCAACATGAGGATTAGGGATTGCCATGCAACGGATGCACTAGAGCTATAAATGTATGAAAGCTCAACAAAAGAAACTAAGTGGGTGTGCATCCAACTTGCTTGCTCACGAAGACCTAGGGCATTTTGAGGAATCCCATCGTAGGAATATACAAGCGAAGTTCTATAATGAAAAATTCCCACTATTATATGAAAATGACAACATAAAAGAGTTTCTATATGAAGAACATGGTGCTACTTTGAAGCACAAGTGTGGAAAAGGATAGTAACATTGCCCCCTTTTTTATTATTATTTTCTTATTTTGGGCCTTTCTTTTTTTCCCTTTTTCCCTTTCTTTTTTTGGCCTTTCTTTTTTTTTCTTTGGGGACAATGCTCTAATAATGATGATCATCACAATTTATTTACAACTCATGAGTTACAACTCAAAACTAGAACAAGATATGACTCTATATGAATGCCTCCGGCAGTGTACCGGGATGGGCAATGAATCAAGAGTGACATGTATGAAAATTTATGCATGGTGGCTTTGCCACAAATACGATGTCAACTACATGATCATGCAAGGCAATATGACAATTATGATGCATGTCATGATGATGAACGGAACGGTGGAAAGTTGCATGGCAATATATCTTGGAATGGCTATGGAAATGCCATAATAGGTAGGTATGGTGACTGTTTTGAGGAAAATATAAGGAGGTTTATGTGTGATAGAGCATATCGTATCACGTGGTTTGGATGCACCAGCGAAGTTTGCACCAACTCTCAAGGTGAGAAAGGGCAATGCACGGTACCGAAGAGGCTAGCAATGATGGAAGGGTGAGAGTGCGTATAATCCATGGACTCAACATTAGTCATAAAGAACTCATATACTTATTACAAAAATCTACAAGTCATCAAAACCAAGCACTACACGCATGCTCCTAGGGGGGTAGATTGGTAGGAATAGACCATCGCTCATCCCCGACCGCCACTCATAAGGATGACAATCTAAGAACACCTCATGTTTCAAATTTGTTACACAACTTTTACCATACGTGCATGGTACGGGACTTGCCAACTTCAACACAAGCATTCTTTAAATTCATAATCACCCAACTAGCATGACTCTAATATCACCACCTCCATATCTCAAAAAAATTATCAAGTATCAAATTGATCATAGCATCCAATTCACTTCCTATGATAGTTTTTATTATACCCAACTTGGATGCCCATCATTCTAGGACCAAATTTATAACCATAGAAAATACCATGCTGTTCTAAAAGACTCTAAAAATAATATAAGTGAAGCATGAGAGATTAACAATTTCTACAAAATCAAGCCACCGCCGTGCTGTAAAAAGTTTAAGTGAAGCACTAGAGAAAAACTATCTAGCTCAAAAGATATAAGTGAAGCACATAGAGTATTCTAATAAATTCCAATCAAGTGGGTTTCTCCCAAAAGGTGTGTACACCAAGGATAATTGTGGTAAACTAAAAAGCAAAGAGTAATATCATACAAGACCCTCCAAGCAAAACACATATCATGTGGCAAATAAAAATATAGCTCCAAGTAAAGTTACCGATGAACGAAGACGAAAGAGGGCATGTGTGAAGCCCCGTTACGTCCGACAGAGTCAGGCGTAATGGAAGCCGTCACTTCAGAGTTGCGCCAGGATCAGTTGAGGAGAACAGTATAATGTACAAGACGGTGCAGCTGCCATGAGTAGGCAAGCTTTTATTACATTGACACCTCAAGTGTCGACTAAGCCTAAGCGACCATGACGATAGATCGTCATCCACTTCTAGTTACGAGCCTTCTAGACCAACCATGGAGGGCATCTACTCTTCATATCCTTGATTGTCGACTTCCTCATAAACATACTTCACTTCAGAATAACCGAAGTCATTAATATGACCAGACTCATCATAAGTACCGTTCTCTATCGCCTTAGAGTTCTCATAACTCTCTTGTTCTGAAAAATAACATAAGTGCAACTGAGTACGTATAGAATACGTACTCCGCAAGTCGCCGGGAAAAGTGAATGCATAAGTCTTTAAAGAGGAAAAACTTTATCGGCCACGGTTACAACCACCGAACCATTAGCTCAAAATACTTTGTAGGTAAAAATATTTTCCCTTAACCCATTTTGTTGAAAACCAAATTTATTTATAAAATCTACTGGTGACAATGCAATGTGGGATCTTAAATCCTGTGTTAGAGGAAAACCCACACGACGCACTTCCAAACCCGAAAGCTGGGAGTGATATCACATTTACTCTGATCAGAGGTGTACTGCTTTGCCCATAGCATCACTTGGTCTAAGTCGTCCATGCGCTATCCGTGCACATGACTAGACCAAGGGACCAGAACCTTTAACCAGCCAGTACACTACCTCTGCCTTTCCACCTTGCCTTACTAAAGGCCCACGGGTCGAGACCCCTGACCGGCGGTCCCGCCCTATGGTGACTGTACCTACCCGGCTACAGCCACCTTCTCACCCATGTAGAGGCAGCTACTTGGTATGGGTAGTTGGTTCAGCCCGTCCCATTCCAGGTCTGTGGTCAGTACGATTTGCGCCGCTATAGAAGTAAGCGCCAGTTGGTTGTGTCCTAATGTGATACCCTATGTAGAGGAGCCCGCCATTGAAAGTGCAACTATCCCTAGGTGGTTTTGGTAATTCGTGTCTTCAATTGCGTTTGAATTCTCCAAACCCTTCCCTTTACATTCTTGCAAGTTGCATGCTTTACTTTCCGCTGCTCATATACTCTTTGCATGCTTGCTTGAATTGTGTTGAGATTGCTTGAATTGTGCTAACTTAGCTAAAATCTGCCAAACACTAAAATTGGGAAAAGGATAAGTTTTTATTTGGTCATGTAGTCTAATCACCCCCCTCTAGACATACTTTCGATCCTACAGCCATCCAAGCTGACCCTCCCTGGGTTGCTTTCACCAACATGAGCTCCCCTACCCACCAAATATTTATTTATATTGTAACCCTAAACGGGTCACAACTACTTAATACAGATGCTTCACCTGGTCTGGTCCAATTGCCAAATCAGTGGATCCAACTGATCCAAATTTCATTTTATTTAAGAAAAATATTTATTTTTAATTCTCATGTAAAATTTTGGAAATGACCCATAGCCCGGAAAACATTTAGACATGGTCAAGGAGATGACGACTTGTCGGATAGTGCTTCGACCAACTCGGAACCTCCGGGCGTGGCTCCTACAGATCTGAGATCGGCTCCTGATAATTATTTCACAAACTTGTTTATATTTCCTAATTTAAAATCTAAAGATCCAGCAACACGGCCATGTTGGGCAAGCCATAATTAATTAACTAGGTTGTGATACGTCCTAGTGTTTCATTGAGAGCTAAAATGCATCAAGCCATCCAAATCAGAGTAGCATGCACGTATGCCATCCAGTCCAGAGAGCAAAATAAAGATAAGTAAAAAGGAAACAGTAGCCTAGTACTGCACTACTAGTACTTTACTCGTTGAACCTAGCTCGTTTCTCTCCTCGTCTTCTCTGCTATCCCAAGAACAAAACCAGCCACCCACCTCTCTCTCTCCCCAAGAACAGAGCATGGCCGCCACCGCCTCGATCTGCCCCATCCGGGCATCTCCCGTGACACGGTGGCACCTATAGATTCTCCTCGTCTCCCTCTACCATTTCCCCCTATTTATTTTATCCGCCGCCGCCAAAAACGTCGCCACCACTCAATCCTAGCGCCGCCTGATTCAGGTCCGGTGGGCTTGCCACCGGCTGCAGCGGCAATGACGTCTCCATGCCTACATCCTCCCCCAGCGCAGCCACACGCACGAAGCGTGCGGCCACGGGTGTCGGGCGTGTGCGGCTTCACCGACGCTGCTCGGTCGCATGGCTCTGCTGCTAACTGTGGACTAGACACATCCTACTGCTACTACTGGTAAGTACTAATTCTGATTCCTTCTCCATCAAGTGTTCCAAATTTCACATCAAGTGCTTGCTAGATGTCAACGTGGGTGTGCATATATTGTTCATTTTATCTCAGGCCCAACTATAGCCCACTCAGCCATATTGCCTTCTTTCTCTTTGTTTATCTCAAGGCCACGAAATTAATCAAGATTTAATTTATGGCGTGGTCATGGTATTGCTACTGATTAGATCTAAATGTTGTTCTTAACTAGTGCTACTCATCCTTGAACACCATATAGAAGCAAATAGTGGCAGTGAAACTCCAAAATTAATTACTTGTGAGTAGATTATAAACATCAATCACTCAATGTTTGCTACAGATTGGCGGGGATTAATAATTCGAACAAGGTATACATAGGAAGATTGATCTTTTGGATACACACATACATGTCTTAGCAAGTTACCAGTACTTAGGATTTGATTCTTGGCATGTTAGATCTAGTACCAGCCGTAGATGTCATTCACAGAAACTTTTACAAGCTTTTGCAATTGATCTAATTAGTTTTGATTAACTTGGGTGTTTACGCAAGCATTTTGTTCTTTTTACAGCAAGGTAAATAGATCAAGGTAAATAGATGCTCATGGCCTGATTCAAACCGAGGTGAAGATAGATAAGAAGTCAAGCAAAAAGGGTAACACAACAAGGTACTTCATTAGTACCTGGTGGCACATGCAACCCAAAGGGCTTCATCATAGTGAAGGACAGTAGTGTGGCAGAAGGTGAAAAGGCAAGTGGTGGGGGTACTCCAGTGTATGTGTGTGTGAGGTGCATTGGACCACAGTGTAAGGAACGACTCCTATTTATAGTGGGGTTAGTAGCTATGTCGGTTTGAAGAGGCATTACATTTGGCATTCATGCGTGGTTAGGCTTGCATGCATGCCTCCACTTGTGTCTCTTGTAGGCTGTACTAGGGACAAGTGTAATTTTCTTGGCTGGCCATTAGTTGGCATTTACTTTAAAGGACAGACCCAGTGCATAGAAGCTCCCACACAAGGTGGGGTCTGGGGAGGGATTATAGGAACCTAGTCTTACCCCTGCAAAGTGCAATGCAGAGAGGCTGGTTCGAACCCAGGACCTCTTGGCACAAGTGGGGAGGACTTCACCACTGCGCCAGGCCTACTTTATGTGAAAAAAAATGAGACCAATATTTGATTATAAATTTGTAGAACATATGAAGGTTTGGAAAATATTTTGTTGTGCATGGTCAAATGCTATTTGCTATAATAAAAATTATATGTCAGGTGTTTCCATTACTTTAATTAATGTTTGGGCAACACCGTTGAAATTATCGTTATCTAATATTGACGGTTCTTACATCCTATCCCCCTTAGAGAAAATTTCGTCCTCGAAATTTAAGTTGCACCTTAAAAAGGTAAGGATATTTTTCTCGAAGCTCATCCTCTTTTTCCCAAGTTGCTTCTCGCACCGGATGATTTCCCCATTGCACCTTGCAATATTTAGTTGTTTTACTCCTGAGTTTCTTTTCCTCGGTGTCCAGAATACGACTAGGATGCTCCTCATACGTTAAGTCCTTTCGGAGGGTTAATTCTTCCTCCGAGACTCTCTCAAATGGTGGCTTTACGCTCTTGCGTAATTGGGAAACATGAAATATGTCATGAACCCCTTGTAGGTGCGTTGGCAATTCTAATTTGTACGCCACCACCCCTCTTCTTTTTAAGATCCGATAGGGACCAATATATCGCGGACTTAGTTTTCCTTGTACTCCAAAGCGCTTGACACCTTTAATTGGTGAGACTTTTAAATAAACAAAGTCTCCAGGTTGATATTGTATATCACATCGTCTCTTGTGTGCATAACTCTTTTGCCGGCTTTGCGCCGTCTTGAGCCCTCTCTAATTATGCGAACTTTTTCCTCGGTCTCTTGGACCAAGTCGGGTGCTAAGAGTTTCTTTTCTCCGGTTTCCACCCAACATATTGGGGTTCGGCATCTTCGACCGTATAAGGCCTCAAATGGGGATATACCAATACTAGCTTGGTAGCTATTGTTAAAAGCGAACTCTGCTAAGGGCAAGTGCTTGCTCCATGAGTCACCAAAATCTAGCACACAAGCCCTTAGCATGTCCTCTATGATTTGATTCACCCTCTCGACTTGACCGCTAGTCTGGGGGTGGTAAGCGGTACTAAAATCCAATTTTGTTCCTAATGCTTCTTGTAATTTTTCCCAGAACTTGGATGTAAACATAGATCCATGATCTGACACTATTCTGGAAGGTGTCCCATGTAGAGCTACTATCCTGTGGATATATAGCTCAGCAATTTTTCTCTGGAACAACCCGGGGTTAAAGGGATAAAATGGGCAGATTTAGTGAATCGGTCAACTATGACCCATATGATCTCCTCTCGTTTTCTTGTTTTGGGCAGTCCGGTGAGAAAGTCCATGTGGATTTCCTTCCATTTCCATTGTGGAATTTGAAGAGGTAGCAATACGCCTGTTGGTCGCTGGTGTTCTGCCTTGACTCTCTTACAAGTGCCACACGCGTCCACATACTGAGCAATTTCTCTTTTCATATTTCCCCACTAAAATGTACCCTTGACATCCCGGTACATTTTTGTGCTACCAGGGTGTATGGTGTACGAAGTGTTGTGTACCTCTGGAGTATTATCTGCTTAATATCCAAGATATTTGGCACACATACTCAGGTCTTATACCAAAGTGATCCGTCTTCCGCTATTCGGAATTCTGATGGTTGACCATCTTGTATTCTGCACTTTTCCTCACAAATAAACTCATCTTTGGTTTGGTTTTCCTTGATTTCGTCCAACAAATTGGGTCTGATTGCTAATGTGGCTAGGATTTTCTCAGTCGGTTTATGTATGAATTCAATTCCCATCATCTTCTGCTCAGGTATCAGATGCTTATCATAGGTTGGAATCTGGACATGATTGCATGAGGTTTTTTGGCTAAGGGCATCTGCCACCACATTAGCTTTTCCTGGGTGGTAGTTGACACTAAGGTCATAATCCTTAATGAGTTCTAACCACCGTCTTTGTCTCATATTCAACTCCTTTTGCGTGAAGATATACTAGAGGCTTTTATGGTCTGTGTATAGTTCACAACGGTTTCCATAAAGGTAGTGCCTCCACATCTTCAATGCAAATACCTCGGCAGCTAACTCGAGGTCATGGGTGGGGTAGTTTTGTTCATGGGGCTTTAACCGGCGAGAGGCATAGGCTATGGCTCTCCCATCTTGCATTAGCACACATCCCAAACTAACTCTAGAGGCATCACAATATACTGTGAATGCTATGCCTGGTTCGGGTAGAGCCAATACAGGAGCGGTTGTGAGCCGTTTCTTTAACTCCTGAAAACTTTGCTCACACTTGTCATTCCAGTCAAATGGAACTCCCTTCCTTAGTAATTTGGTCATAGGGGCTGCTTTCTGGGAGAAGCCTTCTATGAACCTTCGATAATATCCAGCTAAACCAAGGAAGCTATGAATCTCTGCTACGTTGGTTCGGGATTTCCATGCAACACTGCATCCACTTTCGCAGGATCTATGACTATCCCTTTCCCTGATATAATGTGTCCTAAGAAGGACACTTCTTCTAGCCAAAATTTACCCTTTTTGAATTTGGCATAGAGTTGTTTTTCTGTCAAGGTCCGTAGCACTATTCGGAGGTGTTCAACATGTTCCTCAATACTTCGAGAGTATATGAGGATGTCATCGATGAACACTACCACAAACTTATCTAAATAGGGTATGATGACTAGGTTCATCAGGTTCATGAACACTGCTGGTGCATTTGTGAGCCCGAAGGGAACAACCATGAATTCATGGTGACCATATCGTGTTATGAAAGCAGTCTTAATTATATCTTCTTCCTTTACTTTTAGTTGGTGGTACCCAGACCGGAGATCTATTTTTGAGAACACAGTGGCTCCTTTCAGTTGGTCAAATAGATCATCTAGTCGTGGTAGTGGGTACTTATTCTTAATGGTCGCCTCATTCAAGGCTCGATAATCCAGACATAGCCTCATACTTCCGTCCTTTTTCTTAACGAATAAGACTGGTGCTGCCCAAGGTGACACACTTGGTCTAATAAACCCCTTTTCTTCTAGTTCATCCAATTGTCTTCTTAATTCCTTTAGTTCTTCCGCGGACATACGGTATGCTTGTTTTGATATGGGTGCCGTACCTGGGATGATATCAATAGTGAACTCTATCTCCCTGTCTGGTGGCATCCCGGGTAATTCTTTCGGAAATACGTCCAAAAATTCTTGTACCATGGGTACATCTTTAGCCTCCTTTTTGTCCAAAGTGGCTACTGAGGCTGGTTTGATTTTGCTCGGGTTCTTCTACTATTAAAGGTTATCCGTTTATTTTCTGGGCTTCTCAAGGATATGGATTTTTCTGCACAATCCATTGTTGCTCCATGACTCGCTAACCAGTCCATTCCAAGAATGACATATAACCCTGTTAGGCCAAATACAAATAGGCTAGCATTAAAGATTATGCCCTCAATGCAAAAGGGACGGTAGTGGCAGACATGCTCAACAATTATTGGGCCTCCGGGTGAATCTACTTTTATGGGTTTGGCTAGGGGGGTCCGGTCCAGATTATGCGTCTCAACAAAGCGTTGTGATATGAAAGAATATGTTTCTCCTGGGTCAAACAATACTAGTCCTACTCTAGGAGGGATTAGTAGGTTACCCATCACTATGTATGAAGCTGACTCCACTTGTGCCACATCCATATGTGCTAGGCAGAATGGTCCACGTGTGAGACCACCACGACCACGCCCGCGGTTGGCAGTAGAATTCCCGTGTACTTGGGCTGAATTAGCCTGACGCTTATTTTGAGGTGGGACAGCTCCATTTGTGCCAGATTGTGGTTGACTCTTGCTTGGGCACTGGTTTTTGTAGTTTCCCTTTTGTCCACAACCAAAACATACAACACCTCGCCTTTGGGCAATATCGATCCAAGTGTGGTCTACTACACACGTGACATTTGCTAGGGGCTCTTGGAGGCATAAAAGGTGGTCTAGGAGCTTGACGGAAAGGAGGACGGATGGGCCCGACCATTGGCACGCGGACTAGGCCAACAGGATGATTTCCACTTCTCACGGCAAACCTTGGTTCCATCCTAACTTTCCTCCTGCGCTCTTCCTCTACGGCGATTTGCCGGTTCTCGATTGTAATGACTCGGTCTACTAGCTCCTGGAACTCAGTTATTTTTATAGGAGCTATAATAAGTTATATGGATGGGTTCAGTCCTTCTATGAACCGGTACACCTTTTTGGTCTCAGTGTTTGTGTCCTCTGGTGCATAGCGGGATAGTGAGTTAAATTCGTCTAGGTACTCTGCGATGGTTTTAGAACCTTGCTTAAGGTCCAGGAATTCCTTCCTTTTTATTTCCATCGCACTTTGCGGGACATAGTTATCTCGGAATCTCCTCTTAAATTCGTCCCAAGTGACTATGTGGTTTTCTGGTATGCTAATTTGGACATTTCTCCACCATGTGGCAGCAGGACCAATTAACTGATGGGATGCATACTAAACCTTTTCTTGATCCGTGCATCCCACAGTGTTAAGTTTCAGCTCTATGTCCATCAACCAATCATCTGCGGCTAATAGATTTGTGGCAGTTGAAAAGGTTTGTGGTCTAGTCTTTTGGAAGTCTCCAATCGTGACACTTCGTTCTGAGTTTTTAGTCAGTTGGCCTCTCATCATACCAAACATCTGTTCCATGAACTTATTTTGGTGTTCTAGAGAGTCTCGACAAGATTGCTCCATCCACTGGTACATTAGAGCAAGTTGATCGGATCCCAGGGCATGAGCGGGTAATGGTGGCGGTGGAGGTAACGTCACTCTAGACGGCAAATCTGCCATGTTCCTTAGCGACTCGGGCTAAATCTGATGGGTTCCCATTGTCTTCGAACGACTGACTACCAGATGCCATCGCTACCAAACTGGTGGGCAAGACATAGGTTATTACAATAGCTACTTTATGTAAAGTAATTTTATTTGTTTAATTAGCGACGAGATTTTAGCTCAAACAGTACGCATCACGCTTACCTTCCTTTACTATTCTTTGGGCATCACTTTAATCAGTGCACTTAACTGTGGGGTACTAGATTTTTATACTGGTTGTTGGCCAAAGAATAAATACAGTCAGACAAAGTGATTTTTTTATCATAGCAGAGACAAGAGATTAATCATAAGTTAAAAAAATAGAGCTACTTGCACATGCACGCCCACACACAAGCTCTTCACGTACATGACTAAAAGCATATAGTCATCAAGTGTCGGACATACATCATTTGAACTCATGAAGTGCTAGGAAAAATGTAGCAGCATCAGCACATATATACTGGCCCAACACGTGATGTATCAAGGCATGTAATTGAGTGAAGGAGATCACCAAATAAAATTTACCACACATCAGATGTCATTATGAAGTACTAGCAGCAATGTAGCAGCATCATCACATACAATATTCCATTCAACAGAGTTAGGAATGCATAAAAAAATAAAAAAAATGAACATGGAGGCACGGCACATGCATCACACGAGATCATCTAGTAATAGAATATCAGTACATCCATAAGTCCACCAGTCCACATGGATACATCACATAACATAGTAGCAACACCACATATGACTCTATGTCATGCATCATCAGGCTACAACGGCTATCTACACGTGTGCCTGGAATAGAAGTATACCTGCCGACCTATCTGTCCGTCGGAACTAGTCTGACTAACTACGGTTGTGCAAACTCTGGAAGAGTAGCTACGGCTACAAGACCTTTCCAGATATGTACAAGATCCAAAAGGACAACCTCCATGCATCTGCCTAAACATCTAATAAATGGCGGAACTAACTCTGGGAGGAGTAGCTATCTAGCATGATGCTACAACCTTGCCAGAATACTAACTACTACTACTACTAGTAGCAAGTCAATCCTCCCTGACAAGAGTACTAGATGAAACGGTGAGGAGCAAGTCGGGGTCGAGGGCAGAAGTCGGTGCAGGCAGAGACACACTCGGTACACTGATGGTGCTAAGCGGGTACTCGGAAGGAGTGTTCTCAGAGGGAGTGACGTCAGAAGTGACACGAGCTACTCTGTGGGCTGAGAAGACAACTGGCGAGAGTCAAGTGCTAGAAGCTCTAAGTAAGTGACGCCGATCACTGAAAACTCGGGGGTGCCATCAGGAGAAGGTGGAGCAGGGACGGAGGGCGAAGAACCTGGTGGAGTGTGGGGAGTGTGCTCTGGAGGTGGTGGCACTACAACGGAACTCATGGTAGGAGCAACCTGAGAGGAAGGCTCGTCGGCGACAGGAGACTCCTGGTCAATCGGGTACCCTATCTAGCCTGGAGAGGCGTAAGCTGAGCTGTCGATCTGAAGAGGGTTGAGGGCCATACCCGGACGGGTGTAGTCCCTCAACACAGAGGACATCTCGTTGTTCGCCCGCTCGAGCTCGGAGCAGCGCCTCTGAAGAGTGTCAACCTGATCTAACAGGTCCTGAACAAGCTGAGGTGTAGGTGGACGCTCGTACGGTGTGGAGGAATGTGACACTGCTCGAGAGGAGGAACCCCTGAAGACTCTAGGAGCTGGGAGGTCTGCACGAGTTGCTGGGACCGTCGGGTACAGAGGTGGACGAGCGGCAGTCGGAGCTGGTGGTGGTAAAAATGTGGGAGGTAAGACAGGAGGACGTGGTGGAAGTGGAGGGAAAGCGGAAGTGGACACAAAAGGCAAAGGAGCGACAGTGGGCGGAGGTGCAGACGAACTCCCTGCCTCCTCTAACTGATGAGGCCACTCGCCTCTGCCCACATACTCAAGAAAAGGGTGATAGACGTGGAAAAGATGTAAAGCGGCATCCCGTGCCGCACCCTGAAGTGCTAAAACCAAGTCGTAACGTGCAACACTGAACCTAGAAGGGACATCTAAGCTCTCAAGAATGTGCACCGTGACTAAGTACCCCGTGGAACATGGGTCGGGAAACACTATGTAGTATGGTGCAATCAACACACCCAGAAGACCAAGAAGCTTAACCAAGAACAGAGCAAAACCACCATACTCAGCACCCGTACCAAACAATCTACCACCCGTCATCCTACATTAAGCAATTAAGAATTTAGTTAGTTATAACACAATGCAAAATTAATTTACCTAGGACAGTAAAAATAAAAACATTTTTCTTGCACAATTGTGTGGTCTAAATTATTTAATCTTCACTTCACTTGAGTTATATTTCTTTACACAAAACGTATATATACATAGGAGAGGTAGAACTTGAGAAGGGATGATTTTTTTTTTGAAAACTCTTATTTTATTTTAGGTAAGGAGCGAACCTATCTTTCCTAGGGCTCAGACGGTCTCTAACTAAGTACATGACTATTTCCTTAACGGGGCTCTGATACCACCTCTTCTGTGACGCCCCGTTACGTCCGACAGAGTCAAGCGTAACAGAAGCCGTCACTTCAGAGTTGCGCCAGGATCAGTTAAGGAGAACAATATCATGTACAAGACGGGGCAGCTGCCATGAGTAGGCAAGCTTTTATTACATTGAAACCTCAAGGGTCGACTAAGCCTAAGCGACCATGACGATAGGTCGTCATCCACTTCTAGTTACGAGCCTTCTAGACCAACCATGGAGGGCATCTATTCTTCATATCCTTGATTGTCGACTTCCTCATAAACATAGTCCACTTCAGAATAACCGAAGTCATTAAGATGACCAGACTCATCATAAGTATCATTCTCTATCGCCTCAGAGTTCTCATAACTCTCTTGTTCTGAAAAACAACATAAGTGCAACTGAGTACGTATAAAATACGTACTCCGCAAGTCACCGGGAAAAGTGGATGCATGAGTCTTTAAAGAGGAAAAACTTTATCGGGCACGGCTACAACCACCGAGCCATTAGCTCAAAATACTTTGTAGGTAAAAATATTTTCCCTTAACCCATTTTGTTGAAAACCAAATTTAATTTATAAAATCTACTAGCGACAGAGCGACGTGGGATCTTAAATCCTGTGTTAGAGGAAAACCCGCACGACAATTTTCCAAACCCGGAAGCTGGGAGTGATATCACATTTACTCTAATCAGAGGTGTACTGCTTTGCCCATAGCATCACTTGGTCCAAGTCGTCCATGCGCTACCCGTGCACACGACTAGACCAAGGAACTAGAACCTTTAACCAGCCCGTACACTACCTCTGCTTTTCCACCTTGCCTTACTAAAGGCCCACGGGTCGAGACCCCTGACCGGCGGTCCCGCCCTAGGGAGACTGTACCTACTCGGCTACAGCCACCTTCTCACCCATGCAGAGGCAGCTACTTGGCATGGGTAGTTGGTTCAGCTCGTCCCATTTCAGGTCTATGGTCAGTATGGTTTGCGCCACTTTTGAAGTAAGCGCCAGTTGGTTGTGTCCTAATGCGATACCTTATGTAGATGAGCCCGCTATCCAAGCCGACCCTCCCTGGGTTGCTTTCACTAACATGAGCTCCCCTACCCACCAAATATTTATTAATATTGTAACCCTACCCGCGTCACAGCTACTTAATACAGATGCTTCACCTGATCTGGTCCAATTGCCAAATCAGTGGATCCACCTGATCCAAATTTCATTTTATTTATGGAAAATATTTATTTTTAATTCTTATGCAAAAGTTTGGAAATGAGCCATAGCCTGGAAAACATTTATCAAGACATGGTCAAGGAGATGACGACTTGCCGGATAGTGCTTCGACCAACTCGGAACCACCGGGCGTGGCTCCTACGGATCCGAGATCGGCTCCTGATAATTATTTCACAAACATGTTTATATTTCCTAATTTAAAATCTAAAGATCCAGCAACACGGCCATGTTGGGCAAGCCATAATTAATTAACTAGGTTGTCATACGCCTTAGTGTTTCATTGAGAGATAAAATGCATCAAGCCATCCAAATCAGAGTAGCATGCACGTATGCCATCCAGTCCAGAGAGTAAAAAAAATAAGTAAAAAGGAAACAGTAGCCTAGTACTGCACTACTAGTATTTTACTCGTTGAACCCAGCTCGTTTCTCTCCTCGTCTTCTCTGCTATCCCAAGAACAGAACCAGCCACCACCACTCTCTCTCTCTCCCCAAGAACAGAGCATGGCCGCCGCCGCCTCGATCTGCCCCATCCGGGCATCTCCGGCGACACGGTGGACACCTACAGATTCTCCTCGTCTCCCTCTACCATTTCCTCCTATTTATTTTATCCGCCGCCGCCAAAAACGTCACCACCACTCAATCCTAGCGCCACCTGATTCAGGTCCGGTGGGCTTGCCACCGGCTGGAGCGGCAACAACGTCTCCATGCCTACATCCTCCCCCAGCTTAGCCACACGCACGAGGCGTGCAGCCACGGGCGTCGGGCGTGTGCGGCCTCACCGGTGCTGCTCGGTCGCATGGATCTGCTGCTAACGGTGTGGACTAGCCACATCCTACTGCGACTACTGGTAAGTACTAATTCTGATTCCTTCTCCATCAAGTGTTCCAAATTTTACATCAAGTGCTTGCTAGATGTCAACGTGGGTGTGCATATATTGTTCATTTTATCTCAGGGCCTACTATTGCCCACTCAGCCATATTGCCTTCTTTCTCTTTGTTTATCTCAAGGCCACGAAATTAGTCAAGATTTAATCTATGGCGTGGTCATGGTATTGCTACTGATTAGATCTAAATGTTGTTCCTAACGAGTGCTACTTATCCTTGAACACCATATAGAAGCAAATAGTGGCAGTGAAACTCCAAAATTAATTACTTGTGAGTAGAATATAAACATCAATCACTCAATGTTTTCTACAGATTGGCGGGGATTAATAATTAGAACAAGGTAGTGTACACATGAAGATTGATCTTTTGGATACACACATACATGTCTTAGCAAGTTACTAGTACTTAGGATTTGATTCTTGGCATGTTAGATCTAGTACCAGCCGTAGATGTCCTTCACAAAAACTTTTAAAGCTTTTGCAATTGATATAATTAGTTTTGATTAACTTGGGTGTTTACGCAAACATTTTGTTCGTTTTACAGTAAGGTAAATAGATCAAGGTGAATAGATTTTTTTTTGGAAAAGGGGATGTACCCCAGCCTCTGCATCAGAAAGATGCATATGGCTCATATTATTAAAAGGATAGTCCAGTAGCAAAGTCTCGAAAGGTCATAGTACAAACATAAACAAAAGCTCTAAAGAGGAAAGGCCCAAAGCCACAATCGGCTGGCAAAACAATAGGATCACTACATGTCTATCCTATTACATGACCGCCATCCAAACTGGTTGAAAATATCCCGAGCTACCATCTCCCATCGGGTAGACGCAGTAACCAAACGCTCCCTGGCCTCCGTCGGAGTGAGTAGCGACCACATACGGATGAACGCCGTGGCCCTGAAGATAACTTGCAAAAAGTGAATGGTTGTTGATCTGTTAAAGACTAAGTCATTTCTGCAGTTCCATATTGCCCACAAAAGTGCACAAACGCCAACCCGAATGTTCATGGACTAATTCAAATCGAGATGAAGATAGATAAAAAGTCAAGCAAAAAGGGTAACACAACAAGGTACTTGATTAGTACTTGGTGGCGCATGCCCAAAGGGCTTCACCGTAGTGAAGGACAGCAGTGTGGCAGAAGGTGAAAAGGCAAGTGGTGGGGGTACTCCAGTGTATGTGTGTGTGTGAGGTGGAATGGACCATAGTGAAAGGAACGGCTCCTATTTGTAGTGGGGTTAGTAGCTATGAAGGTTTGGAGAGGCATTACATCTGGCATGCATGCGTGGTTAGGCTTGCATGCATGCCTCCACTTGTGTCTCTTGTAGGCTGTACTAGGGACAAGTGTAATTTGCTTGGTTGGCCATTAGTTGGCATTTACTTTATGTGAAAAAAATGAGACCAAGATCTGATTATAAATTTGTAGAACATATGAAGGTTTGGAAAATATTTTGTTCTGCATGGTCAAATGCTATTTGCTATAATAAAAATTAAATGTGAGGTGTTTCCATTATTTTAATTAATGTTTGGGCAATGCCGTTAAAATTATCGTTATCTAATTTTGACGGTTCTTACATCCTATCCCCCTTAGAGAAAATTTCACCCTCGAAATTTAAGTTGCACCTTGAAAAGGTAAGGATATTTTTCTCGAAGCTCATCCTCTTTTTCCCAAGTCGCTTCTCGCACCGGATGATTTCCCCATTGCACCTTGCAATATTTAGTTGTTTTACTCCTGAGTTTCTTTTCCTCGATGTCCAGAATACGACTAGGATGCTCCTCATACGTTAGGTCCTTTCGGAGGGTTAATTCTTCCTCCGAGACTCTCTCAAATGGTGGCTTTACATTCTTGCGTAATTGGGAAACATGAAATACGTCATGAACCCCTTGTAGGTTTGTTGGCAATTCTAATTTGTACGCCACTGTCCCTCTTCTTTTTAAGATTCGATAGGGACCAATATATCGTGTACTTAGTTTTCCTTGTACTCCGAAGCGCTTGACACCTTTAATTGGTGAGACTTTTAAATAAACAAAGTCTCCGGGTTGAAATTGTATATCACGTCGTCTCTTGTCCGCATAACTCTTTTGCCGGCTTTGCGCCGTCTTGAGCCGCTCTCTAATTATGCGAACTTTTTCCTCGGTCTCCTGGACTAAGTCGGGTGCTAAGAGTTTCTTTTCTCCGGTTTCCACCCAATATATTGGGGTTCGGCAACTTCGACCGTATAAGGCCTACCAATACTAGCTTGGTAGCTATTGTTATAAGCGAACTCTGCTAAGTGCAAGTGCTTGCTCCATGAGTCACCAAAATATAGCACACAAGCCCTTAGCATGTCCTCTATGATTTGATTCACCCTCTCGACTTGACCGCTAGTCTGGGGGTGGTAAGCGGTACTAAAATCCAATTTTGTTCCTAATGCTTCTTGTATTTTTTCCCAGAACTTGGATGTAAACATAGATCCACGATCTGACACTATTCTGGAAGGTGTCCCATGTAGAGCTACTATCATGTGGATATATAGCTCAGCCAATTTTTCTCTAGAACAACCCGGGGCTAAAGGGATAAAATGGGCAGATTTAGTGAGTCGGTCAACTATGACCCATATGATATCCTCTCGTTTTCTTGTTTTGGGCAGTCCGGTGATAAAGTCCATGTGGATTTCCTCCCATTTCCATTGTGGAATTTGGAGAGGTTGCAATAATCCTGGTGGTCGCTGGTGTTCTGCCTTGACTCTCTTACAAGTGTCACACTCGTCCACATACTAAGCAATTTCTCTTTCCATATTTCTCCACCAACATGTACCCTTGACATCCCGGTACATTTTTGTGCTACCAGGGTGTATGGTGTACGGAGTGTTGTGTGCTTCCTGGAGTATTATCTGCTTAATATCCAAGATATTTGGCACACATACTCGAGTTTAATACCAAAGTGATCCGTCTTCCGCTATTCGGAATTCTGATGGTTGACCATCTTGTATTCTGCGCTTTTCCTCACAAATAAACTCATCTTTGGTCTGGTTTTCCTTGATTTCGTCGAACAAATTGGGTCTGATTGCTAATGTGGCTAGGATTTTCTCAACCGGTTTATGTATGAATTCAATTCCCATCATCTTCGGCTCAGGTATCATATGCTTATCATAGGTTGGCATCTTGACATGATTGCATGAGGTTTTTCGGCTAAGGGCATCTGCCACCACATTAGCTTTTCCTGGGTGGTAGTTGACACTAAGGTCATAATCCTTAATGAGTTCTAATCATCGTCTTTGTCTCATATTCAACTCCTTTTGCGTGAAGATATACTTGAGGCTTTTATGGTCTGTGTATAGTTCACAACGGTTTCCATAAAGGTAGTGCCTCCACATCTTCAATACAAATACCACGGCAGCTAACTCGAGGTCATGGGTGGGGTAGTTTTGTTCATGGGGCTTTAACTGGCGAGAGGCATAGGCTATGGCTCTCCCATCTTGAATTGGCACACATACCAAACCAACTCTAGAGGCATCACAATATACTGTGAATGCTTTGCCTGGTTCGGGTAGAGCCAATACAGGAGCGGTTGTGAGCCGTTTCTTTAACTCCTGAAAACTTTGCTCACACTTGTCATTCCAGTCAAATGGAAATTCCTTCCTTAGTAATTTGGTCATAGGGGCTGCTTTCTAGGAGAAGCCTTCTATGAACCTTCGATAATATCCAGCTAAACCAAGGAAGCTATGAATCTCTGTTACGTTGGTTGGGGATTTCCATGCCAACATTGCATCCACTTTAGCAGGATCTACGGCTATCCCTTTCCCTGATATAATGTGTCCTAAGAAGGACACTTCTTCTAGCCAAAATTCACACTTTTTGAATTTGGCATAGAGTTGTTTTTCTCTCAAGGTCTGTAGCACTATTCGGAGGTATTCAACATGTTCCTCAATACTTCGAGAGTATATGAGGATGTCATCGATGAACACTACCACAAACTTATCTAAATAGGGCATGAGGACTAGGTTCATCAGGTTCATGAAAACTGCTGGTGCATTTGTTAGCCCGAAGGGAACAACCATGAATTCATGGTGACCATATCGGGTTATGAAAGCAGTCTTAGGTATATCTTCTTCCTTTACTTTTAGTTGGTGGTACCCAGACCGGAGATCTATTTTTGAGAACACAGTGGCTCCTTTCAATTGGTCAAATAGATTATCTATCCGTGGTAGTGGGTACTTATTCTTAATGGTCGCCTCATTCAAGGCTCGATAATCCACACATAGCCTCATACTTCCGTCCTTTTTCTTAACGAATAAGACTGGTGCTGCCCAAGGTGACACACTTGGTCTAATAAACCCCTTTTCTTCTTGTTCATCCAATTGTTTTCTTAATTCCTTTAGTTCTTCCGCGGACATACAGTATGCTCATTTTGATATGGGTGCTGTACCTGGGATGATATCAATAGTGAACTCTATCTCCCTGTCTGGTGGCATCCCGGGTAATTCTTCCAGAAATACGTCCAAAAATTCTTATACCAGGTACATCTTTAGCCTTCTTTTTGTCCAAATTGGCTACTGAGGCTTGGTTTCGTTTCGCTCGGGTTCTTCTACTACTAAAGGTTATCCGTTTATTTTTTGGGCTTCTCAAGGATATGGATTTTTCTGCACAGTCCATTCTTGCTCCATGACTCGCTAGCCAGTCCATTCCAAGAATAACGTCTAACCCTCTTAGGCCAATTAAAAATAGGCTAGCATTAAAGGTTATGCCCTCAATGCAAATGGGACGATTGTGGCAGACATTCTCCACAATTAGGCCTCTCGGTTAACCTACTTTTATGGGTTTGGCTAGGGGGGTCCGGTCCAAATTATGTGTCTCAACAAAGCGTTGTGATATGAAAGAATGTGTTGCTCCTGGGTCAAACAATACTAGTCCTACTCCAGGAGGGATTAGTAGGTTACCCGTCACTATGTCTGAAGCTGACTCCACTTGTGCCACATCCATATGTGCCAGGCGGAATGGTACACGTGTGAGAGCGCCACGACCACGCCCGCGGTTGGCAGTAGACGCATTCCCATGTACTTGGGCTGAATTAGCCTGGCGCTTATTTTGAGGTGGGACAGCTCCATTTGTGCCAGATTGTGGTTGACTCTTGCTTGGGCACTGGTTTTTGTAGTGTCCCTTTTGTACACAACCAAAACAAACAACACTCGCCTTTGGGCAATCTCGAGCCAAGTGTGGTCCACTGCACACGCGACATTTGATAGGGGCTCTCAGAGGCATAAAAGGTGGTCTAGGAGCTTGACGGAAAGGAGGACGGATGGGCCCGACCATTGGCACGCGGACTAGGCCAACAGGACGATTTCCACTTCTCACGGCAAACCTTGGGTCCATCCTAGCTTTCTTCCTGCGCTCTTCCTCTACGGCGATTTGCCGGTTCTCGATTGTAATGACTCGGTCTACTAGCTCCTGGAACTCAGTTATTTTTATAGGAGCTATAATAAGTTGTATGGATGGGTTCTGTCCTTCTATGAACCGGTACACCTTTTTGGTCTCAGTGTTTGTGTCATCTGGTGCATAGCGGGATAGTGAGTTAAATTCATCTAGGTACTCTGCGATGGTTTTAGACCCTTGATTAAGGTTCAGGAATTCCTTCATTTTTATTTCCATCGCAATTTGCGGGACATAGTTATCTTGGAATATCCTCTTAAATTCGTCCCAAGTGACTATGTGGTTTTCTGGTATGATAATTTGGACATTTCTCCACCATGTGGCAGCAGGACCAATTAACTGATGGGATGCATACCAAACCTTTTCTTGATCCGTGCATCCCATAGTGTTTAGTTTCAGCTCTACGTCCATAAACCAATCATCTGCGGCTAATGGATCAGTGGCAGTTGAAAAGGTTGGTGATCTAGTATTTTGGAAGTCTCCAATCATGACACCTTGTTCTGAGTTTTTAGTCAGTTGGCCTCTCATCATACCTAACATCTGTTCCATGAACTTATTTTGGTGTTCTAGAGAGTCTCGACGAGATTGCTCCATCCACTGGTACATTTGAGTAAGTTGATCGGATGCTGGGGCATGAGGGGGTAATGGTGGCGGTGGAGGTAACGTCACTCTAGACGGCAAATCTGCCATGTTCCTTAGCGACTCGGGTGCTAAATCTGATGGGTTCCCATTGTCTTCGAACGACTGACTACCAGATGCCATCGCTACCAAACTGGTGGGCAAGACATAGGTTATTACGATAGCTACTTTATGTAAAATAATTTTATTTGTTTAATTAGCGATGAGATTTTAGCTCAAACAGTAGGCATCACGCTTACCTTCCTTTATTATTCTTTGAGCATCACTTTATCAGTGCACTTAACAGTGGCATACTAGATTTTTTTACTGGTTGTTGGCCAAAGAATAAATACGGTCAGACAAAGTGATTTTTTTTATCATAACAGAGACAAGAGATTAATCATAAGTTAAAAAAATAGAGCCACTTGCACATGCACGCCCACGCACAAGCTCTTCACGTACATGACTAAAAGCATATACTCATCAAGTGTCGGACATACATCGTTTGAACTCATGAAGTGCTAGGAAAAATGTAGCAGCATCAGCACATATATACTGGCCCAACACGTGATGTATCAAGGCATGTAATTGAGTGAAGGAGATCACCAAATAAAATTTACCATACATCAGATGTCATTATGAAGTACTAGCAGCAATGTAGCAGCATCATCACATACAATATTCCATTCAACAGAGTTAGGAATGCATAAAAAATTATATAAAAAATGAACATGGAGGCATGGCGCATGCATCACACGAGATCATCTAGTAATAGAATATCAGTACATCCATAAGTCCACCAGTCCACATGGATACATCACATAACATAGTAGCAATATCACATATGACTCTATGTCATGCATCATCAGGCTACCACGGCTATCTACCCGTGTGCCTGGAACAGAAGTATACCTGCCGACCTAGCTGTCCGTCGGAACTAGTCTGACTAACTACGGTTGTGCAAACTCTGGAAGGGTAGCTACGGTTACAAGACCTTTCCAGATATGTACAAGATCCAAAAGGACAACCTCCATGCATCTGCTTAAACCTCTAATAAGTGGCGGAACTAACTCTGGGAGGAGTAGCTATCTAGCACGATGCTACAACCTTGCCAGAATACTAACTACTACTACTGGTAGCAAGTCAATCCTCCCTGATAAGAGTACTAGGTGAAACGGTGAGGAGCAAGTCAGGGTCGAGGGCAGAAGTCGGTGCAGGCAGAGACACACTCGGTGCAGCAGCATCAGACTCAGGTACGCTGATGGTGCTAAGCGGGTACTTAGAAGGAGTGTGCTCAGAGGGAGTGATGTCAGAAGCGACACGAAGGTACTCCGTGGGCTAAGAAGACAGCTGGTGGGAGTCAAGTGCTAGAAGCTCTGAGTAAGTGACGCCGATCACTGGAAACTCGGGGGTGCCATCAGGAGAAGGTGGAGCAGGGACGGAGGGCGGAGAACCTGGTGGAGTGTGGGAAGTGTGCTCTGGAGGTGGTGGCACTACAACGGAACTCAGGGTAGGAGCAACCTAAGAGGAAGGCTCGTCGGCGACAAGAGACTACTGGTCAATAGGGTACCCTATCTGGCCTGGAGAGGCGGAAGGTGAGCTGTCGATCTGAAGAGGGTTGAGGGCCATACCCGGACGGGTGTAGCCTCTCAACGCATCTCGATGTTCGCCCGCTCGAGCTCGGAGCAACGCCTCTGAAGAGTGTCAACCTGATATAACAGGTCCTGAACAAGCTGAGGTGCAGGTGGACACTCGTACGGTGTGGAGGGACGTGACACTGCTCTAGAGGAGGAACCCCTGAAGACTCTTGGAGCTGGGCGGTCTGCACGAGTGGGTGGGACCGTCGGGTATAGAGGTGGACGAGCGGCAGCCGGAGCTGGTGGTGGTAAAAATGTGGGAGGTAAGACAGGAGGACGTGGTGGAAGTGGAGGGAAAGCGGAAGTGGACGTAAAAGGCGAAGGAGCGACAGTGGGCGAAGGTGCTGACGAACTCCCTGCCTCCTCTAACTGATGAGGCCACTCGCCTCTGCCCACGTACTCAAGGAGAGGGTGACAGGCGTGGAAAAGGTGTAAAGCGGCATCCCGTGCCGCACCCTGAAGTGCTGAAACAAAGTCGTAACATGCAACACTGAACCTAGAAGGGACATCTAAGCTCTCAGGAATGTGCACCATGACTAAGTACCCCGTGGAACACGGGTCATGAAACACTGTGTAGTATGGTGCAATCAACACACCCAGAAGACCAAGAAGCTCAACCAAGAACAGAGCAAAACCACCATACTCAGCACCCGTACCAAACAACCTACCACTCGTATCCTACATTAAGCAATTAAGAATTTAGTTAGTTATATTGTGTGGTCTAAATTATTTAATCTTCACTTGACTTGAGTTATATATTTTTACACAAAACGTATATATACATAGGAGAGGTAGAACTTGAGAAGGGATGATTTTTTTTGAAAACTCTTATTTTACTTTAGGTAAGGAGCGAACCTATCTTTCCTAGGGCTCGGACGGTCTCTAACTAAGTACATGACTGCTCCTTTAGCAGGGCTCTGATACCACCTCTTCCGTGACGCCCCGTTACGTCCGACAGAGTCAGGCGTAACGGAAGCCGCCACTTCAGAGTTGCACCAGGATCAGTTAAGGAGAACAGTATCATGTACAAGACGGTGCAGCTGCCATGAGTAGGCAAGCTTTTATTACATTGACACCTCAAGTGTCGACCAAGCCTAAGCGACCATGACGATAGATCGTCATCCACTTCTAGTTACGAGCCTTCTAGACCAACCATGGTGGGCATCTACTCTTGATAGCCTTGGTTGTCGACTTCCTCTTAAACATACTCTACTTCAGAATAACCGAAGTCATTAATATGACCAGACTCATCATAAGTACCGTTCTCTATCGCCTTAGAGTTCTCATAACTCTCTTGTTTTGAAAAACAACATAAGTGCAACTGAGTACATATAAAATACGTACTCCACAAGTCACCTGGAAAAGTGGATGCATGAGTCTTTATAGAGGAAAAACTTTATCGGCCACGGCTACAACCATCGAGCCATTAGCTCAAAATACTTTGTAGGTAAAAATATTTTCCCTTAACCCATTTTGTTGAAAACCAAATTTTATTTATAAAATCTACTGGTGACAGAGCGACGTGGGATCTTAAATCCTGTGTTAGAGGAAAACCACACGACGCACTTCCAAACCTGGAAGCTGGGAGTGATATCACATTTACTCTGATCATAGGTGTACTGCTTTGCCCATAGCATCACTTGGTCCAAGTCGTCCATGTGCTACCCGTGCACACGACAAGACCAAGGAACCAGAACCTTTAACGAGCCCGTACACTACCTCTGCTTTTCCACCTTGCCTTACTAAAGGCCCGCAGGGCGAGACCCCTGACCGGCGGTCCCGCCCTAGGGTGACTGTACCTACCCGGCTACAGCCACCTTCTCACCCATGCAGAGGCAACTACTTGGCATGGGTAGTTGGTTCAGCCCGTCCCATTCCAGGACTATGGTCAGTACGGTTTGCGCCGCTTTTGAAGTAAGCGCCTGTTGGTTGTGTCCTAATGTGATACCCTCTATAGAGGGGCCCTCCGTCCAAGCCTACCCTCCCTGGGTTGCTTTCACCAACATGAGCTCCCCTACCCACCAAATATTTATTTATATTGTAACCCTACCCGGGCCACAGCTACTTAATACAGATGCTTCACCTGATCTGGTCCAATTGCCAAATCAGTGGATCCACCTGATCCAAATTTCATTTTGTTTATGAAAAATATTTATTTTTAATTCTTATGCAAAATTTTGGAAATGACCCATAACCCAGAAAACATTTATCAAGACATGGTCAAGGAGATGACGACTTGCCGGATAGTGCTTCGTCCAACTCGGAACCACCGGGCGTGGCTCCTACGGATCCGAGATCGGCTCCTGATAATTATTTCACAAACATGTTTATATTTCCTAATTTAAAATCTAAAGATCTAGCAACACGGCCATGTTGGGCAAGCCATAATTAATTAACTAGGTTGTGATACGTCCTAGTGTTTAATTGAGAGATAAAATGCATCAAGCCATCCAAATTAGAGTAGCATGCACGTATGCCATCCAGTCCAGAGAGTAAAAAAAAAGATAAGTAAAAAGGAAACAGTAGCCTAGTACTGCACTACTAGTACTTTAGAACATCTCCAGCTGTTGGCCCCCCCAGGATGCATAAAAATCGTCCCTAGGGCCGAGCCGGTGATACATTCGGCACTGGAGGCGGTTTTGCGCCCAGTCGTCGCCCTCAGCTCGCCCACAGATGCCGATGTTGGCCCACTTTTCAAGCCCCATTTCGGCGAAAAGGGCCCATATGGGCGAGAATAGGTCCATATTCGGCATGGTTCGCCGTGGCTCGACGTTCAGTTATCAACATAAATTTATTTTTATCACATATTTCATCACAGAAAAATCAAATACTTTAACAAAATAGTACAACAACAAATAGTTCAATAAAAATTATATAGTTCAACAAATAAAAACTCATATTTCATCACACGTCGCGCCCGGCGTCGCCCTTGAGCCTCCATAGGTGCTCTATCAGATCTTGCTGCAGTTGATGATGCACCTGTGGGTCTCGGATCTCCTGACGCATACTGAGGTAGGCAGTCCAGGTTGCCGGTAGCTAGTGATCAACTTGGGCAAGAGGACCATGCCTGTGGTATGGTTCAGTGTCAAACACTGGCTCTTCTTGCTCGCTCTCAATGATCATCTTATGCAAGATGACACAGCAAGTCATGATATCCCACATTTGATCTTTAAACCAGGTCTGAGCGGGGTACCGGACAACAGCAAATCGAGATTGGAGCACATCAAATGCCCGCTCGACATCCTTCCTGCAAGCCTTCTGAATCTTCGCAAACCAGGCGTTCTTGCCTCTTGGCACAAGGTTTGTTATGGTCTTCACAAATGTCGACCATCTCGGATAGATGCCATAAGTTAGATAGTACCCCTTGTTGTAGTGCCGCCCATTGATCTCGAAGTTCACCGGAGGGGAATGACCTTCAACAAGCTTGGCAAAGACATGAGAGCACCGCAGCACGTTGATGTCATTGTGAGTTCCTGGCATACCAAAGAAGGATTGCCAAATCCAGAGGTCCTGTGTGGCCACCGCCTCAAGTACCACACTGCAACCACCTTTGGCGCCTTTGTACATCCCCTGCCAAGCAAATGGGCAATTTTTCCATTTCCAATGCATGTAGTCGATGCTTCCAAGCATCCCAGGAAATCCTCTTGCTGCATTCTGTGCTAGGATCTGAGCAGTGTCTTCCGCATTGGGTGTTCTCAAGTATTGCGGTCCAAACACTGCCACCACTGCCCGACAGAACTTATAGAAAAACTCTATGCTGGTGGACTCGACCATGCTCCCATAGTCGTCCTGTGAGTCACCGGGAGCTCCGTATGCAAGCATCCTCCTCGCTGTCCTGCACTTTTGGATCGAGGTGAATCCAAGTTTGCTGGTGCAATCCATCTTGCATTTGAAGCAGTTGTCGAACTCCCGGATGGAATTCACAATCCTGAGGAAGAGCTTTCGGCTCATCCGATAACGGCGCCGAAATGTTTTGTCACCGTGAAGTGGAGCATCGGCGAAGTAGTCGGAGTAGAGCATGCAGTAGCCTTCGAGAGGATGCCGGTTCTTTGCTTTCACCCGCCCCGGCGTTGAGACACCTCGCCGCGGCTTTTCATTGCTCACCAGCAGTTGGGCGAGGGCGGCTGATACGTCTCCAACGTATCTATAATTTTTGATTGTTCCATGCTATTATATTACCCCTTTTGGATGTTTATGGGCTTTATTTTACACATTTATATCATTTTTGGGACTAACCTACTAACCCGAGGCCCAGACCGTATTGCTATTTTTTTGCCTATTTCAGTATTCCGAAGAAAAGGAATATCAAACGGAGTCCAAACAGAATGAAACCTTCGGTGTAACATCCCAAATTTTCAATTTGGAATGTTATACATAGGTCATCCATGCATATCATATTTTATTATATTTCCGCTCTGCAAATCCTCGAAATCCTAATCAACTCGAGGACCCTCGGAGAGAGTTGAGGATTTCCCGTTTTTCATATTTGATTGTTATCAAATAGTGAAACGAGGATTTTTGATTTTAATTATTTTTCTCTTCGAAAAATATTTCTTATAAAAATATACGAGAAGAGATAATATGACTTCTCCAAAATAATTGAAATATTGGAGGAAAAATGTTAAAATCATTTATTTGTTTTTATTTGAGTTTATTGGATTTTATTCGCATTAGAAAAATATATGCACATTTTTAAAATTGCATATATGGGCCAAGAAAATGTACATCTCATTCTAAATATTTTATTTGGACGGTGAAAATTTGATTTGGCATTTTTAGGTTTTTATTTTATTTTCTAGGATTTTATTTCTTCCGGCAAAATTATATATATAAAAAAAACTTCCCCGCGCCCGACCGGGCCTAAGGCCCAGCCAAGCAGGCCGGCCCGCGCCAGCCGCCGCGCCGCGCGCGCGCGCGCGTCCCTGCCGCCGCTCGGTTGAGGAGTCCGAGCCGGACTCCGCCGCCGCCGCCGCCTTGGCCCCTCCTCCAAGCCGCCTCCCCCTTTAAATACCACCCCGGGGCCCCCCTGGAGCCCCAAGTCGCCGCCGCAGCAGCCCCTCGCCTGCCCCGCCACCGCAGCCGCCCGCCGCCGCTGCAGCCGCCCGCGCTGCCGCCTGCTGCCGCCCACGTCGCCTGCCCCGCGCCGCCGAGCCGCCCCACCGCCCCGCAAGCCCGCCGCCGAGCCCCGGCTCGCCGGAGTTGCCTCGCCGGAGGTAACGCACCGGATTCCGAGCCGCCGGTTTTTTTAAAACCGTTCAGTTTTTTTAGAAACCCTAGTTCGGTTTTTTTAGTTTCGGTTCGCCGGTTTTTCTCGGTTCGACTATTTAGCGGACATTCGTCCGTACGTTCGTTTAAATGAACGGTTTTCTTCCGTTAGTTACAGATAACGAACGCTCGTTCGTTAGCCTTTGTTAGTTTTCTTTTATCGGATTTATCTGCGATTATTTTCAGTTGTGATTTCGGATCCGATCTTAGTTTCTGTTTTTCTTTTTGCTCGTTAGTCGGAATCAGGTGATTCAAACGCCTAGAGTTTCGTCTCGAGACCCTCTTTCTGTTTAATCAACTCAAACAAGATTTTGATACTGTAAAAATTTGACCTTAGTTCAGATTAGTAAACGGATCTTGTTTCTTTCGCCGTTTGAGTTTCGTGGCTCAGTTTGATTTGATTCTTTTTGCAAACCGGAGTTCTTAAGTTGAACTTTCTGGTCAACCTCTTTATTTTGAAGTTTTGCTTGTGCATCTTTGCTTGTTGCTTATATATTCTATTGTTTGTTTGCGATAGAATTCCTGGAGTGCGAAGCGTGTTACTACGAGTCTCTAGGATTCACGGATCGTCGGCAAGGCAAGTAACACATTGATCATACTCTTTTCATACCCAGTTTTTATTGCATTAGTTCAATCCTCAAACATTACATGATTAGGATGTCATTAATTTGTGGGTTTTGGGAAGTAGTTGATGAGGTAGAACCGATTGTCCTGTTTATTATCAAACCCTTGGGAGTTACTTCTACGTGTTGCTTATTTTTCCATGCTATGCTCGTAGACGTGGTTTGGATTTGAGTGAATCCATGACAGATGTGAGATTGTTAATTAATGGTTTACTTAAGGTGGCAACTTAAAATTCACATCTGGGTGGATTGAGGCACCTGGGGAACCCAGTGTTGTCTATATTTTTTTTGGAAATCCCGGGGTAACCGTGTGATCTTCCTATGGACCACCACATCTGGGTGGATTGAGGCTTAAAGGGAACTGAGATGATTCATGCTAGAAACTTCCGTGTGCAGCCACAAGCTACTATGGGCTCTAGCATAGTTGAGTAAGTTACTTGAAGCTCTTGAAGAGGTAGATCAGCAGGTAGTGGGTTTTGTAGGTGTGGTATGGTCTACCCGGAGTAGGGAGTTAATGTTTCTGAAAGACTATGTCTCGGTCATCTGTTTCTCAAACACCATGTAGTGCGAGAAATCCAACGGAAGCGATCGAGTCTTGTGGGGAAAAGTGCGCAAACCTCTACAGAGTGTACAATCTAATCATGGTTAGTCGTGTCCCCGGTTATGGACAATTCTTGAGTATCTAGTACTTGAGTTATCACATGTATCTCATCACTCTTAATTAATATTGTTGGGTTGTTAATTAGTTAATTTGGGATTGAGTTGGGGTTATACCTTCTCAATGTTTCAACCACCATGATAGTTAAATTAAAATTTATTCCTTTGTTGTAGGGAAAAAGTTGCTTTTCGCAAAACCTTAACCATAGAGCTTTCCACCAGCCAAATATGCATGTAGTGATAGCATTATTCTGTTCTTGCTCTACTTTGTTATATTGCTAGCATATTCCATGTGCTGACCCGTTTTCGGGCTGCAACGTATTATGTTGCAGACTTTTCAGATGAGGAGTAAGGTTCGTTAGGTCGTTGTCGTGCAGCTCAGCTATGCCGTTGGAGTTGATGGACTCACTTTATCTTCCAAGCCTTCCGCTGTTATCGCATTAGATGGCCTTAAGCCATATTATTGTAATAAGTTCTCTTTTGAGACATTCGATGTAATAAGTGTGTGATTGCTACTCTATTATAAATCCTTTGAGTACTGTGCTTGTCAGTATTACTAATCCAAGGAGGACACTGAGGCACAGAGACTTGACCGTTTGAGGTCAGGTCGCTACAAGATGGTATCAGAGCACATGTTGAGTGTAGGACACGACCACTAAGATAAACCATAGGTCACTCCTCTCTACTCATTTCTGACTCCTCTCCTTTTTCCACTCTTTAGGATGACGGAGATGAAGAACAAGTTCACGCAACCGGATGAGGATACACCTTTTGGACACCACTTGAAGGAAGTCACTAGGTACTTGAACATTGGAATACCAAGTTTCACCGGGACGTACAATGCCACCTTACCAGAAGAGGAGCGCTGGATGATTCAAGTACAAGTTCCAGGAAGGATGTTCTCGCCAACTTCTAAACCCATAGAATTTTCTTTCGATGCACCAACCTGGAGTCTAGGCAAGAGCATGGCAGCCCACATTACCATGGGACGCATTGCAGAAGTCTACAACAGGGAACTCAAGGACACTACCTATCAAATATGTGGGCGCCGAGACGAGCAATGGGAAATGATCAGCACCAGGAAGGATAGATCCATTGCAGCTTTTATCCAGGAGCTAAACCAGCACATTCGGCGTCAGGAGAACCAGATGTGCGCAGACATGATGGAATTGAAGAAGGCGAAGACTTGGATCATCAAGCTGGAAGAAGAACTCAAGTTCACACGCGATGGATATGAGGAGGAAATCAAGACACTACTGGAGAAGAACGACGACCTGGTTAAGAAGATCGGAATATTCATGGGAGGACCAGCACCGAGAGACGAAGACGACGACCCCACTTGCCCGGACAACTACATCATCATCGACGACACCGATTCTGATCCTAGTGATGATGACTATGAAGACGAAGCTGGAGCAGACATTATGAAATCTTCCACTGATCAAAATTTCTAGATGACCACCATATATTAGTAGTATTCCCCCATGTATTTAGTAGTAGTTGAGCACTTTTGCGATAGTTCTAGACCGTTGTATGCCCTTGCTTGATTGATTGAGTGAAATGATTGTGTTTGTCTCATGTGCATATGGGTAGTGCTTTCTCGCTAGACCTTTTTCTATTCTAATCTCTTCCATCTAAACCCATCAGATGCCTCCGAGACGTGACATCGGTTTTGCTTTCCCACCAGAGCTCACCCAGTTGATCCAGCAGCAGAATGCTTTGATGCAATTGCTAGTTCATAACTAGGGCAACAACAACAACAACAACAACAACAACAACAACAACAACAACAACAACAACAACAACAACAACAACAACAACCCGCCACCAATGAACAACCTAGCCCGTTTTCTAAGGTTACAGCCGCCGGTGTTTTCCAGTAGCACCGAGCCAATAGTTGTTGATGATTGGCTACGCCGTATCGGAAGGGAGTTGACCACCGCAGGGTGCACGGATGCGGAGAAGGTGCATTTTGCCACACACCAATTGGATGAACCTGCAGCATCATGGTGGGAGAATTTTACAACCACCTATCCTATCGACACCGTCACATGGGCTCAGTTTCAGCAGGCTTTTCATACTGCCCATGTTTCCACTGGAGCTATGCAGATGAAGAAGCAAGAGTTTCGCAACTTACACCAGGGGAACCATACTGTTGGCCAGTACGTGGATGATTTTAGCAAGTTATCACGCTATGCCCCCAATGATGTGGCCACAGATGCCGCGAAGCAGGAGAAGTTTATGGAAGGGTTGAATGATGAGATGAGTATGCAGTTGATGGTGGCAACCTTCAACAACTACCAGGAGTTGGTAGATAAGGCTCTTATGATTGAAGGGAAGCAGCAGCAGATAGAGAGCCGCAAGAGGAAGTATGGACAAGGGAAGTATAACTCAGGAGTTCAGCAGAAGCCTCGCTTGACCCCGAATTCGGGAGGACTTGTTCATAACCATGGAGGTCACAACCACATTGGAGGAGGATCGCATAACCACAATGGTGCTAAGAATGGAGATGGGAACAGAGCTAACAATAATCAGAATCGCTCCAATCCAGCCACACCCGCCAAGAGAGACCTCAGTCAAGTTACTTGCTTTAAGTGCGGGAAGACAGGCACTATGCCAATGATTGCCCTGAAGGAAGGAATAGAAACGGAAACGGGAGCGCCGGGAAGAATCCTAATCCATTCAACAAAGGACAAGTGAACCACGTTAACGTGGAGGAGGTTGAAGAACAGCCGGACGCGGTAATAGGTAAGTTTTTGGTTAAGTCATTTACCGCTCTTATTCTTTTCGATACTGGTGCATCGCATTCATACATATCAAGGGGATTCGTGGATAAGTTTAACCTACCAACCCGAACCCTGAGGACCCCTCTTTTAGTGAGCTCGCCTGGAGCAGAGTATATGGCTAGCCGATGGTGCAACCAGATACCCCTAACCATTGGGACTCATGTTTTTTCGTCTGACCTAATTATCTTAGAGTCACAAGGATTGGATGTGATATTAGGTATGGACTGGATGTCAAAGTATGGAGGAAGTATTGACTGTGCTAGTAAGTCAATTTATCTCACCACCCCGGAAGGGAAAATGATTAAGTATGTATCTAGGCATGTGCCTAGGAGGACCCAAGTGAATGCCCTCATAGGAGTTGTGCAGGAGGAAGTGCCTATAGTAAAGGATTACCCGGATGTTTTTCCAGAAGAGTTACCAGGCATGCCACCGGATCGAGACATTGAGTTTTTGATAGAGCTATTGACAGGTACAGGGCCAATATCCAAGAGACCCTATCGGATGCCCGCAAATGATCTGGAGGAAATTAAGAAGCAGATCAAGGAGTTGTTGGAGAAAGGCTATATTCGAAGGAGTTCATCACCTTGGGGAGCTCCAGTACTTTTGGTCGAGAAGAAGGATAAATCCCTGAGGATGGTTGTTGATTATCGGGCCTTGAATGAAGTAACGATTAAGAACAAGTATCCACTACCGATGATCAATGATCTGTTTGATCAGCTGCAAGGAGCTAAGGTGTTTTCGAAGATTGATCTACGATCAGGATACCATCAATTGAAGATCCGAGAGAAGGATATACCAAAGATAGTGTTCACCACGCGGAATGGATTATACGAGTATACAGTCATGTCGTTTGGACTGACAAACGCCCCTGCCTATTTTATGAGCATGATGAACAAGGTGTTCATGGAGTATTTGGACAAGTTTGTTGTGGTGTTTATCGATGATATTATGGTATACTCGAAGAATGAAGAGGAGCGCAAGAGCATTTGCGATTAGTTCTCGCGAAACTCAGGGAACACCAGTTATACGCCAAGTTCAGCAAGTGCAAATTTTGGTTGAAGGAAGTTGGATTTCTTGGGCATGTTATATCAGGAGAAGGTATAGTAGTAGACCCCAGCAAGGTTCAGTCAGTCACTGAATGGTTGGCACCCACTTCAGTTTGCGAGATCCACAGTTTTCTTGGACTCGCGGGATACTATAGGAGATTCATTGAGAATTTTTCCAAGCTTGCAAAGCCAATGACTGAACTATTGAAGAAGGATACTAAGTTTAAATGGACAGAAGATTGTGAATCAAGTTTTCAGGAGTTGAAGAAACGTTTGACTACTGCCCTAGTGCTAACACTGCCAGATATACATAAAGAGTTTCAAGTGTATTGTGACGCCTCTCGTTTGGGACTAGGATGTGTGCTTATGCAGGACGGAAAAGTTGTTTTGTATGCCTCACGACAACTGAAGCCCCATGAGTTTAACTATGCCACGCATGATTTGGAGTTAGCAGCCGTAGTGCATGCATTAAAGACTTGGAGACATTACCTTATTGGAAACCGTTGTGATGTGTACACGGATCATAAGAGTTTGAAGTATATTTTCACGCAAAAGGAGCTGAACTTAGACAGAGGAGATGGTTGGAACTTATAAAGGATTATGATATGAAGCTACACTATCATCCAGGAAAGGCCAATGTTGTAGCAGACGCTTTGATCCGAAAGAGTTATGCCAATATCCTTGAAAGTAAGGGATTGCCAAAGGAGCTAGCTGAGGATATCATGGAACTTCGATTGGAGATTGTTCCAAGAGGTTTCGTTGCAACAATGGAGGTTCAGTCGACCTTGTTGAACAAAATTCAAGAAGCTCAGAAGGAGGACAAAGAGATTGCCGAGATAAAGGAGAAGATGAGCAAAGGAAAGGCCAAAGGTTTTCGCGAGGATGAGCACGATACCTTATGGTTTGAGGACCGAGTATATGTGACTAATAACCCCGAGATCAGGAAGTTAATACTTCAGGAGGCTCATGACTCACCATACTCGATACACCCCGGAAACACCAAGATGTACTTGGATTTAAAAGAAAGTTTCGGGTGGACTGGTATGAAGAAGGATATTGCCTAGTATGTGGCCGTATGTGATGTATGTCAGAGAGTAAAGGCAGAGCATCAGAAGCCAGCAGGACTGTTACAGCCTATGCCGATACCCGAATGGAAGTGGGATAAACTTGGCATGGACTTTATCACCGGACTACCCAGGACCAAAGAAGGATATAACTCAATATGGGTAGCAGTGGATCGCTTGACCAAAGTGGCCCACTTTATCCCGGTGAAAACCACTTATACAAGTGCAAAGTTGGCCAAGATATATATGTCCAGGATCGTATGTCTGCATGGAGTTCCGAGGAGCATCGTATCAGATAGAGGAACCTAGTTTACTTCAAAGTTTTGGCATCAGTTACACCAGACCTTGGGTACGAGATTGGAGTTCAGTACAACATTTCACCCGCAGACAGATGGAGAGTCAACCAGATACTGGAAGATATGTTGAGAGCATGTGCGCTAGATTATGGATCTAGTTGGGATGACAATTTTCCTTACGCAGAGTTTTCATACAACAATAGCTACCAAGCTAGTTTGAATATGGCACCGTTCGAAGCTCTGTATGGACGCAGATGTAGAACACCGTTGATGTGGGATGAGGTAGGAGACCGACAGCTATTTGGACCAGACTTGATCAAAGAGTCTAAGGAGAAGGTTAAGTTGATTTGGGATAGACTGAAGGTAGCTCAGTCCAGGCAGAAAAGTTATGCAGACTCGAAACGCAAGGAGGTAACTTATGAAATTGGAGATAGAGCATATCTGCGAGTATCACCCTTGCAAGGGGTGAAACGTTTTGGAGTTAAGGGAAAATTAGCACCGAGATTTGTAGGACTGTATCATGTTTTGGAACGGATGGGAGAAGTTGCCAACGAGCTAGAATTACCCGAAGGACTGTCAGGAGTTCACGATGTGTTCCACGTCTCACCGTTGAAGAAGTTTCATGCTGAGATGGCCGATATACCGTTAAGAGATACAATACCTTTGGAGGCAATTCAGCTGGACAATGATTTTACTTATGAGGAGAAGCCAGTGAAGATTCTTGAGTTTGCCAGCCAAGTCACCCACAGCAAGGTCATCAAATTTTACAAAGTTCAGTGGAGCCACCATACCGAGGATGAAGCCACCTGGGAACGAGAGGATGATCTTCGCAAGGACCATCCACACCTATTTTCTGACCAACCCGAATCTCGAGGGCGAGATTCATCTTAAGGGGGTAGGTTTGTAACATCCCAAATTTTCATTTTGGAATGTTATACATAGGTCTCCATGCATATCATATTTTATTGTATTTCCGCTCTGCAAATCCTCGAAATCCTAATCAACTCAAGGACTGTCGGTGTCAAAACCGGTGGATCTCGGGTAGGGGGTCCCGAACTGTGCGTCTAGGCGGATGGTAACAGGAGACAAGGGACACGATGTTTTTACCCAGGTTCGGGCCCTCTCGATACAGGTAAAACCCTACTCCTGCTTGATTGATATTGATGATATGGGTAGTACAAGAGTGGATCTACCACGAGATCAAGGAGGCTAAACCCTAGAAGCTAGCCTATGGTATAATTGTTGTTCGTCCTATGGACTAAAACCCTCCGGCTTATATAGACACCGGAGAGGGCTAGGGTTACACAGAGTCGGTTACAATGGTAGGAGATCTACATATCCGTATTGCCAAGCTTGCCTTCCACGCCAAGGAAAGTCCCATCCGGACACGGGACGAAGTCTTCAATCTTGTATCTTCATAGTCTTGGAGTCCGGCCAATGATGATAGTTCGGCTATCCGGACACCCCCTAGTCCAGGACTCCCTCAGTAGCCCCTGAACCAGGCTTCAATGACGACGAGTCCGGCGCGCATATTGTCTTCGACATTGCAAGGCGGGTTCCTCCTCCGAATAATTCATAGAAGATTGTGAACACCAGGATAGTGTCCGGCTCTGCAAAATAAATTCCACCTACCACCGTAGAGAGAACAATATTTACACAAGTTCGATCTACTGACGTATTTTGTGGCGTGACGTTACAACACAACCAAGCCTTTACTTGAATCTTTTTTATTATTCCACCTCAGCACGTTTAGCGAAGCGGTTTCCTTGGCACGTCTTGTCGAAGCAGAGATCGTGTCCCCTTATTCCGGGATTCTCATCAATACGGACGTGGGTAACCCAACCGCGCCATTGATTGTGGCGCTTGGGAGATAAGCGAGTTTTAGCAGGCTGGGGGGGGGGACGCATAGTTTCATCCGCCCATATATAAGGGGATAAGGATCCACCTTTTTACCTACGCCTTCTTCCTCCTTTGCTTATCCATCTCCGCGCACTCGAGCTCCAGCGCCCAAGTACGCACATCTCACCTCAACCTTCTCCAGCCATGTCCGGAGCAGGAGGCAAGTGGATGGCCTCCTCCGTTACGGAGGGGCACATCAAGAAGCTGCGCAGCGCCGGATATTTGTCCAGCGACATCGCACACCGGGTCCCCGACGAGGGGCAGCTCATCCCCACCACCGGGCTGTCACATGCCTAGTTCTGGTATGACCTAGACTAGCTAGAAATTTGTGCATCATGTTTAAATTCCATTTAAATTTGAAATGGGGATTTGTGAAACCCTCAGAATCATTTTTTGAAATGACCCAAATAAAAATTGCTCCAAAAAGGTCCAAGAAAAATGCTCATGTTGCTCTCTGAAAATATTGGACAGAGATAAAAATCAAACCAATATTTTTAAGAGCTCATAAGTATTTATTTTGGGCATTTGGAATTAATCCAATAATTAATTGCTTTGGATATATATTTGTTCTATATATAATATATGTCCAAAAATTCTGTTAATTGGTGAGGTGTTTTGGAGCAATCCGATTAGTTCCTACAAAAATTGACAAAAGTAAATAAAATGGTTTAGTATTTTTATTAAACCAAACAAATGTCATAAAAATAGAAAAGAGTAACAAAATGGGAATAAAACCTACCTGGCGCTTACCTCCCTGTGCGGCCCGTTACTGTGCAGCCCAACGCGCCTCCTCCTCTGTCTTCTTCCTCGTGCCTACTGGCACTGTGCGTGTCGCGCACGCGCTCGCCCGCGGCCACGTCTTCCGCCACCTCTTGCTTCTCCCTCCCGTCACCCTGAGGATGCCACGCACCCCCCTGGACCGCTCGGTCTCTCTCTCCCGTGCTTCTCCCCTTCTCTGCTCTCTTTCTCGCACCTGAGAATCGCCGTCGCCGCCGCTCGCCGCTGCCACGGCCAGAGCCACCTCCTCGCCCTCCGCCCGAGTCCAGAAGCTCCGCCTCATCGCCTGCATCGTCCTCGACGAGCCAAGCGACCAGGGACGCGCTCCATCGCCGCCACCGTCGTCTTCTTTATCGCCGGCCACCATGGATCTCCACCGCCCGCACGTCGCCGTCCGGCCGTCCCCGAGCTCGCCGTCGACGCCATCGAGTCCGCCGTGAGCCCCTGCATCGATTCCCCCTTCTCCCCTGCCTCCCCGCACTCTGTAGCCTAGCGCCCGCTCGAGCCGAGCTCCGGCCGCCGCCGCGAGCCTCGCTCCGGCGAGCTCCGCCGCCCCCGCAGCCTCCTGCCTGCTCCCCTGGATGCGGACGAGCCAGGGCTACGCCCTGGTGGTCTCCGCGGGCCATTTGGACGCCGGAGTTGCGATCCCGAGCCCCCCCGCCGTGTTCGGCCTCGCCGGCGGTTAAACGCTGGTGGGGTTTGACCCTTTGATCTCGCCGGCCCGTCAGGTGGGCCCCGTGGGTCAGGTGATTAGCTTAAGGTTAATCACCGCTAACTAACCCCCCTGACACTGACCAGTGGGCCCAGTGCCACTAATCCTTTAATTAAGATTAAACTAACCCCCTTGTTTAACACTGTGTCACTGACGTGTGGACCCCACACATCAGGTTTGACCTGGTCAGCACCGTTGACCTGCTAACGCAGGCATGACGTCATGCTGATGCAATTATTTATTTTCTGGAATTAAAATTAAATCAGGAAATTCCATAAAATTAGTTAAACTTCAAAAAATCATAGAAATTCAACCGTAGCTCAGATTGAAATAATTTATATATGAAAAATTATCATAAAAATGCAATCTATCGATCTGTTCTAGTTTCATGCATGAAAATCCAACTTATACCTACTGTATAAGTGAAAGCATGTAAATGGCATTTATAAGAGCTTAATTTGGAGTTGCATTTGAACTCTTGGTTCAAATGAACTTCAACCAAATGATTGCTAGATGCATTAGCATAAACCACATCACATCTTCATGCCTTGTTCATGCATCATATTGTTGCATATGCTTGTGTATTGATTGCCGACACCGTTCCTTCTCGCTAGGTCTTGCTCCGGAGACCGTTCCAGAGTACCTGTCTGTGAAGCAGTGCCTTCCTTGTTGATCTACCAGGTAAGCAAACTCCCTTGTTCATTCCGATACAATCCTACTCTCTCGCTCCTGCTCTCAGTTATTGCATTAGGACAACAACGATTCTTCTGCTACTTTGTGCTGCGGTAGTTGAACCCATTCCTCTGCATGACCTGTCATTGCCACAGTAAATAGTTGAAACCCACTAGCATGTGTAGGAGTTGATTGAGCCATGTTGTGTTCCTACCATGCCATGCCTGCTATTGCTTAGAGTTGTGTCAGGTCTGATTCATTGGGAATGAATTGGAGTGTTACGATATGTTCTGATGCTGAGAGTTAAGTGTGTTAACATGATTTGGTAAAGGTAGCGGTGAGAGGCCATGTAGGAGTACATGGTGGGTTGTCTCACTGGAACCATCCTTAAGCACTGAGTTCTATGTATGTTGTCCAATGACTCGATACTACCACACATTGGGCTCCGAGCGCTCCAAGCCCTCTCGACTTATTAACCAACTTGATCTCTGTCGAGGAGTCGCAACTAGTTTCTGGTGTTTGTAGGTAGTGTTAGTAGTCTACCAAGTGGCACCCGGCCAGGTGGGCTTGGGACAGACTAGGCACAGTGGCACGGTGTACCAAGTGGCACCCGGATGGTGGGCTTGGGAACCCTGCTCACATCATTTGGGGCCGTGAGCGACACCCCGGCCGGATCTCCTTGCGGATGGAACCTGAATAGGCGATAAACCTGGATTAGAGTCTTGTGTGGTTAGTCAGGTCGTGGCCGACACCCTCGCCAGGCTTCCGCTTGAAGGTTGCCGAGTTACATGACGTGTACATGGCGGTAAGTGGCGAGAGCGTGTGTGAAGAAGTACACCCCGGCAGGGTTAACATGATCTATTCGAATAGCCGGGTCCGCGGTTATGGACTTCTTGGATGCTTACATGGTACATAGACAACTTGAAGTGGATACTATAAAATGCTCAAGACAAGTGTGAGTGCTATGGATGGCCTTCTCGTTGGGAGACGGGGATGAATCCATAGTAGTGTATTGTGTGGTGATTAGTGGACTCGTGTGCGCCATATCACCTCAAAGAAGTTCTGGTAGTCGTAGAACAGGATAGCCACAGAGTCAAAGCTGGCTTGCTGCAACTAAACCCCACATTACCCTCTTGATACAAATGCATGTATGATAGGATCTGATTTAAGTCTTGCTGAGTACCTTTGTACTCATGTTGCTTTATTTATGTTTTTGCAGCGGAGACTTCGGTCTTACTAGTGTTCTCGTGGACTTCGACGAGTAGCTTGTACCTCAGCTATGATCTTGATCGGATGTTGTAGTTAGTTAGGCTCTTCAGCCTTTTTCGTTTGTAGATGTCTGTACTCAGACATGTAATGCTTCCGCTTGTTGCTTGTATGCTCTGTATCATGGGTCTTGTGACCCCTGTTTGCAATAAATGCTATGATGGCTCTTTGAGCCTTATCTATAGGAGTTGTTGAGTTATGCTGTGATGCCATGTTGTACAATACATACTTGCATATTATGCGTACGTGTAATGTGTATTGCTATGTGCGGGATCTGACTATCTAGTTGTTTATCTTTAGTAGCCTCTCTTACCGGGAAATGTCTCCTAGTGCGTCCACTGAGCCCTGGTAGCTTGCTACTGCTCCGGAACACTTAGGCTGGCCGGCATGTGTCCTTCTTCATTCCTGTGTCTGTCCCTTCGGGGAAATGTCACGCGGTGTCTACCGGAGTCCTGTTAGCCTGCTACAGCCCGGTTTACTGGAGTCCTGCTAGCCCAGTTGCTACAGCCCGGATTCACTCGCTGATGACCGACACGTTCGATGCTGGGTCATGGATGCCTGTCCCTGTAAGTTTTTGCCACTTTGGGTCTACGACTAGCCATGTCAGCCCGGGCTCCTTATCATATGGATGCTAGCGGCACTATCATATACGTGTGCCAAAAGGCGCAAACGGTCCCGGGTAAAGGTAAGGCGACACCCGTGGGGATACCGTGCGTGAGGCCGCAAAGTGATATGAGGTGTTACATGCTAGGTTGATGTGACATTGAGTCGGGGTCCTGACAGCTTTGGTATCAGAGCCTGACTGCCTGTAGGATTACCAAGCCAAACTGGTCGAAGTTGAGTCTAGAAATTCTTTAGTTATGTAAGGGAATTGATTGTGGGAAGGAACATAAGGCTCTTTTTACTCCTTATACCTCATGGCCTTCTGATCTGAGTCATACTATCTTTCCTGCGGGGTTAAGGAACTAGGATTTCTCTTCCATCTATCAGGATCACGTGTTACTACTCCGTAGTCCCATAGGATTGGTTGATTAGAGTCATACCCCAGTTTTCGAGTATTTCCGGTGTAGCCTGTCTAGTATGATCTCAGAACCTTGACTGGTGATGTTGAGTATGTTACTACCCCATTTTAGCAGGATGTCTCATTCTGAGCATTTTACTGCCGTTATGCTGCTGGAATTGCCCTAGGAGTTCGAGAGTTACTAATTTCCTTGTCCTACATTCTATAGCCTATAGTTGATGCTGATTCCGTCCTTGGTTTCGTTTCTCAGGATGTCATCAGTTAAACGAAGTTCCATTGCTCGTAAACAAAACCGTGGAGATGGTAGGGATGAGGATCCTCCCGACCAGCCTTCGTTGGCAGAATTCATGTTAGAGATGGAGAGGAACAAGCGCGAGTCTAACCGCTTGTTGGCACGTATTGAGGAGAACACCGCACATCAGTTCAAAGGGTCTGCAACCATTCATGACTTCATTCGCTTGCACCCACCCACCTTTCATCATTCCATCGAGCCACTCGATGCAGATGAATGGCTCCGTAGCATCACTCATAAGCTGCGTTCCGCGAACGTAGCTGAAGATGACAAGGTCACCTATGCCACATACCACCAGGAAGGTCCTGCTAGTCTTTGGTGGCAGAAGTATGAGGCTATGCTTCCAGCTGGCCAGATTCCTACCTGGAGAGTTTTCACTGAGGCTTTTCGCGAGCATCACATTCCTGAAGCCCTCATCGATCGCAAGAGAGAAGAGTTCTGTAGTTTCACCCAGAGTAAGATGGCTGTTGATGCTTACAACAGAGAGTTTGAGAACCTCGCCCGCTGTAACGCCTTGGATACAACTTTCCATATTCGTAACTCCAGCTCTTGCCTTTTCCGGAGATGCGATATGATATTTCCTTCGTGGTTGGGTTTTTGTCTTTTGTTTTGCGTTTTATTCTTGTCAAGCATTTCATCTCATGGCATCATGCACATTACATCGGCATCGTTTTCATAAAACTTGCATCCGCTCGTAGTTGCCGTGTCGTTCCGAGACCAACCGTGTTTTCCATTCCCTCTTGTTAAACCAACTAACCTCTCTCAGACCCCCTCGTGTGCGCGTCCGAAACTTCCCCGAACCCGAACCGGTCTGTCGTTACCGATGGATCCGGATCATCCCCAAACATCTATAAAATATCTCCGTTTTCTTTGTTTGGTCTCCTTAGCCTATTTATCCGGAAATGTCCGATTTAATCGGACGGACCGGATTATCCCTACCCAGTCACCTACCTATTTAACCAGATCAAACCCTAGGATCTAGGGATCATGTCCCATCGTTCCCTCACCCGCCGCCGCCACTCTCCCGCATCCACCTCGCGATCCTCCCATTCCCCACCGAGCCAATCACCAGCCTCATCCGCCCTGATCCAAAATTCCATCGGCCTCCTCTTTCCTCAATCCTCGAGCTCGCGCGGCCAACCCCCACGCTCGATCTCTCCCGCAGCCAGCCGATGCCCGATCCAGGATGGATCGAGGCCACGGCCTCGCACGCCTCTGCCTCCTCTGCTGCCTTCCCGTCGTCTTCCCCGAGCAGGAGCTTATGCCCGAGCTCCTCGGCCACTAGCAGCTCCACCGGGGCCCTTGCGTCATCGAGTTCCACCAGGACCAGCCCCGAGCCTCACTCCGGCCGCCCAAGACCTCCAAGTTGAGCCACAACCTCCCTGCTCTTCCTTCCCTTTCTCTATTTCTTCTCCTCCCCCCGCTCATCTCTCTCTCTGTTGCCTCCACAGGTCTGGTCGGCCTCCGTCAGCTCCGTCGTGCCTCCTTGGGCTTCCTTCGCAACCACGCGCCCGATCTGCTCCAAGCCACACCGCCGACCTCGTCCCACTCCTCTCCTCCCCTGTATCTCCCTTCCTCCCCGTGCTTCTCTCTCTCACACATTCTCTCGTTTCTCTGGCAGGAAATCCCATGGCCGCCGACCCCCTGCCTCGCCTTGGATCTCGCTGGGTTGCTGTCTCGCTGCTGGATCCGCCATCCCCGCGCCTCCGAGCCTCCTCGCGCGCCAAGTTCGCCGTCCCCTGCTTCCCGTCGCGAGCTCCAGCGCTGCTGCGCCTCTGTTCGACAGCGACGCGCCTGTAGCCTCCCCGCCTCGCGCGTCTGGGCCACTTCCAGCGCCAGCTAGGCCCAGCTCCGCGCGCCCTGCAGGCCCATGAGGCCTGGTGAGCAGCCCCTCCTCTTTGTTCAGCCCAGCAGTGCACCAGTTTCAGCCCAGTGCATGTTTTTTCCCCTGTCTGCGAATTTGTCTTTTGTCCAGTGAACTGTAGTTTTGCAGAAAAACCCTCCATGTTCATGCATTAATAAATCACAAATGGTGCATCGGATTAAAACAATTTAAATATGTAAAATGCTTAGATTTTCATCTAGTTTCATAATATGCCACTTTCATCCATGTTAAACATGTTTAAACTGCTGTTTGTTTAAATTTGCTCAAATGCCATGCTAAAATGATTTATTTCATAACTAAATAACCGTAGCTCGGTTTTTAATAAACTTTATATGTAACTGGGGTGGAAAAATGCCTAGTATAACATGGTCCACTTTATTTTCCTGTTTAACAACTTTAAAATATGTTTTAGGGCAGAACAGTAGCAAATTCATAAATTGCATATGAGGATTTTCCGGAAATGTTGTTTGTTGTTCCGGCCTTATTTAAACTTGCCTAAATAGTTAGTTTACTTTTGTTACACCCCTTGCCATGTTTAACAACATTTAACATTGTTGTGTACATAAACAGGAGAGAACTAAATAATTGATGTGTTGTTCCGTCAATATGCAACTCGTTGCATATTGAGCTCCACTTAATTTGTAGTGTTGTTTGTTGCACTTTGTCATGCCATGCCATGCCTCATTAAACCGGTCATGCATCATACTTGTTTGTGCATCATGCCATGTTTATGCTTGTGCATTTACCATGTTGTTTGTTTCTTTCCGGTGTTGCTTCTTAGTTTCGGTAATGTTGCGATTGTGAGGATTCGTTCGACTACTCCCGTTCGTCTTCTTCATGGACTCGTTCTTCTTCCTAGCGGGATTTCAGGCAAGATGACCGCTACCCTGGATCTCACTACTATCATTGCTATGCTAGTTGCTTCGTTCTATCGCTTTGCTGCGCTTCCTATCACTTGTTCTTCAAGCCTCCCCAAATTGCCATGAACCTCTAGCCTTTGACACCCTTCCTAGCAAACCGTTGTTTGGCTATGTTACCGCTTTGCTCAGCCCCTCTTATAGCGTTGTTAGTTGCAGGTGAAGTTGAAGATTGCTCCATGGTGGACATGGTTTATGTTGGGATATCACAATATCTCTTTTATATTATTAATGCATCTATATATTTGGTAAAGGGTGGAAGGCTCGGCCTTATGCCTGGTGTTTTGTTCCACTCTTGCCGCCCTAGTTTCCGTCATACCGGTGTTATGTTCCCGGATTTTGCGTTCCTAACGCGGTCGAGTGATTTATGGGACCCCCCCTGACAGTTCGCTTTGAATAAAACTTGTCCAGCAAGGCCCAACCTTGGTTTTACCATTTGTCTCACCACCACCTATACCCTTCCCTTGGGTCGGCCAACCCGAGGGTCATCTTTATTTTAGCCCCCCCCCCCCCCCCCCCCGGGCCAGTGCTTGTCTAAGTGTTGGTCCGAAATGAGCAACCTGCGGGGCCACCTCGGGGCAACTCGACATTTGGTTTTACTCGTAGCCTGTCTCATCCGGTGTTGCCCTGAGAACGAGATATGTGCAGCTCCTATCGGGATTGTCGGCGCATCGGGCAGTCTTGCTGGTCTTGTCTTACCATTGTCGAAATGTCTTGTAAACCGGGATTCCGAGACTGATCGGGTCTTCCTGGGAGAAGTAATATCCTTCGTTGATCGCGAGAGCTTATCATGGGCTAAGTTGGGACACCCCTGCAGGGTATAAACTTTCGAGAGCCGTGCCCGTGGTTATGTGGCAGACGGGAATTTGTTAATGTCCGGTTGTAGATAACTTGACACCAGATCCGAATTAAAACGCATCAACCGCGTGTGTAGCCGTGATGGTCTCTTCTCGGCGGAGTCCGGGAAGTGAACACGGTTTTGGGTTATGCTTGACATAAGTAGGAGTTCAGGATCACCTCTTGATCATTGCTAGCTTCATGACCGTTCCGTTGCTTCTCTTCTCGCTCTTATTTGCGTATGTTAGCCACCATATCATGCTTAGCCGCTGCTGCAACCTCACCACTTTACCCCTTCCTTTCCCATTAAGCTTTGCTAGTCTTGATACCCATGGTAATGGGATTGCTGAGTCCTCGTGGCTCACAGATTATTACAACAACAGTTGCAGGTACAGGTTATGCGATGATCATGACGCGAGAGCGATGTTTGCTTGTTTTGGAGTTCTTCTTCTGCTTCTTCTTCGATCAGGGGTAGGTTCTAGGTCGGCAGCCTGGGCTAGCAGGGTGGATGTCGTTTGAGTTTCTGTTTGTGTTTCATCCGTAGTCGGATATTGCTCTTATGTAAGATGATGTTGTATTCGTGTGGCATTGTATGCCTTTTGTATGTATCCCCATCTATTATGTAATGTTGTTGTAATGATATCCACCTTGCAAAAGCGTCTTCAAGATGCGCTTCTATCCTATTGGGACCTTCGAGTTCCTTTAGGATAGGGTCGCATCTTGGGCGTGACAAGTTGGTATCAGAGCCTCGACCGACCATAGGAGCCCCCTTGATTGTTGGCCGTTGTTGAGTCTAGAAGAAAACTACTTTGAGTCTTAGGATTATATATATCGGAGAGTAGGATTCTTTTTACTCCTCAGCCCCCTTCGTCGCTCTGGTGAAGACTCTCGACGTAGATGTTTTGTCTTTCCTCTCCTCAAATTTCACTAAAAAAAATTTAGGATCACGCGGGTATCTTGGGATCGTTCCGATATTCTTATGACGAGAACATTCTTCTTGGTGCCTCCTGACATTTAGGGGTTGTGGCAGTGTCCGGGGGAGTTGAGCTCCAAGGTGTTGTCGTCATAATTTTATCGTTGTAGTTCTGGAATACCTGAGTTTTGCCGACATCGAAAATCTCTTTTATGCAGTTGTTGGTGAGATAACCTCGACGCCACCCAGTACTGGGGAGTTCGGGAGTATTGCCATAGCTTGTATAACAGATGCTTTTCGAAGGTTGAGGTACATGATTTCCGAAGGTTTCTTGGTTATGTGTTGACGGATGGATACAGCTTGGATGTAGGTATTGTTAGTTTGGGTGAGATATATTGCTTCCCCTGTATCCCCAACACCAGATTGCATAACCAGAAAGTTTCGGGAGTTTATAGGTGGGAATTCAAGTAGCTCCTAGAATATCTTTCCGACAAATGCATGATACGGGATTGGGTAAATCTCTATCATATGTATTTGTTCCGGCTTATTCTGCAAGCCAAATCCTTTGTTTTGTTTTATTTGTGGTATTCGAGTTGCTTCGAAGTCAAATGTTGAATCCATACCTTTCCTCAACGGTGTTCTCATATTGCTATGTGAATACTAATCCTTTTTGATCATTGATGTTGTCATGTTAATTCTTTTCCAACCGGTGCGCTTCTCTTCGAGATGATCCCATTATTCTCCCCATCCGCAAGATCAATTCTACGTTTTCTCAACGGTGTTTGTTTCGTTCATCCCAAGTTGTCTTTGTTTTTCCCCACCCTCCCACCCTTTTCTTCAAGGACTCATTTATTTTAATCAAGTATCCATTTATTCATGTGAAGTCACTTCACTCTTTTCAATCAATGTTCTGATCCGGTGATCCCTTGTGAAGATGCTCACGAGCTTCAAGTTCATCATCCTCCGTTCTTTTTTGCTTCTGCGGTGGATCCAATTCAAGCTTTCAGTGTTGATCATATTCCTTTTCCTCGTGTCAAATGCTTTCTCATGCCGGTGCACCTCTCAATCACTCACCTCTTGCTATTCATTTGTTCCAGAGTGTTGAAGATATCTCGGAAGATTCATGTTTCCATTCTCAATCCGTTCAAGTTATTTTAAGGTTGTTATCTCATTCAAGCCATTTAATTGAACCGGTGCAATCTCTCTTCAAAATTGTTCAACGGTGTTTTCTTTTGAGTGGGCCCTAACCCATAGGTCTTTTCCCAGGATCTTACCTGACTCTTCTAATTCTCCCGGAGTTATTCTCAAATTCCTTTTAAGTGTGACATAAGAATGGATCCCATCAGTCACATGCCTTCTCCAAGATCTCGTTCAGATTCTTTTTATTGTTGGCTCAACCTTTTTGGTTTTTGTTTTTCATTCTCCTGGAGTATCTCAACAATTCAGGGTGGTTCTCATCATCATTCTCAACATTTGAAGACCAAAGAAGGATTTCTCTTAAATCTTGGTCCATTCTCTTGAATATTCATGGTTATAGCTTCATGCTATCCTCATAATTGTTTTGATTATGACAATTCTTTTCTTACCATCCGGAGCATTTCGTGAGTTCTTTCCATTTTATTCCTACGAAGGCCATCATGTCATAATTCTTCATTCTCAGCGTGTAGCTATCGTTCTCCAAATCTTACCGGTGAATCGTTCAAATATCCTCTAATCAGTTCATGTTTTCTTCATTCTCAAGTATCTAAATCCCTTCAAGTATCTTCAATCGTTTTCAAATTCTTTCCGGTGAATTGTGCCCTTGCTACTCTCTTTTTCAATTCTTACGGTGGTTCGTTCAAGATTTCACTTCCTTCGCTATCATATCAAATATTCGTTGTTTCCAAATCCCACCGGTGGTTCCATCAATACCTTCTCAAGTTTACGCTATATCTCTCTTAATCCTTTCTATGGGAATAAGTAGTATGCCAAATCCATTGCTTGTCATCAATTTAATTTGATGAAGGATAAGCATATAATAAATCTTATTCTTATTTCCTCGAGGTGATTCAATTCTTTTCTTACGGAGATTGTTCATGATGAAGTAATTCACGGTTCTAGTGTTTCCTTTTTTCCTTTTTTGGAGTTCCAAGCTCTCTCAATTATCTCATCGCGAAGCTCCATCTAAATCATTGCAAGGCTTCACCTTGTGTTTTCAACTTCTCTTTCTTTTTATCATCCTTTTATTACCGGAGTTCTTCATGGAGACTCTACATGGTGGTTCATCAAGGATTGTTTTCATTCTTCAATTGTTCTTCAAGATTTCTCTTGAAGTTGTGACCCGTCAAGCTATACTCTAAAATTAAACATGGTGCCCAACACATATTTTTTCTGAGGAGTTCAAGTATTCTTCGTCTTGCATTCCAAAGTGCAATTCTTTCTACCTTATCTTTTGAGGTGGTGTTATGTCACTTTTGATAATTTCCTTCATGTTTCATGATTCATATGTTGTCAAGAATGAGGTATTTTAAATCCATCATTTTCTCTTCGTTCAAGAGATCTTTTCGACCAATCAACTTCTTTGTTGGAGTTATCTTGTGTCAGATTTCACCTAAAGCTCTTCCTTAAGGGTTGTTGCTATTTGTGGTGATTATGCATGACCCAAGCTTGCTCCTTATCCTCTTGATGGAAGAAGTTTTCATCTCTTTGGTGCTCTCAATCAAATCAACAGTTTCCATTAGTGGTCGGTTGTCACCTCATAGTCTTGAGATGTTTTCCATAAGCCCACAACAAGCTTGTGCTTCTCGTTGTTGATTTCCCAACAACTCCGTTCGATTCTTCTTTGCAAGGATGCTTTCCAAGTTCCCTTGTGGCAAAAGTTGTCATTTTATTCTCCGTCCCTTTATCCCAACGGTCTAACTTCTATTCTTTCATTACGGAGGCATTGTGATGTTGTGCTCTTCACCCATCACCTCGTTTTGTGAGGATCGTGTTCTTTTCTTGCTTATCTATTTAACCGGAGTGTTGTATCATCTCTTCAATATCTTTTCATCTCATCAAGTTTTCTTCTCTTTTCTACCGGAGTGCTGTCCAAATTCTGTCATTCTTGTTCCTTGGCTATCTCATTATACCGAGGTGGTCATATTCTTTTCGTTCGTGAAGCTCTTATTTCATGTCTTTCAACTTTCAAGTTCTCGTAATGTTCGTTGTTCCTCTTTTCCAACGGATTGTTTGCAATCTCGTTCATCTCTGTTGTACTCTTTCTTTTAAAATGCTCAACCTCTCAAGGTTCGTGGTTTCACTCGTTCGTCAAAGAAGCAACTTCGTTTTACCTCTTCTCTTCCTCTTCCGTTTCCTCCGGTGCCATCCTAGATCTCGGGACGAGATCCTCTCGTAGTGGTGGAGTGTTGAAACGCCCCGGATACAACTTTCCATATTCGTAACTCCAGCTCTCGCCTTTTCTGGAGATGCGATTTGATATTTCCTTCGTGGTTGGGTTTTTGTCTTTTGTTTTGCATTTTATTCTTGTCATGCATTTCATCTCATGGCATCATGCACATTGCATCGGCATCGTTTTCATAAAACTTGCATCCGCTCGTAGTTGCCGTGTCCCCCCTTGCTTTTGTTGGCCGTTCCGAGACCAACCGGGTTTTCCATTCCCTCTTGTTAAACCAACTAACCTCTCTCAGACCCCCTCGTGTGCGCGTCCGAAACTTGCCCGGACCCGAACCGGTCTACCGTTATCGATGGATCCGGATCATCCCCAAACATCTATAAAATATCTCCGTTTTCTTTGTTTGGTCTCCTTAGCCTATTTATCCGGAAATGTCCGATTTAATCGCACGGACCGGATTAGCCCTACCCAGTCACCTACCTATTTAACCAGATCAAACCCTAGGATCTAGGGATCGTGTCCCATCGTTCCCTCACCCACCGCCGCCACTCTCCCGCATCCACCTCGGGATCCTCCCATTCCCCACCGAGCCAATCACTAGCCTCATCCGCCCCGATCCAAAATTCCATCGGCCTCCTCTTTCCTCAATCCTCGAGCTCGCGCGGCCAACCCCCACGCTCGATCTCTCCCGCAGCCAGCCGACGCCCGATCCAGGATGGATCGAGGCCACGGCCTCGCATGCCTCTGCCTCCTCTGCTGCCTTCCCGTCGTCTTCCCCGAGCAGGAGCTTATGCCCGACCTCCTTCGCCACTAGCAGCTCCACCGGGGCCCTTGCGTCGTCGAGTTCCACCAGGACCAGCCCCAAGCCTCACTCCGGCCGCCCAAGACCTCCAAGCTGAGCCACAACCTCCCTGCTCTTCCTTCCCTTTCTCTATTTCTTCTCCTTCCCCCCGCTCATCTCTCTCTCTGTTGCCTCCACAGGTCTGGTCGGCCTCCGTCAGCTCCGTCGTGCCTCCTTGGGCTTCCTTCGCAACCACGCGCCCGATCTGCTCCAAGCCACGCCGCCGGCCTCGTCCCGCTCCTCTCCTCCCCTGTATCTCCCTTCCTCCCCGTGCTTCTCTCTCTCACACATTCTCTCGTTTCTCTGGCAGGAAATCCCATGGCCGCCGACCCCCTGCTTCGCCTTGGATCTCGCTGGGTTGCCATCTCGCTGCTGGATCCGCCATCCCCGCGCCTCCGAGCCTCCTCGCGCGCCAAGTTCGCCGTCCCCTGCTTCCCGTCGCGAGCTCCAGCGCTGCTGCGCCTCTGTTCGACAACGACGCGCCTGTAGCCTCCCCGCCTCACGCGTCTGGGCCACTTCCAGCGCCAGCTAGGCCCAGCTCCGCGCGCCCTGCAGGCCCATGAGGCCTGGTGAGCAGCCCCTCCTCTTTGTTCAGCCCAGCAGTGCACCAGTTTCAGCCCAGTGCATGTTTTTTCCCTGTCTGCGAATTTGTCTTTTATCCAGTGAACTGCAGTTTTGCAGAAAAACCCTCCATGTTCATGCATTAATAAATCACAAATGGTGCATCGGATTAAAACGATTTAAATATGTAAAATGCTTAGATTTTCATCTAGTTTCATAATATGCCACTTTCATCCATGTTAAACATGTTTAAACTGCTGTTTGTTTAAATTTGCTCAAATGCCATGCTAAAATGATTTATTTCATAACTAAATAACCGTAGCTCGGTTTTTAATAAACTTTATATGTAAATGGGGTGGAAAAATGCCTAGTATAACATGGTCCACTTTATTTTCCTGTTTAACAACTTTAAAATATGTTTTAGGGCAGAAGAGTAGCAAATTCATAAATTGCATATGAGGATTTTCCGGAAATGTTGTTTGTTGTTCCGGCCTCATTTAAACTTGCCTAAATAGTTAGTTTACTTTTGTTACACCCCTTGCCATGTTTAACAACATTTAACATTGTTGTGTACATAAACAAGAGAGAACTAAATAATTGATGTGGTGTTCCGTCAATATGCAACTCGTTGCATATTGAGCTCCACTTAATTTGTAGTGTTGTTTGTTGCACTTTGTCATGCCATGCCATGCCTCATTAAACCGGTCATGCATCATACTTGTTTGTGCATCATGCCATGTTTATGCTTGTGCATTTACCATGTTGTTTGTTTCTTTCCGGTGTTGCTTCTTTGTTTCGATAATGTTGCGATTGTGAGGATTCGTTCGACTACTCCCGTTCGTCTTCTTCATGGACTCGTTCTTCTTCCTAGCGAGATTTCAGGCAAGATGACCGCTACCCTGGTTCTCACTACTATCATTGCTATGCTAGTTGCTTCGTTCTATCGCTTTGCTGCGCTTCCTATCACTTGTTCTTCAAGCCTCCCCAAATTGCCATGAACCTCTAACCTTTAACACCCTTCCTAGCAAACCGTTGTTTGGCTATGTTACCGCTTTGCTCAGCCCCTCTTATAGCGTTGTTAGTTGCAGGTGAAGTTGAAGATTGCTCCATGGTGGACAGGGTTTATGTTGGGATATCACAATATCTCTTTTATATTATTAATGCATCTATATATTTGGTAAAGGGTGGAAGGCTCGGCCTTATGCCTGGTGTGTTGTTCCACTCTTGCTGCCCTAGTTTCCGTCATACCGGTGTTATGTTCCCGGATTTTGCGTTCCTAACGCGGTCGGGTGATTTATGGGACCCCCTGACAGTTCGCTTTGAATAAAACTTGTCCAGCAAGGCCCAACCTTGGTTTTACCATTTGCCTCACCACCACCTATACCCTTCCCTTTGGTCGGCCAACCCGAGGGTCATCTTTATTTTAGCCCCCCCGGGCCAGTGCTTCTCTAAGTGTTGGTCCGAAATGAGCAACCTGTGGGGCCACCTCGGGGCAAGTCGACGTTTGGCTTTACTCGTAGCCTGTCTCATCCGGTGTTGCCCTGAGAACGAGATATGTGCAGCTCGTATCGGGATTGTCGGCGCATCGGGCGGTCTTGCTGGTCTTGTTTTACCACTATCGAAATGTCTTGTAAACCGGGATTCCGAGACTGATCGGGTCTCCTGGGAGAAGGAATATCCTTCGTTGATCGCAAGAGCTTATCATGGGCTAAGTTGGGACACCCCTGTAGGGTATAAACTTTCGAGAGCCGTGCCCGCGGTTATGTGGCAGATGGGAATTTGTTAATGTCCGGTTGTAGATAACTTGACACCAGATCCGAATTAAAACGCATCAACCGCGTGTGTAGCCGTGATGGTCTCTTCTCGGCGGAGTCCGGGAAGTGAACACGGTTTTGGGTTATGCTTGACATAAGTAGGAGTTCAGGATCACCTCTTGATCATTGCTAGCTTCATGACCGTTCCGTTGCTTCTCTTCTCGCTCTTATTTGCGTATGTTAGCCACCATATCATGCTTAGCCGCTGCTGCAACCTCACCACTTTACCCCTTCCTTTCCCATTAAGCTTTGCTAGTCTTGATACCCATGGTAATGGGATTGCTGAGTCCTCGTGGCTCACAGATTACTACAACAACAGTTGCAGGTACAGGTTATGCGATGATCATGACGCGAGAGCGATGTTTGCTTGTTTTGGAGTTCTTCTTCTGCTTCTTCTTCGATCAGGGGTAGGTTCCAGGTCGGCAGCCTGGGCTAGCAGGGTGGATGTCATTTGAGTTTCTATTTGTGTTTCATCCGTAGTCGGATGTTGCTCTTATGTAAGATGATGTTGTATTCGTGTGGCGTTGTATGCCTTTTGTATGTATCCCCATCTATTATGTAATGTTGATGTAATGATATCCACCTTGCAAAAGCGTCTTCAAGATGCGCTTCTATCCTTGGTGGGACCTTCGAGTTCCTTTAGGATAGGGTCGCATCTTGGGCGTGACACCCGCTATGCTTCAGAAGAGGTGTCCACGGACGCCAAGAAGCAGGCTAGGTTCCGGAAGGGTCTCAACCCCAAGTTGCGTCGTGATCTCCACCTGCATCATTGTGATACATTCCAAGCTCTGGTGAACAAGGCCATTAATGCAGAGACAGCACAGTTCACTTACGAGGAGTCTCGTAAGCACACCTGTGATTTGGGATCTTCCTCCGGTTCTAGTTCTCAAAAGCGCCGGATTTGGGTTCCGAATTCCGCTCTTCCAACCAGATATGTACCGAGGCCATCTTATGTGGCACCCCATCCAGTTCAGTCGTATGTTCCACCTAGGCCTACTGGTAGACCGCTTGTCAGTGCGGGTCCACGTCCAACTTCAGGGACTTGCTTCACATGCGGGAAGCCAGGACACTATGCACGTGACTGCTCTATGACCAGCTATGCTCCACCCCAGTCCGAGAAGTCTGTTGGCTGTGTTAAGCCACCATGCAAGATGATCAGTGTCAAGTCAGCTCCCACTGAACGTGGATGTGTGCATCACGTCTCAGCTAAAAACGCTCATGATGATCCAGATGTCGTTCTTGGTACACTCCTTGTCAACTGTCATCCAGCATCGGTTCTGTTCGATACTGGAGCGTCTCACTCCTTCATTTCTGAAAGCTATGCTAACTTGCACAACATGTCATTTTGTGATATGCCCTCTCCACTAGTCATTCAAACTCCTGGATCCAAATGGCAAACTTCTAGTGTAAGCCATGGTAACGAAATCCTTGTAGACAAACTTGTATTCCTCGCATCACTTATAGCCCTCAAGTCTACAGATATTAACATCATCTTGGGTATGGACTGGATGACAGCTCATTATGCCAAGATTGATTGTTACACCAGGTCCGTTCAGCTTACACACCCATCTGGCAAGATAGTCACTGTCTCCACTAGAGTTGCAAGGCGTCAACTCTATTCTCTTAATGCCAGCCCTCTTCCAGACCTTGAAGATATCCCGGTAGTCCGTGACTTTCCGGACGTCTTTCCAGAGGAACTGCCTGGTGTTCCACCTGACAGAGATGTAGAGTTCATCATAGATCTTATCCCAGGAACTGCTCCAATCTCTAGGAGACCTTACAAGATGGCACCCCTAGAACTAGCCGAGCTTAAGAAACAACTTGATGAGTCCTTGCAAAAGGGTTTCATCCGTCCTAGTTCTTCTCCTTGGGCTTGCCCCGTTCTCTTCGTCAAGAAGAAGGATGGAATGAACCGGATGGTTGTAGACTATCGTCCCGTTAATTTGGTCACGATAAAGAACAAATATCCGCTCCCCAGGATCAACGACCTGTATGATCAGCTCGCTGGATCTTCAGTCTTCTCCAAGATGGATTTGAGGTTAGGCTACCACCAAATCAAGATCAGGAATGGGGACATTCCTAAGACGGCTTTTGTTACTCGTTATGGCCAGTACGAGTACACCGTCATGTCCTTTGGTCTAACCAACGCCCCAGCCACTTTCTCCCGCTTGATGAACTCAATCTTCATGGAGTACTTAGATAAGTTCGTCATGGTTTACCTCGATGATATTCTTATTTACTCGAAAAACGAGGAAGAGCATGCCGAACATCTCAGACTTGTGTTAGAAAAACTCAGAGAGCACCGCCTTTATGCCAAGTTCTCCAAGTGTGAATTCTGGTTGCCAGAAGTGACCTATCTAGGCCATGTGATATCTGGTAAGGGCATTGCTGTCAATCCCGAGAGAGTTAAGGCCGTTCTTGATTGGACTCCACCTGAAACCGTTAAACAAGTTAGGAGTTTCCCTGGTCTAGCTAGCTATTGTCGCCGCTTTGTTGAAAACTTCTCCAAAGTAGCTAAATCCCTCACGGAACTTCTCAAGAAAGATAAAAAGTTCGAGTGGTCCCCACAGTGTGAGTATAGTTTTTAGGAACTGAAAAGACGCCTGACTTCTGCTCCCATACTTGTGCCACCGGATTTCACTAAAGACTTTGTTATCTACTGCGACGCCTCACGACAGGGACTAGGTTGCATTCTTATGCAGGATCGTCATGTGATTGCCTATGCATCTCGTCAGTTGCATCCTCATGAGGAGAATTATCCTACACATGATCTAGAGCTTGCAGCCGTAGTCTATGCGGTCAAGACCTGGTGACATTACCTTCTTGGTAAGCGTTGCGAGATCTACACTGATCGCCAGAGTCTCAAGTATATCTTCACCCAACCAGATTTGAACCTTAGACAAAGACGTTGGTTGGAGTTGATCTCAGATTATGATCTAGGGATTACTTACACTCCAGGCAAAGCCAATGTCATGGCCGATACGCTAAGTCGTAAATCCTATTGCAACAATCTCATGTTGCAGCAGGGCCAACCACTTCTCCATGAGGAATTTTGTAAGCTTAACCTTCACATAGCTCCTCACGGATTCCTTTCTACCTTGGTGGTGAAACCTGATCTTGAGGATCGGATTATCGCAGCTCAAAAGCAGGACACGGGAATTTCCCGGATCAAGAGAAACATTAAGAAGGGAGTTGGTGGATGTTTCTCTATGGATGATTGTGGTGTTGTTTTCTTTGAGAATCGCTTGGTGATTCCCAAGAATCAACATCTGCGACAACTGATCCTTAAGGAGGCGCATGAATCTCCTCTCACAATTCATCCCGGTAGTACTAAGATGTATCAGGACCTACGCCAGAGGTTCTGGTGGACTAGGATGAAGAGAGAAATTGCTCAGTTTGTTGCTAACTGTGACGTTTGTCGTCGCGTTAAGGCAGAGCATCAAAGACCTGCTGGCACCCTTCAGCCTTTAGCTATTCCTGAATGGAAATGGGATAAAGTTGGTATGGACTTCATCACCGGCTTTCCCAGGACCAAGAAAGGGAATAATGCTATCTTTGTAGTCATTGACCGTCTTTCCAAAGTGGCTCACTTCCTTCCTGTTCGAGAGAGTATCATTGCTAGTCAGCTCGCTGACTTATATATTTCTCGAATAGTATCACTTCATGGTGTTCCACTAGAGATCAATTCAGACCGTGGCAGTCTTTTCACTTCTCATTTCTGGGAGAGTTTCCAAACTGCCATGGGAACCCATCTTTCCTTCAGTACCGCTTTCCACCCTCAATCAAGTGGTCAGGTGGAACGGGTCAATCAAATTCTCGAAGACATGCTTAGAGCTAGCGTTATCTCATTCGGTATGGATTGGGAGAAATGCCTTCCTTTCGCCGAGTTTGCTTATAACAATAGCTATCAGTCCAGTCTTAAGAAAGCTCCTTTTGAGATTCTCTATGGACGAAGATGTCGAACACCTTTGAACTGGTCAGAAACCGGTGAAAGACAATTCTTTGGACCGAACATGATCCAGGAGGCAGAAGAGCAAGTTCGCATCATTCGTGAGAATTTGAAAACAGCCCAGTCTCGTCAAAAGAGCCAGTATGATCGTCATCATAAGGATATGACTTATGAAGTTGGCGACAAAGCTTACCTTAGGGTTACTCCTTTGAAGGGTACCCATCGTTTCGGTATCAAGGGCAAGTTGGCTCCTCGTTACATTGGTCCTTTTCGCATTCTCGCTAAACGAAGAGAGGTTTCCTACCAGTTGGAACTACCCCCACATCTTTCCAGAGTGCATGATGTCTTCCACGTCTCCCAACTCAGGCGTTGCTTCTCGGATCCTATCCGCGGAGTGGACCATGAAACGCTTGATCTCCAAGATAACCTCACATACCGAGAGTACCCGGTTCGCATCCTTGATCAAGCAGAGCGTGTCACTCGACGTCATAATATCAAGTTTCTCAAGGTTCAGTGGTCTCATCATTCCGAGAGAGAAGCTACTTGGGAGCGAGAAGATCGTCTTCGACTGGAGTACCCCACCTTCTTTCCGTTGACCCCTGAATCTCGGGAGGAGATTCTTTCAAGTGGGGGCGAGTTGTCACATCCCTAGTTCTGGTATGACCTAGACTAGCTAGTCATTTGTGCATCATGTTTAAATTCCATTTAAATTTGAAATGGGGATTTGTGAAACCCTCAGAATCATTTTTAGAAATGACCCAAATAAAAATTGCTCCAAAAAGGTCCAAGAAAAATGCTCATGTTGCTCTCTGAAAATATTGGACAGAGATAAAAATCAAACCAATATTTTTAAGAGCTCATAAGTATTTATTTTGGGCATTTGGAATTAATCCAATAATTAATTGCTTTGGATATATATTTGTTCTATATATAATATATGTCCAAAAATTCTGTTAATTGGTGAGGAGTTTTGGAGCAATCCAATTAGTTCCTACAAAAATTGACAGAAGTAAATAAAATGGTTTAGTATTTTTATTAAACCAAACAAATGTCATAAAAATAGAAAAGAGTAACAAAATGGGAATAAAACTTACCTGGCGCTTACCTCCCTGTGCGGCCCGTTACTGTGCAGCCCAGCAGCAGCCCAGTCCGCCTCCTCCTCTGTCTTCTTCCTCGTGCCTACTGGCACTATGCGTGTCGCGCGCGCGCTCGCCCGAGGCCACGTCTTCCGCCACCTCCTTCTTCTCCCTCCCGTCGCCTTGAGGATGCCACGCACCCCCTGGACCGCTCTCTATCTCTCTCTCCCGTGCTTCTCCCCTTCTCTGCTCTCTCTCTCTCTCGCGCCTGAGAATCGCCGTCGCCGCCGCTCGCTGCTGCCACGGCCAGAGCCACCTCCTCGCCCTCCGCCCGAGTCCAGAAGCTCCGCCTCGTCGCATGCATCGTCCTCGATGAGCCAAGCGGCCAGGGACACGCTCCATCGCCGCCATCGTTGTCTTCTTTATCGCCGGCCACCATGGATCTCCACCGCCCGCACGTCACCGTCCGACCGTCCCCGAGCTTGCCGTCGACGCCATCGAGTCCGCCGTGAGCCCCTGCATCGGTTCCCCCTTCTCCCCTGCCTCCCCGCGCTCTGTAGCCTAGCGCCCGCTCGAGCCGAGCTCCGGCCGCCGCAGCGAGCCTCGCTCCGGCGAGCTCCGCCGCCCCCGCCGCCTCCTGCTTGCTCCCCTGGATGCGGACGAGCCAGGGCTACGCCCTGGTGGTCTCCGCGGGCCATTTGGACGCCGGAGTTGCGATCCCGAGCCCCTCCGCCGTGTTCGGCCTCGCCGGCGGTTAAACGCCGGTGGGGTTTGACCCTTTGACCTCGCCGGCCCGTCAGGTGGGCCCCGTGGGTCAGGTGATTAGCTTAAGGCTAATCACCGCTAACTAACCCCCATGACACTGACCAGTGGGCCCAGTGCCACTAATCCTTTAATTAAGATTAAACTAACCCCCTTGTTTAACACTGTATCACTGACGTGTGGACCCCACACGTCAGGTTTGACCTGGTCAGCACCGTTGACCTGCTGACGCAGGCATGACGTCATGCTGACGCAATTATTTATTTTTTGGATTTAAAATTAAATCAGGAAATTCCATAAAATTAGCTAAACTTCAAAAAATCATAGAAATTCAACCGTAGCTCAGATTGAAATAATTTATATATGAAAAATTATCAGAAAAATGCAATCTATCCATCTGTTCTAGTTTCATGCATGAAAAACCAACTTATACCTACTGTATAAGTGAAAACATGTAAATGGCATTTATAAGAGCTTAATTTGGAGTTGCATTTGAACTCTTGGTTCAAATGAACTTCAACCAAATGATTGCTAGATGCATTAGCACAAACCACATCACATCTTCATGCCTTGTTCATGCATCATATTGTTGCATATGCTTGTGTACTGATTGCCGACACCGTTCCTTCTCGATAGGTCTTGCTCCGGAGACCGTTCCAGAGTACGTGTCTGTGAAGCAGTGCCTTCCTTGTTGATCTACCAGGCAAGCAAACTCCCTTGTTCATTCCGATACAATCCTACTCTCTCGCTCCTGCTCTCAGTTATTGCATTAGGACAACAACGATTCTTCTGCTACTTTGTGCTGCGGTAGTTGAACCCATTCCTGTGCATGACCTGTCATTGCCACAGTAAATAGTTGAAACCCACTAGCATGTGTAGGAGTTGATTGAGCCATGTTGTGTTCCTACCATGCCATGCCTGCTATTGCTTAGAGTTGTGTCAGGTCTGATTCATTGGGAATGAATTGGAGTGTTACGATATGTTCTGATGCTGAGAGTTAAGTGTGTGAACACGATTTGGTAAAGGTAGCGGTGAGAGGCCATGTAGGAGTACATGGTGGGTTGTCTCACTGGAACCGTCCTTAAGCACTGAGTTCTATGTATGTTGTCCAATGACTCGATACTACCACACATTGGGCTCCGAGCGCTCCAAGCCCTCTCGACTTATTAACCAACTTGATCTCTGTCGAGGAGTCGCAACTAGTTTCTGGTGTTTGTAGGTAGTGTTAGTAGTCTACCAAGTGGCACCCGGCCAGGTGGGCTTGGGACAGACTAGGCACAGTGGCACGGTGTACCAAGTGGCACCCGGATGGTGGGCTTGGGAACCCTGCTCACATCGTTTGGGGCCGTGAGCGACACCCCGGCCGGATCTCCTTGCGGATGGAACCTGAATAGGCGATAAACCTGGATTAGAGTCTTGTGTGGTTAGTCAGGTCGTGGCCGACACCCTCGCCAGGCTTCCGCTTGAAGGTTGCCGAGTTACATGACGTGTACATGGCGGTAAGTGGCGAGAGCGTGTGTGAAGAAGTACACCCCGGCAGGGTTAACATGATCTATTCGAATAGCCGGGTCCGCGGTTATGGACTTCTTGGATGCTTACATGGTACATAGACAACTTGAAGTGGATACTATAAAATGCTCAAGACAAGTGTGAGTGCTATGGATGGCCTTCTCGTTGGGAGACGGGGATGAATCCATAGTAGGGTATTGTGTGGTGATTAGTGGACTCGTGTGCGCCATATCACCTCAAAGAAGTTCTGGTAGTCGTAGAACAGGATAGCCACAGAGTCAAAGCTAGCTTGCTGCAACTAAACCCCACATTACCCTCTTGATACAAATGCATGTATGATAGGATCTGATGTAAGTCTTGCTGAGTACCTTTGTACTCATGTTGCTTTATTTATGTTTTTGCAGTGGAGACTTCGGTCTTACTAGTGTTCTCGTGGACTTCGACGAGTAGCTTGTACCTCAGCTACGATCTTGATCGGATGTTGTAGTTAGTCAGGCTCTTCAGCCTTTTTCGTTTGTAGATGTCTGTACTCAAACATGTAATGCTTCCGCTTGTTGCTTGTATGCTCTGTATGATGGGTCTTGTGACCCCTGTTTGCAATAAATGCTATGATGGCTCTTTGAGCCTTATCTATATGAGTTGTTGAGTTATGTTGTGATGCCATGTTGTACAACACATACTTGCATATTATGCGTACGTGTAATGTGTATTGCTATGTGTGGGATCTGACTATCTAGTTGTTTATCTTTAGTAGCCTCTCTTACCGGGAAATGTCTCCTAGTGCTTCCAATGAGCCCTGGTAGCTTGCGACTGCTCCGGAACACTTAGGCTGGCCGGCATGTGTCCTTCTTCGTTCCTGTGTCTGTCCCTTCGGGGAAATGTCACGCGGTGTCTATCGGAGTCCTGTTAGCCTGCTACAACCCGGTTTACCGGAGTCCTGCTAGCCCAGTTGCTATAGCCCGGATTCACTCGCTGATGACCGACACGTTCGATGCTGGGTCATGGATGCCTGTCCCTGTAAGTTTGTGCCACTTTGGGTTTACGACTAGCCATGTCAGCCCGGGCTCCTTATCATATGGATGCTAGCGACACTATCATATACGTGTGCCAAAAGGCGCAAACGGTCCCGGGCAAAGGTAAGGCGACACCCGTGGGGATACCGTGCGTGAGGGCGCAAAGTGATATGAGGTGTGACATGCTAGGTCGATGTGACATTGAGTCGGGGTCCTGACACGGGCCCCATGACAGGGTGGTATTCCTTCCCCATTTCCTCCGCGGACCGGGCTTCCCGCTCCACCCCTTTGTCCGGGGACTCATGTTCTACTACGGCCTGGATTTCCACAATCTGGCCCCGAATTTCATCCTCAACATCTCGGCGTTTATCGTCGTGTGCGAGGCCTTCCTCTGCATCCAGCCTCACTTTGGCTTGTGGCTAAAGACTTTCAATGTCAAGCCGAAGGTTGTGAAGGGCAGCCAAGCGGAGTGCGGAGGCGCCATGGTGGGCAAGATGCCCAACATCACTTGGCTCGAGGGCGCCTTTGTGGAAACCATCAAAGGGTGGCAATCGGGGTGGTTCTACATCACCGAGCCGCGTGACCCTGAATGGGCAGCAGCCCCCAAATTCAGATCTAGCAGCCCCATGCGGCTCACTTCCTGGAAAGAGAAGGGCCTGCAGTGGGGCGATTCGGAAGAGCTGACCAGACTCCAATCCTGTCTCCAACCCTGGTGAACAGGAAGCTCAAGCTTGTCAACGTAATCCAGGTCATGCTCATCCGCCGGATTCTCCCTTGCCAACAACGGACTTCAATTTGTGGGAGTTCGATCCGGCACAACACCAAACCCTGAGCGGGCTCTTCGACACTACGTACGAAGAAGCCTGTAGGGTGCTGTTCAAGGGCGGCGAGGCCCCCGCATCCGCTACTGAAGATTGCGGATTCAGCTTGTAGCGTCCGGCTGGCGAGGTAAGCCATGTTATCCTTTATGGGACAATTGCTTTTCATAGTTTGACTCTATGCGGGATCTAAACTCCCAATACCTTTAACAGGCCTGGCAAAAGACGTCCGGACAGGTTAACTGTCCGGCTCCCCTTCCAGAAGACCCAACGGATGCTCGTTTGACAGGGCTGCTGGCTCCGGCGCCTTACGTGGTGCCGGAGAAGAAGGCCAAGAAGAAGGCCACAGGAACCCGGAGGAGTTCCCGGCGCCAGGTGTTATCGGATTCATCGTCCGATGACTCCGAGGCGGACTCCTCCCACGAGGACGAGGAGGAGAAGAAAGAGGCCTCTCCCCCAGCAGGGGGAGAGAAGAATAGGAAGGCCTCCCCAAAGGGGGAGGCCGAAGGGTCCAAGAAGGGAAGGACCCTTCCCCCGGACTGCTCTGCCAATGCCGGCGACGGTGACGAGGAGTGGCCCTCAAGGGACAAGCCCCTGGCGAGATCGTAAGTATCCGGACTCCTGAATAACTCATAGTTTTCTTTTTGTCGCATAGCATCTTTTAACGCCGCATACAACCCTGTAGTCCGCCCAAGGATGATCTTCCCGCTTCGTCGAGCGGGTCCTTGGGCACGTCGAATGTGAATAGCACTTCACTTCTGGCCGCCTCCTCCCCCCGTGACGCCGACGACGGCGAGGTGGGATCCCGAAAAGGGACCCACCAGGAAGAGGAGGCCCCGGAGGTGCCGCAGGGCAACCTCCCGGACTACGGACCGGACTCTGCATCGGAACCTGCAGTGGTTCCGGAGTCCGGCGGGCGGCCCCTTCATAAGAAGGGCAAGACTATGACGCCGGCAGCCTCCGTCCAACCGGAGGCGCCGGACAACTTGCTGGAGGTGCTCAACGGAGCTTCCATCAAAGAGGAACACCGCACTGTCATGAGTGCGGTGATTTAGAAGGTTCAGCTCGCCAAGAGCGGGCTGACCGAAGCCTGCAGCAGCCTTCTAACAGGCTTTGAGGTAGGAATTTTAAGATATGTAATATAATACCGCATATACAGTAGCCCCTGATGCTCGGTTCGGTGTTCGGAAAGAAAAGCCGGACTGAGGATCTAAAAAGATATACGCAGGAGTCTTAACAAAAATATGTCAATATGGGAATGCAGGCTGCGCTGCTGACCTCTGACGCACTGACTGCGCAGGTCAATACCTTGAAGCAGAGCCTCGAGCAGTCCGAGAGCGAGCTCGGCCGTGCCAAGAAGTAGCTCGAGGACAAGGAAGGTGAGTAACACCGTATTAAAGTTGTACCTTATAGAAAAGGATTTGGTTGCAAGAGAAATGACGAGGATAACGTGGGTACTCCAGGGGCTACGAACGAGGTGGCGACCCTGAAGGAGGCGGTGTCCGCTGCCGAATGCAATGCGGCTGTGGAACGCGCCAGGCAAGAGAAGCAGGAAGCGCGGGTGGCGGAGGTACAGCAAGAGCTCCAGGCTCTCGTGGAAAAACACGAGAATTTGGAGCGTGACTCGAAGACTCGAGAGTCCGAGCTTGCATCGGCTCTTGAGAGTGCCAAAGCCGCCAAGGCCGAAGCCCACAAGGCCCTCCAGGAAATCGAGGCATTGAAGAAGATAGCAGCGGGTAAGGCATTCTTCATGCAAAGCAAGCATATAAAAGTGAATTACCTGTTACTTACCCGAATTCGGAGCTCTCCAGGAGCGTTCGCAGATCTGCCCCACAGCGTGTCCATTGCTGCCGCTTTCTACAGAGCCGAGGAGGGGAGCTCGACTAAGAAGGTGTTCTGGTCTCAGTATGCTGAGGCCGGACATCCGGTGCCCCTTAGCGACCAGCTGAAGCAGCTGGTCAAGCTCCACAAGGTGGCCGAACAGGCCATGAAGGGCCTTATAGTTTGGCTATGGCCCAAGGAGGCCATGCCTGGGAGCTACTTCGGCCTGGTGCGGTGGCTGGTGGATGCGTGTCCCTGGGTTGAAGTCATCAAGCACTCCGCCTGCATTGAAGGTGCCCGTCGGGCCCTTGCCCGTGCTAAAGTGCACTGGGGCAAGATGGATGCTGAGAAGCTTGTGACGGACGCGCCACCGTCGGGCAAAGAGTATCGCACACCCGAAATGTATTATAAGGGTGTCCTGAAGGGTGCCCGCATTATTGCGGGTGAGTGCTCCAAAGATGTAATATTTGAGTAGACTCGCATTTTGTTATCCTGTGCGCTGGAAACTTTGTTCATATGCTCTAAGCAACGCTTGTTAATTTAAAATATTACCTTCTGTGTGGTCGTTATCAAATCTGAGAGATGGCAAGTCGTCGGCTTCAGCCCCCATGCCACGAGTGCTGGGGTGTTCGGGATAAACTTGAGCGCTCTTGTTCCCATTTTTGGGTCCATCTAGGGAGGTACTCAACACAATGAACAAGGCAACCGGACTTATAGTGCTTGAACACTCTCACTTAGCCATAGAATTCTATAATTTTAAATTTCGGTGAAGCCCCTAGTGTTCGGAAGGCCGAATTCGGGGCGCTATCCACGCCTGGGCCGGACAAAGCCGGTTCCTCGCTCTAAGCGGCATAAGTCTTTAGGGACTCGAAAAAACCTCTCGAACAGCGACTGGCTCTCGCCTCATCATGACGGTCAGTTTTAGCTTTCTCCACTGAGGTGCTCGCCCAGATCAACTGGGGCACAATCGCAGTGGTTCTCCCAGCGCTACCTTAGCCGATATAACGGAACGTAAGGTACCAAAACATGGGAGCCGGGCAAACCCAACTATTGACCCAAGACATGATTCGGAGCCGATTCATATAATGCTATAAGTTCGGGGTGCCGCACTTGTGAAAGTGTTCGGACTTATCACACCATAATGTGGGGAACTTAAGCCCCTGGTGTATTTAGCCGTACCAAAGTGTACGGATGCAACATGTCGTAAATGAACATATGTATAAGTAGGAAATGCAATTATAGGCAAAAAGCGATGCATTGTTTATTCAAGAAATGCTGCCATGAATGCAGAATGATACAAATAGTGCGATAAGCAAGGGGTGGGACTATTAAACATGTCCCCCTCCAGGGGTAGGCTGCGGAATGGTGTATAAAACAGATTAAATGCTCGTAATGGAGACCACCTGGATACTCGTCATAGTCTTTCTCCTTCCCTGGACATTGCATCGTGAGTTCGGCAGGTCTACTGCCAGACAGGGCCTCTGGTAAATGTAGTCCTAAGGATATGAAAAAAAAGGAAAGAAAAAGGATGACACACTTGGGAGCCCCTGGTGTGGTTGAGCCGCACTCTGGGCCTGCCGTGGTCGTGCCCCTCCCCCTATGCCCATGGTATCTCCAGAGCGTAATGATGTACGCGGGGTACTGGTTTTGCAATTTTGCAAGGGCTGGGGTTGGGGCCGCATTGCTACGCGTGCTCGGAACATGCCAGGCGGTCTTGTTGTAGGTTACTCCGGGCGCGCTTAGTAGTGTCCGATCGCTTAACGGCCGGACTCGAGAATTGCCTTAAGAGGCTGCTCTGCACTTCTGCCGCGAGAGCCGCTGTATGTTCCTCCGTTCAGAGGGAGCGTTCAGTGTTTCCTTTGACCGTGATGACTCCTCGAGGGCCTGGCATCTTGAGCTTGAGGTATGCATAGTGCGGCACCGCATTGAACTTTGCAAACGTTGTTCGTCCGAGCAGTGCATGATAGCCGCTGCGGAATGGAACTATGTCGAAGATTAACTCCTCGCTTCGGAAGTTATCCGGGGATTCGAAGACCACTTCCAGTGTAACTGAGCCTGTACAATTAGCCTCTACACCTGGTATGACGCCTTTGAAGGTCGTCTTTGTGGTTTAATCCTTGAGGGGTCTATGCCCATCTTGCGCACTGTATCCTGGTAAATCAGGTTCAGGCTGCTGCCGCCGTCCATCAGGACTCTAGTGAGGTGAAACCCATCGACGATTGGGTCTAGAACCAATGCGGCGAACCCGCCATGGCGGATGCTGGTGGGGTGGTCCCTTCGATCAAAAGTGATCGGGCAGGAGGACCATGGGTTGAACTTTGGGGCGACTGGCTCCATCGCGTATACGTCCCTGAGTGCACGCTTCCGCTCACTTTTGGGTATGTGGGTTGCGTATATCATGTTCGCTGTCCGCAGTTGTGGGGGAAACCCTTCTGCCCTCTATTGTTCAGTGGCTGGGTCTCTTCCTCATCATCGCTATGCAGCCCCTTGTCATTGTTTTCGGCAATTAACTTGCCTGCCTGCTTGAAAACCCAACAATCTCTGTTGGTGTGATTAGCTAGTTTTTCGGGGGTGCCGTGTATCTGGCACGAGTGGTCGAGTATTCGGTCCAAATTGGACGGACCCGGAGTAGTTCTTTTGAATGGCTTTTTCCGCTGACCGGGTTTGGAGCCTCTGAATCCGGCGTTGACTGCCGTATCTTCAGTGTTGTCGCCGTTAATGCGGCGTTTGTGTTTGTTGTGACGCGACCTGCCATTGCGGTCCTTGGTATCCGGCCTGCTAGAATTTTTGTCGAGGTTGTTACTGCGGGCTAACCAGCTGTCCTCTCCCACGCAGAAGCTGGTCATGAGTGATGTGAGGGCTGCCATGGATTTCGGCTTTTCCTGTCCCAGGTGCCGGGCAAGCCACTCGTCGCGGATGTTATGTTTGAAGGCTGCGAGTGCCTCTACATCCGGACAGTCGATGATTTGATTTTACTTGGTTAAGAACCGTGTCCAGAATTGTCTGGCCGATTCGTCTGGCTGCTGAATTATGTGGCTTAGGTCATCAGTGTCTGGTGGTCGCACATATGTGCCCTGGAAGTTATCAAGGAATGCGGCTTCCAGGTCCTCCCAACACCCAATTGATTATGCTGGCAGGCTGTTAAGCCAATGCCGAGCTGGGCCTTTAAGCTTGAGTGGGAGGTATTTGATGGCGTGAAGGTCGTCGCCGCGGGCCATGTGGATATGAAGGAGATAGTCTTTGATCCAAACCGCGGGGTCTGTTGTGCCATCATAGGATTCAGTGTTCACGGGTTTAAACCCTTCAGGGATTTGATGGTCCATTACTTCGTCTGTGAAGCATAGTGGGTGTGCGGTGCCTCTATATTGGGCTATATCACGACGTAGCTCAAGCGAGCTTTGTCTACTGTGTTCGGCCCGGCCGGAATTACTGTATCTGGCGCGACGGTTGTCGTCGCGTGTCGTGGGGCGCCCACGCGATCCGTAGATCGATCTTGATTGTCTTGCCTTATCCTCCAATATGTCTCGCAAGTCCGGCGCATTCCCCCATGGCTTTGTACTTTTCGAGCGATGCCGGGGTACGGCTTTAGTGGAAGGCCTAGAGGCCTCTCTGTCGCGGCCACGAGGTGGCCGGTCGGCCGTATTGTGCGCTGGTGATGTATGTTTATATGCTTCCTCCTTTAATCGGGGCAGCAGCTTGCGTTTGGGGTAGCTTTTGGAGGGGCGTTCAAGTTCATGCTCTTCGGCCACGAGGACTTCGGTCCATCTGTCGGCTAGCAGATCTTGATCAGCTCTAAGCTGTTGCTGCTTTTTCTTGAGGCTGTTTGCCGTGGCCATAAGCCTGCGTTTAAAACGCTCTTGTTCGACGGGATCCTCAGGCACGACGAATTCGTCGTCGTTGAGGCTTGCCTCATCTCCGGAGGGAGGCATGTACTTATCGTCCTCTACCTCTTCGTCTGCCGCTCTCTCATGAGGGCTGGCTTCTCTGTCCTCCTGTGCTGAATCCTGCTGGAGGGTGTTGTCTTCGGCACTGTCCGGGGTGTTATTGTCTCCGGTGCCGGAATCTCCATTCTTGCTGTGGCGGGATTTAGAGCGGCGCCGCTGACGCCGGTGCTTAGGCTGTTTCTTGGAGGGTTCTTCCTCCGCTGTTGCCTCGCCATTCCCATCCTTTGGGATGTCCACCATGTATATGTTGTATGACGAGGTGGTTTTCTAGTGCCCTGTGGGTGCTGGTTCTTGGTCGTCTCCGGCATCGTCGTCCATACCGTCGATGTCTTCGGAGTCGAAGTCTACCATGTCGGTTAGATCGTCGACAGTGGCTACAAAGTGGGTGGTGGGTGGGCTTGGAATTTCTTCGTCATCCGCATCCCAACCGTCCTGACCGTAGTCCGGCCAGGGCTCTCCTGATAACGAGAGATACTTTAGCGAATTCAGGATGTCGCCGAAAGGCGAGTGCTGAAAGATGTCCGCAGCGCCGAACTCCATGATCGGCGCCCAATCGGATTCGATTGGTAAGGGCGCGGGAGGTTTGGAGTCCGATGAGGAGTCCGGCACCTCGGAGTCACGAGCTTCACAAGGGACAGGGTTGGTATTCGGCTCCATCGCCGTAGAGGTAGCAGCCCCCGAGGCGGTGTCTAGCCACCCATCCTCGATCGACGCAGTCGGCTCCGAGTTAAGGGTCGGAGCGGACTCTTGTGCGGCCTCCCGGGCACTGTCCGGCAGCAGAGCTAGATCATGCCCATCGTGGCAGTGCGGCGCGCACGGCTATGGCTCGAACCCGTCGAAGATCAAGTCTCCGCGGATGTCGGCCATGAAGTTCAAACTTCCAAATCTGACCTGATGGCCAGGGGCGTAGCTTTCAATCTGCTCCAGATGGCCAAGCGAATTGGCTAGCAGTGCAAAGCCGCCGAATACGAAGATCTGTCCGGGGAGAAAAGTCTCGCCCTAGACTGCGTTGTTGTTGATGATCGAAGGAGCCATCGGGCCTATAAGCGACGACACAGAGGAACTCTCAATGGAAGCACCAACGTCAGTGTCAAAACCGGCAGATCTCGGGTAGGGGGTCCCGAACTGTGCGTCTAGGCGGATGGTAACAGGAGACAAGGGACACGATGTTTTTACCCAGGTTCGGGCCCTCTCGATGAAGGTAAAACCCTACTCCTGCTTGATTGATATTGATGATATGGGTAGTACAAGAGTGGATCTACCACGAGATCAAGGAGGCTAAACCCCAGAAGCTAGCCTATGGTATGATTGTTGTTCGTCCTATGGACTAAAACCCTCCGGCTTATATAGACACCGGAGAGGGCTAGGGTTACACAGAGTCGGTTACAATGGTAGGAGATCTACATATCCGTATTGCCAAGCTTGCCTTCCAAGTCAAGGAAAGTCCCATCCGGACACGGGACGAAGTCTTTAATCTTGTATCTTCATAGTCTTGGAGTCCGACCAATGATGATAATTTGGCTATCCGGACACCCCCTAGTCCAGGACTCCCTCAAGGACCCTCGGAGAGAGTTGAGGATTTCCTAGTTTTCATATTTGATTGTTATCAAATAGCGAAACGAGGATTTTTTATTTTAATTATTTTTCTCTCCGAAAAATATTTCTTATAAAAATATATGAGAGGAGATAATATGACTTCTCCAAAATAATTGAAATATTGGAGGAAAAATGTTAATCATTTATTTGTTTTTATTTGAGTTTATTTGGATTTTATTCGCATTAGAAAAATATATGCACATTTTTAAAATTGCATATAGGGGCCAAGAAAATGTTCATCTCGTTCTAAATATTTTATTTGGACGGTGAAAATTTGTTTTGGCATTTTTAGGTTTTCATTTTATTTTCTAGGATTTTATTTCTGCCAGCGAAATTATATATATATATATATATATATATATATATATATATATATATATATATATATATATATATATATATATATATATATATATAAACTTCCCCGCGCCCGACCGGGCCTAAGGCCCGGCCGTGCAGGCCGGCCCGCGCCAGCCGCCGCCCCATGCGCGCGCGCCTCCCCGCCGCCGCTCAGACGAGGAGTCCGAGCCGGACTTCGACGCCGCCGCCGCCTTGGCCCCTCCTCCAAGCTGCCTCCCCCCGTTTAAATACCACCCCGGGCCCCCCTGGAGCCCCAAGTCGCCGCCGCCGCAGCCCCTCGCCTGCCCCGCCGCCGCAGCCGCCTGCCGTCGCCTGGAGCCACGCCGCCGCCTGCCGCCGCCCGCGCCGCCTGCCCCGCGCCGCCGAGCCGCCCCACCGCCCCGCAAGCCCGCCGCCAAGCCCCGCCTCGCCGGAGTTGCCTCGCCGGAGGTAACGCGCCAGATTCCGAGCCGCCGGTTTTTTTTAAACCATTCGGTTTTTTTAGAAACCCTAGTTCGGTTTTTTTTAGTTTCGGTTCACCGGTTTTTCTCGGTTTGACTATTTAGCGGACGTTCGTCCGTACGTTCGTTTAAACGAACGGTTTTCTTCCGTTAGTTACAGATAACGAACACTCTTAGTTTCTGTTTTTCTTTTCGCTCGTTAGTCGGAACCAGGTGATTCAAACGCCTAGAGTTTTGCCTCGAGACCCTCTTTCCGTTTAATCAACTCAAACAATATTTTGATACTGTAAACATTTGACCTTAGTTCAGATTAGTAAACGGATCTTGTTTCTTTCGCCGTTTGAGTTTCCTTGCTCCGTTTGATTTGATTCTTTTTGCAAACCGGAGTTCTTAAGTTGAACTTTTTGGTCAACCTCTTTTATTTGAAGTTTTGCTTGTGCATCTTTGCTTGTTGCTTATATATTCTATTGTTTATTTGCGATAGAATTCCCGGAGTGCGAAGCGTGTTACTACGAGTCTCTAGGATTCACGGATCGTCAGCAAGGCAAGTAACACATTGATCATACTCTTTTCATACCCAGTTTTTATTGCATTAGTTCAATCCTCAAACATTACATGATTAGGATGTCATTAATTTGTGGGTTTTGGGAAGTAGTTGATGAGGTAGAACCTATTGCCCTGTTTATTATTAAACCCTTGGGAGTTACTTCTACGTGCTGCTTATTTTTCCATGCAATGCTCGTAGACGTGGTTTGGGTTTGAGTGAATCCATGACAGATGTGAGAATGTTAATTAATGGTTTACTTAAGGTGGCAACTTAAAATTCACATCTAGGTGGATTGAGGCACCTAGGGAACCCAGTGTTGTCTGTATTTTTTTTGGAAATCCCGGGGTAACCGTGTGATCTTCCTATGGATCGCCACCCATGCTTAAAGGGAACTGAGATGATTCATGCTAGAAACTTCCGTGTGCAGCCACAAGCTACTATGGGCTCTAGCATAGTTGAGTAAGTTACGTGAAGCTCTTGAAGAGGTAGATCAGCAGGTAGTGGGTTTTGTAGGTTTGGTATGGTCTACCCGGAGTAGGGAGTTAATGTTTCTGAAAGACTATGTCTCGGTCATCCGTTTCTCAAACACCATGTAGTGCGAGAAATCCAACGGAAGCGATCGAGTCTTGTGGGGAAAAGTGCGCAAACCTCCGCAGAGTGTACAATCTAATCATGGTTAGCCGTGTCCCCGGTTATGGACAATTCTTGAGTATCTAGTACTTGAGTTATCACATGTATCTCATCACTCTTAATTAATATTGTTGGGTTGTTAATTACTTTAATTTGGGATTGAGTTGGTGTTATACCTTCTCAATGTTTGAACCACCATGATAGTTAAATTAAAATTTATTCCTTTGTTGTAGGGAAAAATTTGCTTCCCACAAAACCTTAACCATAGAGCTTTCCACCAGCCAAATATGCATGTAGTGATAGCATTATTCTGTTCTTGCTCTACTATGTTATATTGCCAGCATATTCCATGTGCTGACCCATTTTCGGGCTGCAAGGTATTATGTTGCAGACTTTTCAGACGAGGAGTAAGGTTCGTTAGGTCGTTGCCGTGCAGCTCAGCTTTGCCATTGGAGTTGATGGACTCAGTTTATCTTCCAAGCCTTTCGCTGTTATCGCATTAGATGGCCTGAAGCCATATTATTGTAATAAGTTCTCTTTTGAGACATTCGATGTAATAAGTGTGTGATTGCTACTCTATTATAAATCCTTCGAGTACTATGCGTGTCAGCATTACTGATCCAGGGATGACACTGAGGCACAGAGACTTGACCGTTTGAGGTTGGGTCACTACATTTGGGAGCGTGATTTTTGGAACGAACGTGATCCAGAGGACTTGGAGTGCAAGTCAAGAAGCAATCTAGGCGGCCAAGAGATAGGAGGGCGCGCCCCCTGTCACCTGGGCCCCACAAGCGGCCACCGACGTAGTTCTTCCTCCTATATATACCTACGTACCCCCCAAAACATCCAGGGAGCCAACAAAAAACATTTTCCACCGCGGTAGCCTTCTGTATCCGCGAGATCCCATCTTGGAGCCTTCGCCGGCGCTCCGCTGGAGGGGGAATCGACCATGGAGGGCTTCTACATCAACACCATAGCCCCTCCGATGAGTTGTGAGTAGTTTACCATAGACCTTCGGGTCCATAGTTATTAGCTACATGGCTTCTTCTCTCTTTTTTGGATCTCAATACAATGTTCTCCCCCTCTCTTGTGGAGATCTATTCAATGTAAACTCTTTTTGCAGTGTGTTTGTCGAGATCCGATGAATTGTGGGTTTATGATCAAGTTTATCTATGAGAAATATTTGAATCTTCTCTGAATTGTTTTATGTATGATTGAGTTATCTTTGCAAGTCTCTTCGAATTATCAGTTTGGTTTGGCCTACTAGATTGATCTTTCTTGCGATGGGAGAAGTGCTTAGGTTTGGGTTCAATCTTGTGGTGTCCTTACCAAGTGACAGAAAGGGTTGCAAGGCACGTATTGTATTGTTGCCATCAAGGCACGTATTGTATTGTATCATATTGCTTGAGTTTATCCCTCTACATCATGTCATCTTTCTTAATGCGCTACTCTATTCTTATGAACTTAATACTCTAGATGCACGCTGGATAGCGGTCGATGGGTGGAGTAATAGTAGTAGACGCAGGCAGGAGTCGGTCTACTTGTCACGGACGTGATGCCTATATACATGATCATGCCTAGATAATCTCATAATTATTCACTTTTCTATCAATTGCTCGACAGTAATTTGTTCACCCACCGTAATACTTATGCTATCTTGAGAGAAGCCACTAGTGAAACATATGGCCCCCAGGTCTATCTTTTATCATATAAGCTTTCAATCTACCTTTATTTGCATCTTTACTTTTTGCATCTATATTATAAAATACCAAAAATATATTTATCTTATCATACTATCTCTATCAGATCTCACTTTCGCAAGTGGCCGTGAAGGGATTGACAACCCCTTTATTGCATTGGTTGCGAGTTCTTTGTTTGTTCGTGTAGGTGCGTGGGACTTTTGAGGAGCCTCCTACTGGATTGATACCTTGGTTCTCAAAAACTAAGGGAAATACTTATGCTACTATTGCTGCATCACCCTTTCCACTTCAAGGAAAACCAATGCAAGCTCAAGACATAGCAAGAAGGATTTCTAGCACCGTTGTCGGGGAGGTCTTCGGTCAAGTCAATACATACCAAGTACCCATCACAAACTCATCTCCCTCGCATTTACATTATTTGCCATTTGCCTCTCGTTTTCCTCTTCCCCACTTCACCCTTGCCGTTTTATTCGCCCTCTCTTTCCCAATCTTCTCCTCTTCTCTTTTTCGCTTGCCTTTTTCTGTTTGATTGTGTGCCTGTTTGTCCTTATGGCTTTGCCTAAGAGTACTGACCTCCTTCTTAGAAGGTTGGAAGAGATTGAATTGAATATTAGAAGCTTTATGACTTTGCAATTTGAGCATAATAATTTCTTCAGAAAAGAGCTTAAATAACAAAAAGGTTTTTTGGGGTTTATGAATAAGGAGCTTGATGATATGAATAAATACATAAAGCTTCTGATAAGCAAGCCACCTTAGTCAATAAGATGGCTGCCAAACCAGAAAAGTTAGATGAAAATAATGATGAAGATCTTAAAGTTATTGATGTGTCCCCTATTAGATCTTTGTTTTGCAATATGAATCTCGATAATAATGGGACTGGAGATGAGTCAACTTTAGTTAGAAGGCATCCCAATAATTCGGAGTTTTTAGATCTTGATGCTAAATTTGGTAAAAGTGGGATTGGAGAGGTCATGGCTTTAAATAGTATTGAACCCACTATCTTGGATTTAAAGGAATTTGATTATGATAATTGTTCTTTAGAAGGTTGTATTTCCTTGTTGCAATCCATTGTTAATTCTCCTCATGCTTATAGTTAAAATAAAGCTTTTACCAAACATATCGTTGATGCCTTGATGCAATCTTATGATGAAAAACTTAATTTGGAAGTTTCTATACCTAGAAAACTTAATGATGAGTGGGAACCTACTATAAAGGTTAGAATTAAAGATCATTAGTGTTTTGCTTGGTGTGATTTGGGTGCTAGTGTTTCCACGATTCTGAAAACTTTATGTGATATTCTAGGTTTCCATGATCTTGATGATTGCTCTATAAATTTGCACCTTGCGGATTCGACCATTAAAAAGCCAACGGGAAGGATCAATGATGTTCTCATTGTTGCAAATAGAAATTTGGTTCCCATAGATTTTATCGTTCTTGATATAGATTGCAATCTTTCTTGCCCTATTATTCTTGGTAGACCTTTCCTTAGAACGATTGGTGTGATTATTCATATGAAGGAAGGGAATATTAGATTCCAATTTCCATCAAGGAAAGGCATGGAGAAATTTCCAAGAAATAAAGTCAAATTACCTTATGAATCTATCATGCGAGCTACTTATGAATTGAGTGCCAAAGATGGCACTACTTAGATCTATCTTCGCTTTTATGCCTAGCTAAGAGCGTTAAACGATAGTGCTAGTTGGGAGGCAACCCAATTTATTTGTGTTTTTTGTTTTTGTTTCTGTTTAGTAATAAATTTTGCATCTACCTTCTGTTTAGATGTGTTTTTATGATTTAGTTAGTGTTTGTGCCAAGTAGAACCTATAGGATAACCTATGGTGATAGTTGATTTGATTCTGCTGAAAAACAGAAACTTTGCACGCACGAATTTAGTTTTGTTAAATCACAGAAACGTGATTTTGCGTTGATTCTTTTTGCTACTGATAAATAGACAATTTTTCCAGGACTTCCTATTTTGGTAGGAGTTTTAAAGTTTTAGAAGTTTGCGTTAGTTACAGCTTGCTACAGACTGTTCTGTTTTTGACAGATTCTGTTTTTCGTGTGTTGTTTGCTTATTTTGATGCATCTATGTCTAGTAAAATAGTTCATAAACCATACAGAAGTTGGAATACATTAGGTTTAACATCAAAATAAATAAATAATGAGTTCATTACAGTACCTTATGTGGTGGTTTTATTTTCTTTCACTAACGGAGCTTATAAGATTTCCTGTTGAGTTTTGTGTTGTGAAGTTTTCAAGTTTTGGGTAAAGCTTTGATGCACTATGAAATAAGGAGTGGCAAGAGCCTAAGCTTGGGGATTCCCATGGCACCCCAAGATATTCAAAGATAGCCAAAAGCCTAAGCTTGGGGATGCCCCGGGAAGGCATCCCCTCTTTCGTCTTTGTTCATTGGTAACTTTACTTGGAGCTATATTTTTATTCGCCACATGATATGTGTTTTGCTTGGAGCGTCGTGTATAATATGAGTCTTTGCTTTTTAGTTTTCCATAATCATCCTTGCTGTACACACCTTTTGGGAGAAGCCTACTTTATTGAATTTATTAGAATATGCTATGTGCTTCACTTATACCTTTTGAGCTTGATAGTTTTTGCTCTAGTGCTTCACTTATATCTTTTATAGCACGGCGGTGGCTTAATTTGTAGAAATTGCTAATATCTCATGCTTCACTTATATTATTTTGAGAGTTTTTAGAACAGCATGGTATTTTCTTTGGTTATAAAATTGGTCCTAGAATGGTAGGCATCCAAGTTGGGTATAATAAAAACTATCATGGGAAGTGAATTGGATGCTATGATCAATTTGATACTTGATAATTGTTTTGAGATATGGAGGTAGTGATATTAAAGTCATGCTAGTTGGGTGATTATGAATTTAAAGAATGCTTGTGTTGAAGTTATCAAGTCGCGGAGCATGCACGTATGGTTAAAGTTGTGTAACAAATTTGAAACATGAAGTGTACCTGGCTTGTGCATCCTTATGAGTGGCGGTCGGGGAGGAGCGATGGTCTTTTCCTACCAATCTATCCCTCTAGGATCATGCGCGTAGTGCTTGGTTTTTGATGACTTCTAAATTTTTGCAATAAGTATATGAGTTCTTTTGACTAATGTTGAGTACATGGATTATACGCACTTTTACCTTTCCATCATTGCTAGCCTCTTCGGTACCGTGCATTGCCCTTTCTCACCTTGAGAGTTGGTGCAAACTTCACCGGTACATCCAAACCCCATGATATGATACGCTCTATCACACATAAACCTCCTTATATCTTCCTCAAAACAGCCACCATACCTACCTATTATGGCATTTCCATAGCCATTCCGAGATATATTGCCATGCAACTTTTCACCGTTCCGTTCATCATCATGACATACATTACTTTTGTCATATTGCCATTGCATGATCATGTAGTTGACATCGTATTTGTGGCAAATCCACCATGCATAATTTTTCATACATGTCACTCTTGATTCATTGCACCATCCCGGTACACCGCCGGAGGCATTCATATAGAGTCATATCTTGTTCTAGTTTTGAGTTGTAATTCATGTGTTGTAATCAATAAAAGTGTGATGATCATCATTATTAGAGCATTGTCCCAAAGAAAAAAAAAGAAAGGCCAAAAAAGACCCAAAAAAGAAAAAGAAAAGAAAAAGAAAAAAATAAAAGAAACTAAAATAAAATAAATAAATAAATAAAAAGGGGCAATGTTACTATCTCTTTTTCCACACTTGTGCTTCAAAGTAGCACCATGTTCTTCATGTAGTGAGTCTCATATATTGTGCTTCAAAGTAGCACCATGTTTTTCATATAGTTAGTCTCATAGGTTGTCACTTTCATATACTAGTGGGAATTTTTCATTATAGAACTTGGCTTGTATATTCCTACGATGGGCTTCCTCAAATGCCCTAGGTCTTCGTGAGCAAGCAAGTTGGATGCACACCCACTAGTTTTCTTTTGTTGAGCATTCATTTATAGCTCTAGTGCATCCATTGCATGGCAATCCCTACTCCTCATGTTGACATCAATTGATGGGCATCTCCATCGCCCGTTGATTATCCTTGTCAATGCGCAACTTTCTCTTTTTTGTCTTCTCCACACAATCCCCATTATCATATTCTATTCCACCCATAGTGCTATATCCATGGCTCACGCTCATGTATTGCGTGAAAGTTGAAAACGTTTGAGATTATTTAAGTACTAAACAATTGCTTGGCTTGTCATCGGGGGTGTAGAATTTGGGAACATTTTTGTGTGACGAAAATGAAGCATAGCCTAACTAGATGATTTTGTAGGGATGAACTTTCTTTAGCCATGTTATTTTGAGAAGACATGATTGCTTTGATTAGTATGCTTGAAGTGTTACTATTTCTTTTATCAATATGAACTTTTATTTTGAATCATTTGGATCTGAACATTCATGCCACAATAAAGAAAATTACATTGAGAATTATGCTAGGTAGCATTCCACATCAAAAATTCTGTTTTTATCATTTACCTACTCGAGGACAAGCAGGAATTAAGCTTGGGGATGCTTGATACGTCTCCAACGTATCTATAATTTTTTATTGTTCCATGCTATTATATTACCCCTTTTGGATGTTTATGGGCTTTATTTTACATATTTATATCATTTTTGGGACTAACCTGCTAACCAGAGGCCCAGCCCGTATTGCTGTTTTTTTTGCCTATTTCAGTATTTTGAACAAAAGGAATATCAAACGGAGTCCAAATGGAATGAAACCTTCGGCAGCGTGATTTTTGGAACGAACGTGATCCAGAGGACTTGGAGTGCAAGTCAAGAAACAATCGAGGTGGCCAGGAGATAGGAGGGCGTGCCCACCCCTCCTGGGCGCGCCCCCTATCTCCTGGGCCCCATGAGCGGCCACCGACATACTTCTTCCTCCTATATATATCTACGTACCCTGAAAACATCCAGGGAGCCAACGAAAAACAATTTCCACCGTCGTAACCTTCTGTATCCGCGAGATCCCATCTTGGAGCCTTCGTCGACGCTCCACCGGAGGGGGAATCGACCATGGAGGGCTTCTACATCAACACCATAGCCCCTCCGATGAGTTGTGAGTAGTTTACCACAGACCTTCGGGTCCATAGTTATTAGCTAGATGGCTTCTCTCTTTTTGGATCTCAATACAATGTTCTCCCCCTCTCTTTTGGAGATCTATTTGATGTAAACTCTTTTTGCGGTGTGTTTGTCGAGATCCGATGAATTGTGGGTTTATGATCAAGTTTATCTATCAGAAGTATTTGAATCTTCTCTGAATTCTTTTATGTATGATTGAGTTATCCTTGCAAGTCTCTTCGAATTATCAGTTTGGTTTGTCCTACTAGATTGATCTTTCTTGCCATGGTAGAAGTGCTTAGCTTTGGGTTCAATCTTGCCGTGTCCTTACCCTGTGACAGAAAGGGTTGCAAAGCACGTATTGTATTGTTGCCATCGAGGATAAAAAGATGGAGTTTATATCATATTGCTTGAGTTTATCCCTCTACATCATTTTATCTTTCTTAATGCGTTACTCTATTCTCATAAACTTAATACTCTAGATGCATGCTGGATAGTGGTCGATGTGTGGAGTAATAGTAGTAGATGCAGGCAGGAGTCGGTCTACTTGTCACGGACGTGATGCCTATATACATGATCATGCCTAGATAATCTCACAATTATTCGCTTTTGTATAAATTGCTCGACAGTAATTTGTTCACCCACCTTAATACCTATGCTATCTTGAGAGAAGCCACTAGTGAAACCTATGGCCCCCGGGTCTATCTTTTATCATATAAGCTTTCATCTACCTTTATTTGCATCTTTACTTTTTGCAACTATATTATAAAATACCAAAAATATATTTATCTTATCATACTATCTCTATCAGATCTCACTTTCCCAAGTGGCCATGAAGGGATTGACAACCCCTTTATTGCGTTGGTTGCGAGTTCTTTGTTTGTTTGTGTAGGTGCGTGGTTCTTTTGAGGAGCCTCCTACTGGATTGATACCTTGGTTCTCAAAAACTGAGGGAAATACTTACGCTACTATTGCTGCATCACCCTTTCCTCTTCAAGGAAAACCAACGCAAGCTAAAGACGTAGCAGCGGTGAGCACCATGAGATGCTCTTCTTCCTGGACGTCGGCCTCGGCTTCCTCCTCCAGCAGCATGGCGAGTGCTTCCTCGTCATCCGAGTCCATCGCCAAGGCAGGAAAATCGCCGAACACCTTGCGCCCGGTGGGCGTGCACCCGCCGCTAAACTGCCCCTCCGCGGTCGAAAACGGCGACCGGAAATGCCCAACTGTTATCGGAGGGGCTGCCGCAGCGAACCTCTGCTATTTCTCCGGCGAGGAATGGCTGTCTAGCGGCGAAGGGTGATGGGGCGGCGCCGGGATATAGCTAGTGGTGGCCAAGGGCGCGGGGGGTGGGAGGCGAGTCGGGAAAGAAAATCTTGACTTTTCACCTGACGACGTGGGCCAGCCGTGCTTTTCCCTTGCGCCGGAGCCCCCGATCGCCCCCAGTGCGCCGGGTATGGCCTGTGGCCGCCGGGCGAAAAAAAGGGCTGAACCGGTGCTTTTCGTCATCCTGGGGGCGCGACTGGGCGTTTTTTTGGCGCCGACACTGAAAAAGTCGCCTGGGGGGCCTGTTGGGGGTGGCTGGAGATGCTCTTACTCGTTGAACCCAGCTCGTTTCTCTCCTCGTCTTCTCTGCTATCCCAAGAACAGAACCAGCCACCCACCTCTCTCTCTCTCTCCCCAAGAACAGAGCATGGCCGCCGCCGCCTCGATCTGCCCCATCCGGGCATCTCCGGCGACACTGTGGACACCTACAGATTCTCCTCGTCTCCCTCTACCATTTCCCCCTATTTATTTTATTTGCCGCCGCCAAAAACGTCGCTATCGGTGTCAAAACCGGCGGATCTCGAGTAGGGGGTCCCGAACTGTGCATCTAGGCGGATGGTAACAGGAGACAAGGGACACGATGTTTTTACCCAGGTTCGGGCCCTCTCGGTGGAGGTAAAACCCTACTCCAGCTTGATTAATACTGATGATATGGGTAGTACAAGAGTAGATCTACCACGAGATCAATGAGGCTAAACCCTAGAAGCTAGCCTATGGTATGATTGTTGTTCGTCCTACGGACTAAAACCCTCCGGTTTATATAGACACCGGAGAGGGCTAGGGTTACACAGAGTCGGTTACAATGGTAGGAGATCTACATATCCGTATCGCCAAGCTTGCCTTCCATGCCAAGGAAAGTCCCATCCGGACATGGGACGAAGTCTTCAATCTTGTATCTTCATAGTCTTGGAGTCCGGCCAACGATGATAGTTCGGCTATCCGGACACCTCCTAGTCCAGGACTCCCTCAGTAGCCCCTGAACCAGGCTTCAATGACGACGAGTCCGGCGCACATATTGTCTTCGGCATTGCAAGGCGGGTTCCTCCTCCGAATACTTCATAGAAGATTTTGAACACAAGGATAGTGTCCGGCTCTGTAAAATAAGTTCCACATACCATCGTAGAGAGAATAATATTTACACAAATTCAATCTGCTGACGTATTCCGTGGCGTGACATCACACCACAACCAAGCCTTTATTCGAATCGTTTTTACTGTTCCACCTCAGCGCGTTTAGCGAAGCGGTTTCCTTGGCACGTCTTGTCAAAGCAGAGATCGTGTCCCCTTATTCCGGGATTCTCATCAATACGGGCGTGGGTAACCCAACCGTGCCCGTTGGCTTGCCCCCTCTATCGAAGGCGAGTCCCAAACGGTCACGTGGAGGGCTCTTGGTATTCAATCTCTTTATAACGAGACCAAGGCCTGCTCCTTTCTTTCAATCACAATCGAATCCGCCCCTCGCCTCGAGTTCCAACACCCAAGGCTCCAGATTCAGGCACTTCGGACCTTCGACGATGTCTGGCTCCAACCTGCAAGGCCGGTGGATGCCTTCTTCCGTCACGGAAGAGGATGTGCTAAAGCTGAGGGACGCTAGGTATCTAACCAGCGAAATTTCGCATAGGCTGCCTGCCCAAGGGCAGGTTATTCCTACTCCCGAGCCTGGTGAGAGCGTGGTGTTCGTGTCTCACTTCCTTCGGGGCTTAGGCTTCCCGACGGATCCCTTCGTGAGGGGGCTCATGTTTTATTATGGGCTGGAATTCCACGACTTGGATTTGGAGTCTATCCTCCACATCTCATCGTTCATTGTCGTATGTGAAGCCTTCCTCCGCATTACCCCTCACTTCGGATTGTGGCTCAAGACCTTCAAAGTGGAGCCGAAGATGATCGGGGGGCAGCAGGCAGAGTGCGGAGGGGCTGTTATAAGCAAGAGTGCTGATGCTCCATGGCCCGAGGGCTCTTTTCAAGAGGAGCTTGGTTTGTGGTAACAGGAGTGGTTTTACATCACCGCTCCCAGGGGCACCAAATGGATGGCGCGACCTGCCTTCCGCCCGGGTCCTCCACAGCGGCTGGCGTCATGGGTCAACAAAGGGCTTGACTGGGGGCCGTCCAAGGACGTTCCTCTGCTGCAGGGCCATATTCAAGACCTCCAAGAGAGAGAGAGATCAATCTTGTCGTAGTGGCGCAGGTCATGCTGATTCGGTGCCTTCTGCCCTGCAAACATCGCCCCCTCCGCCTGTGGGAATTTAATCCGGAGGGACCACGAGTTCTCCAACACTTCATGGGCGCGATGCCTGTGGAGATGTATAAACTGTTCTTCGGATCACAAGAGATGTGTCTGGACTTGATCGAGGACGCAGGTCTGAGCTGCAATCGCCCGGATACTCAAGTAAGTAGCCCTGTGCCAGGATACGCTATCCGTACATTTATCATAAACTTGCCCTTTAAAAAGCCGTCCCTTGAACAGGAGTGGATAGCGAAAACAAAACTAATAAGGTGTCCGACCCCCTCCCTGAGACCACGCCGGATCCTGTGTTAACCAAGATGCTGAAGGCTGCACCTTTGAAAGAGGGCAAAGGGGGGAACGAGGGAGCCACTGTGTCGGTGTACTAGAGTAGGGGTACCCTAGTATCCCGAACTTGTGCACGGGCAGTCGCAGCACCCCGCGGCAAGGCTTGCCGGGCGACCGCCAAGGTCCTCCGTGGTTCCTTTGGAGCCATTCAAGAACAAAGTGTTCAAGCCAAGGAGACAAGACCCCGGCAAGAGGAGCTTGCCGGGAAGGCCAACCGAGGCATCTCAAGGAACTTGCCGCGACGCGCCACGCGTCCCGGCAAGGCCCGGTGAGCGACAAGCTTCCGGACGCGACAAGACAACGACCGTGGCAAGGCGCTTGCCGCGGCAAGCTACCACTCTGTACCTGCGCTCCAGCACATCCACCAACGTGTCGCCCTGGGACCTTTCCAGGCGCGCGTGGCAAGAGGCTGTGCAGCCAGCGGTGCGAGGTGGCAAGCGACGCTGACAAGATTGCCATCGTGGCAAGCGGTGGCGCCCTGACGGTCCCTTTTTGCACTGTTTGGGCGACGCAAACGGGCATTTAATGCCCTTGTCCCCTGCCGTTAGGGTTAGGTAGGATACACTGTACAAGTAGTTGTACCAACCGCAACACCTTTCCATTTTTGCCCTTGTCTACGTTGCCACCTGTTGGTGACCCCTTGAGCATATAAAAGGAGGCCCTTGCGCAACGTAGAGGGGGGTTCAAAGGGTTTGAATCCAGAAAACACTCTCGCTCGGTCTCGTTAGCAGCTAGTGTGTACTGTAGCACTCAGCGCTCCCGAGCAAGAACTCAATACAATCAGACATGCAGCAGTAGGAGTATTATCTCTCCGGAGAGCTCCGAAGCTGGGTAAATCGCTCGTGTGCTTCGCCTTGAGCTGCTCTTCGTGCGATCTCCGCCCCTCGCCGAACTGAAAGGGGCCCGGTCCGCCGGCCCCATAGGTGTTCGCGGGTCGGCTCTCCCGCGACATCTATGGCGCGCCAGGTAGGGGGCGTCGAGGCTGTGTGAACCTGATCCGGCGTTCGCACGAGCTAGATCTTCATCATCTTCATCAACATGCCACCGAAGAAGAAGGCTTCGAAGGTGGCCGCTCCGTCCATGCCGATCCCACCACCATCGGAGCAAATGGGTGGTGGGGTAGACGCCGGCGGAAGAACGGGCGTCGACGAGGGAGCTCACGGTGCGCCCAGGTCCAAGGACAAGGCTGCGCAGACCTCGGCGTCCGTACATGCACCGTGCCCATCTCAGGAGGCGCGGGACCGACAGCGTCATGGTACTCGCGGTACCATACGTTCGTTGGACCAAGATCGAGCTAGTGGATCCCGGGATGCTCAAGACCAGCATGCACGCCAACATGCTGGCACGAGCAAGATGCGGTCGCCTGGACGGGGTACTGCTCCTTCTAACATAGTTAGAAGTCCGAGCATATCCTGCTCCTCGCACCGTTCGCCACTGCCACCCACCACTCCAGCAGAAGCTTTGGCACGAGCTCAACTGCTCCTGGATTACCCTCCAACGGCGGACAAGATCGACGAATGGAGGGCCACCATTCAGAGTCTCATCGGCTTCGCCAACGGCGACAGTCCACGGAAGCCGAGTACATCGCAGCCGCGGCAAGACTGCCAGGCGCGAGCCGATGGCGACAAAATCGGTGGGGGTGCAACCACCGTGCACTCTCCACCCCGAAGGCCAAGATTGCCGACTCGCCGGATCCACCTCGACAACGACTCCACTGCATCATTAGATCCACGAGCTCGTCGCGATCAGCGCTAAGTTCTTCACGAACAACAGCAAGAAGACGCTTGTACTTGCATCGAGCGTCGAAGAGAAGCGCGGCGTCAATCGGACCAGCGCGCTGGGCCCTCTGTCGACATGCATGCGCCAGGGGAACCAGGCGACTTGTCGTACGCGGTAGGTTGCCCTGCGTTCACTCGTGAGCTGCGGCAAGTCCAGTGGCCCAGCACGAAGAATTTCAAGCCAGACGTACCAGAGAAGTACGACGTCAAGTCGCATCCGTCGGAGTTCCTCAGCATCTACACCATCGTGGTGCAAGCTGCTGGGGGGCGAGACGACAAGATCCTTGCCAACTACTTCCCGCTGGTGCTCAAGCCCAATGTCAGGTCCTGGCTCATGCACTTGCCGGATAACTCCATATCCTCCTGGGCAGATCTATGCCATCAGTTTGTCGGCGCCTTTACAAGCGGCCACAAACCTCATGGCCAAGAGAGCGACCTTCATCTGCTCGCCCAGAAGGAAGGAGAGCCCCTGCGCAAGTACATTCAGAGATTCAGCCGTGTACAGCACAACATCCTAGATGTCCACCCTGCCGCGGTCATCAGCGCGTTCCATCAGAACGTGCGAAACCGCAGGATGCGGGAGGAGATGGCGATGTGCAAGATTAGAGACGTCAGTGAGCTGTATGCCCTGGCTGACAAGTGTGCACGTGCTGAGGAAGGGAGGAAACTCCCCAGAGAGAATACAAGAGCAGGAGGATCTGATAGCGAGGATGCTGCCCCGGCAAAGAAAAACCGGCGGCGGAACAACAGGAAGAAGAAAGGCAAAGATGTGCTAGTCGTTGAGCAGTCCGGCAATGAAGGTGGCGCCAAGAACGCTGTGGCGGTCGCCGACAAGCAGGACGGCACCGACAAGCAGTACTGCAAGATCCACCGCACCAAGGGCCATGACCTCCAGAGCTGCAAGAAGGTCGAGCAGCTTGTCGAGCAGCAAAAGGCTGAATACGAGCGATGCGACAAGGAGAAGGCCCAAGAAGGTACTGGAGGATCCGGCAAGAAACGTCCCGGTCGAGGAGGACGCCGCGGCAAGGCCAAGCAGCGGCAAGGAGACAGACCTCCCCGCGGCCGCGACAAGGATGAAGACGACGACGACGATGAAGATATGGATGATGACGGGACCAGTGAGAAGGAGTTGCAGAAAGCCACAGAGGTCCTGTGCGTTGACGGCGGTGCTTCTCTACATACTTCACACCGCCAGCTCAAGCTGTGGGTGCGGGAAGTCAATGCGGCAGAACCACCCGTCGAGTCACGCAAGCCTCTGAAATGGTCCAGCACTCCTATCATCTTTGATATTGAGGACTACCCTGATCGCATAACTGCGGTCGGGTGCTTGCCGATGTTGGTTTCACCAACTATCCGCAACCTCAAGGTCACTAAGATGCTAGTTGATGGTGGGTCCAGCTTGAACCTGATCTCCTCCGCGGTACTCCAGAAACTCCAGATCCCTGATAGCGAGCTCGAGGAGACCAGCACATTCCAAGGAATCAATCCGGGAAGGAGCAAGCCGAAGGGAAAAATCACGTTGCCGGTAACATTTGGCAGCGAGTTGAACTTCAGGACTGAGAGGGTCACTTTTGACGTAGCTGACTTTCCATTGCCTTATAATGGGATACTCGGTCGTCCAGCACTCGCCAAATTCATGGCAGCCTCTCACTATGCATACAACGTGCTGAAGATGCCAGGCCTGATAAGTGTCATCTCTGTCCCTGGCGACAAGAAGGATGCTCTTATCTGCGCCGACAAGATCTACCGGGAAGCAGCTGCCGCAACAGATCGCAAGTCACTTGCCGTTGAAGCTCCCGGGGGGAAGAAGAAGACCAAGTCCGGCAAGAGTTCTGATGCCCACTCCGGCAAGCGCACCTCTTCGGAGTGCTGCGCTACCGTCGAGGACGCACCATCGAGCTCCACCGGCAGGCATAAGAAGACAATGGCAGCTCCGCCAGAGACCAAGAAGGTGTCCGCCAAGGAGGACGGCACTGGTGGTACCTTTACCATCAGTGCCACTCTCGACCCTAAATAGGAAAGCGCGCTCGTTGCTTTCCTGCGGGCGAACGTCGATGTGTTTGCGTGGCAACCGTCTGACATGCCCGGTGTTCCCAGGAAAGTAATCGAGCACCATCTTGTCATCTGTCCTCATGTGCGGCCCGTCAAGCAGAAAGTCAGGAAACAAGCAGTGGAGCACCAAGAATTCATCGCAGAAGAAATCAAGAAATTGGAAGCAGCAGGCCTTGTCAGAGGAGTGCTCCATCCTACGTGGTTGGCCAATCCTGTAGTCGTGCGCAAGGCAAACGGGAAATGGAGGCTTTGTATCGACTTTACCGATGTTAATAAAGCTTGTCCCAAAGACCCATTTCCCTTGCAGCGCATTGACCATATTGTTGACTCCACGGCTGGATGTGACTTGCTTTCGTTTCTTGACGCATATTCAGGATACCATCAGATCTTCATGGCAGAAGAGGATGAGGAGAAGACCGCATTCATCACTCCATGTGGCACATACTGTTTCATACGGATGCCTTTCGGTTTAAAGAATGCTGGTTCAACATTTGCAAGGGTAGTCCATCATGCTTTTGAGCCACAAATGCACAGAAATGTGGAAGCCTACATGGATGACATAGTGGTCAAGAGCAAGGACAGAGCAACTCTGATTCAGGATTTTGACAAAACCTTTGCAAATCTGCGCAAGATCAACCTCAAGCTTAACCCCGAGAAGTGTGTGTTTGGAGTCCCCTCCGGCAACCTTCTCGGGTTCTTCGTGTCTCAGCCGGGAATTGAAGCCAATCCCGACAAGATCAAGGCCATTGAGCAGATTGAAGCACCAAAGCGCGTCAAGGATGTACGAAGACTTGCCGGTTGTGTGGCTGCTCTCAGCAGGTTTATCTCTAGGTCTACTGAGCGCGCCCTGCCATTTTTCAAAATATTGAAAAAGGCAGGTCCAATGAAATGGACTCCGGAAGCAGAGGCTGCGCTGCAGGACTTGAAGAGATACCTGTCCTCCACTCCAACACTTGTCGCACCTAAGCCACAAGAGAAGTTGCTGCTGTATCTAGCGGCAACCAATCAAGTGGTTAGTGCTGCGTTAGTAGCGGAGAGGGAGGCGGATGATGAGCCAGCAACCACGGCAGATGCATCCAGCGACAAGCAGGGGGCTTCACCGACAAGCTCTGGTCCCGACAAGGATGGATCTGTGCAGGCGCATAAGGAGATACAGAAGAGAATGGTGCAGCGCCCAGTTTACTTTGTCAGTTCCCTTCTGCAGGGGGCTAGGTCAAGGTATTCTGGTGTGCAGAAATTGCTTTTCGGCCTTCTCATGGCCTCGAGAAAGCTGCACCATTACTTCCAGGCACACGAGATCACAGTTGTCACTCGTTTTCCGCTGAAGAGGATACTGCAGAATCCAGAAGCAACAGGCAGGATTGTCAAGTGGGCACTGGAATTGTCAAGCTTTGGCCTCAAGTTTGAGAGCACTTCAACTATCCAGAGCAGAGCATTGGCAGAATTCATAGCAGAGTGGACGCCAACACCAGATGAAGAAATTCCAGAAATGAGCATCCCCGTCAAGGAAGCAAGCAAAGAGTGGCTGATGTACTTTGACGGTGCCTTCTCGCTGCAAGGCGCCGGTGCGGGCGTGCTACTTGTTGCACCCACCGGAGAGCACCTCAAGTACGTCGTCCAGATGCACTTTCCCAAGGAGCAAGCAACAAACAATACTGCAGAGTATGAAGGTTTGCTTGCCGGCCTCAGGATCGCAACAGACCTTGGGATTAAGAAGCTCATTGTCAGGGGTGACTCGCAGCTTGTCGTCCACCAAGTGAACAAGAATTATCAAAGTCCGTTGATGGAAGCTTACGTTGATGAAGCGAGAAAGTTAGAAGAGCACTTTGACGGCCTACAGATGGAACATGTTCCAAGAGCTCAGAACGACATTGCCGATGGCCTGTCAAAGTGAGCCGCACTTAAGTTACCTGTGGAACCAGGGATCTTTGTGCTCAAACTGACTCAAGCGTCTGTAACGCCATCAACTGGACAGAGCAAGAAGAGGAAGTTGATTTTTGGTGATCATTTTCCGGCAGAGCTCCCCGAAGCCGCCGCCAAGAAGATCCCCAAGATCAACACCAAGAGTGCTGAGGAGCAGTCTGCTCCGGCAAGCCCTAGGGTTTGTTCCGTTGAAGCAGACGCTCCCGACAAGTTTTGCTCCGGCAAGCTTGCCGGGGAACATCAAGCTCCGGCTGAGCCGCTGGTTCTCGCTGTAGAAGCGGATGTTCCTGCAGCAGCATATGTGCCTTTAATCCTTGTTGTCGAGCCGCAATCTCCAGCATGGGCACATCAGATTGTCCGTTTCCTTTAGAGAGGAGAACTTCCCGAAGAGCAAGAAGAAGCGGAAAGAGTAGCCCGGTAGTCAAGTATGTACCAGTTTGTCGACAACACACTGTACAGAAGAAGACTCAACGGTGTGAAATTGAAGTGTATTCACCGGGAAGATGGACAAAAGCTGTTGGCAGAGATACATGGAGGCATATGTGGTCACCACATTGGCGCAAGAGTGCTTGCCGGCAGAGCATTCCGGCAAGGTTTCTTTTGGCCGACAGCCCTCCAGGATGCAACTGCACAAGTAACCAAGTGTGAAGCGTGTCAGTTCCATTCCAAGCAGATACACTAGCCAGCTCAAGCTCTCCAGACGATCCCTTTATCTTGGCCATTTTCGGTCTGGGGGCTCGACATCCTCGGCCCCTTTCCCCGAGCTGTCGGGGGCTTTGAGTACTTGTACGTTGCAATCGACAAGTTCACAAAGTGGCCGGAAGTGGAAGAAGTGAGGAAGGTGACAGCACAGTCAGCAGTCAAGTTCTTCAGGTCGATTGTTTGCCGCTTCGGGATCCCTAACAGGATCATCACCGACAACGGCACGCAATTCACGAGCCGCACCTTCATGCAGTACGTCCAAGATCTTGGCGCCAAGGTCTGCTTCGCTTCTGTTGCTCATCCGAGAAGCAACGGTCAAGCGGAGAGGGCAAATGCTGAAGTGCTGCGCGGGCTCAAGACCAGGACTTTCGACAGGCTGCACAAGTGCGGAAAGAACTGGATTGAGGAGCTGCCGGTGGTTCTTTGGTCGATCAGGACGACGCCAAATCGAGCCACTGGCCAGACACCTTTCGCTCTAGTCTATGGAGCAGAGGCAGTTCTCCCCACGGAACTCGTATACGGGTCACCTCGAGTGCTCGCTTGTGATGAGCTTGAGCAAGAGCAGCTGCGACAAGATGACGCGCTGCTCCTTGAGGAGGACCGTCTTCAGGCCGCGGTACAAGTTGCTCGATACCAGCAAGCTTTGCGCCGCTACCATAGCCGCAAAGTTAATGCCAGAAGTCTCGAGGAAGGCGACCTTGTTCTTCGGCGCGTTCAGTCCGCCAAGAATTCCAACAAGTTGACACCAAAGTGGGAAGGCCCTTACCGGGTGAAACGAGCCACTAGGCCTGGCGCTGTCCGCCTTGAGACCGAAGATGGCACTCCGGTGAGCAACTCCTGGAATATTGAGCATCTTCGTAAGTTTTACCCGTAAGGCGCGGTTGTCGGAACTTGTTCCGGCAACCACCTGTTGTACAACTCTTGCCGCTGTTGCATGTAATCCTTTGTACAAAGCCAGGCGCAGACCCCGTGCATAAGTAAAGCTCATGTGCTCCGCACATCTTGTCAATTTCATGCTTTCTATTCTTTGCATGCGTTATCTGACACTTTGTGCAGCGCCTACCCCCGGAAAGCAATAACGAGCCGTAAGGCTCCATATCTTTATTTTCTCTTCTTTCTCTTTCTCAAAGAAAGGAAGGTTCCCACGCCCACAAGTTTGCCAGGGGGAAAGGAGAAGATAATAGTGTGGACCAGGCATCATTCAAGAAAGTTTCGCCTTACCGGGACGCAGATGACAGAAAAGCTAAGTTGCCAAAGTTTGAGCAATCAGTTTTAATTTTTTTAAAGTTATCTTCCTCGAACGACCGTGCTTTGTATGGAAAACCTGTGCGCGGAGGAACCAACTCGTAGCTAGTTGCGCCATTACTTTGTTTCGAGTCCGCTCAACAACTTAAGTGAGCTGCGACTAGTTACGACAAGGTTTCTTGTCGGTAGCGGCACCGCCAGCAGGCTGCTGACGTCCCGCACTCAGCGCTCGCGGCTAAGGTGCCTGCACCGACAAGTTCCCTAAAAGCATAGGGCAAAAACATACAAAGGAAGGAATCAAGTAGAGGAAATAACATAGCAATCGATACCCAAAATAAAGTTATATTACAAGATAGCTTGTCGCAGCTCTAATAAGTTGTTCTCGTAACATGACCAGCAGCGACAAGAAAAGGAGAAAACGGGCAGCCTAATCTACGCGATCGCCCTCAACCCTCTTGATCTCGCTCACCTTGTCCACAATGGGTGCGACAAGGGCCTTGAGCGCTTCCGGATCAGCATCCGGCGGCAGCTTCTTGAGGACATTGGTGAGGATGAGGCCCGGGTTGCGGAAAGCCACCTTCACCAACACCTTTTGAAGAACTCCCGCGCAGATCGTGCGCGACTCATCAGCCTGCTGCTTTGGGACCCTTTCCCGGAGTCGCTGGAGGGCCGTCGCCACGCCTTTGAAGAACAAGCTGAGCTTGGCGCTGGGTTGGAGGTTCTCATCGGAGGGATACCCGAAATCCTCCATCCCCAGCTGCGCCAGCTCCCTGTCGATGGCGGCGGCAACATCCACGAGACCCTCCGTCCAGTGCTCCACATTCTCCCTGAAGGTGTTCTGGGTGGCAGACTCGCCAGCAGCGCCTCGTCGGCCTTGATCTGCTTCTTCAAGGCCACCTCCTGCTCTCTGGCGCCGTCCAGCGTCTTGGTCAAAGTAGTCAGCTTCAACTCAAGATCTGTGTTGGAGTCCTTGGCGGCGCTAAGCTCCTTGCCCTTCTCGATGAGACGACCCTGCAGTTCGCCAAGGGTGTAGGCGTCCTTCTCGCGCTCATGCTTGAGCGCGGCAAGCTCTTCACCCCTCGCCTTGAGATCGGCCTCCAACTGCGTCACCTTCGCCTCCAGCTCCTTCTTTGCGGCCCCAGCAGCTGCGGCAGCATCCTCTACTTCCTTGAGAGCCCCGCCAAATGTTTGCTCGCACGCGGCAAGCTCCTCCTCGTGGCTGTCAAGGTTAACCTTCCGCTGCGCCAACTCACCCTCCCGCGCAAACAGCTCCTCGGCGGCAAGCCGCTGTTGCTCTTCAACTTCAGCCTTCTCAAGGAGGAAGGCTTTCCGCTCCTCGGCGAGTTGCTCCCGCTTCTCTGCCAGGGACCGGAGAGCTTCTTGGTTGCGATCCCGGAGCTCCTCCGCGTGCTTCTTGATGTCCACTCCCGCCTTCGCGACAAGCGCTTCTCGGGACTCCACCTTGGCCTGCCGAGCGCGGTAGAGCGACACCAGCTTCCGCAGCAGCTGCTCCTCCTCAGACTCGCCACTGCTGCTGCTCGGCGCATCAACCAGCGTTACCCCAGCGAAGGAGAGCACCTCTCCATCAAAGGTTTCTCCTTCGACCGGCGCCCTGGAGCTCGACGTCCAGGGGAGCTTGATGAAGACGCCATCACCGGCCTTCCAATAGGCGCCATGCTGGGGTTCTTCGGAGCCTGGCGCTGCGGCAGCGGCGGAGGGATCAGCGGTCGGCGTAGCACCTTGCGCTCCTGCGGCCTCAGGGTCGTCAGTGCGATCGCCAGACCCCTCGCCAGCTTCTGCGGCGGCAGCTTTGGCGGCCTCTTCGCCGGCGGGATCCTTAGCGCTAGCTGCTTCTTCGGTGGCAGCGGCGTCGTCAGTGTTGCCGCGTGCGTTCTCCTCGCCGGCGATCTCAGTCTCCATCGGCTCCGTGGCAGAAGGATCTAACGGCCGAAAGAGGGAGAAAAGTCAAGCAAAAATCCAAAAAGAAAATCAGAAGAAGAAGATCCCAAGGGAAGTTTTCAAGCAAGAAGATTACCTGCGCTGGGCTCTATGGTCGTGGTTTCCGCCACCAAGGGGTCACTGGTGCCGTCCCTTGCCGGAGAACTCTCCCTTGCCGGAGACTTCTCCCTTGCCGGAGAACGCCCCCTTGCCGGGGAATCCTCCCTTGGCGGTGTAGTCGAAGCAGATGGCCCGACGGGGATGGTTTCCGGGCGCTCCTGGTGAAGCTGCTCTGCTCCTACACAAATCAAGAGTCAGATATCAGCAAACAAAAGCACTCATGCGCGCCTAACAGCGGAAAGTAAACCATATACTTACGCTGGGGGCTGCTTTGGGGAATGATTGCCGGGTCCGGCAAGGTGGTCTCAGGCGCACCCCCTGCTGTCGCGGTGGGTTCGTCCTCGATGACAATCACCGGGACCTTGGCTCTCTTCGCCGCTCTCTGGGCCAGAGTCCTAAAAAGGAATGAGTTCGGAGTAAAGCAAATCAAATACAAGACAAAACAGCAAGAATTGAAGAAACTACAGGTACAACAAAGAATCTTACTCTTCTTCCTCGTCGGAGCTGAGCGCGGAGAGGTCGAAGTCCGGCCCACCTTCGGCGCGACGAGGCGGAGGAGTGGGTTCCCTTAACCGCTTGGTGGGGGCAGCGGCAGGAGCAGATGCGGCGGTCCGGGAGGACCCCGCTCCAGTTGCCGCAGCAGCGTGAGGCGCTCCCGCGGCAACAGTGCTTGTCGCGGTGGAGCGTGTCGCACGGCGCGGCGGCTGTTGACTCGTCTGCCGCCCCGCTATGTCCCCGGCCTTGCGGAGACGCCTTCTTGGTGGAGCTAGGGGCTCTGCTTGCGGCGCGGTATCTGAAGATGAGGAGGAAGAGGAGTCGGACTCCGACGAGCCGCTCGCACCCTCAACGGGCTCACTTGACTCGGCTTCAGGCTCGGCAAGCTCTCCCTCGCCGGCAAACCACTCTCGCTCGGCAAGGCTTGCCGCCTCTGCTGCCTCTGCCTCCTCCATGGTGAATCCAAACTCGCCTGCGGCAGCGGCTGCCGCCGCCTCTTCCGCCTTGGTGGCGATGCGCTGCATCTCCGCATCGGTGGTGTAGTGGGTGAGGCTCTTCTGTTCATCGGAGCGGACCGCCACTTCTACCAGGCCGTCGAAGAACTCCTGCACGACGTCGTCTGCAGGCTCTTGCCAAGTTGGGACAATTCCATGCGAATCGCACAGCGGCATCATTGCACGGATGCGGTCAAGCGAGGAGTTGTTGCACAGCGGAACGACACCCTTCGGCAACCTGAACCATTCGGGATGTTGGGGGTCGTGCTTGAACAGCTCCTTGAGCATCGCGTCCAGTTCCAGGACCGTGAAGTTGAAGTTGAGGCCCAGGCGCAGCCTCATGATGTCCGCCGCACCCCCGAACTCCCAGGCGGGTCTCCTCCTCTCCTGCAGGGGGGCGATGCGGCGGCGAAGGAAATCTGCGCCAACGGCGCCTACAGTGAGCCCGGCAAGCCTAAGGCGAAGGATCCTGGTGATGGCAATCTTCAGTCTGTCGTCTTTCGGGGCCACGCTGCTCCAATCGTTGCCGCCCGCTACTGGGGCTTGGCGCTGGGCGGTAAACGGCTGCGGGTTCTCCTCGACAATCCAGCACCAGTCTGCTCTCCATTCCTCCCACTTGCCGCGGAGCTCTCCCTCCAGATAAGCTTCGTTCTTGCCGGCTCTCGAGATCCAGGCGATTCCGCCGGATAAAGGCTCCCCTCTCTCAACTCGGGGCATAAAGAAGTGGCGGAAAAGAGCTACATTGGGGTGAACTCCGACAAAGTTTTCGCATAGATGTGCGAAAACTGCCATGGTCAGAACGGCGTTGGGGGTGAAGTCAAGGAGGTGGAAGCCGTAGGTGTTCATAATGTCGCAGAAGAATTCAGAGAAAGGCAGGCAGAGCCCGCAGTATAAGAACAACGCGAAGAAGGGATATCCATTCGGAGCTCGTTCCGAAGCGGCGGCGGAGAGTACCTTCATGCGCGGATGCGCTCGCGTCTCCGTCGACCAGAAGAGGTAGTAGTACTCCCTCAGCTCCTTCACGGCGAGCTTGGGGAGGAAGGTTGTCCGCTCCCTTCGCAGCGCCGCGAGCCGCTGTGCCTCGGTTGTCTTCACGGCCTTCCCCTTGCCGGTTTTTGGAGCCATGGCAGAGGTGGTGGGGGAGATCGACGGTGTTGGTGGTGCTGGTGGCGATGGGGGGCGGAGCGCTGCTCTCTTTCAGAAGGAGGGAGCGGCGGAGGTTTGTGAGATTGGAACAGCAACGGGCGAGATGGGCGAACTGCCCCTGTTTCCCCTGCTTATAAAGAGGGAGGGGCGGACGTTCCGCCTTTCCGAATAAAGAAACCACCCACGATCTCTCCCACGACGCCGCATTCAACGCGTGCCGTTAGGGGAGGGCGCGGTGGATACGGAGTAAGATACGGCGTAACCCAGGCCGCGCATGCCCGTGCCCTGTTTTGGGCCTGGCCCAACAGCGCTCGGCATCGTGTGTGGCCCAGGCCCGGGGGCTCCTGCCGGTGTACTAGAGTAGGGGTACCCTAGTATCCCGAACTTGTGCACGGGCAGTCGCAGCACCCCGCGGCAAGGCTTGCCGAGCGACCACCAAGGTCCTCCGTTCTTCCTTTGGAGCCATTCAAGAACAAAGTGTTCAAGCCAAGGAGACAAGACCCCGGCAAGAGGACCTTACCGGGAAGGCCAACCGAGGCATCTCAAGGAACTTGCCGCGACGCGCCACGTGTCGTGTCCCGGCAAGGCCCGGTGAGCGACAAGCTTCCGGACGCGACAAGACAACGACCGCGGCAAGGCGCTTGCCGCGGCAAGCTACCACTCTGTACCTGCGCTCCAGCACATCCACCAACGTGTCGCCCTGGGACCTTTCCCGGCGTGCGTCGCAAGAGGCTGTGCAGCCAGCGGTGCGAGGTGGCAAGCGACGCTGACAAGATTGCCATCGTGGCAAGCGGTGGCGCCCCTGACGGTCCCTTTTTGCACTGTTTGGGCGACGCAGACGGGCATTTAATGCCCTTGTCCCCTGCCGTCAGGGTTAGGTAGGATACACTGTACAAGTAGTTGTACCAACCGCAACACCTTTCCATTTTTGCCCTTGTCTACGTTGCCACCTGTCGGTGACCCCTTGAGCATATAAAAGGAGGCCCATGCGCAACGTAGAGGGGGGTTCGAAGGGTTCGAAGCCAGAAAACACTCACGCTCGGTCTTGTTAGCAGCTAGTGTGTACTGTAGCACTCAGCGCTCCCGAGCAAGAGCTCAATACAATCAGACATGCAGTAGTAGGAGTATTATCTCTCCGGAGAGCTCCGAAGCTGGGTAAATCGCTCGTGTGCTTCGCCTCGAGCTGCTCTTCGTGCGATCTCCGCCCCCCGCCGAACCGAAAGGGGCCCGGTCCGCCGGCCCCATAGGTGTTCGTGGGTCAGCTCTCCCGCGACACACTGCCTCCGCGAAGGAGGCTTTCAAGGAAGGGGGGATCGAGAATCCCTCCCTCCAGGGGGAGAAGAGGACCGCTTCTGAAGATCCGGAGGCCAAGGCCTCAAAGCGGGGGAAGAAATCTTCACCAGAGGGTCCTGCGCTCGGAGAAGCCCCGACCGCACTATTTCCCCAAGGGAATCAGCCCTCCAGCGAGCCGTAAGTAGAAAGGGGAGTTTTGTAATAAGGGACATCCCTGTTTTTATTTCTGACGATAACCGAAGTTATACCTTGTAGTTCGGATCTCAGCCCTTCTCAGCAGAGCTCATCTTCGGGGGATCTTCGTCCGGAGATGATGGAGAGCGAAACACCTCCATCTGCCGCACCGTCACGCGGGGCGGACGACCCTGAGGTGTCGTCATGGAGGCTTTCCCCAAGTCCGGCAGGGCCGGGAGGTTCGGCACCAACTGGTGTACGGTCGGAGGAGCTGAAGGATCTGCTCGGGCGAGCGTCTATCTCAGAAGATCACCGTGCGTTAATGGGTATGGTGATTGAAAGGAGTTCATCCGCTGAGAGAGGATTGCATGAAGCCGTCAGAAGTTTACTGACGGGGTTTGAGGTACGTGAAAATGATATACCTTCTGACAGTTTTGCATATAGAATGCGCCCTGTATAGATAGGAGACCCTGAGACTTGGTGTGTTGTCGAGAGTGACAGCGCGCCGAGGATCATAATCTCAGTTGTAATATATCGCTTGTCCTATATAGGTGGCGGATCGTCCGGTGGCTAGCCGGACTGATCAATTTGCCGAACCGAAGCGGCAACTTGACGTGGCGGATGCGGACATCGCGCTTGTCAATAAGCAGCTTGACGAATCACAAGGTATGCGACTTCTCCGCGGACACCTGGTAGGGGAGCTTGACGCCCATGCCTTACCACATGTATGCTTTATGCAGATGGTGCCGCTGCTATGGAGAACCTTCGGGCGGAGCTAGCTCGAGTCAAGGAGCAAGCCAGGAAAAGTGATGCGGCTGCCTTGAGGGCGGCCGACGAGCTAAAAGCCGAACAGGCTGCTCACTGCCGAAGCAGGGAGGAAATGGCCGAGATGGCCGGGAAGTTGAAGAATGCTACCGACCGCTGCGAGTATCTTGAAAAATAACGTCGAGCGGAGCAAGAGGACCTGAAGAAGGCCACCGCCGAAGCCAAGGATGCCCGCTCAACGATGAGAGCTATAAAGGAGGAGCTACGTCAAGCCGGGGATATCACGGTTGGAAAGCCCTTTCTGCTGCGGAGGAAGTTCACGGATCCGAAGTATGCTCAGTTGGGCCAGCTGTGGGGTGCGGAGGATGCTTATCTGGATTTGGCGGTGAGTACCGCAGACACGGTCGCACACTTCCAAGGCCAAAAGGATCACGAAATGGAAGAGCTTTTTTGGTCGCAGTTCCATAGTCCGGAGCGTCCGCTTCCATTGACCGATTGTTTGGCCGAATGGGCTGAGCTGAATAGGTTGTCCGGACTTGCCATGAAGGATTTCGTGACTCTTTTGTGGCCGAAAAGGCCCGAGCCGAAGAGTTACTTTGGCTTGGTGCAGCAGTTCCTTAAGGCGGTGCCACATATCGATGCAATGAAGCGGTTGGCATGCATAGAGGGTGCGCGGATGGCTCTTGCCGTGTCAAAACATACTGGGCAGAGATGAAGGCCACCGATGTTGCATCCCGGGATTCGGACGGAAGCCGAGTACCTGCCGAGCACTATTTTGAGGAAGTCCTGCAGGGCGCTTGTTTAATAGAGACACAGTGCTCGAAGGATATTATGCTCAAATGAGATGTATGATTTGTGAAATGATGTTTCAATATAATATAAGGGCATTTTATACTTGTGCGGTCAAGTATTGAGCTACCTCCTGTGCGGCCGTTAATGTATATGTGTATATAACCTGAAAGATGGCAGTCTTCGGCTTCAGCCCCCACGCACATAGTGCGGGGGTGATTGCAAAAAAGCGCATTTTCACACTTAATCCAACGTCTTGGTCCTGTGAAGGAGGTGATAGCATAGCAAACTAGGCAACCGGACTATAATGCTTTATCACTTTCACTTAGCCATAGGAGTTCGATGGTGGGGCTACTATATAGCCCTTGGGGCACCGCACTTCTCCGAATTTGGGGCACGTATGTGCCTGACCGGGAAGCGGTCCTTCGTTAATGCGGAGGAATTCTAAACATTCCAGTGGGTCATCGAGTGGTTGAACAGTCTCACGCTATATCATGACAGTCAGTTTTTGGCTTTCTCTACTGAGGTGCTCACCCGGCCGAACCGGGGCACAATCGCAGTAGTTCTCCTGGTGCCGCGTTAGCAGATAGAGCGGAACGTAAGGCAGCAAAACACAGGAGCCGGGCAAACCCAACATTTGACCAAAGACATGATTCGAAGCTGATGCATATGAGGCCTAACTCGAGACGCCGAACACTCCCTAAGGTATTCGGTCTTTATGAAAACGGGCAGAACAATGCCCTAAGCCCCTAGTGTCCAGGTACGCGCAAAATTTTCTGATGCGGCCGATGCCAAAATGCCAGCCTCCTCCTCGGTTATAGCAAGAAACTGAGGGATGTGTAACAACAAGAGACAGTAAAAAAGGTTTACGCAGGGTCTTAATCTGAAAAGAATCCTTGCAACGGGTCCCTGCTGCACGTCTGCGCCTGTGTCTCAGTTGTGGCATATCATGGACGGGTATAGCACGACGTTCATCTGTAAAAGAGAGAAACTTAGTTGGAAAAAAAGGATTGTGCGAAAAATGTACTCTAAAATAAAAAGAGTATGATTCAAAAAAATGAATAAAATTGAGCTTTATTGTCTCTTGTTGTACATGCGTGGAGCCCCTTGTAAGGGGGTACGCGGCTAGTAAGCCCCTTGTTTATTTATGCCGGACTCGTCTAACCGTGTCCGGGGTCTGAATGACCTGTTTAGGTGCTTTGAGCAGCAAAGCTGGATTAGTGTGTGGCTGTCAAGGTAGTCTCACGTTCTTCCGTATTCGAGGAACACTCGAAGTTTCCCTTTAATGAGATGATGCCGCGTGGACCGGGCATTTTAAGTGTAAGAGATGTGTAATGCGGTATTGCGTTAAAGCAGGCGAAAGCTTCGCGTCCCAATAGTGCTTGATAGCTACTTTTAAATGGGGCGATGTGGAAGACTAACTTTTCACGACGGAAGTTGTCAGATGAGCCGAACACAACTTCTAGTGGTAGAGAGCCCGTACAATAGGCGTATGGGCCTGGCATTACTCCTTGAAAGGAAGTGTTGCTATGGCGAATTTTGGTTGGGTCTATCCCTATTCTGCGGATTGTGTTCTAATATAGCAGGTTTAGATCACTGCCACCGTCCATTAGGAATTGTGTAAATTGTAGTCCGTCGATTATAGGATCTAATATCAAAGCAGTACATCCCGCATTCCGGATACTTCCGGAGTAATCCTGATGGTTGAAGGTGATTGGTTTTGACATCCAGTGTCGGGACTCCGCTGGGGTGGACCGTGCGGCGCGTTTTTCAATGGGCGCCGCTCTATTTTCCCTTTTGTCACTTGAAGTGAATTTACTATTTTGACCTCTTGTGGGAAATTCTTTTGTTTTCCGGTGCTCTACTTGTGGGGTTCATCATCGTCCTCACTTGGTGTGTCGAGCCCCTTGTGTTCGGCGTTAAGTCGGCCGGACTGTTTGAAGACCCAACAATCTCTATGGGTATGGTTTGCAGGCTTCCCGGGGGTACTGTGTATTTGGCATATCTTGTCCAAGATTTTGTTTAGGTTGGATAGCTCATCGCTGTTGTCCTTAGGGGGCAGTTTTTTATTGTTCTGCCGAGAGCTTTTGAATCGGCATTGACTGCCATGCTCTTCGGACTGTTTCCCTTGATCCGGTGCTGGTCTTTGTTGCGTCATGGTTTCCCATTTCCATCCCTGACCTCGGATGTACTTGGGTTGCTGGTGCTACATCTTGCCAGCCAGCCATCCTCTCCCGCGCAAAAGCGCGTCATGAGGCTTGTTAGTGTGGCCATTGTTCTCGGCTTTTCTTGGCCAAGGTGTCTGGCGAGCCATTCATCTCAGACGTTGTGTTTGAAAGCTGCTAAGGCTTTGGCGTCCGGATAGTCGACTATTTGGTTCTTTTTGGTGAGGAACCTGTTCCAGAATTTGCGGGCTGTTGAATTATGTGACTTAAATCGTCTGTATCCGGAGGGCCGACATAAGTCCCCTGAAAATTTGCCCGAAACGCATCCTCGAGCTCTTCCCAGCTTCCAATGGTATTTTCCGGGAGGCTTTTGAACCAATGCCGGGCTGGCCCTTTGAGCTTGAGGGGTAAGTATTTTATGGCGTGGAGGTCATCTCCTCTAGCCATGTGTATGTGCAGGATGTAATCCTCGATCCAGACTCCAGGGTCTGTTGTTCCGTCGTATGCCTCTATGTTTACAGGCTTGAACCCCGCTGGAAATTCATGATCCAGTACCTCATCGGTGAAACATAGGGGGTGTGCGGCGCCCCTGTATTTGGGTGTGCCGTGATGTTCGAATACTCGACGTGTTGCATTGCTTTTTGGAGCTTGCTTTCTTGGCCCATAGATAGACCTGACTGGGCCATCCTTTTGGTGCGGATCCTTATGCTGATCGCGTGTCGGCTTGTGTTCGGCGCCGCTTGCCGCTCTGTGTTTGCCATGTGGTCGTCTATCCGACTGGGTGGCCTTTTTGTTCTTTGATTATGGGGGCTCTACGGCCTCCTCGTCAAATTCGGGCAGTAGTTTGCGCTTCGGGTAGCTCTTTGTTTGGCGGCTATCGCCGTATTTGTTTGCGGTGTTGAGTACTTTGCTCCATCTCATTCTGAGCGCTTCTTCCGCTGTTTTGAGCTTCCGCTTGTGCTTCTTCAGACTACGTGCAGTGGTGACGAGCCTTTTGTGGAGGTTCTTCTGCTCCAACGATGTGTCCGGCGTGAGATCGTTCGGACTGTTGTCTTCGCCGGGGACAGATTGTTTATCCAAGTTATCCTGTTCGGACGGTTGCTCGAGGGCATGTTCTCGTCCACTGGTTCATCCTGCTCTATGGCTGGGTCTGTATGGGTGTTGTCTTTGTCGAGGCAGGACTTTGAGCGGCGCTTACGTCGCCGTTTTGACTGCTTTTCGGGGGAATTATCCTTCGCAGTGTCCCGTTGTTCCTCGTTATCGCTTCCTTTAGGTGTATCCACCATGTATACATCATGAGTTGAGGTGGCCTTCCAGTGCCCTGTAGGCGCTGGTTCTTGGTCGTCTCCGGCATCGTCGTCCATACCGTCGATGTCTTCGGAGTCAAAGTCGAGCATGTCGGTTAAATCATCGACAGTGGCTACCAAGTGGGTGGTGGGTGGGCGTTGAATTTTTTCGTCGTCCGTGTCCCAACCTTCCTGACCATAGTCCGGCCAGGGCTCTCCTGATAAAGAGAGAGACTTTAGCAAATTCAGGATGTCGCCAAAGGGCGAGTGCTGAAAGATGTCCGTAGCGGTGAACTCCAAGATCGGCGCCCAGTCGGATTCGATTGGCAGGGGCGCGGAAGGTTCGGAGTCCGGAGAGGAGTCTGGCACCTTGGAGTCACGAGCTTCACAAAGGACAGGGTCGGTATTCGGCTCTATCGCCGTAGAGGTAGCAGCCCCCGAGGCGGTGTCCAGCCACCCGTCCTCGATCGGCGCAGTCGGCTCCGAGCTAAGGGTTGGAGCGGACACTTGTGCGGCCTCTAGGGCACTGTCTGGCAGCAGAGCTAGATCATGCCCATCGTGACAGTGCGGCGCGCTTGGCTGTGGCACAAACTCGTCGAAGATCAAGTCTCCGCGGATGTCAGCCGTATAGTTTAAACTTCCAAATCTGACCTGATGGCCAGGGGCGTAGCTTTCAATCTGCTCCAGATGGCCAAGCGAGTTGGCCCGCAGTGCAAAGCCGCCGAATATGAAGATCTGTCCGGGGAGGAAAGTCTCACCCTGGACCGCGTCGTTGTTGATGATCGAAGGAGCCATCGAGCCTAAAGGCGACGACACAGAGGAACTCTCAATGAAAGCACCAATGTCGGTGTCAAAACCGGCGGATCTCGGGTAGGGGGTCCCGAACTATGTGTCTAGGCGGATGGTAACAGGAGACAAGGGACACGATGTTTTTACCCAGGTTCGGGCCCTCTCGGTGGAGGTACAACCCTACTCATGCTTGATTAATATTGATGATATGGGTAGTACAAGAGTAGATCTACCACGAGATCAATGAGGCTAAACCCTAGAAGCTAGCCTATGGTATGATTGTTGTTCGTCCTACGGACTAAAACCCTCCGGTTTATATAGACACCGGAGAGGGCTAGGGTTACACAGAGTCGGTTACAATGGTAGGAGATCTACATATCCGTATCGCCAAGCTTGCCTTCCACGCCAAGGAAAGTCCCATCCGGACACGGGACGAAGTCTTCAATCTTGTATCTTCATAGTCTTGGAGTCCGGACAACGATGATAGTTTGGCTATCCGGACACCCCCTAGTCCAGGACTCCCTCAGTGGCTATCACTCAATCCTAGCACCGCCTGATTCAGGTCCTGTGGGCTTGCCACCGGCTGCAGGGCAACGACGTCTCCATGCCTACATCCTCCCCCAGCGCAGCCACACGCACGAGGCGTGCAGCCACGGGCGTCGGGCGTGTGCGGCTTCACCGGTGCTGCTCGGTCGCATGGCTCTGCTGCTAACGTTGTGGACTAGCCACATCCTGCTGCTACTACTGGTAAGTACTAATTCTGATTCCTTCTCCATCAAGTGTTCCAAATTTCACATCAAGTGCTTGCTAGATGTCAACGTGGGTGTGCATATATTGTTCATTTTATCTCAGGCCCTACTACTGCCCACTCAGCCATATTGCTTCTTTCTCTTTGTTTATCTCAAGGCCACAAAATTAATCAAGATTTAATCTATGGTGCGGTCATGGTATTGCTACTGATTAGATCTAAATGCTGTTCCTAACTAGTGCTACTCATCCTTGAACACCATATAGAAGCAAATAGTGGCAGTGAAACTCCAAAATTAATTACTCATGAGTAGATTATAAACATCAATCACTCAATGTTTGCTATAGATTGGCGGGGATTAATAATTAGAACAAGGTAGTATACACAGGAAGATTGATCTTTTGGATACACACATACATGTCTTACCAAGTTACTAGTACTTAGGATTTGATTCTTGGCATGTTAGATCTAGTACCAGCCGTAGATGTCATTCACAGAAACTTTTACAAGCTTGTGCAATTGATCTAATTAGTTTTGATTAACTTGGGTGTTTACACAAACATTTTGTTCTTTTTACAGCAAGGTAAATAGATCAAGGTGAATAGATGCTCATGGACTGATTCAAACCGAGGTGAAGATAGAGAAGAAGTCAAGCAAAAAGGGTAACACAACAAGGTACTTGATTAGTACCTGGTGGCGCATGCAACCCAAAGGGCTTCACCGCAGTGAAGGACAGCAGTGTGGCATAAGGTGAAAAGGCAAGTGGTGGGGATACTCCAGTGTATGTGTGTGTGTGTGTGAGGTGGAATGGACCACAGTGAAAGGAATGGTTCCTATTTATAGTGGGGTTAGTAGCTATGTCGGTTTGGAGAGGCATTATATCTGGCATGCATGCGTGGTTAGGCTTGCATGCATGCCTCCACTTGTGTCTCTTGTAGGCGGTACTAGGGACAAGTGTAATTTGCTTGGCTGGCCATTAGTTGGCATTTACTTTATGTGAAAAAAATGAGACCAAGATCTGATTATAAATTTGTAGAACATATGAAGGTTTGGAAAATATTTTGTTGTGCATGGTCAAATGTTATTTGCTATAATAAAAATTAAATGTCAGGTGTTTCCATTATTTTAATTAATGTCTGGGCAACGCCGTTGAAATTATCGTTATCTAATTTTGACGGTTCTTATAGGATGCCTTCCGGGGCATCCTCAAGCTTAGGCTTTTGGTTATCCTTGAATATGTTGGGGTGTCATGGGCATCCCCAAGCTTAGGCTCTTGCCACTCCTTATTCCATAGTCCATCAAATCTTTACCCAAAACTTGAAAACTTCACAACACAAAACTCAACAGGAAATCTCATAAGCTCCGTTAGTGTAAGAAAGAAAAACCACCACATAAGGTACTGCAATGAACTCAGTCTTTATTTATATTGGTGTTAAACCTACTGTATTCCAACTTCTCTATGGTTCATAACCCTACATACTAGCCATAGATGCATCAAAAGAAGCAAACAACACACAAAAAACAGAATCTGTCAAAAACAGAACAGTCTGTAGAAATCTATAACTCACGAATCCTTCTGGAACTCTAAAAATCCTACCAAAATAGTAAGTCCTGGGAAATTTTTCTATTGATCTACAGCAAAAAGAATCAACGCAAAATCATATTTCTGCTAATTACTAGAATTATTTCCGTGCGTGCAAAATTTCTGTTTTTCAGCAGAATCAAATTAACTATCACCATAGGTTATCCTATAGGTTCTACTTGGCACAAACACTAATTAAAACATAAAAACACATCTAAACAGAAGGTAGATGAAATATTTATTACTAAACAGAAGCAAAAACAAAAAAAACAAAGATAAAATTGGGTTGCCTCCAACTAGCGCTATCGTTTAACGCCCCTAGCTAGGCATAAAATCGAGGATAGATCTAAGTAGTGCCATCTTTGGCACTCAATTCATAAGTAGCTCGCAAGATAGATTCATAAGGTAATTTGACTCTCTTTCTTGGAAAGTGCTCCATGCCTTTACTTAATGGAAATTGAAATCTAATATTCCCTTCATATCAATAATTGCACCAATCATTCTAAGGAAAGGTCTACCAAGAATAATAGGACAAGAAAGATTGCAATTTATGTCAAGAACGATAAAATCTACGGGCACATAGTTCCTATTTGCAACAATAAGAACATCATTGATCCTTCCCATAGGCTTTTTAATGGTGGAATCCGCAAAGTGCAAATTTAAAGAGAAATCATCAAAATCACGGAAACCTAGAATATCACATAAAGTTTTCGGAATCGTGGAAACACTAGCCCCTAAATCACACAAAGCATAGCACTCATGATCTTTAATTTTAATTTTTATAGTAGGTTCCCACTCATCATAAAGTTTTCTAGGTATAGAAACTTCCAAATTAAGTTATTCATCATAAGATTGCATCAAGGCATCAACAATATGTTTGGTAAAAGCTTTATTTTGACTATAAGCATGAGGAGAATTCAACACAGATTGCAACAAGGAAATACAATCTACTAAAGAACAATTATCATAATTAAATTCCTTGAAATCCAAGATAGTGGGTTCAATGCTATTTAAAGTCTTGACCTCTCCAATCCCACTTTTACCAAATTTAGCATGAAGATCTAAAAACTCCGAATCATTGGGACACCTTTTAACTAAAGTTGACTCATATCCAGTCCCATCATTATTAAGATTCATATTGCAAAACAATGTTTTAAATAGGGTACACATCAATAATTTTAGATCTTCATCATTATTTTCTCCTAACCCTTCTGATTTGGCAGCCATCTTATTGACCAAGGTAGCTTGCTTATCAGAAATTTGGGTATTGATTTTTCAAGACGAGTAATTTGAGAATTCAAACCATAAAATTCCTTGGACATATCATCAAGCTCTTTGTTCATATACTCCATAAAGCTTTTTTGTTATTTAAGCTCTTTTCTAAAGAAATTATTATTCTCAAATTGTAAATTCATAAAACTTCTAACGTTCAATTCAAACTCTTCCAACCTTCTAAGATGAACGTCAGAGTTCTTAGGCAAAGCCATAAGAGCAAATAGGCACACAAGAAGACAAGCAAAAGAGAGAGGAGATTGGGAAAGAGAGGGCAAATAAAACGACAATGGTGAAGTGGGGGAGAGGAAAACGAGAGGCAAATGGCAAATAATGTAATGCGAGGGAGATGAGTTTGTGATGGGTACTTGGTATGTCTTGACTTGAGCAAAGACCTCCCCGACAATGGCGACAGAAATCCTTCTTGCTACGTCTTGAGCTTGCGTTAGTTTTCCTTGAAGAGGAAAGGGTGATGCAGCAAAGTAGCGTAAGTATTTCCCTCAGTTTTTTAGAACCAAGGTATCAATCCAATAAGAGGCTCCTCAAAAGTCCCACGCACCTACACAAACAATCAAGAACCTCGCAACCATCGCAATAAAGGGGTTGTCAATCCCTTCATGACCACTTGCAGAAGTGAGATCTGATAGAGATAATATGATAAGATAAATATTTTTGATATTTTTATGATATAGATTGGAAAAGTAAAATATGCAAATAAAAGTAGATTAAAAGCTTATATGATAAAAGATAGACCCGGGGGCCATTGGTTTCACTAGTGGCTTCTCTCAAGATAGCATAAGTATTACGGTGGGTGAACAAATTACTGTCAAGCAATTGATAGAAAAGTGAATAATTATGAGATTATCTAGGCATGATCATGTATATAGGCATCACGTCCATGACAAGTAGACTGACTCCTGCCTGCATCTACTACTATTACTCCATACATCAACCGCTATCCAGCATGCATCTAGAGTATTAAGTTCATAAAGAATAGAGTAACACATTAAGAAAGATGACATGATGTAGAGGGATAAACTCATGCAATATGATATAAATCCCATCTTTTTATCCTTGATGGAAACAATACAATACGTGCCTTGCTGCCCCTGCTGTCACTGGGAAAGGACAACACAATATTGAACCCAAAGCTAAGCACTTCTCCCATTGCAAGAAAGATCAATTTAGTAGGCCAAACCAAACTGATAATTCGAAGAGACTTGCAAAGATAACTTAATCACACATAAAATAATTCAGAGGAGATTCAAATATTATTTGTGCTTTTCTATAAATTGCTCGATAGTAATTTGTTCACCCACTGTATTATTTGCTATCTTGAGACAAGCCTCTGGTGAAACCTATGGCCCCCGGGTCTATCTTCAATCATATAAGTTTCCTATCTACTATTTTGCAATCTTTTACTGTTAGATCTATAAATCGAAAAACCCAAAAATGTTTACTTTATCTTTTGTTTAGTTTGATCTATCTCTATCAGATCTCACTTTTGCAAGTGACCGTGAAGGGATTGACAACCCCTTTATCACGTTGGGTGCAATTTGTTTGATTGTTTGTGCACGTATTGGTGATTTGTGCGTTGTCTCCTACTGGATTGATACCTTGGTTCTCTAACTGAGGGAAATACTTATCTCTACTTTGCTGCATCACCCTTTCCTCTTTAAGGAAAAAACCAACGCAAGCTCAAGAAGTAGCAGGAAGAATTTCTGGCGCCGTTGTCGGGGAGATCTACGCCAAGTCAAGACATACCAAGTACCCATCATAAAACTCTCATCTCTTGCATTACATTATTTTCCATTTTCCTCTCATTTTCCTCTCCCAACTTTTCAAACGATTTCCAAAAAGATTCGCCCTTTTCTTTGCCCTTCTTCTATTCGTCTTTTTGTTTGCCTTTTGTTTGCTCGTGTGTTAGATTGCTTGCTTTGTCACAATGACTCAAGAGAATACCAAATTGTGTGACTTCTCCAATACTAATAATAATGATTTTATTAGTACTCCGATTGCTCCCGCCACTAGTGCGGAATCTTGTAAAATTAGTGCCACTTTGCTGAATCTTGTTATGAAAGATTAATTTTCTGGCCTTCCTAGTGAAGATGGCGTATCCCATCTAAACAATTTCGTTGATTTGTGTGATATGCAAAAGAAGAAAGATGTGGATAATGATATTGTTAAATTGAAGCTATTTCCATTCTCACTACAAGATTGTGCTAAAACTTGGTTTTCATCTTTGCCTAAAAATAGTATTGATTCATGGAATAAGTGTAAAGATGCTTTTATTTCCAAATATTTTCCTAATCTTTGGAACGAGATTAAAAATTTTAAGCAACTTGATCATGAGCATGTTGCACAATCTTGGGAGAGGATGGAATTGATGATACGAAATTCGCTACTCATGGTTTAAATTTGTGGATGATTATACAAATTTTTTATGCCGGATTGAATTTTGCTTCTATAAATCTTTTAGATTCGGCCGCGGGGAGTACTTTCATGGAAATCACCTTAGGAGAAGCTACTAATCTCCTGGATAATATTATGGTTAATTACTCTCAATGGCACACCGAAAGATCTTCTACTAGTAAAAAAGTGCATGCGATTGAAGAAATTAATGTTTTGAGTGGAAAGATGGATGAACTTATGAAATTACTAGATCATCGATGGCGCGCATTGTTGCGCCCGTCAATTTGTATAATAAAATAATCATATTGGTATAACTATATTTCACATGAATTACAGAAGTTAATTTTGCATAAACAAAGCTATGAGTTGAGGAGAACTTCACACTCAGTAAATGCTCACCAACAAATTTGGTTGATACACCAGCATATATGACAATGTTATTGCCAGGGAAAATAAAAAAATAAAATTAAAACACAACACATGCATTTCCAATGACAAAAATAAAATGCGTCAAGGATAATACTGAAAAAAATGATATGATAGCACATTAGTGGCCACAATGACATCTAAAAGGAAGAAAAACTGAAGGTATAGAATGTTCATTAGTATATATATGAGTATGTGATACAAGTTAATTTGCCATGCCCGTAAATTTGTACAATAGAATGATAGAAATTATCGTAAATATATAGCCACGTGAAAAAAGCAATAGTTGCACACTAATGGGAAGTGAAGCTGCAAAAAATGTTAACACAAATTTATCACATTATATCCTCTTCCGAGGCTAGCACCTTCTGCTCTTTCAAAGAATTTAACTCTTCAAATTTGAACATCACATTTTTGAGTAATCCTTGTGGTTGACCGGAAATTCTACGCCATTCATGGAACTGGATATCTCCTTAAATATGTATAGACTGAATATTATCCTAAATTCTGATTACCAATTACATAGTGAGACTGTATCATGAAAAACTAAACAAAAAACCTAGAAATGCTAAATTTTATCAAGCCAAGAGCAGGGAAATCCATCAATCCTTCCTGTAGGAGCAAGAGCACACAAATTTCTAGAGAAGAAATCAATGCAAGTCTTGAAGAACTGGAGCATATAAATATACTCCCTCCGTTCCTAAATATAAGTCGTTTTAGAGGTTCCAACAAGTGACTACATATGGAGCGAAATGAGTGAATCTACACTCTAAAATATGCCTACATACATCCGTTTGTTATAGCCCATTTGAAATGTCTAAAAAGACTTATATTTAGGAACAGAGGGAGTATATGATAGAAACATTGGCAAGATGAACTGATCTACAATAAAGCCTGGCTTGCTGAAGCATATGATTCTTCTTCCGCAGGGAAGGTAAACAATAGCCACTGCAATTGAAAAAACAACTCAATGTCTACTCATCATAATATATGTGATATCATCTTATATTCTGAAGGAGGGTATAGATCAATATAAAAAAATTAGCTGCCTCACTAGCCATGTCAAGAACTCAAGATGCTCGTTCAAGGAAATATATTCAACTTCGAAATAAGCCTGAAAAAAATCATCAGCCAATCAAACTAATAGCACAGGTGCGCTGCCAGTACAGGCCCAAACACTAATACAAGAGCCTTAAATCGCAAAGAGTGAACAAGTAATCAACATAGGAAAGGTTACAGATAATAATTTTTCATTATCAGAGAGGTTCATTGCCACTTAATTCTTCCTAGTTGCTACTCAATAGTTGACATTACGGACTTCAAAGCTTATTGCTTGTATGGCAGAAATGTCATCAGAGGATCCTATGATTTGAAACTTATCTTCTCTGAGCTGCAATGCAAGTTTAAACGTGTTATCATCAGATTTTGCTACTAAAATCAAGAAACCAATATGAATGACTCACATAATGTGATCGACATTTCAACAATTTTATGCATTTGAAAAGATGTAGCTACTTGTGCAACAACAACAAAATCTGCTTAGCAAGAATATTTTCATCCTATACTTCAACAATTTAGATTGTATAATAATTAGAAGTACGAAACCTTCGCTTTTCACTTAAAAGAGTAGCTTATCAAGAATATGTTCATCATGCAGTTCATGAGAACTTCTGCTGTGCACTCTCTTGTGAAATTCATTAGGAGGCAAGTGCCCATTAACTTGCTGAGAGCGCTATCCAATCTTGTGATGTACAAGTGGAAATTCTGTTTTTGAGAAGAAATCTAAACCTTAGCTTTTGGATGAAAGTAGTCAAATTCAACAAGCTGCGATTAATATGGCGCCTTCTTTCAACCTTGCACTAACAACATGTGTTTGTGCAGCACGCTCGCTTCAAGCAAGATCAACGAAATTCTGCGAAAACAAAAGTTAATTCGTACGGATCAACCATGCATAATCAACATACCATGCTCCAAAAGGCTTACCAAGTTAGCAATAAAAGATATAACACGGCCTGGCGCTTCATGGAGCATACTCTCCACAGTCTGGATATAGATATAAACTTCAAAAGAAAGGTTAATCATCTTCTATGTACGCTTTCCTCACAAAGATTGAATCTAAAGCTGGATTGGTTCTTGTTATACATACCAGCCTAATGATTTGGTGGGAACGAGTACTTGTGTCACTTAGTGCAGTTTCACCAAGTTGTCTTTGTTGTGCAGTTACTTGGAAGGTCATTAGGTAACTATCACTGCACCACCTTCTTCTTTCTCATATGGTAGGATATATATACATACATGCATATGTAGCAGTGCCTTCACAAATGGCTATTAGATGCCTTAGATACTGGCTGTCCTTGGCGAATCCTTCATGCAACTTGTCCATGATGGTTCCTTTCTGTTGCAAACCTCGGGATCATCTAACAAGCGAAGGGGGCCAGAGTCAGGCCGTAGAAGATCCTTGACGATCTTGTTGTAGATTTTCATAGCAGATATCTTGATAATAAATTGTTCTTGTTCTTGTTTGTCCAAGTCTCAACCCCTTACTTTTAAATTAAAGATGAGTATCTTGATTCCAATTAATTTCTTGTGCAGCTTGCTCCTAAAAAAATTAGTAGTCAATTGGCATTGCAAGCGAGGGGAAAATAAATTGTCAGTAAGTGTTACCGAACTATAATGTCCGGAACGAATTCTACATTCATTTTGCAGCGCCATACCTTGCTACATATGGGCCTGCTCCCCACAAATTAATCAATGTGAAATAAAACACAACCTTAGGAAGGGAAATGGGGTGCAGCGGTGGAGAGACGCCCAGGGGGCATGTGAATCCACCTCCTACAATCATCCTGAATATAGAGGAAGATCGTCACAGTGGTAATCACCATCATGGGTAAGGGCGTACTTGGGAGACAGGTAAAATGATATGCTTGTAAATAATGTATAGATGTATTTTACCCTCTCACGAAATAAAGCGGTAAGGACAGTATTCGTCTGCCTGTGTCGCAGGGAGAGATGCACACCTATGCTGCAGCCACAGGATTCCTGAAGACCATCCACCGCTGTTTGGACGAGGTTCGTGCCGACGTCCTGCTCATGCCCTATCACAAAGAGCAGCACTACAATGACAAGATGGTCTGCCGGTGGGACAACCGCAACTAGCTCAACCTGGAAATTCTTGAGCAGGCCCCGTGCATCACCAGCATCCTCGCCGACCGCCTGTTCTAGAGAGGACATCTAGTTAGGATACTGGCAGGGTTTGGGGCCGGTGCGAGGGTGGACGCCCGCAAAGGATTCGAGGGCGTCGCCCGGGGTGCACACGATACGGAAGGCGGTGGCGGGAGCAACGGCTTGCGGAGGCGCACGTTGAGGCAAAGGCACAGGGAGCGAGTGGACGGGGCTCGGCCGCGGGGTCTTGAGAAGCAGCGCCACCATTGGTGTCGACTCCGACGGGCGGATGAGATCGAGATCGCGTTTTTTCTTGAGAAAGAGATCGAGATCGGTCGGGATCGATTGGACACCGTTGGTGCCTCGTTAGCCTAGCAGTGGATGAGGCTAGAATGGGCTGGCGGCTGGCTGTCGGCCCAGTGCACCAAAGGCCTTCGTTTCGGCCTCTGGAGCAGCAACCCCATAGGACAGCTGGGCCGGATTTCATATATTGCGGCACAGACTGTTTTTATACGAGATCTGATGGCCATAAACATCCAGATCGTCAAAACGGACGGCCGAAAACACAAATCGCTGTGAGTGCAGGGATTAGGTGCGGTTATGCTGTCCTTCATTTGCTAGCAAGAGCGCTCCTATTGATCCTAATGATATGCCTTTGTCTACTTTGATTGAGGATAATAAGGAATGTATGGATGTGAATTTTATTGGTAGGATTTGGTAATAATGAGTATAGAGGCAATTTTAATCCTAGGCTGTTTCCTAGTAATTCATCTAATAATTATGGTAATTCCTACAACAATTCTTGTGGAAATTATAATAAGATGTACTTTTATTTTGAGAATAGTGTTAATGAATTTATGATTTCGCAAAAGAGTTTCAATGCTTTGGTTGAAGAAAAATTGCTTAAGATGGATGATTTGGCTAGGAACATGGATATAATTTCTCTTGAGATTGATTCTCTGAACGATGGATCTATTCCACAAAAGCATGATATTAATGAATATCTAAAAGCTATGAGAATTTCCATCGATGAGTGTAAAGAAAGAACCTCTATGATGCGTGCTAGACAAGAATGGTTTGTAAAAACGTGTTCTTCTAGTTTTTGTGAAAATAATGATGAATATCTTAAAGTGATTGATGTGACTCCTATTGAATCTTTGTTTTCCAATATAAATCTTGATAAAGATGGGACTGGAGATGAATCAACTCTAGTTAAAAGGTGTCCCAATGATTCGGAGTTTGTAGATCTAGATGCAAACATAGATAAAAGTGGGATTGGAGAGGTCAAGACTTTAAGTATCAATGAACCCAGTCTTTTGGATTTCAAGTACTTTAACTATGATAATTGTTCTTTAATAGATTGTATTTCCTTGTTGCAGTCCATGTTGAATTCTCCTCATGCTTATAATCAGAATTAAGCTTTTACTAAACATATTGGTGATGCTATGATGAAATCTTTTGAAGAAAAGCTTGAATTGGAAGTTTATATCCCTAGAAACCTTTATGATGAGTGGGAACCTACTATTAAGATTAAGATTAAAGATTATGAGTACCATGCTCTGTGTGATTTGGGTGCTAGCATTTCCACGATTCCAATTTTTTTTATGTGATGTGTTAGGTTTCCGTGAATTTGATGATTTTTATTTAAATTTGCATCTTGCGGATTTCACTATTAAGAAACCTATTGGAAGGATTAATGATGTTCTTATTGTTGAAAATAGGAATTATGTGCCCGTAGATTTCACCGTTCTTGATATAGATTGCAATCCTACATGTCCTATTATTCTTGGTAGGCCTTTCCTTAGAACGATTGGTGCAATTATTGATATGAAAGAAGGAAAAATTAGATTTCAATTTCTGTTAAGGAAGGGCATGGAACACTTTCCTAGAAAGAAAATTAAATTGCCTTATCAATCTATTATGAGAGCTACTTATGGATTGCATACCAAATATGACAATACCTAATGTATTTATGTGTTTTTATACCTAGCTAAGGGCGTTAAATAATAGCGCTTGTTGGGAGGCAACCCAACTTTATTTTTTTATTTGATTTTTGGTTCTATTTTTCAATAAATAATTCATCTAGACTCTGGTTAGATGTTTTTGTGTGTTTTAGTTAGTGTATGTGCCAAGTAAGACCTTTGGGCTGGCTTACGATTATAGTTGTTTTGATCTTGCTGAAAAATAGAAACTTTTGCGCACAGGAAAGTAATTTTCATTTTTTATAGAAGCGTGCTTTTGATATGATTCTTTTTGCACAAGATTGGTACACAAATTTCCCAGGTGTCCTAATGTTTCCGAATTTTTGGAGTTACAGAAGTATGCTAAGTTCTCTGATTGCTACAGACTTTTCTGTTTTTGACAGATTCTGTTTTCTATGTGTTGTTTGCTTATTTCGATGAACCTATGGGTAGTATCCGGGGTTACGAACCATGGAAAAGTTGGAATACAGTAGATATTACACCAATATAAATAAATAATGAGTTCACAACAGTACCAAAAGTGGTGATTTATTTTCTTATACTAATGGATCTCATAAGATTTTCGGTTGAGTTTTGTGTTGTGAAGTTTTCAAGTTTTGGGTAAGGATTTGATGGAGTATGGAATAAGGAGAGGCAAGAGCCTAAGCTTGGGGATACCCAGGCACCCCAAGGTAATATTCAAGGACAACCAAGAGCCTAAGCTTGGGGCTACCTCGGAAGGCATCCCCTCTTTCGTCTTCGTCTATCGGTAACTTTACTTGAGGCTATATTTTTATTCACCACATGATATGTGTTTTGCTTGGAGCGTCTTGTATGATATGAGTCTTTACTTTTTAGTTTACCACAATCATCCTTGCTATATACACCTTTTGAGAGGGACACACATGAATCGTGATTTTTTAGAATACTCTGCGTGCTTCGCTTATATCTTTTGAGCCAGACAATATTGCTCTAGTGCTTCATTATATCTTTTTAGAGCACGGTGGTGGTTTTATTTTATAGAAATTGTTGAACTCTCATGCTTCACTTTTATTATTTTGAGAGTCTTTTTAAACATCATGGTAATTTTCTTTGGTTATGAATTTAGTCCTAATACGATAGGCATCCCTGTTCTAAGTATCGAGTTGTAATTCTTGAGTTGTAAGTAAATAAAAGTGTGATGATCATGATTATCAGAGCATTATCCCATTTGAGGAAAAAAGTTAAAGGGGAGGCGAAATAAGCCAAACAAAAAATGAGAGAAAAAGAGAGAAGGGGCAATGTTATTATCCTTTTTTCCACACGTGTGCTTCAAAGTAGCACCATGATCTTCATGATAGAGAGTCTCCTATGTTGTCACTTTTATATGCTAGTGGGAATTTTTCATTATAGAACTTGGCTTGTATATTCCAATGATGGGCTTCCTCAAATTTCCTTAGGTCTTCATGAGCAAGCAAGTTGGATGCACACCCACTTAGTTTTCTTTTGAGCTTTCATAAACTTATAGCTCTAGTGCATCCGTTGCATGGCAATCCCTACTTATTCACATTGATATCTATTGATGGGCATCTTCATAGCCCGTTAATACGCCTAGTTGATGTGAGACTATCTCCCTCTTTTTGTCTTCTCCACAACCACCATATTCTGTTCCACCTATAGTGCTATATCCAGGGCTCACACTCATGTATTGCATGAAAGTTGGAAAGGTTGGAGAACACCAAAAGTATGAAACAATTGCTTGGCTTGTCATTGGGGTTGTGCATGATTTGAATATTTTGTGTGATGAAGATGGATCATAGCCAGACTATATGATTTTGTTGGTACAAGCTTTCTTTGGCCGTGTTATTTTGAGAAGACATAATTGCCCTGTTATTGTGCTTGAAGAATTATTTTTTATGTCAATATTAAACTTTTGTTTTGAATCATATGGATCTGAACATTCATGCCACAATAAAGAAAAATTACATGGATAAATTTGTTAGGTAGCATTCCACATCAAAAATTCTATTTTTATCATTTACCTACTTGAGGACGAGCATGAGTTAAGCTTGGGGATGCTTGATACGTCTCCAACATATCTATAATTTTTGACTGTTGCATGCTATTATGTTATATGTTTTGGATGTTTTGTATGCATTTATATTCTATTTTATATTATTTTTCAGACTAACCTATTAACCTAGAGCCCAGTGCTAGTTTATGTTTTTTCCCTTGTTTTGGGCTTCGCGGGAAAGGAATACCAAGAGTCCAAACGGAATAAAACCTTCGCGATGATTTTTCTTGGACCTGAAGGCACTCGGGAGACTTGGAAATGAAGTCAGAAGAGCTGCAAGGCGGTAGCAAGGGGTGAGGGCGCGCCCCTGCCTTGTCACCTCCTCGGGACTCCTCTAACCTAACCCTTGGCCCTATATATTCACATATATTCCCAAACCTCTAGAAGCATCCACGAAAACACTTTTCCACTGCCACAACCTTCTGTTCTCATGAGATCCCATCTTGGGGCCTTTTCCGGCATCCTGCCGAAGGGGGATTCGATCACGGAGGGCTTCTACATCAACTCTATTGCCCTTCCAATGAAGTTTGAGTAGTTTACCACAGACCTACGGGTCCATAGCTAGTAGATAGATGGCTTCTTCTCTCTCTTTGATTCTCAATACCATGTTCTCCTCGATGTTCTTGGAGATCTATCCGATGTGATCTTCTTTTGCGGTGTGTTTGTCGAGATCCGATGAATTGTGGATTTATGATCAGCTTATCTATGAATATTATTTGAATCTTCTCTGAATTCTTATATGCATAATTTGATATCTTTGTAATTCTCTCCGAACTATCGATTTAGTTTAGCCAACTAGATTGTTTTTTCTTGTAATGGGAGAAGTGCTTAGCTTTGGGTTCAATCTTGCGGTGTCCTTTCCCAGTGACAATAGGGGCAGCAAGGCACGTATTGTATTGTTGCCATCGAGTATAAAAAGACGGGGTTTACATCATATTGCTTGAGTTTATTCCTCTACATCGTGTCATCTTTCTTAATGCGTTACTCTGTTGTTCATGAACTTAATACTCTAGATGCAGGGAGGAGTCGGCCGATGTGTGGAGTAATAGTAGTAGATGCAGGCAAGAGTCGGTCTACTTGACACAGACGTGATGCATATATTTCATAATCATTGCCTTAGATATCGTCATAACTTTGCGCTTTTCTATCAATTGCTCGACAGTAATTTGTTCACCCACCGTATTATTTGCTATCTTGAGAGAAGCCTCTAGTGAAACCTATGGCCCCTGGGTCTATTTTCCATCATATAAGTTTCCAATCTACTATTTTGCAATATTCTACTTTTAGATCTATAAACCAAAAACCTAAAAATATTTAATTATCTTTTGTTTAGTTTTATCTATCTCTATCACATCTCACTTTTGCAAGTGACCGTGAAGGGATTGACAACCCCTTTATCGCATTGGGTGCAAGTTATTTGATTGTTTGTGCAGGTATTGGTGGTTTGTGTGTTGTCTCTGATATGCCTCCATCGTATCTACTTTTCCAAACACTTTTGCCCTTGTTTTGGACTCTAACTTGCAGGATTTGAATGGAACTAACCCGGACTGACGTTGTTTTCAGCAGAATTGCCATGGTGTTATTTTTGTGCAGAAATAGAAGTTGTCGGAATGACCTAAAACTTCACGGAGATTATTTTTGGAATTAATAAAAAATATTGGCGAAAGAATCAAGGCCGGGGGGCCCACACCCTGTCCACGAGGGTGGGGGCACGCCTACCCCCCTGGTGCTCCACCGACCTCAACTCCAACTCGATATATTCACGTCCGGGGAGAAAAAATCAAAGAGAAGGATTCATTGCGTTTTACGATACGGAGCCGCCGCCAAGCCCTAATCTCTCTCGGGAGGGCTGATCCGGAGTCCGTTCGGGGCTCCAGAGAGGGGAATCCGTTGTCGTCTTCATCATCAACCTTCCTCCATCACCAATTTCATGATGCTCACCGCCGTGCCTGAGTAATTCCATCGTAGGCTTGCTAGACGGTGATGGGTTGGATGAGATTTACCATGTAATCAAGTTAGTTTTGTTAGTGTTTGATCCCTAGTATCCATATGTTCTAAGATTGATGTTGCTATGACTTTGCTATGCTTAATTCTTGTCACTAGGGCCCGAGTGCCATGATTTCAGATCTGAACCTATTATGTTTTCATGAATATATGTGAGTTCTTGATCCTATCTTGCAAGTCAATAGTCACCTACTATGTGTTATGATCCGGAAACCCCGAAGAGACAATAATCGGGACCACTCCCGGTGATGACCGTAGTTTGAGGAGTTCATGTATTCACTAAGTGTTAATGCTTTGGTCCGGTACTCTATTAAAAGGAGGCCTTAATATCCCTTAGGTTCCAATAGGACCCCGTTGTCACGGGAGGGTAGGACAAAAGATGTCATGCAAGTTCTTTTCCATAAGCACGTATGACTATATTCGGAATACATGCCTACTTACATTGATGAACTAGAGCTAGTTCCGTGTCACCTTATGTTATAACTATTGCATGAGGAATCGCATCCGACATAATTATCCATCACTTATCCAATGCCTACGAGCTTTTCACATATTGATCTTTGCTTAGTTACTTTTCCGTTGCCACTGTTACAATTACTCAATGTTGAGGATATCGCTTATCGTTATCGTCTCGGTCAGCTGGGGATTAGAGATTAATCGGAAATCGGTCGATTAATAGATTTTATTGGTCGACTCTTAATCGGCCATTTTTGCAAATCCAATGTTCCCAACACTAAAATATGCTATATCCAACAAAAAGAAAATATTGGACAGAAGTGTTACCTTGATTCCTAGCATTTGAACCCTCTTATAATGACAAACAAAATAGGACAATAGTACATATTGCAAAACAAGGTCCAGAAAACACAAATAAACATACTTTTTGAAAACATAATGTTAGAAATAGGCCCGATTTATCGGTAGATTCCCGATAAATCGCTTGTCAGAGTGACAAATCGTCCCAAATGATAAACGGTGAAGATAAGGCATAATCTTATTGGTCACCCCAAGAGTAGTGATAAATCGGACGATAAATTGCTGAATCAGAAGATTTCTTGAACAGTGCAATTACTACAAAACTACTGATATTACTTTTGCCACCGTTGCCGTTACTTCCATACTACTTTGCCACTAAGTACTTTGCTACAGATATTAAGTTTTCCAGGTGTGGTTGAATTGACAACTCAACTGCTAATACTTGAGAATATTCTTTGGCTCCCCTTGTGTCGAATCAATAAATTTGGGTTGAATAATCTACCCTTGAAAACTGTTGCGATCCCCTATACTTGTGGGTTATCAAGACTATTTTCTGGCGCCATTCTCGGGGAGCATAACTCTATTCTTCGAGTCACTTGGGATTTATATCTGCTGATCACTATGAGGAACTTGAAAGACGAGAAAACGAAGATTTATCCCTCAACTACGAGGGGAGGTAAGGAACTGCCATTTAGCTCTGCACTTGATTCTCCTTCTGTTTTGAGTAAACTTGCGACACCTAAACCTGCTTCTGCTATTAATTATGATATGTCGCATGTTATTGATGATGCCACTTTTGCTATGCGTGATGCTTACGATGAAACTACTTCTATGCTTGATAATACTGTGCCATTAGGTGAATTTCTCGATGAATAACTTGCTAGGGCTAAAGAGAATGAAATTATTGAAACTGATAATACTGATGAAAGTGATGATGAAGATTCTCCCCCTAGATATGAATTACCTATTGTGCCTGAGAGTTATGTTATGGATGAAGAAACTGCTAGAGATTTTCTTGCTTGCAATGATATATCTGATCTTAAGAAATTATTAGCTAAGATGAAAGAAAAATCTCTGAATGCTAGCATGAAATATGACCCTGCTTTTGCTACTTCACCTGTGTGTATTACTGATAAGGATTATGATTCTCTGTCGATCCTGAGATAATTACTTAGGTTGAATCTGATCCTTTTTATGGCTATGAATCAGAAACTGTTGTGGCACATCTTACTAAATTGAATGATATAGCCACCCTATTTACTCATGAGGAAAAAATTCGTTACTACTATATCCTTAAGTTATTTCCATTCTCATTAAAGGGTGATGCTAAAATATGGTTTAATTCTCTTGATCCTGGTTGTGTGCGTAGTCCCCAGGATATGATTTATTACTTTTCTGCTAAATATTTCCCCGCTCATGAGAAACAAGCCGCTTTAAGGGAAATATATAATTTTGTGCAAATTGAAGAAGAGAGTCTCCCATAAGTTTGGGGGAGGCTTCTCCGATTAGTTAATGTTTTGCATGATCATCCTCTCAAGGAAAATGAAATACTTGATATCTTTTATAATGGACTAACCGATGCTTCCAGAGACCACCTGGATAGTTGTGCTGGTTGTGTTTTCAGGGAAAGAACTGTTGCTCAAGTTGAATTGTTATTGAATAATATGTTGAGTAATGAAAAAAATTGGACACTTCCTTAACCAACTCCTAAGCCAACTCCGAAGAAAAGGGGTATTCTATTTCTCAATCCTGAAGATATGCAAGAGGCAAAGAAATCTATGAAAGGAAAGGGTATTAAAGCTGAAGATGTTATGAATTTACCACCTATTGAAGAAATACATGGTCTTGATAACCCGACACAGGTAGTAAAGGTAAATTCTCTCTATAGATTTGATGAAGTTGATATTCCTCGTTACTAGTCTGCTAGTCAATGCTTGGATGAGTTTGATAATTTTATTGTTAAACAAGAAAACTTCAATGCTTATGTTGGTAGAATATTGAAACGCAATGCTTGTATGATTGAACACCTGAGTGATTATATGTCTGGAGTTAAAGGTGAACTTAAACTTATTAGTAAACATGCTTCCATGGTTACCACTCAAGCAGAACAAGTGCTTAAAGCTCAAAATGATTTGCTCAATGAATTAAATAATAAGAAACATGATAATGTTGTTAGAGTTATGACTAGAGGGGGTAAAATGACTCAGGAACCTTTCTATTTCTGATGCTGAAACACAATCTGGTAATGAACATGAACCTAGTGATAATGTTAATGATGATGTTCATGTTGATGCTAAACCTAGCAATAACAATGACATAGAAATTAAACCTGTTGTTCATCTTGATAACCCCCAATCAAAGAATCAACGTTATGATAAGAGAGACTTTATTGCTAGGAAGCACAGCAAAGAAAGAGAACCATGGGTTCAAAAACCCATGCCTTTTCCTCCTAAACCATCCAAGAAAAAGTATGATGAGGATTTTGAGCGCTTTGCTGAAATGATTAGACCTATCTTTTTGCATATGCGTTTAACTGATATGCTTAAAATGAATCCTTATGCTAAGTACATGAAATATATTGTTACAAGTAAAAGAAAGATACCGGAAGCTGAAATTTCCACCATGCTTGCTAATTATACTTTTAAAGGTGGAATACCAAAGAAACTAGGAGTTCCAGGAGTACCAACTATACCATGCTCCATTAAAAGAAGCTATGTTAAAACTACTTTATGTGATCTTGGAGCCGGTGTTAGTGTTATGCCTCTCTCTTTATATCGTAGACTTGATTTGAATAAGTTGACACCTACTGAAATATCTTTGCAAATGGCCAATAAAGCAACTGCTATACCTGTCGGTATTTGTGAGGATGTTCTATTGTGGCTGCAGACATTACTATTTTAACGGACTTTGTTATTCTTGATATTCCCGAGGATGATAGTATGTCGATTATCCTTGGTAGACCCTTTTTGAATACTGCAGGGGCTGTTATTGATTGCAAAAAAGGCAATGTCACTTTTCAGGTTAATGGTAATGAGCATACGGTACACTTTCCGAGGAAACAACCTCAAGTCCACAATATCAATTGTATTGGAAAATTTTCAATGATTACTATTGGAGGTTTTGAATTTCCTCTTCCTACTGTCAAGAAGAAATATGATATTCTTATTGTTGGGAACATGCATATCCCCGTTGAGGTAACTTAGTGCTATTCGAAGATTCTCCGGTTTCATGCGATTCAGAATGAGTTTGTTAACAGGACTTGATCAACCTTGTTAGTTGATTCCTTTTGATGAGCATGAGATGGATGAAGTTAGAAAGCACAACTCTCTGTACCCTCCTTTTACTTTCTGTTATTTAGATTAAATGAAGCAAAAATAATATTTTTCTATCTGTTTTCTGATTTATCCTTGCAATAAAAAAACCACGAAAATAAAAGTTCTCCAAATGTCCCGAAAATGAAATATGATTTTTTGTAGAATATTTAAGAATATTTGGCACTAAGAACACATCAGGGGGGCACACCACCTGGCCACGAGGGTCTAGGGCGCGCCCTCCCCCCTGGGTGCACCCCCGCCTTGTGGGCCCCACATGGCCCCCCTCCACTTATTCCTACACCCACACACTTCGTCTTCTTCCAGAAAAAAACACCACACAGCTCAAACTCGTGTCCTAGCTCGTTTTGCTGCGATTTTCGATCTCCTTTCTCAAAGCTTCATTCACAAACTGTTTTGGGGGATTGTTCTTTCGTATGTGACTCCTCCAATGGTCCAATTAGTTTATGTTCTAGTGCTTTATTTATTGCAAAATTTTGCTGCTAAGGTGATCCTGTTCTTGAGTTTGCATGTCAAATTTATAGGGCCCCAAGTAGTTCTAATGAATGTGTAGGTTCTAGGCACTTATGGGAGTGGTTGCTATCAATCTTGTTGAGTTTTGTTCACTTTTATTGTGAGTCACTAAAAATTTCAGAAATTTTCAGAAGAAGAAAATGTTGAGGTGATTGTTGAGTGGCTCTTCGAGCCGAAGCTCGAAGGATAAACAAAATGAGGAGAATAAAAATCCCAAATACAATCTGCCTCGCACTGCGGAGGTTCGGCCATGTGAATGGCTTGCGAAGAATTCTTGAGGGCCGCCGGAATTTATGATGATTTTTATTACTTGGCTGAGAATGCAGGCCTCACTGACTTCCTCCACGACCAACGCGAACAGTATCTCCTACTCACTAATATTTTCGTGCAAATTTTTTACTTTCATGCTAGAAAATCACCACCTTCAGTGGAGTTTCATTTATATGATGAGGTTAAGGAGATGTCACTATATGATTTTTGTCGGGTCTGCAAGATACCCTTTGAGGGCAGCATAGAGGAACCACACCGTAATGATGTGTAGGGATTTATTAATGAAATTTATGTAGGGGAAACAAGAAAAGTTTCAGGTGCAAGAATTACTAGCATACATTTTCCTGTTCTATGTTACTTCGCAATATTTGCTGGTAGATGTTTAATTGGTCACGGGAATAGTGGAAATCTTAGTGCCCCTGATATTGTTATTTTGCGCCATGCTTTGTTTCGTGATACAACTTTCAGTTTAGGTGCTGTTATTGCTAAGCGATTAAGTCTGAACCGTACAAAGGGCCCCATCTTCGGTGGTATCTTTGCTTCGCGCCTTGCTGCACACTTTAATATACCTATTAGGCATTATGATAAAGAAGAAAAGTTGCCGCTCTTTGTTTTTCTAGATTATAAGAGTATGGTAGCACATGATTTTATTGTTAAAAATAAGAAGAAACTGCTTATGTATAATTTGGTATTTGATATAAATTATTGTGAAATTATAACCTTGCATGTGCCCTCTTTGTTTAACATATTTTCAGGCACGTACCTCCTCTTGCCGGAGGCCGTTTACGCATACTGGAGCCTGACACCAGCTCCAGAGCCTGAGCCGGAACCACCACTTGACCCTTATCGACAGTCTGTTTATCAGTGGGATCCGGAGGAGATCGCCAACTAGTGGCACCCAGATGACACTCCTCCGCACACTGGAAGAGGCAGCTTTGATCCGTGGGATTAGACCAATTTAGGCCAAAAGCCTAAGCTTGGGGGAGTATGTATTTCTCACCGACATTACATTCATGTTCACACACTCATTCTAGTTGTCAGTGCTCATACTTTTTCATTGTACTATCCATGCTAGTTTATTCTCTTTTCTAAGCTTTTTTCTTGTGTGTTTGAAAAACCTTAAGAAAAACCAAAAAAATAGTTATATCTTTTAGCCAGTTTACTTTCCATGCCTGTAGTAGTAGTAATTAAAAGAAAACTCAAAAAGATTTCTCATTCTTCTTTTGCTTGTTGGGAGCTTTCCCGTGTAAATAGTTTTATGTCTTTTCTTTTCTTTGGGGGTTGAGAGGAGAAGACCATGATGAAAATGTTCATTGGCTCTCATTTGCATTATTATTGATTTAACTAAGAGCCCATATTACTTTGTCTTCTCCCTTGTCTTAAATTCTTGCAGATTCCAGCTTAATCCAATGCACATGCACTATTATTATTATCCACACCATTCGGTCGTGCAAGTGAAAGGAAATAATGACGATATATGATGGACTGATTGAGATGAGAGAAGTTGGTATGAACTCGACCTATCTTGTTTCTGTAAATATGATTAGTTCATCATTCTTGATTCAGCCTATTATAAATGAAACATGTTTGCAATGACAATTAGAGATTATAGTTGCTCATGCCATTCTTAATTAGCTAGGATTTTATAATGGTTTACCTTGCATGCCAACATGCTATTAAAATGGTTGTGATGTGGTATGACAGGGTGGTATCCTCCTTTGAATGATTAGAGTGGCTTGACTTGGCACATGTTCACGCATGTAGTTGAAACAAAATCAACATAGCCTCCCCGACATTTACGTTCATGGTGAATTATATCCTACTCATGCTTGCACTCAGTATTGATTAATTTTAATGCATGTTCATGATTGTTGTCACTCTCTAGTTGGTCGCTTCCCAGTCTCTTCTAGCCTTCACTTGTACTACGCGGGAATATTGCTTGTGCATCCACTTCCATAAACCCCAAACTTATTCCATGTGAGTCCACCATACCTTCCTATATGCAGTATCTACCTGTCGTTCCAAGTAAATTTGTATGTGCCAAACTCTAAACCTTCAAATGAAATTCAGTTTTGTATGATCGAACAACTCATGTATCAACTAGGGATGTCTATATCTTCCATGCTAGGTGGGTTATTCTCACGAGGAGTGGACTCCGCTCCTCACTCACGAGAAAATGGTCGGTAACCGGGATGCCCGGTCCCATGCTCAAACCGAAATAATTGCAAACAAAACTCCCCCGGGATTGTTGTTAGTTGGAGGCACCTGTTGTTACGGGCAAGCCATGGATTGATGCTTGTTGGTTGTGGGGAGTATAAACTTTACCATTTTGTTTGGGAACTGCCTATAATGTGTGTAGCATGGAAGATATCGAGATCTCTTGGTTGTTATGTTGACAATGAAAGTATGCCACCCAAAATATTATTTATCTCTGTTTCAAAACTCAAGCTCTGGCACCTCTACAAATCCATGCTTCCCTCTGTGAAGGGCCTATCTATTTACTTTTATGTTAAGTCATCATCCTCTTATTAAAAAGCACCACTTGAAGAGCACCGCTGTCATTTGCATCCATTACTATTAATTTATATTGAGTATAACTATGGCTGGATCTCTTTTACCATGAATTACAATGTCTAGTCAGTCCTTGATCTTCAGAGGTGCTCTGCATTTATGTTTTGCGGTCTCAGAAACGGCTAGCGAGATACCATCTTGTTATATCATATTATAATTGTTTTGAGAAAGTGTTGTCATCCGAGATTCATTATTATTGCTCGCCAGTTGATTATGCCATTGATATGAGTAACATGAGACCTAAGTGTTATTGTGAATATGGTTAGTTTATAATCTTTGCTGAAAACTTGAATGCCGGCTTTACATATTTACAACAACAAGAGCAAACAGAGTTTGTAAAAGTTTTTCTTTAGGGTTAATTATCCTTTTGCCCTCAGTGGTGTCCGTGTGCTTAGTTTTTCCCTCAGATGCGAATTGTGCTCAGTTTTGCCCCTAGTCCACGCACAACTACTATGACGAGGCCAAACGGCATATTTGAGTCCATTCCGTCCGCTGGCATTAGTGGTTGTGGGTCCGGAGCTTACACGTGGGACTGTGTGGACGTGGGTCTGGAGCTGACATGTAGGCCCGTGCAACCAAATCCCCAAATCATTCGTAGGATTCCCAAATCACTCTTCCCTACCGGCCGGCGTTCCCATGTAGCTGCCAGCTCAGCCAGCTAGGCGAGCACCTGCGTGGTGACATGCAGCCTCTAGACCGACTTCGCAAGCACCTATGTGGTGGCATGCAGATCTTCGAGAAGACTCTGTCACCGCACCAGCCCAACAGCCAGCCAACGTGGCATTGCAATGCCTCATCAGCTCGGACGTGCGTAAAAGCCAGGTGAGGCGGCGACAGCTGGGATGAGCTTCCTTGCCGTCCTTGATAAAACAAGAAGGGCACGTCGGCAGCGCATTAAATGTGTTTGTCCGAGAGTGCCAGAGGATAGACTCGGCCACTGTACACCTTTCCACCTCCTATGTGCCACTGTGGCGACCCCTTTTTTCTATAAAAGGAGGCCCAAGGCGTAGGGGAGAGGCATTCGGATCTTTTGAACAAATCATGTGTCGTGGCTAGTTCAAGAGCTCGAGAACACTCAAATATACACCAAAGCAGGACTAGGGTATTACGCATCCTCGCGGCCCGAACCTGGGTAAACGATCTTTGTGCTCACTCCTAGACCCGCTCTTTCCACAACCCCGCGCACGCCGATCGTAGTAGGGATTCCAGTGATCCCATAGGTCTCGTTTTCCACCGACACTCACGCATCATCGGAGAGGCACCAATGGACATGATGAACCCCTCCGTGATGCTGTCTAGATTGGATCTGGTGTTTCTGGAACTTGCGTCGGCTGGAATTGATTTTCGTCGACTCTCCTAGGGTTTCTGGAATATTGGGGTATTTATAGAGCAAAGAGGCGGTGTGGGATGCCACCAAGGTGGGCACAACCCACCTGGGCGCGCTTGGGCCCCCAGGCATGCCCTGGTGGGTTGTGCTCCCCTTGGAGCACCCCTCTGGTACTTTGTTTGCCCATACGGTGTCTTCTGGTCCAAAAAATCGACAAAAAGTTTTGCTGTGTTTGGACTCCATTTGGTATTGATTTCCCACGATGTAAAAAACAAGCAGAAAACAACAACTCGCACTGGGCACTATGTCAATAAGTTAGTACCAAAAAATGATATACAATGATTGTAATACAATAGTGTGGAACAATAAAAAATTATATATACGTTGGAGACGTATCAGCATCCCCAAGCTTAATTACTGCTCGTCCTCAAGTAGGTAAATGATAAAAACAGAATTTTTGATGTGGAATGCTGCCTAACATGATCATCACATAATCTTTTCTTTGTAGCATGGACATTTGGACTTTATATGGTTCAAAGCAATAGTCTAGTTTTGACATGAAGAATTTAATACTCAAGCATATCAACAAGCAACCATGTCTTTCAAAATATCAACACTAAAGCAAGTTATCCCTAGCCCATTATGCTCAATCATTGATCCATTCATGAAACACACTCGAATATTAGCTACACCCAGTGCTCAAATACGATCATAGTGTTACTTAGTTGCTGCTTTCTAAGATAAGATGGAGACTCAAATTCAAAATAAAAATTGCATAAAGTAAAATAAAGGCCCTTCACAGAGGGGAGTAGGGATTTGTAAAGGTGCGAGAGCTCAAAGTGAAAATTGAGAGATAAAAACATTTTGGGAGGCATACTTTTCCCACCAATGAAAACGACTTAGAGTTCCCAATACTTTCCATGCTAGATACATCATAGGCGGTTCCCAAACAAAAAATAAAGTTTATTCCTTTTTCCACCATACTTTCACTTTCCATGGCTAACTGTATCCAAGGGTGCCCTCCATACCAACACTTTCCAAGGAATTTATTATTTTACAACATAAAGTAAATTCATTTTTCATTTCGAGACTAGGCATCCCTAATACCTTTGCAGTACTCTCGTGCAATGACAAGTGTATAAACACTCATCATGAGAATGACACATCTAGCATGGAAAACACCGGCCACCCGTCACCGCCTCGCGAGCGGTACGAGCACACAAAAGAGAAATTTATTTTGAAAGTTAGAGATGACACATGCAAATTTGTTTAGAACAGCACAGAAATACTGCATATAGGTACGTATAGTGCACTCATATGGCAAAAAAGGTTTAAAGGGTTTTGGATGCACAAGTGGTGATCATACTTAGTGCAAAATGAAGGCTAGCAAAAAGATTGAGAAGCGCCCAACCAAGAAACGAAAAATCTCATACCGGAGCATTAAGCATAAGTTACAGCGAATAATGCACCACAAGTAGGATGTAATTTCAATGGACAACTATTTACTTTCGTGCTTGCATAGGGAATCACAAACCTTAACACCAATATTCTTAGTAAAGCATAATTACTCATCAACATGACTCACATATCACATCGTCATATCTCAAAACCATTACTAAGAACCAAGTTTATTTTGTCCAATGATCATCATGAAAGTTTTGTTTATATCCTCCTTGGATATCTATCACTTTGGGACTATTTTCATATGTTGCTTTTAATAAGCTCAAACAAATTTAAGTGAAGAAGATGAGCATAATATTTCTTTCTCTCAAAATAATCTAAGTGAAGCAAGAGAGAATTTTTAAAAACAATTACTAACTCCCAAATAAATCTAAGTGAAGCATCAGAGCATTTCTTCAAATATAACAAACACACCGTGCTCAAAAAGATATAAGTGAAGCACTAGAGCAATTCCAAGGCTCTAAAAATTTAAGTGAAGCATAGGAGCAAGAATAAAATAATTTTGGCTCTATCATAAGGTGTGTCCAGCAAGGATTCAAGATTTAAAACTCAAAGCAAAACAATCAAAGACTCATATCAAACAAGACGCTCGAAGCAAAACTCATAATATGCAATGAATAAAAATATAGTTTCAAGTAAAATACCGATGGTTGTTAGAAGAAAGAGGGGATGCCACTCGGGGGCATCCCCAAGCTTAGTAGCTTGATACTTCTTGAATATTGTCTTGGGGTGCCTCGGGCATCCCCAAGCTTAGCCTTCTACTAATCCTTATTCCTTCATCCATCGTAAGATCACCCAAAACTTGAAAACTTCAATCACACAAAACTCAACAAAACCTTCATTAGATCCGTTAGTATAAGAAAGCAAACCACTACCATAAGTAATGTTGTAAACCCATTCATATTTTATTTTTGCATTATATCTACTGTATTTCAACTTTTCTATGGCAAAAACTCTTCAAAGAAAACCATAGAATCATCAAAACAAGCACACAACACAATGAAAACAAAATCTGTCAAAAATAGAACAGTCTGTAGCAATCTGACTACTTCGAATACTTCTATAACTCCAAAAATTCTGAAACATTAGGACGGTGTGAGAAATTTGTTTATTAATATTCTGCAAAAAGTATTAACTCAAAAGCACTCTTCTGATAAAAATGAAAAATAATTTCGTGAGCACAAAAGTTTCTGTTTTTCAGCAAGATGAAATCAAGTCTCACCCAAATCATCCCAAAGGCCTTGCTTGCCACAAACACTAGTTTAAACCACAAAAACACATCTAATCAGAGGCATAATTGTGTATTTTATTAAAAACAGCAAGAAAATCAAAAAGCAAAAATATACAAGTTGGGTTGCCTCCCAACGAGCACTATCGTTTTATGCCCCTAGCTAGGCATAATGCGTAGGATCTAAGTTTTGTCATCTTTGTTCTCCAACTCTTCAAGCACACAACCGGATTTCTTTGGAGAATTGGTAAGCAAAATAGAAAAACTTCTAGGCATAAAGTTGAGGAATTCATTCTTATCAATAGGATCTCTTACAGCTTCAACAAAATCCGGGTGAATACTAATCATTTTCAGACCTCCTTTATTATTACTAGAAGTTGCACCCTTGTTCTTAGTGTCTTGAGTAGCCTTGCTAATTTTTACAGGGGTATTTTCAATAGTTTTAACCAAAGCAAAAAGGCGTACTTATATTACTAAAATTTCTTCAAGTTTATCAATCCGAGATGTGCTTTCTTCAATTCTTTGAATTATGGCCCCCTTTTCTTTCTGTTTGTTTCCATGCACCGTGATGGTACCCTTATAACCCGAAATCTTAAGCTATAGATAAACATAACAAGGTCATGCCATAAATTTAGCATAAGCCAGTCGTCCAAACAAGATTGCACTCAAAAAACAAAAAGGGGAAGAACTATCCATAACAACAAAAAGGTGGTCAACAAGATTGCACTCAAAAACAGATCCGACGAGAAAACGGCGAACGAAAAAGAGGGCGAATAAAACGGAAAATTTTTGTGAAGTGGGGGAGAGGAAAACGAGAGGCAAATGGCAAATAATGTAAATTGCAAGGAGATGAGATTTGATGATCCTCCCCGGCAAGGGCGCCAGAAATTCCTTTTGATGTCTGCTAGAACTACATCGGTATTTCCCCAAAGAGGAAGGGATGATGCAGCGCAACAACGGTAGGTATTTCCCTCAGTGATGAGACCAAGGTTATCGAACCAGTAGGAGAATCACACAACACAACGTAAATAGCCCCTGCACACAAATAACAAATACTCGCAACCCGACGTGTTAAAGGGGTTGTCAATCCCTTTCGGGTAACGGCGCCAGAAATTGGCGAGGAGGCGGGATAAAGTTGTAATAGATAGGATAAATGGAGCGCAAATAAAATAAAGTGCAGAAAGATATCTTTGTATTTTTGGTTTAATAGAACTGAAAATAAAAGCAAATAAAATAGAACACAAAGGCAAATATATTAAAGAAGAGACCCGGGGGGCGTAGGTTTCACTAGTGGCTTCTCTCGAGAAAAATAGCAAACGGTGGGAAAAAATTACTGTTGAGCAATTGATAGAACTTTAAATAATTATGATGATATCCAGGCAATGATCATTATATAGGCATCACGTCCAAGATTAGTACACCAACTCCTGCCTGCATCTACTACTATTACTCCACACATCGACCGCTATCCGGTGTGCATCTAGTGTATTAAGTTCATGAAAAAACGGAGTAATGCAATAAGAATGATGACATCATGTAGGCAAGATCTATTTATGTAGAAATAGACCCCATCTTTTTATCCTTAATAGCAACGATACATACGTGTTGTTTTCCCTTCTGTCACTGGGATCAAGCACCGTAAGATAGAACCCATCACAAAGCACAGCTTGGCATTGCAAGATAAATAGATCAAGTTGGCCAAACAAAACCCAAATATCAGAGAAGAAATACGAGGCTATAATCAACCATGCATATAAAAGATCAAAGAAGACTCAAATAACTTTCATGGATGAAAACATAGATCTGATCATAAACTCAAATTTCATCGGATCCCAACAAACACACCGCAAAAAGACTTACATCAAATGGATCTCCAAGAGACCATTGTATTGAGAATCAAGAGAGAGAGAGAGGTAGCCATCTAGCTAGTAACTACGGACCCGTAGGTCTACAATGAAGTACTCACGCATCATCGGAGAGGTACCAATGGACATGATGAACCCCTCCGTGATGGTGTCTAGATTGGATATGGTGTTTCTGGAACTTGTGGCGACTGGAATTGATTTTCGTCGACTCTCCTAGGGTTTCTGGAATATTGGGGTATTTATAGACAAAGAGGCGCTGCGGGAGGCCACCGAGATTGGCACAACCCACCTGGGCATGCCTAGGCCTCCTGGCGCGCCCTTGTGGGTTGTGCTCCCATCGGAGCACCCCTTTGGTAGTTTCTTGGCCCATACGGTGTCTTGTGGTCCAGAAAAAGCCACAAAAAGTTTCGCTGCGTTTGGATTCCGTTTGGTATTGATTCCTGCGATGTAAAAAACAAGCAAAAACCAGCAAGTGGCACTGGGCACTATGTCAATTGGTTAGAACCAAAAAATGATAGAAAATGTTTGCAAAACATGCAAGAATGATAATGTAACAGCATGGAACAATCAAAAATTGTAGATACGTTGGAGACGTATCACCATCAGAGCCCCTTCAATGCACGCCAAGCACTCGACGGTCTTAACTTGACCCACGACATCACATAGTTTGCCACAAGACCAAATAGCTGCTCGGCAGGGGATCGGAGGGCCACAGCCGGACACAAAGGTCCTTCATGGCCGACTCCACTATTTGGTGCAGCGCCATCAACTGTTTATTTTGATTAACAAGGAGGGGAGTGTCCTCGCGGGCTTAAAATTGCACCCAGAATAGCCTCAGGTCGGCGTCACCTTCTCGAGCCGCATAGTATCTTGATGCAATGGCCGCACTCCTCGGGAGCTCCGCAAAGGTGCCTGTGGAGCGCCAGACCCGAGTAAGTAACACGAATCTTTTGCCACCGAAGACACTTTGTAGTAAGGACCGCTTACCATTCGCAATTTGCTTTGCCTGACGGAGCTCTTCCCGAGCACCTCGCGCCTTTGTTCACGCTTCCTGAGCCTCTGTCTTCATCTTTGCCAGCTCGATGGCATGCTCTTTATTCTTCTGCTCAAGGTCCTCACATCTCGTGATGGCATCCTTGAGCTCTTGTTGCACCTCGGCCACTCTGGCCTCGTGCTTCTCACTATCATTTTTCACCGATGTGAGATCGGCGGCCGTTCGGTCGGTCGCCGCCTTCTGTTTGGCTCCATCGGTTTTCGCCTTTGGCAGCTTGGCCTTGAGGATTTCAACCTCTATGGCACCAGCTGTAGTGATTTTCTTGCTTAAGGGATCATCCTGAAAAGTTTTCTTAAACGTAAACTATGCAAAGGACTATGTTTTGAATAGACTAACCTTGTGCTTCGTCTAGCTGCTTGTTCATGAGAGTGAGTTCTTCCTTGGAGCCCTTCAGCTTCTGAATGATCTCCACCAACTCAGCAGCATTGGCAACATCCGCCAACACCGAAGCCTGCAAAATAGAGCCAAGATGATACTTCGGCCAATGTCTTTCACAATTTTGATCCTTTGCTAGGTTTCTTTGCAACTTACTAGAGTCTCGGGGGCTGCCACATATAAGGATCACTCAAATCTTACTTACAAAGGAAAAAAGCAAGCATTACTTTGTTTACCTTGAAGCCTATTAGGAGGCCACCGAAAGAATCTTTCAGTCCGCTGTTAACAGATCGAACATTTTGCAAAACTGCACCCATCAACGTGCGGTGTTCGACGACTATGGAGGAGCTTTTGATAGCCTCCTCCATCATGTCCGGCCATTCAGCCACACCCGTCCATCGGTGTTTGGCACTGGCGGCGGGGCCCCTACTGCCCCTTTGATGGAAGGTGGTTGCGTCGCTTCGGAGGGCCGTTCAGGATCTGGAATCATCGTCTGGGAGGGCATGGCTTACCCGAGCTCCTTCTCCTTGTCTTTTGTGGACAAAGCATTAGCCTCGGCCATGCCGATATCCCCACCCCCCCCCCCGTGTTTGGTATGGGTGGGGTCCTCTAGGACAGCACCTTCCCGTTCTCTCCGATCACCGGAGGAGGCATAGAGTGCGACGCACTTCCACTTTCCGCCAGATCGGATGGCAGAGAAGTGCCCTCTCACATTTGGTCAGTAGGGAGGTTGCGGGGCGGGCTGCAACACGAAAGAACACATAATTTTAGTAATGGGTTGGTAAAACTGATACCCGAACAGACTTTGGATTCTTACCTTTCGGCGCAGGGCTTGACTCTGGGAACCCGCTCCGAGGTCTTCTCCGAGGCTACGGACTCTTATCGGAGTCCGAGCTGTCATTAGGTATGATAGTTTTCCCCTCCCCCTCCTCTTCAGAGCTGGGGGAGGATGTTCCCATTTGGCTTCGGCCGACACGGCTCTCTTCTTGGATCTGAAGGAGTCACTCTCCTCTTCGTCCTCGTCCTCATCCTCGTCTTGGACAGAGGCAGCCGCGGTGTCTCCGAATTTGCTATCCGGATGACCTCTTGTGTGGAGGCCCTCCATGGCCTCGGGTGCATTGTTTTTCTTCTTCTCCTTTTTCCCTGGCACCTTGTAAGGCGCCGCGATCAACATCTCTTGTAACAAGGTCGACATTGGGTCTTTAAGTAGTGGCGCTGGAAAATCCATCTCCTCAGATTTCTTAAGCCAGCCCTGGAAAACAAGATGAAGGAGCTGAGGATCATATTGAGATAGTAAATATCCGAACACAAAAGGGACCATATTACATTACCACCTTCGGGGGTTTCATACGTGTCCAGCGTATCTATAATTTTTGCTTGTTCCATGTTGTTATATTAACATTCTTGGATGTTTTACAATCATTTTATAGCAACTTTATATCATTTTTTGGGACTAACCTATTGACATAGTGCCCAGTGTCAGTTGTTGTTTATTTGCTTGTTTTTTACTTCACAGAAAATCAAGACCAAACGGAGTCCAAACGCAGCAAAACTTTTTGAAGATTTTTTCTGGACCAGAAGACACAAGATGGGCCAAAGGAGTACCAGAGGGGTGCCCCGAGGGGAGCACAACCCACCTGGGCACGCCTGGGGGCCCAGCGGCGCCCTGGTGAGTTGTTCCCACCTTGGTGGCCTCCCACACCGCCTATTTGCTCTATAATACCCCGAAAATCCGAAAACCCTAGGGGAGTCAACAAAACACAATTCCAGCCGCCGCAAGTTCTAGAACCACCAGATCCAATCTAGACACCATCACGAAGGGGTTCATCATCCTCATTGGTGCCTCTCCGATGACGCGTGAGTAGTTCATTGTAGACCTACGGGTCCGTAGGAAATAGCTAGATGGCTTCCTCTCTCTCTTTTGATTCTCAATACAATGGTCTCTTGGAGATCTACTTGATGTAACTCTTTTTACATGTGTTTGTTGGGATCCAATGAACTTTGAGTTTATGATCAGATCTATTTTATCCATGAAATTTATTTGAGTTTTGATCTCTTATATACGTGATTACTTATAGCCTCGTATTTCTTCTTCAAATCTTTGGTTTAGTTAGGCCAACTAGATCAATTTTTCTTGCCATGGGAAAAGGTGCTTTGTGATGTGTTCGGTCGTGCGGTGTTTTTCCCAGTGACAGAAGCGGAGGCAAGACACGTATTGATCGCTGCTATTAAGGATAACAAGACGGGGTCTATTCGTACATGAATAGATCTTGTCTACATCATGTCATCATTCTTATTGCATTACTCCATTTCTCCATGAGCTTAATACACTAGATGCATGCTGGATAGCAGTCGATTTGTGTAGTAATAGTAGTAGAAGCGGGTAGGAGTCGGTCTACTAATCTTGGACATGATCCTTATATAATGATCAGTACCTGGATATCGTCATAATTATTTGAAGTTCTATCAATTTCCCAACAGTAAATTGTTTACCCATTGTATGTTGTTTTTCTCGAGAGAGGCCACTAGTGAAATCTATGGGACCCGGGTCTATTCTTTATCATATTTGCTCTGAGGTCTATTTTTATTTGCTTTTGTTTATAGATCAATTATTCTGAAAACCCAAAAATACCTTCCTGTACTTTTTCCTTATTTATTTTATTTTGTTCTATTTCGAGATCTGCCAAAACCATACAGACCAATCTAGCTTTTACCCGTGAGGGATTGTGTGACGCCCGGATAATTAGGCTACAGTAATCCCATGTTAATGATGCCACGTCACCTCGATTATTGTTGCTAATCTCGCGTTAGTTCGAAACCGGTTCGAATTCAAATTCAAAATCAAGCAAACAACAAAATATTTTCAAATATTAAAACTAAAATGTTGGGGTGTTGCCAAATAATGCATAGGTAATTATTGGTGGAGAAACCAAGTCTTTATAAAATGTTTAGATGCACTAAACTAATTAAATCAGTAGCTAAAACCATTAATTAAATGCCTTCTATATTTTGGAAAATACTAAACTATATTAGTTTGGGATGAAACTTTTTGTGGTTGTGACATAAGTTGTAGCATCAATTTAGGTGCCACTTTGGTATTTTATTAAAACTAAAATAATTAGGAACTAAAAGAAAACAGAAAAGAAAAATAAATAAAAAGAAAAGGACTAAACAAAAACATCAACATAAAAAAAGGGAAAATCCCCCCCGCTGGGCCTAGGCCCAGCTCCGGCCCAGCCGGCCATGCAGTCGGCCGGCCCAGCCGGCCCCTCCCACTCCTTATCCCTCGTACCCCTGAACCCTAGCCCACTCGCTCCCACTCCCCTCCCCTCACGTCGCCACTCCCCCTCCCCACCCCCGAGTGGATCTGGATTGGGGGCAACCGCGCCCCCGACCCCGCGGTGCCGCTCGAATCTGCCCTCGCCGGACCGCCTCCCCGTCGGATCAATCCGTCCAAGACTGCTCCTGGCCGTGCTCTGCACCACCTCGCCGCCCATCTTCGTCCTCCGCCTCGACCATGCTACCCCGCCTGCTCCCGAGCTTCATACGGACCGCCCCGACCCCATCACCGCCGTCGCCAGTTGCCTCCTCGTCTTCCTCCACGCCGGCTTCCCCAAGCCTCGACGACCAAACCCCTGCAAGCTGGTGAGGCTTGTGGCCTCCTCTTTCACCTGTGCATCCGCTCCGGCACCCCTCCCTGTCGCCGGTCACGCACCTTCATCCACCGCACGCGCCCGCCGGCACCGTCCAGCGTCCACGCCCGAGGCCCCTAGACCACGCCCCTGCCGCCTCCAGTGCGCGCATGGCCGCCCCCGCGCCCGTTTGCCGGCACGTGACCCGCGCCCCTGTCGATGCTCATCACCGCAACCCCGCCTGCGTCCCGCGCGCCTTGGCCTCGTGCCACGTCGGCGCCCGCCTCTGCGAGCTATCACACCGCCCGTCCCTGCTGCCTCGTCACCTACAGCCTCCTCGCATGCGAGTTGCTGCTGCTAATTACTGTTGCTCGCCTACTGATGCTGCTCGCTAACTATTGCGCTGCGCTACTGCTCCTCGTGCTTAGCTACTGCTATTATACGCTGTTGCTGACCATGGCCATGGCATGTGCCTTTGTGCATGGCCGTGTGATGGTCCAGAGAGCCGGCCCTGTTTAGTTTAGTTAGCTGATTAGTAGTACTAGTTAGGATAAATAATGTTTAGGTGTAGTGCCTATGACATGTGGACCTGATAAATTAAAGTAACAAAATTAATTAAAAAGTGCCCAAGACTATGACAGACGAGACCCGCTTACACTATTCCTAGGTTGACCAGTCAAACATTGACTGGGTCAACCTAACCCCCCTGACCCACATGTCAGTTTGACCCAGTTAACACCCCTGTTGACTGCTGATGTCATGCTGATGCAGTAATGTTGATTTCGAATTAATTTAATAACAATAATTTAGATAATGATTTAAAATTTTAAAAATTAATATAAAATAAACCGTAGCTCAGATGGAAAAACTTTCTACATGAAAGTTGCTCAGAACGACGAGACGAATCCGGATACGTAGCCCGTTTGTCCGCCACACATCCCTAGCATAGCGAATACGCAACTTTCCCCCACCGGTTCACCTGTCCGAAAACACGAAACATTGGGGATACTTTCCCGGTTGTTTTCCCCCTTCGTCGGTATCACATACTACCGCGTTAGGTCACCCCTGGCACAACGTATTGCCGCGTCTTGCTTTGTGTTACAGTTGATTGCTCTGTTATTTATTGTGTTCCCCCTCCGTTACTTATTTCCGGTAGACTCCGAGACCGCTGCCGATGTTCGTGTGTTCGACTACATCGAAGACGACCCCTCCTACTTGCCAGAGCAACCAGGCAAGCCCCCCCTTGATCACCAGATATCGCCTATTCTTCTCTATACTGCTTGCATTAGAGTAGTGTAGCATGTTACTGTTCGGTTACTCCTATTCTGTTGCATAGCCTGTCATTGTTGCTACAGTCATTGATACCTTACCCGCAATCCTAAATGCAGTATAGGATGCTAGTTTATCATCATTGGCCCTACATTCTTGTCAGTCTGCCTTGCTATACTATCGGGCCGTGATCACTTGGGAGGTGATCACGGGTATATACTATACATACATACATACTATACAGATGGTGACTAAAGTCGGGTCAGCTCGTTGAGTACCCGCAAGTGATTCCGATGAGGGGGCTGAAAGGACAGGTGGCTCCATCCCGGTAGAGGTGGGCCTGGGTTCCCGACGGCCCCCGACTGTTACTTTGTGGCGGAGCGACAGGGCAGGTTGAGACCACCTAGGAGACAGGTGGGCCTGGGCCTGTTCGGCGTTCGCGGATACTTAACACGCTTAACGAGATCTTGGTATTTGATCTGAGTCTGGCCATTTGGTCTATACGCACTAACCATCTACGCGGGAGTAGTTATGGGTATCCCGGCATCGTGGTATCAGCCGAAGCCTTCTTGACGTCAGCGACGGAGCGGCGCGCGCCGGATTGGACTGCGTTAACGCAACTTCCTTTGTAATGGAGGTTGCTAGGTCTGTTTCCGGCCGCCCTCGCAACGTGCAGGTGTGCAATGGGCGATGGGCCCAGACCCCTGCGCGCATAGGATTTAGACCGGCGGGCTGACCTCTCTGTTGTGCCTAGGTGGGGCTGCGACGTGTTGATCTTCCGAGGCCGGGCATGACCCAGGAAAGTGTGTCCGGCCAAATGGGATCGAGCGTGTTGAGTTATGTGGTGCACCCCTGCAGGGAAGTTAATCTATTCCTCGGTAAAAGGACGACCCGGAGTTGTACCTTGACCTTATGACAACTAGAACCGGATACTTAATAAAACACACCCTTCCAAGTTCCACAGATAACCCGGTGATCGCTTTTCCACAGGGAGACGAGGGGAGGATCGCCGGGTAGGATTATGCTATGCGATGCTACTGGAGATGCTACTTGGAGATGCTACTTGGAGATGCTACTTGGCGATGCTACTTGGAGGACTTCAATCTACTCTCTTCTACATGCTGCAAGACGGAGGCTGCCAGAAGCGTAGTCTTCGACAGGATTAGCTATCCCCCTCTTATTCTGGCATTCTGCAGTTCAGTCCACTGATATGGCCCTTTACACATATACCCATGCATATGTAGTGTAGCTCCTTGCTTGCGAGTACTTTGGATGAGTACTCACGGTTGCTTTCTCCCTCCTTTTCCCCCTTTCCTTTCTTTCTGGTTGTCGCAACCAGATGCTGGAGCCCGGGAGCCGGACGCCATCATCGATGATGACTACTACACTAGAGGTGCCTACTACTACGTGCAGGCTGCTGACGACGACCAGGAGTAGTTTAGGAGGATCCCAGGCAGGAGGCCTGCGCCTCTTTCGATCTGTATCCCAGTTTGTGCTAGCCTTCTTAAGGCAAACTTGTTTAACTTATGTCTGTACTCAGATATTGTTGCTTCTGCTGACTCGTCTATGATCGAGCACTTGTATTCGAGCCCTCGAGGCCCCTGGCTTGTATTATGATGCTTGTATGACTTATTTATGTTTTAGAGTTGTGTTGTGATATCTTCCCGTGAGTCCCTGATCTTGATCGTACACATATGCGTGCATGATTGTTGTACGATTGAATCGGGGGCGTCACAGATTGACAACCCCTCTCACGCGTCGGGTTGCAAGTATTTGTTCTTTGTGTGCAGGTACCATTTACATAGTGTTACTTGGTTCTCCTACTGGTTCGGTAACCTTGGTTTCATAAATGAGGGAAAGACCTACCAAAGTCATACTGCATCATCCCTTCCTCTTCGGTAAAATACTGACACGGATACAAGCCATCAAGAAATGATTTCTGGCGCCATTGACGGGGAGGATCAAGTCAAGATAGTCTCCCATCAACATGTCGATTTTTGGCGCCATTACCGGGGAGACATCATCAACATCTATCAGGTTCCTAATCACAAATCTCATATCCATGCTATTTACATTATTTTCCATTTGCCTCTCCTTTTCATCAACCCCACTTAACAAAAAATGTCGTTCTATTCACCCTTGTTTTTCGTTCGCCGTGTTTCTCGCCAGATCTGTTTTTGTGTGCAATCTTGTTTGCGTAATCATGATGCCTCAAAGAAAATATTATGATGTTCTATTTTGCTTGAAATTGAGAAAAGTACTAAGGAATATATGACTACACAATTTGAGCCCAATAAATATTTTACCGAAGAACTTAAGGAACTCTCTATTGTGCTGGATGCTATAACAAAACAACTTGATGATATTAGTAGAGAAGTTTGTAATCTTCAATCAAAGTATGCTTTTGCTGAAAGTTTGCTGGGAAAAATATCCGATGCACGGGCTACCCTAGTAACTCAAATGGTCTCTAAACCAATCTCGTTAGAAGATAAAAATGATGAAGATCTTAAAATGATTGGTGTTTCTTCTATTGATTCTTTGTTTAGTAAAATTAAGATTGATGATAAAGGGACTGAAGAAGAGTCAACTTTATCTAGAAGGTGTCCCGATAATTCGGAGTGCGAAAAATTTGATGAATTTTTTGATAAAAGTGGGTTTGGAGAGGTCAAACTTGAACTAGTGATGTGCCCACTCTTTTGGATTACAAAGACTTTAATTATGATAATTGATCTTTGATTGATAGTATTTCTTTGTTGCAACCCATGATAAATTCACCCCATGCTTATGAACAAAATACAGCTTTTACTGAACATATCGTAGATGCCATGATGAAAGCTTTGGAAGAAAAATTGGATTAGAAATCTCAATTCCTAGAAAATTACATGATGAATGGGAACCTACTATCAAAGTCAAGATTAAAAATTATGAGTGTTTTGCTTTATGTGATTTCGGTGCTAGTGCTTCCACAATTCCAAAAGCATTATGTGATGTGCTTGGTCTTACCGATATTGAAGAATGTTATCTTAATTTGCACTTGGCGGATTCTAGTATTAAAAATCCTTTGGGAAGAATTAATGATGTTCTTATTCTTGACAATAGTAATTATGTGCCAATATATTTTATTGTTCTTGATATTGATTGCAATCCGTCTTGCCCAACTATACTTGGTAGACCGTCTTTACGCACTATAGGTGTCGTGATTGATTGAAAGAAGGCAACATTAAATTTCAATTTCCACTAAGAAAGGGAATGGATCAATTACCTAGAACAATAATTAAGCCACCATATGAATCAATCATGAGGGCATCCTATGGATCTAGAACTAAAGATGACAACACTTATATCTATGCTTTATGCCTATCTAGGGGCGTAAAACGTTAGCGCTTGTTGGGAGGTAACCCAATGAATAAATTTTATTTTTTCCTTTTTCTTTCTATATTGAGTGTTTGCACAATTATGCCACTGTTATGATTGTGTTTTTATGTTTCAATTAGTGTATGGGCCAAGCAAAGCCTTTGGGATCATGTTGGGTGATAGTTGATTTGATCTTGTTGGAAAACATAAACATTGTGCGCCAGTGACATAATTGTTTAAATTTACATAAGCATGAAAAAATTCTGAATTTTTTACACAAGATTTATATACAAATTTCCTACATTTTCCTATTTTTTAAGAAGTTTTGGTGTTCCATAAGTATACGAAGTATTCATATTACTAAAGACTATTTTGTTTTTGATAGATTCCATTTTCTTTGCGTTGTGTGCTTATTTTGATGAATCTGTGGACTTTATCAGGGGGGGGGGGGATAAGCCATAAAAAAGTTGGAATATAGTAGATATAATGCAAAAATAAAATATGAATGGGTTTGCAACATTACTTAGAGTGGTGATTTGCTTTGCTATAGTAACGGATCTCACGAAGGTTTTGTTGAGTTTTGTGTGATTAAAGTTTTCATATTTTAGGTGAGACCATGGTGGATGAAGGAATAAGGAGTAAGAAGAGCCTAAGCTTGGGGATGCCCCATGGAACCCCAAGTAATTATCCAAAGAGGAACAAGAAACTAAGCTTGGGGATGCCCCGAGTGGCATCCCCTCTTTCTTCTAACGACCATCGGTATTTTACTTGGAACTATATTTTTTGTCACATATCATGAGTTTTGCTTGGAGAGTCTTGTATTATATGAGTCTTTGTTTGTTTTGCCTTTTAGTTTGTGTCATCTATCCTTGATGGACACACCTATTTGAGAGAGCCAAAATTATGCTATGATTTGTTCGAATTGCTCTTTAGGCTTTACTTAAATTTTTTGAGCTATGGAATTGCTCTAGTGCTTCACTTATATCTTTTTGAGCATGGTGTGCTTTAATATTTTCGAAGAAATTCTCTCATGCTTCACTTAGATTTATTTGAGAGTTAGTAAAATTTTGAAGAAATTCTCTCATTCTTCACTTTGAGAGAAGATATTTTTTATGCTCATGTTCTTCACTTAAATTTGTTTGAGCTTATCAAAAGCAACATATGAAACTAGTCCCAAAGTGATAGATATTCTAGAGGGATATAATAAAAATTTTCATGAAGATCATTGGACAAAATAAACTTGGTTCTTTGTAATAGTTCTGCGATATGATGATAATGATATGTGAGTCATGTTGATGAGTAATTATGCTTTTGTAAGAATATTGGTATTAAGGTTTGTGATTCCCTATGCAAGCATGAAAGTCAATAGTTATGCAATGAAATTGCATCCTACTTATGGTGCATTATTCGTTGTTAGTTATGGTTAGTGCTCGCTTATGTGATTTTTTGTTTCTAGGTTGGATGCTTCTCAATCTTTTGCTAGCCTCCACTTGTACTATGTATGATTAGTACGTGTGCATCCAAAACCCTTTAAACCAGTTTTGCCATATGAGTCCACCATACTTACCTATATGTGGTAATTCTATGCCGTTCTAAGCAAATTTGTATGTGCCATCTCTAATTTTCAAAATAATTTTCCTTTTTGTGTGCTCGTAGCGTTCTTGAAACGGGAGGGGGTGGCTGATATTTTTCCATGCTAGATGTGTTATTCTCAGGATGAGTGTTTGTCGGCGTTCTGGGAACGGGGGTCCCCAGACTTGCCTGCCTGCGGCTTGCGGCGTGGCTTAAGTGGTGGCCCAGTGCGGCCCATCTTCATCAGCACAAGACTCAAGACCCTCGCGAGGGGCCAAGCCTCGCGGGGCGAACGACACAAGGCTACCTCAGGGATGGCCTTGCCGAGCAGGCTCGCGAGGAGGCGGAGAGATCAAGGCAGGGTACCTCGCGAGGTGCTCGTGATGCAAGCCATGACGAACGAGACCAGGCGGGCGCCAGGCGGGCGCCGGCGTGCGCAGTGTCCTTGTTCCCTCTTTGGTGCAAAGGGGGCAAGCACACATGTGGAGTACCGAGGCATCAGGCAAAGGTTGCCATTTCAGTGCAACGAGACCAAGACCAGCGGAGCGGCAGGATGGAGGTCACCGTGGAGCCCAAGACGGCGTCATCACCAGTGCTTTTGGCAGCCAAAGACCAACTTTAGTCAGGATAACTTGTACTATATGTTCCCCTTCAAAATGGCCGTTGTTGGCGCCCTTCCCGCTCAATATTTTGGAAGAGGCCCAGGGACTCTATAAATAGAGCTAGCCACCACAGTAGAGAGTCAGCGGATCCAGACCTTGGAAAGCCTAATCGATTGAACTCACCCAAGCAATTTATCGCACTAGCTCAAGAACACCTCTTGCGAGGCTGTTCTCCCTTTGTACTGTTCATCATCAGCCCCTGAGGCAATCCATCACACCACACACTGGAGTAGGATATTACCCCACAATGGTGGCCCGAACCAGTATAAATCTCAGGTCCCTTGCGCTGTTCATCATTTCTAGCCTAGATCTCACGAGGCGATCGAGCGTAGATCGGTAGGGGAGAGATCTTCGTGCGCACCCCAGTGTTCGAACCTCAAGGGTCTGTCGGAAATCAACACCAAACATTTGGCGCGCCAGGTAGGGGTGTGCCGGAATCTTTTTTCCGCTGTTCACGTTTGATCTTCCGTCGTGTCCATGGCTGACGCTCGTCGGACTCTTGCTGAGCATCAGGCTGCTCTCGCCGCCCACGTCGCCCAGACGGCGCCCGTCGGCGGGCGCCCCCGTCATTCCCCGTCGCCTGCCGTCGATGCTGCCACCCGCCCGGCGGGGAACGAGCAGCAGGCCTCGTCTCTGCATCCTTTGGTGCGGCGGGAAGGCCGCGCCGCCACCCCGTCGCCTGCTGTCGATGCCGCCACCGGCCCAGCGGGGAACGAGCAGCAGGCCTCGTCTCTGCATCCTTCGGTGCGGCGGGAAGGCCGCGCCGCCACCCCGTCGCTGACTCCAGCCGGTTCGTCTTCCCACGCCCGTCGCGCCCCCACGGACGTGCACGCCGCGCTGCTCCTGGCGCGTGAGCTCCTGCACTACCGTCCCATCGACAACCTGTACGAGGACTGGCTCGCCCGCATCACCGAGCTCGTCAGCACCGCAGGGGGCTCTCCTATGCCTTCCCTCTCGCTGCCTCGCCCTCCATCCTGCGCAGGAGGCATGGATCAGGAGATGCCTCCGCCACCTCCTCCCCAAGAAGGCGCCCTGGCTCCAAGGCGCGCGGCCCCAGGACGAGACCCACCGTGTCAGGCGCCTGCATGACAAAAAAGGAGCTGCCAAGAAATCCCTTGCCTCCAAGAAGGTGCTCACGTGGTCCCGGCACCGGTGCGCCATGACCGCATCCCTGCGCCACCACGTCAAGACCCCGCACTGCTCCAAGCGGCAGCGCGTGGGAACTTCCAGGTGCAAGCCTAGCACCAGTAAAGGGCCCCGGTGGCCACCGCAAGCTGCCGCCCCTTCACCCTCGAGCTACGCAGTGTCGCCTGGCTAGGCAAGTTCAAGCCTGACCTGCCTCCTCGCTACGACGGCACTGCAGACCCCGCAGAGTTCCTATAGCTCTACGAGCTAGGCATCGAAGCCGCCAACAGGGGCGAAAAGGTCATGGTGAACTTGTTTCCCATGGCGCTCAAGGACGGTGCCCGCACCTGGCTCCTAAACCTGGCTCCTGGCATGATCTCCTCCTGGGACGAGATGCGCACCCACTTCATCGCCAACTTCCAGGGCACTCGCGACCGTCCGCCGGTCGTGGGTGACCTGCGCCACATCAAGCAGCAGCCTGGAGAGACCTTGCAGAAGTACATCTAGCGCTTCAACAACGCTCGCCTCAAGATTCCCAGGGTGACTGAGGAGGCCATCATTTCGGCGTTCTCTGATGGCGTTCGCGACGTGAAGATGAAGGAGGAGCTGGCAATCCATGAAGATCTGTGCACGTCTCTGGAGTTGTTCAACCTGGCGACCAAGTGCGCAAGGGCTGAGGAAGGGCGCCTCTCCCTTCTCGAGCTCCTAGCAGCGGACCCAGAAGAGAAGAAAGCCAAGGCCAAGGATGTGAAGCGTAAGGGAGCAGCTGTACTCACAGCGGAGCTAGACACAAAGCGCGGCAGGGGCCAGCCGGAGTCGTCCAAGGGCTGCCGGTACTGTGTGTACCACGATCTCCACACCCACAACACCAACGAGTGCCAAGAGCTCAGGGCCGTGCGAGAAGGCCATGTTGGTCGACGTCCCGAGCGCAACGATCGGGGCTACGGCCGAGGCGAAGCAAGAGGTGGAGGACGATGGGACGACCGTGGCCCTTGCCAAGGGTGGCGTGACCGACCTCGCGAGGACCGCTAGCAGGACCAGCCTCGCGAGGGAGCTTGGAGAGATCAACCTTGCGAGGACCGCCCACAAGGCAACGCAGGCCTCCCTCCTCTGCCACCACCACCAAGAAGGAATGAAGACCATCATCAGGACAAGGGGGCTGGGGGCTTCCAGGAGCCACGCGCAATCGCTTGCATCCTGGGCGGCGCTCAGGCCCCAGCCTCACAGCGCATCTTCAAGTAGTTTGCTCGCGAGGTGAATGCAGTCCTCCCCAAGCTTGAGGCCACACGCCCTCTCAGGTGGTCTGCGCGCGCCATCATGTTCAGCTCAGTGGATCAGCTCAAGTGCGCGGCAACGGCCGGTGTCCTCCCAATGCTTTGTTCCCCAGTTATCAGCAATGTGCAAGTCACCAGGACCCTCATCGATGGCGGAGCAGGACTCAACGTTCTGTCCGTCAAGACATTCAACAATCTCCAAGTGCCATATGATCAGCTTTAGCCAACCAAGCCTTTCTCAGGAGTCACTGATGGTTCCACTGTCCCGATAGGGCAGGCCCGCCTTCTTGTCACCTTTGGACAGCACAACAACTACCGCACCGAGCTCATTGACTTCGACGTCGCTCACATTTGCCTGCCATACAATGCCATCCTCGAGTACCCGGCCCTGGCCAAGTTCATGGCAGTGACTCACCATGGCTACAACATCGTCAAGATGCCAGGAAGCTGTGGGGTCATCACTGTCCCCTGTGAAGAGAAGGATGCGGTGTGCTCCCTTGAGCGCGCCTTCCAGGCCGCCCGATCGAAGACCCAGACAGCAAGAGTGGAAACCTCCCTGGAGCAGCTCCCAAGAAGAAGAAAACATCACCTGGATCAAGGCCTCAGGAGGCAGGCACCTCTGGAGGCGCCGCATCTGGAGATACGCCCGTCCAAGGGGCGCCACCCTCCATCACATAGGGAGGCGCGCCCAGCGCCCTCCTCGGGTAGGGCTCGGGGGCTCCCTCCTGGGGAGCCACCGACTTTGCCAAGGTCACGAGGGAAGCGCTTGGGCACAACCTGGAGGCGTGCTTCGTGGCACGGTTCCCTCAGGAAGGCGTAAGGAAAGACGAACCCAACCCTCAGGAGTTCATCACCAAGGTCGCTCAGGATGTGGAGGAATCGAGAGTCATGCGCGGCAACCGCCGTCTGCTCGGCGTAGCTCCCCATCCAGGCGAGGATGGCGGCTGCGCATCTGCATCGACTACCCAGGGCTCAATCGAGTCGCTTCTGAGGAGTGCTTCTGGCCTTCGCGCGTGGGGCGTTGCGCGGGCCCACCGCACAGCTTCGTTCGCATGCCCTTCGGCTTGCCGAACGCGGCCGCAGCCCACCAACGCCTGATCAGGAGCATTCTGGAAGCTCAGGTGGCCAAGCATCGCGCGTTCCTGGAGGAGATGGAGATGGACCTCAATGGGCCGCCCGGACCTCCTGAGCCTCCCGAGGCTCGGGGTCCCGAGGGCTCGTGAGGATCGGCTTCTTCGCCCCGCACTTCCAGCTGCACCAACTATCGTTCCAATAGTGTCAGGTGACTTCTTTTCAGTTTTCGTTTCAGCTAGGAGCGCCCTCAGGGCTGCATCATTCCCAGGTCGTGTGGGTCCGTCCCTGCGGTGTGTATCCGTTTTGCTTATATCTTCTGCTTATCTTGCTGGGGGCGCCCCTCGGGCTGCATCATCCCCAAGCCGCTCGGGGCTAACCCGGTGGCGTTTGCTTTCCTTGCATCTATCTAAGTTGATTCGCTCCCTCATGCTTGACTTGTTCATGATTGTCGCTCGCCGCCCACCACGGGCCTATTTCTCCTCATGCGAACCGCTTGCACGTTAAATGCAGGACGCCTGAGCATCGCGACTCATGGGCTCTTACTGGCTCTCCAGTCCTCACCCCCTGGCCTTGACCCATGGCATCGCGACCTGTCATACCAGCGGCGGCTGAGCTCGCTCGAGGGCCGGGACCTGAGGACGTAGACCATGAAGGAAAGTGCGGGGAAGAGGGGAGAAGCTCATGAGGGCTTGACCCAGCAACACCCTAGCTGCCGGCACGCAGGCCCGGCACCTCACAGAAGGACTACTCCAAACCTATGAGAAAAGTCACGCAAAAGCTAAAACGACTCAACGCCAAACCCTCGCCTATTGCAACTCTGTCACGGCAATGTTGCTTGCCTTTCTCGCCCAGCGGAGGCTGCTTGAGCACTAAAGGGGACCTCCCGAGCATCGCGACTCAGGGGCTCTTACTGGACCTTGGGCCGCTCACCTCGTGGCCTTGACCACGGCATCGCGACCTGGCATACCAGCGACGGCTGAAGCCTGCCTGGGGACCGGGACCTGTCAGCGTAGAGCACCAAGCTCTCGTGAGGAAAGAAAGGGGGAGCCAAGCCGGGATAGGACACGCATCTAGCACTGATTTATAATAAGGATATACAGTTCACAAAAGACATGGCAGGCGCCTCACATACCCTCATGGGGTGTCACTTCGATTCCTCGCAGGGAACAAAAGGCGCCAATTCTAAGGAGCGTTAACTATGCGCACCTCCGCAGGAGATGCCATCATCAACAATGTATCAGGCGCCGGTGCCAGCCCCATCCATATCAGTGGCGCCGATGGCCTGACGCGGCTATCCTGCTCCGAGCGCGACACAAGCTTGGGGGCTCGTAGCTGTCGTCGCTCGTCTCCGGAGTCGCATGAAGCTCGGCGGAGTCGCTGGATCCTCTGGCTCCTCCGCTGCTGCCTGAGGAGCTGCTGGGGAGGTGATTGGCCGGCCTGGCCCTCGCCACGCCGGTACACCGGTCGTCTTTTTCGGGGCAGCACTCCAGCCGGTGGCCTTCCGCGTCGAAGACCTTGAAGAACATCAAGGAGGCGCCGTCGTATTCAAGATGAATTATGAGGGCACCACTTGTCCGGCAGACCCGGGCGATCTCGCCCCAGCCCCGGGTCAGGAAGACCTTGCCCAGAGCGACGACCGCAACCTCCGCTCCAGTTGCAAGGGTGCTGCAGCCAGAGCTCCAGAGACACACTCGGCGGCATCTCGAAGGCGAAGGAGGGAGGAAGGCGAATCCAAGATCGCGGAGGCATGGCGGCATGAAGCACAAACTCGCGGGAAGAACCCTTGGCGTGGATGCCAGGGGTGACGATGCACATTGCCGTGACTCGCCGGCGCCGCCATCGGCATCGTTGGTGTTGCTCATCATCTTCTCCTCTTGGGCCCTCGAGTCGGGCATACAAGGGCAACGGAAACCCAGGCGGCGGCCGCTCGTACCAGGGCCGCAATGACCCCTGCCAGGAGACCACGTCGAGGCGGCCAGGGAAAGGCCGTTTCTTCGGCGGAAGCGGGTCAGGACCCTCTCGGGGGGCCTTTCCCTTCTCTTCTGCAGAAAACCAGCGGATCGGTGCCATCGGCGTAAGGTGGATCAAGGGCGAGGAAGAAGAAGAGAGGGAGTAGCAGGAAGGGCTGGACTACGGGGGCTCTCGCCCTTCCGCACTTATAGTCCGGAGGAGGCCAACCGTCAGCCACCACGATCTCAGGTAATCATGACCCATTTTTGCATGCAGGGACATGTCAAGTCGAATGGTTGCCAAGGCAGCATGGTGAAGCAGAGACGCCCAAGTCCAATCAACTGCCACGCGGCACCCAAGGCCACAGGCTGATGGGGCCCGCGGCGCTCCGCACTTGCCCCTTCGCTTCTCCGATAAGCCAAGTCCAAGCGCGCCTTGGGCCCGGGGGCTACTGTCGATGTTCTGGGAACGGGGGTCCCCAGACTTGCCTGCCTGCGGCCTGCGGCATGGCTCAAGTGGTGGCCCAGTGCGGCCCATCTTCATCAGCACAAGATTCAAGACCCTCACGAGGGGCCAAGCCTCGCGGGGTGAACGGCGCAAGGCTACCTCCGGGATGGCCTCGCCGGGCAGGCTCGCGAGGAGGCGGAGAGATCAAGGCAGGGTACCTCGCGAGGTGCTCGTGACGCAAGCCGTGACGATCGAGACCAGGCGGGCGCCGTCCCGCGCAGTGTCCTTGTTCCCTCTTTGGTGCAAAGGGGGCAAGCACAGACGTGGAGTACCGAGGCATCAGGCAAAGGTTGCCATTTCAGTGCAACGAGACCAAGACCAGCGGAGCGGCAGGATGGAGGTCACCGTGGAGCCCAAGACGGCGTCATCACCGGTGCTTTTGGCAGCCGAAGACCAACTTTAGTCAGGATAACTTGTACTATATGTTCCCCTTCAAAATGGCCGTTGTTGGCGCCCTTCCCGCTCAATATTTGGGAAGAGGCCCAGGGACTCTATAAATAGAGCTAGCCACCACAGTATAGAGTCAGCGGATCCAGACCTTGGAAAGCCTAGAGAGAGAGAGAGAGAGGCGATCGAACTCACCCAAGCACTTCATCACACCAGCTCAAGAACACCTCTCGTGAGGCTGTTCTCCCTTTGTACTGTTCATCATCAGCCCCTGAGGCAATCCACCACACCACACACTGGAGTAGGGTAAGACACCACAACGGTGGCCCGAACCAGTATAAATCTCGTGTCCCTTGTGTTGTTCATCATTTCTAGCCTAGATCTCACGAGGCGATCGAGTGTAGATCGGTAGGGGAGAGATCTTTGTGCGCACCCCAGTGTTCGAACCTCAAGGGTCTGCCGGAACGCAACACCCGACAGTGAGTACTCACTTGTCATTGCAGAGAGTGCGACAAAGGTATTAGGGATGCGCAATCCAAAAATGAAAAAAGAATTTACTTTATGTTGTCAAAAAATAAATTCCTTGGAAAGTGTTGGTTTGAACGGTACCCATGGATATGGCTAGCCATGGAATGTGGAAGTATGGTGGAAAAAGGAATAAACTTTATTTTATGTTTGGGGACTGCCTATGATATATCTAGCATGGAAATTATTGGGAACTACTCGTTCGTTTTTGCTGAGAGGAAAAGCAGGCCACCCAAAATGTTTTATCTCTCTTTTTTTTGCTTTGACCTCTGGCACCTCTAAAAATCCCTACTTCCCTCTATGAAGGGCCTTTCTCTAATAAAGCACCAACTAAGGGGCACTATGATCGAACTTGACCATTGGGTGTAGCTAATAGGCGAGTGTGTTTCATGAATGGATCAATGATTGAGCATAATGGGCTAGAGATAACTTGCTTTGGTGTTGATATTTTGAAAGACATGGTTGCTTGTTGATATGGTTGAGTATTGAAGTCTTCATGTCAAAACTAGACTATTGCTTTGAATCATATAGAAGTCCAAATGTCCATGCTACAAAACAAAAGACTATGTGATGAACATGTTAGGCAACATTCCAGGTCAGGGTTCTTGGCATCAAGGCCGATGTCCTCCATCTCATTTGGTAAGTTCTTCTGTGCCTTGACCAACGCCCTCCACAGTTTCTCGCGGGTGGTATCGTGGAGGTACTACGTGGTGCGGAGGTCTATGGGCTTCTAGGGCCATATTAGGGTGGCTCGGCATTGGCAAGGTAGGAGATCGCGGCAGATGATAATCTGGACCACATTGGTCAGTGCGGCCCCCGCCTTTATCATATTGGAGACGCGTGTTTGCCGCGCTTCCACTTTGGTGGTAGAGCCCCAGTCAAGGCCCTTTCTGGTCCATGAGGTTAACCTCACTGGGGGCCCAGATCTGAATTTCGGAGCAGCAACCCAGGTTGCGTCGTGGAGCTCTATGATGTAGAACCATTCCTTTTGCCAGACCTTGGCCATTTCTACAAACACGCCCTCCGGCCAGCTGAGTCGGGTAAACCTACTCACCATGGAGCCCCCGCAATCTACATGCTGGCGACGATCTTAGGCATAACATTATAAACCTTCAGCCATAGGCCAAAGTGTGGCTAGACCTGGAGGAAGGCCTCACAAATGATGATGAAGGCCAGGTCATGGAAGTCAAAGCCATAGTAGAACATCAACCCTCGAACGAATGATGGAGGGGAAACCTAGTCCCCGGATGAAGTGAGGGATGAATACCACCTGTTCGCCTTCACGAGGCGTCAGCATGACCTGGCCTTCTTCAGGGGGGCGATGAGCAAGGTTTGAGAGGTAATCATCTGTGAATTGCTATGGAATGTACTAAAACCAAATATACGTCTAAATCGCTGTTATAAATTTTGAAATGGCACAAGGGGTAAAAACAAGGTAAAAGAGTTAGTACCATCCTATAGTTGACTGATGTCTTCTTCATTGTGCAAACAAAGATCTTGTTGTTATTCATCGCAAGTTTCTTTATCCTAACAATCTTTCTGAGATTATTGACTTGACTGATATTTGTCGACATCTCATTTCCCTATATGCAAAATGGGTCGAACAGTGAGTGTCGTGGATTTAACACGATAGATGCCCTAGCAAAAGGACTTAAGTGTGGAGCCATCGTAGCTAGGTTATATTAAAGGGGTTGAATGGGACAAAGGACACATGGATTTTACCCAGTTTCGGCCCCTCTCGATGAGGTAAAAGCCTACACCTGCTTTCGATTGTATTGCTTGGTTTCGATTACCAGGGAGCAAATATGCTTGACCTAGTACCCGATCAGTTGTTTCTTGAGTTAACCCGCCGCCGGGTCACCCCTTTATATATAGGTTGGTGCTCGGCGGCTTACAGAGTCCCGACCGGCTCACACAACCGTGACCGGCTTGGTTTCTAACTAAGCTTGCCTTATAGAACAAGTTAAACATATGGCGGCTCATCTTTCTGGGCCTTGAGTCGCCTCCGGGCCTTGGGCCTTCAACAAGCTTGATCCATGAACTGCCAGCTTCATGCTTAAGTCGTCGATGGCATGACCTGGCCCCTCCTGGGCGGGTCATATCTAGGAGTTATATCCCCAACATTAGGCCCCAGGTTGATTTCAACTGGTTCACATCAATCTTCATCACTTGACTTAGCAAATTCTTCTTTCATTAACTTTTACCAATTCAATGTAACCTGCCATGACGTCACATCACCAAACCGTAGTAACCCTCCATGACGTCATGCACCTTAATTCTGCACAAGGCCCAGGATATCTCAACGGATCTTTATCTTTTATGGACCTCCTGAAAATCGAGGCATCCACCATAGCCACATAATCATTTTTTGGCCTCCTCGCTTCCCGCGCATGCCATCTATCCACTTCCTTATAAATAGTGGTGGGGACTCCTCCTTTTCACATTTCACCCCTGCCCTCACATCTTCCTCTTCCTCCTCACGACGTCCAGCATAGCCCGAGCTTCGCCGCTGTCGTCTCCAGCATCCTCAACTCCGGCCACTGCATCACCATGACCGTGTCCAGAAATCGCGGCGCTCCTCTACTGTTCATCAGCACCAACAGGCCTTTCCTGCTTCATCTTAGATCTTCACTAGGGTTCCCTCCATTCATCGGAGTTCTTCGACATTCATTAAAAACTTCCCCAGCGTCCCCTTGCTGATGATTTGTTTGATCCAACCATAGTATAGGCTTAGTGCGGCAGCAGTTTTAGCCCTTGTTTCAAAATGTAGATGCGTTCTGTCTTGCTGAGACGCAACGCCCAGCTCGCGTGTTCTTTCGCCGCTGTAACTAGGTTAAACTTTATTTTTCATTTTTGAGCTGTTGTAGATCCAAAATCGTAGAACCAATCTACGGAACCTGTTTATTTAACACTTTGTAAAATTCAGCTCTATTCCAGATATGTAGGCATTAGCTCCTCATGGCGGTTCAAACAACAACTTATAACCTGCCAAATACCTGTCGGCCTAACTTTGAATCATTTTGAACCATTAATGTAATATGCTAACATAACCCGGCTATTCCTTGTTGGTTTAATCATACCAATCTTTATAACACTTATCCTTGTATATCAATCAGTCTTGCTTTGCATACCTGCCCTCAATTCACTTGCCAATTTAACATCATATTCTTAACCCAGCAATGCCTTTCTTTTTAGGACTTTTCTCAACGAAAATGACAAAAATGGTTACTTCGTGCAACTGGGTCATCTCCACTGTCACAGAGGAAGCTCTTAACGATCATGTCAAAGTGGGCGTCTTAGCCCCAAAAGAGGATATCCATTGGAGGGTTCCTGGAGATGAAGCCACACCCGCCCCCAAAGAAGTCGAAGTTGTAGTTTTCACTGATCACATGCTTCGTGAGTTCACCCGACCTGGCTCAAGATTCTTTCGTGATGTGCTACATTTCTTTAAACTCCATCCTCAAGACATCGGACCCAACTCCTTTTCAAACATCTGCAACTTTCAAGTTTTTTTAGAGGTGTATCTCCAACAAGAGCCCACTATAGAGCTATTCAGGGAATTCTATTACTTGAACCAGCGGACTGAATTCACCGACGGGCCTAGCTTAGAACTAGGCGGCATTTCTATCCAGAGGCAGAAAGAAGCCACTTTCACTACTACTTCACTTCATAGTCATCCTAAGGACTGCAACCAGACGTGGTTTTATTGTCAAGACACATCTCAAGCAGGCGAAAATCATCTGCCGGGTTTCCGCGAACACTAGCTTAGCAACAGACACCATCTCCCAGAGTGGATCAGCATAGAAGCTCAGGCCAAATATATGCCCATTTTTCAAACATTAGAGCCTTAATGGCCAATGGCTTCACTGGAGTTGACCTAGTTCGATCATGGGTCACATGGAGGATCCTACCTTTAAGCCGCCGTCCCGGCTTAATGATAGCGTCAAAGATCCCCAACGACATTGCCAAATAGAAATGGATGATGATGCTATCAATAGAATGATGAAGTCCCTGCTTAATGAGAGTTGGAAGGATTGCAGCAAGACCGACTTAGCTCCTTTTTATACCCTCAACGAAGCTCTAGATGTAAGTACTTTAAACAATTTTCCCTTTTATTCATTATCTGTCAATCTGCTTTCTCATTCTTACTTTGAATTTCTGTAGGCTGATTCCTCGTTTTGGAAGAAGAAACTCTAGGATAAGCCAGCAAAAAAGGTCAGGACAAAGAACAAGGCTGTCAATAAGCTTGCCAAGAAGAAGAACAACATCTCAGAGTAGCTTTCTTTGGATGATTTTGAGTCCGAGGTAGAACTTGACTCCCGTGGCTCATTTTTTAATCATCTTATATTGATTACCATCAGGACGAAGTGGAGGCCAACAACGCAGATGGTGAAGAGGTAACTATCCTTTCCTCCGACTCATAGCCTCTGTTGAGATAGAAAACTCTACAAGCGAGCCAGAAAGTAAGGTTTTCTCACCCCTTAGCTTACTTGGATGCCAACTTTCTTTTGAAGAAACAACAACATTAAGTTGGTCGCACGACCCGGAATAGCGGTGGTGATATTCTCTCCTCTGACATACCCAACACGCCGGCTCCTCGCAAGCGCCGAGTAGAGGGTTCACAGCTTTCCGAAGGCGGGTCTTGTTCGACAACCTCTTAACCCTTCTGATTCAAACTATCAGGGAACTTCAAATTCCTCTTCTGGCGACTCAAACGGGACTCATATCCCAGCTTTCAAGATTGCCCCTGGGTAACAATTGTTGCCTTCATTAGTCTAACTTTGTAAACATATATACTGATCTCTTTGTTTTTCCTTTGTCAGCGGAATGGCCAAACCAAGCAAGAAGGCCAAAATAAATAAGCCAGTTGAGGACCCCAAGGAGCATGAGCCGGAACAACAACTGCTCGAGTCTGAAGCTTCATCTCAGAATCTTGAAAACCTTGCTGACGAGCCGCCACCAATAATTCCAGAGGCCTCTATGGACCCTATGACTATTGATGGATCTGTTGGGGGTAGTATTGATACTCCAAAGCACTGAGGGTAACTCCTCGACCCAACAACCCGGTGTCGTCTGCAAAGGGACCATAAGCCAGGGCTTTATACCTTTCAAGATTTCTTGATTGCCCCTTTTGGCTTGACCATTGGACTGAGGGTGAGCTACTGATGAAACATCAAGATGAATATGCTCTTGTTGGCAGAATTCTTTCATAGAACCCATAGACAGGTTAGTGCCATTATTAGTTATGATGCTATGAGGATAGCCAAAACAGAAAATGACCTTTTTAATGAATTGAACCGTCGTTGCCACATCACACTTGCTGACCGGCTCAGCCTCGACCCACTTTATGAACTTATCAACCGCCACCAAAAGGTTGGTCTTTTTATCCTTGGACCTGTTGAAAGGTCCTACCATATCCAAGACCCAAACTACAAACGGCCAAGTAATTGGAATCATCCTCAATTCTTGAGCCGGCACATGAGCCCGTTTGGAAAATTTTTGACAGCCATCTCACTTGCTAACCAGATCTTCCGCATCAGCATGAGCCGTCAGCCAATAAAACCCATGATGAAAAGCCTGGTGATAAGAGACTTAGAGCCGGCATGATGGCCACAATCTCCTTTATGAATCTCCCTTAGAATCTCAGAGTCCTCCTCAGGAGAAATACATCGCTGAAACACCCCTGTAACACTACATCGGTGTAACTCGCCATTGACAATGGTCATTGACTTAGACCTCCGGGTTATTTGCTTGGCCAAAGTTTCATGATCAGGTAACTCACCCCCTGGGTCATATAAGCCAAATATGGGACTTTCCAATTAGGAATAGCATGAAGAGCCGCCACCAACTATGCCTCTGGATCAGGGATAGCAAGATCCTCTTCTGTAGGTAATTTAACTGAAGGATTATTCAGAACATCAAGAAAAATATTAGGTGGTACCGGTTTACGCTGGGACCGCTGCCGGCTTAAAGCATCAATGGCCTCATTTTTCATGCGATCAATGTGCTCCACCTGATAACCCTTGAAATGACCAGCAATATCATCAACCTCTCGGTGATAAGTCGCCATGAGAGGGTCTTTGGAATCCCAAGTTCCCGAGACTTGCTGAGCCACCAGATATGAATCGCTAAAACACCTGACCTGGCTTAGGTTCATCTCCTTAGCCATCTGAAGACCATGGAGTAAAGCCTCCTATTCAGCTGCATTGTTAGTGCAAGGAAACATCAGCCTCAAAACATAACAAGACTTATCACCTCGTGGGGAAGTCAAAATAACTCTAGCCCCCAAGCCTTCCAACTGCCTAGATCCATCAATATGAATAGTCCAATATGTATTATCCGGCTTATCCTCAGGCATCTGCAACTCTGTCCAGTCATTGATGAAATCAATAAGGGCCTGAGACTTAATGTCTATTTGAGGCACATATTTCAAACCATGGGTCCAAGTTCAATTGCCCACTTAGCCACCCGGCATGTAGTTTCTCTGTTCTGAATAATATCCCCCAGAGGAGCAGAATAGACCACGGTGATGGGATTACCAAAGAAATAATGCTTCAACTTGCGACTAGCCATGAATACCCCATATACTAGCTTCTGCCAATGTGGGTATCTCTTCTTAGACTCAATTAGCACCTCACGGACATAGTAAACCGGCCTTTGAATCGGATCTTCTTTGCCTGACTCCTTCCTCTCCACAACAACTGCCACACTGACGGCTCTGTTGTTAGCAGCCACATATAAAAGCAAGGGCTCCTTATCAATAGGAGCTGCCAGAACCAGCAGCTCAGCCAACTGTTTCTTAAGAGCCTCGAACGCCTCATTGGCAGCATCACTCCAAACAAAGTGATTTGTCTTCTTCATCATCTGTTACAGAGGAATAACCTTTTCTCCTAGGCGGCTTATAAACCTACTTAAGACCGCAATACGACCCGCCAAACACTTAACATCATTAACACATGCCGGCTTAGCTAAAGAAGTGATAGCCTTGATTTTCTCTGGGTTAGCTTCAAAACCTCTCTCATAAACCAGAAAACCCAAGAGCTTGCCCGCTGGCACACCAAAAACACATTTATCCGGGTTAAGCATCATCTTGTAAACCCGGAGATTGTCAAAGATCTCCTTCAGATCATCTATCAAGGTCTCCTTGTTCCTGGATTTCACAACGATATCATCCACATAAGCATGAACATTGCATCCAATCTGGCTATGGAGACAATTCTGAACACAACGCTGATAAGTCGCCTGGGCACACTTGAGCCCAAATGGCATAGACACGTAGCGAAGGCTCCAAAGGGAGTGATAAAGGATGTCTTCTCCTGGTCCTGAACTGCCATCTTGATCTGATGATAACCAGAATAAGCATCTAGAAAACTCAAAAGATCTCAACCCGCTGTAGCATCAGTGATCTGATCAATACGAGGGAGAGCAAAAGGATCAGCCAGACAGGCCTTGTTAAGGTATGTGTAATCCATGCACATATGCCAAGTGTCGTTCTTCTTAAGTACCAGCACTGAGTTAGAAAACCATTCAGGATGAAAAACTTCAACAATAAACCCAGCCGCCAAGAGCCGGGCCACTTCTTCACCAATGGCCTTGCGCCTTTCTTCATTAAAACAACAAAGGAATTATTTGACCGGCTTAAACTTCAGATCAATATTAAGAGTGTGCTCAGCAAGTTCTCTCGGTACACCTGGCATGTGAGAAGGCTTCCATGCAAAAATGTCCCGGTTCTCACGGATGAACTCGATGAGCGCGCTTTCCTATTTCGAATCCATGTTAGCACTGATGATGAACTACTTGGATTAGTCGCCAAGGACGAAGTTAACCGGTTTAGTGTCATCCACCGACTTATACTTCAACAATGGGTCCTACTCTGTGGTTGGCTTCTTCAACGGGGTCATATCAACCGGGTCAACATTATCTTTAGGGACATTTACATCTGTGCCCCTAACTCGAACCCACTACTCAGATTTGCCCCTAATTTTGAAGCATGCTCAAACTTGCCCCTCCGCCATTAAGTCAGTAATCAGAAATGCCCTTCCATACAGTACTGTAGCACTTTCTGTCCAATACTGTAGCATTTTTCGTCTGCTACAGTAGATATGGGCCTCTGACGGTCAAAGGCCTTTGGCTGGACGGAAGGGCATTTCTGAGTAGTGACTTAACGGCAGAGGGGCAAATTTGAGCAGGCTTTGAAATTAGGGGCAAATCTGAGTAGGTGGTTCGAGTTAGGGGCAGAAATGCAAATGGCCCTTATCTTTATAAAACTTCAGCTCCACCGTTGCACAAGCCGACCCAACATAGGCAGCGTCGCCCTCTTCACACTCCAAATCTATCTTTTTGTTTCCATGCACCGTGATGGTACCCTTATAACCCGAAATCTTAAGCTACACATAAACATAACAAGGTCGTGCCATAAATTTAGCATAAGCCGGCCGTCCAAACAAGGCGTGATAAGGGATCTTGATCTTGACCACTTCAAAAGTCAATTTTTCAGCCCTGTAGTCATACTCGTTACCAAAAACTACCCCCAAGGTTATCTTACCAATTGGATATGCCGACTTACCGGGCACCACCCCATGAAAAATTGTAGAAGATTGCTTAAGATCTTTGTGAGTCAAATTCATACGGCAAAAAGTATCATAATAGAGGATATTGATGCTGCTGCCCCCATCCATAAGCACTTGAGTGAACTTCTATTCTCCGACCTGGGGTGCCAGCACCCAAGCCAGCTGACCCGGATTATCAACCCAGGGCGGGTGATCTTCATGGCTCCATACAATGGGATGTTCTGACCATAAGTATTGGGGGACCGCCGGCTCAACCGCGTTCACCGCCCGCTTATGAATCTTCTGGTTTCATTTGCACAAACTCGTGGTGAACACGTAATATTGACCACTATTCAGCTGCTTCGGATTACTCTAATAACCAGACTGTTGTTGCTGCTGATTACCTTGATTAGGTTGCTGGTTAAATCCTCCTTGATTGCCTTGACCCTGGAATCCAGATTTTGAGCTGCCTCCTCCAAAGCCGGGTCCATGAGTGCTAGAACCTGACCCGCCATGTGGGCCCTGGTTACCCTGATAAAACCCAGAATTATTGTACTCCCTCATGATGAAGCAATCCTTCCAGAGATGAGTGGCTGGCTTATCCTGAGTACCATGCTTCAGGCAAGGCTGATTCATTACTGCCTCAAGATTGAACTTTGGTCCACCCAATCGGGGCACTGACGACTTCCCCTTGCGACGTCGCTTATTATTTTGCATGTTGGTGGTAGCCACAAAGTTTGAACTGCTATAAGTTTGCTTGCTCTTACCATTATTACCTAAACCCGCCACATTGTGTTGCTGTCCCTTTGCATTGCCATTCTTCTTCCCCTTGCCAGCTTTTTCCTCATCAGACTTAGGATCTTTAGTGCTATCAAAATCAACATATTTGACAAGAGTCGCCATGAGCTCCCCCATATCATTGCAATGGCGCTTAAGCCTTCCTAGCTTCTGTTTGAGGGGAAGGAAATGGCAATTTTTCTCCAAAATCGGGACGACTGAGCCGGCGTTGATGCTATCCAACGAGTGGATAATAGCCGAGAGCCGGCGTACCCAATGGGCAGTTGATTCTGTTGGGGAATGCGCTAATTTGAAAAAAAAAATCCTACGATCACGGAAGATCTATCTAGGTGATGCATAGCAATGAGGGGGAGAGTGTGTCCATGTACGCTCGTAGACCAAAAGCAGAAGCATTAAGTAACGCGGTTGATGTAGTCGAACGTCTTCGCGATCCAACCGATCAAGTACCGAATGCATGGTACCTCCACGATCTGCACACGTTCAGCTCGGTGACGTCCCTTGAACTCTAGATCCAGCTGAGGCCGAGGGAAAGTTCCGTCAACACGATTGCGTGGTGATGCTGATGATGAAGTTACCGGCACAGGGCTTCGCGTAAGCACTACGACGATATGACCGAGGAGGAGATCTGTGGAGGGGGCACCGCACACAGCTAAAAGATCAACTTGATCAACTTGTGTGTCTATGGGGTGCCCCCCTCCCCCGTATATAAAGGAGGGGTGGAGGGGGCCGGCCGACCTCATGGTGTACCCCCAAGGGGGGATTCCTACTACTACTAGGGGTAGGTTTCCCCCCTTTCCTAGTCCAACTAGGAGGTGAAGGAAGGGGAAGAGAAGAAGAAGGAAAGGGGGGCGGCCACCCTCCCAATTCGGATTAGGCTTGGGGGGGGGGCGCGCCCGACCTGTTGGCCACCTCCTCTCTCTTCCACTAAAGCCCATGTAGGCCCAGTAAGCCCCCGGGGGGTTCCGGTAACCCTCCGGTACTCCGGTTTTATCCGGAAGACTTTCGGTGTCCGAATATAGCCGTCCAATATATGAATCTCTATGTCTTGACCATTTCGAGACTCCTCATCATGTCCGTGATCTCATCCGGGATTCCGAACAACCTTCGGTACATCAAATCACATAAACTCATAATACCAACCGTCATTGAAAGTTAAGCGTGCGGACCCTACGGGTTCGAGAACTACATAGACATGACCGAGACACGTCTCCGGTCAATAACCAATAGAGGAACCTGGATGCTCATATTAGTTCCTACATATTCTACGAAGATCTTTATCGGTCAAGCCGCATAACAACATACGTTGTTCCCTTTGTCATCAGTATGTTACTTGCCCGAGTTTCGATCGTCGGTATCATCATACCTAGTTCAATCTTGTTACCGGCAAGTCTCTGTACCCATTCTGAATACTTCATCCCATAACTAACTCATTAGTCACAATCTTGCAGGGCTTATAGTGATGAGTATTACCAAGAGGGCCTAGAGATACCTCTCCGAAACACGGAGTGACAAATCCTAATCTCGATCTATGCGAACCCAACAAACACTTTCGTAGACACCTGTAGAGCACCTTTATAATCACCCATTTATGTTGTGACGTTTGGTAGCACACAAAGCGTTCCTCCGGTATTCAGGAGTTGCATAATCTCATAGTCTGAGGAACTTGTATAAGTCATGAAGAAAGCAGTAGCAACGAAACTGACACGATCATAATGCTAAGCTAACGGATGGATCATGTCCATCACATCATTCTCCTAATGATGTGATCCCATTCATCAAATGGCAACACATGTCTATGGTTAGGAAACATAACCATCTTTGATTAACAAGCTAGTCAAGTAGAGGCATACTAGGGACAATATGTTTTTTCTATGTATTCACACATGTACTAAGTTTACGGTTAATACAATTCTAGCATAAATAATAAACATTTATCATGAAATAAGGAAATAAATAATAACTTTATTATTGCCTCTAGGGCATATTTCCTTCAGTCTCCCACTTGCACTAGAGTCAATAATCTAGATTACATAGTAATGATTCTAACACCCATGGAGCTTTGATGCTAATCATGTTTTGCTTGTGGAAGAGGCTTAGTCAACGGGTCTGCAACATTTAGATCCATGTGTATCTTGCAAATCTCTATGTCCCCTTCCGGCACTTGATGACGGATGGAATTGAAGCGTCTCTTGATGTGCTTGGTTCTCTTGTGAAATCTGGATTCCTTTGCCAAGGCAATTGCACCAGTATTGTCGCAAAAGATTTTCATTGGACCCGATGCACTAGGTATGACACCTAGATCGGATATGAACTCCTTCATTTGCTGCTTCCGAAGCAGCAATGTACTTCGCTTCACATGTAGATCCCGCCACGACGCTTTGCTTGGAACTGCACCAACTGACAGCTCCTCCATTCAATAAAAATACGTATCCGGTTTGTGACTTAGAGTCACCCGGATCAGTGTCAAAGCTTGCATCGACGTAACCATTTACGACGAGCTCTTTTTCACCTCCATAAATGGGAAACATATCCTTAGTCCTTTTCAGGTATTTCAAGATGTTCTTGACCGCTGTCCAGTGCTCCACTCCAGGATTACTTTGGTACCTCCCTGCTATGCTTATAGCAAGGCACACATCAGGTCTAGTACACAGCGTTGCATACATGATAGAACCTATGGCTGAAACATAGGGAATGACTTTCATTTTCTCTCTATCTTCTGAAGTGGTCGGGCATTGAGTCTAACTCAACTTCACACCTTGTAACACAGGCAAGAACCCTTTCTTTGACTGATCCATTTTGAACTTCTTCAAAACATTATCAAGGTATGTGCTTTGTGAAAGTCCAATTAAGCGTCTTGATCTATCTCTACAGATCTTGATGCCCAATATGTAAGCAGCTTCTCTGAGGTCTTTCATTGAAAAAATCTTATTCAGGTATCCCTTTATGCTATCCAGAAATTTACATCATTTCCAATCAACAATATGTCATCCACATATAATATCAGACATGCTACAGAGCTCCCACTCACTTTCTTGTAAACACAGGCTTCTCCAAAAGTCAGTATAAAACCATATGCTTTGATCACACTATCAAAGCGTTTATTCCAACTCCGAGAGGCTTGCACCAGTCCATAAATGGATTGTTGGAGCTTGCACACTTTTTTAGCACCCTTTGGATCGATAAAACCTTCTGGTTGGATCATATACAACTCTTCTTCAAGAAATCCATTCAGGAATGCAGTTTTGACATCCATCTGCCAAATTTCATAATCATAAAATGCGGGAATTGCTAACATGATTGGGACAGACTTAAGCATCGCTACGAGTGAGAAAGTCTCATCGTAGTCAACTCCTTGGACTTGTTGAAAACCTTTCACAACAAGTCGAGCTTTGTAGACATTAACATTACCGTCTGTGTCAGTCTTCTTCTTAAAGATCATTTATTTTCTATGGCTTGCTGATCATCGGGCAAGTCCACCAAAGTCCACACTTTGTTCTCATACATGGATCCCATCTCAGATTTCATGGCTTCAAGCCCTTTCGCGGAATCTGGGCTCACCATTGCTTCCTCATAGTTCGTAGATTCATCATGGTCTAGTAACATGACTTCTAGAACAGGATTACCGTACCACTCTGGTGCGGATCTTACTCTGGAAGACCTACGAGGTTCAGTAGTAACTTGATCTGAAGTTTCATGATCATCATCATTAACTTCCTCACTAATTGGTGTCGGAATCACTGGAACTGATTTCTGTGATGAACTACTTTCCAATAAGGGAGAAGGTACAATTACCTCATCAAGTTCTACTTTCCTCCCACTCACTTTTTTCGAGAGAAACTCCTTCTCTAGAAAGGATCCATTCTTAGCAATAAAGATTTTGCCTTCGGATCTGTGGTAGAAGGTGTACCCAACAGTTTCCTTTGGGTATCCTATGAAGACAGAATTCTCCGATTTTGGTTCGAGCTTATCAGGTTGAAGCTTTTTCACATAAGCATCACAGCCCCAAACTTTAAGAAACGACAACTTTGGTTTCTTGCCAAACAATAGTTCATAAGGCGTCGTCTCAACGGATTTTGATGGTGCCCTATTTAAAGTGAATGCAGTCGTCTCTAAAGCATAACCCCAAAACGATAGCGGTAAATCAGTAACAGACATCATAGATCGCATCATATCCAATAAACTACTGTTACGACGTTCAGACACACCATTTCACTATGGTATTCCAGGTGTCGTTAGTTGTGAAACTATCCCATGTTGTTTCAAATGATGACCAAACTCGTAACTCAAATATTCTCCTCCATGATCAGATCATAGAAACTTTATTTTCTTGCTACTATGATTTTTCACTTCACTCTGAAATTCTTTGAACTTTTTAAATGTTTCAGACTTATGCTTCATTAAGTAGATATAACCATATCTGCTCAAATCATCTGTGAAGGTAAGAAAATAACGAAACCCACCACGAGCCTCAATATTCATTGGACCGCATACATCGGTATGTATTATTTCCTATAAGTCAGTAGCTCGTTCCATTGTTCCGGAGAACGGAGATTTAGTCATCTTGCCCATAAGGCACAGTTCGTAAGCACCAAGTGATTCATAATCAAGTGATTCCAAAAGTCCATCAGCATGGAGTTTCTTCATGCGGTTTATACCCGATATGACCCAAACGGTAGTGCCACAAATAAGTTGCACTATCATTATTAACTTTGCATCTTTTGGCCTCAATATTATGAATATGTGTATCATCACTATCGAGATTCAACAAAAATAGACCACTCAACAGGGGTGCATGACCATAAAAGATATTACTCATATAAATAGAACAACCATTATTCTCTGATTTAAATGAATAACCGTCTCGCATCAAACAAGATCCAGATATCATGTTCATGCTCAACGCTGGCACCAATAACAATTATTCAGGTCTAAAACTAATCTCGATGGTAGATGTAGAGGTAGATGCCGACGGCGATCACATCGACCTTGGAACCATTTCCCACGCGCATCGTCACCTCATCCTTGGCCAATCTTTGCAAAATCCGTAGCCCCTGTTTTGAGTTGCAAATATGAGCAACAAAACTAGTATCAAATACACAGGCGCTACTTCGAGCATTAGTTGAGTACACATCAATAACATGTATATCAAATATACCTTTCACTTTGCCATCCTTCTTATCCGCCAAATACTTGGGGTAGTTCTGCTTCCAGTGACCAGTCCCTTTGCATTAGAAGCAATCAGTTTCAGGCTTAGGTCCAGACTTGGGTTTCTTCTCTTGAGCAGCAACCTTTTTGCTGTTCTTCTTGAAGTTCCCCTTCTTCCCTTTGCCCTTTTTATTGAAACTAGGGGTCTTGTTGACCATCAACACTTGATGATCCTCTTTTATTTCTACCTCCGCAGCCTTTAGCATTGAGAAGAGCTCGGGAATAGTCTTGTTCATCCCTTGCATATTATAGTTCATCACGAAGTCTTTATAGCTTGGTGGCAGTGATTGAAGAACTCTGTCAATGACACTATCGTCAGGAAGATTAACTCCCAGTTGAGTCAAGTGGTTATGGTACCCAGACATTCTGAGTATGTGTTCACTGACAGAACTATTCTCCTCCATTTTGCAGTTGTACAACTTGTTGGAGACTTCATATCTCTCAGCCCAGACATTTGCTTGAAATATTGACTTCAACTCTTCGAACATCTCGTATGATCCATGACGTTCAAAATGTCTTTGAAGTCCCGACTCTAAGCCGTAAAGCATGGCACACTGAACTATCGAGTAGTCATCAACACGCGTCTGCCAGGCATTCACAATGTCTGCAGTTGCTGGCGCGGGTGGTACACCTAACGGTGCTTCCACGACATAATTCTTCTGTGCAGCAATGAGGATAATCCTCAAGTTACGGACCCAGTCCGTGTAGTTGCTTCCATCATCTTTCGACTTAGCTTTCTCTAGGAACGCATTAAAAATAAAAAGGAACGATAGCACGGGCCATTGATCTACAACAACATGAACATGCAAAATACTATCAGGTACTAAGTTCATGATAAATTAAATTTCAATTAGTCATCACTACAAAAAAAAGACACATCTGTGACATTTGGGGCCGAACGAAACTTTTTTCTGTCATACATATGACACTTCTATGACGATAATTGTGACAAAACTCGGTATCATCATAGATGTGGTGGGCTCATACTTCTATGACCAAAAATCATGACAGAAAATGGGCTTTTCGTCCTGGGCGGGCCAGAGACGCAGCTGCATGACATTCTTTGGGCCGTCCATGACGGAAAAAAACCGTGGTAGAAGCGAGGGCGAGGAAAATTTCGGGGAGTTCCCGGTTACGGTGGGTGGTCGGGGGCCAAGCGATGCGCGTTTCTCTTGTACACGTACGCGTGTGTGTGCGAGGCGTTGTCTCTAACTGAACCCGAGCGAGGGCGTTGGGCTCTAACTGAACCCGAGCGATTGCACTGCAGGCTACACGTTACTGAACCCGAGCGATCGGTCGATGGCTGTTAACTGAACCCGATCGAGCGATTCCTTCGCTACTGCTGCTAACTGAAGCCGATCGATGCTGCCTCTCTGGATGAACAGTGAGCATTGTGGGGGAGTGTTTGGATGAACAGTGAGCGGTGGGGGTGGATGAACAGGACCCCGTGGCATTGCCTCGATTGAGCCGGTTGGGGCTGGATGAACAGGACCCCCGTGGAGGGCTGGATGAACAGGACAACCCCGTGGAGGGCTGGATGAACAGTAGACGGTGGAGGGGTGCCCGTGGAGGGGTGGTTGAATAGTAGCCAGTGGAGTAGCGCGCGGTGGAGGCTGGATGAACAGGAGCCCGTGGAGGCTAGAGGAGGTCGACGGTAGCCCGTGGAGGCTGGAGGAGGTCGACGGTGGAGATGAACAGTATCCCGTGGAGTCCCGTTTTGCGGTACGCCACACCCCTCCCAATGAACAGGACCCCCGTTTCGATCGTAGCTCTCCAACACAAGTCCGTTTTGTCTGTTTTGCGGTACACCATACCCCCCCGATCAACAGGACCCCCGTTTCGACGATAGGAGGTCCGTTTCCTCCGTTTTGTGATATGCCACACCCCTCCAGATGAACAGGATTCCATTTTGAACGTGGCCGGTCGAGCACGAGGCCGTTTCCTCCGTTCTGCGGTATGCCAGGCCTCGTTTCCATCGCTTGTTCTGTCCAAGCCAGTTGGCTCCCACACGTTCCGTTGCCTCCCGATGAACACGGCGCATTCCGTTGCCTCCCGATGAACACGACGCATTCCGTTGCCTCCCCATAAACACGACAATGACGCGGTTTCTCCGTTCCGACCCAGCCATTTACATGAGCCCTGGCCGTATGTATGCGCGAGTAGGCGTTCGAGACCCCGCCCGTATGTACACATACGTGGCCGTATTTTCTTTCTTGCACACTGGCCGCTATACGTACGTGTACATGCTACGTGCGCGCCTCTACTACGACACATGCACGCCTCTACTACGACACGTGCGCGCCTCTACATCCACCAGTATGTGCTTACACGTTCGTGACCAGAATGACAACGCTACATATGCTTCGACCAGGTGGGTCCCGACTGTCAGGCACTTCCTTGCGTGCGAAGATGTAGCTGGTGGGTCCCAGCAGTCAGGGGGGCAAATTGCTTTTTTTCCGGACACACTTCCTTGCATGTGAAGATGTAGCTGGTGGGTCCCAGCAGTCATGGGGGCGAATCGTTTTTTTTGGACACACTTCCTTGCGTGCGAAGATGTAGCTGGTGGGTCCCGGCAGTCAGGGGGCGAATCATTTTTTTTCGAACGCACTTCCTTGCGTGCGAAGATGTAGCTGGTGGGTCCCAGCAGTCAGGGGGAAACATTTTTTCGCGAAATACAATGGCCCGTCCGGTGGGTCCCTGCTGTCAGGTGGAGGTATCATTATTTTCCGCGTAATAAGGAGGCACTTCCTTGCTGCGGCCATGGACCCAGCTGTCAGCCTCTCCACATATAGTCCACGTCCGATGGAAGTCGTTGCTTGACCACGTTGACCACGCCGTGCCGAGAGCACCATGGCGGTGGACGACGGCGAGGCCTAGGAAGGGGACGACGCAGAGCCGGGGAAGACGCGGCAGTGGAAGCCCGCGCGGAGAGGAGTACGAGGGTTCACTGGTTCGGCTGCGGTGTGATGCTGCCGTCGCCGCAGGGCCTGGGCAGCATTGGGAATAGTAGGGGGCGGTGAGGCCTCCACGGCAGCACAGCCGACCATGGGAGACAGGAGCATGCGGCACGACCGACGCTGCTTTGGGCGGCTGGAGCAAGAAGACCAGAGGTTGAAGAAGCACTACGGCCGTTGGATGGACATCGTACGGTCACTGGAGCTAGAATCGTTCATATTGACTAAAGTTGACAAAGGCCCCCGCCCCAGTCAACTTAGTAAGCCCACAAGTTAGCCTCCCACCATGGTGGGTCCCAGCTAGCAGGGGGAGTATTCATTTTTTTTGTGCGTAATAAGGAGGCACTTCCGGTGGGTCCGAGCTGACAACGGGGGAACGTTTTTTCGTGAAATACGGTGGCCCATCCGGTGCGTCCCAGCAGTCAGGGGGGAAACGTTTTTTTTGCGAAATAAGGTGGCCCGTCCGGTGGGTCCCTGCTGTCAGGTGGAGGAATAATTATTTCATGCGTAATAAGGAGGCACTTCCTTGCGGCCGCCTGGACCCAGCTGTCAGCTTCTCCACGTACAGTACTCTTCCGATGGAAGTCGATCGTTGACCACGTTGACCACGCCGCGGCGAGAGCACCAGGGCGGTGGACGACGGCGAGGCCTAGGAAGGGGATGACACGGAGTCGGGGAAGACGCAGCAGTGGAAGCCCGCATGGAGAGGAGTACGAGGGTTCACTGGTTCGGCTGCGGTGTGAGGCTGCCGTCGTCGCAGAATAACATGGGGTGTGGGTGAGTAGAGGGATGGCCTGGCCAGTGGTGGGAGTAGTACGGGGCGGTGAGGCCTCTGCGGCATCACAGCCGGCCGCGGGAGGCAGGAGCACACGGCACGACCGGCGCTGCTTTGGGCAGCTGGAGCAAGAATACCAGAGGTTGAAGAAGCACTACGGCCGTTGGATGGACATCGTACGATCACTGTAGCTAGAATCGTTTATATTGACTAAGTTGGCAAAGCCCTTGGTACGCGTCAACTTAGTAGGCCCACAGCTCGGATTTGGCAGAGAACATATAGCCCATTTGCGATTTGTAAGAATGTACAACCCATTTTTTAATTCAAATGGAATTTACTACAACCCATTTACAGTTTGATAAAAGTACAACCCAACTTCTAGCTAGGACAATGATTAATAATTTCAAACAACTGCTCAAAACAGAATTCAAAAAAAATTCCCACATTTTGATGGGATACGAAATATTTTTATCCGAAATTTCTAGTCAGGTTAAATATAATTTCAAAATAAAGTTGTATTGCGTTAAAATCCAACGAAATATTGCGCGCGCAACAAGTAATGAAATTAAAATTTTCAAATTCCAAAAATAATATATTTTTTAAACTAATTACGCGTTTGGTGCATAGTTACTGCCCAGTTATTGTAATTACATCCCATTTATTATTTTTTAAAGTCCATTTTCTTGCTAAGCCTAATGCATACCTCCTAGGAAAGTTTGCAACTCAGCGGGGCGGAGAATAACAAGTTGACCCGGATATTGTGTACAACTGTCGGCCCAGTTGCATTGCTGATGTTGAAAAAAATGCCTGTGTAGTACAGTACAACCTAACATGGCTACTCAGCTCACATTCAGCGATGCCGGAAAGGCCGAAACAATGCTTCTGTACAACTTTTTGAAGTCTTTAAGATCAATTAATAACTTAAGAAAAAAGTTAGATTACAGCGGAACCTAATTAAAAGCTGTCACGAGCAAATAAATAATTCAACGGGTCCCACTTGTGCGTGTGTGCATGTGTGCGTGTGTGTGTGTGTGTGTGTGTCTGTGTGTGTGTGTGTGTGTGAGAGAGAGAGAGAGAGAGACCCATCGGTCGATGCTCGTAAATACATCTTTCAGCCATATGCATTGCTGATGCTCAGTAAAAACTTATATAGTTGACACAATCATATAGAACATCATAGCACACTGAACTTGCATACAAAAATTTCATGCAGGCGGCACAATCAGGATGGAAGTAGTGGATCGCTACAGGTAGGGCTATGTTGAAACCAACGAAGTAGTACATAACGGTTCATCGTCTTTATCAATGACGAGGAAATATCTTGAATGCTGTGCAAAGAAAACAGACAGACAACACAATAAGTTTTGCTAGCACATTAAGTTGATGTACAGCCCTTTCTAAAAAAGTTCATGTACAAAATTAGAACAGGTCACAATCAAATGTACTGGCATATCAGTGCTTCACACCCATAGCTCAGATCTAACCAGTATCTGACAAGATTCAACTGTTACCTCAAATTAGAGCACATCCAAGCAGCCAGCCCTACCTCTTCTCCCAAAGAAGAAGTGGCCTCCGCCGCGCCATGGAGTAGGCCCTGTGCCATCCATCGTTCTGAGTAGCACGGGGAAAGTCTGACATTGACTCGTGTAATGGACGTCATCGACGGACCCTAGCACCAGTGGCGGCGGCAGGACTTCGATTGATGGATTGACCACTTCTTCGACATGCACGAACACTCGATACAGGTACATCCCTAACGTGGTCCGCGGCGGCCTTGGTGGTGACGAATAGTACAACCCCGGTTCCTGCACAGGTATCTCAACACCAATCACCTTCGGTATGGTGGACGGCTTCTTCATCCATGCCATAACCATCAGAGCCCAGCTGTCTGGAGGAACAAACATACTTACGAGATCACCTCCAAGGTCGTTGATAAGCTCGTTCATGGACTCGATGTTCCAAGCACGTCGAGGCATGCCGTGGAAGGTAAGTTTTGTTAGAAACTCAAGCTCAGAGGGCACCGAGCCCCATCATGGGTGCCACCGATCAAAGCTCACCACCGCGCCATCGCAGAACAAACGTCGGGAAGATTCGAACACACGACTGCATCGAAAGTTGTCCGAAACCTGACGAAGAAATCAGCCGGTGGCGGACAAACTTCGATGAGCAAGTCACTTATTTGGATGCCGTGCACAATGCCAAGAGCTTTGACAAGGTCTTCCGACGAGACGGGAGGCCAGTTGCCGTTGATGGTTACCATCAGCACTTTGCCGGCAAACTGGTCGTCAAGCGCCACCATGCCACTGTTGAGCGACAGCACGCAGCGACCGAAGGCAGGACGGAACTCAGGATCTCCGGCTCGGAGATCCGCATTGACCGGCGACATGATAGTGCGCTTGAGTAAAGGGAGTACAGGAGGGGGATTTGGGGAAACTGGAGTAGGAATCGAGATTCCACAGGTGGGGGAAGGGCGGGAGACTGGGGATGAAAAGGTAGCATGAATTTCGAGCACGCGCCAATATGCTCCCGGCGCGCAAGTGCACGAAAACATCGGTGGCGCCGACATGTCGGCCTAAGAGTCCTTATTCTTTCTTTTTTGGAGAGCCTGTCCTTTTTTTCAGGATCTTTTGAGAGCCCGGCCTGAGAGTCATAATTGACCTGTTTGGCATTGCGTTACTACTTGCCCCATATTCAGCGACACCTCACTGGCCCAAAGAAGTGTACATCATAGAAAAGACACTGAGCTCAAATTATATAACTTGAAAAAAGGAGATATACTCTGAACACTGGAGAATGGTGATGCCCTCATTTAGCCCACCAGTAGTTCGAGACAATAAACAGTTCGAAACAACGATATATACAACATTCAAACACTGACTAGTGACTACTACTGACATAAACAGCAAGACATGATAGTTCATAAGAAGTCTTGCTACACCACCAAAACGCACCCATCTGCAGTGCTCAGACTCTCGTGATCTAGACGAGAATGACATTCTAAACAGAAGGAACTATTACATAGTAAGAGTGACATAGACAAGGATGACCATATGACAAGGAATATGCATAACAAAAGAAAGAACTACCCATCCAGAAGCAGCAGCAAAGACAACAAAGTCATTCGAAGAGATGATCCAACACCAACATAATTTGCAGCCCCGCTTCAGCGACTAGTGATCCGGAGACACTAGTACTCCACCCTTTCGATGCAACAGCCCAATTACCTATCAACCTGAACGCTTGAACCGCATCACTCCCTGTCGTAATTGAGACATCCAATGATCAAAGTTAATCCAGATGCCTTTGTCATTCTCACCTTCTTTTGGCTGCAGGCTGTATCGTTCACAATCAGGGGAGTTTGCTCCCGAACTCCTAGGGCTCGCCGTGTAGACACAATTTTCCATAGCAAACAGAGCCTCTTTGCCATCAAGGTCCTTGCCAACGGTGATCTCCTGGTTAATCAGATATTTGAGTCCGAGAAACAGAGAGTGTGAACCAAGGCTGTTTACCCGCCTCCAACTAAAAAATCCTAAAGGCCCCAACAAGCTGGTATCCTGCTCATAGACGTAACAACCACTGTCCGGATACTCACGTATTACATGGTGCTTGTATACAGTGGGGTTTTTGCAATTTAACTTTTCCAGCTCATGTGTCCGAATGATCATCGGTCTTTTGCCGTCGTCTGATTGAGCAAGGAACCAGTTGTGCTTCCCTATTTTTGGCAAAGGTGGTGTGATTACAAAGGGCATCATATCAAAAAGGACAGACATTGTTAATGTAAGACCAGCATTGTTCATAGTATGAGTAGGATAATGCAAGAAACAACATTGATATGTCCCTGTTAGAACTGGGAGGAAAATACAGGGAAATGTATATTGGGTTCGAAAATATAGAAGTGCCATGCATGATTATACTCATGTTATCTCGCAATCGATTCTTCACAGGAAACTACCATGTCATGCATGTTATGTAATCATGTTTTGTCCTCACAAACAAATTCTTCAAGGTAACTAACAGACCATGTATTGTTATATACTCGTGTTCTGTGGGCCAAATTTCTGTGAGGATATTATTCTAGGCATTGATTGCTGAAGGGCGAATATAGGTATGTACACATGGTAAGCATTGCAGGATTTCACTACTTCCAAATACAGAGTTCTCCATATGCACATTTACTTCGCTAATGTATGGTTAGATGAAACCAACATTGTGGTGCATGTTTCTACATCATCAAAATGAGGAAACTAACATGGCCATTGATACACACTCATATTTAGTAGTAGTATATAGATTACTGTAAAATAAGGATAATATCCATATATTCCTAACCGTTTGATTATTCAGGGTACAAATTGGTTGTAGTGACATGGTCACAATCGCATGAATTAACTCATTCCAAATATAGCCGATTTACGGCGTCTCTAATACATTGCCATAGTTCTACTCAAATTTTGCTCAAACAGGGATATGCCAATCATCACAAAAAGTTAAAACAGTGTCATGGCGTCATCATTAACATGAGACGGAAACAACTTACATGCACCGTCCCAGCAATACATGGTGCCATCTGCTTTGTCGATCGCGTAGATGATGCCATTGTGTTGAATAGCATCACAGAAGTGTGTACCAGCTTTGACGATGATCCACTGTGAGCTGAGTTGTCTCTAGCTAGAGAAGGCACCGGCGTAAAGATAGGCGAGTCCGCAGTCAAACAAGGCAATTAGCTTGAAGTCTACGTAATTCGCATGTCGTGTGGGAACTTGGCAGATTACAATCTTCTGCAAAACAAGGTCCGTCCAACTGACGTGGTAATCTAGATGACTTGGACCGCGATGGTAATACTCTATATAATCCAACGGAGGAAGGATAATCTCATGGGAGGTATGGAAGTTCACGAGCACCAAATTTTTACCGTGTTCTCTGAAGGCAGCCATCCAGTGGGAGTTCATGCCGACCCTGTACATACCTGCCAATAAGTTTCGGGCGATGGTGATCAGATCGATGTTGAGGGAAATGATGTACGGTGACCCACTACATACCTGCAAAGAAGTTTCGGCTAATGGAGATCGGATTGAAGTCGAGGGGCATCATGTACGCCTCCGTATCATGGTGAGCCAATCTCGCAAGACCAGATAGCAGCAAGCAGGGTGTCTTGAAAAGCTTAGGCTTCGCTTCGATGATGGCCGTGTGCATGTCCCTCAAGCATGCAGCCAGCCGCAGGGTGCTCAACATATCCATACACGAACAACAGAGGTCGAGGATGTCACTGGGAAGTTTGCTCCAATCGCAACTCATATGGATGCTGCGCGGTTCGCGTTCGGCCATGGTGGAGTTTGGAAGGTGGGGGTTTTTGGGGGCTTGATTTACGGGGGAGAAGGCTATCGGTGCTGGAGCGGCTAGCGAGGGAATAGTGGTACTGGGGGAGGTGAGTGAGGCGATGGTACACGGGGGCACAGTGAGATGGAGACGGAGACGGAGAAGGAGATGGAGATGGAGTGGTGCTATGGGAGGGGAGAGGGAGACGAGGCGAGGCGCCAATGTGCTATACAACGGCGGTGACAGACTGCATAGTGCACAGGGTGAGGCTGACTTTGGTAACCCGAACACGCCGCCTGGACTAGTGTCAGGCGCAGGGTGTTGTCACTTCACTGTGAGGACTGGATGAATAGCATTTTGACCATCAAGTGTACCACAGTTGTACTACTACTACTACTACTAGTAGTAGGAACATGAGTACTCCAGTATTGTATAGCGGAAATAGGTCCCCCGTGCTAGCATGCCTGTTCACTTCATCGTTCAGGTGTCATCCATATTGCGAGCAGAACCAAATTCTCGTGCATGCCCAATCAACGCCCTGCCACGATGCATGCAGTGGTCGTTCTGGTGCATCAAGGACGGCATGCAGATCGTTCCACACTTGAGAAGAGGAAAAATGGAAAGGTAGAACACGGCAGCAGAGGAAGAGAACGCTAGCTAACAAGGCTGGGAGGGGATCGAGCAGGAAGTTAATGCTCCATGCCTAAAGGTTTTAGGAAAACCTCATTTTCATAAGGTGACTTATACTCACCTAAACGGAGGGAGTATTCCTTAACCAGAGAATGTTGTGTCTCCCACTCACGCGCCAATATCCATCTAAACCAGGACACATTTTTTTATCTGTTTGCATAGGTCCCACCTATCAGGAAGGACGGGCACGTACACGAACAGGTAAGACTCATCAGTCTACCCGCATAGCCTTTTCGTTCAGTCTACCTATGTAACGCCCCGGATTCGATGCACCAGGTGTCCGCCAGTTATTCGCCGTAGTTGCCTTGTCATTTGCTTGCATGTTGCATTTTATCATGTCATCATGTGCATCTCATTTTGCATGCGTGGTCGTCTCATGCATCCGAGCATTTTCCCCGTTGTCCGTTTTGCAATCCGACACTCCTATGCCCTCCGGCGCTCCCCTTTTGTCTCCTGTTGTGAGCGGGTGTTAAACTTTCTCGGAATGGCCCGAGGTTTGCCAAGCAGCCTTGGTATATTATCGGTAGACTGCTTGTCAAGTTTCGTGCCATTTGGAGGTCGTTTGGTACTCCAACGGTTAAGCCGGTAACCGTAAAAGCCTCTTTTGTGTGCAGCCCAACACCCCTTCCAAAGTGGCCCAAATCCCAGCAAACTCCCATGCTCTCGGTCGTTCGATCACGATCGTGCGGGCAAAAACCGCACTCCATTTGGACTCTCCTAGCTCCCTCTACCTATATATTAGCCCTCCCCCGTCCAAATCGCAGTCCAAACCCTAGCCTCCTTCTTCCTCCGCGCGCCGAACACGTCCGCCCGGCACCGGACACGTCCGCCGCCGTCCCTCGGCGAATCAGAGGTCGCCACCTCAGACCGGGCCGCGCCCCACTTCGCCGCCGACCGCGCGGGCCCGCTCGGCCCGACCGCGGCCCCCCGGCCCGCTCCGTCCCCGCGCCGCCTCCGCGCCCGGGACCCAGCGCCGCCGCCTGGATCCCGCGACGGCCGCCGCCATCGCCGGCGCCTCCTCGCCGCCGTTCGGCCCCGCGCCCGGCGCCGCCGCGCGCCCTTCGCCGGCCTCCACCGCTGCCGGGCAAGCGCCGCCGCCCCTCGCCCTCCGCCGCGCCCGGCCGGCCCCGCTCCCGGCCCTGCCGCCCCTCGCCGCCGGCGCCGCGCCGCCACGGGCGTCGCCGCGGGCTCCGCCCCGCGCCCCGCCGGCCCTCGCCTCCGCGCCGCCTCGTCCAGCCCCCTCCTCTCCGGCGCCGTCTCCCCCATCTCCGGCCTCCTTCCTCGTCTCCCGCGCCGTCCTGCTGTTCCGCCGAGCTCCGGCGTGCAGCTCCGGCGATCCTCGAAGTCCGTGCCCGCAGCCCTAGATCCAGATCCAAAAGAGGTTGACCCCGATTTTGCCCAAGTCCTGAGATATTTTGCATAATCATGCCATGTTCATCGCATCATAACTTGCTGCATACAGCTCCGTTTTGTGCGCGTAATATGTCAAATTGTTCGTCTCAACGAGTACTTCATTTCATGCCATTGCATTATTTTCATTTGAGTAAATCTTGATGCCTGAATCATCATTGTAAGAGTGCTATGTAATGTTAATCTGCTGAAACTGTTATAACATGCTCATTTGTCATTTTTGCCATGTTTGATGTGTGCATCTTATGAGCTTGAGCCCTACATGTGTTTTGGACTATGCCATGCCATCTTTACAGAGGTGCTATCCATGTATTTTTGTGAGTTGTGTGCTGAGTGCATCGAGCTTGTTAAGTAGGGTACTTACTGTTGCTGTTTTCCTGACTGATTCTGTTATATTTTGTTGCTATGTAAACCTGCTGCTACTAGTCATTCCATGCATAATCTGGAGATGTTCACTAAGGATGTTTTGTTATACATGTTTTGCTCTATCCATTCATGCCCCTGGTTGCATTTATAGCCTGTTGTAGCATGTTGTAATCTTGCTCCAAACTTGCTAAATAATGTTGCTGTCAGCCTGTTAACTTTAAGTTCAGTTTTGCCATGAGCTTTGTTAGTGATCCATGCACCCTACGAACTTGTTCTTGCCATGATTAGCTTCATAAACATGTCTTCTTAATGTTGGTTGCCTTGACATGCCATGTATTGATCTGTGGTGAGTGGTTCAAGCTCACCAACATGCCTACTTATTGTTGTTCCTGCCATGTATGAATCTGTCATATAACTAGCCATGTTTACATGGGTGCCATCATATCTTCTGTTCCTTTTTGGCTCATGGTCAGTAAGGGACTTTTGTTCTATGTATTTAGTAGATTCATGCCATTCCTTTGTTTGCCATTATAAGTTCCTGTAGCATGTTGTTTGCTAGCTCTAAACATTGCAACCTGATGTTATTTCCTGATAAATCTGAAACTGTTACTATTTGCAATCTTACCATGTCTTTTTGAGCATGTTCTAGTGATTTCTGGAGATAGCTCAGTGTTCATTTTTTGTCATGCTTTACCTGTACTTCATGCCCATGCCTTTTGTTATTATGTTGGGGTGCTGTAGCTTATTGTTTTGATGCTTGCATTATGCCTAGTTGCTGTTCTGGACAGATTGTTGCTATAACTTGTATAGTGTGTGGTGTGTTTACTATGTTGTGTGCTTCTTCTCAATAGTTCCCGTTTCATTGCGATTGTGAGGATTCGTTCGTCTATGCTTGGTTCGTCTTCGTGGCTTCATCTTCTTCATGGACTCGTTCTTCTTCCTTGCGGGATTTCAGGCAAGATGACCGCTACCCTGGATCTCACTACTATCATTGCTATGCTAGTTGCTTCGTTCTATCGCTTTGCTGCGCTACCTATCTTTTGCTCTTCAAGCCTCCCAAATTGCCATGAACCTCTAACCTTCGACACCCTTTGGCTATGTTACCGCTTTGCTCAGCCCCTCTTATAGCGTTGTTAGTTGCAGGTGAAGTTGAAGATTACTCCATGGTGGACAGGATTTTGTTGGGATATCACAATATCTCTTATATTATTAATGCATCTATATATTTGGTAAAGGGTGGAAGGCTCGGCCTTATGCCTGGTGTTTTGTTCCACTCTTGCCGCCCTAGTTTCCGTCATACCGGTGTTATGTTCCCGGATTTTGCGTTCCTTACGCGGTCGGGTGATTTATGGGACCCCCTTGACAGTTCGCTTTGAATAAAACTCCTCCAGCAAGGCCCAAACCTTGGTTTTACCATTTGCCTCACCACCACCTACTTTTCCCTTGGGAGTCGCTCTCTCGAGGGTCATCTTTATTTTAGCCCCCCCGGGCCAGTGCTTGTCTAAGTGTTGGTCTGAACCGAGCCGCCTGCGGGGCCCCCTTGGGGAAACTCGAGGTCTGGTTTTCCTCGTAGCCTGTCTCATCCGGTGTTGCCCTGAGAACGAGATATGTGCAGCTCCTATCGGGATTGTCGGCGCATCGGGCGGTCTTGCTGGTCTTGTTTTACCATTGTCGAAATGTCTTGTAAACCGGGATTTCGAGACTGATCGGGTTTTCCTGGGAGAAGGTATATCCTTCGTTGATCGCGAGACCTTATCATGGGCTAAGTTGGGACACCCTTGCAGGGTATAAACTTTCGAGAGCCGTGCTCGCGGTTATGTGGCAGATGGGAATTTGTTAATGTCCGGTTGTAGATAACTTGACACCTGATCCGAACTAAAACGCATCAACCGCGTGTGTAGTCGTGATGGTCTCTTCTCGGCGGAGTCCGGGAAGTGAACACGGTTTCTGGGTTATGTTTGACGTAAGTAGGAGTTCAGGTTCACCTCTGGATCATTCCTAGTTGACGACCGTTCCGCTTGCTCTCTTCTCGCTCTTATTTGCGTATGTTAGCCACCATATCATGCTTAGTCGCTGCTGCAACCTCACCACTTTACCCCTTCCTTTCCCATTAAGCTTTGCTAGTCTTGATACCCATGGTAATGGGATTGCTGAGTCCTCGTGGCTCACAGATTACTACAACAACAGTTGCAGGTGCAGGTTATACGATGATCTTGACGCGAGAGCGATGTTTACTTGTTTTGGAGTTCTTCTTCTGCTTCTTCTTCGATCAGGGGATAGGTTCCAGGTCGGCAGCCTGGGCTAGCAAGGTGGATGTCGTTTGAGTTTCTGTTTGTGTTTCATCCGTAGTCGAATGGTGCTCTTATGTAAGATGATGTTGTATTCGTGTGGCATTCTATTCCTTTTGTATGTATCCCCATCTATTATGTAATGTTGATGTAATGATATCCACCTTGCAAAAGCGTCTTCAAGATGCGCTTCTATCCTTGGTGGGACCTTCGAGTTCCTTTAGGATAGAGTCGCATCTTGGGCATGACAACCTAGCCGTCTAATCAACTGCCTGCATGCCACTTCTCCCATTTACTTCTCCATCGGGAATCGATTTTCCTCGGCTTCTTCACCTCCCCTTCGTCTTCATTTGCATCCAAACCCCACTGCGTTCACATTGTTTTAACCTCTTTAAATAATCATCTACTACTTCAGTTAGACTAGCCATCTAATCCTAATTCTCCAAACCATAGCCCTCCGTTCCAGCGGTTCCAAATGGTGAAAGAGATCGAGATGCAGGTTTTTAGCGTCCAACATGTTCTCGTGGAAGGCTCGATGCGCATAGTTGCCACCATCACCGTCCACCCAAGGGTTGTTCGGCAGTGGATCAACAATGTATCCAAGTCCCTCGAAAAGGTAGAGACGAGGGTCATCGGTCTCGACGCAGAGTACACAGAGTGTGCCCCTGAGAAGATGCAACGCACCGCCCTCCTTCAGCTGTGCCTTTAAGATGATGTTTTGGTGTACCACATCATACACTCGCCCTCCATACCAAGTGAGCTTCACAATTTCTTGTCTCGGGAGGACGTATACTTCTGTGGGGCAGCCATCGAAGGGGACAAACAAAAGCTGGAGCCGTACAACCTTGATTTGAAAAGCATCGCTGACCTACTAACCAGAATCAAAATTCCTGTAGAAGATTGTGATAAACAGACACCATCCCTATTCGACGTAGCAAATTTTGTGCTCGGTACAAATCTTCATAAGGGTGACGAGACGGTGGCATTTAGGTCGTCTAGATGGGAGAATTATCCCTTGACGTACGAGCGGATAAAATATGCTGCCCTCCATGCCCGTGTGAGTTTCGAGATAGCTGCAAGGTCCAAAGAGCTTGTTGCGAAGCCGTCTCCCACAGAAAATGAGAACAACAACAACAACAACAACAACAACAACAACAACAACAACAACAACAACAAGAAGAAGAAGAAGAAGAAGGAGAAGAAGAAGAAAAGGCTGCACCAGCAGGAGGGCATTATGGATGGATGAACTATTTCCTCTCTTGCAAAAAAATTATTCCCTCTCGGTGTATATTGATATAGATGGACAATTTCGATGGTATGCATGTCTTTGGAACAGAGTAGTAGCGTGGGTCTGCTTGACTATAAGGAACTATTTATCCGCATATATAGCTTTCTCTGCTACTCCTTCCACTGATCGGTATGCAGTGCATGTGTTCGTAGACATGACAGCTTGTCCATGGAAGTTCAACTACGGCGACCAGCACGTTTCATCTCACGATTCCCACGAGGCCTCTCCAACCCACGACACCACGTCCCCGGATGTGCACCTCACCCCTCTCGGCCGCACCGCCCCTCTGCCTTTGTGTGCATGACATGTGGGCCAGCTAAAATGCAGCGAGCATCAAGTTTCTACCACAGCCACACGCGATTCCCACGACGCCGCTCGAACCCATGACACCACACGTCCCCTGACCTGCGGCTCACCCCTCTTGGCCCGACTGCCCCTCTGCCTTCAAAAGCATTACATGTGGACCAGTCACCTATCGGGTCCACATGTTATTGACTCAAAGGTAGGTGTAGTAAGGCGCTGAAGCTCAGTCCCGACGGCCCTAAGAGGGAAATGTAACTCCTGCGCCAGGGCTTGAGGTGCTACCGCTGCACGAACTCATGCCAAACTCAAGATTTGTTTCTTTACTATACATGCACGCAACGATTTAATGGACATTGTAATCTCAACATGTGATGGGGAGCTCTAAATTTGAATTTGAAACTTATAAAATGAAAAGATCCAAAACAAATAAACTGGGAGAGAGGGAGTATATCGTAGGATGTGTCCCATACAAAATAAGTCCCCTGGTTTTTCACCGCGAAGATGTGGTTAGAAAGGAGCACAGCGTCTTCGTACTCGTACGACAACAAATCGGCCGCAGACAGCATGGTCCGCCTTTGACCGCCAAGTGCAAGGTTCGTGCTATCTTATTCAACTCACCGTGGTTCCATCATACCAATTCATGTGGTGGCCCGTTGCATGGCCGATCCCAATGTTGGACAAAGGTTCTATGGGAACGGTGTCACCGTTGTAAATGTTGTGCAAATTGATGTTGGTACCCTCCCGTACATATGCAAGCCAATCTCCACTCGCACCGAGCCTAACCTGTGAAACAGTGGGCAGCGGGAGAATTAGGAAATGGACATGGAAGTAGTCTTTAGAATGCATTTACTACATGATCAAACTCATCTTACCTGCTCATCAGAGGAAATCCGAGTGCCCCTCAACTTCGACATCTCAAGGGGCGTCAACTTGCAACTACGGCCACGCCGCGCTAGAGAGACCCCCAAGGAAACATCCTCGTGCGTTCCACGGAACATCAAGATGCATTTGTATGAGTATTTTATCTTGTGAGAGAATAGGATGAACGAGGGAAGGCCTCTAGAGATAGAGATGGACAATACTACTACGAATGTGCTGTCCCGTGCGTTGCAATGGATCCAAAGTAGTAGAATAATACTTGTTCACGTGCTTGAAATATAAACACTCTAGTTTTGATATACATGTGTCAGCAGACATGACAGCTTGTCCATGGAAGTTGAACTACGACGACCATCACGTTTCTTGTTTCTACCACTGCCACACCCACACGTGATTCCCAGGACGCCGCTCCAACCCACGGCACGACGTCCCCCGACGTGGACATGGATCCTCTGACATGGCTATCACTGCCTTGCCCTTCCTTTCCTTCGCTGACAGGTGGGACCCACGCTTGTGGGTCCCACATGTCAGTGACAGAACGGTAGGATTGTTCGCGTCAAGGGATCCTCATCCCCCCGACGTGCCCCTGATCCCTCTCGGCCCCACCGCTCCTCTGCCTTTGTGTGCATGACATGCGGGCCAGCTGAACTGCGGCGACCATCAACCTTCTACCACAGACACACCCAATTGGACACGGTTTGCCTGCTCCACTGCTGTGCTCCAATCCGTACTCCCGCACCATCGAATTTTCATCCAGCGGTTGTGACACATTTCGGGGTTGTTTGGTTGTAGGCCTAGGAGTGCCACACTTTGCCATACAATGTTGCCAAACTTGCCTAAGGTTAGTTCTTCAAAATGAGAGCCACAAGTTGGCAAGCCTAAGGGAATCTTGCCACACTTGTTGTGTGTATGTGATGTGGGACCATAGTGTGGCTTGCCTAAGATGTGGCTTGAACCAAACACACACCTAAGTTGGTCAAATTTGGCTAACCTTAGGTGTGGCAAGCTTTGGCAAACTTAGTCTCAAACCAAACAACCCCGGTCCCGGGCATCAATCTCAGCTGGAGTACTTCTGTACTACAGGTAGTACCCGTTGGTGTGGCCATCTACGCCTCGTAACGCCCCGACGCCCAGCTGTGGCACCCTCGCCACGGCCATGCCACCACCGGACGGTTCATCTCGAAAGAGTGAGTCACGAACCATGCCACCACCATGAGAATGACATGTGGGCCAGCCGCATTTAAGGTTTGCATGTCATTGACTCATAGGCCGGGCACTAAGCCACTGAAGTTCGGTCCCGTGGGCCCCGAGAGGGAAATGTAACTCCTGCGGCAGGCCTTGTGGTGCTCCCGCAGTACGAGCTCGTGCGAAAACTGGAATTTGTTTCTTACTACTACCAACTAGTACTAGTAAGGTACACATGCATTGCATGCATGAGATTCTGGTGGTTTGTGCATTATGCCTCTACATGTGGAGTTTTCTAGATTCTACATGTGTCAAAATCTGGTGTAATGTAGATCATATCCAACGAGCCCCACGTAAGGTTATGCAAGTTTGATTAACTTAGTTGAGTGTTTGGTTCAAGACACACCTTAGGCAGGCCACAATAAGGCCCCACATGACATACACAAAAAAAATGTGGCAAGATTCCCTTAGGCTTGCCAACTTGTGGCTCTCATTTTGAATAACTAATAACTTTGCCTAAGCTTAGTTGTGGCAAAGTTAGTCATGAATTAAGTTCAACCATGGAGTCATCTAGATTATACATGTGGCAGAATCTGGTGGATGATATCCAACGGCCAGTAGTGCTCGGATTTGCCATCTTTGTACCGTCGGATTGGCTTCATCCAACGACCAACTTTCAAAGTTTTTCACACACTATATAGGGGGTATAGATATAGATGTGTCGGTCCATTGCAATGGATCCAAAGTATATCTATTTAGTGGAGTGCACTCTAAACACATTATCTATTAATTTTTCTCTAACCTTTCGTAGCCATGCAACCAAGCCACATAAGCTTCATGGGTGCCCCCACATCATATTATTCATACTACGTTGATTGAAAAAAAGATAAATCACCCAAAACAAGATCTTCCCATTTTTTGTTCCTACGATGTTGTGCCGTGCACGTAACTACTAGTTGTATAGGTAGTACTAGTAATATAGTATTAGGAGTACAAACTTGGTACTAGTAAGAGTAGTACTAGTATGGAATGCTCCTACTCTATCAACGAGCCCCATCTGACCCCAAATTTCTTGGCTTCCATGCTACAGCTAGATCTTCCCCTCGTTTCTGTTTTCCAACCCGGCGGCGGGCGGGGTGTCAGTTTGCTCAACGGCGGTCCCACATGAAAGTGAAAATGCTAGGCAGCACGCCTTCCCTAAGCTATGTGTCGTGCCGGACGGGCCGTGGGGTACTCCTGATTCTCGGGCGTGTGGGGGTGCGACGCGAACGCGGCAGGCCTTTTCCTTTTACTAGCAATGTGCCCGTGCGTTGCGACGGATCCAAAGTAGTAGAATAGTAGTATTTGTTCACAAACTTGAAAGAAATCACTCTTGTTTTGATATACTCCTAATATATTACTCCCTTCGTACATAAATATTTGTCTTTTTAGAGATTTCAAATGGACTATCACATACGGATTATATAGACATATTCTAGTGTTTCTAGCAAGATGCCCGCTTGTTGCACGAAGTTGATGGAAAAGGTAAGCACAACTTATAAATTGACGGATGGAGTACTAGTTATAGTGATGCATATAATTAAGCAAAGGGATTGCACATGTCGATATTGACTGGAACGAGAATGCAACAACACAATAAGAATTAAGGCCACGATGATGCAATCGTAGTGGTGGTTACATAAGGCAAGAAGAAAGATGGATCCATGAACGTACGACCTCCTCCTCCTCAACTTAGTGCGCTGGGCCACCGACCGGCGGCTAAGGAGCGGCAGCTTTTGTGGCGAGGTTGAGGTGCTTCTCAACAAAGGCATCCAAGGCTTCCAGCCGGTTGAGGAAGGCCAGCGTCGTAGTGTCCTCACTTGTCTTGTAGATACCTATGTACACGATTTGCTTGTACACGTGCATGTTTCGGTCGACGAATTCTTGCAGGGCGAGGCACCTCGCGGTGAGCGTGACCTCTAGGTGGACATTGTTCGTGGCTTCAGCGGGTAGTCGAAGAGCCACCAGTGGTTGAAAGAGGTTTCGGCCATGGAGGCCGATTAGGGTGGCAGGCAATGAGGAGCCCGGGCGCGCGGGCTGGAGGAGTATGACGATGTCGTCCGCGAGCTTCTTGAGGACGGTGAACTTGTTGCTGGTGGCAACGGTCATCTGGTCCAACTGAGAGTCATAGTTGGCGTCGACAGCGGCCATCCACCAGCCGGTCTCCAACACCGTCTGGAGATGATCCTCAGCGCCATGCCGCAGGCCGGCGTCGTGGACCATCTGGCACAGCCGTTGACCACTCACGCGCATCGCCGCCATGGGTCTGGAGTGAGCTCTTTTGCGCTTAGGTAAATGCTTAGGTGCGTACGATGTGGTAGATGCATTGGAATGGAGGGGCGCCTTTATATGAGGGCGATGAGGGCAAACAGCGTTGCATTCACATCATGCAACCTCTTTTCCCGGACCTCCTCCCATTACTTCCCTCATGCATTAATTGAAGGAGGATGCATTGGCCGTTCAACATTTCGGGAACCGCTACTCCGTCCCTTGTCTGCATTAAAGCCGTATCGAGAACTGCGCCGCCCGCTGTCAAATCGAATACTCCCTCCATCTAGGTGAGTATTAAGTCATCTTACGAAAACTAAATAGTAAACACATAGGCGTGGTGCATTAACTTTCACGTTGTTTCTTATTTTTTGACATAAATAGAGGAATCAACCAATAAGAGATGTGGGTTTTGTATGCTTCTAATGACTTGAGACTATCAAACATGACATGCAGTGGTTAGTTTGTTGCACGCAATGATATAAATTAGGGAGTACCTAGAACTCATCTAGATGAGATACAACCCATGTCAGCACACACGCATCTTATAACATCACATCCAGTGGCTATAAAAGATGAATGGGACCAAATTATATCTCATCTAGATGAGTTCTAGCAAAACTGTATTAATAATACTTAGTACTCCTGCGCCATGTATCATATATTAGTATCATGTAGTACTTTATTTATTGCGATGTATGACACATAGTACTCAACTCTCTCTCTCTCTCTTCCTTCATTTAATACTATGACACCTCATCAAAATTGCTAAGGCTAGTAGCATTACAACCAGCCTTAGCAAATACTAAACATTAAGTTCTCTCGTTTTCCTCTCCACCTTGGTCACCTAGACTGAGCGAGTATACTACGTGGGCTTTTCCTGCGCTGTAGGCGGGGCAGTTCCGCCTAGTCGGTTCGACAGAGACGCGAGAAGATGAGGGAGTAGGCTGCTGCAAACGTAGGGCTGTGTGATTTGACAGCGAGTTACTGCTGGACAGGTGGGGCCCCGTGATTTGACTTGCCATTATCATTTTAACTGTGGCGCTACGACCAGCGTGAGTCTCCTGATTCTTGACCACCTCCATACAGGTGCCTCTCCCAATGCTCCACCTTGTAGTAGAGGCTGGCTCTTTCATGAGATCCCACTTCTCCACTTTTTCCTTGCCTCTCTTTCCTCCACATATGCAAAAATGCCATGTAAAGCGCACTATTGTACTTATTTGCTCCTACAGGTGCTAAGCTTGCCACATAGTCATAAAGTCTGATGTGGCAAGTTAATCAAGAAGACAGAGACTAGTTTGGTGACCCAAGGAAGACAATTTTGAGTCTATAGATTAAATGAAGCAAACTTAGCAACAAGAAACTAATAAGCACACCATTTCATTGGAAGAGGTCACTCCTTGGCAAATGCAATAAATACTAGTACTCCATGTGTCCCATAATATAAGAACATTTTTGGCACTAAACTAATGTCAAAAATGTTCTTATATTATAGGACGGAGGGAGTACGAAGAAAGAGATAGAGAGAAGTAAAAAAATACACTTATAGCCAACCTTATAGCTAACCTTGTTGTAGTATGAGTGACTAAGTGATGACTATGTATGACATGCCAACATCAGATAGCCTAACGCACCGTGTTAAATCTCCAAGGGCGCGACCGCGCGAACGACGCGACAGTCGTAGTAGGCGCGACCATGATATGGGCTGCTGGCAGCCCTTGCATATGAGATCAAACATTCGCATGGTAAGTTGCTGAAAATTTGCAGAATAACCCACCTGGATAGGATATTCACCCATAGGTCTAGAATCACGCCATGCAACCGTTCGATCTCAGATCCAAGGGCTCTCGGAAGCCCGTATAATAGGAGAATGGAAAGCCACTACCCTGTCGTTCGCACGCTGGCAGTTCGCTCCTACTCGTCCCTGCACGTCCTTTAATACTACGGCGGTTCGGTCCTAGTCGTCCCATCCTTTCACATTATGGCAGTTCCACTAATCCTAACCCTCCTCCCAAATCCATGGCGTCCCAAATCTCCACGATCAGCGGTGAGTACAAGGTTAGAACCATCACCGGCAATGAGTTCGACGTCATCTACACCCATTCTTCCGCGACGGTGAAAGGATGCCTTTCTCGCTTCAGACACATGTTCGAAAACTCAGATGATGAGTGGGTCACCGGGCTAGATGTTGAGTACACCACAGTCCTGGGACGAGAGAAGGATCTAAAGGACGAAGAGAGGAAGAAGCCCATCGTGATCCAGGTTTGCGTGCATGACTTATGCTGGTCTACCACATATGCCATGCCGATGTTGAATGCCTGGATTTTAAGAACTTCCTCGAGAGCAACCAAGTCAAATTCATTACTGTAGACTTTACAAACGATGAAGAAGTCCTGGGTCGGATAGGCCTCGTTGTAGGCAACCCCTTCGACCTCCAGAAGAATTGGCTGCTGCCCTTCGGTGCCCAGCCTTCAATGCTGACCCTGGCAGGAGCCATGGTTCATCCTTCGTACGGTAAACTGGAGAAACCTCCATACACGTTTCATCGTTATGCATGGGAGTGGAATGTACTATATATAGACCACATCCACTATGCTGCAATGGATGGCTAAATTTGTTTCAATATCTACAAGGGTTGGATGAAGAGCAAGAGAAGTATCGGCAAAGAGGAAGAGGGACAAGGACGATGTCGAGGACGTGGACGAGGACTCCGAGTAAGGTGGCAGTGTCGTTGCTCATGGTGGTTCTAATGCAGTGTCTACTGGAGTAGTTGCAAAGTTTAATTTCAGGTGTGCTTAGTTTAATTTGAGGGGTGTGTTGTGCTGAGCCCCCAGCAGAACTATGTTATGTTTCTTCTCGTTATAACTCTTCAGTATGTACATACTAGTATTTCTAACATTTCGTCTTTTAGTTGGTATAGTACTACCACTCGTTTCTTCACATTGCATACGTACAATATATATGGCCAACATCATATAGCCAGCAGTATAGTTGTCAAAGAATTTCAGGGTGCTTAGTTTTGTCAACGAATTCCAGGGTGCTTAGTTTTATTTGAGGGGTGGGTTGGGCACTTGTGCTGGACACCATTATTGTGACAAGCATTTTTAATAGTATTATATGCATAATTTGGCGACGAACGCTCTCGATATGTACCAACTTTTTTTTAATTTCAAGTTTTTCTCCCTGGCGCAATCCATCAATACTAGTATCTCCGTCCTGATTTATTGGTCCCCATATTATTTTGTGCCAAACTTTCACCATAGATTTAACTAAGTAAATAATAATGCATGTTAGCAAAAATTATATTCTTGGATTCGTATATGAACATAGTTTTGACAGATATTATTTTTGGTTACATGCATTAAAATTTTTTAGTTAAATTTAAGGTCAATGTTTTGCACAAAATACTAAAGGGACTAATAAACTAGGACGGGGGTAGTACTACTGTACAAAAGTGGAGTATATACATTTTTTAAAAGGCTAGAGGGCGGGGCAGTCTAGCTCGGTCGGTTTCACGAGAGGCGAGGGCCTTTGTGATTTGACGGCTCATTACTGCTGTCAAATCGAATAGTACTGTGCTGCCCGCTGCACGCCCGATGCCTTCATTAAACCCCTCCGTTAAACCCGCATGCAAACTGAGAATCCTACTCCGGCCACACGTCCGTTCATGAGCGGGCCGAAATTAAACGCAACACCGGCCGAGCTCCTCCCGCTCGCCCTCAGTTTAAACGAGGCCTGACGTCGGCCAAGCTCCTACCATCCTCCCTCTATTTACAGAAGGCCAGACAGACAGCGGGCAAGAATCGCACCCCTCCGCCGCTCCCCCATCTCCTCCTTCACCATTTTCTCCACTCTTCCGATCGCTTCCGATGAGCCGTTCTCCGGCATATTACCCGGCTGGGTGGCCCGCTGAGCCCTCTGGATACGGGCGAGTCCGCTCGGTGCTTCACCAACCTCGCTTGGCCCGACGGAGCCAGTTGCCGCCCCAAGCAGGCGCGTGGTTCAGGAATTCGCTGCTCCAGTTCAGCTCGATGAGGAGTGGCAAGTTGCTCCACGCCGGCACGGCGGCGAGCATGCCGGTACGGGCGTCGTCGCTGCCGCGTCGTACCACACCACCAGTTTCTGCGGTGGCCACGCCTCCCGTGTCTGTGGGCGCGCCTCCCGTGCCTACGGCGGCGCCATGTAGGCAGAGACAGAAGACGGGTGCGTGGAGAGCGACGAGTCGGTGGCCAGCTTCTCCGTGTCCGCCGCCATCATCAAGGAGAAGTAGAACACGGGAGTCCGCCGCCACTTGGGCCCCATGAAGGCCACCGCTGAGGCGACGACTATGCATTCAGATGGTTTCTTTGCTGCTTCGTCTCTTCCGAGGACCTTCGTCGACCCCGCAAGTGTCTGACGGACATGAGGAAGACAAAGGGATCCGCGGGCGGCCATTTAGATTATGTACTCCCTCTGCATCTGGCGAGAATTATTTGTTCTAAGAATGGATAAATTGTATGTATCTATAACTAAAATAAGTCTAGATACATCCATTCCTAGGACAATTATTTTCGGACGGAGGGAGTATTAATTATACAAGAGAGCTGGATTGATGTAATGAAATCCATCATGTTTATATGAAGATCCGTCTTTTTATACGAAATCCTTCATGCTTATATGAAATCAGTCCGTGTTTGCACGAATTTCATCTGGTCGGTTAGAGTAGTAAAAATGTATGCCGCTGGCATTTGATGTCGTCCTCCGCGGAAGGAAGCGGGAGGAAATTTGCCGGCTGCCGTTGGAGATGCTCTTTATGCTGGAAATAATAGAGTGACATCCAATCCATTTGAGTTAATTTCCTGTATGATTGTCCCTCTATAAGAAGTTAATTGCATGTACAGTGTACACGTGATTTGCAGGGTGGCTACAGCTTCGTACAGAAAGTTAAAAAGAAACAAGTCCACCCTTAATCTTGTATTCTAAGTACTCTGTGGGTTCCACTGTCAGCACAGTAGCGAAAGAAGTATATATTAAATAAGTAATATATAATATAAAAATCTAAAGTTAAAAGACATAATCCGAACTCACGTCATCGCGTTGCGAGCATCCGGCGCTAACCAGTCCAGCACATTTTTGTTGTAGACCATGCAAGAGATATATCTCCATATCTTCTCTTATACTCCAATCGTTCCTAAATATTTGTCTTTCTCAGATTTCAAATGGACTACCACATACGGATGTGTATGTAGACATATTTTAGAGTGTAGATTCACTCATTTTGGTCCGTATGTCTTTTCAGGAAGGGGTCAGATTTGTCCTTGATTTATTTATGAGGTATCCAGATGGCACTGCACCGCCAAGAAAAGAGGGTAACATCAAAATTATGGACTACTTTTTTGAGTATGTTGGTAAGGTCCGGTCATAGTCACTTGTTGAAATCTCTAAAAAGACAAATACTCCCTCCGTCCGGAAATACTTGTCATCAAAATGGATAAAAGGAACTGTATCTGGATGTATTTTAGTTTTAGATACATATCTTTTTATCCATTTTGATGACAAGTATTTTCGAACAGAGGGATTATTTAGGAACTGAGGGAGTAGAAAACAGAGTTGGTGATGATGGTGTGCGTGCCATCCTGCAATATAGGCCGTCGGATTTATATCTAACGGATAGGAAGGAAACTATGGCAATTTCGCAAAAATATACCCACACGTCTCTCCATGTTCGCAAATAAGGCCTTCCCTCGTGCAGCCTTTTCTCTCACAAGATAAACTACTCATAGAAATGCATCTTGATGTTCCGTGCAACGCACGGGCAGCTAGCTAATTTCTTTTAAAATAGTTGCTACGATAATTGGGTTAAAGTGATATATTTTATGTGTGCCCCGAATGATTTCAGATTCACTAGTAGTAACAAGGAAAAGGTTGCCTTGTTAATTAGCAGAAAACAGGGTGAAAACTATCACATGAGGCGGGTAAAAACAAGGCACACTGGGTTCAGCGTCATCATCACTACAGGTACGCGCGCGCGCGAGTAGTCTACCTATCGAGGGGGCTACGAAGAGAGGCACCAAGACACAATGTTTGAGAGAGAAACCAATTGACAGATTATGGTCAGATCGAGTTGCCACCCTTATGCTGTCATTGTTGGGGGGGAGGGAGAGAAAGACGTATCGAGAGTGTGCGCGGTAGGCACAGAGGCACAACTAGCGTGCGTGTGTGTGTGTGTGTGTGTGTGTTTGAAAGAGGAGTAGATAGATTATTATCAAGATCGATGTGCCACCCTACTCCTTCGGTGCCTGGTAGTGTGTGTGTGTGTGTGTTTGAGAGAGAAGCCAGTCGATAGATTAGTATCAAGATCGAGGTGTCACCCTACTCCTTCGGTGTTGGGAAGTGTGGGTGTGTGGGTGTGTGGGGGGGGGGGGGGGCAGTGACAGTCACATATCTCTACTCTTATAAAAAAACAGAGTTGGTGATGATGGTGTTCCTGCCATCCTGCAATATAGGCCATCCGATTTATATGCGACGGATAGGAAGGAAACTATGGCAATTTTGCAAAAAGATACCCACACCCCTCTCCGCATTTGCAAATAAGGCATTCCCTCGTTCATCCTTTTCTCCCACAAGATTAACTTCTCATACAAATGCATCTTGATGTTCCGTGCAACGCATGGGCATCTGGCTAGTAGGGAGAAGGAGTTTGTGTGACACATATCTAGCTATATTAAGGGATAGGTAGATAGCATTTGTGCGAGGCATACTTAAAACCTCACGAAGATAAACAAACGGTGTGTGTGCATGCAAGTGCCGGAAAAAATGAAGCGAGAAACAATGTGCGCGTGTGCGTGCGCGTGTGTGTGTTTGTGTGTGTGTGTGTGTATGTGTGTGTGTGTGTGTGTGTGAGAGAGAGAGAGAGAGAGAGAGAGAGAGAGAAAATCTCAAAACAAAAGGTGCTCTGTTGGAATCCCATTGTATGTATTCATATGGTTCCGGAACTCAAGTTAACCTTAGGCATATGTGTGAGAGACATTATTATACTTTGGGACATTAGTGGCTGTGGGTGGGCAGAATTAAAGGGGTAGGCATATTAGACAGAGAGAGCGTGTCTGTTTCTGTGTGAGAGACTTGTAGGAAGGGGTAGAAAGACGAATTTAACCCTGGCGGAGGGAGAGAAATACACGAAGTGCGCGTGTGTGATTCTGATGCCCACAGGGAAATGAGATATGTATGTGTGTGAGAGAGATTGCACGATTCATTCATGTATCACTATCTAGCGATCATGGACGTGCATCGCTTGAACATAAGTCAATATCTACTTCGTATCGTGGCCAAAGGTACAATATCGATTCAACGCTATAATGATTGGACACTCACATATCACATTTTTTATTTAAATAAATCTTTTCAGTTGTGCATGCCAAAGTTACAGTGATGTTTCCTTAAACAACCAATGTAGCTCTCATGTACATGCACCATTGTTACTCTTTCATTCAAATTCATTAGTCTTGGATGATTTAAGTTTCTATTTTGAAGTAATATATGTAATATTCATATATGAATTCAACGGGTACGCAATTTATGAAATGGAGACTATGTAATCATATGAGGTAACACTTTTAAGTAGCGGACTACAATATCCATTTCTTTTTGTGCGCCTCTACACTAACATGTCAATGCATTATGTTTAAAGTAAATAATCAATGGCACTAAATTGTCTATTTACATGAGAAATACATAGGCTGAGCATTTGATCCCTTTTTGTTAACGTGCCACTACACCCGTACGACTGGCCGCGCCCGTGTGAACGTCCAAGTTATCGGCGCATCATCCCGAGTTACTGTCTTTTTTTCTGGGGTGGACTTCACACCAATTATTAACTGCTGACGCGTGCCCCGTGTACACAGTCTAGCCTGACCTTCCCGCTAGCACGGTCCAAAATTAGTTGAAACTGGATACGAATGATCCCGCGGGCGGCAAAATCTCCCGCCTCCTTCTAAAATTTCCACCACCTTTGTCTTTAGCATGCGAAATTCCCCTTTTGTCCTTGGTGCACAGAGACCAACAATTACAATACCGCCCTCATCTACATGATAGGTCGGGGCTGCTTTGGTAACTTCCGATTCCCCCCACTACACGGCACCCCCATTTCCTCTCCCCCTCCCGCAAAAACGACTAACTCCACAGCACGAGAGCATCTTACATCACGCCGTCCGTACTTCATCGCCCTTTCTCCCCTCCCCTCTCGAAACCCTAGACTGCTCATCCACCAGCGTACCATAGCCCATTCACTGCCAGCGGCGTCCACCTCACCGGATTTGCTTCTGCGGCCGCATCTACCCCTCCCACCTCCCCTAGAAACAAGTAGACTGCTCATCCACCACTGTACCATAGCCCATTCAGTGTCGGCCTTGTCCACGGTGCCGGATCTGCTTCGCCGGTACTCTCATCGACCGTTGTGCATCTGCAGCGGCTCATTCGTACTCCCCATCGGAGACGCTTTGTCCACACCCCTCGGAGCCGCCCCACCGACGCCCCCGTCGACGGCCTCTGATCCTCTTCGCCGACACCTTCCTCAACCCTACCGGAGCTGCTTCGCCGACACCTTCCTCAACCCTACCGGAGCCGCTTTGCCGATACCATCATCAACCCTATCGGAGTAGCTTCGCCTATACCATTCTCAACCCTACGGGGGCCGCTTTGCCAACTCACAAGTCCACGGCCTCAGATCCGCTTCCTCGCACCCTCATCCAACCTACTGGAGCAGCTTCTGACGCCCCGTCCATGGCTGCAGATCCCCATCGTCGACACCATCCTTAACCCAACCACTGGAGCAGCTTCTGGCGCCCCGTCCATGGCCGCAGATCCGCGTCGTCGACACCATCCTTAACCCAACCACCGGAGCAGCTTCACCTATGCCCTCGTCCACGACCGCAGATCTGCTTTGCCCACACCATAGTCCACCCTACCGGAGCCGCTCCACAAACACCCTACTCGACGGTTCTAGATCTCCTTACAGGACCCTGACAGCCAGCGCAGCGTCATCACCCTTCACATTTCTAACCTGATTGCCACCGTCTGGAGAGATGCCAAGCACCCGCCACGGCCTAGGTACTTGTCACCTTTAAACCCGTCCAGCATCACCTGCCCGATGTACTTCGAATATACGAACCGGTCGTTGTTACCTGTTATGCAGCTGGCAAAAACTACAAGGATGATGTTTCTTATGGATCTAACAACTTGGCCAACCAAGATCCTGGACTGAGGCATTGCTATGATCTTGTGTGTGTCTCTCTCTCTTGTATTGTTCTGTGCCTTCCATCGTGCTTTGCTAGGATTTTCGACCAGTAATCCCTTTGTGCAGACAATGATTTCTACTATTGGCTGCTAAATTAGATATGTAGATGTCATACATGATACTACCTCATACCTCCGTTTCTAAATATAAGTCATTCTAGAGATTCCACTATAGGCTACATACGGAGCAAAATGAGTGAATCTACATTCGAAAATGCATCTATATACATCTGTATGTGGTCCATATTGGAATCTCTACAAAGACATATATTTAGGAACAGGGGCAGTACATTACACAAAATCGTAGGTGGCATGTAGGAATTCCAGTGCACTACTTTAGGCTCCCTTAGAGTGCCTGCTAGTCCAGCATACAGAGTCATGGCTAGTTTATGATACGCACACTCGTTAATTGGTGGTTTAAATATGTGCAAGGGATATGCAATGTAGTATCATGTAGAGATGTCTGAAATTAGCCGTGTCAACTTGCAGATAGGGTTACACAATAAAAAGTACAAGATGTATGTGGCAATTTCATGCAACATCGCAGAAAAAGGAGAGGCAGCGGTGAGCCTATACAGTGTGCTATGGTACGTCACTCCTCCATTGCAATCATCGTGACATGTTATTTGTATGTCAGTTCTATTAGCCAAGTTTCTTAGGGACAATTATTACGAGTTATCCTAAGAAACTAAGCACATGTGAATATAAGCTCCATGTAATAAGCCAACCAGTTCTTTTCATTGCGTATTCAGATTATCTTTGGTATGATCAGTGGAAAGTCTAGATTGCATTATATTTTTTTCATTTTGCTGCCCATATGAAAATTAATTTGACTTGCAAACATCACAAATTAGACCCAGTGCAGTAATTAATATGATAGGAAAACAGACCTTCACTATTTGCTCAAAATGCAAATACGAAGATACCATCTACTTGGCACAATCTACTTTGGTCAATGTTTTCCATAGAGATCCCATTGCCTAATTTAAACGAAGAACACATGACCCACATTTAAATGAAGAACAATTATTTGTTGAAATTCGATGGTCCAAGTGGCTGGTTATTATCATATAGCAGCACCACCTGAAAGCATCATATAGCAGCAGTAGCTCATAGCAACTCATCATACAGCAGCAGCAGTCTACAATTCATAGTATACCGGCAGCAGCTCATAGCAATTCATCATATAGCAGCAGGAGGAGCAGCTCGTAGCAATTCATCATATAGCAGCAGCAAGAGCAACTCATAGCAATTCATCATATAACAGTAGCAGGAGCAGCTCATAGCAATTCATCATATAGCAGCAGCAGGAGCAGCTTATAGCAACTCATCATATAGCAGCAGCAGCAGCTCATAGCAATTCATCATATAGCAGCAGCAGCAGCTCATAGCAATTCATCATATAGCAGCAGCTCATAGCAATTCATCATATAGCAGCAGCAGGAGCAACTCATAGCAATGCATCATATAGCGGCAGCAGAAGCAGCTCATAGCAATTCATCGTATAGTGGATCAGAATGAAAATTTGGCAAAAAATCAAGAGAGATCCTCACCTTGTTGGATGAGCTCATCCTTCAACATCACCTCAAGGCCATGGCCTGGGAGGAGGGGAGGGGGAATAAGGTGCCTTCTGCCGCAGTGTGGCATCAGCCGTAGTTATGCAGCACCCGCTGGAGTAGTGTGTTGGATGAACCACAGTGGAGCAGCTGCTGGAGACCATGAGAATGAGGGGCCGTGCTAGAGGGAGGAGCAGCCAGGGAGATTTGCCCCTACCCGCCGGCCATGTAGCCTAGCTGGACATAGCATTGTCGAGGGCCAGGCCAGATGGGACCAGTGGTGACGGCTCGCTGGAGGAACCCTAGTGCTGTAGGCACGGGATCGAGGTAGAGGGAAAGGGGAGAGGAGATGCAAGCGGGTAGGGCAATGAACGCTTGCATGTTTGTTTTTACTTGAGGGTCAGGTGTGACACGGGCGTGAGCAGTTGCATTTTGAGTGTAATATAGGTAGGCAATAGAGTCATTTCACTATTCCCCTTCCCTTCAATTTTTAGTAAGGTTCTACCCGAAACACCCCCCCTCCAAAGCGAAATTAGTTAAGCCCAAGCCCATAACTCAAAAATGACTTCTTTACATCTTTTATGGCTTATTTTGACAATAAGCCCTGAAAAGGAAGAATCGAACTGGCCCTTAACTTGCATTTCAATTGTGCGTGCAATGATGAATCACTCCTGCCTGCTATCTGTACATTTAGGCATCATCATACATGGCATAACCTAATACATGTGCATTCCATTGTAGAATCTGGAATATGCAATGTTTATGTTAGTTCATACGTTGCACATGATGTTTAAATTTCCCTTAAATCTGGTCAGTCAAGTGATGGTCTTTAAGCCTCCTTCTTTGCTTCTTTTCTTGATATGTAAGATTTATTCACACATCTGTTCAATTGCTTGTTTGCATTAGCCAACGATACTAGGACTGTTTGCTTTGATTACTTGTTGTTCTTGACCTAACACTCTAACAGAGCTTGTCAACGATTTAAACACTAAGGGCTGCTGTAGTGAAGCCTTGTCTAACTCATAGGTGACCTAAAGATTTGGCTGTACACTAAAGTAGGCCCTCCAAGAGTACCTAGAGATCCAGTTCGAAGGTATGCCTAGTTTTTACATAATGCAGACATAGTAAATGCTCATTTCATTGTGTGCAAGTGCAAGAGATGCGGCATGTTTCATTATGTGGTGTTGTTTTGTTATAATCTCATCCTTTTTTCTCATAGACTGGAAAGTATGCATATTTATCTTCCAAGGAGACGAGTAACTAGTTTGTGTCACCTTGCGGAGGGGGTGCAATGAAGATAAGATTGAGGATTTCCAAGTACAAGATGTTAGGAAGGAGCCTTGCAAGAGAAGTAGGAGCTGCACTGATAGAGGCAAAGGTGTCCCGTCTTTTGATGAGATGATGGATATCGCTTTGGTGGAAGTCGACTTTGACGATCCGACTACGAATGTGCGAGGACGTCGCGCCTTAGCAATCGCTAAACCAACTCCGAGAGGTTGTTGACCACGCCGGAGCACGATCAACCTGACCACGAGGGTCTGTTTCCTGCGAGCAAACGAAGAACAAGCAAGAAACTAAGATTGCAATCTGGATATTGCGAATATAAGATGAAAACTTTATTGATCAAGGTGGGGTTCTGTGACGTCTTTGTCTGGTCGTTGAACACAAACGAAGTACGCGAAGTTGCAGCTATGGCGAACTTTAATCTAAACAAAACCCAAAGTCTAAACGACGCCCTAAGGGCTGTATATATGGAGGAAGAGGGGGGAATTTCGTGTCCCTTGGTGGAGGGGTCCGAAATCAACCCCATCTCTTGTTTCCCCACACATACAGACTCTAAAAATAGCCTATACTTATGTATTTCGAAATTACATGGGCCTGGCCCAATAATAAAGTGACGCAACACCTAGAATAGCCTCGGGACAAAAGTTATGAAGTGGCATCTTGTATATTTCGTCCAAGGCTTCATGCACCCATTATGGTGGCTTCAAAGTCCTCAAATCATCACTTGTAACTCCGTTCTTCTTCCCCTTGCGCATGCCATCATCTCCAAGCTTGTTCTTGCTCCAATGTTCATCCTTCTCCAAGCTAGGCCCTTCATTTGTAAGCAAAACAAATATATCCAATTTAGGCAGCATCATATTCTCATGAACATTAGAATCATTACCAAGAAACGAAAGTACCTGGTAATTTAGTTGGCGTGCGCGAGCTCTAGTAATTGGTCCAGTATGTATAGCAGCAGGGGCTGTGGGTGTAACAATGGTATTGATGTCCTCATCAGCCTCCCCTTCTTGAAATGAAGTCGTCCTCGACGGAAGTTCATCTTCCTCACCCAAATAAGGCTTCAAATCTGCAATGTTAAAAGTGGGACTAACCCCAAAATCTGCAGGCAGCTCAAGTTTATATGTATTCTCATTTATTTTCTCCAACACCTTAAAGGGACCATCAGCACGTGGCATTAGCTTTGATTTGTGCAAATTAGGAAATCTATCCTTACGCAAATGTAACCAAACAAGATCTCCAGGTGCAAACACAACATGTTTTCTACCCTTATCTCCATCAAGTTTATATTTAGCATTCATACGCTCAATGTTTTCCTTAGTTAACTCATGCATTTTTAAAATCAATTCAACACGTTCTTTAGCATCAAAATTAACCTTCTCCGAAGATGGAAGAGGCAACAAATCAATAGGTGCACGAGGTAGGAAACCATACACAACTTCAAAAGGGCACATCTTAGTAGTAGAATGCAATGAACGTTTATAAGCAAATTCAATATGAGGCAAGCATTCCTCCCACATTTTCTTATTATTCTTCAAAACAGCCCTAAGCATAGTAGACAATGTTATATTGACTACTTCAGTTTGTCCATCAGTTTGGGGGTGACAAGTAGTCCTAAAAAGCAGTTTAGTCCCCAACTTAGCCCATAAACATCTCCAAAAGTGGCTAAGAAATTTAGTATCATGATCTAAAACAATAGTATTTGGCACACCATGCAAGCGAATAATTTCACGAAAGAACAAATCAGCAACATGTCACGCCCAATATGCGATACTATCCTAAAGAGACTCGAAGGTCCCACCAAGGATAGAACCGCATATTGATACGCTTTTGCAAGGTGGATATCATTACATCAACATTACATAATAGATGGGGATACATACAAGAGGCATACAATGCCACACGAATACACATCATCTTACATAAGAGCACCATCCGACTATGGATGAAACACAAACAGAAACTCAAACGACATCCACCCTGCTAGCCCAGGCTGCCGACCTGGAACCTATCCCCTGATCGAAGAAGAAGCAGAAGAAGAACTCCAAAACAAGTAAACATTGCTCTCGCGTCATGATCATCGCATAAACCTGTACCTGCAACTGTTGTTGTAGTAATCTGTGAGCCACAAGGACTCAGCAATCCCATTACCATGGGTATCAAGACTAGCAAAGCATAATGGGAAAGGAAGGGGGTAAAGTGGTGAGGTTGCAGTAGCGACTAAGCATATATGGTGGCTAACATACGCAAATAAGAGCGATAAGAGAACAAACGGAATGGTCGTGAAGCTAGCAATGATCAAGAAGTGATCCTGAACTCCTACTTACTCAAACATAACCCAAAACAGTGTTCACTTCCTGGACTCCGCCGAAAATAGACCATCACGGCTACACACACGGTTGATGCGTTTTAAATAAGTCAAGTGTCAAGTTATCTACAACCGGACATTAACAAATTCCCATCTACCACATAACCGCGGGCATGGCTCTCGAAGTTTATACTCTGCAGGGGTGTCCCAACTTAGCCCATGATAAGCTCTCACGATCAACAAAGGATATACCTTCTCCCAGGAAGACCCGATCAGTCTCGGAATCCCGGTTTACAAGACATTTCGACAATGGTAAAACAAGACCAGCAAAGCCGCCCGAATGTGCCGACAAATCCTGATAGGAGCAGCACATATCTCTTTCTCAGGGCACACCAAATTGTCCAAACTTCTGGTAGGCCATCCCAGAGTTGCCCCTGGTGGCCACCGGTGGCTGATAGGTTGGACCAACACTCACGACGAGCACTGGCCCGGGGGGGGGGGGTAAATAAAGATGACCCTCGGGCTCCGAAAACCCAAGGGAAAAAAGGCTAGGTGAGGCAAATGGTAAAACCAAGGTTGGGCCTTGCTAGAGGAGTTTTATTCAAAGCGAACTGTCAAGGGGGTCCCATAAATCACCCAACCGTGTAAGGAACGCAAAATCCGGGAAGATAACACCGGTATGACGGAAACTAGGGCGGCAAGAGTGGAACAAAACACCAGTCATAAGGCCGAGTCTTCCACCCTTTACCAAGTATATAGATGCATTAATTAAATAAGAGATATTGTGATACCCAACATAATCCTGTCCACCATGGAGCAATCTTCAACTTCACCTGCAACTAACAATGCTATAAGACGGGCTGAGCAAAGCAGTAACATAGCCAAACAACAGTTTGCTAGGAAGGGTGAAAAGGTTAGAGGCTGACATGGCAATTTGGGAGGCTTGATAAGCAAGAGATAGGTAGCGCAACATAGCGATAGAATGAAGCAACTAGCATAGCAATAATAGTAGCGAGATCCAGGGTGACGGTCATCTTGCCTGAAATCCCGCTAGGAAGAAGAACGAGTCCATGAAGAAGACGAACGTGAGTAGTCGAACGAATCCTCACAATCGCAACAATATCAGAACTAAGAAGCAACACCGGAAAGAAACAAACAACATTGTAAATGCCCAAGCATAAACATGGCATGATGCACAAACAAATATGATGCATGTCCGGTTTAATGAGGCATGGCATGGCAAAGTGCAACAAACAATACTACAAGTTAAGTGGAGCTCAATATGCAACGAGTTGCATATTAAGAAAACACCACATCAATTTATTTAGTTCTCTCTTGTTTATGTAGCCAACAATATTAAATGTTGTTAAACATGACAAGAGGTGAAGCATAATTAAACTACCTGTCTAGGCAAGTTTAAATGAGGCCGGGACAATAAACAACAATTCCGGAAAATCCTCATATGCATCTTTTGGGATTGGTACTGTTCTGCCCTAAAACATATTTTAATGTTGTTAAACAGGAAAATAAAGTGCACCATGTTAAACTAGGCATTTTTCCACCCCATTTACATATAAAGTTTATTTAAAATGGAGCAACGGTTATTTAGTTATGAAATAAATGATTTGAACATGGAATTTTAGCAAATTAATGCAAACAGCAAGTTTAAACATTTTAAACATGGATGAAAGTGGCATAATGTGAAACTAGATGCAATTCTAATCATTTAACATATATGACATGTTTAATTTGGATGCCTGGACAATTACTTATTAACACTTTAATATGATGGCATTTTTCTGTAATTATGCATGCACATGATATTTAGAAATTCGTCCAGGAAAAAAAACATCCACGGGCTGAAACTGGTGCATGCTGGGCTGAACAGAGAGGAGGGGCTGCTCACATCGGGCCTACAGGCCGGCCGGGGGGATGTAGAGGCGCTGGGCCTTGGCGCAAAGAGTGGCCCCGACGGGGTCAAACGAGGCAGTGGCTTGGGCGGAGTCAACGGGCGCGTGTCAGCGTTCTGGGAATGGGGGTCCCCAGACTTGCCTGCCTGTGGCCTGCGGCGTGGCTCAAAGGGGGCCCGACGCGCCCATCGTCATCAACACAAGCTCAAGACCCTCGCAAGGGGCCAAGCCTCGCGGGGCGGACAACAAGGAGCTTCCTCAGGCACGGCCTCGTCAGGCTGGCTCATGAGGAGGCGGAGAGTTCAAGGCAGGGTACCTCGCGAGGTGCCCATGACGCAAGCCATGACGACCAAGGGCGCCAGTCGGGCGCCAGCCCGCGCAGTGTCCTCCTTTCCTCTTTGGTGCAAAGGGAGCAAGCGCAGGCGAGAGCATCAAGCAAAGGCATCCATTTCGGTGCAACAAGAACAAGACCAGCCCAACGGCAGGGAAGAAGTCATTGTGGAGCCCAAGCAGGCGTCGCCACGAGAGCCTTTGATAGACGAGGACCAACTTTAGTCAGGATAAGTGTACCCGCTCTTCCCCTTCAAAATGGCCAATTGTTGGCACCCTTCCCGCTCAATATTTGGGAAGAGGCCCAGGGCCTTTGCCTATAAATAGGACTAGCCACCCCCAAGGTAGAGGCATCGAGAATCCAAGAGCCAGAACCAAGTAGCACCAGCCAAGAACAGACCCTCGCGAGGCTGTTCTTCCTTGTATTGTTCATCATCAGCCCAAGAGGCAATCCACCACACCACACACTGGAGTAGGGTATTACACCACAATGGTGGCCTTAACCAGTATAAATCTTGTGTCTCTTGTGTTGTTCTATTTGGTAGTTTAGATCCTAGCGATTCGGCGAGGAGCAAGCCGATAGAGGGTTAATTCTCCGCGCGCACCCCAGTGTTCGAACCTCAAGGGTCTGCCGGAACCCGAAATCTGACATTTGGCGCGCCAGGTAGGGGTGCGCCAGAATTGGCCTTCCGTCGTCTCGTTCTTGTCCGACCATTGCATCCATGTCTGACGCTCGTCGGGCTCGCACCGAGCGCCGAGCCGCCCTCGCTTCCCATGTCGCCCAGACGACTCCCGTCGGCGGGGGCCCTCGTCGTTCCTCGTCACCTGCCGTCAATGCCGCCATCGGCCCAGCGGGGAACGGGCATCAAGCATCATCCCAGCGTTTCCCCGTGGCCTCTTGGGAAGAGACACGCGGCCTCTTCCTCACCCAACCCATCGCACTGGCTCCCTTGGCCGTCGCGGCCCTCCTGGGTGGCTCGCAGGCGCCGCCCTCCAGCCACCACGTCAAGCCATTCGTCCGCCGGGTTGGCACCGCCTCCACGCAGCAGGGGGCTCCCCGGGGCCGGTCGGAGCCATCGGCTAAGCTGACCTTCAGCTCCGAGGACCACCCCACCAACTCGGCCTGCTCGAGCACGCTCCCCATGCTCTACACGCCCACCATCTGCCAGGTGGCCGTCACCAGGACCCTCGTCGACGGTGGCGCGGGCCTCAGCGTGCTCTCAGTTGAGGCCTTCGACCTCCTCTGCATACCCCTGGAGCGGCTGCAACCCAGCTGGCCTTTCTCGTGCGTCGAAGGCGGGTCGTCCAGCTCCTTGGGGCAGATCCGACTCCCGGTAACTTTCGGCACCTACGACAATTGCCGCACGGAGCTGGTCGATTTCGACATCGCCCCCATCGGCCTCCCCTACAATGCCATCCTCGGCTATCCAGCATTGGCCAAATTCATGGCCACGACTCACCCGGCATACAACCTCATGAAGACGCCCGGGAGCAACGGCGTCCTCACTATGCCCGGGGACACCAAAGGCGCGCTGCGAGTGCTCAAGCTCACCCTCAAGACGGCGGCGGCGGCGCGGCCCGCCGACGCAGAAATCTCCAAGCCCAAGGGGGCTGCGCCGACCAAGAAGAAGCAGTTGTTCACCCAAGACAAGGCAGAGACCAAGCAGGTACCTGTCGACGAGGACGGGTCCACCAATGCCACTTTCACCATAGGCGCCAACCTCGAGCCCGAGCAGGAGGAAGCCCTGGTCAAGTTCCTGCGTGCAAACAAGAAGGTGTTCGCCTGGGAGACCGATCAATTGGTGGGGATCCCACGGGGCTTAATCGAGCACCACCTCAACGTGTGTCCCAACGTGCGCCCCGTGAAGCAGAAGGCGAGGAGGCAGTCCACTGAAAAGCAGGCCTTCATTGTCCAGGAGACCCGCAAGCTAGAAGCCGCGGGGTTTATTCGCGAGGTCCGATACCCAGATTGGTTGGCCAACCCCGTGGTTGTGCCAAAGAAGGGAGGGAAGGAACGCATGTGTGTCGACTTCACCAACCTCAACAAAGCATGCCCGCAAGATCCGTTTCCGCTCCTTCGCATCAATCAGATTGTCGATTCCACCGCTGAGTGTGACCTGTTATGCTTCTTGGATGCCTTCTCTGGGTATCACCAGATCAAGATGGCGGTGGAAGATGTGGAGAAGATGGCCTTACCGACCCCGTGTCGGGTGTACTGCTATACATGCATGCCGTTCGGACTGCGCAACACAGGGGCAACCTTTCAGCGGCTCATGCACATCACCTTGGCCCGCAGCTCGGGAAGAATGTGGCGGCTTACGTCGACGACATCGTAGTGAAGTCTCGCGAGGCCAAGACCCTGATACAAGACCTGGAGGAAACCTTCGCAAGCCTCAACGCAGTGAGCCTGCGGCTCAACCTGGAGAAGTGTGTGTTTGGAGTCCCATCGGGCAAGCTCTTGGGCTTCCTTGTGTCCCACCGAGGCATCGAGGCCAACCCAGAAAAGGTCAAGGCAGTCGAAGACATGATCCCACCAAAGACCCTCAGAGAAATGCAGAAGCTCACGGGGTGCGTGAATGCGCTGGGGCGCTTCATCTCCAGGTTAGAAGAGCGAGCGTTGCCTTTCTTTCAGCTAATGAAGAAGGGGCCCTTTGAATGGACTGAAGAAGCCGACAAAGCGTTCCAAGATCTCAAGAGATACTTAACCAGCCCTCTGGTGATGATGGCCCCACGCCCTCAAGATCCCTTGGTACTCTATCTCGCTGCCACTCCTTACTCAGCCAACGCGGCTCTGGTGGCAGTTAGGGAGGAGCATTGGACCAAGGCCACGGCTGCTGCACGTGTCAAGGCAAAGCAGGACCAAAAAGGACTTGCAGAGGTCGCAACCACGGCTGAGGAGGATCAACCGCCGCAGGGAAGCATGCCGGAAACGGAGGAAGCTCTTCCCCCAGGCAACCAGCCTCCGGAGGCCCCGTCGCCTCAGCAGGCGCGACAGCCTCCGGAGGGCACCACCCGCACCGACGCTCCAAGCCTCGTCGAGCACCCGGTGTACTTCGTCAGCACGGTGTTGCGGGATGCGAGGGCATGGTACCCCATGCCGCAGAAGCTCCTCCTCACGCTGCTGGTGGCTTCGCGCAAGCTGCGGCACTACTTCCAGGGTCACCCAATCAAGGTTGTCTCGGCATACCCCTTGGAAAGGGTGCTCAGGAGCCCTAACTCGGCCGGAAGGGTCGCTGAGTGGAACATTGAACTGCAAGCGTTTCAGCTTGAATTCAGTATGACCAGGGTCATCAAGTGTGCCGCGCTAGCAGATTTCGTGGCTGAATCGACAGAGGCACCAGACCTCAAGGCCGACGAGGACCGATCACTCTCCCTAGGAAGCGAGGCACCAGAAGGCTGGGTCATGTACTTCGACGGGGCGTTCTCCAGGCACGGCGCTGGGGCTAGGGCGGTGCTCATATCTCACACTCAGGACAAGATGTACTACGCGGTGCAGCTCTGCTTCCAGCAGGGCGAAAAGGTCTCCAACAATATAGCAGAGTACGAGGGACAGATAGCGGGCCTGAAGGCCGCCACCGCCCTGGGAGTGAAGCGTCTTACTATCAAGGGCGATGCAACGCTTCTTGTCAATTTCTCCAGCAAGGTATACGAGCCAAGAGATGAGCACATGGAGGCCTACCTTGCGGAGGTCCGCAGGATGGAGAAGCAGTTTTGGGGGTTGGAGCTACAGCATGTGCCCCACAGCACTAATCAAGAGGCCGACGACATCGCCAAACGAGCCTCCAGGCGGTTTCCCCAGGAGCCGGGCATCTTCGAGGAGCGGCTCTTCAAGCCCTCGGCCCTGCCATCATTGTCGAGCGCAGCACAGCCTCAGGTGGAGCTTCCTCAGCCACCTGCCTCGGGAGCCCCAGCCTGTGGCCCGGCCTCAGGAGCACACCCGCTCCTAACGATGGAGCCTCAGGACGGGTGCTGGATCATAGAGCTCCGGAGCTACTTAACGCAAGGGACCTTGCCGGAGAAGGAGGAGGAAGCAGAGCGTGTGGCACGGCAAGCCACAGCGTACTGCATCAAGGATGGAGAGCTCTACCGGAAACGACCGAATGATGTGTCCCTGCGTTGCATCACCAGGGAGCAAGGGAAAGAACTGCTGGCAGATACACACAATGGAGACTGTGGGCATCATTCGTCGTCACGGACCCTCGTCGGCAAGGCGTTCCGCAACGGTTTCTATTGGCCTACTACGCTCAATGATACTGTCAAACTTGTGAAGGCTTGCGAGGCTTGCAAATTCCATGCCAAGCAGATCCATCAGCCGGCAAGAGGTCTGCAAACCATACCCCTCACGTGGCCATTTGCAGTCTGGGGGCTGGATATCCTGGGCCCTTTTCCTCGGGCTCCATGGGGCTATCGCTACCTCTACGTAGCCGTGGACAAGTTCACCAAGTGGGCCGAAGTCGAGGCCGTCCGCACCATCCCTGCTGGTTCTGTGGTCAAGTTCATCAAGGACATCGTGAGCCGGTTTGGGGTGCCGAACCGCATCATCACTGACAACGGTTTGCAGTTCACCAGTAACCTTTTCAAAACGTACTGTGCTAACCTTGGAACACAGATATGCTACGCTTTGGTGGCGCACCCCCGGAGAAACGGCCAGGCCGAGCGGGCCAACGCAGAAGTCCTGAGGGGCCTCAAGACCAGGACGTTCAAGAAGAAACTGGAGGCCTGCGGCAAAGGTTGGTACGACGCGCTTCAGTCCGTGCTGTGGTCCATCCGCACAACCGCAACCAAGCCGACTGGGGAGACCCCCTTCTTCTTGGTCTACGGAGCCGAAGCGGTCCTCCCTCACGAGGTCAGGCATCGATCCGCGTGGGTCCTGGCGTTCGATGAGACGCTGCAGGACGCCATGCGGGGGACATACCTCGTGCTGGGGGAGGAGCATCGTCGAGAAGCTGTGCTGCGAGCGGCAAGATTCCAGCAGGCACTCCAGCGGTACCACTGCCGCAACATCCGCCCCAGAACTCTCGAGGTAGGGGACCTCGTGCTCCGGTGGGTCCTCTCCAGGGAGGGACTGCATAAGCTCTCTCCTATGTGGGAGGGCCCATTCAAGGTTGTTCATGTTTCCAGGCCCGGCTCCGTGCACTTGGAGACTCAGGAGGGAGTACCTGTATAGAACGCGTGGAACATCCAGCACCTCCGGAGGTTTTACCCCTGAAAAGGCCCAGAGCCTGTGAAGAAGGCAAATGCCTGTGAAGCTTATCTTTTTGGAAAAGGCCCAGAGCCTGTGAAGAAGGCAAATGCCTGTGAATCTCATCTTTTTGGAAAAGGCCCAGAGCCTATGAAGAAGGCAAATGCCTGTGAAGCTCATCTTTTTGGAAAAGGCCCAGAGCCTGTGAAGAAGACAAATGCCTGTGAAGCTCATCTTTTTGGAAAAGGCCCAGAGCTTGTGAAGAAGGCAAACGCCTGTGAAGCTATCGCGTTTTGGAAAAGGCCCGGAACCTGTGAAGAGGGCCAATGCCCATGAAGCTTGCTTCCCCGAAGAAAGGCCCGGAGCCTGTGAAGAAGGCCAACGCCTGTGAAGCTCGCCGCCCGTGACACTCTCACATAAAAATGAGTTGGGGCTGTACACGCCCCGGAGTCTCAGGGGTGCCGGCCTCAAGCCCTGGGGCTCCCTCCCACGCCCAGTGGCAGCACTTCGCTCCGCGCTGGTGAGAAGACATCGAAGACTAGACTAGGTGTCGGACGCGGCTTTTTCATTTGCTTTCTGCAGTTGGCTAGTTCATTCTCATTTGGAGTTTTATCGAAACTATCGCCGCCTTTTGACCCGTGGTTCTTTGACTTTTCGCTCTCCTTCCTCTATTTCTCTTGCGCGGGGGCTCGTGAGGTGGAAGCCCCGGGGGCCCCCGCGAGTGTTCCTGCCCCTATCGCTCAAGTTTTCATGGCCCAGGTCCACTACCGGAGCGCCCCTCCAGACCATGCCTCACAGGCACCACGACATGAATACAGGGCCTGGGTCGGTCGCCCCCACGGTTGAGACTAGAGACTACTTGCGAATGGGCATGCAACAGAAAGGAGCAATACCGGAGTAATAGAAATAGTACGATGATTGACGACGTTAACCCAAACACGCCCCCACGGGGCCACACATTGCTATCTTTTTGCGCAGGAAAAAAGAAAGGAAAGAACAAAAGCAGGCGAAGCTCGTCCCGCGCCGGCCCTCATGGAAGACTCGAGCCGCCTCCGGAGCTCAGGCGGACTCCCTCTCGTGCTTCACTGGGGCGCGACGGCGGGCAGACCCGCTGCCGCTCTCCAAGCAGGCACGACAGCGTGGAGGCTGACCGCGGCCGCTGGTAGAAGGGTCGCTACCCGAAGAAGAGTTGGTGAAGCTTGAGGAGTCACGGGCGCTGCCAACCGCCCGCGCGCTGTCCTCTCCGTCCTCGCCGGGGCTGAGTCCCCGGCCACGATCGTCATCTTCAGGGCAGCCCCTGCACAGCGACCATCTTCCCCAAACACCCTCATGTAGAGGGTGGCGTCGCCGTCGAACTTGAAGTGTAGAGAGCACGGGCAGTGGAGACCACGCGCGCGAGCAAATGTCTGCCAACTGCGGGTTAGGGCTAGGCTCCCGGCAGCGGAGACCTCCAGTGAAGCCCACGAGGCCCGGCTACAGCAGCCATCTACCTGGAGCCAGAGGCCACCCAAGGCGCCAGCTGGGAGCTCACCTAGGAGGAAGCGAGGGAGCTGAAGCCGGGCGCCGGTTGCCTCCACCGCCCACAAAATGAACTCTGGCAGCACCTCCGCAGTATGGAGGCACGGCCTCAGGGGTCGCACGGCCGGAACACGCCCGCCGACCATGGCCAGCCGCTCATCGCCGCGCAAAGAGCCACCTCCGCGACCGCGGGGGGCCGCCGTGGTGGCCACTGGATGTTTGCGAGGGCGACCTCGACCACGCTTGGGCGGGGGAGAGGTAGACTCGACCTGGCGAGCCTTTCCTTTCTCTGCGGCCGAGAACTTCCTTGGTGGAGCCATGAAGAAGAAGGAGAAGCAAGAGGGGATAGGCTGCAAGGGCGCGCGCTGTTCCATACTTATAGCCGACGAAGGCCAACCGTCGACCTCCACGATCGCAGGTAATCATGACCCGCTTTGCATGCAGGGACTTGTCGAATCTGTGTGGTTACCAAGGCGTCATGGGGAAGCGGAGGCGCCCACGACCAATAAACCACCACGCGGTGCCCAAGGCCGCAGGCTGTTAGGGCCCGCAACGCTTCGCACTTTCCCTTTCGCCTCTCTACTCGGCCAAGACCGGGCGCGTCGTGGGCCCGGGGGCTACTATTGGCGTTCTGGGAACGGGGGTCCCCAGACTTGCCTGCCTGCGGCCTGCGGCGTGGCTCAAAGGGGGCCCGGCGCGGCCCATCTTCATCAACACAAGCTCAAGACCCTCGCGAGGGGCCAAGCCTCGCGGGGCGGAAGACAAGGAGCTTCCTCAGGCACGGCCTCGTCAGGCTGGCTCACGAGGAGGCGGAGAGTTCAAGGCAGGGTACCTCGCGAGGTGCCCATGACGCAAGCCATGACGACCAAGGGCGCCAGTCGGGCGCCAGCCCGCGCAATGTCCTCCTTTCCTCTTTGGTGCAAAGGGAGCAAGCGCAGGCAAGAGCATCAAGTCAAGGCATCCATTTCGGTGCAACAAGACCAAGACCAGCCCAATGGCAGGGAAGAAGTCGAGGACCAACTTTAGTCAGGATAAGTGTACCTACTATTCCCCTTCAAAATGGCCAATTGTTGGCGCCCTTCCCGCTCAATATTTGGGAAGAGACCCAGGGCCTTTGACTATAAATAGGACTAGCCACCCCCAGGGTAGAGGCATCGAGAATCCAAGAGCCAGAACCAAGTAGCACCAGCCAAGAACGGACCCTCGCGAGGCTGTTCTTCGTTGTATTGTTCATCATCAGCCCAAGAGGCAATCCACCACACCTCACACTGGAGTAGGGTATACACCACAATGGTGGCCTGAACCAGTATAAATCTTGTGTCTCTTGTGTTGTTCTGTTTCGTAGTTTAGATCCTAGCGATTCAGCGAGGAGTAAGTCGGTAGAGGGTTAAATCTCCGCGCGCACCCCAGTGTTTGAACCTCAAGGGTCTGCCGGAACCCGAAATCCGACAGCGCGGTCCTCTGCCCCTTAGGAAGCAGAGCAGCGGCGGCAAAGAGCTTGCAGGTCGGCGCGCGATGGAGGAGGCCCGGACGGTGAGGTCGCCGGGGCCCTGGGCGGGCAGGAGGGACTTGGCGGTCCAGCGAGCGAAGCAGAGGGGCGAGCAGCTCGAGTTGCTGCTGCTCGTTCTGAAGATCAGAAAACAGCAGCAGGGAACAGCGGCGCGATGCAGGGGCTTGACGAGGCGGGACTTGGATGAGAGGGCGGCGGGGAGGACCGGCCTTGACGGACTGGTGGCGGAGGTCACCGGATCTGGACGAAGACGGCGACTTGGAAGAGAGGTGCGGCTGGCCTAACGGACTAGCGCGGAGGCAAACGGGGCTAGGCGAATACCTGTTCAAAAAGACAAAGACAGAGAGATGTGAGGCGAGGGAGAAAACGGAGAAGGGAGAGGAAGGAGGCAGGGAAGCCGGGACGGCCTTGCCGGAGAGTTTGGCGACGCAACGGAGAGGGGAGCACCGCGGCTGCCGGTGTTGGAGACGAGCGGGAGGAGGGCCTCGGGCCTGCTGCTACAAGTGGGTGGCGGGGACGACATGAAGTGGGAGGCGGCAGGGAGCTCCTTTTCCTGGCTCGCGACGAGGGGAACAAGGCTGAGCGCTCCTGCTCGGGGCCTCGGGCAGCTTCACGATCCAAGGGGATCGAGGGGAGGAGAGGTGGCTTCAGGCGCCTGGGGAAGAAGCAGCGGAGGAGGTCATCTTGCTAGCTAAAGGTTCGGATGCCGGCGGCAGATCGGAAGGGCGACTGGGAGGCGCTCGGTGCTCACGATCCATTCGGGATGGAGCAGAGGAGGGAAGAGGAGGCACGGCCTCGGGCATTGGTTGGAGGGGAATGGATCTAGGAGGATCCCAAGGTGCGATTTGAGTGCGGCGGCGGCGGGGAGGATCCCTAGAAATTAGGTGGTGTGTCTAGTTTAGGTTAGGGGTGATCTATATATAGCAAAGTGAGTCTAGGTTTGGACCTTCTGATTTGCATCGGACAGTCAAGATACAAAGGTTAAGAGAGATCAAATAATAAACCGAAGATACTTTCAGCATGTTTGGGGAAGATCCGGAAACATCGGCGATGACTGTCCGGGTCAGGTTCGGGGGAGTTTTCGGACACGCGCAAGGGGGGGTCGGTGGTTGTGCAGAGAGGTTAGGTGGTATGACAAGAGGGAAACGAAAAAAAGGTTTGTCTCGAAACGTTCAATGAACGCAATGGAGAGAAGCGAGGAACGACAACTACGAACGGATGCAAGTTTTATGAAAACATGCAGAGGCAATGCGCATGATGCTATGAGATGAGATGCATGACATGAACAAAATGCAAAACGAAAGACAAAAACCCAATCACGAAGGAAATAACTTATCGCATCTCCGGAAAAGGCAAGAGTTGGAGTTACGAATCTGGAAAGTTACATCGGGGCGTTACAACACTCCACCACTACGAGAGGATCTCGTCCCAAGATGTAGGATGGCACCGGAGAGAAATGGAAGAGGAAGAGAAGAGGTAAAACTAAGTTGCTTCTTTGACAAACGAGTGAAACCAACAAACCTTCAGAGGTAGAAATCTTGAACAAATGCCACGACGGAGACGAAGGAATTGAAACAGTCTGTTAGCAAAGAGAAACAAGGTATACGACGAGAACCAAGAGGTTTAGTGATAAGATAGATATTGAAACCACTCCGGTTAAAACTAGATAGAGAAGGAATAAGATTGATATAATTTGGGCAGCACTCCAACTGAAAAGAAGAAGGAAAACTTGATAAGATGAAAAGAACTTGAAGAGATGACACAACACTCCGGTTAAATGGATAAGCATGAAAAGAACACGATCCTGACAATACGATATGATGAGTGCAGAGAGCAATATCACGATGCCTCCGGAAGAAATAATAGAAGATAGATCATTGGAATAATAGAATGGATTAGAAAATGCCAACTTATGCCACAAATGAGCTTGGAAAGCACCCTTCCAAGAAGGTTATAACGGAGTTGTTGGAAAACCAACAACGAAGCAAATAAGCTTGTAGTGGGCTTATGGAAAACTTCTCAAAATTGAGGTGAAATTCTGCCACTACGGAAACAAATAATATAATTGATAACACCAACGAGATGAAAAACTTCTTCCACCAAGATGATAGAGAGATAACTTGGATCATTGATAAGCACCACAATAGCAACATTCCTTAGGGAAAGCTTTAGGTGAAATATGACAATAGATAACTCCAACAAAGAGATTGATGGATTTAAAATACCTCATTCTTGACAACATATGAATCATGAAACATGAAGGAAATTGTCAAGAGTGACATAACACCACCTCAAAAGATAAGGTAGAAACAATTGCACTCTGAAATGCAAGAAGAAGAATACTTGAACGCCTCAAAATAAAACATGTGTTGAGCACCATGTTTATTTTAGAGTATAGCTTGGCGGATCATAACTTTGAGAGAAAACTGGAGGAACAATTGAAGAATGAAAGAATCCTTGACGAACCACCATGTAGAGCCTCCATGAAGAAGTCCGGTAATAAAAGGATGATAGAAAGAAAGAGAGGTTGAAAACAAAAGGTGAAGCCTTGCAATGATTTAGATGGAGCTTCGCGACGATATAATGAAGAAAACTTGGAACTCCGGAAAAGAAAAGATGAAGTATCTCGAACCGAGAAATGTGACATGATGAACAACTCTGGAAAGAAGAAACTAGATCACTTGAAACAATAATAAGAATTACGTTTTGCGTATCCTCCACCAATATAAATTGATGAAAAGCAACGGATTTGGCATACTACTTATTCTCGTAGAAAGGATTAAGAGAGATATAGCGCAAACTTGAGAAGGTATTGATGGAACCACCGGTGGGATTTGGAAACAACGAATGAATTGATATGATAACGAAGGAAGTGAAATCTTGAATGAACCACCGAAATATTGGAAAAGAGAGTAGCAAGGGAACAATTCACCGAAAAGAATTGGAAAACGAATGAAGATACTTGAGGGGATTTAGATACATGAGAACGAAGAGGCCATGAACTGATTAGAGGTTATTTGAACAATGCACCGGTAAGATTTGGAGAATGATAGCTACACGCTGAGAATGAAGAATTATGACATGATGGCCTTTGGAGGAAAGAAATGGAAACAACTCATGAAATGCTTCGAATGGGTGAAAAGAATTCCCACAATCAAAAACAATTATGAGAGGATGGCATCGAACTTGAACTAAGCATCTTTGGAAGAACGAGTAAGGATTTAAGAGGAACTCTTCTTCGGTCTTCAAAATCCGAGAATGACGACGAGAAACACCACCATGAATTGTTGAGATACTCTGGAAGAATGAAAAGCGAAGATGTTGAGCCAACAATGAAAAGAATTTGAAAAAGATCTTGGAGAAGGCATGTGACTGATGGAATCCATTCTGACGTCACACTTGAAAAGAATTTAAGAATAACTCCGGAATAATTAGAAGAGTCAGGTAAGATCCTGGGAAAAGACCTGTGGGTTAGGGCCCACTCAAAAGAAACATCATTGAAGGATTGCTTGAAGTAGAGATTGCACCGGTAGAATTAAATAGCTTGAATGAGAGAAAAACCTTGAAGTAACTCGAACGGATTAAGAATGGAAACATGATTCTTCTGAGATATCTTGAGCACTCCGGATAAGAAATAGAGAGAGGTGAACAATTAAGAGGTGCACCGACATGGAAAAACATTTGAAACGAGGAAAGGAATATGATGATTATCGAAAGCTTGAATTGGATCCACCGGAGAAGAAACAACAATGAAGGATGATGAACTTGAAACTGTTGAGCATCTTCATGGGAAATCACCGGATAAGAACATTGAAAGAAAAGAATGAAGAGACTTCCCACAAATAAAAGGATACATGATTAAGAAATCTGAGTCCTTGAAGAAAAAAGGGTGGGAGGGCGGGAAAACAAAGGCAACTTGGGGATGGATGAAACGGATACCGTTGGGAAAACTTAGAATTGATCTCACAATTGTTGAAATGATAGGATCCACTTGAAGAGAAGCACGCCGGTTGGAAAGAATTGACATGACAATCTCGATGATCAAAAGGATTAGTACTCCCATAGAAATATGAGAACACCGCTTGAACGGTATGGAATCAACACTTGACATTGAAGCAACTCAAATACCACAACTCAAAACAAAACAAAGGATTGGCTTGCAGAAATAAGCCGGAACAAATACAAATGATAGAGATTTACCCAATCCCATATCATGCATTTGTCAGAAAGATATTCTAGGAGCTACTTGAATTCCCACCTATAAACTCCCGAAACTTTCTGGTTATGCAATCTGGTGTTGGGGATACAGGGGAAGCAATATATCTCACCCAAACTAACAATCCCTACATCCAGCTGTATCCATCTGTCAACACATAACCAAGAAAACTCCGGAAATTGTGTACCTCAACCTTCGAAAAGCATCCGTTATACGTGCTATGGCAATACTCCCAAACTCCCCAGTACTGGCTGTCATCGAGGTTATCTCACCAACAACTGCATAAACGAGATTTTCGATGTCGGCAAAAACTCAGGTATTCCAGAACTGCAACGATAAAATTGTGACGACAACACCTCGGAGCTCAACTCCCTTGGACACTGCCACAACCCCTAAATGTCAGGAGGCACCAAGAACAATGTTCTCGTCACAAGAATATCGGAACGATTCCAAGATACCCGCGTGATCCTAAAAAAAATTAGTGAAATTTGAGGAGAGGAAAGACAAAACATCTACGTCAAGAGTCCTCACCGGAGCAACGAAGGGGGCTGAGGAGTAAAAAGAATCCTACTCTTCGATATATATAATCCTAAGACTCAAAATAGTTTTTTTTTCTAGACTCAAAAACGACCAACAATCAAGGGGCTCCTATGGTCGGTCGAGGCTCTGATACCAACTTGCCACGCCCAATATGCGATACTATCCTAAAGAGACTCGAAGGTCCCACCAAGGAAAGAACCGCATATTGATACGCTTTTACAAGGTGGATATCATTACATCAACATTACATAATAGATGGGGATACATACAACACTACTGGAATCAGCTACTTTGCAATTTGCCAGCTCTTTGTCGTCAGCTAGCGGACGGCAAAGAAGCTCTTTGCCATCAGCTACCCGAAAGCAGACGGCAAAGAGCTGGCTGATGGCAACGAAAGCCTTTGCCATCAGCCAGCTCTTTGCCATCCGCTAGCTGACGGCAAAGATTCTTTGCCGTTCGCTAGCTGACGGCAACGAGGGAGGGGGCGGGGGCCCACTGAGGAGCTGGTTAAAAAATAGTGAACGTCCCACCGCTTTGCCGTTCGCCGCAGACGGCAAATTTGAAGAAAAGCGGACGACAAAGGGGGGCGGACGGCAAAGGCTGCCCTAACTAACCTAACTAACGGCCGAGCCCCTCCCCCACCTGTTACTCATCTCTCTCGATCCCTCGACCTCCTCCGCCCCCGCCCCCGCCGCCCGGCGCCAGCCCCGCCCTCGCCGCACCCGCCACCGCCACCCGCCGCCCGGCCCCGCCCTCGCCGCACCCGCCACCGCCACCCGCCGCCCGGCCCCGCCCTCGCCGCACCCGCCACCGCACCCGCCGCCGCCGCTCCCACCCCCTCCCCCGCCGCCAGACCCGCCACCGCCCCCGCCGCCCGGCGCCCCCGCCCCCGCCCCGCCCCTCCCGCCCGGCCCCGCCCTCGCCACACCCGCCACCGCACCGGCCGCCGCCGCTCCCACCCCCTCCCCCGCCGCCCGACCCGCCACCGCCCCCCGCCGCCCGGCGCCCCCGCCCCCGCCCCGCCCCTCCCGCCCGGCGCCACCCCCGCCCCCGCCGCACGGCCATCCCACTGCCCCGGAGCCCCGCCGCCCCCCCACCCACCCAACGTCCCGGCGCCAGCGTCGCCCCCTCCGGTGAGTTTTTTTTCTTCTGTTTTTCTTTTTTTGCTGTTTAATTATTGTTTAATTGTTAGTGTTAGTGTTAGTGTTAGATTTAGTGTTAGAAAAGAAGAAAATTTATTGTTAGTGTTAGAAAAAAGAATATGTAGAAGAAAAGAAGAAGAAGTGGAAAAAAGATGAAAAAGAAGAAAAGAAAAGAAGTAGAAAAGAAGATGTAAAAGAAGAAGAAGAAAAGAAGTAGAAGAAGTAGAAGAAGTAGAAGAAGTAGAAGAAGAAGAATAGAAGAAAAGAAAAGAAGTAAAAGAAGTAGAAAAAAGATGAAAAAAGAAGAAGAAGAAGAAAGGAAAGAAGAAGAAAGGAAATAAGAAGAAGAAGAAGAAAGGAAAGAAGAAGAAGGATAGAAGAAGAAGAAGAAATGAAAGAAGAAAAAAAGAAGAAGAAGAAGAGAAGGAAAGAAGAAGAAGGATAGAAGGAAACCCCCCGACCACTGACCCCGACACCCCGACCCCGACACCATACCCCGACACCTGACCCCGACACCCTGACCCCGACACCCCGACCCCGACACCACACCCCGACACACAGACCACGACACCACACCCCGACACACAGACCACGACACCACACCCCGACACCCCGACCTGACACGACACCCTAACCCCGAAACAGCACCCGGACACCGACATGACACCCCGACCCCCTAAACCTCCCGAAAAGGTGCTCTTTGGCCTTCCAGAGGCCGACGGGGTTATATATTTGTGAATTATTAGTTAGGTCATATATTTTTCGATTTTGTGTTGATCGGGTAGATTTAAATGTGCAGTTGTTTCATCGCTGCGAGGTTTGGTGTTCGACGACCTCGCCGTGCGTTTGACGAGCTCTGCCCCTTCGTTCGTGGGTGAGCACAAATGACATGTCCTTCTCCCCCATTAATTATTTGCACAAATGACATGAAATTTGGTAGCTAGCTATATATGTGTCTTGAATCATCAGTATGCGTAACCAATATGTGTCTCCCGTTCGAAAGCGTCATAGTTATAAATATGCATGCATTTGCTTATTTATAACCTTGATTCTTTCGAATTGTCCAATGCTATCCATGGACAGCCCGAGTATGTGTAGTTTGGGTTCATTTTCCCATATGCTTTGCTAGAAGAAATGGAAGAGTTGGCGCCATAGTTGATCTGCAAGTTAGAGAAGATCTTTCCACCGAGCTTCTTTAATCCAATGCAGCATTTGATTTTGCATCTCCCGACAGAGGCAAGATTGGGGGGGGGGGGCGTGCAAAATTGTTGGTGCTACCCAACTGAGAGGATGAAGAAGACGCTTCAATAAAAATGTAAAAATAAACGTAGAATTGAAGCGTCTATGGCTGAGGCATTCATCACTGAGGAGGCGGCAAACTTTGTGACAGCACACTACGAAACCAAAAATCGTCATTTGCATAATCTGAAGCCTCGGTACAATGCTGACAAGCCTAAAAAGGGTGGATCCAACCTCAGCCTATTCTATGGCCGACCGAAAGTCTACAAATTGTTGTGTATCTGCTATCGGTGAAGGAGGTACCGAGTATTATGGGAGAGTTGAAGCAATTTATGAACTTCTATTCTATGGTGAAAACCCACCGAATGTCGTAGTCATCAAATGTTATTGGTTTCAGCCGAAGGAGACTAGAAGGACTCATGAACATATAGGTCTAGTTAAAATCAACCAAAGCACCCATTTAGATGTTCCTGATGTCTATATTATGGCTCAACAGGCGACCCAAGTATTCTATCTACCCTGGGCCTGCCAAACTAATCCAAATCTGAAAGGTTGGGATGTCGTTTATGAAGTGCCGCCACGTGCTAGACTATCTCCCCCAAAGGAAGAGGATTATGAACCTCACATTAACCCAGACACATATGAAGGAGAATTCTTCCAAGAGACACGTCTTTCCAAAAAGAGTTTCAAGAACCGGTATACTTCACACCAAAACATTGAAGTAGACAGCGACAGTGAATCCCACATCACCCCAGAGGAGGAACAAGAAGAGCGGGAACAAGAAGAGGTTACTGCTGCGGAAGACCTCTCAATGCCTGACCGATTACGTAAAGGTGGCCTTCCACATGTTGATGCCACTGAACCCTATGAGCCCGTCATTGATTATAGTGATGATGATGATGATTATGCATTTATTGATGATACTGATCAAGATTATTAGTAGTGTCAGGTATTCAATTTTTTATGTTGTACTTGATGATGATACACTTAAGTGATATACATATTATTATTCATGTCGGTATTTTTTTATGTTGTACTAATTTCGTTTACTCTTTGTCATGGCAGGTGTTGAAAGATGGAAGGGGAGCCGACTGAGGCCAAGGACAAACATACCCAAATTGAAGGTGTGCCACACCATCAAGGTAGCTCCAGCTTATATCAGTTCGGGCGGAATTGGGTAATGTGGTTTGCTTCATGATTAATGCAATTCATTCATCATGCTAGCTTGAGCCCTTTAATTACTAATTTAGTTTGTTTCTCTCTTTCAGGCATGCTACAATAAGACGGATAAGGTGCCAGAGGGGTACGACCTGTATGCCATGGCCCACATTGCCTCTTACAAGCAAGTCAAGGGGAAGGGGAGGAAAGGGGAGGAGTTTAACCCGAGAAATCCAGAGCAGGTGATGAGGTCCCATGGCTCCATAGGCATTGATCTAGAGATTGCTCCTGAGAGCACGGTGAGTTTAATTTGAATGGACGTTACTTGCTAGTCTTAACATTTGAGCGTCATCATGATAATGAAACATTGGAAATGATCTTTGGTGCAGCGTAACTCCACACAAGCATCACACGATCCTTCTCCAGCTACTGGCATGAGCCAGCCCGCTCCCACACCTCCATGATCAAGGTAAGTTTCTCTAGTTTTTTGCTTAACAAATGCGTAAAGACCTAGACTTAGCTTTTATTTCATCCAATATGCTTACCTTAATGACCTAGCTAGAGTTACCTTCTTTTCCTGCAAAATGACTTATTAAGCTTACCGACCTCCAAAACCAGCCATTTTACCTAAGTTAGCTCTAAAACGATCTTTACTTAGCTTTGTTTCCTCCAAAATGACCTAAGTTAGTTATAATATGCTGAGTTAACTAGGTTTGCTCAATAATGACATGTACTTACCTTACTTATGTAAAAAACGGCATAATTAGCTTACTTAACTCATAAATGATCCATTTTACCTACATTAGCTCTAAAATGATGCATTTTACCTAAGTTAGCTCATAAACGATCCATTTCACCTAAGTTACCTCACAAACGATGGCATGCTTCTTCTTCTAGTCTTCTTCTTCTAGTCACCTTTTCCTAACTTTCTTATTTGCCATTTTGTAGATTTCATTCACTTCTCGGAAGCTAGCTTGCTATGGAGTGCTTGTTTTTTATTTCATTCTCTTCTAGTATTCTTCTAATGGTTGCAACTTATGTGTATGCTATGATGGAACTTGCTATCTTGATGAAACTTTGCATTGTAATATGTATGTGCAACCTCCTAATGGTTGCAACTTATGTGTATGTGCAACTTGCTATGTATGAGTGGATGGAACTATATATGTATGTACGATGAAACTTATGTGCTGTTAAATAGCCCTGTGAAATATATCTATATATGTCATATATATTTGCTGTGAAAATTGTTGAATTAAAAAAACAGAAAAAAAGAGACAATATGCAGGCTCTTTACCGTCTGCCACCGACGGCAAAGGGCTCTTTGCCATCAGCAGCAGACGGCAAAGAGGCCATGTGGCAGGCAGCTGTGCTTCCTGGGAGGCTGACCTATTTGGTCAGTATGCCAACAGTGGCTGACGGCAAAGAGGAAAAAAAACTTTGCCTACAGCGGCGGATGGCAAAGAGGAAAAAAACTTTGCCTACAGCGGCGGACGGCAAAGGCTTGCCGTTAACCACCTAACGGAGTAACAGTGCAATTATTGCCGTCAGCATTCTTTGCCGTCGGCAGCTGATGACAAAGGGCCCTTTGCCGTCAGCCGCCCGAAGCGGACGGCAATGTAGCTCTTTGCCGTCCCGTACGCTGTCGTCCACTTTTGCCGTCCGCGGCCGACGGCAAAGACCTTTGCCATCCGCCATCCATGCCTTTGCCGTCCGCTGTGGCAGACGACAAAGTAGCAAATTCCTGTAGGGCAAGAGGCATATAATGCCACACGAATACACATCATCTTACATAAGAGCACCATCCTACTACGGATGAAACACAAACAGAAACTCAAACGACATCCACCCAGCTAGCCCAGGCTGCCGACCTAGAACCTATCCCCTGATCGAAGAAGAAGCAGAAGAAGAACTCCAAAACAAGTAAACATCGCTCTCGCGTCATGATCATCGCATAAACCTGTACCTGTAACTGTTGTTATAGTAATCTGTGAGCCACGAGGACTCAGCAATCCCATTACCATGGTTATCAAGACTAGCAAAGCTTAATGGGAAAAGAAGGGGGTAAAGTGGTGAGGTTGCAGTAGCGACTAAGCATATATGGTGGCTAACATACGCAAATAAGAGAGAGAAGAGAATAAACGGAACGTTCATGAAGCTAGCAATGATCAAGAAGTGATCCTGAACTCCTACTTACGTCAAACATAACCCAAAACCGTGTTCACTTCCCGAACTCCGCCGAAAAGAGACCATCACGGCTACACACACGGTTGATGCGTTTTAAATAAGTCAAGTCCCAAGTTAGCTACAACCGGACATTAACAAATTCCCATCTGCCACATAACCGCGGGCACAGCTCTCAAAAGTTTATACCCTGCAGGGGTGTCCCAACTTAGCCCATGATAAGCTCTCACGATCAACGAAGAATATACCTTCTCCCAGGAAGACCCGATCAGTCTCGGAATCCTGGTTTACAAGACATTTCGACAATGGTAAAAATAGACCAGCAAAGCCGCTCGAATGTGCCGACAAATACTGATAGGAGCTGCACATATCTCGTTCTCAGGGCACACCGGATTGTCCAAACTTCCGGTAGGCCATCTTAGAGTTGCCCCTGGTGGCCACCGGCGGCTGATAGGTTGGACCAATACTCATGACGAGCACTGGCCTGGGGTGGTAAATAAAGATGACCCTCGGGCTCCGGAAACCCAAGGGAAAAAGTTTAGGTGAGGCAAATGGTAAAACCAAGGTTGGGCCTTGCTGGAGGAGTTTTATTCAAAGCGAACTGTCAAGGGGGTCCCATAAATCACCCAACCGCGTAAGGAACGCAAAATCCGGGAACATAACACCAGTTTGACGGAAACTAGGGCGGCAAGAGTAGAACAAAACACCAGGCATAAGGCCGAGTCTTCCACCCTTTACCAAGTATATAGATGCATTAATTAAATAAGAGATATTGCGATATCCCAACTTAATCCTGTCCACCATGGAGCAATCTTCAACTTCACCTGCAACTAACAACGCTATAAGAGGGGCTGAGCAAAGCGGTAACATAGCCAAACAATGGTTTGCTCGGAAGGGTGAAAAGGTTAGAGGCTGACATGGCAATTTGGGAGGCTTGATAAGCAAGAGATAGGTAGTGCAGCATAGTGATAGAACGAAGCAACTAGCATAGCAATAATAGTAGTGAGATCCAGGGTGACGGTCATCTTGCCTGAAATCCCGCTATGAAGAAGAACGAGTCCATGAAGAAGACGAACGGGAGTAGTCGAACGAATCCTAACAATCGCAGAATACCGAAACTAAGAAGCAACACTGGAAAGAAACAAACAATATGGTAAATGCACAGGCATAAACATGGCATGATGCACAAACAAGTATGATGCATGTCCGGTTTAATGAGGCATGGCATGGCAAAGTGCAACAAACAATACTACAAGTTAAGTGGAGCTCAATATGCAACGAGTTGCATATTAACAAAACACCACATCAATTTATTTAGTTCTCTCTTGTTTATGTAGCCAACAATATTAAATGTTGTTAAACATGACAAGAGGTGAAGCGTAATTAAACTACCTATCTAGGCAAGTTTAAATGAGGTCGGAACAACACACAACAATTCCGGAAAATCCTCATATGCATCTTTTGGGATTGGTACTATTCTGCCCTAAAACATATTTTAATGTTGTTAAACAGGAAAATAAAGTGCACCATGTTAAACTAGGCATTTTCCCACCCCATTTACATATAAAGTTTATTTAAAATGGAGCTACAGTTATTTAGTTATGAAATAAATCATTTTAACATGACATTTTAGCAAATTAATGCAAACAACAAGTTTAAACATTTTAAACATGGATGAAAGTGGCATAATGTGAAACTAGATGCAATTCTAATCATTTTACATATATGACATGTTTAATTTGGATGCATGGACAATTACTTATTAACACTTTAATATGATGGCATTTTTCTGTAATTATGCATGCACAGGATATTTAGTAAATTCGTCCAGGAAAAAAAACATCCACGGGCTGAAACTGGTGCATGCTGGGGTGAACAGAGAGGAGGGGCTGCTCACATCGGGCCAACAGGCCGGCCGGGGGGATGTAGAGGGGCTGGGCCTTGGCGCAAAGAGTGGCCCAGACGGGGTCAAACGAGGCAGTGGCTTGGGCGGAGTCAACGGGCGCGGTCCTCTGCCCGTCAGGAAGCAGAGCAGCGGCAGCGAGGAGCTTGCGGTCGGCGCGCGACGGAGGAGGCCCGGACTGTGAGGTCGCCAGGGCCCTGGGCGGGCAGGAGGGACTTGGCGGTCCAACAAGCGAAGCAGAGGGGCGAGCGGCTCGAGTTGCTGCTGCTCGTTCTGAAGATTAGAAAACAGCAGCAGGGAACAGCGGCGTGATGCAGGGGCTTGGCGAGGCGGGACTTGGACGAGAGGGCGGCGGGAAGGACCGGCCTCGACAGACTGGTGGCGGAGGTCACCAGATCTGGACGAAGACGACGACTTGGAAGAGTGGTGCGGCTGGCCTAACGGACTAGCGCGGAGGCAAACGGGGCCAAGCGAATACCTGTTCAAAAAGACACAGACAGAGAGATGTGAGGCGAGGGAGAAAATGGAGAAGGGAGAGGAAGGAGGCAGGGAAGCCGGGACGGCCTTGCCGGAGAGTTTGCCGACGCGACGGAGAGGGGAGCACCGCGGCTGCCGGTGTTGGAGACGAGCGGGAGGAAGGCCTCGGTCCTGCTGCTACAAGTGGATGGCGGGGACGGCATGAAGTGGGAGGCGGCAGGGAGCTCCTTTTCCTGGCTCGTGACGAGGGGAACAAGGCTGAGCGCTCCTGCTCGGGGCCTCGGGCAGCTTCACGATCCAAGGGGATCGAGGGGAGGAGAGGTGGCTTCAGGCGCCTGGGGAAGAAGCAGTAGAGGAGCTCATCTTGCTAGCTGAAGGTTCGAATGCCGGCGGCAGATGGGAAGGGCGACTGGGAGGCGCTCGGTGCTCACGATCCATTCGGGATGGAGCAGAGGAGGGAAGAGGAGGCACGGCCTCGGGCGTTGGTTGGAGGGGAATGGATCTGGGAGGATCCCAAGGTGGGATTTGAGTGCGGTGGCGGCGGGGAGGATCCCTAGAAATTAGGTGGTGTGTCTATATTAGGTTAGGGGTGATCTATATATAGCAAAGTGAGTCTGGTTTCGACCTTCTGATTTGCATCGGACGGTCAAGATACAAAGGTTAAGAGAGATCAAATAATAAACCGAAGATATTTTCGGGATGTTTGGGGAAGATCCGGAACCATCGGCGATGACTGTCCGGGTCGGGTTCGGGGGAGTTTTCGGACACGTGCAAGAGGGGGTCGGTGGTTGTGCAGAGTGGTTAGGTGGTATGACAAGAGGGAAACGAAAACACGGTTTTTCTCGAAACAGTCAACGAACGCAACAGAGAGAAGCGAGGAACGGCAACTACGAGCGGATGCAAGTTTTATGAAAACATGCAGATGCAATGCGCATGATGCTATGTGATGAGATGCATGACATGAACAAAATGCAAAACGAAAGACAAAAACCCAATCACGAAGGAAATAACATATCGCATCTCCAGAAAAGGCAAGAGTTGGAATTACGAATCTGGAAAGTTACATCTGAGGCGTTACACAACATTAACAACATCATCACTTTTATGACATGGTATAAAGTGTGCCATTTTCGAGAATCTATCCACGACAACAAATATGCTATCCCTCCCCTTCTTTGTTCTAGGTAAACCTAAAACAAAGTCCATAGATATATCCTCCCAAGGAACACTAGGTACAGGCAAAGGCATATATAAACCATGAGGATTGAGTCGTGACTTAGCTTTTTGATATGTAGTGCAGCGAGCAATAAAACGCTCAACATCCCGTCTCATCTTTGGCCAAAAGAAATGTGTTGCAAGTATGTCCTCCGTCTTCTTCACGCCAAAGTGTCCCATTAGTCCTCCTCCATGCGCCTCCTGCAACAACAAAAGACGAACGGAGCTAGCTGGAATGCATAGCTTGTTAGCACGGAACACAAATCCATCATTAACGACGAACTTGTTCCATGTTCTTCCTTCTTTACAATTCTGCAATACATCTTTAATATCAGCATCATGCACATATTGATCTTTGATGGTCTCCAAACCAAATATTTTGAAGTCAAGTTGTGAAAGCATAGTATAGCGACGAGACAATGCATCAGCAATAACATTTTCTTTACCCTTCTTGTGTTTAATGACATAAGGGAAAGTCTCAATGAATTCAACCCATTTAGCATGTCTACGATTCAGTTTAGCTTGACTTCTAATATGTTTCAAACATTCATGATCGGAATGTATAACAAATTCTTTGGGCCATAAATAATGTTGCCATGTTTCTAAAGTCCGAACAAGAGCATATAATTCTTTATCATAAGTAGAATAATTCAGACTAGGCCCACTCAATTTTTCAGAAATGTATGCAATAGGTTTGCCATCTTGTAATCACACACCTCCTAATCCAATTCCACTAGCATCACATTCAAGCTCAAAAGTCTTATTAAAATCAGGAAGTTGGAGTAAAGGAGCATGTGTCAACTTATCTTTCAATACCGTGAAAGCTTCTTCCTGTGCGGTACCCCAAACAAAAGGCACATCCTTCCTTGTAAGCTCGTTGAGAGGTGCAGCAATGATGCTGAAATCTCTCACAAAACGCCTATAGAATCTAGCGAGGCCAAGAAAACTCCTCACTTGTGTGACCATTTTGGGCTGCAGCCAACTCTCAATAGCTTCAATCTTGGATTTGTCAACTTCAATTCCCTGTGGAGTAACAACATAGCCAAGAAAAGATACTCGGTCAGTGCAAAAGGTGCACTTCCCAAGGTTACCAAACAAACGTGCATCACGTAGAGCAATAAAAACAACACGTAAATGTTCCAAATGTTCTTCCAAAGATCTGCTATAAATCAATATGTCATCAAAGTAAACTACCACAAATCGTCCAATGAAAGCACGTAAAACTTCGTTCATTAATCTCATGAAAGTACTAGCTGCATTAGTTAACCCAAAAGGCATGACTAACCACTCATATAATCCAAACTTAGTTTTAGATGTTGTTTTCCATTCATCTCCCAATTTCATACAAATTTGATGGTATCCACTACGCAAATCAACTTTAGAGAATATTGTAGAGCCACTCAATTCATCAAGCATATCATCTAGCCTAGGAATAGGATGACGATAACGAATAGTAATATTATTAATGCCTCTACAATCAACACACATACGTGATGTAACATCCTTTTTAGGCACTAGAATAATAGGAACAGCACAAGGACTAAGGGATTCGCGTATATAACCTTTGCCGAGCAGCTCCTGTACTTGACACATAATCTCCTTCATCTCCTCTGGATTGGTACGGTATGGTGCACGGTTGGGTAATGATGCACCGGGAATTAAGTCAATCTGATGCTCAATCCCTCGAATGGGAGGTAATCCCGGTGGCACGTCTTGTGGAAAGACGTCAGCGAACTCCTGCAAAATGTTAGTGACAGCAGGAGGCAAAGAGGAAGGCATGTCCTCGAATGAAAATAATGCCTCTTTGCACACAAAAGCATAGCAAACAGATTTGCTGAAATCTAGCTCATCAATATCAGATTTAGTGGCAAATGAACATGCACTTTTCAATTTAATTTCAGAAGCAACACTAGATGGTTTACTATTAGGCTTCATTTGTTGCTCAAATTCTTTTGCCACAATCTGATTTTCACTCTTATTTTTCTCCTGTTTTGCTTTATTAGCTCTATTTATATCATCTTTCAAAATGGAATCAGGAGTCATAGGAATCAAAGTAATATTTTTATCCTTATGAACAAGAGTATAGTGATTGTTTCTACCATGGTGTACAGAATTTTTATCAAATTGCCATGGTCGACCAAGTAATAAGGAACATGCTTGCATAGGTACCACATCACAATCAACATAATCAACATATGTAGAGATACTAAAATGCACATGAACAATACGTGTTACCTTAACCTTGCCGCTGTTGTTGAACCATTGTATGTAGTAAGGATGTGGATGTGGTCTTGTGGTGAGAGATAGCTTCTCCACCATCTCCACGCTAGCCAAGTTGTTGCAGCTCCCTCCATCTAGATGACGTGCACAGAACATTCCTTCACAACTCCCTTTGTATGGAACAAATTGTGCCTCTGATTTTGCTCAGCTTGTGTGACCTGCACACTCAGAACACGTTGAGCAACCAAACATTCATACCTGTCAGCGTCCTCAGGAGCCATGTATTGCGTCTCATGATTAGAATCATCTCCACCATGTTCTTCACGTGTAATAAGAGCCAAAGTCTCCTCATCATAGTCACTAGCGGACTCATACCCACCATCCTCAGTAGCAATCATCACACACTGAGATTTGCATTCTCTCGCATAATGACCTCTTCCCTTACAACGACGACAAATAGTATCACTTGTGTGCCCTGTTGATGCCATGGAAGAAGAAGAACTCTATGGAGGCCCGACAGGTGCGCTCTTGGCAGATAATGGTGGTTGTGCCTGCTTTCTTGTATCACGGCTGGAGGTGGCACCTGATGGAGGTGCTGGTGCAGTTGAAGTAGAAGATGCACGCGGTGTCCATGATGAAGGTCGGCCTGCAGAAAAGTTAGTTCGCGCCAATGCTTGTCGATCCTGCACTTCACGTTCAGCTTTACAAGCAAGATGGAATAAACGAGTGATATTAGTATACTCCTTATACTCTAGAATGGTTTGAATCTCTCTATTTAATCCACTCATAAAATGTGCAAGCATAGCTTCATTCTCCTCAACAATACCACATCTAATCATGCCAGTTTGTTATTCCTGATAATATTCTTCTACAGAATTTTTCCCTTGTCTTAAGCGCTGCAATTTTTGAAGCAATTCACGTTGATAATATGGTGGAACCCAACGAGTACGCATAGCAGTTTTCAAAGCAGCCCAAGTAGTTGGAATAGGATATAATCTACAATGTTCAGACCACCATACACATGCAAAACTAGTGAAAGCACAAACAACAGCGACAACCCGTCTCTCCTCAGGATATTGTAAACATGTAAATCGTTGTTCAGTTTCTAACTCCCAAGTAAGATATATATTAGGAACATATCTACCCTCAAATGGTGGAATATTCAATTTCAGTTTAGGAAGATGGTCATGATCTCGTACCTGAGGGAGAGCCCTACCATTGTGATTATTTGCATGTGGACGACCTGGTGCTTGCAGTGCAGGTGGTTGCACGTAGCTCCGATTTTGATCAACCTCATCCTCGTAATCTCCTACATAATCATCCTCCTCTGCATCAGCAGCAGGAGCCACAGAAGTATCAACAGCAGCACCAACAGTTTGGCCAAACACAAGAGGGACACGGCTCGCTCGGCGGAGGGCTGTTTCGCATCGTGGAGGTAGTCGTTGTTGTTATTGTTGTTGTAGAGGTGCATTAGGTGCAGCCGGCTGTGGTTGTGGAAAACGCGCGAGCAATTCATTAAACTTGCTATCAAGCTTTGTTTCGAACGTCTTCTCAATGCCATCTATCTTCCCCATGGCCTCGTCAAATCTGTTTAGCACATCTTGCACCTGTCCACTCATCATTTGCTGAAATTTATCATGTATCTGTTTGTTCATCAGGTTCTCCCAATCAGTCTCATCGGCTTGTGATCCTACCATGGTTAGCAGCAAATAGAAACACAAAAGAATATGATCCTACAGACTACTAAGAAATGGTGGTGGTGTATCACAAACCCGTCAAGCAAATCTCAAATTCTTACCAGTTCTTACCCAGTAGCAGGTGGCGATCGGCAACCGTTGTAGTCAAAACTCTCAAAGCTTGGATAGAGCGATTACCAGGGAGAGTCAAACGCACGATGTAGATGTCTGTGGAGCTGGGAAGGCTTATAATATGGTAGCAAAAAGGGTCAGCAATAATCAATTTAGAGATGCAAAGTTGAATAAACGCTCAACGATGGTACTGTGCTGGTCCTAGGCTAGACTGTGCTAGAGACGCGAGCCTAGAACACTAACAAAATCACGACGCTACACAGAAACAAGGGAGAAGCACACTCTGAATTTTTTTTCACTCTTTTTTTTTGCCGAAAATCACTATAATGGCGAGTGTCTCAAAACTCTTCCCAAGTCAAGATAACAGGATAGGCACAAAATTTTTTTGACCAACTTTTTTTTTCGACTGCCCGGACCCAAAAACTGGAAACGGGTCAAAAAAACTTCCTATAACAGCGACTGTCTCAATACGCTTAGAAACACCTAAAAATAGGATAGCCAGAAAATTTGTTGTCCAGTGCATTTTTTTGTAAAACCAACCTCTTCTACGGACGGAAAAAGATTGCTGGAATCCGAAACCTACTAAGACAAGGAAAACACAAATCTGGAAAAAGATGGATCTCGAAAGTTAACCTAATATGAGATGGACTCGGAGTGGTGGCGGATAAGCGGTGATGGTAGATGGCAGGAACGGCGTATCTGGTGTGGTGGTGGAATATGGTAGCGGATGATGATGGTGCGGCGGCGGCGTGAAGACCCGTGAACAGAACTTGAAACTCTAAAAGACTAGACACTAAGACCAGCAACTAGACACGACGATGCAACCGAAAATTCAACAAAGCAAAATACTGAAAAGACTATGCAATGGCTCAGACTGGTTCGGATATGATGACCTAACCCTAATTTTTTTGTGGCTTTTTCGTGGACTGTAGGTATGAAAAACAGATTCGATCTAAACTATGAAAAACTGTCAAATCTCACCGAGTAACCTGGAAATCTGATACCACTTGATAGAGGCAAAGGTGTCCCATCTTTCGATGAGATGATGGATATCGCTTTGGTGGAAGTCGACTTTGACGATCCGACTACGAACGTGCGAGGACGTCGCGCCTTAGCAATCGCTAAACCAACTCTGAGAGGTTATTGACCACGCCGGAGCACGATCAACCTGAGCACGAGGGTCTGTTTCCTGCGAGCAAACGAAGAACAAGCAAGAAACTGAGATTGCAATCCGGATATTGCGAATATAAGATGAAAGCTTTATTGATCAAGGTGGGGTTCTGTGACGTCTTTGTCTGGTCGTTGAACACAAACGAAGTACGCGAAGTTGCAGCTATGGCAAACTTTAATCTAAACAAAACCCAAAGTCTAAACGACGCCCTAAGGGCTGTATATATGGAGAAAGAGGGGGGAATTTCGTGGCCCTTGGTGGAGGGGTCCGAAATCAACCCTATCTCTTGTTTCCCCCACACATACGGACTCTAAAAATAGCCTATACTTATGTATTTTGAAATTACATGGGCCTAGCCCAATAATAAAGTGACGCAGCACCTAGAATAGCCTCGGGACGAAAGTTATGAAGTGGCATCTTGTATATTTCGTCCAAGGCTTCATGCACCCATTATGGTGGCTTCAAAGTCCTGAAATCATCACTTGTAACTCCGTTCTTGTTCCCCTTGCGCATGCCATCATCTCCATGCTTGTTCTTGCTCCAGTGTTCATCCTTCTCCAAGCTAGGCCCTTCATTTGTAAGCAAAACAATTGTATCCAATTTAGGCAGCATCATATTCTCATGATCATTAGAATCATTACCAAGAAACGAAAGTGCCTGGTAATTTAGTTGGCGTGCGCGAGCTCTAGTAATTGGTCCAGTATGTATAGAAGCAGGGGCTATGGGTGTAACAATGGTATTGATGTCCTCATCATGCGCTGAGCCTCTTCAACCTGCTAAGGTAAGTCACTGTATGCAACTCAACAGTTCAATTCCTTGTTTCTTTCAGGCATAGTTAATTTGCTCTTTTCAATTGTTTTATTTGTCCTCGGTTAATGAGATGCCCAAAGAATCATGCCTGATGTTGGGTACTTGTATAACTACTCTGCCGAAGTGTCCCTGAAGCTTCGAAGTCTATTAACCAACTATTATTGCATGAGGCTCACAATCTAGTTTATACTACGCTAATGATTGCATAGTTTTGCCTGCTGTAGTATGTTTACATGAAACCCTCTTCTGTTCATTATGCTCCCTAAGACTTTAATTGAGTTGCAGAATGGCCAACTGCTTGCTTACTTATATGCAACGTGTTGTCTAAATTTGTAACATGTATGTGTTTTCGATTGGGCCCCAACATCATGCTCCTCTGGTGAGCTAAGAGGTATTTCTGTATGCAGGCTGCACAGACTATCTTTTTCTATAATTTTTAAAATATCACCTTCTTATGCTTCATGACGTCTAACATTATTGTTAGTCCTGTTTTGCCATGTAGTACAAAATAGTGTCTTGCTCGCTTCACTGTTGTAACTATATTTTTGCCCTAGTCATGTGTACTTACAAAAACATTTTAGGATGAAGTGACATCAACACAAAGATCTGCGAGCAGTGCGGCATGGCCGTTACCGAATGATTATGGATTGGAATTGGAATGTGCTGATGTTCTCGAGCATCAACTAGAGGTGGCAAGACAACGTGTACATGATTGTCAATGTATAATCAACAAGTTGAGACTGGACATGCAGGTATTAGATGCAGGAGTCAAAAAATGAAACAAGACACTGAGGTAACCACGAAGGATTTGGAGATTTTGCAGACTGAAATTTGTGCTATCTGAATCCGGCCAATCCTATTTTCTGAAGAGATTATAGTTCAAATGGAGTTAAGTTGATGCGCGTCCATGATGTATGAGCTGTATTTGCCCAGTGTATGTAATTTGTTGTTTGTGTATGCTTTATTATCACCTGTGCCAAACCATAATGCCCAATGGGTATAATCGGCTGTAATTTCTTTATTGTATAGTGTAGGATTATTCTACATTTCTATGCCTTGGTCTCTTTGTTGTATAGTGTATGTTTTTTAGAGGTGATAGTATTGAGTAGGATAATTCTTTGAATATGCTATATCATTCAAACGGGGGCCAACTCGCCCAAACATTGTAGTGACCATGGCCGACCACGGGTCGTACGGCCCATGGGCCATGTACGGGCCATCAGATCCATGGGACTTCAATGGGCCGTCGGATCCATGGGCCTTTAGTGGGCCGTCGGATCCATGGGCCTTCTACGTCTCGTAGGATCCATGGGCCTTGTATGGGCCGACTGAGTTATGGGTCTTGTACGGGGCTTTAATGGGCCGTAGACGGGCTAGAGTGGAAATTGTACGTTTTATGGGCTAACCATAACAGGCTGTTAATAGGCCGTATTTGGTGATGCTATGAAAATGGCCCAACGGATTAATGGTCCACAAATGAGCCGACTGTAACGACGGGCTGAATTTGGCCCACAAGTAGAAAATGACAGTAACGGGTCGTAAGTAATCGAATGCTGCAAATGAGCCCATGAATAAATGGGCCCTCAGAAGGCCGAAAGATAACTTGGGATGGAAACAAACCAATGGAATAACAGGCCATTAATGGGTATAAAGTGATACACTGTTCATTACAGGCCAGTTTCACCACGGGCCGTTAATCGGTGTAAAGTGATACACTGTTCATTACGGGCCAGTTTCACCACGGGCCGTTAATGGGCCAAGAGTTACAAAGGGCCTCATATGGGCCGAAAGACGTCATGGGCCATACATAGGCCAGAAGTGAAAATGGGCTGGAATCATATTGGATGGCCTAGATGATGCTACTGGGCCTAATTCGGATAGGGCGTAACAGGCCTTGGGTTAGCGGGCTGTAAATGGGCTATATGCGAACAGGCCGTTAACAGGCTTTCCATGGGCCGGCCTGCCACCTTTTGACCAAGTCAAACGGGTCGGCCTTTTCACAGGAATGGGCCTCTACTAGGCCGTGTCACGTGTCGACGTATCATAGGTGCCTTCTGTCCAATAAGTGGATGACATCCGTCCCAACGATGAGCCGACATGTGTTTCCTCCAGCCAATGATGATTTTACATGTGGAAAATCCCCCATTGGTCGGGGCTGTTAACGGGTTATCGGATCCAAAACCCGACCTGATAGCTTAACGGCGTTTCGTTACGGTGGATGCCACATGTCGGTCACCCTTGACAAAAGCACTTCTATGACGCGCGATTTATCATCATGGAAGTGGACACTTCCGTGATAATACTGTGACAAACACGTATCATCACGGAAGTGTATTTTTTTGTAGTGCATATTACTTAAGAACTCCCACTTATATAGACATCCCTCTAATCATCAAGTGATCACATGATCCAAATCAACTAAACCATGTCCGATCATCATGTGAGATAGAGTAGTTTTCAATGGTGAACATCACTATGTTGATCATATCTACTATATGATTCACGCTCGACCTTTCGGTCTCAGTGTTTCGAGGCCATATCTGCATATGCTAGGCTCGTCAAGTTTAACCCTAGTATTCTGTGTGTGAAAAACTATCTTGCTCCCGTTGTATGTGAACGTAGAGCTTATCACACCCAATCATCACGTGGTGTCTCGGCATGACGAATTGTAGCAACGGTGCATACTCAGGGAGAACACTTATACCTTGAAATTTAGTAAGGGGTCATCTTATAATGCTACCGACGTACCAAGAAAAATAAGATACATAAAGGATAAACATCACATGCAATCCAAAATATGTGACATGATATGGCCATCATCATCTTGTGCTCATGATCTCCATCACCGAAGCATCGTCATGATCTCCATCATCACCAGCGCGACACCTTGATCTCCATCGTACCATCATTATCGTCTCGCCAACTATTGTTACTATGACTATCACTACCGCTTAGTGATAAAGTAAAACAATTACATGGCGATTGCATTGCATACAATAAAGCGACAACCATATGGCTCCTGCAAGTTGCCGATAACTTTGTTACAACACATGATCATCTCATACAACAATTTATATCACATCATGCCTTGACCATATCACATCACAGCAAGCCCTGCAAAAACAAGTTAGACATCCTCTACTTTGTTGTTACAAGTTTTACGTGGCTACTACAGCTTCTAGCAAGAACCGCTCTTACCTACGCATCAAAACCACAACGATTTTTCGTCAAGTGTGCTATTTTAACCTTCAACAAGGACCGGCGTAGCCACACTCGATTCATCTAAAGTTGGAGAAACAGACACCGGCCGGCCACCTATGTGCATAAGCATGTTGGTAGAACCAGTCTCATGAACGCGATCATGTAATGTCGGTCAGGGCCGCTTCATCCAACAATACCGCCGAATCAAAGTATGACATGCTGGTAAGCAGTATAACTATTATCGCCCATAACTCTTTGTGTTCTACTCGTGCATATAACATCTACGCATAGACCTGGCTCTGATACCACTGTTGGGGAATGCGGTAATTTCAAAAAAATTCCTACGATCATGCAAGATCTATCTAGGTGATGCATAGCAATGAGGGGGAGAGTGTGTCCACGTACCCTCGTAGACCGAAAGCGGAAGGGTTAAGTAACACGGTTGATGTAGTCGAACGTCTTCGCGATCCAACCAATCAAGTACCGAATGCACGGCACCTTTGCGATTTGCACACGTTCAGCTTGGTAACGTCCCTCGAACTCTAGATCCAGCTGAGGTCGAGGGAGAGTTCCGTCAGCACGATGGCGTGGTGATGGTGATGATGAAGTTACCGGTGTAGGGCTTCACCTAAGCACTACGACAATATGACCGAGGTGGAAATCTGTGGAGGGGGGCACCGTACACGGCTAAAAGATCAACTTGATCAACTTGTGTGTCTATGGGGTGCCCCCTCTCCCGTATATAAAGGAGGGGAGGAGGGGGCCGGCCGGCCTCATGCTGCGCCCCCAAGGGGGGATTCCTACTCCTACTAGGAGTAGGTATCCCCCCTTTCCTAGTCCAACTAGGAGGGGAAGGAAGGGGAAGATAAGAACAAGGAAAGGGGGGCCGGCCCCCCTCCCAATTCGGACTGGGCTCCACCTCTTGGCCCCTCCTCTCTCTTCCACTAAAGCCCATGTAGGCCCATTAAGCCCCCCGGGGTGTCGGTGTACCAAAATAGGGGCATTCTTTTGTACCCCTTATTTGTGCATGGGCAGTCAGAGCCGCGCCCACGAACACACTTAAGCAGGGCAGAGACAGGAAATCAGAGCCACAACACAGAGTCAAAGCAACAGAAGCATAAAGAGCCAGAAGGCGAAGTGGTTTCCCCCGGAAAGGTCCTTGCTGGGGCAGCCCCCACGGCCCCGGCAAGGCCCTTGCTATGGCAGCCTACCCGGCGCCAGTAGGGCGTGCCACCCTTGAGCCCGAGTTCCTCCAGCGCCGCCAACCGCGTTGGGACCAGGGCTCGGGAGGCGCCTCCATGGTGGCATGCAGATCTTTGTGAAAACAAGGAACGCTTCAAATCAGAAGAGTAGAAGACGACAAACCTCGACGGGATCCTCACCGAAGAAACCCACAAGACCCCCGGCTAGGCCCTTGCCGGGGACGACCGCAGCACCGCGGCAAGACCCTTGCCGGGGCCCCCGACAAGGCCCTTGTCGAGGACGTCCGCGAGGCCACAACTAGGCCCGCACCCGCCAAGCTCCTGCCACTGCTCCCATGCAGCTGCCAGCCCACCAGCTGGGCAGGCACCTGTGTGTCAGCATAAGGCTTCTCAGCCAACTCAGGGCATGCCTACGTGGTGGCATGCAAATCTTCGTGAAGGCCCTGCCACCGCGCCACCTCAGCAGTCTGCCAGCTTACATGGCGCTGGCTGCCTCACTGGCCCAGGCGCATGTCGAGACGAGGCAAAGCAGCGGTAAACTGGAGGGGACATGTCAGAGGCGCATTAAATGCGTCTTGTCCCGTAATAGCTAGCGATAGGCTCAACCGCAGTAACCCGAAGCCACCTCCTGTATGCCACGTGGCGATCCCTTGCCTATAAAAGGAGGCACAAGGCATCCAGGAGAAGGATTCAGACTTTTGGACAAGTTACGCCCATTGTAGCTAGTTCAAGAACCTCAAGAACACAAATACACACATCAAAGCAGGACTAGGATGTTACGCATCTCTATGGCCCGAAACTGGGTAAACGATCCGCGTGCTCGAACTGACTGCTGATCCTGCTCTCCTCACCACCCAGCGCCCCACAACTATAGTAGGGATTCTTGTGATCCCATAGGTGTCGTTTCCCAGTGACATATTTGGCACACCAGGTAGGGGGCGTAGTAGTGAGCATCTGGTTTTGCAGCCAGTGGCACAGTTCTTCATCGCCTTGGCTCCCAAGAAAAAGACGACCACGGCGGTCGATTCGTCCGGGAACGTACTGCCTGTACCGGTGCGGACCAATAGCAGGCCAGTCGTGGAGAGAACCCGTGGTGCAGCCCACGAACATCCACATCACCCTGGCAGTCCGAGCCTGGTGAGCGGTGTCGTTCATGCGCCAAGCGACGAGCGACATGTCGTGAACTCTAGAGACGAAGTTGCCCCCCCCCCCCCGCAGGCGGTGCGGGGACCTCCAGGGGTGTTGTCATGCCACCAGACGGTGGCACGGCAACCTCCAAGACACCAACACCGGTGCCCACGGCGCGCTCTTCTCAGGTTGTGCACGATGAGCAGCGCCGCCCCGCTTGTGACCCTGGGCGCCGCGCTGGGAAGAGTCTCGTGCGCCCTTCACATGACGAGGAGGGCCAGCATGTGCGCCGAGGTGTTGGCGGAGGTGGCGGACGGCCGCAAGGCTATGATGGAGCTCCTTCTAACGTAGTTAGAAGTCGAAGCGCATCATGGTCCACGCGGCTTTCGCCCCGCAGCTGCTCCTCGACTTTCCTCCCATTGCGGAGAAGCTCGACGAATGGAGGGCCACTGTCTGGAGCATCGTCGGGATCGCCAACAAAGAGGAGCTGCAACCGGCAGGGCCCGTAGGCCGTTGCTCCATCGAGCCACCGCATGCCAGTGGTGGACGGGCCGGAGGCGATGCGGCCACGGTGCACTCTCCTCCTCCACATCAACCACCGCGGGTGTCGATCCGTCGCGGCAACGCTCGTGATGATATCTCAGCATCGCCCGATCCGCGGACCCACCGCGACCAACGCCAAGTTCTTCGAGAGCGAGCTCATGAAGACGCCCGAACCACCAGGAGGCTACGGTGACCTACCTATGAGGTGGGCTGCCCGACCTTCACCCGTGAGCTGCGGCAGTTCCAGTGGCCCTCCCACCGCATGTTCAAGCCCGACGTGGGCGAGAAGTACAATAGCAAGACCCACCCGTCGGAGTTACTCAGCATCTACACCATCGCGAGGCAAGCTGCTGGGGCTCGCGGCGATAAGGTGCTCGCCAATTACTTTCCATTGGCACTCAAGCTCAATGTTATGTCATGGTTGATGCACTTGCCGGTGGACTCCATTTCTTCTTGGGCGGATCTGTGTCGTGAGTTTGTTGGCGCCTTTACCGGAGGGCACCAAGCTCATGGCCAGGCAAGTGATCTGCATATCATCCCCCAGAAGGAAGGAGAAAACTTGCGCAAGTACATCCAAAGGTTCAGCCGAGTGCAGTACAATATTTCAGACGTTCGTCTTGCCGCCGTGATCAGTGCATTCCATCAAAATGTGCACAACTGCAAGATGAGTGAGGAGCTGGCGATGAACAAGGTCAAGGATGTGGCCGAGCTTTATGTTCTGGCCGATCGGTGCGCTCGAGTTGAAGAGGGGAGGAAGTACCCCGGCGAAGACGCCGGCACGGAAACCGACTCCACGGATGACACCGCCACCCCGGCGAAGAAGGGTCGGCGTCGTAACAGGAAGCGTAAGGGCAAGACCGTGCTTGCCGTCGAGGGGTCTGATGACACCAGCGCCACCAAGAAGGCCAAGGCAAGCGACCCCGGCAAGCAAGTTGCTGGGTGTGCCGCTTGCCGGGCCTTGGGGGCTGCCGACAAGCCAGGGGGCTCCGACAAGCAGTATTGCAAGATCCACCGCACCTAGGGCCATGACCTCTAGAACTGCCAGCAAGTTGAGCTGCTCGCTGAGAAGCAAAAAGCTGAGTATGAGCGGCAGGACAAGGAGAAGGGCCAAGAGGGTGCCGAGGGATCCGGCAAGAAGCATGGCGGCCAAGGAGGCCGCCGCGGCAAAGATAATCAGTAGGAGAGGCCCGCCCGGGGCCGCGACAAGAAGCAGGAAGACGATGATCATGATGAGGACGATGAGTCCGGCGACTCGAGTTCCAGAAAGCTACAGAGGCCATGTGCGTCGAAGGTGGAGCCTCGCTGCATACATCCCATTGCCAGCTCAAGCAGTGGGCGCGTGAGATCACAGTGGTGGAGTCGTCGCTCGACACACGGAAGCCGCTGAAGTGGTCCAGCACGCCTATCATCTTCGCCACCGAGGACCACTGATGCGGAGCATCCTATGGACATCACCATGTCAAGAGTTTGTTTGGCAAGTGACACGTGCCACATCTACTTCACATACATAAAGGTGAATCATCTCCATTACACGTGTTCACTTGATCCCTTTGAGGATGGTATACTACTTGACATTCCTTCCGTGTGCATTCATAGGTATTGTCGGAGCTTCAAACATAGCGAGGACAAGTTCATGCGGAGGAGAACATCTACACCATCCAAGAGGGAAGCCTGGAAGCGGAGAGGGAAGTGCCAAGAAGAAGGCAGCAGCTCCCAGGCGACCCCGTGCACATGGGCCCCTGCGACCCCATGCCCACGGGCCTCCCAGGCTGGCGGTCCTGAAGACCCCGTGCGCACGGGCGTGTACCGTGTCCATGGGACCCCCGTGTCCACGGGCCTCACGGACCCCGTGTGCACGGGCCCTGGCGTTAGGTCTCTGGATACCCCGTGCGCACGGGCTCCACTTACCCCATCCACACGGGGCCCCCTGTGTGATGTTGCGGGCTTTGCCCTTGTTTTACCATTTTGCCCCCACTTATCCCTCTCTTTGCCTAGGACTATATATACTCCAACATCTCCTCCATTTAGACTTAGCTAAGATTAGATCTAAACACTAGAGCTTAGCTCATGTACCTCCCCTTGTGGGATTCCTCTTGAGAGAGAGACACTCCATTGGAGTTCAAGGCCTCCATTGGAGAAGATCCCTAGTGGATGAAGACCCCCTTGAGGGAAGGATCTATCTAGATCATCAAGCCCTCATCTCCTTCATAGGATTTGGGATGAAATCTACCATGTATCTTATTTCCCTTTGATTGTTCATGTACCTTGTGGATCTTGTGTGTTTGATTGTCTAGTGGATGTGATATTTGACTTGTTCTTGAGTGTTCCTCTTGTTGTCCCTCTTTTGTTCATCTTGTTCTTGGGGATTCCCCCTCCAATTCGTGAAAGATCTCCCCATAGGGTTCCACCCTACATCATCTTGGTATCATGATCCATGGTTGATCACAAAATTGGAGCCCCCTCTTTGTTTTCTAGCCTTGTTTTGTGTGATTTCGTCCTAAATTCGAAAATTCCCCACCAAAAATAGCCCCAATTTTTTTTGTGATTTGTTGGTTTGATGAGATTTTGTTGGATTTGATCCATGGATTTGGTGTTTAGCAAGTAGATCCACCCCACTACCACCTTCCCCTACCTTCCACCCTTCGATTTTGACCTCAGATTCGAGATTTGCCACGGATCTGGAGCTGTTCGTCCGCTCCTCGAGGACCCCGTGCACACGGGCCATCTGGACCCTGTGCACATGGGCCAGACAAACCCCGTGCGCACGGCCCATCCAGTGCGTTTCTGCCGCTGTCCCTTCGACCTCCCACCCTCCCATACCACCCCCTTCCCCCCAACCAAACCCCAGCAACGAGATCCATCTATTTGGAGCCTAGATCGGGAAGAACTCCGCCAAACCCGCGTGTCCCAGGTGACCCCGTGCCCTCGGTGTGTGTACCGTGTGCACGGCACCCCGTGCCCACGGGCCCTAGACCCCTTGCGCACGGCCCCTCTACAGCAGTCGCGTGCACTTCACCGTTTTGCCCATAACTTCCACATCCGGAGTCCGATTTTCGCGTTCTTTAGCTCGTTGAGTAGCTCTTGACATCCCCCATCCACCTACATAGGCACCAACACCATTTGACTCCAGCAAAATTTCGGCATTTTGGCAAGATTGCCTAGGCCATCCACCATATCATCCGCAAAACCCACCATAGCCTTCCGCAACCTAACCCATTTTGCTCCATTTAGCATTTGTGGTTATTTGAGTGGCGACGTGAGTCTCCTAAGGTGTTTCGGCTACTTAGGGATGATTGCTTCTTCAAACCACCACCACCACTTCCACATTGCCATTTCCTCTACCACCATTTGACATTTGTCAATTGAGATTTTGAGTTTGCGGTGTTTCCGTTTCCTAAGGTGTTTCAGCTACTTAGGGATGAGACTCCATCATCTTGGTATCTACATCAAGAACACCGCCACTCATCATCAGAAAGGATGGTAACCTCGACGACACCATTGTTTATTCCCCTTGCAATTGCATTGTTAACCCATAGCCCATTTACTTGCCTATCGAGACTAGCCATTTGAGTATTGCCGGCAACGTTACTTGTGCACATTAGTGATCATACTTGCCATAGCATACATACCATATCACCGTGGTGCATATATATTGGTATCATATCTTGTGTCACAAGTTTGTTCCCGCATATACGCAATTGCTATCTTGGTTTGTGCATTGTGCAAATTGGCCATACAAAAAAAAGCTTTTAAGCAAAAGAAAGAGAGCAAAGAAGCTTGTAAGCAAGTGCCATAGCATCATACCCCATTGGACATAAGATTGTCATATCCGATCATCTTGGATCATCTTGAGAAAAACACCGGGAACCATACATACGTAGCATACTTGGGATAGAAGTTTATCCATTTGGCAACTTATAGGTTGTGCACAAGTGTCGTATCCGCCTATTGAGCAATAGCGTATCTCTTGGGTTGTGCAACACGAGCGTTTTCCATGGATTCCACATTTTGTGCTCATTCCTTGGTTGCACGACCCCATTTATCTATCTGTGTGTGTGTGTTTCCGTGTACAACATTTGCTATTGGTCTACTTGTTTCACTTGCAAATTTGTGAATCTTTTCCAACATTATTGACTCTTGCTAACATTTTGCATCAAATTTTTGTGCCACTATCTTCACTGAGCTCTACCATAAGCTTTACTTAATAGGTGTGAGTGAACAAGTCCGGTACCAATTCCACTATTCTTTCATTTCGCATTGAGTGAAATGGGATACATCCTCAACTTTGGGAAAAGGTCACTTGGTATTGCTTATCTCATTTCCTACTCACCTCTACTCGATTCTTGTGATGGATAGGCAAGGCATTTCACCTTTGGTCTACAACAATGACGAGTTCGATGCCACGAAAAACAACCCCAACGCCAAGATGCAAGCTCAAATGGAGGAGATCAAAGCCCTCATCAAGTCCTACAAGCGATCTTCCTCATCTTCAAGAAGACGCTCAAGAGCACATGCTTCCGAGCTACCATCTCCGGCAAGATCACACCGGCATTGACACCATCACCAACAAGATCGTGAAGGTTAAGAGCTCAACACCAACAACCGCTCAACGACTTCACCATCTCCCTTGGCATCTTCACCAAGCGACTTCAAGGCATCTTCGCCTATGGACATACGGCATCTTCGCCAACAAGCACCTCAAAACTAAGCTCAAGAGAAGCTCCCCAAGCTCAAGTACGCGACTTCCACGAGCTACTACGACCTCGGCATCAACCATGCGATTCCTTTCTATGGGACTCAAGAACCTGAGGAGTACCTCGAGTGGGAGTGCTTGATGGACGACTACCTCAAGCTACATCAAGTTCGTCCCAAAGATCAAGTGAAGTGCGCCACCAGAAACTTCCACAACTACGCATTGGCATGGTGGATTCACACACCTTCGGAGTACCACGACATGAGTTGGCCCAAGGCGAAGAGAGCTTTGCGGCGAGAGTTTGTGCCTCCAACCTACACGGAACAACTTCGACGCCAATTGGAGAACACCACCCAAGGATCCAAGTCCATCGACAAGTACTTCAAGGATATGACGATTGCCTTGCGACGAGCCGGCGTGGACGACCCCATGTCAATGAAGTTCCACTTCATGATGGGATTGCACAACAACATCTCCAAGACAATCTTCCTTGAGAACTACAAGTCCATCGACGACTACTACATTGGTGCTCTCAAGGCGAAACAAGAACTCATGAAGGCCAAGGCTTCTCCACCCCAAGAAAACTTCGCGGCGACCAAGCTCTACGACAAGCATGAGGCTAGTACCACCATGATGTCCAAGCCCGACAAGCTCCAAGACGATGCTTCCAAGTTCGAATTCATCACCATCCCTCTTTGTGGCATTGATGATGCCGAGTCTACCTTGACTCTTTTTCAAGATGGTGCGGCACAAGTACGACTACGGAGACCTTCAAGGACCAAGCTTTGGAGGCAACCCACAAGGTGGCGAGCAAGGATGATGCTTCCATCTTAGGAGGCGAGAGTGATGATGTGCCATCTTCGACCTTCATCCACGGCACAGTGACAAGATGATCGAGCATGGGATTTTCCCTTCGGTCATGGAGGAGTGTGATGATGTGCCATCTTCGGCCTTCATCCACGGTGACGACTACGAGATGGTTGAGCATGGGATTTTCCCTTCGACCACGGCGACGTATGATGACTTGAGTGACTTTAGCCACCATATTGAGAGTGAGAGTTACTTCACCACTAGCCCCATAGATGATGAGCTGCCCCAATTTGTCGGCGTTCTGGGAACGGGGGTCCCCAGACTTGCCTGCCTGTGGCCTGCGGCGTGGCTCAAAGGAGGCCCAGCACAGCCCATCTTCATCTACACAAGCTCAAGACCCTCGCGAGGGGCCAAGCCTCGCGGGGCGGATGACAAGGAGCTTCCTCAGGCACGGCCTCGTCAGGCTGGCTCGCGAGGAGGCGGAGAGTTCAAGGCGGGGTACCTCGCAAGGTGCTCATGATGCAAGCCATGACGACCAAGGGAGCCAGTCGGGCGCCAGACCGCGCATTGTCCTCCTTTCCTCTTTGGTGCAACGGGAGCAAGCACAGGCGAGAGCATCAAGCAAAGGCATCCATTTCGGTGCAACAAGACCAAGACCAGCCCAACGGCCGGAGGGAAGTCATTGTGGAGCCCAAGCCGGCGTCACCACCAGAGCCTTTGACAGGCGAGGACCAACTTTAGTCAGGATAAGTGTACCTGCTGTTCCCCTTCAAAATGGCCAATTGTTGGTGCCCTTCCCGCTCAATATTTGGGAAGAGGCCCAGGGCCTTTGCCTGTAAATAGGACTAGCCACCCCCAGGGTAGGGCATCTGGAACCCTCACCAGAAAACCAGTAGAGAGAGCGATTGAACTCTTGTCAGGACCCCGACTCAATGCCACATCGATCTAACATGTAACACCTCATATCACTTTGCGGCCTCACGCACGGTATTCCCACGGGTGTCGCCTTACCTTTGCCCAGGACTGTTTGCGCCTTTTAGCACACGTATATGATAGTGTCGCTAGCATCCATATGATAAGGAGCCCGGGCTGACATGGCTAGTCGTAAACCCAAAGTGGCACAAACTTACAGGGACAGGCATCCATGACCCAGCATCGAACGTGTCGGTCATCAGCGAGTGAATCCAGGCTGTAGCACTGGGCTAGCAGGACTCCGATGAACCGGGCTGTAGCGGGCTAACAGGACTCCGGTATTCATCGCGTGACATTTCCCCGAAGGGACAGACACAGGAACGAAGAAGGACACATGCCAGCCAGCCTAAGTGTTCCGGAGCAGTAGCAAGCTACCATGGCTCAGTGGAAACACTAGGAGACATTTCCCGGTAAGAGAGGCTACTAAAGATAAACAACTACATAGTCAGATCCCACACATACCAAGCATTTCAATAACATACACACAATATGCTCGATATGTGCAAATACAACATGGCATCACAACATGACTCTATGACTCAAGTAGTTTATTCAATAGGCTCCGAGGAGCGAGATATTACAAACATAGGTCTCATGAACCAACATTCAGAGCATACAAATCAAAGCACATGCGAAGCTTAACATGTCTGAGTACAGACATCTACAAAAGAAAAAGGCTGAGAAGCCTGACTATCTACCAGATCCTGCCGAGGGCACAAGATCGTAGCTGAGGTAACAAGCTAAATGTCGAAGTCCACGCGGAACTACTAGCGAGACCGAAGTCTCTCTGCAAAAACATAAAATAGGCAAACGTGAGTACAAATGTACCCAGCAAGACTTACATCAGAACTAACTACATATGCATCATTATCAACAAAGGGGATGGTGGGGTTTAACTGCAGCAAGCCAGCTTTGACTCGGTGGCTATCCTGAACTACGACTGCAAGTGACTCTTTTGAGGTGGCGCACACGAGTCCACATATTCACCATATCAATACACCACTATGGATCCGCTCCCGTCTCCCTACGAGAACGCCATCCATAGCACTCACGCTTATCTTGTGTATTTTAGAGTATCCACTTTCACTTGTCTATGAACTGTTATAGGCAACCCAGAAGTCCTTTACCGCGGACACGGCTATTCGAATAGGTCATATTAATGTCACACCCTGCATTTTGTGACACTTCATTTGCATTAATAAAGCATGAAAATTTGGACCAACAAAAACTTTTGCTTTATTTGGCTTTTATTTGGAGTTGGTTTTCTCTCTGTGATTTTTTTTCAAGTGCTCTTTAAAGTCAACTACTCCACCCTCTGTACTTCATGTCCTTGCCCCAAACTTCTATCCAATGATCATGCCATGTGTATAGAGCAATATAGTATTTTCTACAAAAATAATTTGGCCAAAAAGTATCTTCTAAAATTAGTTTTCCAAAAACCCTTGAATTAAGATTTGCACTACAAGTACTTTATTTGAGGTGTGAAAAATCTTTCAAAAGGTATATTTGAAACCTATTAGATATAGGATACCCAGAAACCACAAAAATATAATTTTAAAAGCTATTTTTCTATTTTATTTAAAAGCTTTTTCTTAAGGCCAGAAATGGTCTTTAATAGGAAAAAATTATTTTATTGTTTCAAAAATATTTGAAAAAAATCAGGGAAACTCAGTGGACATACATTTCCATATATAAGAGTTTCAACATATGGTTATGATCAAAATATTGGACAAAACCTCCCAAAACCATTCCTGCCTATTTCAAGGATTTGAAATATTTCTATAGGAAATATTTTCATATAAATCCAAGAAAAATCCAGCAAGTCACAAATGCATATTGTGATGATCTTGCAAAGCCTCATGTCAATCAAAGTCATTTTGGTTCACCAAAAGGCCCCAAAACCCTCTCTGACCAGAATCAAGTTTGAGCAACTTTGTACTACCAACTTTCTCCCCTTAACCCCAACTTTTGTGAGCATGTTAACATGACCAGATGAGGCCACTACACAAAGTGGTGCATCAAGGAGAAGTGTTATGCTCAACTAGATCTACTCAAGTCTATTTCTTCTCATTTCTAGGGTTTACAAAAGTTGCATTGGCAACTTTGCCCAAATAATCTCCAAATTGGTGGAAGGCCATATTTATATGAGTCATTTCACCCTGTGGAGTCTCATGGCATTTGGAGTTCATTTGCTTGCCCAAAACATTATCAAACACCTTCTGACATTTTGCTAAAACCACTATTTTTACCCCTTCCACTATTCTTGGTGAGCTCAAATTTTTACCATAGCTCCTCCTAGACCCCTTTCTCCTCCAGAAACAATGGCAAGTCCCCAGCTCAATAATTGAGGGGTGAAACCCCCCTCTTTCTCTCTCTGGACAGCCCACTTCTCCCTCTTCCTCACCTCCCTCCTCACTCCAATGGCCATCCATGGCATCCAATGCACCACCCCACTTCTTTACTCCCTCCTAGACCTGCTAGACACTAGTGGGCATGCCCCTGCCCTTTAAACAATGCCATGGCAGCCATTTGGGCGCTCTGGAGCGCGCTACAGTGCGCTCCCGCACTGTAGCCGCCCCCTGCCAAGCAGCTCCGTCCACCTCGGGCCTTCCCCGCGCGCCTGCCGATGCGCCTCGGCGTCCGCGGCACGCTACGCGGTCGGCCCCCTCCTCTCTCCTCCTCCCCGCGCCTCCGCGCTAGCAAACAAGGGCCGCCCGAGCGCACCAGTGATCGTGCTCACAGGCGCTGTGCCTCTGGCCCCCTGCTCCCTCTCTCTCTTCTTCCCCTGGGCGTAGTCGACCCCCACGAACACCCCAGACACAACCAAGCAGGCCCCCGTGACCCGTGGCGACGGCAACGAGCTCGCCGGCACACAGGTCCACGGTGGACCACCGTACGGCTATATAAGCTCGCCCCGGGCCGCTCCAGTGGCATTCGCCTCCTTCTCACACCCCCAGGAGCACGCCCGCACCACCCAATCACCCCCGGAGAGCCACTGTGCTCGGGATCGACCGAAGCTCCGCCGCCTCGGGTCGCCGTCGATCTTAGGGTACGGGCTCCCTCCGCCCCTTCTCTCTCTCGATCTGGACTCTCCTCACCTCCCTGATCATTTTCCCTCCGTTTCCCCTCTCCTTTGCAGCCGGAAACGACCGGAGCCATCGACACCCGAAGCTCCTCCACCGCGAACCTCGTCGCCGGCGAACCCCTGCACCCCGGCGACCAACTCCGGCACCACCCGAATGGCGACACGACGAGGAGTCCAGCGGTGCCATCAGCTCACCTCGCTGTGCCCGGAAACGTCGCCGGTGAGCTCGCCGCCCCTCTGACCCAGGGTTGACGACGATGGCCGTGGGGCCCGTCTGTCAGCCCCTCACCCTGACGCCTGGGCCCCGCCCGTCAGGTTTAAACCTGGTGCACGCGCATGCACCTGGGCGCTGGGCCGCCTCGCTGGCTGGGCCTGCTGCCCTGCGGCTGTTCTGGCCCAGTGCCCTTTTCCTTTTTTCTTTTTTCTGTCATTATTCCAAAAATTCCACAGGATTAAATAATAATCCAAATGCAACAATTCCAATTCCTAAATTCCTAGAATATTGCAACCTATTTAATGCTGCAGCTTTCATTCAAATCCAACCAACTTTTATGTACTGTTCAAATTTAAATTCAAATTTGAGCAGTTTAATCTCTGTTTGGAAATTCATATCCCCTCTTGTATAACTCCAAATCCAAAACTAAGAATTCCTCCCTTCTTAGTTTTCAGCCTAGTATTTTACAAAAATAAGTTGACATTTTTCTGAGCACTTTGGTTTTTCTGTTTTACTATAGCCTTATTTTCTCGTTATTATTTTGCGATGATAGATTGCGTTGCTGACGAAGGAGTTGGACTAGAGGACTTTGAAGACCCAGAAGACTTTGTTGAGCTAGGCAAGCAGCCCTTTGACCATGTCTATGAAACCTTTTTATGCATGTCATATAGTACCTTATCATTGTTGCAACGGGATCATGATGGGGTGATAACCACTTTGATGGTTGCCACCATACTTCCTCGTTGATACTTGCATTGTGCATGACCCTACCTTCCTATGAGGGTTATGCCGGTGGGAGTAGATAGGATGCTAAGGTAGTGCTATGCAAAAAGGGACGGGTATATGCATGGTGAAGGAGGCAAAGTATTTTCAAAAGACATTTTCGAAAACCCCGTCGGGTGCCACTTATGCCCGAGGGAGATGATGAAATGGGTAACCACTTGATGACGAAGTGGTGTACCGAGGCAAGTGTGTGTGTTGTTTTCGAAAACGGATTAGATTTAAGATTTGTCGACTGTCCCAACCTTACATGCGCTACCACTCTACCCTTATATGGGAAAGGGCATTATTGATTACCTAGGCCGATACTAGCTTGGAGCCCGCATTACTAGTGACGGGGGAGAGTTGGTGCTCTCTCTCTTGACGGGGTCGTGCCAGGTAGGGCGGCCATGACTGTTTTCACAGGGCACCGAACACACCGTTGGTACCCCGTGCTTGTGGTATATGATGAATATGGGAGCGAGGCTCCACAACTTTATGATGTGACATGTTGGACACGGGGGTTACTACCAATCAAGTGGACTCCATGTTAGTGTCGTCTAGGGAAAGGTAGTGATCGGGTGCTTACCCCGGGTACTTGAGGTACCGCGGGTCGTGGATGACACGGAAGTTCCCCGGATCTTGTGGGTATAGTGTGCAACCTCTGCAGAGTGTAAAACTATTCGAATAGCTGTGTCCACGGTCAAGGACAGTTGGGCGATGCTTCTTAAACTACGTCCAGAGTTTCACAACTGTGTGTGTGTGTGTGTTGATAAAATGAATTGGGTCAAGTCAAGGGACTTGACATGTTTGAGATGGGTTGGTGCCCACTCTATTTATGTTGGGTTGGTGCCCACTCTATTTATGTTGATATCTGTAACATGTCCTCATGATTACTTGATGCATGTCTTACAAGTTGTTGAACATGTCGTTGCACTCAAAACTAGCTTTCCGCAAAAATATACCCATATCATGCATTGTTGTATCTTGAACCAAAACATGGGTTGCTTGCGAGTACATTCAAAGTACTCATTGGCTTGCCACTGGTTATTTAATTGACCATGCATGGAAGAACCGGAGTTCGAAGAAGAGTTCTTTGGAGACGAACATGCGAACTAGGACGTTTCCCAGTCAGAATGCCTGTAGGGTTAAGGCAGATGGCATGGGTTCTATTTATCGACGAAGATTTCCGCTGCTTGTGTTTCATTTGATATTCAGCCCTTAAGGCTTTATCAATGTAAGACTTGACCATAATGGTCATAATTTGTGTAAGACGGTATGTATGGATGTAAGACTCTTGTTATTCAGCTTCTGTGTGTTCAGTGAGCATTGATCTCTGGGATCACTGTACACGTGCATTCGGTGATCACGACTTATGAGTCGGGGTCCCCACAGAGCTGGTATTAGAGCCATCCTGACTGTAGGAAGCCTTAGTTAGCATGGACGTTAGTTAGCTTGAGACCATCTAAACTTCTCTTCTTTTCTGAAGCATACCCAACCCAAGATACATTTCCCTTATTGACCTCTCCCATTCAACCTTTGTAGATGGCTGCCGTACCCGAAGACTTCCTGGCCACCGGATTTCCCGTGCTTCTTGAGGATAGCCTCAAGAAGTGCCAGTACCACCGAGCCCCCCATTTTCACCTACCATGAGCATTGGATCAATGACACCGAGACGGAGTATCATGTGGAAGTGATCGTGAAGGCCAATGACTCTCCAACAAGCTGGTTCTTCGAGGGACCCCAGATGGCAACACTAGTTCTTGCCGTCGAGACGGCAACCCTCAAGGCACTCACCCGCCTCCGAGACCTTCTTCCAGAGATGGCAGACGAGTTGGCAACCCGCTTCTTGCCTTATCGGAAGGAAGGCGAGGATGAGAGCAGTGCACCAGCTCCACCATTAGAAGAAGGACTTCCACTCCGATTCCAGACTTACTTCAGCCTTTGTGCCGATAGTTTGGCACAACACTTGGCCACGGAATCAATGGAACTCCGAAAGGAACTTCATGAGACCAAGGCACTTCTTCGCCAAGCACAAGACAAGATGGATAGGATCAAGAAGGAAGGTGCTCCCCCTGGACAGCCCGCAATCGCATACAGAGGCGGAAGACCCCCAAAGGATGGAGAACCACCACAGCAACACCGCATGAGCGCAAGGGATTACCGCAAGCTCTTCACCCCACCAGCAAAGCAACACCGTGTTGAGCTCCTCCACTCCCCCACCCCTTCAAGCAATGAAGGAAGCCGTGCTACTTATGATGAGGAGGAAGACCCAGAAGAGCCAGACTACGCGACCGAGCATTCCACCACTTAGGCATCATTCACAACTTGGATATGCCCGTTAGTAACCCTACGGTAGGATAGGTCGTGTACCCCTATGCGAAGTCGAGTCCATGTAATGGTTCATATGAAACCATGTAGTGTTGTGTTTGCTTTTGTTGTGTTTGATGGATGTCGTGCTTTCCTTCGGGAACTTGTAAGCGACTACATCACCCATTTGGACTTTAATGAATGTGTTTGGCCCTTTTGGCCCTTGCATGAAAACAATTAGTGTCATACCAACCCCCTTACTAGGCATCCCATCTATGTTGCTTTCCCCATCCTTCCCCAATCATGAAACCTTGACCACTCCAACAGGATGCCTGTTGTAACACGTACTGGTACCTCTACCCAGCAGCAAGAAGCCGGAGGTTCTGCTGAAGCAGGAGTCAGCCAGGACCAAGCCCAAGGACAGACTCCACCCCCACCACCTCCTCCAATCATGGACATGGCTCAGCTTCTCCAAGCCTTCCGAGAGGAATGCCAAGCCAACACTGCAGCCCTTCAGGTGATTGCTCAAGCTGTCAATCGCCAGCCGGCGGGACACGGCAATGGACGGTCCACGTTGGTGGAGTTCAAGAAGCATGCACCACCCACCTTCATCGAGACTGCTGAACCCCTGGATGCAGACGACTGGGTCCGCACCATTGAGGACTTGTTGGACCTAGTCGGCTGCACTGAAGACCATGAGAGGGTGGCATATGCTGCCCACTGTCTCGGGGGAACTGCCAGAGCTTGGTGGGATGGATTCAAGGCCATGCATGCTGAGCAAAACATCACTTGGAATGACTTCAAGGCAGAATTCCGCAAGGCCCACATTCCTTCTGGAATCATGGCCATCAAGAAGCGCGAGTTCCGAGCCCTGAAGCAAGGAAGTAGCACTGTCAAGGAGTACATGCAGAAGTTCAGTGTTCTCTCAAGGTATGACCCTGAGGATGTCAGCACTGATGCTGCCAAAAAGGAGCGCTTCATGGAAGGCCTTAACCAGACTCTGCAGTACTCGCTTGTTGTGTGTGACTGCCCGACCTTTCCTGATCTGGTGAACAAGGCACTCATGCTTGAGGACAAGCGACGTGCTTTGGATGATACCCGTAAGCGCAAGATGATCAGCAAGGGTAGCTCCAGCAACCAGAAGCCTCGCCCGTGGCAGCCAGCCCCGGTCAAGCCAACCTATCAGCAGCCAAGAGCTCCTGCACCCCGCACCAACTATCCACCTCAGCAGTATGCCAACCCCAGGCCAGCTTACAACAACCCCAATAACAATGCTGGCAGGAGCAGCAACCCCAACCAAGTCACTTGCTTTGGATGTGGATAGCCAGGACATTACTCCAAGAATTGCCCCAACAAGAAGCCCGACACCCCGCGCCCCAATGCACAGAACCCAGGACATGGCCGTGGAATGCCACCAAGGAACCAAGCTCCCCGCAACCTGCCCAACAACGGCAAGGGTCGTGTGAATCATGTCACTGCAGAAGAAGCCCAGGAAGACCCGGACGTCGTGCTGGGTACGTTCCTTGTCAATTCAGCACCTGCAACTGTCTTGTTTGATTCTAGAGCCACGCATTCATTTGTCACCCAAAAGTTTGCATTAAAAAGTGGCATGACCCCTACACCCCTGAATAACCCTATGGTGGTACAAACCCCCAGAGCAGAGATGAGAGCCAAGATAGGATGTAAAGGAGTCGGGATTGTTATTAATGGGGTAGACTTCTTAGCAGATCTTATCATCTTAAGATCGCAAGGCTTGGATGTAATCTTAGGAATGGATTGGCTCATCAAGCACCAAGGCTTGTTAGATTGTGCCAACCGGTCTGTCACTGTGACTAATGACCAAGGAGTCGAAGTTAAATTCTCCTCCAACCCCTCCTCTGCTCAAGCCAACCAAGTCAACTGTCTGACTGAAGTTGGATTGGAGCAAGTGCCGGTAGTATGCGAATACCCCGATGTTTTTCCTGATGAGCTACCAGGAATGCCTCCTGACCGAGACATTGAGTTCATCATCGAGCTCATGCCCGGAGCAGGACCCATCTATAAGAAGCCTTATAGAATGGGATCAGAAGAGTTAGCAGAGCTGAAGAAGCAACTGGAAGAGCAGTTGAGGAAGGGATTCATCAGCCCTAGTGCCTCCCCTTGGGGATCGCCTGTTCTGTTTGTGGCAAAGAAGGACGGTACCATCCGCTTGTGCATTGACTACCACTCCCTCAATGAAGTTACAATTAAGAAGAAGTATCCACTTCCCAAGATTGAAGATCTATTTGATCAACTCAATGGGGCCAAGGTGTTCTCCAAGATCGACCTCAGATCTGGGTACTACCAGCTGAAAATCAGACCCCAAGATATTCCGAAGACGACATTTGTAACCAGATATGGCCTGTATGAGTGCACGGTCATGTCCTTTGGGTTGACCAATGCCCCAGCTTACTTCATGTACCTCATGAATAAGGTCTTCATGGAATATTTGGACAAGTTTGTTGTTGTCTTCATTGATGACATTCTTGTCTTCTCAAAGACGGAGGAAGAGCACGAGCGACACTTGAGGATGGTCCTAGACAAGCTTCGAGAGCACCAACTGTATGCCAAGTTCAGCAAGTGTGAATTTTGGCTGCGTGAGGTTGGATTCTTGGGTCATGTTTTAACTGAAGAAGGAATGTCAGTCGATCCCGCTAACATTGAAGCCGTGACTGAATGGCAAACCCTAGGCAATGTAAAGGAAGTCAGAAGCTTCCTCGGACTCGCGGGATATTACCGCAAGTTCGTTGAAGGATTCTCAAGCATTGCCCGACCCATGACTCAGCTCTTGAAGAAGGACAAGAAGTTTGAATGGACGCCGAAGTGCGAAGAGAGCTTCCAGGAGCTGAAGAAGAGACTGACCACCGCCCCAGTTCTGGCCACACCAGATATACACAAGGAGTTTGTGATATATTGTGATGCGTCAAGGACCGGACTGGGAAGTGTTCTGATGCAAGAAGGCAGAGTCGTAGCTTACCTTTCAAGGCAACTACGGCCTCATGAAGAGAACTATGCTACTCATGATCTTGAGTTAGCAGCAGTGGTTCATGCCCTGAAGACATGGCGACATTACCTCTTAGGGATGCGGTGTGAGATATACACGGATCACAAAAGTCTGAAGTATATTTTCACTCAAAAGGAATTGAACATGAGGCAAAGAAGATGGCTAGAGTTGATCAAGGATTACGACCTCAGTGTTCAATACCACCCTGGGAAGGCTAATGTGGTAGCTGATGCATTAAGCAGGAAGGCTTGTTCCTTGAATGCTATGCTTAAGGGCAGGCTACCCGCCTTGTATGAAGAACTTGAAAGCTTCGGGTTGGAACTGGTTGCACCAGGATTCTTAGCCAACCTTGAAGTCAAGCCTACCCTGATGGATGATATTAAGGAAGCTTAGGAGGGACACGAATCTATTGAAGGCATCAAGAGGAAGATCAAGGCAGGCAAGGCCCCAGGATTCTCAGAGGATGAGAAAGGAATTGTGTGGTTTGGGAATCGCATTTGCGTGCCCAACAAGGTTGAGCTCAAGAATCTGATCTTGCAAGAAGCTCACGAAACCCCGTATTCCATCCATCCTAGAGGAACCAAGATGTATCAAGACCTGAAGGAAAGATTTTGGTGGCACGGGATGAAAAGGGAGATTGCCACCTATGTTGCGAAGTGTGATGTATGCCAAAGAGTCAAGGCTGAATATCAGCGACCTGCTGGATTGCTCCAACCACTCAAGGTTCCCGAGTGGAAATGGGATAAAGTCGGAATGGATTTCATCACTGGACTACCTAGGTCAAACAAGGGACATGACTCCATCTGGGTCATAGTCGATCATTTGACCAAAGTAGCCCACTTCATTCCTGTTAAGACTACCTATAGTGGCGACCAGCTAGCAACTCTATACATCAACAGAATCGTAAGCCTTCATGGTGTCCCCAAGGAGATTGTGTCTGATCGAGGAACCCAGTTTACCTCAAGGTTCTGGAAGAAGTTCCAAGAGGCCATGGGGACCAAGTTGTCCTTCAGCACTGCTTTCCACCCACAGACCGGAGGTCAGACAGAACGAGTGAATCAGATACTCGAAGACATGCTCCGAGCCTGTGTCTTAGCATATGGATCTAAGTGGGAAGATTGCCTCCCTTTTGCCGAATTCTCCTACAACAACAGTTATCAGTCAAGCCTTCAGATGGTACCGTTTGAGGTGTTATATGGACGGAAGTGCCGCACACCCCTCAACTGGTCGGAGACCGGAGAAGGACTTGTCTTTGGGCCCGATATCCTCTGTGAAGCAGAAGAGCAAGTTCAGCTAGTCAGAGAGCGACTGAAGACCGCCAAGTCAAGGCAGAAGAGCTATGCTGACGCTCGTCGCCGACTAGTAGACTTCCAAGTCGGAGACCATGTATACCTGCAAGTAACTCCTCTTAAGGGAACAAAGCGTTTCCACGTTAAGGGAAAGCTCGCACCAAGGTTTGTCGGTCCCTTCGAGATCATCGCACGACGAGGAGAAGTGGCTTACCAATTGGAACTGCCACCTGAACTATCCGATGTGCACAACGTATTCCCCGTGTCACAACTCCGGAAGTGTCTCCAAATTCCAGACAAGCCTTATCTTTACAAGGATGTCAATCACCAAGCCATTGACCTTCAGCCTGATTTGACTTACCGTGAAAGGCCCATCTGCATTCTGGATGAGGCCGAGCGACACACTCGAAGCCGCACCATCAAGTATTTCAAGGTCCAGTGGAGCAACCACACTGAAGCCGAAGCCACCTGGGAACGTGAAGACTACCTTAGATCCGAGTTTCCGTATCTCTTTAAAGCCTAGTTTAGGAATCTCGGGGACGAGATTCTTGTAAGGGGGGTAGGTCTGTCACACCCTGCATTTTGTGACACTTCATTTGCATTAATAAAGCATGAAAATTTGGACCAACAAAAACTTTTGCTTTATTTGGCTTTTATTTGGAGTTGGTTTTCTCTCTGTGATTTTTTTTCAAGTGCTCTTTAAAGTCAACTACTCCACCCTCTGTACTTCATCTCCTTGCCCCAAACTTCTGTCCAATGATCATGCCATGTGTATAGAGCAATATAGTATTTTCTTACAAAAATAATTTGGCCAAAAAGTATCTTCTAAAATTAGTTTTCCAAAAACCCTTGAATTAAGATTTGCAATGCAAGTACTTTATTTGAGGTGTGAAAAATCTTTCAGAAGGTATATTTGAAACCTATTAGATATAGGATACCCAGAAACCACAAAAATATAATTTTAAAAGCTATTTTTCTATTTTATTTAAAAGCTTTTTCTTAAGGCCAGAAATGGTCTTTAATAGGAAAAAAATTATTTTATTGTTTCAAAAATATTTGACAAAAATCAGGGAAACTCAGTGGACATATATTTTCCATATATAGGAGTTTCAACATATGGTTATGATCAAAATATTGGACAAAACCTCCCAAAACCATTCCTGCCTATTTCAAGGATTTGAAATATTTCTACAGGAAATATTTTCATATAAATCCAAGAAAAATCCAGCAAGTCACAAATGCATATTGTGATGATCTTGCAAAGCCTCATGTCAATCAAAGTCATTTTGGTTCACCAAAGGCCCCAAAACCCTCTCTGACCAGAATCAAGTTTGAGCAACTTTGTACTACCAACTTTCTCCCCTTAACCCCAACTTTTGTGAGCATTTTAACTTGACCAGATGAGGCCACTACACAAAGTGGTGCATCAAGGAGAAGTGTTATGCTCAACTAGATCTACTCAAGTCTATTTCTGCTCATTTCTAGGGTTTACAAAAGTTGCATTGGCAACTTTGCCCAAATAATCTCCAAATTGGTGGAAGGCCATATTCATATGAGTCATTTCACCCTGTGGAGTCTCATGGCATTTGGAGTTCATTTGCTTGCCCAAAACATTATCAAACACCTTCTGACATTTTGCTAAAACACTATTTTTACCCCTTCCACTATTCTTGGTGAGCTCAAATTTTTACCACAGCTCCTCCTAGACCCCTTTCTCCTCCAGAATCAATGGCAAGTCCCCAGCTCAATAATTGAGGGGTGAAACCCCCCTCTTTCTCTCTCTGGACAGCCCACTTCTCCCTCTTCCTCACCTCCCTCCTCACTCCAATGGCCATCCATGGCATCCAATGCACCACCCCACTTCTTTACTCCCTCCTAGACCTGCTAGACACTAGTGGGCACGCCCCTGCCCTTTAAACAATGCCATGGCAGCCATTTGGGCACTCTGGAGCGCGCTACAGTGCGCTCCCGCACTATAGCCGCCCCCTGCCAAGCAGCTCCGGCCACCTCGGGCCTTCCCCGCGCGCCTGCCGATGCGCCTCGGCGTCCGCGGCACGCTACGCGGTCAGCCCCCTCCTCTCTCCTCCTCCCCGCGCCTCCGCGCTAGCAACCAAGGGCCGCCCGAGCGCACCAGTGAGCGTGCTCACACGCGCGGTGCCTCTGGCCCCCTGCTCCCTCTCTCTCTTCTTCCCCTGGGCGTAGTCGACCCCCACGAACACCCCACACACAACCAAGCAGGCCCCCGTGACCCGTGGCAACGACAACGAGCTCGCCGGCGCACAGGTCCACGGTGGACCACCGTATGGCTATATAATCTCGCCCCGGGCCGCTCCAGTTGCATTCGCCTCCTTCTCACACCCCCAGGAGCACGCCCACACCACCCAATCACCCCCGGAGAGCCTTTGTGCTCGGGATCGACCGGAGCTCCGCCGCCTCGGGTCGCCGTCGATCTCAGGGTACGGGCTCCCTCCGCCCCTTCTCTCTCTCGATCTGGACTCTCCTCACCTCCCTGATCATTTTCCCTCTGTTTCCCCTCTCCTTTGCAGCCGGAAACGACCGGAGCCATCAACACCCGAAGCTCCTCCGCCGCGAACCTCGTCGCCGGCGAACCCCTGCACCCCGGCGACCAACTCTGGCACCACCCGAACGGCGACACGACGAGGAGTCCAGCGGTGCCATCAGCTCACCTCGCCGTGCCCGGAGACGTCGCCGGTGAGCTCGCTGCCCCTCTGACCCAGGGTTGACGACGATGGCCGTGGGGCCCGTCTGTCAGCCCCTCGCCCTGATGCCTGGGCCCCGCCCGTCAGGTTTAAACCTGGCGCGCGCGCGTGCACCTGTGCGCTGGGCCGCCTCGCTGGCTGGGCCTGCTGCCCTGCGGCTGTTCTGGCCCAGTGGCACAGTGCCCTTTTCCTTTTTTCTTTTTTCTGTCATTATTCCAAAAATTCCACAGGATTAAATAATAATCCAAATGCAACAATTCCAATTCCTAAATTCCTAGAATATTGCAACCTATTTAATGCTGCAGCTTTCATTCAAATCCAACCAACTTTTATGTACTGTTCAAATTTAAATTCAAATTTGAGCAGTTTAATCTCTGTTTGGAAATTCATATCCCCTCTTGTATAACTCCAAATCCAAAACTAAGAATTCCTCCCTTCTTAGTTTTCAGCCTAGTATTTTACAAAAATAAGTTGACATTTTTCTGAGCACTTTGGTTTTTCTGTTTTACTATTGCCTTATTTTCTCGTTATTATTCTGCGACAATAGATTGCGTTGCTGACGAAGGAGTTGGACCAGAGGACTTTGAAGACCCAGAAGACTTTGTTGAGCCAGGCAAGCATCCCTTTGACCATGTCTATGAAACCTTTTTATGCATGTCATATAGTACCTTATCATTGTTGCAACGGAATCATGATGGGGTGATAACCACTTCGATGGTTGCCACCATACTTCCTCGTTGATACTTGCATTGTGCATGACCTTACCTTCCTATGAGGGTTATGCCGGTGGGAGTAGATAGGATGCTAAGGTAGTGCTATGCAAAAAGGGACGGGTATATGCATGGTGAAGGAGGCAAAGTATTTTCAAAAGACTTTTTCGAAAACCCCGTCGGGTGCCACTTATGCCCGAGGGAGATGATGAAATGGGTAACCACTTGATGACGAAGTGGTGTACCGAGGCAAGTGTGTGTGTTGTTTTCGAAAACGGATTAGATTTAAGATTTGTCGACTGTCCCAACCTTACATGCGCAACCACTCTACCCTTATATGGGAAAGGGCATTATTGATTACCTAGGCCGATACTAGCTTGGAGCCCGCATTACTAGTGATGGGGGAGAGTTGGTGCTCTCTCTCGGGACGGGGTCGTGCCAGGTAGGGCGGCCATGACTGTTTTCACAGGGCACCGAACACACCGTTGGTACCCCGTGCTTGTGGTATATGATGAATATGGGAGCGAGGCTCCACAACTTTATGATGTGAAATGTTGGGCACGGGGGTTACTACCAATCGAGTGGACTCCATGTTAGTGTCGTGTAGGGAAAGGTAGTGATCGGGTGCTTACCCCGGGTACTTGAGGTACCGCGGGTCGTGGATGACACGGAAGTTCCCCGGATCTTGTGGGTACAGTGTGCAACCTCTGCAGAGTGTAAAACTATTCGAATAGCCGTGTCCACGGTTAAGGACAGTTGGGCGGTGCTGCTTAAACTACGTCCAGAGTTTCACAACTGTGTGTGTGTGTGTTGATAAAATGAATTGGGTCAAGTCAAGGGACTTGACATGTTTGAGATGGGTTGGTGCCCACTCTATTTATGTTGGGTTGGTGCCCACTCTATTTATGTTGATATCTGTAACATGTCCTCATGATTACTTGATGCATGTCTTACAAGTTGTTGAACATGTCATTGCACTCAAAACTAGCTTTCCGCAAAAATATACCCATATCATGCATTGTTGTATCTTGAACCAAAACATGGGTTGCTTGCGAGTACATTCAAAGTACTCATTGGCTTGCCACTGGTTATTTAATTGACCAGGCATGGAAGAACCGGAGTTCGAAGAAGAGTTCTTTGGAGACGAACATGCGAACTAGGAAGTTTCCCAGTCAGAATGCCTGTAGGGTTAAAGCAGATGGCATGGGTTCTATTTATCGACGAAGATTTCTGCTGCTTGTGTTTCATTTGATGTTCAGCCCTTAAGGCTTTATCAATGTAAGACTCGACCATAATGATCATAATTTGTGTAAGACGGTATGTATGGATGTAAGACTCTTGTTATTCAGCTTCTGTGTGTTTAGTGAGCATTGATCTCTGGGATCACTGTACACGTGCATTCAGTGATCACGACTTATGAGTCGGGGTCCCCACAATTAACCCTGCAGGGGTGTACTTCTTCATACATGTTTCCACCACTTAGCGTCTGCACACGACATGTGCTCGACAGACTTCAAGAGAAAGCCAACGTGGGTGTAGACCACGACCTACCTAAACACTCAAGTCTCTAGTCCAGGTTTATTGCCTATTCGGGTTCCATCCATGAGGAGATCCGGTCGGAGTTTCGCTCACAGCCCCAAACGATGTGAACAGGGTTCCGTGACACCAAACGGGCGCCCGGTTTACCCGGCCACGTACCTACCGCATCACAGCCCACCCCTACGGTCAGCGCTGTCCACGGCCTCCAGTAGGCTACAAACACCAGAAACTACTTGCAACTCCTGGACAGAGGACGAGGCTGATTAAGAAGTCGAGCGGGGTCATATTTCAGGGCCCAATGCATGGTAGTAGCTGAATCATGGATCACAAACACAGAACTCAGTTCCTAAGGATGGCTTCAATGAGACAACCCACCATGTACTCCTACATGGCCTCTCACCGATACCTTTACCAAATCGTGTTCACACACTTAGCTCACACACAGTAGGACATGTTCACACACGTCTGATTCATTCCCGATGAATCAGACCTGACACAACTCTAAGCAATAGCAGGCATGAGAAACAAGCATGAATGAGTAGGCACATCAGGGCTCAAACAACTCCTACTCATGCTAGTGGGTTTCATCTATTTACTGTGGCAATGACAGGTCATGCAGAGGATAAAGGGGTTCAGCTACCGCAGCAAGTAACAGATGAATCATTGTTGTCCTATTGCAGTAAAAGAGAGCAGGGCGAGAGAGTGGGATTGTATCGGAATGAACAAGGGGGTTTTGCTTGCCTGGCACTTCTGAAGATAATATAGTTCTTCATTGGTGTCATAGATCTCGTCGTCGGAACGTCATCTACTGAGAGGGGACAGTTACCGGCAAACACAGAAGGACACAATCAATGCAATGCGACAATATGATGCATGCTATGACATGACAATATGATGTGTGATAGGTCTAATGCAACTTGGGACATAAAGGTTTGAGTCCATTTGAACCAAGGATTCAAATGATCACCCAAAATAATAAGTGATATAAGTGCATTAGCTTCTTTCACCTAAACAGCAAGGTTGAAGTGTTCTGACATGCATGAAACTTGGTCAGATGGAAAGATTGGATTTTTCTGATCATTTTTCATATATAATTTGTTTCATTTGGAGTTACAGATTAATTTCTATGATTTTTAGAAGTTTATACTAATTTCTGGAATTTCCTGTAGAAGAATAATTCCAGTAATTGAATTAATGCGTCAGGACAGCGTCATGCTGACCTCAGCAGGTCAACAGAACCGGTTCAGGTCAAACCTGACCAGTGGGGTCCACTGGTCAGTCTCATAGGGCTGGCGTTGGTCACTGACGTGTGGGGCCAGTCAAGGGCCACGTCAGCAAGGTCAACGCTGGCGTGTGGGTCCCACTTGGTTATTTAGCTGGTGGGACCCTGATGTCAGCGGCTAGTGTGATTAAACTAAATGCGATTAAGCCCTAATGACATAGCCACGTCGGATGCGCCGGCGATTAAACGACAGCGACCATGGTTCGCGGCGGCGACGCTCGGGATCAAGCTGTAGGCCGCGGTTTCGAGCGTGGTTTGGTCCTGTGAGACGCTGGTGCTCGTCCGCATCCAACGGAGCCATCAGCCCACACTGGGGTGGACCGTAGTGATGGCGGCGATGGCAAGTGCGGCGGCCGGAGCTCGGACAAGCTCGGCAACGATGCTGCGGTGCGCGGGAGGACTAGACAACGGTGGTGTTGGGTTTCTGGGAACGTGCTGAGCACGTAGAAGTGCTCGTACGTGACGGTGGCTAACCTATTCGCCGGCGACGACGAGCGCGGCGGCGGTAAGCTCTCGGGTCCGGTGGCTAGCACGGCTAGAGCATGCAAATGAACGCGGGAGAGGGGGGGGGGGGAAGATGGCGGGTCTCACGGCGAGTCTTCTGGTGCGGTCATTGAGCTCGGGGAGGCACGGACGGCGTCGAAGCATCTCCGGCGATCTCGGAGCCGAAGGTTGAAGACGATGGCGTCGATGCCACTGCAGGGCTCCTGACGTCTCTTGGCGCGGTGAGGAGGAAGAGTAGGTCGAGGCGGAGCTCGCAGGCATGGCGAGGGGTCGAGGGGGAGACGGTGGCCGCGGCATTACGGTGGCGTGGCTGTGGCTGCGGTCGGCTCGAGAGGGAGAGGGAGCAGAGGAGGGAGAAGAGTTCGGGAGAGAGTGAGGGGGGCCAGGGGGTGCGTGGCGTCTCCGTGGCGTCGTCTAGGAGCACCGGGAGGAGCCAGGCAGGCAGGGAGGGAGGAGGTGGCCGGCGCGGGGCGGCCACGCGCCTCTGTCCTTCTGGCGAGGGAGGAAGACGACACGGGGGGGGAGGGGGGGGAAGCGGCAGTGGGCTGGGCCGTGCTGGGCCGGTTGGTGGCGCCAGGTAAGGCCCAGGTACTAACTCTCTCTCTGTGTGTTATTTTATTTATTGTTTCTGTTTTCTATTATTCTTCAGTCTTTAGGGCTTTATTTAAAATACTAAAATAGACCCAAAAATCATGAAACTAATAATGGCTACTGTTTAGGATATATACCACAGTAAACATTTTAGTTTATGATTATTTGAGCATCTAAAATATTTAATAGCATTTAAATGCCCAAATGCAAAGTACATATGATTTAATTCAGTGACCAAATATGTCATGGAAAAATGTGCAACACCTCTGGTTATGGTTTCAAGCATTTTCCAGAAATGATGAACATTTTTGAAAGCCATTTGGATTCACTGAAAATATTTTAGTTGAACCTAGTGAATTCCTTTGATGCTAGGGTTTAGGCAATCCCCATTTCAGGTTTCATTGGAATTTAAACATGATGCAACACCAAAAGCTAGCACTAGGCATTAATAGAACTAGGGATGTGACAACTCACCCCCACTAAGCAAGAATCTCGTCCCGAGATTCAAGCGTAGGGTAAGATGAAAGGGAAGCGCGAACTAATATAATCTTCATGATCCAGGTTGCACATTAGAGAACGTTGATTCAATCACCATCTTTGACTCGAAGTCTTGCTCTGAGAACTCCATCCCACGTGACAACAAGTAGAAAGGAAGAATTTTAGAAGAATCGATCTTCCTGAGATTCGAGCAACTTAGGATCATATTAATGATGTCAAGATCAATTCACATAATGAGACATGGAAACATCTCTGGAGCTAAGAGGCAAAACATGCATCAGGAGGGACGGAGGAAGCAATTTGATGAGGGTTTCAAGTAGCGAGGATAAACTACCATGATTCCATAACGGGGCACCTTAGGGAAGGTGGCTCGTAGAATCATCCCTTAAGTGGCAAAAAGAATTACCTTTGATTCAAAGATCACTGAGGCTCTTATACCAGCTTAAGGCAAATCACAATCGATCATTTGAAGGAGTCCGAAAGAAAGACATTCTCGGGCCAGAATGGATGATGTGGACTACCTTGTTGAAGACAACACAAGGAATGATTTTAGTAGCTGGAGAGAAGCTCAACAGTAGAGAGTGAATCCACTGTTGGAATGGTTATAGCATAACCGAGGAAACTGAGAGCAATCCCAGTTAGTGCCGATGATAACACCAAGCGCTTGTGTGTGCTCTCAAGAACTTGAGCATTTCCATAATCATCAAGGTTTTATCAACATCTGTGTCAAGGGTGCTGACAACACAACGTACTACCATGATGAGTAGCGATGGACGATGCAGATACAAAGGAAGACAACACTCTCTCAGATTTTACCTTAGCGGGGCCAAGGAAACAAAATCTGGATGATCGACCGAGAGACATTTAGCACTCCTCTTCTAATGTTCTCCTTGATGTGCTAGTGTATCCCATTCATTGAAATGGTCTGGTATCTAGAACATCAAGTAACAGGTCGGACTTCGGGAGCACAAAAATCATAAGGCACACAAATAGGGAATAATTCCTACGAAGTCCTTATGGAGAGGTGGCCAACTTCTTCAATCAAGATACTACAATAATAGGTCTTCCGGCTGGGTGTGTTGGCCACGACATCCACTTTACCGGTTATCGAGAGACCAATATTATAGTTCTTGGGAAATGTCCCATCCATCATCTCTGCCTGAGATTCAGATCTGGTTGGTGTCAGAATATTCCAGACTCATCAAGTCTAGAAAGAAGAATGAAAGTTTGCAACACAAATCGACGAGACGACATTGCGAGATTCTCGGGAAATGGACTACGGTAGTAAGATCCAAAACATGAGCTGGTTCTGCTACAACATGTGAACACGTTGTCCAAGACAAGCATGACCACACAGTAGTCTTATAATAAAACACTACCGAGTTCAGGAGGGAAACCATCATTGAGGATATCGAAGTCCTTGCATAATTCTCGAGCCTACGAAGGAACTTCTTCTCCTTGAACAAATCAATCAGTGGCTTGGTGTGCTAGGAACACATATGGAGTGGAGGTCATTAATCTACCAAACCATAGAATACTTCGTACGTATGCATGACTGACTTGGGATGATTCCAAGGGAAACAAAACTAACATTTCTCAAATTCATGGCGGAAACTTACACCTAATGCACGTGAACTTGGAGAAAGTCACTTCTTTCATCCAAGCATAAGCTTCATGAACAGAACACGAAGGCATTGCTTACAAAGTTTCCAACACTAGGTTGATGTTCAACAGGAATCATGGGGGAGACAAAATGCTGCTGATGGGCTCAACGGCAAATCATCGGAATTTCCATATCACTGGACTTCCACCATCATGTGAACACGATGATAGCATTGGGAAGACCAAAAGATGTAATGGTGTATGCTCGAGGGATCAACCACGAGTAAGACAACATTACGAACATCATTGGTTCTGATTTGACTTGACGATAACCCATACTCAAGTCAAAGTTTTGACAAGGCAATAGATCCAACAACTGATCACGAGGACCAATTGGTGAAGATATCATCTTTCTTCAACACACACACACAAGAAGATATCCCTTAACATGAACTAAGTCAGACAAGCTTTTATCTTCCAACTCTCCAAGTTGTTGTCTAGCTCAACCAACTAGCTCAGGGATATCCAACACAGATTCCTGGAGAAGGAGTGATTTATAAGAAAACCAACTTGATCACGAACTCAACATAGCGGCCAGGTGACAACACGGTAATACTGCTGAGAAGATATTCGGAAAATCACGAACCACCGGTATGTTACTAAGCTCGAGAACAACCTTGCTTTCAGGCAAGACGATATGATCAAATAAGCAAGGGATTGAATAATCCTAACTCATTGATCAAAGAGTGCACCAGGAAATAAGGACTAGGTAGCACAATCAGTCTTAGAATGATGATTCAAGAACCAACACACTAAGAATGAAATTATTGTCCATTAACTACCAAGCAACACAGTTGCTAGGAGTATTGAGTTCACACACCATGATTCACTCGTCGTCGTTCTGGTTACAATAACATAGAAACCGAGGAATGAACAATGATGGCAAGAAGTATTACTGTATCAAGAGTTCATAGGATGGTGTGCATTTCCCATGACATTCTTGATATAAAGATGGTAATACTCCAAGGTAGAACAGAGCAAAAGCTAGATTAGCAATTTGATCTGCGGAGTACGACTGCTTTGACCCAATCCTGGAAATGGACAAGATACTGGAGTTTGTTTCTCCTGGTCATTCTGAATAGAATGGCTTGATGAACCACAAGAATAGTAGGCATCGATAACATGAATGCACAACTAGTCCTGACTATCAATTGATAGACGATGGTCAGAAGACAACTAAGAGGGACAACTCAAAAGAACATATCATTTTTTTGAGTTGTGGACGCATAGATTAGTATGTCGAGCAAAGCTCAACATCTCTTCCGGATAACCCATGCAGAAGGTAGAACTGGCAGATTCACAATATAGAATGAAGAACCCATCGAGAGCACTCCTGTTGTGATCCTTGATCCAACAAACATCTGCCATAAGTGGTTCATAGTATTTGGAAGAAGGAAATACCACGGACCTTGAGGAATAATGCAAAGGTTACTAATATCCTAAAGGAACGAGCAAAGACTATTAACATGAGATAAGTAGGGTGAGTCTCGGGTTCAAAAACCTATGGGTATAGAATACCTACTCCTAAGTAGCATCGCGAGATGCTTTCGAGAATGATGGCCAGAATCTTCACACTGGAAACACTAAACATGGCTAAATTACTAGGTGACTCCCTAAAACACCTAGGGTCATAATAATAGTTCCAACATATATGTCAAGGCAATCAATTACCTCAGTGCACCGGTTAGTGTGCTTATTCTGACCATAAAGGACATCGGGAACGGAAAGAAAGGATTTGCAAATGCATCAGACTATTTAGAAACCTGGGATGACTCGGACAGCATAACGGCTGTAAATGCTCAAAAAGTTTGGAGACATACTACAAAAATGGTGGCATAGCCACTCAGAAGCACAATATCAAGGTTTTCGAGATCAACAGTTAACATACGGAAGTAGTATAAACTGAACTGGGGCGTAAAACCAACAATCTCATAAGTCCATGGGTTAGTAACACGTCATCCTGATAGATAGATGAGAAGGCCTAGTTCTTAATCCCCGTAGAAGAGAAGAGGATGACTCAGATCAGAAGGCCATGAGGTATAAGGAGTAAAAAGAGCCTTACGTTCCATCCCACAATCAATTCCTTACATAACTAAAGCATTTCTAGACACAACTTCGACTAGTTTGGCTTGGTAATCCTACAGGCAGTCAAGCTCTGATACCAAAGCTGTCAGGACCCCGACTCAATGCCACATCGATCTAGCATGTAACACCTCATATCACTTTGTGGCCTCACGCACGGTATTCCCACGGGTGTCGCCTTACCTTTGCCCGGGACCGTTTGGGCCTTTTGGAACACGTATATGATAGTGTCGCTAGCATCCATATGATAAGGAGCCTGGGCTGACATGGCTAGTCGTAAACCCAAAGTGGCACAAACTTACAGGGACAGGCATCCATGACCCAGCATCGAACGTATCGGTCATCAGCGAGTGAATCCAGGCTGTAGCACTGGGCTAGCAGGACCCTGGTGAACCGGGCTGTAGCGGGCTAACAGGACTCCGGTATTCATCGCGTGATATTTCCCCGAAGGGACAGACACAGGAACGAAGAAGGACACATGCCGGCCAGCCTAAGTGTTCCGGAGCAGTAGCAAGCTACCATGGCTCAGTGGAAACACTAGGAGACATTTCCCGGTAAGAGAGGCTACTAAAGATAAACAACTAGATAGTCAGATCCCACACATACCAAGCATTTCAATAACATACACACAATATGCTCGATATGTGCAAATACAACATGGCATCACAACATGACTCTACGACTCAAGTAGTTTATTCAATAGGCTCCGAGGAGCCAGATATTACAAACATAGGTCTCATGACCCAACATTCAGAGCATACAAATCAAAGCACATGCGGAAGCTTAACATGTCTGAGTACAGACATCTACAAAAGAAAAAGGCTGAGAAGCCTGACTATCTACCAGATCCTGCCGAGGGCACAAGATCGTAGCTTAGGTAACAAGCTAAACGTCGAAGTCCACGTGGAACTACTAGCGAGACTGAAGTCTCTCTGCAAAAACATAAAATAGGCAAACGTGAGTACAAATGTACCCAGCAAGACTTACATCAGAACTAACTACATATGCATCATTATCAACAAAGGGGATGGTGGGGTTTAACTGCAGCAAGCCAGCTTTGACTCGGTGGCTATCCTGAACTACGACTGCAAGTGACTCTTTTGAGGTGGCGCACATGAGTCCACATATTCACCATATCAATACACCACTATGGATCCGCTACCGTCTCCCTACGAGAACACCATCCATAGCACTCACGCTTATCTTGCGTATTTTAGAGTATCCACTTTCACTTGTCTATGAAATGTTATAGGCAACCCAGAAGTCCTTTACCGCGGACACGGCTATTCGAATAGATCATATTAACCCTGCAGGGGTGTACTTCTTCATACATGTTTCCACCACTTAGCATCTGCACATGACATGTGCTCGGCAGACTTCAAGCGAAAGCCAATGTGGGTGTAGACCACGACCTTACTAAACACTCAAGTCTCTAGTCCAGGTTTATCGCCTATTCGGGTTCCATCCATGAGGAGATCCGGCCGGAGTTTCGCTCACAGCCCCAAACGATGTGAACTGGGTTCTGTGACACCAAACGGGCACCCGGTTTACCCGGCCACGTACCTACCGCATCACAGCCCACCCCTACGGTCAGCGCTGTCCACGGCCTCCAGTAGGCTACAAACGCCAAAAACTACTTGCAACTCCTGGACAGAGGACGAGGCTGATTAAGAAGTCGAGCGGGGTCATATTTCAGGGCCCAATGCATGGTAGTAGCTGAATCATGGATCACAAACACAGAACTCAGTTCCTAAGGACGACTTCAATGAGACAACCCACCATGTACTCCTACATGGCCTCTCACCGATACATTTACCAAATCGTGTTCACACACTTAGCTCACACACAGTAGGACATGTTCACACACCTCTGATTCATTCCCGATGAATCAGACCTGACACAACTCTAAGCAATAGCAGGCATGAGAAACAAGCATGAATGAGTAGGCGCATCAGGGCTCAAACAACTCCTACTCATGCTAGTGGGTTTCATCTATTTACTGTGGCAATGACAGGTCATGCAGAGGATAAAGGGGTTCAGCTACCGCAGCAAGTAAAAGATGAATCATTGTTGTCGTAATGCAGTAAAAGAGAGAAGGCGAGAGAGTGGGATTGTATCGGAATGAACAAGGGGGTTTTGCTTGCCTGGCACTTCTGAAGATAATATAGTTCTTCATTGGTGTCATAGATCTCGTCGTCGGAACGTCATCTACTGAGAGGGGACAGTTACCGGCAAACACAGAAGGACACAATCAATGCAATGCGACAATATGATGCATGCTATGACATGGCAATATGATTTGTGATAGGTCTAATGCAACTTGGGACATAAAGGTTTGAGTCCATTTGAACCAAGGATTCAAATGATCACCCAAAATAATAAGTGATATAAGTGCATTAGCTTCTTTCACCTAAACAGCAAGGTTGAAGTGTTCTGACATGCATGAAACTAGTACAGATGGAAAGATTGGATTTTTCTGATCATTTTTTATATATAATTTGTTTCCTTTGGAGTTACAGATTAATTTCTATGATTTTTAGAAGTTTATACTAATTTCTGGAATTTCCTGTAGAAGAATAATTCCAGTAATTGAATTAATGCGTCAGGACAGCGTCATGCTGACCTCAGCAGGTCAACAGAACCGGTTCAGGTCAAACCTGACCAATGGGGTCCACTGGTCAGTCTCATAGGGCTGGCGTTGGTCACTGACGTGTGGGGCCAGTCAAGGGCCACGTCAGCAAGGTCAACGCTGACGTGTGGGTCCCGCTTGGTTTAACTAAAACTGATTAAAAGAATAACCGTTGGTTATTTAGCTGGTGGGACCCTGATGTCAGCGGCTAGTGTGATTAAACTAAACGCGATTAAGCCCTAATGACATAGCCACGTCGGATGCGCCGGCGATTAAACGACGGCGACCACGGTTCGTGGCGGCGACGCTCGGGATCGAGCTGTAGGCCGCAGTTTCGAGCGCGGTTTGGTCCTGTGAGACGCTGGTGCTCGACCGTATCCAACAGAGCCATCAGCTCACGCTGGGGTGGACCGTAGTGACGGCGGCGATGGCAAGTGCGGCGGCTGGAGCTCGGACAAGCTCGGCAACGACGCTGCGGTGCGCGGGAGGAATAGAGGACGGTGGTGTTGGGTTTCTGGGAATGTGCTGAGCACGTAGCAGTGCTCGTACGCGACGGTGGCTAACCTATTCGCCGGCGACGACGAGCGCGGTGGCGGTAAGCTCTCGGGTCCGGTGGCTAGCACGGCTAGAGCATGCAAATGAATGCGGGAGAGGGGGGGAAAGATGGCGGGGCTCATGGCGAGTCTTCTAGTGCGGTCGTTGAGCTCGGGGTGGCACGGACGGCGTCAAAGCATCTCCGGCGATCTCAGAGCCGAAGGTTGAAGACGACGGCGTCGGCGCCACTGCAGGGCTCCCGGCGTCGCTTGGCGCGGTGAGGAGGAAGAGTAGGTCGAGGCGAAGCTCGCAGGCACGGCGAGGGGTCGAGGGGGAGACGGTGGCCGCGGCGTTACGGTGGCGCGGCTGTGGCTGCGCTCGGCTCGAGAGGGAGAGGGAGCAGAGGAGGGAGAAGAGTTCGGGAGAGAGTGAGAGGTGCCAGGGGGGTGCGTGGCGTCTCCGTGGCGTCTTCTAGGAGCACCGGGAGGAGCCAGGCAGGCAGGGAGGGAGGAGGTGGCCGGCGCGGGGCAGCCACGCGCCTCTGTCCTTCTGGCGAGGGAGGAAGACGACACGGGGGGAAGCGGCGGTGGGCTTGGCCGTGCTGGGCCGGTTGGTGGCGCCAGGTAAGGCCCAGGTACTAACTCTCTCTCTGTGTTATTTTATTTATTGTTTCTGTTTTCTATTATTCTTCAGTCTTTAGGGCTTTATTAAAAATACTGAAATAGACCCAGAAATCATGAAACTAATAATGGCTACTGTTTAGGATATATACCACAGTAAACATTTTAGTTTATGATTATTTGAGCATTTAAAATATTTAATAGCATTTAAATGCCCAAATGCAAAGTACATATGATTTAATTCAGTGACCAAATATGTCATGGAAAAATGTGCAACACCTCTGGTTATGGTTTCAAGCATTTTCCAGAAATGATGAACATTTTTGAAAGCCATTTGGATTCACTAAAAATATTTTAGTTGAACCTAGTGAATCCCTTTGATGCTAGGGTTTAGGCAATCCCCATTTCAGGTTTAATTGGAATTTAAACATGATGCAACACCAGAAGCTAGCACTAGGCATTAATAGAACTAGGGATGTGACAACTCCTCCCAGTAGTTCGTCGCACCAGCCAAGAACAGACCCTCGCGAGGCTGTTCTGCCTTGTACTGTTCATCATCAAGCCCAAGAGGCAATCCACCACAGCACACACTGGAGTAGGGTATTACACCACAATGGTGGCCTGAACCAGTATAAATCTTGTGCTGTTCTGTTTGGTAGTTTAGATCCTAGCGATTCGGTGAGGAGCGAGCCGGTAGAGGGTTGAATCTCCGTGCGCACCCCAGTGTTCGAACCTCAAGGGTCTGCCGGAACCCGAAATCCGACACAATTCCCATGTGAGGAGAGCCACCACCACCACCACTTGAGTGATTTGAGTGACTCCACCATATGCGACATTGAGTGCACCTACCTTGAGGGAGTGAGTGAACCACCGCCACAAAGAGAGAGTGAGATAGTTTATGAGGCATATGAGGCCATTTCGATTTCTAACAACTTAACCTCTACCTCTATTATGTCTTCTCATTTGGTGCTAGGTCCCATATATGATGACGCGCCGATCCTCGACGACTTCGTCCTCCCTTTGGACATGACGATGGCCATGGTGGAATATGATGCACCCCCCACATGGTTCCATCACGATGAAGATGACCTCGATTTGGTCTTTCCCACCTCACCTACACCACTTGAGTGGAATGAACAAGGTAACATAGGTGAAGGTGATACTCTAGTCCCACTAGTGGACGTTCTTGACATTGATTGCTTGCATGATGTTGATCCACCTAGTACCTTGCTTCATTCTAGTATGATTTCCCCATGTGATGATTTGCCCATTTATGATGAGTACGATGATTCTCATGTGGAGTCTATTAGTTGTGATGCCACATTACATAGGATTACTTGTGACAATTCTTTTGGTCACATCATGTTTACTAATCATCTTGACTTGTCATATGCTATGCAAGAGATCAACCATATGTCTTATTTGCAATCTCTTCATAGTGACTATGCATATGCCATTAAAATAAACCCAATTTGCACTTATGGCATAGATGACAAGCCCATGGTTATTGGCATTTGTTTTTCTTGTGATGATATTGATATGCTCCCTTTTCATCAATTATCTAATATGCCATGCCATGACCACCTAGCTTCGGATATGCATTGTTTAGGATGTTGTCCATTTTCTCCATATGATGTTTTCGATATTGCTCATGAGGAGACCCCCATAGTTTCCTCATACATTTTAGGAGATTTTGATCGATCCCATCCATTGCATGATCCCAATACTTGTGTGCACCATATGCTCCCCATGAATAAGAATGCTATTGATGTGCCATATACGTGTATGTTAAATTTGAATCCCCATTGTGTCATACACAATAACTATTCTATCATGATGGATGACATGTTCATATACCATGCCTCAAATTTGTTTGAGCATTGCTTATCATGTGCTAAATCACACGTGCACATACACATCATGATGGATGATGTGTACATTTACCATGCACACAATTTCTTTTTTGTGTAGGTACCCATGAATACTTGTCAACCTCACAATCCCATGAGTTGACAAAACGAGCTCTAGAGAGCAACGATGATTTGGGATCACATGGATTGCCTTTCCCACCGCTCTCTCCATGCAAAGACTTTGCGCAATTCTTCTACATGGCTCTCACATGGTTATGGGTTATCGTACATTACATCTTATATGCCCATCTTGCCATGTTCACTTTGCATGAAATGCTCATTCCTATGCCTTTTCCATGCATTTGTGACCCATGCTTTGCATTACACATGATGATTGACTCTACTACTTGTATGTGTATTTGCAAGCTTGGTGGAGATATTGCTTGTTATTACCATGTTTGCTATGAGCTCCATGACTATGATGATCTCTTGCTTTGTAATCATGCTTGTGATATGCCATGTGCATTGCCTATGCCTACTATTTGCTCACATGACATCATTGCCATGATTTCCTCTAGTGTGTTGCATCTTCGCTCCACTAGATTGCACGACTTGATTTCTATGCTTTCTCATGTTGCATCCACCTCTTGGATTACTTGCTCCTATCACATTTTTGGTTGCAACAATGTCATTCCTTCACATATGACATGTCCCATTGATTGCTACATGCTTGCCTTGATTTCCTCACACATGATGAACAATTTCGCTTTCTATTGTGTTGAGTGCCACTTGATTCCCACTACACCCTATGCACATTATGCTTGGATTGTCTTGCACTTGCATGTGTTTAGTCATATCATCTTCTTGGGTATTGTGAATGACTTTTATGCCTACCCTAGACCGTTCATTGAGAGTCTTATGCATGCTTGCTATATCCTTGAGATAGATGCTTATTCTCTTGACACACATATTGGCGTCGCTACCTTTTATTTGCATGCTTGTTTCCATGATGTCTTTGCTTGTGCTTAGTTTATATGCTCAAATGCCATGCCACACTTCCTTGTCAAACCATATGCTATGCTTGATGACAACACTTGTTGGGTGAATCACCTCTTGAATGTTTGGTTTTGCTCTTACGCCAACCACATTTGTTTTACCAAGTGCTTGTTATCTTTGCTCCTTTTGTAGGAATTATAAGACGGTGCGACATTGGAGAGTGCCCATTTGCAACTACAAGATGATGCATGCTTGGTGATCATCAACTTCTACATGGCAACATCATCTCTTTCCCATGGTGATTTGGATTTCAATCCGAGGCCGGATCTTTCCCAAGGGGGAGGGGATGATGCGGAGCATCCTATGGACATCACCATGTCAAGAGTTCGTTTGGCAAGTGACACGTGCCACATCTACTTCACATACATAAAGGTGAATCATCTCCATTACACGTGTTCACTTGACCCCTTTGAGGATGGTATACTACTTGACATTCCTTCCGTGTGCATTCATAGGTATTGTTGGAGCTTCAAACATAGCGAGGACGAGTTCATGCGGAGGAGAACATCTACACCATCCAAGAGGGAAGCCTGGAAGTCGAGAAGGAAGTGCGAAGAAGAAGGCAGCATCTCCCAGGCGACCCCGTGCGCACGGGCCCCTCCGACCCCGTGCCCACGGGCCTCCCAGGCTGGCGGTCCTGAAGACCCCGTGCGCACGGGCATGTACCGTGCCCACGGGACCCCCGTGTCCATGGGCTTCCCGAGCACACGGACCCAGTGCGCACGGGCCCTAGCGTCAGGTCTCTGGATACCCCATGCGCACGGGCTCCACTTACCCCGTGCACACGGGGCCCCCTGTGTGATGCTGCGGGCTTTGCCCTTGTTTTACCATTTCGCCCCCACTTATCCCTCTCTTTGCCTAGGACTATATATACTCCAACATCTCCTCCATTTAGACTTAGCTAAGATTAGATATAAACACTAGAGCTTAGCTCATGTACCTCCCCTTGTGGGATTCCTCTTGAGAGAGAGAGACACTCCATTGGAGTTCAAGGCCTCCATTGGAGAAGATCCCTAGTGGATGAAGACCCCCTTGAGGGAAGGATCTATCTAGATCATCAAGCCCTCATCTCCTTCATAGGATTTGGGATGAAATCTACCATGTATCTTATTTCCCTTTGATTTTTCATGTACCTTGTGGATCTTGTGTGTTTGATTGTCTAGTGGATGTGTGATTTGACTTGTTCTTGAGTGTTCCTCTTGTTGTCCCTCTTTTGTTCATCTTGTTCTTGGGGATTCCCCCTCCAATTCGTGAAAAATCTCACCATAGGGTTCCACCCTACATCAACCACCCTGACCGCACTACTACGGTCAGGTGCTTGCCGTTGCTGGTCTCACAAACAATTCACAACCTCAAGGTGACGAAGATTCTAGTTGACGGCGGGGCCGGTCTGAACTTGATCTCGCCTATTGTGATCAAGAGGCTGCAGATCCCTGATGGAGACCTCGAGGAGACGGGCACGTTCCAAGGGGTCAATCCAGGGAGGAGCCAGCCAAAGGGATAGGTCACGGTGCCCGTGACGTTTGGAGGCAAGTTAAACTACAGGACGAAGAGGACTGTCTTCGATGTAGCCGAGACCCCCTTGCCTTACAACGGGATTCTCGGCCACCTGGCACTAGCAATGTTCATGGCGGCTTCCCACTACACCTAAAACATGCTGAAGATGCCCGGGCCGATGAACATCATCACCGTCCCCTCCGACAAGAAAGAGCGTTGATTTGCACCGACCAACTCTACCGGGAAGCGGTTGCAGCGGCTGCCGCCAAGGCACCTGCTCCTGCCGACAGAGCCCCTGAAGGAAAGAGGACCGGCGAGACTGCTCGCACCCACTGTAGCAAGCGCACCTCCTCGGGGTGTTGCGCTTTCGTCGAGGATGTGCCAGAGAGCTCTACCGGCAAGAGCAAGAAGTCCAGAGCTGCACCACCAGAGACCAAGAAGGTGTCCGTCAAGAAGGATGGCACGGGAGGAGCTTTTACTATAATCTCCACCCTCGACGGCAAATAGGAAAGCGAGCTTGTCACTTTCCTGCGGGCAAATGTTGATGTGTTTGCATGGCAAGCATCCGACATCCCCGGTGTTCCAAGGGAAGTGATTGAGCACCATCTTGCTGTCTTTCCTCATGCACGGCCCGTCAAGCAGAAGGTCAGGAAGCAAGCTCTGGAGAGGCAGGAGTTCATCACAGAGGAGATCAGAAAAGTATAGGCGGCAGGCTTGGTAAGGGGGGTGCTCCATCCGACGTGGTTGGCCAACCCGGTAGTGGTGCGCAAGGCAAACGGGAAGTGGAGACTGTGTATTGATTACACAGACATCAATAAAGCTTGTCCAAGGGATCCCTTCCTATTGCCGCGCATCGACCAGATTGTTGACTTCACAGCCGGGTGTGACCTTCTATCATTCCTCGACGCCTACTCAGGGTACCACCAGATCATCATGACAAAAGAAGACGAGAAGACAGCATTCATCATCCCATGTGGTAGGTATTGCTTTTTATGGATGCCTTTCAGGTTGAAGAGTACTGGCTCAACCTTTGCAAGAGCAGTCCAAATTGGTTTTGAGCCCTAGCTACATAGAAATATGGAAGCTTATATGGATGACATAGTGGTCAAAACCAAGGACAAGGAAACACTTGTGCAAGATCTGGAGGAAACATTTGCAAACCTGCGCAAGATCAACCTCAAGTTGAACCCTGAGAAGTGTGTCTTCGGTGTCCCGTCCGGCAAGCTTCTTGGGTTCTTTGTGTCGCAGCGTGGGATTGAGGCAAACCCTGATAAGATCAAGGCCATCGAGCAGATTGAGGCACCTAAGCGAATCAAAGACGTGCATCGGCTCACTGGCTACATTACCGCCATGAGCATATTCATCTCCAAGTCCGCGGAGCGTGCCCTTCCCTTCTTCAAGATCTTGAAGAAGGCGGGCCCAATGGAGTGGAACCCGGAGGCCTAGGCAGCGCTGCAGGATTTGAAGAGATACCTCTCCTCTACCCCAATGCTAGTTGCACCCAAACCACGAGAACCGTTGCTGCTGTACCTAGCGGCAACGACTCAGGTAGTTAGCGTCGCACTGGTGGCACAGAGAGAGGTCACGAAGAGGCAGCGGCAGAACCAATGGATGGTGAGCCAGAACCCTCCCCGGCAGGGCTCGGTCCCGGCAAGACAGAGTCCCCGGTAGGGGATGACGCCAGTGCAATAGGGCCCACGCGACTAGGTGAAGTGGCACAGAAGAAGAAAATGGTGCAGCACCCAGTTTACTTCGCCAGCTCCCTCTTGCAGGAGGCTAGGTTGAGGTACTCTGGTGTGCAGAAATTGCTCTTCGGCCTCCTTCTGGCCTCGAGGAAGCTGCGTCATTACTTCCAAGTGCACGAGATCACCATTGTCACCCGCCTCCTGTTGCAACGGATACTGCATAACCCAGATGCAACGGGGAGGATTGTGGAATGGGCCCTGGAGCTATCATGTTTTGATTTAAAGTTCAAGAGCACCTTGACGATTCAGAGCAGAGTCTTGGCGGAGTTCGTTGAAGAATGGACCTCAACGCTCGGCAAAGAGGTACAGGAGACCACTCTCCCCGGCAAGGAAACGAGAGGCAATTGGATCATGTACTTTGGTGGGGCTTTCTTGCTTCAAGGTGCCGGTGCTGGCGTGCTACTTGTCGCACCCATCCGGGAGCACCTCAAGTACGTCATCCAAATGCACTTTCCCCAGGAGATGTCAACTAACAATACCACCGAGTACGAGGGCTTGCTTGCCGGCCTCAGGATCGCAGCAGACCTCGGAGTCAAGAAGCTCATCGTTAGGGGTGATTCACAGCTCGTCGTCCGATAAATCAATAAGGATTATCAAATCCCGCTGATGGAAGCTTACGTCGATGAAGTGAGGAAACTGGAGGAGCGCTTTGACAGGATACATGCGGAGCATGTCCCCCAAGTGGAGAATGACGTCGCCGACTATCTATCAAAGCGTGCTACCCTCAAGCTACCTGTGGAACCAGGTACTTTTGTGCTTCAGTTAACTCAACCATCCGTCGAACCATCGACAGGGCAGAACAAGCGGAGGAAGCTAGGCCCCGGCAAGTACTTCCCCACCGAACTCCCTGGAGTCGCCAGCGAAGGAGTTGCCATGGACGCCGAGCCTGCTGTGGGACAACCGACTCCGGCGGGGCGTCAGGCCCTTACCGCGGAGGCAACCGTTCCCGCGGCAGAGGAAATGCCTTTGGTCCTCGCCGTCGAGCCACAGGCTCCGGCATGGGTGCAGCACACCGTCCAATTCCTCCAAATGGGAGAGCTTCCCGAGGAGCAGGAAGAGGCAGAGAGAGTAGCCCGCCGGTCTGCTCTGTACCAATTCATTGACAACGTCTTGAATAGAAAAAGACCGAATGGGGTGAAATTGAAGTACATCTCCCAGGAGGAAGGACTAGAGCTGTTGGCAGAGATACATGGAGGCATATGTGGCTCCCACATAGGGTCAAGGGCCCTTGCTGGCAAGGCTTTCCGACAAGGCTTCTTCTGGCCCACTGCCCTCCAGGATGCGACGACACTAGTAACCAAGTGCGAAGTGTGCTAGTTCCATTCGAACAAACTTCATCAGCCAGCTCAAGCCTTGCAGACGATCCCTCTCTCCTGGCCATTCTCAGTCTGGGGGCTCGACATACTGGGCCCCTTTTCCCGCACCGTCGGGGGTTTTGAGTACTTGTACGTTGCAATCGACAAGTTCACAAAGTGGCCTGAGGTGGAAGCAGTGAGGAAGGTGACAGCGCAGTCGTCCATCAAGTTCTTCAAAGGGCTAGTTTGCCGTTTTGGTGTACCCAACAGGATCATCTCCGACAACAGCACACAGTTCACAAGCCACACCTTCATGCAGTACATTGAGGATCTCGGCAGCAAGGTCTATTTCGCTTCCGTGGCACACCCAAGAAGCAACGGCCAAGCGGAGAGAGCCAATGCTGAATTTCTATGAGACTTAAGAATGAAGACTTCTGACAGGCTGCGCAAGAGTGGAAGGTGCTGGATTGAGGAGTTGCCGACGGTCCTTTGGTCGATCAGAACGACGCCAAATCGAGCCACCGGCCAGACACCCTTTGCCCTGGTCTACGGGGCAGAAGCAGTTCTCCCATGGACCTCAGATATGGGTCACCTCAAGCGCTTGCTTATGATGAGCTTGAGCAAGAGTGATTGTGGCAAGATGACGCAACGTTCCTTGAGGAAGATCGTCTCCGGGAAGCTGTGAGAGCAGCACACTACCAGCAAGCCTTGCGTCGCTACCATAGCCGCAAGGTTCATGCCCGGAGCTTTGAGGAAGGCGGCCTTGTTCTTCGGCACGTTCAGTCGGCCAAGAATTCCAACAAGTTGACGCCGATGTGGGAAGGCCCTTATCGGGTAACACGAGTCACCAGGCCTGGTGCAGTCCGCTTGGAGACCGAAGATGCCATTCCAGTGAGCAACTCCTGGAACATCGAGCATCTTCGCAAGTTTTACCCATAAGGCGCGGCTGCCGGCCCCGCCCGGCAAGCCACCTTTTGTACAAGCCTTGCCGGCAAGGCATGTAACCCTCTGTACAAAGCCAGGCGCAGACCCTGAGCATAAATAAACGAAGCACTGGCGCCCTAAGTTATAGCATGCATGCTAGATTGAGTCTCTCCCTCGGTTAGGGTTGATAGTGCTTAGCGGCAACTAACCCCTAGTATAGAGGTCGAGTCTGCGTCATTTTGTTCCTATCCATCCTCTCTGGTACGCAGGGTACATGGTGTGTTTCCGCCAAGCCAAGTGGAAGGAAGATAACAAGCTGGCGCCCCGGGCCCGGCAAGCCAAGCTTGCCGAGGGATGAAGACACGAAGGTCCACCCACGGCAAGTCAGGGTTGCCGGGGGCTGCAGATTCAGATAAGTTTTCCCCATCCCCTGTCATGCATTTTCGTAAGAAACTTGGGACGTATGGAACCTCGTTTTGTTCCAAGGCTGCCGTGCTCCCCTCGTTCCTATAACCCAAGAGCTTCTTGGTTCAGAATATGGTTGTAGCCGCGACGGCAAGGAGGCAAGCGTAGGGCCCACCCCCACTTCGTCCCTGCCTCCGCCAAAGGCGTGAGTATGGATGAACGGAGTGGGGGAATGGCAAGGCCTGCTGCCAGGCAACGGTGCTTATATTAAATATAACAAGGATTTGTTCCTTGGTATGAGCTTTGCTCACGCCCACACACAAGACCCGGCCGGAACCCTTTTCCCATTAATACGTTCCATATAGGTACAGTTCGTGCAGAATGTAAACATGAACAGGGAAATTACAGGTTTTAGATCTAAATAAGACCTGTGGGCTTACAAATTGAAAAAAGATAAGATGCCCATAATCCCTTTCTTGTCCCTCTCCTCAGAAAATGAAAACAAGAAGGCAAAAGGGCAGAAAGAGCACCTAGGCGAGGTACGAGCAGCAGAAGGCTCCAACAGAACATGCAGGCAGTCGCCTAGGAGAGGGTTGGCAGTGGTGGCGCCGGAGGATGAGCTAGAAGATGAGGCAGCGGTTCGTCAATACGCTATGAAGGCGTCGGTGCCATCATACTCTGACTTGACAGCCCGCCACCCGCCTTCCTCGCCTTCTCCAGACTCCCTACGCCAGCCTGTCACAACCCTAGAGTTTGATTGCAATTAGTTTCATAAGCATCCATGCAGCATGTCTATATATGTTTGAAACTTGAAATGGGGATTGCCTAAACCCCTGGCATCAAATGAATTCACTAGGTTCACCTAAAATATTTTCAGTAAATCCAAATGGCTTCCAAAAATGTTCATCATTTATGGAAAATGCTGTAAACAGTAACCAGAGGTGATGCACATTTTTCCATGATCTATTTGGGCTCTGAATTAAATCATACTCTATTTGCATTTGGACATTTAAATGCTATAAATATTTTTAATGTCCAAATAATCACAAACTTAAATGTTTACTGTTGGATATATTCCAAACAGTGGGCTTGAGCAAGTTTCATGATTTTTGAGTATGCCTAAGTATTTTTAATAAAGCCCTGAAACTACAAAAGAAATAGAAAAATAGAAAGAGTTAGAAAAAGAGAGAGAGAGAGAGAGAAAACCCACCTGAGGTTACCTGCGCAGCCCAACTGGTGGCCCACTTACCTGGCCCAGCCCACCAGAGCCGCCACCATCTCCCACCTCGTGCCAGAAGGACACGAAGCGTGTGCGCACCGTGCACCGGCACGCGCCCAACCAACTCCTCCCTCCCTGCCTGCCTGGCTCCTCCTTCACGCGTCCGGACGACGCCACTCGACCCCAAAGCCGTCTGGCTCTCCCTCTCTCCCCCCGAACACTCTCCACCTCCTCTGTTCTCCTCACCGAACGTGCCCGCCGCTGCTGACGAGAACCACCATGGCCACCATCCAACCCTCGCCTTGCCGAAGCATCCAGAAGGACCGGCATCGTCTCCTTCATCGTCTACACCAGTCCGTTCGACCGCGGGAGCACCACAGCGACGTTTCTACCTCGTCTTCAACCTCGGGCACCCGATCTCGCCTTCGGTCGATTCGGCACCGCCAAGACCTCCCCGGGCTCGCTGACCTCCTCTTCGGCATCGCTGTGAGCTCCCGCTCCGAACCCCTCTCTTCCCCGCCTCTTTTGCACCGCGTAGCCCTAGTTTCACCGGAGCCGATAGCTCCTCGCCGCCGGCCATGCCGCCACCGCGGCTATGGCCGCGCAAGCTCGCCTCCAAGCACGTCAACGCACTTAGGGAGTCTCTAGGAGCTCGAATCACCCGCCCATTAGGCCTGCCCCGCACCGTAGCCGCAACCCCGTGTACACCCGAACTTCGGCCGCAGCCCAACTTGCCGCCACCGCCGCCACAGACCACCCCAGGTCCAGCCACCACCACCATTGGATGCGCCCTGCTGCGGGCGTTCCAACGCGCCCAGTCACGCGACCTCTTGTCGTCGGAGTTGGCCAGACGGGCAACCCCGCCTTGTCCCGATTAGCACCGGTGGTTAACCGCCGTTTTGGATGATGTGGACACGTCATTAGCGGCTAATTTACCCACTAACTAACCCCCTGGCTCGCTGACATGCGGGCCCCACTACCTCACTAACCAGCTAACAAAAATAGTTTAAGTTTAATCTAAACACAGTGGCCCCACGCGTCGATGTTGACCTCGCTGACGTGGCCGTTGACCGGACCCACCTGTTTGTGACACTAAATGTCACAGGGTCACTGACCAGTTGGTCCCACTAGTCAGGTTTGACCCAGACCTTGCGCCGTTGACCTTCTGACGTCATGATGATGTCAGGCTGACGCAGTAATCCTTTTTGGAATTTAAATCAATCTTAAATGATTTGTCCAATTCAGAAAATATCCAAAACTTTGAAAAATCATAGAAATTAATCTATAGCTCCAAATGAAATAAGTTATATATGAAAAATGATCAGAAAAATCCAATCTATCCATCTTCACTGGTTTCATGCATGTTTAAGCAACTTAAACCTGCTGTTATATCAAAACATGATAATGCACTTTATTAAGTCATAGTTTCAATTTGAACTTGAACCTTGGGTTCAAACTAACTCAAACCCATCTGATTATAGTTGCATTAGCCCAACACACTAATATTGCCATGTCATGATCATGCATCATATTGTGCATTGCATTGATTGTGCTCCCTTCTGTGTTGCTGGTGTTTGTCCCCTCTCGATAGACGTGGTTTCGACGATGAGTTCGATGACATCGATGAAGAGCTATACTATCTTCAGAAGTGCCAGGCAAGCAAACCCCCCTTGTTCATTCCGATACAAACCCACTCTCTTGCTCTGCTCTTTTTCACTGCATTAGGACAACAACGACTCATGTGTTACTTGTTGCAGTAGCTGAACCCCTTCTCCTCTGCATGACCTGCCATTGCCACAGTAAATAGATGAAACCCACTAGCATGAGTAGGAGTTGTTTGAGCCCTGATGTGCCTACTCATTCATGCTTGTTTGTCATCCCAACTACTGCTTAGAGTTGAGTCAGGTCTGATTCATCGGGAATGAATCAAAGGTGTGTGAACATGTCCTACTGTGTGTGAGCTAAGTGTGTGAACACGATTTGGTAAAGGTAGCGGTGAGAGGCCATGTAGGAGTACATGGTAGGTTGTCTCATTGAAGCTATCCTCGGGAACTGAGTTCTGTGTTTGTGATCCATGAACAGCTACTACCACTCATTGGGATCCTTAATTGACCCTCTCGGCTTCTTAACCACCCTTGTCCTCTGTCCAGGAGTTGCAAGTAGTTTCTGGTGTTTGTAGTATGCTGGAGGCCGTGGGCGGCACTGACCGGAGGGGTGGGCTATGATGCGGTAGGCATGTGGCCGGCTATATCGGGCGCCCGTTTGGTGTCACGGAACCCTGTACACATCATTCGAGGGCCGTATGTGGAAACCTTGGCCGGACTCCCTGCGGATGGAACCTGAATAGGCAATAAACCTAGACTAGAGACTTGAGTGTTTAGGTAGGCCGTGGCCGACACCCTCGCCAGGCTTCCCCTTGAAGGTTCCCGAGGTACATGACGTGTACATGGCGGTAAGTGGCGAGAGCGTGTGTGAAGAAGTACACCCCTACAGGGTTAACATCATATATTCGAATAGCCGCGTCCGCGGTAAAGGACCTCTGGGTTGCCTATACAGTTCATGGAGAAGTGAAAGTGGATACTCTAAAATGCGCAAGATAAGCGTGAGTGCTATGGATGGCGTTCTCGTAGGGAGACGGGAGCGGATCCATAGTGGTGTATTGCTATGGTGAATATGTGGACTCGTGTGCGCCACCTCAAAGGAGTTACTTGCAGTTGTATTTTAGGATAGCCACCGAGTCAAAGCTGGCTTGCTGCAGTTAAACCCCACCATCCCCTTTGTTGATAATGATGCATATGTAGTTAGTTCTGATGTAAGTATTCCTGGGTACATTTGTACTCACGTTTGCCTATTTTATGTGTTGCAGAGAGACTTCCGTATCGCTAGTAGTTCCGCGTGAACTTCGACGTTTAGCTTGTTACCCCAGCTATGATCTTGTGCCCTCGGCAGGATCTAGTAGATAGTCAGGCTTCTCAGCCTTTTTCATTTATAGTTGTCTGTACTCAGACATGTTAAGCTTGTGCTTTGACTTCTATGCTCTGAATGCTGGGTCAAGAGACCCATGTTTGTAATATCTCGCTCCTAAGAGCCTATTGAATAAAATACTTGAGTTGTAGAGTCATGTTGTGATGCCATGTTGTATTTGCACATATCGAGCATATTGTGTGTATGTTATTGAAATGCTTGGTATGTGTGGGATCTGACTATCTAGTTGTTTATCCTTGGTAGCCTCTCTTACCGGGAAATGTCTTTGAGTGCTTCCACTGAGCCTTGGTAGCTTGCTACTGCTCCGGAACACTAAGGCTGGCCAGCATGTGCCCTTCTTCATTCCTGTGTCTGTCCCTTTGGGGAAATGTCACGCGGTGTCTATCGGAGTCCTGTTAGCCTGCTACAGCCCGGTTTACCATAGTCCTGCTAGCCCAGTTGCTATAGCCCGGATTGACTCGCCGATGACCGACACGTTCGTTGCTGGGTCATGTATGCCAGTCCCTGTAAGTTAGTTCCACTTTGGGTTCATGACTAGCCATGTCAGCCCGGGCTCCTCGTCATATGGATGCTAGAAACACTATCATATACGTGTGCCAAAAGGCGCAAACGGTCCCGGGCAAGGTAAGGCGACACCCATGGGAATACCGTGCGTGAGGCTGCAAAGTGATATGAGGTGTTACATGCTAGATCAGTGTGGCTTTGAGTCGAGGTCCTGACAGCTTTGGTATCAGAGCCTGACTGCCTATAGGATTACCAAGCCAAACTGGTCGAAGTTGAGTCTAAAAATTCTTTAGTTATATAAGGGAATTGATTGTGGATGGGAACATAAGGCTCTTTTTACACCTTTACCTCATGCCCTCTGATCCGAGTCATCTTATCTTTCCTACGGGGTTAAGGAACTAGGCTTTCTCTTCTTTCTATCAGTATCACGAGTTACTATGATAGGGACTTATAGGATTGATGGATTTAAGCCCAGTCCAGTTTCTACTACTTCCGTGTGTTCATAGTTGGTCTCGGAACCTTAATATTGTGCTTCTGAGTGGTTATGCCACCATTTTTTGCAGGATGTCTTAAATCCTTTGAGCATTTACAGTCGTTATGTTGTCTGAGTCATCCCAGTTTCTAAATAGTCTCATGCATTTGCAAATTCCTTTTTACCATTCTGAAGATCCTTTGTGCCAGATCAACCACACTAACTAGTGTGTTGAGGTATTTCATTGCCTCTGCATTTATGTTGGAGCTATTATTATGACCCTAGGAGTCTAGAGTATTACCTAGTAATTTAGCCATGCTTTTGTTCCCAGTGTGATGATTCTGGCCATCATTCTCGAAAGCATCCCGTGATGCCACTTAGTATGTAGGTATTACACTTCTGGGTTTTGAACCCGAGATTCACCCTACTTACTTCATGTTGATAGTAATTGCTAGCTCCCTTAGGTTACTAGTAACCTTTGTGTTAGTCCTCGAGGTCCGTGGTATTTCCTTCTTCCAAATACTATGAACCGTTTATGGCAGAAGTTCTTTGAACTAAAAGATCACAACCAAAGTGCTCTTGACGAGCTCTCGATTCTGTCTTCTTACTCTGCCAGTGCTACCTTTCTGCATGGGTTATCCGGAAGAAACCTGTTGAACTGGTTCGACATACTAATCTATGCATCCACAACTTAGAAAGTTATATGTTCCTTGAGTTGTCCCTCCTTAGTTGTCCTCTGGCCCTCATCTATCAATTTATAGTCAGGAGTAGTCGTGCACTCGTGCTCATCGACGCCTATTATTCTTGTGGTCCATCAAGCCATTCTATTCGGAATGACTAGTAGAAACAAACTCCGGTACCTCATCCATTTCTAGGATTGGGTCAAAGCAGTTGTATTCCGCAGATCAAATTGCTAATCCACCCTTTGTTCTGTTCTACCTTGGAGTGTTACCATCTTTATATTAAGATTATCATGGGAATTGCACACCATCCTATGAACTTTTGATACAGTGATACTCTCTACATCATTTTCATTCCTCGGTCCGCGTGTTATTGTAACTGAGATACCGACAAGTGAATCGTGATGTGTCAAATCAATACTCCTAGCAACTCCGTTGCTTGGTAGTTAATGGACAATAACTTCATTCTTCACGTGTTGATTATTGAATCATCATTCTAAGATTGACCGTGCTACCTAGTCCATATTTCCTGGTGCACCCTTTAATCAATGATTTATGATTTTGTCAATCCTTCACTCGTTTGATCATATCATCTTGCCTTGAAGAGCAAGATTGTTCTCGAGCTTAGTAGCATATTGGTGGTTCGTGATTTTCCAATTATCTTCTCGGAAGTATCACCAGGTTGTTCCCTGACTTTGTGTTGAGCTCATGATCAAGTTGGTTTCTTGTAAATCACCCCTTCTCAAGAATCTGTGTTGGATACCCTGAACTGGTTGGTTAAGCTAAACAACAACTTGGAGAGTTGGAAGATGGAAGCTTGTCCGATTTAGTTTATCTTAAGGGATATCTTGTATGTGTGTTGAAGAAAGATGATATCCTCATTGATTGATCCTAAGATCAGTTGCCAGCGCTATGGTCTTATCCAATCTTTGATTTGAGTGTGGGCTATCATCAAATCAAATCAGAACCAACAATATTCGTAATGTTGTCTTACTCGTGGTTGATCCCTCGAGCATACACCATTACATCTTTTGGTCTGACCAATACTATCACATTGTTCACATAATGTTGGTAGTCCAGTGATATGGAAATTCCAATGAGTTGCTGTTGAGCCCATCAGCAGCATTTTGTCTCCTCCATGATTCATGTTGAACGTCAAGCTAGTGTTGGAAACTTTTGTAAGCATTATCTTCGTGTTCCGTTCATGAAGCCTATGTTTGGATGAAAGAAGTGACTTCCTCAAATTCATGCATTTGATGCAAGTTGCCGTCGTGAATTCGAGAAAGTCAATGTTGCTTCCTTTGGAATCATCCCAAATCAGTCATGCATACGTGCGAAGTACTCTGTGGTTTGGAGACTTGCAACCTTCACGCTATATGTGTCCCTAGCACACCAAGCCACTGGTTGATTTGTTCAAGGAGAAGAAGTTTGTTCTTAAGAGCTAGACTTATGTAAGGATTTCATACCCTCGATGATGGTTCCCCACCTGAACTCGGTAGTGTTTTATTATAAGACTACTACATGGTCATGTTTTTCTGGGACATCATGTTCACATGTATGTAGCAGAACCAGCTCATGTTTTGGAGCTTGCTATCGCAGTTCATTCTCGGAGAATCTCGCAACATCATCTGGTCGATTTGTGTTGCAAACTTTCATTTTCCTTTCTAGACTTGATGAGTCTGGAATATCCTAACACCAACTAGATCTGAATCTCAGGCAGATATGATGGTTGGAACGTGTCCCAAGAATTATAATATTGGTCTCTCTGTAACCCTGTAACGTGGATGTTGTGGCCAACACACCTACCGGAAGGCCTATTATTGTAGTATCTTGGTTGAACAAGTTGACCACTGATACGTCCATTTTGCATCATGCTTTTATATCAATATTTATTGCATTATGGGCTGTTATTACACATTATATCTCAATACTTATGGCTATTCTCTCTTATTTTACAAGGTTTACCATGAAGAGGGGGCATGCCGGCAGCTGGAGTTCTGGCTGGAAAAGGAGCAAATGTTGGAAACCTATTCTACACAACTCCAAAAGACCTGTCACTCCACGAAACAACTTTTTAGATTTAATAAGAAGTTTTGGGCAAAAGAAATAGGCCAGGGGGCCCACACCCTGTCCAGGAGACAGGGGGCGCCCCCCCTAGGGCGCGCCCCCTATCTCCTGGGCCCCCTGGTGGGCTTCCGGCGTCCATCTTCTACTATATGAAGGGTTTTGTCCTGGAAAAAAATCGTGGGCAAGCTTACGGGGCGAAACTCCGCTGCCACGAGGTGGAACCTTGGCGGAATCAACCTAGGGCTCTGGCGGAGCTGTTCTGCCGGGGACACTTCCCTCCAGGAGGGGGAAGTTATCACCAACGATCCTCTCATCGGGAGGGGGTCAATCTCCATCAACATCTTCACCAGCACCTTCTCATCTCAAAACCCTAGTTCATCTCTTGTATCCAATTTTGTATCAAAACCACAAATTGGTACCTGTGGGTTGCTAGTAGTGTTGATTACTCCTTGTAGTTGATTCTATTTGGTTTACTTTGTGGAAGATCATATGTTTAGATCCTTTATGCATATTATTACTCCTCTGTTTATGAACATGAATATGCTTTGTGAGTAGTTACGTTTGTTCCTGAGGACATGGGTGAAGTCTTGCTATTAGTAGTCATGTGAATTTGGTATTCGTTCGATATTTTGATGAGATGTATGTTGTCTTTCCTCTAGTGGTGTTATGTGAACGTCGACTACATGACACTTCACCATTATTTGGGCCTAGAGGAAGGCATAGGGAAGTAATAAGTAGATGATGGGTTGCTAGAGTGACAGAAGCTTAAACCCTAGTTTATGCGTTGCTTCGTTAGGGGTTGATATGGACCATATGTTTAATGTTGTGGTTAGGTTTACCTTAATACTCCTTTTTGTAGTTGCGGATGCTTGCAATAGGGGTTAATCATAAGTGGGATGCTTGTCCATGTTAGGGCAGTACCCAAGTGCCGGTCCACCCACATATCAAATTATCAAATTACCGAACGCGAATCTTACGAACGTGATGAAAACTAGCTTGACGATAATTCCCAATGTGTCCTGGGGAGCTTCTTCTTCATTATTAGAATTTGTCCAGGCTTATCCTTTGCTACATAAAGAATTGGGCCACCTTGCTGCACTTTATTTACTTTATTTACTTTTGCTCGTTACTCTTTATCTTATCACAAAACTATCTAACATCTACTATTTCAGTGCTTGCAGAGAAATTCTTACTGAAAACCGCTTATCATTTCCTTCTGCTCCTCGTTGGGTTCGACACTCTTACTTATCGAAAGGACTATGATAGATCCCCTATACTTGTGGGTCATCAACCACCTCGCCATAGGGATTTCGTCGGATTTACTCCCTAGTTGTCCCTTATGGATTTTGTGTTTCCGAAGTCCGACCTTTTACTTGATGTTCTAGATATCAAACCATATCTATGAATGGGATAAGCTAGTACATCAAGGAGAACATTAGAAGCGGAGTGCTAAATGTCTCTCGGTCGATCATCCAGATTTTGTCTCCTTGGCCTTGCTAAGGTGAAATCTGGGAGGAGTTATCTTCCTTTGCATCTGCATCCTCCACCATTATCCATCATGGTAGTATGTTGTGTTGCCAGGATCCTTGACATGGATATTGGTAAAACATTGATGAATATGGAAATGCTCAAGTTCTTGAGAGCACGCACAAGCACTAGGGGTTATCATCGACACTAACTGGGATTGCTCCCAGTTTCCTCGGTTATGCTACAACTTTTCAAACAGTGGACCCACTCTCTACTGTTGGGTTTCTCCCCAGTTACCAGAAACATTCCCAACATTTGCATTTTGTTCCCAGCTTACCCTACCATTGTGCCAAATTCCATGGGCTGCTCCTCTCAGTAGTTGTTGTCCAAGATCATCTTCGAAAGTGGGCTTACCATGGGTCCAACAAGGTAGTCCACGTCATCCATTCGAATCCGGATATGCCATTCCTTTGCTCTCCGCCAAACGATCGATTGTGATTAACTTAGGCTGGTATAAAGAGTTTCAATGATCTAGACATCAAACGTAATTCTTTTTGCCATCTAAGGGAATAACTCTACGAGTCACCTTCCCCAAGGTGCCCCGTTCTGGAATCATGACAGTTAACTCCATGCTACGTCGTGATCGAGCGTGGATTTGTTGCCTACCTAGTGGACCATCGTCATCTGTTACCCCCCATCCCCCCGAATATTTGTTTCGTGTCTCATCTGAAGAGATGTTTTATATCTCACCCTACGAGTTGATCTTGAGTTGCCTGATCTTCGAGAAGATCGATTCCGGTAGAGTTCCTGTCCGTCGGCATCGTGTTGGATGAAGATCTTGAAAGGAAGGACGCCAAGATCGATCTAAAGCAATGGATCATGAAGATCATGTTAGCTTGTAACCCCTCTGTCTTCTTACCTCACGTCTTGAATCTCAGGACGAGATTCCTGTTTAGTGGGGGTGAGTTGTCACAGCCCTAGATTTTGATTGCAATTAGTTTCATAAGCATCCATGCATCATGTCTATATTTGTTTGAAACTTGAAATGAGGATTGCCTAAACCCCTGGCATCAAAGGAATTCACTAGGTTCACCTAAAATATTTTCTGTAAATCCAAATGGCTTTCAAAAATGTTCATCATTTCTGGAAAATGCTGTAAACAGTAACCAGAGGTGATGCACATTTTTCCATGATCTATTTGGGCTCTGAATTAAATCATACTCTATTGGCATTTGGACATTTAAATGCTATAAATATTTTTTATGTCCAAATAATCACAAACTTAAATGTTTACTATTCGATATATTCCAAACAGTGGGCTTGAGCAAGTTTCATGATTTTCGAGTATACCTAAGTATTTTTAATAAAGCCCTGACACTACAGAAGAAATAGAAAAACAGAAAAGAATTAGAAAAGGAGAGCGAGAAAAAACCCACCTGAGGTTACCTGCGCAGCCCACCTGGTGGCCCACTTACCTGGCCCAGCCTACCAGAGCCGCCACCGTCTCCTGCCCTGCACCAGAAGGATGCGAGGCATGTGGCCACCGCGCACCAGAATGCGCCCGGCCACCTCCTCCCTCCCTGCCTGCCTGGCTCCTCCTTGACGCGTCCGGACGACGCCACGCGACCCCCAAAGCCGTCTAGGTATCCCTCTCTCTCTCCCCCGAACGCTCTCCCCCTCCTCTGTTCTCCTCACTGAACGCGCCCACTGCCGCTGACGAGAACCACCGTGGCCACCGTCCATCCCTCGCCTTGTTGAAGCATCCAGAAGGACCGGCGTCATCTCCTTCACCGTCTACACCAGTCAGTTCGACCGCGGGAGCACCGCAGCGACGTTTCGGCCTCGTCTTCGACCTCGGGCACCTGAGCTCGCCTCCAGTCAATTTGGCACCGCCAGGACCTCCCAGGCTTGCTGACCTCCTCTTCAGCATCGCTGTGAGCTCCCGCTCTGAACCCCTCTCTTCCCCACCTCTTTTGCACCGCGTAGCCCTAGTTTCACCAGAGCCGATAGCTCCTCGCCGCCGGCCATGCCCCCACCGCGGCTAAGGCCGTGCAAGCTCGCCTCCGAGCACGTCAATGCACTCAGGGAGTCTCCAGGAGCTCGAATCACCCGCCCGTTAGGCCTTCCCCGCACCGTAGCCGCAACCCCGTGCACACCCGAACTCCAGCCACCGCCCAACTTGCTTTCGCCGCCGCCACAGACCACCCCAGGTCCAGCCACCACCACCATCGGATGCACCCTGCTGCGAGCGTTTCAACGCGCCCGGCCACGCGACCTCTTGTCACCGGAGTTGGCCGGACGGGCAACCCCGCCGTGTCCCGATTAGCACCGGCGGCTAACCACTGTTTTTGATGATGTGGACACGTCATTAGCGGCTAATTGACCCACTAACCCCTGGCTCGCTGACATGCGGGCCCCACTGCCTAACTAACCAGCTAACAAAAATAGTTTAAGTTTAATCTAAACACAGTGGCCCCACGCGTCGACGTTGACCTCGCTGACGTGGCCGTTGACCAGACCCACCTGTCTGTGACACTAAATGTCACAGGGTCACTGACCAGTGGGTGCCACTGGTCAAGTTTGACCCGGACCATGCCCCGTTGACCTGCTGATGTCATGATGATGTCAGGCGAACGCAGTAATCCTTTTTGGAATTTAAATAAATCTTAAATGATTTGTCTAATTCAGAAAATACCCAAAACTTTGAAAAATCATAGAAATTAATCTATAGCTCCAAATGAAATAAGTTATATATGAAAAATGATCAGAAAAATCCAATCTATCCATCTGCACTGGTTTCATGCATGTTTAAGCAACTTGAACATGCTGTTTATATCAAAACATGATAATGCACTTTATTAAGTCATAGTTTCAATTTGAACTTGAACCTTGGGTTCAAACTAACTCAAACCCATCTGACTATAGTTGCATTAGCCCAACACACTCATCTTGCCATGTCATGATCATGCATCATTTTGTGCATTGCATTGATTGTGCTCCCTTCTGTGTTGCTGGTGTTTGTCCCCTCTCGATAGACGTGGTTTCGACGATGAGTTCGATGACATCGATGAAGAGCTATACTATCTTCAGAAGTGCCAGGCAAGCAAACCCCCCTTGTTCATTCCGATACAAACCCACTATCTTGCTCTGCTCTTTTTTACTGCATTAGGACAACAACGACTCATGTGTTACTTGTTGTGGTAGTTGAACCCCTTCTCCTCTGCATGACCTGTCATTGCCACAGTAAATAGATGAAACCCACTAGCACGAGTAGGAGTTGTTTGAGCCCTGATGTGCCTACTCATTCATGCTTGTTTGTCATGCCTGCTACTGCTTAGAGTTGAGTCAGGTCTGATTCATCAGGGATGAATCAGAGGTGTGTGAACATGTCCGACTGTGTGTGAGCTAAGTGTGTGAACGCGATTTGGTAAAGGTAGCGGTGAGAGGCCATGTAGGAGTACATGGTGGGTTGTCTCATTGAAGCCGTCCTCAGGAACTTTGTTCTGTGTTTGTGATCCATGAACATCTACTACTACTCATTGGGATCCTTAATTGACCCTCTTGGCTTCTTAACCACCCTTGTCCTCTGTCCAGGAGTTGCTAGTAGTTTCTGGTGTTTGCAGTATGCTGGAGGCTATGGGAAGTGCTGACCGAAGGGTGGGTTGTGATGCGGTAGGCACGTGGCCCGGTATGCCGGGCGCCCGTTTGGTGTCACGGAACCTTGTACACATTGTTCAGGGCCGTATGCGGAATCCTTGGCCGGACTCGCTGCGGATGGAACCTGAATAGGCGATAAACCTAGACTAGAGACTTGAGTGTTTAGGTAGGCCGTGGCCGACACCCTCGCCAGGCTTCCACTTGAAGGTTGCCGAGATACATGACGTGTACATGGCGGTAAGTGGCGAGAGCGTGTGTGAAGAAGTACACCCCTGCAGGGTTAACATCATCTATTCGAATAGCCGCGTCCGCGGTAAAGGAACTCTGGGTTGCCTATATAGTTCATAGACAAGTGAAAGTGGATACTCTAAAATGCACAAGATAAACGTGAGTGCTATGGATGGCGTTCTCGTAGGGAGACGGGAGCGGATCCATAGTGGTGTATTGCTATGGTGAATATGTGGACTCGTGTGCGCCACCTCAAAGGAGTTACTTGCAGTCGTAGTTCAGGATAGCCACTGAGTCAAAGCTGGCTTGATGTAGTTAAACCCCACCATCCCCTTTGTTGATAATCATGCATATGTAGTTAGTTCTGATGTAAGTCTTGCTGGGTACATTTGTACTCACGTTTGCCTATTTTATGTTTTGCAGAGAGACTTCCGTCTTGCTAGTAGTTCCACGTGAACTTCGATGTTTAGCTTGTTATCCCAGCTACGATCTTGTGCCCTCGGCAGGATCTGGTAGATAGTCAGGCTTCTCAGCCTTTTTCATTTATAGTTGTCTGTACTCAGACATGTTAAGCTTCCGCTTGTGCTTTGACTTGTATGCTCTGAATGCTGGGTCGAGAGACCCATGTTTGTAATATCTCGCTCCTCGGAGCCTATTGAATAAAATACTTGAGTTGTAGAGTCATGTTGTGATGCCATGTTGTATTTGCACATATCGAGCATATTGTGTGTATGTTATTGAAATGCTTGGTATGTGTCGGATCTGACTATCTAGTTGTTTATCCTTGGTAGCCTCTCTTACCGGGAACTGTCTCCTAGTGCTTCCACTGAGCCTTGGTAGCTTGCTACTGCTTCGGAACAGTTAGGCTGGCCGGCATGTGTCCTTCTTCGTTCCTGTGTCTGTCCCTTCGGGGAAATGTCACGCGGTGTCTACCGGAGTCCTATTAGCCTGCTACAGCCCGGTTTACTGGAGTCCTGCTAGCCCAGTTGCTACAGCACGGATTCACTTGCTGATGACCGACACGTTCGTTGCTGGGTCATGTATGCCTGTCCCTGTAAGTTAGTACCACTTTGGGTTCACGACTAGCCATGTCAGCCCGGGCTCCTTGTCATATGGATGCGAGCGACACTATCATATACGTGTGCCATAAGGCGCAAACGGTCCCGAGCAAGGTAAGGCGACACCCGTGGGAATACCGTGCGTGAGGCCGCAAAGTGATATGAGGTTTTACATCCTAGATCGGTGTGGCTTTGAGTCGGGGTCCTGACACAGCCGCCCAAGGAGGAGACCCCGAGAAGTTCAAGGGGCCGGCGACATGGATGATGGGGTCGCCGGCGTCGCCCTAGAGCGGCACGCCCGACGCTTAGTCGGACCCGTCATCCTGCCGCCCGCTACCCTCGTCGTCGCTGCCACTGTCCTCCTCACCACTCTCGCTCGAGGAGGAGTCTTCGTCATCAGAGGAGCTCTCCACGCAACACCTTACGCGAGTCTCGAAGTGTCCAAAGATGTTGACGGAGAGGAGGCCACTCTCCATTAATTTGAAATGGAGAGTGAGCCCCTCCGTCAGGTTGTGTGTGCGGGCAAAGGTCTTCCACCCTCGGCGAAGATACATGACGTGAGGGGCGGGGAACTCGACGTCGACCCATGTGCCGGTGTTCCCGCGGCCCCTCATATGCAGCCGCAGCGCCTGTGGCAGGTCCAACTCCATCTCCTGCGGAAATGGAGTCGGGAGGCGAAGACGACGGCGCGGCGGCTGGCGCAGCCTGATGAAGAACTCGTAGGGGTTGTCCCCGACGTGGCCCCCCACCGGGGGAGGGGCCGCTGGCGGAGGCGAGGCCAATGCGCTGCCCCGTCGTCCTCTTCCCCGACCGCCGTGATGGCCTCGACCTCGCCCCCCTACCTCTAACGGCTGGCTCCGCCACCACGAGCTCTTGGGGAGGGGCGATGCGTTGTTGAGCAGAGACCCTCGCCGCCACCGATGAAGCATCACCGCGCCTTCTCGCCATGGTAGAAGAGAGGAAGGAGAAGGGATGGGGAGAGGCGGATAATGAAGGACTGAGAGGCGCCGTTCCTTCCGCTCCCCTCCTTATAGAGAGATGAGGGCGGGGCTCAGTCGCCCCTCTCGGCCAATCTGGCTCACTAAAGGTGGCAGCGGGCGAGGCTGTTGACCGCCCTCCCCGCCCATTGAAGGCACGTGGGAATCGACCCATGCATGCACGTCTTCCAGTATCCCGCACGCCTGTCATTCGCTCTGTGTTGTGCATGCGGCGTACGTGGCGCGAGAGATGGGGTAATGGGACGCGTGGAGTGACGGTTCCTAGGTAAGGACAGTAAATGAGTGGCGGCCCCGCGGTCTCGAAGGGACACGCAAGCCGCCTCTTTACTGTTCACCGCAAGATGATGCAAGCGCGCTTCGATCACCCACGCGCGCAACCCCCACGGCATGCATTCAACGCAGGTCGTGGGGAAGCGCAGCGGTCGGAAAGATACCGCGGTAAAAACCGCCCCGCCTGCCCGCGCACCATTCTGGGCCTGGCCCAACAATGTGTCGCGCTTATGTGTGGCACAGGCCCGGGGGCTCCTGTCGGTGTACCAAAATAGGGCCGCTCTTTTGTACCCGTTATTTGTGCACGGGCAGTCAGAGCCGCGCCCACGACCACACTTAAGCAGGGCAGAGACAAGAAATCAGAGCCACAACACAGAGTCAAAGCAATAGAAGCATAAAGAGCTAGAAGGCAAAGTGGTTTCCCCGGCAAGGTCCTTGCTGGGGCAGCCCCCATAGCCCCGGCAAGGCCCTTGCCGGGGCAGCCTACCCGGCGCCAGCAGGGCGCGCCACCCTTGAGCCCCAGTTCCTCCAGTGCCACCAACCACGTTGGGACTAGGGCTCGGGAGGCGCCTCCATGGTGGCATGCAGATCTTTGTGAAAACAAGGAATGCTTCAAATTAGAAGTGTAGAAGATGACAAACCTCGACGAGATCCTCGCCTAAGAAACCCACAAGACCCCTGGCAAGGCCCTTGCTGGGGACGACCGCAGCACCACGGCAAGACCCTTGTCGGGGCCCCAGGCAAGGCCCTTTTCGAGGACGTCTGCGAGGCCACAACCGGGCCCGCACCCACCAAGCTCCTGCCACCGCTCCCATGTAGCTGCCAGCCCACCAGCTGGGCAGGCACCTGCGTGTCAGCACAAGGCTTTTCAGCCAACTCAGCGCATGCCTACGTGGTGGCATGAAAATCTTTGTGAAGGCCCCGCCACCGCGCCACCTCAGCAGCCTGCCAGCTTACATGGCGCTGGCCGCCTCGCTGGCCCAGGCGCGTGTCGAGACAAGGCAAAGCAGCGGTAAAGTGGAGGGGACACGTCAGAGGCGCATTAAATGCGTCTTGTCCCGTAATAGCTAGCGATAGGCTCAACTGCAGTACCCCGATGCCACCTCCTGTGTGCCATGTGGCAATCCCTTGCCTATAAAAGGAGGCCCAAGGCATCCGGGAGAAGGATTCAGACTTTTGGACAAGTTACGCCCATTGTAGCTAGTTCAAGAACCTCAAGAACACAAATACACACATCAAAGCAGGACTAGGGTGTTACGCATCTCTACGGCCCGAACACAAATACACACAACCGCGTGCTCGAACTGATTGCTGATCCTGCTCTACTCACCACCCAGGGCCCCACAACTGTAGTAGGGATTCTTGTGATCCCATAGGTGTTGTTTCCCACCGACAGGGTGGTTCCGGTAACCCTCCGGTACTCCGGTTTGATCTGAAACTTATCCGGAACACTTCCGGTGTCCGAATATAGTCGTCCAATATATCAACTTTATATCTTGACCATTTCGAGACTCCCCGTCATGTCTCTGATCTCATGCAGGACTCCGAACAATCTTCGGTACGTCAAATCACATAAACTCATAATACCAATAGTCATCAAACGTTAAGCGTGCAGACCCTACGGGTTCGAGAACTATGTAGATATGACCGAGACACGTCTCCGGTTAATAACCAATAGCGGAACCTGGATGCTCATATTGGTTCCTACATATTCTACGAAGATCTTTATCGGTCAAACCGCATAACAACATACGATGTTCCCTTTATCATCGGTATGTTACTTACCCGAGATTCGATCATTGGTATCATCATACCTAGTTCAATCTCGTTACAGGCAAGTTTCTTTGCTCGTTCCGTAATACTTCATCCCATAACTGACTCATTAGTCCCAATGCTTGCAAGGCTTATAGTGATGATTATTATCGAGCGGGCCCAGAGATACCACTCCGAAACACGGAGTGACAAATCCTAATCTCGATCTACGCCAACCCAACAAACACCTTCGGAGACACCTGTAGAGCACCTTTATAATCACCCATTTACGTTGTGACATTTGGTAGAACACAAAGTGTTCCTCCGGTACTCGGGAGTTGCATAATCTCATAGTTTGAGGAACTTGTATAAGTCATGAAGCAAGCAGTAGCAATGAAACTGACACGATCATAATGCTAAGCTAACGGATGGGTCATGTGCATCACATCATTCTCCTAATAGTCTGATCCTGTTCATCAAATGACAACACATGTCTGTGGTTAGGAAACATAACCATCTTTGATTAACGAGCTAGTCAAGTAGAAGCATACTAGGGACAATATGTTTTGTCTATGTATTCACACATGTACTAAGTTTCTGGTCAATACAATTCTAGCATGAATAATAAACATTTATCATGAAATAAGGAAATAAATAATAACTTTATTATTGCCTCTAGGGCATATTTCCTTCAGATTTTCCCTCACTCTGAACATAGGTGTCTATATCAAGAATTGATGTGGGCTGCTTGCATGTATCCTTGAAATTCTGAATAAAACGTGCCTTCAATTCATCCCATGATCTGACCGAGTTAGGGGGCAATCCCTAACTAGGTATGAGCCGTCCCATCTAGCATCATGGTGAAATACTTAGCGCATGCAGCGTCATTGACATGCAACATCTCCATGGCCATCTCGTAGCTCTCAATCCAAGCCTCCGGGGGTTGATCCACTGTGTAATTGGCTACTTTTTGAGGGCCCTTGAAGTCCTTGGGTAAACGCTCATTACGTAGAGCCGGTACTAAGCACCACACACCCATCGTCCTGGAAGTCATCCCAGCTTCTATGGACGTCAAAGGGTGTAACTGAGGCTGCTGAGCCACCAACTCAGCCGCCAGCTCCGCCTCACGTCAAGCCCTTGCTTGATCTACCAACACCTGAGCATGGTTATCAACCCATGTCGGGTCATGCCCATGGGGTTGGTTACAAAGCCACTCACTGCTTGAAACCGCCGACCACTGCATGTATCGGCTATAGCTTCGAATCGGACACGGAGTTGAGTGGATTCGATCGTGGCTATAGGAGTAAGCCGCCTCCTGAGCCACTGCCATTTGAAGGAGTTCTATGACTTTCTGAGCCTCGACCGCCTCAGGACTCTCACTTGTCTCTGGGAGAGCCGCCAATCGTGATGCCACGGCGATCATGTTGTCCAACGGGTTAGAGATGTGACCCAGAGGTGTTGAGACTCGCTAAGGCGGAGTTAAATTGACACGGGCCGGATCCGCCGTGTGGGGTTAAGCTGTCGCTCCGGTTCTAGGTGCTTCAGGGGCCTGGGTCACGCCCAACGGGTTACTTGGTCCTGCTCCAGGCATATTGAAAATATTTCTTGCATCAAACTCGTGAGGCAGATGACTCTGGTATCTCTTGTGAAAAACAACGTTTGATGCACTCTGATCCATGCTTAAGCAAAAATTCTCTTCTTGAATTCGTGGTGATTCCACATCCAAGGCGGCTCGCTCTGTTGCCATCCTGGCCTTCTCATCGTTAAGATCCTATTTAGCCTGAGCTATCTCATCACACAATTTCGCAACGTCCACCGCTAGCAGAGTTGCCAAAGCCTCTAATAGTTCAGATAAAACTTGAGTCGATGGGTGCACAGGGCCTTGTGCCCCAGCTGCCATAGAGGCCGCTGAACCGAAGATCATTGCTGTCACAGTTGATGAATTCTGCACCGGTTGTATGCCATCCATGAAGATTGCAACTCTCTTCAGCGGCTCACAGGGGTCTGGAATACTGTCGCCATCGGAATAGCCCCCAAGCCTATCATCTTGCAATTGATACATGGAATTGGTCTCGCCGGTTGAGGACTCATCGCCAGAGTAGAGGGTCATCTCTCCACAGGACACAGACCCTCCCTCAAGATCCACTCCTTGAGTAAAGCCCACAAAAGCATGCTTCAGGTCACGAGCACTTAGCCGTCTCGATGATGTTGGTGTAGGTGTCCGGCTCAGGCTCCGACTCGCCGATCTTGCCGATGCAGACGTGGATTCCGCCAAAGGGCACCCAGTACCCGTATTCGATTGAATCGGCCTCGGGACCCCATCCTGCGTCATCGATGTAGATTCTGTTGCGGTGACTCTTGGTCATCCGGCCCACGGCCCTTGATCCCTGAGAAGCTGCCCTTCAAGAACTCAAAACCACCATGCTCTGGCCCCATGGTGGGTGCCAATTGTCGGGGATTTAACATGGTAGATGCCCTAGCAAAAGGACTTAGGTGTGGATCCATCGTAGCTAGGTTAGCTTAAAGGGGTAGAACGGGACAAAGGTTTAACTCCCCGGATTTGATGCGCCAGGTGTCTGCCAGTTATTCGCCATCATTGCCATGTCATTTGCTTGCGTGTTGCATTTTGCCATGTCATCATATGCATTTCATATCATGTCATCATGTGCATTGCATTGCATATGTGTTCGTCTCATGCATCCGAGCATTTTCCCCGTTGTCCGTTTTGCAATCCGGCACTCCCATGTCCTCCGGCGTCCCCTTTTTGTCTCTCGTTGTGAGCGGGTGTTAAACTTTCTCGGAATGGACCGAGTCTTGCCAAGCAGCCTTGGTATAGCACCGGTAGACCGCCTGTCAAGTTTTGTGCCATTTGGAGGTCGTTTGATACTCCAACGGTTAACCGGGTAACCGTAAAGCCCTCTTTGTGTTGCAGCCCAACACCCCTTCCAAAGTGGCCCAAAGCCCAGCAAACTCCCCTCCATGCTCTCGGTCGTTCGATCACGATCATGTGGGCAAAAACCGCACCTCATTTGGACTCTCCTAGCTCCCTCTACCTATATAAACACACCCTCCCCCGAAATTCGCGGATGAATCCACCCTAACCCTAGCCTTCTTCATCCTCGCGCCGCCGAACGCGTCCGCCCGCCAACGGACATGTCCGCCCCGCCGCCGCAGTCAACCCATGCGCGCCACATGTCCCGCCGGAGCCTCTAGCCACCGCGGCCCGCGGAGCCCGTCGCGGGCCCGCGCGGGGCCAGATCCCGCCGCGCCGCCTGGCCCATCCCCGCGCCGCGGCCAGCGCCCCGCCGCCGAGCCCTCTGCTCCCCGCCGCCGGCCGCGCCCTCGTCGCCGGCTTCCACCGCCGCCATCGCCGGCGTCCACCGCCGACCCCGCCGTCTGCCGCCGCCACGTCCCCGCCGGCTGCCGTCCGCACCGCCTCGGCTCCCCACCGGAGTCCGCGCACCTTGCCGCCCCGGCCGCACCGAACCCCGCGCCTCCGCCACCCTCCGTCACGGCCCCGCCGCCGGCCACCGCCGCGGATCCCTGCCACCGCCGCCCCGCAAGTCCCGCGCCACCGGAGGTCGCCGCCTCCCGCCTCCATGCGCCTCCCCGCCATCTTCGCCTCGCCGGAGTTCGCCCTCGCCGGAGCTCCGGCCGGATCCGAGGGAGTGGATCAGATCCACCACTCCCTCCAACCAGACACGCTCCCGCGACCCGGATCTGGTCATCCCCGTACCTCACCATCCACTTCTCCACGAGGTTAAAAATCGCCAAGTCCTTTTCCTGTCATATTTTCATGCCATGTTCATTGCATCATAACTCCATGTATACTGCTCCGTTTCATGCGTGTAATATGTCAAATTGTTCGCCTCGAATAGTCCATCGTTTCGTCCCATTGCATCATTTTAATTTGAGCTCATCTTGATGCCCGAAATGCTGTTGGAAGAGTGCTATGTGATGTTAATCTGCTGAAACTGTTATAACTTGCTCATTTGTCATTTTTGCCATGTTTGATGTGTGCATCCTATGAGGTTGATGTCTACATGTGTTTTGATCTATGCTATGCCATCTTTCCAGAAGTTCTATCCATGTATTTTTGTGGATCTTGTAGTGAGTGCACCGAGCTTGTTAAGTAGTGTACTTGCTGTTACTGTTTTGCTAGGCTGATTCTGTTATTTCGTGATGCTATGTTAACCTGCTGCTACAAGTCATGCTATGCATAATCTGGAGATGTTCACTAAGGATGAATTGTTATACATGTCATGCTCTATCCATTCATGTCCCTTGTTGCATTTATATCCTGCTGTAGCTTGTTGTAATCTTGCTCCAAACTTGCTAAATAATGTTGCTGTCTGCCTGTTAACATTAAGTTCAGTTTTGACCATGTGTTTTGCTAGTGATCCATGCACCCTATGAACTTTCTCTAGCCATGCTTAGCTTCATAAACATGTCTTCTTACTGTTGGTTGCCTTGCCATGCCATGTATTGCTCTGTAGTGAGTGGTTCAAGCTCACCAACATGCCTACTTATTGTTGTTCCTGCCATGTTTGAATCTGTCATATAACTTGCCATGTTTACATGGGTGCCATCATATCTTCTGATCCTTTTTGGCTTATGGTCAGTAAGGGATTTTTGTTCTATGAAATTAGTAGATTCATGTCATGCCTTTGTTTGCCATGATATGTTCCTGTAACATGTTGTTTGCTTTCTCTAAACATTACAACCTGATGTTATTTCCTGATAAGTCTGAAACTGTTATTATTTGCAATCTTTCCATGTGTGTTTGAGCATGTTCTAGTGATTTCTGGAGATAGCTCAATGTTCATGTTTTGTTATGCTTTACCTGTACTTCATGCCCATGCCTTTTGTTATTACGTTGAGATGTTGTAGCCTGTTGGTTTGATGCTTGTAAGATGCCTAGTTGCTGTTATGGACAGATTGTTGCTATGACTTGTATAGTGTGTGTGTGTGTTGAACCGTTGCTCCGTTTGGAGTGTGCTCTATATGAAACTTGCTTAGAATTGCATGTAGTTTCATATTACCATGTTGCATCCTTGTTTTGAGGTGTTAGCTTGATGTTTGTATGCGTTTTGCATCAATGCCATGTTTAACTCGTTTTGCTCATATCTTCTAGGCCGTAGCTCCAAACCTAATGAACTTTATATGTAACTTGACTAGAATTTCGTGTAGATCCTCTTGGTGCTCTTTAACTTGATGTTTAACAACTTCAACTTAATGTTTGTTCAGTTCTGGACAAATTTCGCAATTTGCATATGAGGACTTACCGGAATTGTTATATGTTGTTCCCGGCCTCATTTAAACTTGCCTTGATGTGTTGTTCTTGTTTGCATCATCTCTTGCCATGAGTAGCTTCATGTAGCCTTGTCATGCATCATGCTTGTTGTGCATCATGTCTTGCCTATGTGTGGTGTGTTTACCATGTTGTGTGCTTCTTCTCGATAGTTCCCATTTCGTTGCGATCGTGAGGATGCGTTCGTCTACGTGTGGTTCGTCTTCGTGGCTTCATCTTCTTCATGGACTCGTTCTTCTTCCTAGCGGGATTTCAGGCAAGATGACCGTTACCCTGGATCTCACTACTATCGTTGCTATGCTAGTTGCTTCGTTCTATCGCTATGCTGCGTTACCTATCTTTTGCTCATCAAGCCTCCCAAATTGCCTTGAACCTCAAACCTTTGACACCATTCCTAGCAAACCATTGATTGGCTATGTTACCGCTTTGCTCAGCCCTCTTATAGCGTTGCTAGTTGCAGGTGAAGTTGAAGATTGCTCCATGGTGGACAGGATTTTGTTGGGATATCACAATATCTCTTATATTATTAATGCATCTATATATTTGGTAAAGGGTGTAAGGCTCGGCCTTATGCCTGGTGTTTTGTTCCACTCTTGCCGCCCTAGTTTCCGTCATACCGGTGTTATGTTCCCGGATTTTGCGTTCCTAACACGGTCGGGTGATTTATGGGACCCCCTTGACAGTTCGCTTTGAATAAGACTCCTCCAGCAAGGCCCAACATTGGTTTACCATTTGCCTCACCTATTACCTTTTTCCCTTGGGAGTCGAGCATCCCAAGGGTCATCTTTATTTTAGCCCCCCCCCCCGGGCCAATGCTTGTCTAAGTGTTGGTCCAAACTAGAGCCACTTACAGCGCCACCTTCATAAGGAAACAGTAGGTGATCTAGATGTAGCTCTCTGAAGTAGTAGCTTGATACAGATCGGTTACAGGGAGCAATGCTCGAATGGGGAAAAAGGATGAACTAGGGTTCAGTAAAGGAAAGGGACAGCCGCCGTTTCGTTCATGATCCTCTGGATGCTTGATGCCGATACGCTCGCCTGCTTAAGTAGCTGCGGATGCGGGCTTCACTTAGCCCACGTCGTCCCAACAACGCTCGGGTTGGGCCTCCTGGCCCGTGTTGCCCGCTGGGCAGGGACGACGTGGCCGCGACTGTGACTGCTTCGTGGGTCCGTCTCGCCAGCACCATTGACATCCCCCTTCCCTTGAAAAGAGGCTTGTCCCCAAGCCTCTGCAAGCGGGAACCGTTCTTGAAGACTGGCCTTATCCTCCCAAGTGTCTCCCAGCGTGTTGGAGTTGGACCAACGAACCTTGACTTGTTCGCGCATCTTGCCCTTTGACATTCTCCACCTTGACTGAATGATAGACATAGGCACTGCTAGCTCATCAGTGCAATGTGGAAGTTGAGGTTCAACAGACGTACTAGAATTCAGCGCACTGCGCAGGAGTGAGACATGAAACACCGGGTGGATAGTTGCTTGAGGAGGGAGCTGCAGTTTGTAAGCTGCCTCATTGATCTTGGCCACGATTGGGAAGGGCCCGTACTACTTGTATGCCAACTTGTGATTCGCTCTTGGCGCCACGAAAGTTTGTATGTAAGGTTGCAGTTTCAGGAAAACTTGATCCCCTACCTCAAATGCCCGAAAAGATCGCTTCTTATCAGCTTGGTTCTTCATGAGCTGTCTAGCTCTATTCAAATGTTGCTGCAGCAATTCCTGAACCGTATCCCGCTCCTCTAACCAAGATTGGAGAGCTGGCACCGAGCAAGTGTTCTCTGCTGTGATCCCACAGTGTCTAGGCTCATATCCAAACATGGCTTTGAAAGGTGTCATGCCTATGGCCGAATGAGGAGAGTTGTTATACCAAAATTGAGCGAGAGGAACACAGAAACTCCATCGCCTCGGGCACACTTGCGTGAAGCAACGCAGGAAGGTTTCCACACATTGATTGACCCTCTCGGTCTGGCCATCCGTTTGAGGGTGATTGGCCGTGCTGAGCTTGAGCTGAGTGCCTGCTGCCTTGAACATTTCTTGCCAAAAATGACTCGTGAAAACCGGATCTCGATCTGACACAATAGCTCCAGGGAGGCCATGAATTTTGTAAACTTGCTGGATGAACAGTTGAGCCACTGATGCCGCTGTGTATGGATGAGCTAAGGGAAGAAAGTAGCTGAACTTCGTTCTTTTGTAAACTATCACCAGCAGACAATTGAAACGGCCGGATTGGGGAAGGCCTTCTACAAAATCCATGGAAATCATGTCCCACAGTTTAGAAGGAATGGGCAGAGGTAACAGGAGAACTGGCGCAGCCGCTCTGTCCGGTTTGGCCTGTTGGCAGACCGTGCAACACTGCACATAGTGCTTGATTTGTGCCTTCATTTTAGGCCACGCGAAGAGGCACCTGATGTGACTGTAAGTCACTGGAAAACCTGAGTGACCTCCCATTGGACTATCATGAAAGGCTTGTATGATGCATTGTTGAATGTGTGTGCCCCCTCCCAGCCAGATCCTCCCCCTGAACCTGAGGATGCCTTGTTGCAGCTGAAACCTGCCTTTTGGATCGTCACGCACAACTAACTGTTCCAAAAGCTTCTGGGCATGCGGGTTACTGTTGTAGCTGCTGAGTACATCCTCCAGCCAGCTGGGTTGACACGACGTAACCAACGCGAGCGTCTCCGTTGGATCCGCCCGCGATAAAGCATCTGCCTCACTGTTGTCTATCCCCTTCTTATACTTGATGCAGTATCTGAGTCCCAGGAGCTTCGTAAATGCCTTCTGTTGCCACGGGGTATTCAGCCTTTGCTCTTCCAGATGGGTGAGGCTTTTTTGATCTGTATAGATGACGAATTCTGAATGTTGCAGATAGGGTCGCCACTGTTCCACTACTACAATGATTGCCAGGTATTCCTTTTTGTACGTCGACAAGCCTTAGTACCTTGGGCTCAGAGCCTTGCTCATGAAAGCTATGGGGTGCCCTTGCTGCTGTAGGATCGCTCCGATGCCACGATCACACGCTTCTGTCTCCACAATGAACGGCTGCTCAAAGTTGGGCAGCGCCAGCACTGGGGCTGAGATGAGTTGCTTTTTCAGCACCTGGAATGCCGTTTCTGTGATGGGAGTCCAAAGGAAAGGAACTCCTTTCTTCAGCAAGTTGAACAGCGGCTTTGCAATTACTCCAAAATTCCTGACAAAACGGCGGTAGTAACCTGCGAGGCCCAAGAAACTGCGGACGCCCTTGACGTCTTGCGGTGAGGACCAGTTAGCCACAGCTGCTATCTTGGTTGGATCTGTGGCTACCCCACGTGCGCTGATGACATGTCCCAGATATGAGACCTTGCTTTGCCCAAAAGCACACTTGCTGTATTTTACTTTCCATTGGTCCTTGCGCAGCAACTCCAACACCTGCCTGACATGGCACTTGTGCTCCTCCCAAGAAGTACTGAAGATCAGGATGTCATCGAAGAAACATAAGACACAGACTCTTAAGACTGGTTTAAGAGTTGTGGTTAATCCTTCGATGAAAGTAGGTGGGGCCCCTACTAATCCAAAGGATAGCACCTTGAACTCAAAGTGTCCCTGGTGGGTCGAGAAGGCTGTCTTGTACTCCTCCCCTGGCGCGAGTCTGATCTGATGGTACCCCGCGCGTAAATCCAACTTGGAAAACCAGGCTGCTCCGTGTAATTCGTCCAATAGTTCTTCGATAACTGGGACAGGAAATTTGCCCACCATAGTGATGGCGTTCAGCTGTCTGTAGTCGATGCAAAGCCGCCAAGTCCCATATTTCTTCTTCACCAAAATGACCGGAGAAGAAAAAGGGTTGTTGCTGCGTTGGATAACCCCAGATTTCAGTAAGGCTTCGACTTGAGCTTCGATTTCTGTTTTCTGTTCTGGTTTGTAATGATATTGTCTGATGTTGACGGGCCTTGCTCCTGGAATCAGAGGAATATGATGATCGCATGCCCTCCTCGGAGGAAGTCCCACTGGCTCTTCGAACACGTCAGAGAATTGATTCACAATTTCCTGAATGCAATCTGGAGTTGGTTCCAATTCTTCTTGTGGAGGGGCTACTACACACAGGTGTATGATATGAGAGATTGATCCATTGTTGCACATGTTTTGCAGCTGCAGGCTGTTGATGGAATGGCAATCTATGGAATTTGCATCGTGCCCTACTAGCCGCAACGGACCTGCTGGTGTTGGAATCTCAATGACGCGTGCACGCCAGTCCACCTGCATCGGGCTATGCTCTTCCAACCAATCCATGCCCAAAATGACGTCGTATGTACCCAGAGTCAGAACTTTCAGATCCGTTTAGAACTCGTGTCTCTGAGCATACCAAGCACATTGCGGGGCAATTTCCTTGCATATTAATTCCCCTCCATCAGCCACTCGCACCTGGCTGGGCTTGTCCATTGGCTGGGTCCCTGAAAGTTTGCTTGCCAAATTCTCATTGATGAAAGAGTTGGAGCTTCCTGAATCGACCAACATGAGGACTTCATGCCCCTGAAGCCAAGCTCGAAGCTGAAATGCCCTGGCTGACACTCCTCCTGTGACAGCAGAAACCGAAATGGCCATAGTAGTTTCTTGCAATCCCTCCTCTGAACCCACTTGAGTGTCGACACCACTGTCGATGCCAAACATGTCCAGCAGCTCCTCTACAACATGCAGCTGCACTGAGGTGGGGCAAACATGGTCGTGCCCCCATTTCTCGCCACACTTGAAGCATAAACCACGGGCTCTGCGATACTCACGCAGAGTCTTGAGCTCGGAGGCCTCTGCGCGAGCCGCGTTGGTGCCACGGTGATCTGTTGCAACCGTGGCTGGTGGATGATGCAACGGAGGAGCCGGAAGAGGCAGCGGCACGCCGGCACGCCGTGGCAGCTCCTGAGTGCGCACTGATGGGGAACGCGCGCCATCAGCCACTTCTTCTTGAAACAGCGCCAGAGCGCATGCCGTATCCAGATCGGGAGGGCGTTGCACCATTACCACCGCTTGTATATCCGTCCGCAGGCCCTCGACAAAACGAGTCAGGAAATAGTAAGGATGCATAGTATCTGAATATGAACTTAGATGATTGATAATGACTTCAAACTTTTCAATATACTCTGCTACAGAAGAAGTTTGGTGGATGGTGAAAAACTGCCTAATGAGCATCTGGTGCCTATCCCTACCGAAACGCGTACACAACAGAGAGGTGAACGCGTCCCAATCGAACTCGTTGAGACGTTTCTGAATGGATTGGAGCCATATGGCCGCTGGCCCAGAGAAATTGTGGGCCGCCATGGGAACCCAGAAGGACTGCGTTATCCCAAACATGGCAAAATACTGCGCACACATGGTTTTCCATAGGTTCGGATTTTCTCCTGAAAATTGGGGAAAAACGATGGAGGGATGCGCTTGGCCCAAACCCGTGAGCATTTGGCTCACATGTGTAAACGGCGACGGTGGATGGGAGAATTCGGGAGGACGGTCTGACCTTTTGCCGGGGGCAGAGGCAGCGTCTCTGGTGACGTCACCGAGTGCCCCCATTGGAGAGCGAACACGCTGCGGCCATCGGGCCCTTGCTGGTTGTTCGTTGCGCCTGCTGAGGTGCCGACGTGGTCCCCCAACGGCTGCAACGTGGGTGCGCGCTGGATCTCCTCTCCTTTGGGCGATGAAGGAGGAGCGGCTTGTAGGGCGGCCACCGCATCAGAGAGATCCGCGACGCGGCGCTCCAGATCTGGGTGCCAGCTGAGGAGATTGTAGATTTTTGTTGCGGTTGACTGCTGCGCCTTGGTGAGGTTGTCGATGGCTGCCTGGATCTTCGTCTCGAACCGGGTGAGGAAGGCAGAAACTCCAGGATCCATGGCGTCGCGGGCTTGGCGGAGGCCGCGCGTCTCGATGAGATGCGCCAGGACAGAGCGGAGCGGTGAGGGGTGGTGGCTGGCGTCTCTGATACCAGATGATAAGGTAACAGTAGGTGATCTAGATGTAGCTCTCTGAAGTAGTAGCTTGATACAGATCGGTTATAGGGAGCAATGCTCGAATGGGGAAAAAGGATGAACTAGGGTTCGATAGAGGAAAGGGACAGCCGCCGTTTCATTCTTGATCCTCTGGATGCTTGATGCCGAGACGCTCGCCTGCTTAAGTAGCTGCGGATGAGGGCTTCATTTAGCCCATGTCAGCCCAACAACTCACGGGTTGGGCCTCCTGGCCCGTGTTGCCCGCTGGGCAGGGACGACGTGGCCGCGGCTGTGACTGCTTGGTGGGTCCGTCTCGCCAGCACCGTTGACACACCTCGGGGAAACTTGAGGGCTGGTTGTAGTTGTACGTACTGCTCATCCGGTCGTGGCCTGAGACGAGATACGCGTGGCTACTATCAGGATGTCGGCACGCCGGGAGGTCTTGCTGGTCTTGTTTTACCATTGTCGAAATGTCTTGTAAACCGGGATTCCGAGACTGATCGGGTCTTCCTGGGAGAAGGAATATCCTTCGTTGATCGCGAGAGCTTATCATGGGCTAAGTTGGGACACCCCTGCAGGGTATAAACTTTCGAAAGCCGTGCCCGCGGTTATGTGGCAGATGGGAATTTGTTATGTCCGGTTGTAGATAACTTGACACCAGATCCGAATTAAAACGCATCAACTGCGTGTGTAGCCGTGATGGTCTCTTCTCGGCGGAGTCCGGGAAGTGAACACGGTTTCTGTGTTATGATTGGCGTAAGTAGGAGTTCAGGATCACCTCTTGATCATTACTAGTTGAGGACCGTTCCTTTGCTCCTCTTCTCGCTCTCATTTGCGTATGTTAGCCACCATACTTGCTTAGCCGCTGCTGCAACCTCACCACTTTACCCCTTCCTTTCCCTTTAAGCTTTGCTAGTCTTGATACCCATGGTAATGGGATTGCTGAGTCCTCGTGGCTCACAGATTACTACACCAACAATTGCAGGTACAGGTTATGCGATGATCATGACGCGAGAGCGATGTTGCTTGTTTTGGAGTCCTTCTTCTGCTTCTTCGATTAGGGGATAGGTTCCAGGTCGGCAGCCTGGGCTAGCAGGGTGGATATTGTTTGAGTTTCTGTTTATGATTCATCCGTAGTCGGATGTTGTTCTTGTATGTTCTATTGTTGTATTCATGCGACATTGTATGTATCGGATGTATCCCCACTATTATGTAATGTTGATGTAATGATATCCACCTTGCAAAAGCGTCTTCAAGATGCGCTTCTATCCTTGGTGGGACCTTCGAGTTCCTTTAGGATAGGGTCGCATCTTGGGCGTGACAAAAGGACACAGAGATTTTAGCCAGGTTCGACCCCTCTCAACAAGGTAAAAGCCTACTCCTGCTTTCGATTGTATTGCTTGGTTTCGATTACCAGGGAGCAAATATGCTTGACCTAGTACTCAATTGGTTGTTTCTTGAGTTAACCCGCCGCCGGGTCACCCCTTTATATACAGGTTGGCGCCCGATGGCTTGTAGAGTCCCGGCCAGCTCACACAAACGTGACCAGCTCGGTTTCTAACTAAGCTTGCCTTACAGAACAAGTTAAACATATGGTGGCTCATCTTTCTGGGCCTTGAGTCATCTCCGGGCCTTGGGCCTTCAACAAGCTTGATCCATGAACCACCACCTTCATGCCTAAGTCACCGATGGCATGACCCGGCCCCTCCTAGGTGGGTCATGCCTAGGAGTTATTTCCCCAACAGTGAGTCAAAGTTTCTGACAGTAGGACCTACATGTGCAAGACCAAATTGTAAGAAACCTAAATATTAGAATGATTCCTGCAAGTGCACAATAACGTGCTATTAGCAAAAGGACCATGCATGAGCAAATCTCGATGGTAAACCATAGTGCCTCCCATTGTTTCCCTGCAACACATATAAGGAAGATCTTGATCAGGGTAACTAAGAGTTGCCATACTATCAGTATTATATGTATTGAGTACATCGAAATTTGATTTACTTCTGACATGCATAACAATACAAAATTGTACCCACAACAAGTGAAAATCAAATTGCAGAATTGAACCAAACAGCTAACTAAACAGTAGAACAACTGAAGCAAAATGGTTAACTGAGCACGACATTACAGAATATAACATATACTAGAAGATAAGACAGTTAACAAAACCAAGAATGCTTGAGAACTACTCCTTCCATAAATAAGTGTCTTGACCTTAGTACAACTTTGTACAAAACTTAGTACAAAGTTGAGACACTTATTTTGGGATAGAGGGAGTACTACGAAATGTATCAATTGTTGGACCAAACTGTTAACTGAACATTACATTTCAGAATATCAGAGTGCATATTAACATTATAGAGGAAAATCCCTAGAAGGCACTGGCGGTGGCCTCAAGAAAATGACATGAACATTATTTTAAAGTACACAACCGTGTGGCGGTGTCGACGGTGGCCTCAAAGACGAGGTGCTCCTCCAAGATCTGGCGGTCGGCATGCATGGCAGCCATCGCGGCCTCATCCATGCGTGCGGCCGCAATTTTCTTCTCCGCTGCTAGATGCTACTGAGCTCCACGCTATACCGCGTGCAAAATGGCTGTGGGCGATGCTTTATGTGAACCTACTATCAAAGTCAAGATTAAAATTTATGAGTGTTTTGCTTTATATGACTTGGGTGCTAGTGTTTCTACAATTCCGAAATCTTTATATGATGTGCTTCGTCTTACCTATATTGAAGAATGTTTTTTATTTGCACTTGGCGAATTCTACTATTAAAAAGCCTATGGGAAGAATTAATGATGTTCTTATTCTTGCAAGTAGGAATTATGTTCCCATAGATTTTTTTGTTCTTGATATTGACTGCTATCCATCTTGTCCAATTATTCTTGGTAGAGCGGTTTTACGTATTATTTGTGTCATGATTGATATGAAAGAAGGCAATATTAAATTTCAATTACACTAAGGAAGGGTATGGAACACTTCCCTGGAACTATAATCAAGCCACCATATGAATCAATCATGAGGGAATCTTATGGATCTAGAAACAAAGATGACACCACTTAGATCCTTTGCATTATGCCTCGCTAGGGTCATAAAATGATAGCGCTTATTGGGAGGTAACCCAATGAATAAAAGTTATTTTTGTCTTTATATTTCTGTTCATGAGTGTTTTTAAAATTATGCTACTGTTATGATTGTGTTTTTTGTGTTTTAATTAGTGTTTGTACCAAGCAAAGCCTTCGGGATCATGTTGGGTGATAGTTGATTTGATCTTGTTGAAAAGCAGAAACTTTTGCGCTCACAAAACTAATTTTCGTAAGTCACAGAAACGAGATTTTGCTCTGAATTTTGTACACAAGATTGATATACAAATTTGTCACGTTTTCCTAATTTTTCAGAATTTTTGGAGTTACACAAGTGTACGAAGTTCCCTGATTACTACAGATTGTTCTGTTTTTTGACAGATTCTATTTTCCTTGCGTTGTGTGCTTATTTCGACGAATCTATGGTTTGTATTGGAGGGTATAAGCTATAGCAAAGTTGGAATACAGTAGATATAATGCAAGAATAAAATATGAATGGGTTTGCAACAGTACTTATAGTAGTGATTTGCTTTGTTATACTAACGGATCTCACGAAGGTTTTGTTGAGTTTTGTGTGATTGAAGTTTTCAAGTTTTGGGTGAGATCACGATTGATGAAGGAATAAGGAGTAAGAAGAGCCTAAGATTGGGGATACCCCATGGCATCCCGAGCTATTATCTAAGAGAGAAGAAAGCAACTAAGCTTGGGGATGCCCGGAGTGGCATCCCTTCTTTCTTCTAACGACCATCGGGATTTTACTTGAAGCTATATTTTTATTCGTCACATATCATGAGTTTTGCTTGGAGCGTCTTGTATGATATGAGTCTTTGCTTGTTTTGCTTTTTTTTAAGTCATCTATCCTTGCTAGACACGCCTATTTGAGGGAGCCAAAATTATGCTATGACTTGTTAAAATTGCTCTCTATGCTTCACTTAAATCTTTCTGAGCTATGTAATTGCTCTAGTGCTTCACTTATATCTTTTTGAGCACGATGTTCTTTATTATTTTCGAAGAAATGATCTCATGCTTCACTTAGATTTATTTGAGAGTTAGTAATTTTTTTAATAAATTCTCTCATGCTTCACTTAAATTATTTTGAGAGAAGAAATTTTTTATGCTCATGTTCTTCACTTAGATTTGTTTGAGCTACCAAAAGCAACATATGAAATTAGTCCCAAAGTGATAGATATTAAAGAGGGATATAATAAAAACTTTCATGAAGATCATTGGACAAAATAAACTTGATTCCTTGCAATAGTTTTACGATATGTTGATATAATATGTGAGTCATGTTGATGAGTAATTATGCTTTAGTAAGAATATTGGTGTTAAGGTTTGTGATTCCCTATGCAAGCATGAAAGTCAATAGTTATGCAATGAAATTGCATCCTACTTGTGGTGCATTATTCGGTCTTAGTTATGCTTAATACTCGCTTATCAGATATTTTGATTCTTGGTTGGATGCTTCCCGGTCTTTTGCTAGCCTTCATTTGCACTAAGTATCATCACTACTTGTGCATCCAAAATCCTTAAAACCAGTTTTTTCACATGAGTCCACTATACCTACCTATATGTGGTATTCTTTTGTCGTTCCAAGAAAATCTGTATGTGCCATCTCTAATGTTCAAAATCAATTTCTCTTTTGTGTGCTTGTACCGCTCATGAAACGGTAGGGGGTGGCTGATATTTTTCCATGCAAGATGTGTTATTCTCAAGATGAGTGTTCATTCACTTGTCATTGCTTGAGAGTACGGCAAAGGTATTAGGGATCCCGAGTCCCGAAATGAAAAATGAATTTACTTTATGTTGTCAAACAATAAATTCCTTGGAAAGTGTTGGTATGGACAGCACTCGTGGATTCAGTTAGCCGTGAATGTGAATGTATGGTGGAAAAAGGAATAAACTTTATTTTCTATTTGGGAACCGCCTATGATATATCTAGCATGGGAAGTATTGTGAACTACTCAATCATTTTCGTTGACAGGAAAAGCATGCCACCCAAAATGTTTTATCTCTACCGTTTTCGCTTTGAACTCTGGCACTTCTAGAAATCCCTACTTCCCTCTGCGAAGGGCCTTTCTTTTCTTGTATGCAATTTTTATTTTTTGAGTCTCCATGTTCTCTTATAAAGCACCAACTAAGGGGCACTATCATCGGACTTGAGCATTGGGTTTAGCTAATATGCGAGTGTGTTTCATGAATGGATCAATGATTGAGCATAATGGGCTAGGGATAACTTGCTTTAGTGTTGATATTTTGAAAGACATGGTTGCTTGTTGATATGCTTGAGTATTGAAATCTTCATGTCAAAACAAGACTATTGTTTTGAATCATATAGAAGTCCAAATGTCCATTCTACAAAGGAAATATTATGTGATGAACATGTTACGCAACATTCCACATCAAAAATTCTGTTTTTATCATTTACCTACTCGAGGACGAGCAGGAATTAAGCTTGGCGATACTGATACGTCTCCAATGTATCTATAATTTTTTATTGTTCCATGGTGTTATATTATCATTCTTGGATGTTTTACAATCATTTTATAACAACTTTATATCATTTTTCGGGAATAACATATTGACATAGTGCCCAATGCCAGTTACTGTTTTTTGCTTGTTTTTACTAGGAAATCAATACCAAACGGAGTCCAAACAAAGCGAAACTTTTTGGTGATTTTTGATGGACCAGAAGGCACACGATGGGCCAAGAAAGTACCTGAGGGGGGCTTAGAGGGGAGCAGAACCCACCAGGGCGAGCCTGGGGGGCCAGGCGCGCCCAGGTGGGTTGTGCCCACCTCAACCGCCTCCCGCACCGCCTCTTTCTCTATAAATGCCCCCAATATTCCAGACCCCTAGGGGAGTCAGTGAATATCAATTCTAGCTGGTGCAAGTTCCAGAAACCACAGATCCAATCTAGACACCATCACGAAGGGGTTCATCATCCTCATTGGTGCCTCTCCAATGATGCTTGAGTAGTTAATTGTAGACCTACGGGTCCGTAGTTAGTAGCTAGATGGCTTTCGCTCTCTCATTTGATTCTCAATACAATGATCTCTTGGGGATCTATTTAATGTAACTCTTTTTGCATGTGTTTGTTGGGATCCGATGAACTTTGAGTTTATGATCAAATCTACGTTTTAATCCATGAAAGTTATTTGAGTCTTTTGATCGCTTATATGCATGATTACTTATAGCCTCGTATTTCTTCTTCGAATCTTTGGTTTAGTTAGGCCAACTAGATCAGTTTTTCTTGCCATGGGTTCGATCTTACGGTGCTTGATCCTAGTGACAGAAGGGGAACCGACACGTATGTATCGTTGCCATTAAGGATAACAAGATGGGGTCTATTTCTACATAAATAGATCTTGTCTACATCATGTCATCGTTCTTATTGCATTACTCCATTTTCCATGAACTTAATACACCTGATGCATGTGGATAGCGGTTGATGTGTGGAGTAATAGTAGTAGATGCAATCAGGAGTTGGTCTACTAATCTTGGACGTGCACCTATATAATGATCATTGCCTTGATATCGTCATGATTATTTGAAGTTCTATGATAACCCACAAGTATAGGGAATCAGTTGTAGCCTCTTTCGATAAGTCAGAGTGTCGAACCCAATGAGGAGCTAAAGGTAGAACAAATATTCCATCAAGTTCTATCGACCACCATTACAACTCTACGCACGCTGAACGTTCGCTTTACCTAGAACAAGTATTAAAATAGAATTACTTTGTAGGTGTAAAGAGATAGGTTTGAAAGATAATAAAGAGCACGTAAATAAAATCTAGGGGATGTTTAGATAAAGAAACAACTAAGTTAGTTTTAGTAGAGAGATTTTTTTCACAAGAAAGTTATTTGTCCCTAGGCAATCGATAACTAGACCGGTAATCACTATTGCAATTTTATATGAGGGAGAGGCAAAAGCTAATGTACATTCTCTTCTTGGATCATATGAACTTATGATTGGAACTCTAGCAAGCATCCGCAACTACTAAAGATCATTAAGGTAGAACCCAACCATAGCAATATAAGGTATCAAGTCCTCTTTATTCCCATACGCCATAACCCACTTATCCGTGTTTGTGTTTATATCACTCATGCAACACAGATAATAAGCAAACCATGAACATATTGCAAACCCTACACCGGGGATCCCCCACGCTTGCGCGACACGGAGAGCACCATATGACAGCACCAATAATAAAACATGCAACTCAAACCAATCACGATCATCAATCAACCCATAGGATGAAACAGATCTACTCAAACATCATAGGGTAGCCATACATCACTGGGAAATAATATATAGCGTTGAGAACGATGCTCAAGTAGAGATTACAACAGGGAGAAGGGGTGTTACACCGCTGCATAGAGGGGGAGAGAGTTGGTGATGATGGCGGCGAAGTTTTTGGTGTAGGTCGCTGTCACGATGATGGCCCCTGCGCGTTCCGGCGCCACCGGGAGAGAGAGGGGGAGAGCCCCCTCCTTCTTCTTTCCTTGCCCCCCCTAGATGGGAGGAGGGTTTCCCCTCTGGTCCTTAGCCTCCATGGTGGGGAAGGGGCAAGAGCCCCTCCGAGATTGGATCTCTCTCTCTCTGTTTACTTCTGTTTCTACGCTCCCAGATTCTGGCCTTTCACCATTTCTTAAATTCCCGGACATTCATAACACTGATTGGGCTGAAATTTTAACAGGATTTTTATCCGGATATTAGCTTTCTTACGACGAAAGAAGGGCACCAACCGCCTTACATGGTGACCACAAGGTCCTAGGGCGCGCCGTACCCCCGGGGCGCGCCCCCTACCTTGTGACCCCCTCGGGCATTGTCTCGTGTTGATTCTTTTTCCCAAAAGTCACATATATTCGAAAAAATCTCCATAAGTTTTTATCGCATTTGGACTCCGTTTGATATGGATTTTCTGCGAAACAAAAAACATGCAAAGAACAGGAACTGTCACTGGGCACTGGATCAATATGTTAGTCCAAAAAATAGTCTAAAAAGTTGCGAAAAGTATGTAAGAGTTGTAGAATATTGGCATGGAACAATCAAAATTATAGATACGATGAAGACGTATTAGCATCCCCAAGCTTAATTCCTGCTCGCCCTCAAGTAGGTAAATGATAAAAAGGTAATTTTTGATGTGGAATGCTACCTAGCATAATCTTGATCATACAATCTAATCATGGCATGAATATTAAGACACGAGTGATTCAAAGCAATAGTCTATCATTTGACATAAAGACAATAATACTTCAAGTATACCGATAAAGCAATCATGTCTTCTCAAAATAACATGGCCAAAGAAAGTTATCCCTACAAAATCATATAGTCTGGCTATGCTCCATCTTCACCACACAAAGTATTTCATCATGCACAACCCCGATGACAAGCCAAGGAATTGTTTCATACTTTTAATGTTCTCAAGCCTTTTCAACTTTCACGAAATACATGAGCGTGAGCCATGGATATATCACTATAGGTGGAATAGAAGGTGGTTGTGAGGAGAAGACAAAAACGGGAGAAAGTCTCACATCAACTAGGCAAATTAATGGGCTATGGAGATGCCCATCAATCAACATCGATTCAAGTGAGTAGGGATTGCCATGCATTGGATGCACTAGAGCAATAAGTGTATGAAAGCTCAAACTGAAAACTAAGTGGGTGTGCATCCAACTTGCTTGCTCATGAAGACCTCGGGCATTTGAGGAGGCCCATCATCAGAATATACAAGCCAAGTTCTATAATGAAAAATGCCCACTAGTATATGGAAGTGACAACATAGAAGACTCTCTCTATGAAGAACATGGTGCTACTTTGAAGCACAAGTGTGGTAAAAGGATAGTAGCATTGCCCCTTGTAGCGACCCGACCTCAAACGGTCAAGCCTCTGTGTATCTGTGCCATCCCTCGAGTATGCCGACACACATAGTACACCAATGTATATATCAAAGTGCAATCACATGTATAAATAATGTAAAACTGATATATACCTCATAAGTCTTAGTGGAAACAGTCAAATGGGTGCTGAGTCCCATCAACGCCATCGGCAAGTTGAGTGTAGACCGTAACCCAACAACGAAACTCACTCGTCAGAGAAATTACCTGCAACATGAGACGTTGCAGCCGTGTAGGTTAGTACATTGAACGTACTGGCAAGATCACTATAAGAAAAATAGATGAGAAAACTATACTATATGCAATATGGCTTTGTGGCTTTGTGTCTGAGTTTTTGTGTAAAAGCTGGTTTTATTTTCCCTACATCAAAAGAAATAACCGGAGTATGTACTACAGAGTTATCTATCATGACATGGCTCCGCCAACCGATGTCTCATAGCCCAAATCATTATAAGTTTCCCACAATTAAGTTATCAGTCTGGTGTTGAGAGTTCCGAGATTGATCCATGTCCAGAGGCCCAAATTGTCAGTAACCGGGGACACGGCTAAATGATTAGGTTTTAACCCTCTGCAGAGGTTTGTACATTTTACCCGCAAGATTCGATCCCTCCCTTTGCATCCTCACACTTCATGATGTTTGAGAACAGGACGATTGAAACATGGTTTCCCGAAGAGTTCCTTTGACCACTGTCCGGTGATCATCCAATCCTACCGTAGTTCTACATCTGCTAGCATCGTCCAGCCAGAGTCACCACTAAGGTCAACCAAGCCAGAGCCCATAGTGACTTACGGTTGCACAAGTAAGCTTCCAGGCATGAAGTATTCTTCCGTCTCTTTGAGTCTGGGTGAAGCTTTCCGCAAGATGTCATGGCGCTTGTCCATGCATCCCGGGTCATCCACTGGTTGCTCCAGGGTGCCCATGTAAACCATACTTCACCCAGTTGTGTGTATTGCATTCTTGTCTCGAGTCTTGAAGTCTTGTGGTCTTGAATAGGCAGTCCTTGCCGATGCCATCATGGAGTTGTCGTCATTGTCATAGAGTCCTCCATTCTCACACCACTCCCGAACACTCATACCAACCCCGTCTACTATAGCGTAGCATTTAAACTACATAACGTCATCCCGGGCTTGATAACAGGGAGATGGGTTCCTACCTCATGCATTCTACTCAACTACAAGAAGCCAATAACACTACTAGAGGGATCATGAATGGTGACACTAAATGCAATAAAACATGGTATGAATAACATGGTCAAATTGAACTTGCCTGGTAAGTTGATGAAGATAATAATGCTCTCAGAAACTTTGATAAACTATTCGTCACTCCGAGAAAATCTATATAATCAAACATTGTATTCACATAAGCAACAATTCTAGAAATCAATTCTATCAATAAAAATAACAATCAAAAGGCAATATATAAAACATAATGTTCAAAGAAAAACAAATGAAAAGCAAAGGAAAAACTTCAAAAGAAAACTTCAAGGACAATTAGTGGAGACCAACTCACACAAAGTTTATCATAATAGCACTAAATTACTCTAATTACTTTTCTACAGCAAAGAAAATATAATTCTAATGAAACAATATAAATAATTTACTAAAGTATTTACTAGCAAAAGAACTAGTATAAAAACTATTATAACTATCTAGTTAGCACTAGAACAACTAGCAAAACACTAAGACAATAGTAAACAACACTAAAATAATTATGAAAATAATTTACTCCTAAATAACAGAAACAATAGCAACATAACTTGAAGTGGCAAAAAGAATTACTTTTAAAACTAATAAAACTATTTCTATCAACTATCACTCCGGACTAAACAAGAAAATACAAAAGCAGTAGCTAAACACTAATAAATAACTAAAAAAAATTATCTACTATCCTGTAGTCTAACAGAAACATATAACAACATGTAAAAAGTTACAAAAATAATTAACTAAAAATAACTAAAAACATAAATTATGTGACTAAAACAACTACATAAGTAAAACAGTACTGTTTTGCAATAAACCTAATTTAAAATAAACTAAAAATAAATCACTATATGCTGCTGGATAGGCAATACAACAACAAAACAATAGCAAAAAGAATCAATCAAAAATATTTTATAAAACTCAAGATACGGCCAAATTAGTGATTTGAACGAATGTCATAAATTCAAATTTAAACTACTCAAATTTTAAATCCACTGGCACTAACAGAAACTTCAAGAAATTTTCAATCTAATGCAAAAATAATCACTCAGTTTGGACCTAACACATAAAAGATATTGAATTTCAAAAAAAAACTATTCTGTTTTTGAAACAGAAACGAAAATTAAAATAGAAAACTAAACGGGCAAGTGCACGTGTCAGGCTGGTACTAGGCTAAACGGTGGGCGATCCAGCTAAACCGCGCTCGGCCGGTATATAACTAAACCGCTAATGCGCGTATGAATAAAAGAAGACCGGTGAACCGGTTTAGATCTAAACCGAACTAACCATAAATAAACCGCACTAAAACCGATCTAATAAAATAAAACCTAACCGTTCAGAGATCTAATCTGAGCCGTTGAAAAAAGATCGGAGGGAGGAGAAGCTCACCGCAGTGGAGATGAACTCCAACTAGCTGCTCCGGCTTCGGTGGTCAACGGGGACAATGCTCCGGTCATCAGCGCGCTCGGTGGTGTGTACTGGACGATGCAACGGCGAGTCCAGTGGTGGTCGTGGTGTCGGCGGAGGTGGACGGAGGAGGATGGCGATGAGGTCGAGGCGGCGGTGGTGTTCGGACATCAACGGTGGTGGTGCTCCGGTGCTCGAGGGAGTCGGGCGAGGTCACGGCAAGATGCGGGCGAGCGAATGGAGGCCAGGGTGGAGCAGGGCGGCAGTAATGGCACGGTGGCAGAGGCGGAGCTCCGGCGAGGAATTGTCAGAGATGGAGAGGGCTAGGCTTAGGGCTTTAGGGCGAGATCGAGCCGGGAGGGAGAGGTATTTATAGGGAGCGCCTTGGAGGAGGGGTCGGACGAGGGGGATCCTATATTCCGAAAGATCCGGGATACGACGGCGGCGGCGTTGCTGACTGTGGCTTGCGGAGGAGGAAGATGACGCGGGCCCCACTGTCAGCGAGATAGGGCGGGCATGAGGGGATCGGGCGACCGGGGCGAAGGCGGTTCACGCGAGGGAGAGAGGCCATGTGCCAATTTGGCTGGCTGGGCCATGGCGGGAGAGAGAGAGAGCAGTGTTGGGCATCAGCCTCGCACTGTTCAAAGAGTTTTTTTAACAGAAGGAAAAATAAAAGAAAAAGAATAAAATAAAAAATATTACATAGGCATATTATATATCAAAATTTTCAGAAAAAGAAATCCTAAATCATTAACATATTTTCATGTACAAATAAAAATCACAAAAACTAAAGTGTTACTATTGCATTTTAAAATCAAATAAAAATATTTTCAAATACCAAAATTATTTCAAATTAATTTTTCTCCATTTTTATATTGTAGGGAATCATTTTACCCTATTTTCCATATAGTTTATTTTTGGAGAAAAATATTTTGAATAATAACCAAATGACTCCAAACTGAAAGTGGGTTTCAAAATACCTTCAAAGGAACTTTCAATTTGGTTCTTTTAAACTCTCGACTCATATTTCATATAATTTGAAGAAGTCATTTTATCTTCTCTCATGAAAATCATTGAGTTGCATCAAGTTTCTGAATTTTAAATATTTCCAAATGGAATTCAAATCTTTTCAAAACCCTTTTCATTTGTTTAAATGGAAGAACTCATATCATCTTCACTCTTGGGTTTTGTGATGAAATGAATTTGAACTCATGGAGATCATAAATGCAAGGTGAAAGTTTGGGAAAGTCATTTCATTCCCTCTCATTCAACTTTCAAAAACTTTCAAATCTCATTCAATTTCACACAAGAAATCACACCACGATCAAAGAAACAATCAAATCTATTTATTTAATATAACATTCCAAAATTTTGAATTCTGGGATGTTACAAACCTACCACACTTAAAATGAATCTCATCCTCTAGATTCGAAGGAGCTAGAAAGAAAGGTTAGGGTTTGGGGGTGTTCTAGCAAATCCATTGATCTGTATGGTCTAGTGTGCTACCACACTAAATAGCAGGGTTATGTTTCTGACAGAACTCATGTACTCCATTCCTTTGGGTTGACAGTGTTGGTCTTCTCATATTCTCCGAGGTAACTCTTTCACTGGTGCTCTCCCAGTAAGGGCATAACCTTTTCCTCAAACATGTGTCCTTTCATCCTGGTGAGGTTCTTCCGAGACTGGGTCTTCTTAGCTGACAAGTCTTCTGCGAGTACTAAATAACTATCAAAATCTCATGGTGGTCAACCACTACAGGTTTCTCCTACAGGCAAATGGTCTGGGCTGAATCTCACCGTACGGTTGGCAACGATTGCCTGTACTTGGATCAATCGTCCTACCATTCTAAGGTTTAAACAAGGTCTTGATATCATCGTCTCTCTATTATGGGTAAGTCACATAGATTTACCATTCCAAATAGCAAGAGCGAATGATACGAGTAAGTCGGTATGGCGATCAATCCATTCCATACCCAGATCATTGCCCTGTATAAGGTTTAGTGAATCTCGCATTCCTAATACTCGGGCATTCTCACAAGCCTTGCAGAAATTTCTCTTATCAACGAACTAAGTTCAGATAAATCCTTTGGTTCTGCAAGCCAAACAAAACATTTATCATTCTTCACGGTTTTCGTAACCTCCTATGGGACGTCTGCTGATCAGATCATAGCTTCTTCCCATATTTATTCCTCTAGGGAGTTCATGATCCTTATTAATTCCTGGGCCTGTGGATTGTGGGCTCACTTCAATACTTGCATAGCTTTAACTCATCCTTTTGAGTTATATTGTTCAATATTCCAACATTATACCCTCTTTAAATTCAATAGTACTTCATTCCTACATACTCTTGGGGTAACAAAGATATTAAAACTCATACTTATTTTGTCCAAAGTCCACCCTGCGGAAAACATTTTCCTTTCCATTGGCCATGTGTTCTCAAACGGTACTACCACCATTAAAATGAAATTCACAAATTCATCCATAACCATATTTATCATATCCTCAAAACTGGTCCAAATCTGTGTTCATAGAGTAAAACTCATATAATACGACATATGAAATCATAACACATTAACTTTATTGATTCATGAATTCATTACAAACTTTAAGGCTCCCATTACATAATTCAACTCATCGAACTTATGAAAATAAAAATGCTTTCTACTACTCTTATTATCCATATCAAAATCTCAACTACTTAGCTCCAGCTTTCATCTGATCTGAACATTCCCTAGCAAAATGTCCTACTTCCTTACAGCGAAAACAAATGACTTCCGACATGTCTTGGGGCTTCTTTGTGATTATTTTGGCTCCTTGTATTTTTAGCTTCTTTTCTAGACATTTACAACCGTAATGACCTAAATCCTTGCACCTGTAACACGTGATATGACTCAGGTCCTTCTCTGCAGAAATTGGGTTGTTCTGGGGATGCCTTCGTTTTCTCTTCCTGGATTTCTCCGTAATGATTAGAGCTTCTATTTCCCGAGGGTCAAACTTCACTTCTGCTGTCGGGAAGTCTCCAGGATACTCTTCTCTTTCCTTTGTGCAATACTGGGAATAATGTCCTTCTTCTCCACATGAATAACAAGCGTTGGAGTAAAATTTGATTAGGCATTCTTGAAAGGATCAATATAGTTGACTAGAGGGGGGGGTGAATAGGCAACTAACACTTTTGAGATTTTCTTTAACGAATTAACATCAAAGCAGGTTGTCTAGATATGCAACTAGGTGAGGAACCTATATGATGCAACAACAACAAGTACACAAGCAAGCAAGGGATACAACACAAATAAGCTTGCACAAGTAAAGGCACGAGATAACCAAGAGTGGAGCCGGTGAAGACGAGGATGTGTTACCGAAGTTCCTTCTTTTTGAGGGGAAGCATGTCTCCGTTAGAGAGGTGTGGAGGCACAATGCTCCCCAAGAAGCCACTAGGGCCACCGTATTCTCCTCACGCCCTCACACAATGCGAGATGCCATGATTCCACTATTGGTGCCCTTGAAGGGGGCAACCGAACCTTTACAAACAAGTTTGGGGCAATCTCCACAACTTAATTGGAGGCTCCCAACGACACCACAAAGCTTCACCATAATGGACTATGGCTCCGCGGTGACCTCAACCGTCTAGGGTGCTCAAACACCCAAGAGTAACAAGATCCGCTAGGGATTAGTGAGGGGAATCAAATTTCTCTTGGTGGAAGTGTATATCGGGGCCTTCTCAACCAATCCTGAGCAAATCAACAAGCTTGATTGGCTAGGGAGAGAGATCAGGCGAAAATGGAGCTTGGAGCAACAATGGAGCTTTTGGAGGAAGAGGTGAGTCAACTTTGGAGAAGAAGACCCCCTTTTATAGTGGGGGGGGGGGACAATCCAACCGTTATCCCCAGAACAGCCTCGCAGAGGGTGGTACTACCGCAGGGGGCAGCGGTACTACTGCTAGCCCTAGCGGTACTACCGCTCCCCCTCGCGGTACTGTCGTGTTGCCAGGGAGGGCAGGCAGATGGGCAGGGGATGGACCCAGTGTGGTACTGCCGCGGAGGTAGGGCGGTACTACCGCTCTCGAGCGGTACTACCGCTTCTACTGTCGTTGCTTAGTGCCGCACAGTCCGACACGAGGGGCGACCCCCTCGAGTCGACGCGGTAGGAGCCTAGTACCGTAGCGGTACTACGGCTGAGGACCCATAGGCGGTACTACTGCTGCAGAGCGGTACTGCCGCCTGTGGCTCTTGAGCGGTACTACCGCTGGGCACCACGGTACTACCGCTGGGACCAAGCCACACACAGAAGGGGAAGAAAGCCTCCATTGAAGTGGGAAGGCTCAGTGGGTGCAAAACAGATGTGTACGTGTTGATTCCACCCTAGCCTTACCAAAAGCGGATCCCCTCTTGATAGTACGGTGACTCCTACGAAACATGTCCACCAAAACAGAAACGAAAGAGCTACACCGTCTTGATTAAAACTCCAAGGGGAAGGAATCGTCTCGTGCCAAAGGATAAATCTCTGAAATGCTCAAAGCACACGATTAGTCCGCAAACGTGTTGTCATCAATCACCAAAACTACATCGAGAGAGATATGCCTTAACAATCTCCCCCTTTTTGGTGGATTGATGACAACAAGGGATTTGCACAAGGATAGTACAAGAATGAAGAGATACATAGAACTACAAAATATAGGCAGGCTCCCCCTGAATGTGTGCACCTAACTAGTAGTGCCTTTGGAATGCAAAGCACACACATTAGGATCAACACTCCCCCTATCTTTTATAGTCCAACAACCAAAGCATATGGGTACGTGTGAGCAGGTTATATACCAGGATAAGCATGCAACTCACAAATTACCAAAGTACTTGATGGACATAGATAATAAGGGATAAGGTAGCATATGTCTCACACCATATGACTGGAACTTGGTCTCACGGGCACAAAACCAAATCAAGCAAACGACAAGAGAAAGCAACGACACAACAAACCACAAAGACACACACACACTCGCAACTCGGCAATGACACAAATCCCTATACTCTCTCCCCCTTTGGCATCGAGACACCAAAAAGGAAAAGAGTGTTGCTACGGCTCCAGGTGATAGCAAACTGAGGATCTCGAACATCACATCCCAGCGGGATCGTCTGCACCGCCGTCTTCAATCGGAAACTGCTCGGCGTCTGAATCGGTCCACTGGCAGTGCTGCTGAACCCACTCCTCCTCATCAGTGATCCTTCCCTCAGAACCGCTGTTAACAGTTGCACCCAACTGACGCATGAGCTCCTTGTGACGGCTGCGGGCCTTCTTCTCAGAGACATGAGACATGTACTGGCCATGAGACTCCATGCAGAAGAGTTTCTTAATCTTACGCTTAATATTCTTTGCGCAAGAGGGCTCCACTCCAGAGGGCTCATAGTCCTTATCATCATCGTCCTCAGCCTCGCCCTTGGTATCCATGTCAGCAGCAGTAGATGGACCCCCAGATTTAGGAGCCGGGGTGCCCCAATTGTCCTTCTTCCTTAGACGCTTGATCTCGTGAGAAACCAATTCTCCAGTTTCCAGCATAACCTTGGGATAGACATGTGCCCAAGCCTTCTCAATGAGCAACATAATAAATGGACCATAGATCGGGCACTTGCGCTCAGAAACGGCAGAAAGAAGTTCAGACCACATAACATGAGAGATGTCCAGGGACTCGCCCGTGTTTGTTTCCTTCTCATGCTAGCAGAAGAGTAGCATATCCACAAGATAGGAGTGGACCATATCCAGATTCCCGATACGAGGGAATAGAGTCTCTCGGAACACGCGGTGAAGGATGTCCAGAAAGGCAGGCAGCTCATAGGTTTCCTTCTTAGTCATGGGGTGAATCTTCACAGAATAGTAGGGCCAGAGAGCTTTCTTGTGAGTGGAGGTGGTATTGCGGTGAGGGCGGAAGCCAACTGGAGTCTCAAGCCCGTGATCTTCCACCCCAAGTAACTCCATGAAGGCCTTCCACTTGACAGAAAGCAACTTGCCATTTGTCATGCAAGTCAGAGTCCTTTCTGCATCAGTCCCGAGATGAACAGTGGCATAGAATTGAGCCACCAAATCGGCATCAAAGTCCTTGTTGAACTGCATGATTCTGAGGATGTTCAGCTGAGAGCACATCTGAAGGGCTTCGCCAAAGTACTCAGGGTCCTTCTCCATAGCATCTGTGTCGATGGAGCGCACATCAACATAGAGATTCTTCTTGGCCTTGATCACATCAAAGTAGATGGCAAATTGAAAACGATTCTAGGACAGACGGTTGACCAAAGTGGGTTGTTGGTCTTTCGCATAGGGGTTGCGGCGACGCCTTTCCCAGAATTCCTTGGTAGTCATCTCAGTCACAGTCTTGCCCCTCGGCTTTGGCTTGTTGGCAGGCTTCTTCTTGAGTTATGGCGGAGGATAAGAACTTGAGGAAGCACCCGCTGTCTCAGAGGTGCGGTAGCGCTTTGACGTTGAACGTCCGGGGTTGACACGGCGGGCTTGCTGCTCAGGATGTTCATCACCTGGAACCAAACAGACGAGCAAAAGAAACAACACGAAAGAAAGAGCATAAGCCTCCAAACAAAGCAACATGGATCAAAACATGGTAGGAGAATGATGGAATTGGGCATCCAGTGGTAGTACCGCGACGCAACTGCGACAGTACTGCTTGAGCGTTAGTACCACGACAGATGAGCGGTAGTACCGCTCTAGACGGGGAACGGAGGTTCCCTACTTCCGTGGATAGATGCCAAATTCAAAAATAAACCTACCAAACTTCAATCCAAAAGGCCTAGAAGCCATCTCCATCCTACTCGAGCCTCGACTTAGCCAAAAATCGAGAAAAACAATACCTATTGCCCCTAACAACTTGATGTGAGATCTAGGCAAATAGAGAGCGGGAACGGGGGCAATACCGGCATCCAAGGCAAGAGGACGCGGTGGGGGTCGACTCCACTGGAGGAAATGGAGAGGGGAGGCACAAAGACGGCGGCTGACCAAAGCCCTCCTGCGGTGAGACGTCGCTGGAGCGATGAAGAAGATGAGTGAGTGGAGCGAATGGGTATGGGTGAGAAAAGCAACCCCCCCTGCCCGAACATAACCCCCATGCCCGCCCCGGAGCGGTAGTACCGCTTGGAGTGGGCAGTAGTAACGCTTGATGATTATCAGCGGTAGTACCGCGCACCCAGCGGTAGTACCGCTCAGCCGCACGAAAACTGGCTCAAAAAGCTTAGCTCAAGAAAAAGAAAACGACTGGAAACGAGAGCAAACACAACCGCAAAAACCAACACAAAGAGGACGAGAACCACACTCCTCTACAAGACAGGGTGTTGGTAGAGGCCACCTATATTTGATTCCGAAGGTATGGCACCACGAAGAATTATCCTTGGGCCCATGACCAAAATTCGTCTTTGAAGCACACATACCATCAAAAATGGCTAATGTGAAAGAGTTGATCAATTTATGCATAATGGGGGGAGGGAGAGTTCATTGAGAGAACAACACTCCCCCTATGTCCATGCCTACACCTAAACTAGACAACAAGTTGAGTGTGGTGGGGTGTGCAAGGGTTCAAGTCACATTGCTTGAATCAATGATATTTAGCTCATGCCTTAACTCGCGAAATCTTGCTTCATCCAAGGGCTTCGTGAAAATATCTGCAAGGTTATCATGAGTGTTGACATACTTGAGCTCGATCTCCCCTCACCTAATATGATCCCGGATGAAGTGATACTGAATCTCAATATGCTTCGTCTTGAAGTGTTGCACCGGGTTGAGAGAAATCTTGATCGCACTTTCATTCACACCAAAGAGGCACTTTGTCACAAATGACACCGTAATCCTTTAAAGTTTGCCTCATCCATAAGAGTTGTGCACAACAACTACCGGCTGCCACATACTCCGCTTCGGTGGACGAGAGAGACACACAACTTTGGTTCTTGGAAGACCAACTCACCAAAGAGCAACCAAGAAATTGGCACCCTCCGGAAGTGGACTTCCTATCCACTTTGTCTCCCGCCCAATCGGAATTCGAATATCCTTCAAGCTTGAAGTTTGCTCCTCTTGGGTACCATAAGCCAAAGTTTGGGGTATGAGCCAAATACAAGAATACTCGCTTGACCGCCACAAAGTGGCTTTCCTTTGGTGCGGCTTGAAACCGTGCACAAATTCCCACACTCAACATGATATCTGGTCTAGATGCACAAAGGTAAAGCAAGGAGCCAATCATGGAGCGATGTACCTTTTGATCCACCGCTTTACCATTGGGATCAATGTCTAGTTGGCACTTGGTAGGCATTGGAGTGGAAGCCGGCTTGACATCACTTAGCTTGAATATTTTTAGGATGTCTTGAGTGTATTTAGCTTGGTTGATGAAGGTACCTTCTCTTCTTTGCTTGATATCAAACCCAAGGAAGAACTTCAACTCTCCCATCGAAGACATCTTGAACTTAGAGGTCATGAGAGCAGCAAATTCCTCATTAAAAGCTTTGTTTGGGGAACCAAAGATGATATCATCAACACATAGTTGGCACACAAATAACACCCCTTTGATCTTCTTAGTAAAAAGAGTGGGATCGATTTGCCCGACTTCAAATCCACGATCTTGCAGCAACTCGGTAAGGTGGTCATGCCACACACATGGGGCTTGCTTGAGGCCATAGAGTGCCTTATCAAGTTGATACACATGATCGGGGAAGTAGGGATCCTCGAACCCGGGGGGTTGCTTGACATAAACAAACTCATTAATAGGACCATTAAGAAAAGCACTCTTCACATCCATTTGTTGTAGCTTAAAGTTGTGATGGGAAGCATAAGCAGTCAACAAACGAATGGATTCAAGGCGAGCAACAGGGGCAAAGGTTTCACCGTAGTTGATACCCTCGACTTGGGAGTAGCCTTGTGCTACCAATCTTGCCTTATTGCGAATGATGGTCCCATGAGCATCTTGCTTGTTCTTGAATATCCAATTGGTTCCAATGACATTGTGGTTCCCCGATGGCCTTGGCACTAATCTCCACACCTTGTTGTACTCGAAGTTGTTGAGTTCTTCATGCATGGCATTGAGCCAATCCGGATCTTCGAGCGCCTCATAGACCTTTTGAGGCTCAACACAAGAGACAAACGCGTGATGTTCACAATAGTTTGCTAATTGTCTACGAGTGCTTACCCCCTTTCTTAGGCTTCCAACCACATTTTCCATGAGATGACCTTAGGTAGTGAGCTTGGAAGCAATCTTCGCGGCACAACACTCTAATTCCTCCTCACATGTGAAAGGAGAAGGGGTAACTTCTTTATCATCTTGAGCGCCGTCTTGAGCTTGTTCTTGATCTTGAGCTTGCTCTTGATCTTGAACTTGCTCGAGGGGGATAACTTGACCTTGGGCATCATTTGGCGGTTCACCACCATCTTGAGGTTGATCTTGCCCTTGGTCTTGATCATGAGGTTGAGGGCCTTCACTTTGTTCTTCGGAAGCATGTGGGTCTTGGGATGGTGATGGCTCCACTTGAGTGGAGCATTGTCCTTCTCCTTCGGCCACAAGGGGTTCCTCAGTGGGTAGGTTATGACCCACACCCGTTCTTCTTATGGCTTGGGGAGGAATTTCATCACCTACATCACAAGTACCACTTTGCTCCACTTGGGAGCAGTTATTTTCATCAAACTCCACGTCACACGTCTCCTCAATGAGTCCGGTGTACTTGTTGAGGACACGGTAAGCATGAGAGTTTGTAGCATAACCAACAAATATGCCCTCATAAGCTCTAGCCTCAAATTTAGATAAATGAACACCTTTCTTGAGAATGAAACACTTACACCCGAACACCCGGAAGTACTTGAGGTTGGGCTTGTTACCGGTAAGTATTTCATAAAGAGTCTTGTTCAAGCCTTTGCAGAGATAGAGCCGATTGGATGCATGACATGCTATGTTGATGGGTTCGGCCCAAAAGTTGTATGGAGACTTGAACTCTGCCATCATGGTCCTTGCCGCATCCATCAACGTCTAGTTCTTCCTCTCCGCGACACCATTTTGTTGAGGGGTATATGGTGCAGAATATTGATGCTTGATCCCCTCATCACTAAGAAACTCATCCAAGGTGTAGTTCTTGAACTCGGCGCTGTTGTCACTTCTTATTGTCAAGATCTTTCCATCATGTTGACGTTGAGCTTCATTTGCAAAGTCGATGATGGTTTGTTGAGTCTCACTCATCCTCTTGAAGAAATATACCCAAGTGTATCTTGAATAATCATCCAAAATCACCAAGCAATACTTTCTACCTCCAATACTATCAAAGAATGTAGGCCCAAAGAGATCCATGTGAAGGAGCTCCAAGGGTCTCTTCGAGTAGATGATAGTCGTGGGAGGGTAAGCCTTCTCATGAGGCTTTCCTTTGATACAAGCACTGCAAGCACGATCTTTGGCAAAACTAACATTTGTTAGTCCACGAACATGGTCCCCCTTGAGAAGACTTTTGCAAAGATCTCATATTGACGTGGGCTAAACGGCGATGCCAAAGCCATCCCTCATCAACTTTAGCCATTAGGCATGCCGCGGTCTTAGTGGGTCGCTCCGAGAAGTTAATCACATAAAGACCGTTCTCGACATGCCCAACAAAGGCTACTTTAAGAGTCTTGCTCCACAAGAGGGCCACGGTATCAATATCAAAGAAAGTGGCAAACCCCATGATTGCAAGTTCACGAACGGAAAGTATATTGTAAGCAAGGGACTCAACAAGCATGACTTTCTCAATTGTTAGATCATGAGAAATGACAACCTTGCCAAGACCTTTGCAAAGATCTCATATTGACGTGGGCTAAACGGCGATGCCAAAGCCATCCCTCATCAACTTTAGCCATTAGGCATGTCGCGGTCTTCGTGGGTCGCTCCGAGAAGTTAATCACATAAAGAACGTTCTCGACATGCCCAACAAAGGCTACTTTAAGAGTCTTGCTCCATAAGAGGGCCACAGTATCAATATCAAAGAAAGTGGCAAAGCCCATGATTGCAAGTTCACGAACTGAAAGTAGATTGTAAGCAAGGGACTCAACGAGCATGACTTTCTCGATCGTTAGATCATGAGAAATGACAACCTTGCCAAGACCCAATACCTTAGAAGACGAGGCATCACCCCACTCTATGTTGGTGGGCATAGAAGGGATCTTGTGCACGTCCACCACCAAGTCCTTGCTTCCGGTCATATGATTTGTTGCTCCACTATCGAGCAACCATGATCCCCCACCGGAAGCAAACACCTACAAGAGATCAATGCTTGGGTTTAGGTACCCATTTAGTAATGGGTCCTTTGATGTTAGTAACAAGGGTCTTAGGAACCCAAATAGACCATTCAATGTACTCATAAGGAGAACCAACAAATTTAGCATAAACATGCCCATCACTAGCATGGCACAACACATAAGAAGGGTTAAAGTCGCCGGTTTTGTTGGAAGGGGTGGCATTCCCCTTTTTGACATCACCACCCATCACATTGTTCTTATTCTCCTTAGGAGCACCCTCTCCCTCCTTCACAAAAGTTTGCTTGAGAGGAGGAGGTCATTTGGCCTTGTAATTCTTCTTCTTGTTCTTGGACTTGGGTGCAAACCCAACTCCCTCCTTGGCCACAAATTCCTTTTGAATGCTCAAAAGGTCATTGAGGTTCTTCTCACCTTGTATGCACATCACAAGGCCTTTCTCGAGTTTCTCCTTCAACTTGGCATTCTCCTCCACAAGATGCACATTCTCACAACACGGGTTAGTGGCATTTGCCTTATCAATTATTACCATATGAGGAAAGGTGGCTTTTTCTTTGGTTAGCTTAACTTGGAGTTGATCATGAGACTCCTTGAGGCTAGCATGAGTAACCTTCAAGACCTTGTGGGCCTTGTCGAGTATATCAAACTCCTCCTTGAGTCTCGCATGGTCAACACCAAGTTTAGCCTTTACGGAAGTTAGCACACGAGACACAACAAGAGCATGATCAAGATCTTTCTTTAACTTAGCATGGTCATCATTGTGTGACTCCTCAAGAGCCAAATGATGCCCACACTCTTCCTCAAGAGCATTAGAGAGATCTGATATCTCATCGGCATAGTCACGACTATGACCTTCCATCTTAGAGATGGTTTCTTCATGCGCCTCGATCATGTCATTGGCTTCACCAAGTTGTTCCAAGAGAGCAACAAAGTGCTTCTTGGATTTTCCCTTGATCTTATTCATAAAAGACTCAAATTCGTTAGTAGGACACCACAAGATTGAACCCAAAGCTAAGCACTTCTCCCATTGCAAGAAAGATCAATCTAGTAGGCCAAACCAAACTGATAATTCGAAGAGACTTGCAAAGATAACTTAATCACACATAAAGGAATTCAGAGGAGATTCAAATATTTCTCATAGATAAACTGTTGGAAATATGCCCTAGAGGCAATAATAAAAGGTTATTATTATATTTCCTTATTCATGATAATTGTCTTTATTCATGCTATAACAGTATTATCCGAAAATCGTAATACACGTGTGAATACATAGACCATAATATGTCCCTAGTAAGCCTCTAGTTGACTAGCTTGTTGATCAACAGATAGTCATGGTTTCCTGACTATGGACATCAGATGTCGTTGATAACAGGATCACATCATTAGGAGAATGATGTGACGGACAAGACCCAATCCTAAGCATAACACAAGATCGTGTAGTTCGTTTGCTAGAGCTTTTCCAATGTCAAGTATCCTTTCCTTAGACCATGAGATTGTGTAACTCCCGGATACCGTAGGAGTGCTTTGGGTGTACCAAATGTCACAACGTAACTGGGTGACTATAAAGGTGCACTACAGGTATCTCCGAAAGTGTCTGTTGGGTTGACACGGATCGAGACTGGGATTTGTCACTCCGTATGACGGAGAGGTATCTTTGGGCCCACTCGGTAATGCATCATCATAATGAGGTCAAAGTGACCAAGTGTTTGGTCATGGGATCATGCATTACGGTACGAGTAAAGTGACTTGCCGGTAACGAGACTGAACAAGGTATTGGGATACCGACGATCGAGTCTCGGGCAAGTAACGTACCGATTGACAAAGGGAATTGTATACGGGGTTGATCGAATCCTCGACATCATGGTTCATCCGATGAAATCATCGTGGAACATGTGGGAGCCAACATGGGTATCCAGATCCCGCTGTTGGTTTTTGGCCGGAGAGCTGTCTCGGTCATGTCTGCATGATTCCTGAACCCGTAGGGTCTACACACTTAAGGTTCGGTGACGCTGGGGTTATTAGGAAGACTTGTATGTGATTACCAAATGTTTTTTGGAGTCCTGGATGAGATCCCGGACATCACGAGGAGTTCTGGAATAGTCCGGAGGTGAAGATTTATATATAGGAAGTGCTGTTTCGGCCATCGGCAAAGTTTCGGGGTCACCCGGTATTGTACCGGGACCACCGAAACGGTCCCGGGGGTCCATCGGGTGGGGCCACCCATCCCGGAGGGCCCCGTGGGCTGAAGTGGGGAGGGTACCAGCCCCTGGTGGGCTGGTGCGCCCCCCTGGGCCCCCCTCTGCGCCTAGGGTTGGGAACCCTAGGGGAGGGGGCGCCTCCACTTGCCTTGGGGGGCACTCCACCCCCCTTGGCCGCCGCCCCCCTAGAGATCCCATCTCTAGGGCCGGCTACCCCTCGTGGGGGCCTATATAAAGGAGGGGGGAGGGAGGGCAGCCGCACCCCTGAGTCTTGGCGCCTCCCTCCTCCTGCTACACCTCTTCCTCCTCCCGCGGTTGCTTGGCGAAGCCCTGCCGGAGTACTACTTCTCCACCACCACCACGCCGTCGTGCTGCTGCTATAGTCTTCTTCCTCAAACTCTCCTTCCCACCTGCTGGATCAAGAAGGAGGAGACGTCATCCGCTCCGTATGTGTGTTGAACGCGGAGGTGCTGTCCGTTCAGCACTTGGTCATCGGTGATTTGGATCACGGCGAGTATGACTCCATCATCCCCGTTCTCTTGAACGCTTCCGCTCATGATCTACAAGGGTATGTAGATGCACTCCTATCACTCGTTGCTTAGATGAACTCATTGATGGATCTTGGTGGAACCGTAGGAAATTTTTTAATTTTCTGCAACATTCCCCAACAATGGCATCATGAGCTAGGTCTATGCGTAGTTCTCTATTGCACGAGTAGAACACAATTTTGTTGTGGGCGTAGATGTTGTCAACTCTCTTGCCGCTACTAGTCTTATTTTGCTTCAGCGGTATTGTGGGATGAAGCGGGCCGGACCGACCTTACACGTACTCTTACGTGAGACAGGTTCCACCAACTGACATGCACTAGTTGCATAAGGTGGCTAGCGGGTGTCTGTCTCTCCCACTTTAGTTGGAGCAGATTCGACGAAAAGGGTCCTTATGAAGGGTAAATAGAAGTTAACAAATCACGTTGTGGCTTTAACGTAGGTAAGAAAACGTTCTTGCTAGATCACCTATAGAAGCCACGTAAAAACTTGCAACAACAATTAGAGGACGTCTAACTTGTTTTTGCAGCAAGTGTCTTGTGATGTGACATGGCCAAAAGTTGTGATGAATGATGAATGATATATTGTGATGTATGAGATCATGTTCTTGTAATAGGAATCACGACTTGCATGTCGATGAGTATGACAACCGGCAGGAGCCATAGGAGTTGTCTTTATTTTTTGTATGACCTGCGTGTCATTGAAGAACGCCATGTAAATTACTTTACTTTATTGCTAAACGCGTTAGCCATAGAAGTAGAAGTAGTCGTTGGCGTGACAACTTCATGAAGACACGATGATGGAGATCATGATGATGGAGATCATGGTGTCATGCCGGTGACAAAGATGATCATGGAGCCCCGAAGATGGAGATCAAAGGAGCTATATGATATTGGCCATATCATGTCACTACTATATAATTGCATGTGATGTTTATTATGTTTATTCATCTTGTTTACTTAGAACGACGGTAGTAAATAAGATGATCCCTTACAACAATTTCAAGAAGTGTTATCCCCTAACTGTGCGCCGTTGCTAAAGTTCGTCGTTTCGAAGCACCACGTGATGATCGGGTGTGATAGATTCTTACGTTCACATACAATGGGTGTAAGACAGTTTTACACATGCAAAACACTTAGTGTTAACTTGACAAGCCTAGCATGTACAAACATGGCCTCAGAACACAGAGACCGAAAGGTCGAACATGAGTCGTATGGAAGATACGATCAACATGGAGATGTTCACCGATGATGACTAGACCGTCTCACGTGATGATCGGACACGGCCTAGTCGACTCGGATCGTGTAACACTTAGATGACTAGAGGGATGTCTAATCTAAGTGGGAGTTCATTAAATAATTTGATTCGATGAACTTAATTATCATGAACTTTAGTCTAAAACCTTTGCAAATATGTCTTGTAGATCAAATGGCCAACGCTCATGTCAACATGAACTTCAACGCGTTCCTAGAGAAAACCAAGCTGAAAGATGATGGCAGCAACTATACGGACTGGCTCCGGAACCTAAGGATCATCCTCATAGCTGCCAAGAAAGCATATGTCCTAGATGTACCGCTAGGTGAAGCACCCATCCCAGAGAACCAATACGTTATGAACGCTTGGCAGTCACGTGCTGATGATTACTCCCTCGTTCAGTGCGGCATGCTTTACAGCTTAGAACTGGGGCTCCAAAAGCGTTTTGAGCAACACGGAGCATATGAGATGTTCGAGGAGCTAAAAATGGTTTTTCAAGCTCATGCCCGGGTCGAGAGATATGAAGTCTCCGACAAGTTCTACAGTTGTAAGATGGAGGAAAATAGTTCTGTCAGTGAGCATGTCTGGGTTGCACAACCGCCTGTCCCAGCTGGACATTAACCTCCTGGACGAGGCGGTCATTGACAGAATCCTTCAGTCGCTCCCACCGAGCTATAAGAGCTTTGTGATGAACTACAATATGCAGGGGATGGTGAAAACTATTCCTGAAGTATTTTCAATGCTGAAGTCAACAGAGGTAGAAATCAAGAAAGAACATCAAGTGTTGATGGTCAATAAAACCACCAAGTTCAAGAAGGGCAAGGGTAAGAAGAACTTCAAGAAGGACGGCAAGGATGTTGCGGCGCCTGGTAAGCCAGTTGCCAGGAAGAAGTCAAGCAATGGACCCAAGCCTGAGACTGGGTGCTTTTATTGCAAAGGGAAGGGTCACTGGAAGCGGAACTGCCCCAAATACTTAGCAGACAAGAAGGCCGGCAATACTAAAGGTATATTTGATATACATGTAATTGATGTGTACCTTACCAGTACTCGTAGTAACTCTTGGGTATTTGATACCGGTGTCGTTGCTCATATTTGTAACTCACAGCAGGAGCTGCGGAATAAGTGGAGACTGGCGAAGGACGAGGTGATGATGCACGTCGGGAATGGTTCCAAGGTCGATGTGATCGCCGTCGACACGCTACCTCTACATTTACCTACGGGATTAGTTTTAAACCTTAATAATTGTTATTTAGTGCCATGTTTGAGCACGAACATTGTATCTGGATCTCGTTTGATACGAGATGACTACTCATTTAAATCCGAGAATAATGGTTGTTCTATTTATATGAGAGATATGTTTTATGGTCATGCCCCGATGGTTAATGGTTTATTCTTGATGAATCTCGAACGTAATGTTACACATATTCATAGTGTGAATACCAAAAGATGTAAAGTTGGTAACGATAGTCCCACATACTTGTGGCACTGCCGCCTTGGTCACATTGGTGTCAAGCGCATGAAGAAGCTCCATGCTGATGGACTTTTAGAGTCTCTCGATTATGAATCATTTGACACATGCGAACCATGCCTCATGGGCAAAATGACCAAGACTCCGTTCTCCGGAACAATGGAGCGAGCAACCAACTTATTGGAAATCATAAATACCGATGTGTGCGATCCAATGAGCGTTGAGGCTCGCGGAGGATATCATTATGTTCTCACTCTCACTGATGACTTGAGTAGATATGGGTATGTCTACTTAATGAAACACAAGTCTGAGACCTTTGAAAAGTTCAAGGAATTTCAGAATGAGGTAGAGAATCAACGTGACCAAAAGATAAAGTTCCTACGATCAGATCGTGGGGGAGAATATTTAAGTCACGAATTTGGTACGCACTTATGGAAATGTGGAATCATTTCACAACTCACGCCGCCTGGAACCCCTCAGCGTAACGGTGTGTCCGAACATCGTAATCGCACTCTATTGGATATGGTGCGGTCTATGATGTCTCTTACCGACTTACCTCTATCATTTTGGGGATACGCACTAGAGACAGCTACATTCACTTTAAATAGGGCACCGTCTAAATCCGTTGAGACGACACCATATGAATTATGGTTTGGGAAGAAACCTAAGCTGTCCTTTCTAAAAGTTTGGGGACGCAATGCTTATGTCAAGAAACTTCAACCTGAAAAGCTCGAACCCAAGTCGGAAAAATGCATCTTCACAGGATACCCTAAGGAAACCATTGGGTATACCTTCTACTTAAGATCCGAGGGCAAGATCTTTGTTGCCAAGAACGGATCCTTTCTGGAAAAAGAGTTTCTCTCGAAAGAAGTAAGTGGGAGGAAAGTAGAACTCGATGAAGTACTACCTCTTGAACAGGAAAGTAGTGCAGCTCAGGAAAATGTTCCTGTGATGCCTACACCGACTGGAGAGGAAAATAATGATGATGATCAAGGTACTTCGGATCAAGTTGCTACTGAACTTCGTAGGTCCACAAGGACACGTTCCGCACCAGAGTGGTACGGCAACCCTGTCCTGGAAATCATGTTGTTAGACAATGGTGAACCTTCAAACTATGAAGAAGCGATGGCGGGCCCAGATTCCAACAAATGGCTTGAAGCCATGCGATCCGAGATAGAATCCATGTATGAAAACAAAGTATGGACTTTGACAAACTTGCCCGATGATCGGCGAGCGATAGAAAACAAATGGATCTTTAAGAAGAAGACAGATGCGGATGGCAATGTTACCATCTATAAAGCTCGACTTGTCGCTAAGGGTTATCGACAAGTTCAAGGGGTTGACTATGATGAGACATTCTCTGCCGTAGCGAAGCTGAAGTCCGTTCGAATCATGTTAGCAATTGCCGAATACTATGATTATGAGATATGGCAGATGGACATCAAAACGGCATTCCTTAATGGACATCTTAAGGAAGAACTGTATATGATGCAGCCGGAAGGTTTTGTCGATCCTAAAGATGCTAACATAGTATGCAAGCTCCAGCGATCCATTTATGGGATGGTGCAAGCATCTCGGAGTTGGAACATTCGCTTTGATGAGATGATCAAAGCGTTTGGGTTTATGCAGACTTATGGAGAAGCCTGCGTTTACAAGAAAGTGAGTGGGAGCTCTGTATCATTTCTCATATTATATGTAGATGACATACTCTTGATGGGAAATGATATAGAACTTTTGGACAACATTAAGGCCTACTTGAATAAGTGTTTTTCAATGAAGGACCTTGGAGAAGCTGCTTACATATTAGGCATCAAGATCTATAGGGATAGATCGAGATGCCTCATAGGTCTTTCACAAAGCACATACCTTGACAAGATTTTGAAGAAGTTCAAAATGGATCGGTCCAAGAAAGGGTTCTTGCCTGTGTTGCAGGGTGTGAAATTGAGCTCGGCTCAATGCCCGACCACGACAAAAGATAAAGAAGAGATGAGTGTCATCCCCTATGCTTCAGCCATAGGATCTATTATGTATGCCATGCTGTGTGCCAGACCTGATGTAAACCTTGCCGTAAGTTTGGTAGGAAGGTACCAAAGTAATCCCGGCAAGGAACACTAGACAGCGGTCAAGAATATCCTGAAGTATCTGAAAAGGACAAAGGACATGTTTCTCGTTTATCGAGGTGATGAAGAGCTCGTCATAAAGGGTTACGTCGACACTAGCTTCGACACAGATCTGGATGACTCTAAGTCACAAACCGGATACGTGTATATGTTGAATGGTGGAGCAGTGAGCTGGTGCAGCTGCAAGCAGAGCATCGTGTCGGGATCTACATGTGAAGCGGAGTACATGGCAACCTCGGAGGCAGCGCATGAAGCAATTTGGGCGAAGGAGTTCATCACCGACCTAGGATTCATACCCAATGCGTCGGGGCCGATCAAACTCTTCTGTGACAACACTAGAGCTATTGCCCTTGCCAAGGAGCCCAGGTTTCACAAGAAGATCAGGCACATCAAGCGTCGTTTCAAATCCATCCCTGAAAATGTTCAAGATGGAGACATAGATATTTGCAAAGTACATAAGGATCTGAATGTCGCAGATCCGTTGACTAAACCTCTCTCGCAAGCAAAACATGATCAACACCAGAACTCTATGGGTGTTTGATTCATTACAATGTAACAATATTATTGACTCTAGTGAAAGTGGGAGACTGTTGGAAATATGCCCTAGAGGCAATAATAAATGGTTATTATTATATTTCCTTATTCATGATAATTGTCTTTATTAATGCTATAACTGTATTATCCGGAAATCGCAATACACGTGTGAATACATAGACCATAATATGTCCCTAGTAAGCCTCTAGTTGACTAGCTTGTTGATCAACAGATAGTCATGGTTTCCTGACTATGGACATCAGATGTCGTTGATAACAGGATCACATCATTAGGAGAATGATGTGACGGACAAGACCCAATCCAAAGCATAACACAAGATCGTGTAGTTCGTTTGCTAGAGCTTTTCCAATGTCAAGTATCCTTTCCTTAGACCATGAGATCGTGTAACTCCCGTATACCGTAGGAGTGCTTTGGGTGTACCAAACGTCACAACGTAACTGGGTGACTATAAAGGTGCACTACAGGTATCTCCGAAAGTCTCTGTTGGGTTGACACGGATCGAGACTGGGATTTTTCATTCTGTATGACGGAGAGGTATCTCTGGGCCCACTCGGTAATGCATCATCATAATGAGCTCAAAGTGACCAAGTGTTTGGTCACGGGATCATGCATTACGGTACGAGTAAAGTGACTTGCCGGTAACGAGACTGAACAAGGTATTGGGATACCGACGATCGAGTCTCGGGCAAGTAACGTACCGATTGACAAAAGGAATTGTATACGGGGTTGATTGAATCCTCAACATCGTGGTTCATCTGATGAAATCATCATGGAACATGTGGGAGCCAACATGGGTATCCAGATCCCGCTGTTGGTTATTGGCCGGAGAGCTGTCTCGGTCATGTCTGGATGATTCCCGAACCCGTAGGGTCTACACACTTAAGGTTCGGTGACGATAGGGTTATTAGGAAGACTTGTATGTGATTACTGAATATTGTTCGGAGTCCCGGATGAGATCCCGGATGTCACGAGGAATTCCGAAATAGACCGGAGGTGAAGATTTATATATAGGAAGTGCTGTTTCGGCCATCGGGAAAGTTTCGGGGTCACCCGGTATTGTACCGGGACCACCGGAAGGGTCCCGGGGGTCGACCGGGTGGGGCCACCATCCCGGAGGGCCCCGTGGGCTGAAGTGGGGAGGGGATCAGCCCGTGGTGGGCTGGTGCGCCCCCCTGGGCCCCCTTCTGCGCCTAGGGTTGGGAACCCTAGGGGAGGGGGCGCCTCCACTTGCCTTGGGGGGCACTCCACCCCCCTTGTCCGCCGCCCCCCCTAGAGATCCCATCTCTAGGGCCAGCTACCGCCCCTGTGTCTTGGCGCCTCGCCACAGGTGCGGCTACAACTGCCCATGCACAAGTAAGGGGTACAAAAGGGCCCAGAGTTATGTGCATCAACACTTTCCTCACTGGGGTAATGTCCTAATAATGATGATCATCACACTTTATTTAAAAACTTACAACTCAAGAATTACAACTCGATACTTAGAACAAAATATGACTCTATATGAATGTCTCCAGTGGTGTACCGGGATGTGCAATGACTCAAGAGTGACATGTATAAAAATTATGAACGGTGGCTTTGCCTCAAATACTATGTCAACTACATGATCATGCAAAGCAATATGACAATGATGAAGTGTGTCCTAATAAACGTAATGGTGGAAGTTGCATGGCAATATACCTCGAAATGGCTATGGAAATGCCATAATAAGTAGGTATGCTGGCTATTTTGAGGAAGGTATATGGTGGGTGTATGGTACCGGTGAAATTTGCACGGTAGAAGAGAGGTTAGCAAAGGTGGAAGGGTGTGAGTGCGTATAATCCATGGACTCAACCTTAGTCATAAAGAACTCACATACTTATTGCAAAAGTCTATTAGCTATCAAAACAAAGTACTATGCGCATGCTCCTAGGGGATAGATTGGTAGGAAAGGTCCATCGCTCATCCCCGACCGCCACTCATAAGGAAGACAATCAAAAATAAATCATGCTCCGACTTTGCTACATAACGGTTCACCATACATGCATGCTTCGGGAATCACAACCCTTAACACAAGTATTTCTACCAGTCCACAATTACTCACTAGCATGACTCTAATATCACCATATTTATATCGCAAAACTATTGCAAGAATCAAAATATCATAAACAGTGATCTACAAGTTTTATGTAGGATTTTATGACTAACTATGTGAATGATCAATTCCCGTCGACTCTAAATAGATATAAGTGAAGCAAGAGAGTTTAATTCTTTCTACAAAAGATATGCCCACGCTCTATTAAATATAACTAAAGCAAAGAGCATTCTACAAATGATGGTTTTCTATGTGTAGGGAAATAGGCAATCCACACTTAAAATGATAGAAGTGAAGCACATGAAGCGTTCTATAAAGCCACACTCAAAAGATATAAGTGAAGTGCAAAGAGCATTGTATAAATCAACCAAGTACTATCTCATACCAGCATGGTGCATTTACTAAAATAAAAACAAAAGGCACACGATGCTCCAAGATTTACACATATCTTGTGACGAATAAAAATATAGCTCCAAGTAAAATTACCGATGGTCGTTAGAAGAAAGAGGGGATGCCTTCCGAGGCATCCGCAAGCTTAATTGCTTGGGAGGCCTTGAATATTACCTTGGGGAGCCTCGGGCATCCCCAAGCTTAGTCTCTTGCCACTCCTTATTCCTTCATCCATCATGATATCACCCAAAACCTGAAAACTTCAATCACACAATACTTAACAAAACCCACGTGAGATCCGTTAGAATAATGAAAGAAATCACCACTTTAAGTATTGTTGTAAACCCATTCATATTTTTTTGCATTGTAGATACTATATTATAACTTCTCTATGTCTTATACCATCGATAAAATCGATAGTTTCATCAAACTAGCAAAACAATGCATCAAAAGCTGAACCTGTCTTAAACAGGACAGTCTGTAGCAATCTAAACATCTACCATACTTCTGTAACTCCAAAAAAATTGAAAAATTAGGAAAAAATAAAAATAATTATAGAAGTACTGTGCAAAACGTTTCAGAACCTTTTGAATTTCCAGTAAAAAATGTAAAATCACACTCTACAACCAAAGTTTCTGTTTTTGCGCTGTACAAACCAAACAAGCAATCTAATCATCCTAAAGGCAAATCTTGGCACATTATTTTTATAATACAATGGATTTGTACAAGGGGATAATTATTTCCTGTAATCAAGGTTCACAAAGTTTCCATGGGCATGAAGAAAGTTCAAGGCTAGCTCCCACTTTAACAATGCTCGTCTTTCTCACTTTCGCTTTTAATCTTGAAAAAGTTTGAAGTTCCCCACTTTATTTTTTTGTTTTTAAACTTTTTAAAAGCACTCAACAGAAATGAATGACTCTTTAAAACTGCCGGGTCGCCTTCCTGGCAGCGCTTTCTTTAAAGCCATTAAGCTAGGCATAAAGTGCTCAAGTAATGGATCCACCCAGATCCCAAGGCATATCAAAGCCAATTTTAATTAACAATGATTTGTAATCTAGTATTGAGCACAAAGTAATATATATCATGCAACAAAGAAGTCTAACTCTCTTCCTATGCATCGGCCTGTCATAAAAGAACAATTCATGCACACTATGTAAAGGCCGACACTTTCTTGGAATTTTATTGTAGTGGAAACTTAGAGAGGCAGAGATGTATTTCATCTCTCATAATAATTGCAAGTAGGAGCAGAAAGCACATGCATATTATATTTATCAAAATCATCATGTGCGATAGTAGAACGAAACCCATCAATATAGTACTTAACAAGCACAAAATTCTCCAATATAGTGTAGTTGGGAGAATTCAAAAGGATAACATGACTATCAAGTGTGGGTGCAATAGCAACAATTTCCTTCTTAACATAAGGAACTATAGCAAGTTCATCTCCATAATCATAATTCATATTGGCATCATGGCCACAAGCATAGCAAGCATCAAGTTCATCAAAAAGGAATATTTCAACTGAATCAAAGGGATCATAGCAATTATCATAGCTATCATTCTTCGGTAAGCACGAAGGGAAATTAAACAATGTATGAGTTGAAGAGTTATTATCATTAGAAGGTGGGCACGGGTGATCAATCCGCTCTTCCTCCTTTTGTTCTTCGCTCTCCTCATCATCTTCTTCATCTAATGATCTCACAGTATCCTCAATTTCTTTTTCCATAGATTCCTACAAAATATTAGTCTCTTCTTGGACTGCGGAGACTTTCTCAATAAACGCATCAATATTGGAATTATATTCATAATTCTCATAGCAATATTTAATTATAGCAAAATTTTCAGGCCTATAAACATCATCATCAAAAGCTTCATACTTTTCAAACAAAGATTCAATTTCATAATCACCCTTAAAAGCAACGAATTCTTCTATTCGTTCCAAATCATAGTAATCATAAATACCATTAGCATAAGAAGTCAAGGTTTGATTATCATTAAATTTACATGAAAATGGATGGTGTGGAGCCTTCATCCTAGAGCAACAAGTATAATCATATCTCAAGCATAGTTCCCGAGCATACCAATGCAGCATATGAATTTGATCCCATAAGAGTTTCCCTTTCTGAGTCAAGCAATAATCCCTAAAGTATTCACATTGATCCAACGTGCCTACCATCACATAATTCAATGGTTTTTCTCAGGATTATTAAAGTAGTGCATAATATCTTTCACATAATGAGCATTGAGGGTTTTAAGAGGTTCCCCATCTCCATGAGTAGCAAGTACACCTAATTTTTTTGGTATTTCGTGTTCCATATCCACAACTAAAGATAGAGAACAACTTAGAACCCAAATAAAATCTACTTAGTGATAAAGCAAACAAGCACACATGAGAATATTCACCCCATGCTATTGCTCCCCGGCAATGGCATAAGAAATATGTCTTGATAACCCACAAGTATAGGGGATCAGTTGTAGCCTCTTTCGATAAGTAAGAGTATTGAACCCAACGAGGAGCTAAAGGTAGAACAAATATTCCCTCAAGTTCTATCGACCACTGATAGAACTCTACGCACGCTTAACGTTCGCTTTACCTAGAACAAGTATGAAACTAGAAGTAGTTTGTAGGTGTAAAGAGATAGGTTTGCAAGATAATAAAGAGCACATAATAAAATCTAGGGGCTGTTTAGATAAAGAAACAACTAACTTAGTTTTAGTAGAGAGTTTTTTGTCACAAGAAAGTTATTTGTCCCTAGGCAATCGATAACTAGACCGGTAATCACTCTTGCAATTTTATATGAGGGAGAGGCATAAGCTAGCATACTTTCTCTTCTTGGATCATATGCACTTATGATTGGAACTCTAGCAAGCATTCGCAGCTACTAAAGATCATGAAGGTAAAACCCAACCATAGAATTATAAGGTATCAAGTCCTCTTTATTCCCATATGCCATAACCCACTTATCCGTGTATGTGTTTCTATCACTCACGCAACACAGACAATAAGCAAACCATGAACATATTGCAAACCTACAACAGGGATCCCTCACTCTTGCGTGATAGCGAGAGCACCATAGGACAACACCAATAATAAAACATGCAACTCAAACCAATCACAATAATCAATCAACCCATATGACAAAATGGGTCTACTCAAACATCATAGGATAGCTATACATCATTGGGAAATAATGTATAGCGTTTAGCACCATGTTCAAGTAGATATTATAGCGGGGAGAAGGGGTGTTGCACTGCTGCATAGAGGGGGAGAGAGTTGGTGATGATGGCGGAGAAATTGTTGGTGTAGATCATCGTCACGATGATGGCCCCGGCGGCGTTTCGACGCCGCCGGGAGAGAGGGGGAGAGACCACCCCTCCTTCTTCTTCTTCCTTGGCCTCCCCCTAGATGGGAGGAGGGTTTTCCCTCTGGTCCTTGGCCAACATGGACGTGGATGGCCGAGAGCCCCTGCGAGATTGGATCTCTCTTTGTTTCCTTCTGTTTCTGTTCTCCCAGATTCTGGCCTTTCACCGTTTATTAAATTCCTGGAGATCCGTAACTCCGATTGGGCTGAAATTTTAACATGATTTTTATCCGGATATTAGGTTTCTTGCTGTGAAAGAAGGGCACCAACCGCATTATGGGGTGATAACAAGGGCCTAGGGCATGCCCCCTGCCTTATGGCCCCCTCGGGCATCGTCCCTTTTTGATTCTTTTTCCCAAAAATCACATTTATTCCAAAAAAATCTCTATAAGTTTTTATTGTGTTTGGACTCCGTTTGATATGCATTTTCTACGAAACAAAAAACATGCAACAAACAGGAACTGGCACTGGGCACTGGATCAATATGTTAGTCCCAAAAATGGAATAAAAAGTTGCCAAAAGTATGTAGAAGTTGTAGAATATTTGCATGGAATAATCAAAATTTGAAGATATGACACATGGTTGTAAGAGGGAATGTGTCACCTTTGTGTGCAAAACGACATACGCTGCCTCCCCCTTGATTTTTTACAGAGCCAACACAGAACTATATCAGTGTCGTGTTAAAATTTGAAATTATTCTGGGTTCGTTTGGCCTTTTTATGCATTAATTGAGTTTCCGGTCATTTAATGTGAATAATTTAAATTTGAACTACAACCACATGCTCCAGTGCACCAAAGTTGGTTGAAAAATCACATGTCCGTCCTTGAGTGAATTTCTAGGTCCCATGCAAGAAATGGGAATAAAGTTCAAACATCTGGGCATCGTGGCTCGGCCGGGAACATTGAGAAACTTGGTTTTTAAATTCCTGTAAATCCAAAACTCAGCTGAAAATCATGAAACTTGGCATGGTGTCATGTGATGGCACCAACATGTTGTGGTAAAATTTTTGGCCCAATTGGGGCAAGTTTTGATATAAGCTTCTTGCAAACTGGAGCTTCTCTCAAGAAGGCTCAAGGTTCCGACAGGGAACGTGTCACCTTTATGTGCAAAATGATATACACTACCTACCCTCCCTTGATTTTTTTACAGAGGAAACATAAAAATGTATAAGTGTTGTTCTAAAATTTGGAATTATTACGGGTTCGTTTTTACCCTTTTTATACATCAATTGAGTTTCTGGGCATTTAATGTGCATAAGTCAAATTTGAACTACAAGCACATGCTCCATTGCACCAAAGTTGGTTGAAAACTCACATGTGTGTCCTTGGGTGAACTTCACGGACCCATGCAAGAAATGGGAATGAAATTCAAACATCTGGACGTCGTGGCTCGGCCGAAAACATTGAGAAACTTGGTTTTTAAATTCCTGTAATTCCAAAACACGCATGAAAATCATGAAACTTGGCATGGTGTCATGACATGGCACCAACATGCTGTGGTAATTTTTTCGCCGAATTGGGACAAGCTTTGGTATAAGCCTCTTGCAAACCCGAGCTTCTCTCAAGAAGGCTCGTGGTTCCGAGAGGGAACATGTCAGCTCCTGATACGTCTCCAACGTATCTATAATTTTTTATTGTTCCATGCTATTATATTACCCCTTTTTTGGATGTTTATGGGCTTTATTTTACACTTCTATATTATTTTTGGGACTAACCTACTAACCGGAGGCCCAGACCATATTGCTGTTTTATTGCATGTTTCAGTGTTTCGAAGAAAAGGAATATCAAACGGAGTCCAAATGGAATGAAACCTTCGGCATCGTGATTTTTTGGAAGATTATAATCCTGGAGGCTTGGAGATCAAGTCAGAAGATTCTCGAGTATCCCAAGAGATAGGGGGGCGCCCCCCCCCTACAGGGCGCGGCCCCCTGTCTCGTGGACCCCTCGAGCACCCCCCGACCGACTTCTTTCGCCTATATAACCCTACGTACCCTAAAACCATCGAATATCAAGATAGATCGGGAGTTCCACCACCGCAAGCCTCTGTAGCCACCAAAAACCTCTCAGGAGTCTTTTCCGGCACCCTGCCGGAGGGGGAACCCATCACCGGGGGCCATCTTCATCATGCCGGCGCTCTCCATGACGAGGAGGAAGTAGTTCACCCTCGTGGCTGAGGGTATGTACTAGTAGCTATGTGTTTAATCTCTCTCTCGCTCTCTCGTGTTCTCTCTATGGCACGATCTTGACGTATCGCGAGCTTTGCTATTATAGTGGGATCTTGATTTGTGTCTTAAGGTGTTATTCTAGTACGAAATCTTTATTAGATCTATCCGAAAGAATAACTTTGAGGTGGTTTCGTACCCTACCATAATCTCTATGTTTGTTCTCCGCTATTAGTGGCTTTGGAGTGACTCTTTGTTGCATGTTGAGGGATTGCTGTAACGCCCCGAGACCGACGCTCCAAAAGATGTCCAGCTACTCCGAGTTTCGTCGTGTGATTTGTTTTGTTCGTTGCATTCATCCTTGCATCATGTGCATTGCATCATGTCATCATGCAACCCCTTTTTAAAACTTAGCTAAATAAATTGCATAGATCGTTGATCTATTTAATTCGAGGGATTCACATGGTGATTTCTCTTTATAATGTATCCTCTCAATATTTAGGGAGTTATAATAAATATTCCATTAGTTTGGAATTAACCGCAACACACTTGCAAATTATCCAAATGCCTTTGTTATCTTAATTCTTGGTCTCCAACCTTGCCATATATTCCTTCATCATATTCCGGAGCTCCACCAAAAATCCGAACATTTTTGGACCTTCCTTTTATCAAGTCCTAGTTCAAACCCATTTGAATAAAAATCAAATGAGTTTGAATTTACATATTTCAATCATGGCTTTTTCTATTTTCTCGGAACAAGCTTATTTTTGTGAGTCCGGGGAAATAATCCCCATGCCCAAACTCTTTCTCTAACCTTTTCTTTTCTTCCTTTTTCTTTCTTTTTCTGTGTTTTATGTGAAAATAGTAGAGAGGGAGAGAAGAAGCCCAGCAGCCTTGCAGCCCAGCCGGCCTCTTAGGCCCGGCTAACCAAGCTGGCCCAGCCAGCCCACCAGTCCTCTGGCCATTTTCCTCTCCACTGGGCCGGCCTCCCAAGGCCCAGCCGCCCCTCCTAACCCTAGCGAGCATCTCCCCTTGTTCCTCATCTCGTTCCCCCTCCGCCGCCACCCACACGCACGCACGCAGAGGGCAGCACTCGCGCCCGTTCCTCTCACCAGCCACCGACCGGAGTTGTCCATTTTTCGCCGTTCCCGGCGCTACCGGAGCCCAAGGCCCTTGTACCAAGTCCATCGCCGCGCCTTCTTCAAGCCATCGGGCGCCGGGTTCCCTGCCTGGCCCGCTCGTTCTCTGCACGAGGGAGATGCAACACCAGCACCTCGTCTGCCTCCCCTGCTTCGCGCCAAGGACACCGCCGGCAACGGCGCCGCCATGGTCTTCACGAGCCTGCAGCTCCGCGCCTCCCTCCGCGGTCGGGCTTGAGCAGGAGCTCCCCGAGTCAGTGCCCGTCGGCTAACTCCGGCGGCCCTCTGTCGCCTGCGCCCGTGCCCCTCCTCCGCCTCAAGCTCGCCACCGTGCCAGGACCTCCTCGCCCGCCTCCTCGTCTACCCGGCGCCACTGCCTCGTCAGCTCCGTCGTCAGGGGAGGAGCCCCTCGATCCGTCCCCTTCGGCCCCGACTCCGGCAAGCGCTGCCCCGTCGACTCTCCTCCATGCGACGCCTCCCCTCTGCTTCCTCGTCCACTGCTGTTCCCGTCGCTCCACCGCGACTTGGGCAAGCTGTCGACCCCTCCGCCTTCCTACACGCGCGTTCCCGCTGCTGGTCTCGTGCCAGGGCCCCTCCTCCTCACGGCCATGGTGTCCGTCGTGGTTGTACAGTGCCGGCACGTTGCTGCTGCTTCGCCGCCTGCCTCCCTTCGTTGACCACCAAGACCCGAGGCCTTTTGTGTTGCTTCGTTTGGATGCGTCAAGTTCCTCTTCTACCTGTGTACGACTACGTGGATTCGCCAAGTACACCACCGGCAAGACCACATGGATGCTCGGCTGAGTACTATACGAAACACCAAGTACCACGACGACCATCAACATGTACCTCTACACCGCATCGAAATGCCGAGTTCCTCGCCGTCGACCCCAAGTTACTCGGATCTGTGAAGTCCAACAACGACTCTGTAAAACTACCGATGACCCCGAACATCTACGAAACGTGAACCACTACTTCCTCTACCGAAGCCGTGTACAACTACTTCCACTACATCACGAGAACGCCTACTCCCCTCGACGAACTCATTCTGCCCGAGAATGCACGCTTCGAAGGTATAACCCGAGACGACCACGATGAGATGCCCTTGCATGTATGAGATGTACCACTTGTTTGCATCGTGCCCGTTTGTTTCGCGCACGTCCCTCGTTTGCCAGGCCACCGTCACGTGGGAACCCAGTAACCGGGATCACCCCCACCATCTTTGCATGTTCTGCACATCCACACTTTCATTCGCACCGACATCTTGATAAGTTGTCGGATCATCGGAATGTTGCCGTGGCACCATTTCCGTTTCGCCGCCGTGGCACCCTTTTGTTCCGCCATGGTGACAAATGTTTCATATCTTGCTCATGTCAACATCTTCATAAAAATTGCACAAAACTTGCATATGTCATCTGCATCATGATAACAACAATTAAAATGTTTAAAATTGTTGTTGCATTAAATTGCTAAATAACATGGGGATTTTCCGGAATTGCTGTTTGTGTTTCCGGCCTCATTTAAACTTGACTAAATAGTTAGTTTACTTATGTTTCACCTCTTGCCATGTTTAACCACACTTAATATTGTTTTGTTCCTTAACGAGAGAGAACTAAATAATTGATGTGGTGTTTCATCAATATGCAACTCGTTGCATATTGAGCTCCACTTAACTTGTAGTGTTGTTTGTGCATATTGTCATGCCATGCCTCATTAAACTGGACATGCATCATACTTGATTGTGCATCATGCCATGATTATGCTTGTGTGTTTACCATGTTGTTTGCTTCTTTCCGGTTTGCTTCTCTCATTAGCTTCGGTTTTGTTCCGGAGTTGTGAGTATTTGTTTGACTACGTCCGTTTGTCTTCTTCTTGGAATCGTTCTTCTTCCTTGCGGGATCTCAGGCAAGATGACCATTACCCTTGATATCACTTCTATCTTTGCTTGCTAGTTGCTCCGTTCTATCACTATGCTGCGCTACCTATCACTTGTTTTACCAAGCCTCCCAACTTGCCATGTCAGCCTCTAACATTTTCACCCTTCCTACCAAACCATTGCTTGGCTATGTTACCGCTTTGCTCAGCCCCTCTTATAGCGTTGCTAGTTGCAGGTGAAGTTGAAGATTGCTCCATGTTGGACAGGATTATGTTGGGATATCACAATATCTCTTATTTAATTAATGCATCTATATACTTGGTAAAGGGTGGAAGGCTCGGCCTTATGCCTGGTGTTTTGTTCCACTCTTGCCGCCCTAGTTTTCGTCATACCGGTGTTATGTTCCTTGATTTTGCGTTCCTTACGCGGTTGGGTGATTTATGGGACCCCCTTGACATTACGCTTTGAATAAAACTCCTCCAGCAAGGCCCAACATTGGTTTTAACATTTGCCACCTAAGCCTTTTTCCCTTGGGTTCTGCAGACTCAAGGTTCATCTTTATTTTACCCCCCGGGCCAGTGCTCCTCTTAGTGTTGGTCCAAACTAGAGCACCGTGCGGGACCATTCCTTGGCAACTTGGATTACGTCGGTACCTGTACGCTTCGCTTATCCGGTGTGCCCTGAGAATGAGATATGTGCAGCTCCTATCGGGATTTGTTGGCACAGCGGGTGGTCTTGCTAGTCTTGTTTTACCATTGTCGAAATGTCTTGTAAACCGGGATTCCGAGACTGATCGGGTCTTCCTGGGAGAAGGAATATCCTTCGTTGACTGTGAGAGCTTGTGATGGGCTAAGTTGGGACACCCCTGCAGGGTATAAACTTTCGAGAGCCGTGCCCGCGGTTATGTGGCAGATGGGAATTTGTTAATGTCCGGTTGTAGATAACTTGACACCAGATCCGAATTAAAATGCATCAACCGCGTGTGTAGCCGTGATGGTCTCTTCTCGGCGGAGTCTGGGAAGTGAATAGGATTTTGGGTTATGTTTGACGTAAGTAGGAGTTCAGGATCACCTCTGGATCATTTCTAGTTGACGACCGTTCCTTTGCTCCTCTTCTCGCTCTCATTTGCGTATGTTAGCCACCATATTTGCTTAGTGCTTGCTGCAGCTCCACCTCATTACCCCATCCTTCCTATAAGCTTAAATAGTCTTGATCTCGCGGGTTTTGAGATTGCTGAGTCCTCGTGACTCACTAGATACTATCACAACAGTTGCAGGTGCCGATGATACCAGTGCAGAGGATGCTACCTAGCTCAGATGGGAGCTCAACGAAGATCTTAGTTGTTGCTATGTGTTGTTTCTTGTTGATCAGTAGTGGAGCCCAGTTGGGACGATCGGGGATCTAGCAGTTGGGTTATCTTCTTTTCTTTTGGCTTCGTCCGTAGTCGGACTATGTGTGTACTTTGAATGATGTATGATTTATTTAAGTACTTGTGTGAAGTGGCGATTGTAAGCCAACCCTTTATCCCAGTCTTGTTCATTACATGGGGTTGTGTGAAGATGACCCTTCTTGCGACAAAACCACAATGCGGTTATGCCTCTAAGTCGTGCTTCGACACGTGGGAGATATAGCCGCATCGTGGGTGTTACAAGTTGGTAATCAGAGCCTTCCCCGACCTTAGGAGAACCACTGCTTGATCGTTTTAGCGGCCGAGTTGTGTCTAGAAAAATGTTTTGAGTCATTTAGGATTATATATATCGGAGAGTTAGGAATTATTTTTACTCCCCAGTCTCTTCATCGCTCTGGTAAGGCATCCTGACGTAGAGTTTTGACTCTTCTCTTCTCAAATTTCACTAAATTTTTTTTAGGATCACGCGGGTATCTTGGAATCGTTCCGATGGTTTTATGATGAGAACATTGTCTTTGTGCCTCCTGTCAGGGTTTTAGTGGAAGTGTCCCAAGGAGTTGAGCTCTGAGGTGTTGTCGCCATAATTTTATCGTTGCAGTTCTGGAATACCTGAGTTTAGTACGCCGACATCGAAAATCTCTTTTATGCAGTTCGTTGGTGAGATAACCTCGACGCCACCCAGTACTGGGGTGGGAGTTCGGGAGTATCTCCATAACTTGTATAACGGATGCTTTTCGAAGGTTGAGGTAGACGATTTCCGAAGGTTTCTTGGTTATGTGTTGAAGGATGGATACGGCTGGATGTAGGATTTGCTAGTTTTGGGTGAGATATTATGCTTCCCCTGTATCCCCAACACCTGATTGCATAACCGGAAAATTTTGGGATTTTCATAGGTGGGAATTCAAGTAGCTCTTAGGATATCTTTCCGACGAATGTATGATATGAAATTGGGGTTCGACGTCTAGTGGTCCGCCTATCCACGGTCGTTTTTTACAGTGGTCTCGTTGTGTCTTAAAGAATCCTTGGCTATGTCGATTCGGGGACACTTCGTATGTCATGTGCACTGCCTTGTACATGATGGTGCTGTACGATTGAGCCCGTGTAGGCCCCACCACGAAAACTTCGGACGAAATCTCTATCATATGTTTGTTCCGGCTTATTCTGCTAGCCAAATCCTTTGTTTTGTTTTATTTGTGGTATTCGAGTTGCTTCGAAGTCAAATGTTGAATCCATACCTTTTCTAAACGATGTTCTCATATTGCTATGTGAATACCAATCCTTCTTGATCATTGAAGTGGTCATGTCAACTCTTTTCCAACCGGTGTGCTTCTCTTCAAGTGGATCCGTTCATTTTCAACATCCGCAAGATCAATTTTAAGTTTTCTCAACGGTGTTTGTTCCATCTTCCCCAAGTTGCCTTTGTTTTCCCGCCCTCCCACCCTTTTTCTTCAAGGACTCAGATTTCTTAATCAAGTATCCTTTTATTCATCTGAAGTCTCTCCATTCTTTTCCGTCAATGTTCTTATCCGGTGATTCTTAGGAAGATACTAAGGGGAGTTTCAAGTTCATCATCATCCGTTCTCTTTTCTTCTCCGGTGGTTTAATTTCAAGTTTCGGTGTTGATCATATCTCTTCCTTTTGTTTCACATATCTTCCCATGTGAATTTCTTATCCAAGGCTCTCTTATTCATTCACCTCTCCCAGTTCATATCCGGAGTGTTGAAGATAACTCGGAAGAATCATGTTTCCATTCTTAATCCGTTTGAGTACTTCGAGGTTTTTTCTCTCATTCAAGCTATTTAATTCAACCGATGCAATCCCCCCCTTTTCAATCAATCATTCAACGGTGTTTTCCTTTGAGTCGGCCCTAACCCACATGTCTTCCCAGGATCTTACCTGACTCTTCTAATTTTCCCCGGAGCTATTTCCGAATTCTTTTTTAAGTTTGACGTAAGAATGAATTTCATCAGTCAGATGTTTTCCAAGACCAATTTCAAATTATTTTTCATTGTTGGCTCAACCTTTTTGTTTACATTCTCCCGGAGTATCTCAACAATTCATGGTGGTGGTTCTCATCATCATTCTCAACATTTGAAGACCGAAGAAGGATTTCTCTTAAATCTTGCTCCATTCTCTTCAAGATGCATAGTTCAAGCTTGATGCCATGCTCATAATTGTTTTGATTGTGACAATTCTTTTCTTACCATCCGGAGCATTTCATGAGTTATTTTTATTTCTTTCCTCCGAAGGCCATCATGTCATAATTCTTCATTCTCAGCGTGTAGCTATCGTTCTCCAAATCTTACCGGTGAATCGTTCAAATATCCTCTAATCAGTTCATGTTCTCTTCGTTCTCATGTATCTAAATCCCTTCAAGTATCTTCAATCGTTTTCAAATTCTTCCTAGTGAATTGTGCCTTTGCTACTTTCATTTTCAGTTCTTACGGTGGTTCTTTCAACATTCCTGTTCTATTGTTATCGTATCAATTAATTCGTTCTTTCCGAATCCTACCGGTGGTTTGTTCAAGTTTTCTCAAGCTTGCGCTATATCTCTTTTAATCCTTTTAACGGGAATATGTAGTATGCCAAATCCATTGCTTGTCATCAATTTAATTTGATGAAGGATAATCATACAATAAATCTTATTCTTATTTCCTTGAGGTGATTCAATTCTTTTCTTCCGAAGATTGTTCATGATGAAGTAATTCTCGGTTCCTAGTTGTTCATCTTTTTTTTCCGGAGTTCCAAGCTTTCTCGGTTATCTCGTCGCGAAGCTCCATCTAAATCATTCCAAGGCTTCACCTTGTGTTTTCAACTTCTCCTTCTTTCCACCATCCTTTTAATAACGGAGTTTCTTCATGGTGGTTCGTCAAGGATTCCTTTCATTCTTCAATTGTACTTCAAGACTTCTCTCGAAGCTAAGATCCGCCAAGCTATACTCAAAAATAAACATGGTGCTCAACACATGTTTTTTTTCTGAGTTCAAGTATTCTTATTCTTGCATTTTTAAGTGCAATTCTTTCTACCTTATCTTTTGAGGTGGTGTTATATCATTCTTGACAATTTTCATTCATGTTTCACGATTCACATGTTGTCAAGAATGAGGTATTCTAAATCCATTAATTTCTTCGTTGGAGTATCTTGATATAGATTTCACCTAAAAGCCTTCCATTGGGAATGTTGCTATTTGTGGTGCTTGCCAATGATCCAAGTTATCTCTTTATCATCTTCGTGGAAGAAGTGTTCATCTCTTCGTCGATCTAAAGCTAGCAATTGTTTCCTTTAGTGGTCGGTTGTCACCTCATAATGTTGAGATGTTTCCATAAGCCCACTACAAACTTATTCTTTTCGTTGTTGGTCTTCCAACAACTCTATTCTAACCTTCTTGCAAGGATGCCTTCCAAATTCAATTGTGGTAGAAGTTGTCATTTTCTTCTCCGTCCCTTTATCCCAACGGTCTAGCTTCTATTCTTTCGTTACAGAGGCATTGTGATGTTGCTCTCTTCACCCATCACCTCGTTTTGTCAAGATCATGTTATTTTCTCGCTTATCCATTTAACCGGAGTGTTGTGTTCTCATTCAAGTTCTTTCATCTTATCAAGTTTTGCCTCTCTTTTCAACTTGAGTCCTGTTTGAAATCCTTCTTACCCCTTGTGCCATTCTTTCAATAGTTCTGGAGGCAGTGTGTAGTTGATTTCATCAAGTATCATTCCATCTTCTCAAGTTCATGTTCTATTCCTTCCATGTTCAACCAGGGTGCTGCCCGAATTCTTTCTCTCTCATCTTGTTTTAACCAGAGTGGTTTCAAATTCTATCTTGTCCATTAAACTCTTGGTTCGTGTCTTTGCAATTTTCAAGTTCTCGTAATGTTCCTTGTTCCTCTTTTCTAACAGATTGTTTGCAATCTCGTTCATCTCTGTTGTAGTCTTTCTTTTAAATTGCTCAACCTCCCAAGGTTCGTGGTTTCACTCATTGGTCGAAGAAGCAACTTAGTTTACCCTCTTCTCTTCCTCTTCCGTTTCTCTCCGGTGCCATCCTAGATCTCGGGACGAGATCCTCTTGTAGTGGTGGAGTGTTGTAATGCCCCGAGACCGACGCTCCAGAAGACGTCCAGCTACTCCGAGTTTCGTCGTGTGATTTTTTTTGTTCGTTGCATTCATCCTTGCATCATGTGCATTGCATCATGTCATCATGCAACCCCTTTTTAAAACTTAGCTAAATAAATTGCATAGATCGTTGATCTATTTAACTCGAGGGATTCACATGGTGATTTCTCTTTATAACGTATCCTCTCAATATGTAGGGAGTTATAATAAATATTCCATTAGTTTGGAATTAACCGCAACACACTTGCAAATTATCCAAATGCCTTTGTTATCTTAATTCTTGGTCTCCAACCTTGCCATATATTCTTTCATCATATTCCGGAGCTCCACCAAAAATCCGAACATTTTTGGACCTTCCTTTTATCAAGTCCTAGTTCAAACCCATTTGAATAAAATTCAAATGAGTTTGCATTTACATCTTTCAATCATGGATTTTTCTATTTTCTTGGAACAAGCTTATTTTTGTGAGTCCGGGGAAATAATCCCCATGCCCAAACTCTTTCTCTAACCTTTTCTTTTCTTCCTTTTTCTTTCTTTTTCTCTATTTTAAGTGAAAAGAGTAGAAAGGGAGAGAAGAAGCCCAGCAGCCTTGCAGCCCAGCCGGCCTCTTAGGCCCGGCTAACCAAGCTGGCCCAGCCAGCCCACCAGGCCTCTGGCCATTTTCCTCTCCACTGGGCCGGCCTCCCAAGGCCCAGCCGCCCCTCCTAACCCTAGCGAGCATATCCCCTTGTTCCTCATCTCGTTCCCCCTCCGCCGCCACCCACACGCATGCACGCAGAGGGAAGCGCTCGCGCCCGTTCCTCTCACCAGCCACCGACCGGATTTGTCCGTTTTTCGCCGTTCCCGGCGCTACCGGAGCCCAAGGCCCTTGTACCAAGTCCGTCGCCGCGCCTTCTTCAAGCCATCGGGCGCCGGGTTCCCTGCCTGGCCCACTCGTTCTCTGCACGAGGGAGACGCAACACCAGCACCTCGTCTGCCTCCCCTGCTTCGCGCCAAGGACACCGCCGGCAACGGCGCCGCCATGGTCTTCACGAGCCTGCAGCTCCGCGCCTCCCTCCGCGGTCGGGCTTGAGCAGGAGCTCCCCGAGTCGGTGCCCGTCGGCTAACTCCGGTGGCCCTCTGTCGCCTGTGCCCGTGCCCCTCCTCTGCCTCAAGCTCGCCGCCGTGCTAGGACCTCCTCGCCCGCCTCCTCGTCTACCCGGCGCCACTGCCTCGTTAGCTCCGTCATCAGGGGAGGAGCCCCTCGATCCGTCCCCTTCGGCCCCGACTCCGGCGAGCGCTGCCCCATCGACTCTCCTCCATGCGACGCCTCCCCTCTGCTTCCTCGTCCACCGCTGTTCCCGTCGCTCCACCGCGACTTGGGCAAGCTGTCGACCCCTCCGCCTTCCTGCACGCGTGTGCCCGCTACTGGTCTCGTGCCAGGGCCCCTCCTCCTCACGGCCATGGTGTCCGTCGTGGTTGTACAGTGCCGGCACGTTGCTGCTGCTTCGCCGCCTGCCTCCCTTCGTTGACCACCAAGACCCGAGGCCTTTTGTGTTGCTTCGTTTGGATGCGTCAAGTTCCTCTTCTACCTGTGTACGACTACGTGGATTCGCCAAGTACACCACCGGCAAGACCACATGGATGCTCGGCTGAGTACTATACGAAATGCCAAGTACCACGACGACCATCAACATGTACCTCTACACCACATCGAAATGCCGAGTTCCTCGCCGTTGACCCCAAGTTACTCGGATCCGTGAAGTCCAACAACGACTCTGTACAACTACCGACGACCCCGAACATCTACGAAACGTGAACCACTACTTCCTCTACCGAAGCCGTGAACAACTACTTCCACTACATCACGAGAACGCCTACTCCCTCGACGAAATCGTTCTGCCCGAGAATGCACGCTTCGAAGGTATAACCCGAGACGACCGCGATGAGATGCCCTTGCATGTATGAGATGTACCACTTGTTTGCATCGTGCCCATTTGTTTCGCGCACGTCCCTCGTTTGCCAGGCCACCGTCACGTGGGAACCCAGTAACCGGGATCACCCCCACCATCTTTGCATGTTCTGCACATCCACACTTTCATTCGCACCGACATCTTGATAAGTTGTCGGATCATCGGAATGTTGCCGTGGCACCATTTCCGTTTCGCCGCCGTGGCACCCTTTTGTTCCGCCATGGTGACAAATGTTTCATATCTTGCTCATGTCAACATCTTCATAAAAATTGCACAAAACTTGCATATGTCATCTGCATCATGATAACAACAATTAAAATGTTTAAAATTCTTGTTGCATTAAATTGCTAAATAACATGGGGATTTTCCGGAATTGCTGTTTGTGTTTCCGGCCTCATTTAAACTTGCCTAAATAGTTAGTTTACTTATGTTTCACCTCTTGCCATATTTAACCACACTTAATATTGTTGTGTTCCTTAACGAGAGAGAACTAAATAATTGATGTGGTGTTTCATCAATATGCAACTCGTTGCATATTGAGCTCCACTTAACTTTTAGTGTTGTTTGTGCATATTGTCATGCCATGCCTCATTAAACCGGACATGCATCATACTTGATTGTGCATCATGCCATGATTATGCTTGTGTGTTTACCATGTTGTTTTCTTCTTTCCGGTTTGCTTCTCTCATTAGCTTCGGTTTTGTTCCGGAGTTGTGAGGATTTGTTTGACTACGTCCGTTTGTCTTCTTCTTGGACTCGTTCTTCTTCCTTGCGGGATCTCAGGCAAGATGACCATTACCCTTGATATCACTTCTATCTTTGCTTGCTAGTTGCTCCGTTCTATCACTATGCTGCGCTACCTATCACTTGTTTTACCAAGCCTCCCAACTTGCCATGTCAGCCTCTAACATTTTCACCCTTCCTAGCAAACCATTGCTTGGCTATGTTACCACTTTTCTCAGCCCCTCTTATAGCGTTGCTAGTTGCAGGTGAAGTTGAAGATTGCTCCATGTTGGACAGGATTATGTTGGGATATCACAATATCTCTTATTTAATTAATGCATCTATATACTTGGTAAAGGGTGGAAGGCTCGGCCTTATGCCTGGTGTTTTGTTCCACTCTTGCCTCCCTAGTTTCCGTCATACCGGTGTTATGTTCCTTGATTTTGCGTTCCTTACGCGGTTGGGTGATTTATGGGACCCCCTTGACGTTACGCTTTGAATAAAACTCCTCCAGCAAGGCCCAACATTGGTTTTAACATTTGCCACCTAAGCCTTTTTCCCTTGGGTTCTGCAGACTCAAGGTTCATCTTTATTTTACCCCCCGGGCTAGTGCTCCTCTTAGTGTTGGTCCAAACTAGAGCACCGTGCGGGACCATTCCTTGGCAACTTGGATTACATCGGTACCTGTACGCTTCGCTTATCCGGTGTGCCCTGAGAATGAGATATGTGCAGCTCCTATCGGGATTTGTCGGCACAGCGGGTGGTCTTGCTGGTCTTGTTTTACCATTGTCGAAATGTCTTGTAAACCGGGATTCCGAGACTGATCGGGTCTTCCTGGGAGAAGGAATATCCTTCGTTGACTGTGAGAGCTTGTGATGGGCTAAGTTGGGACACCCCTGCAGGGTATAAACTTTCGAGAGCCGTGCCCGCGGTTATGTGGCAGATGGGAATTTGTTAATGTCCGGTTGTAGATAACTTGACACCAGATCCGAATTAAAATGCATCAACCGCGTGTGTAGCCGTGATGGTCTCTTCTCGGCGGAGTCCGGAAAGTGAACACGATTTTGGGTTATGTTTGACGTAAGTAGGAGTTCAGGATCACCTCTGGATCATTTCTAGTTGACGACCGTTCCTTTGCTCCTCTTCTCGCTCTCATTTGCGTATGTTAGCCACCATATTTGCTTAGTGCTTGCTGCAGCTCCACCTCATTACCCCATCCTTCCTATAAGCTTAAATAGTCTTAATCTCGCGGGTTTTGAGATTGCTGAGTCCTCATGACTCACCACATACTATCACAACAGTTGCAGGTGCCGGTGATACCAGTGCAGACGATGCTACCTAGCTCAGATGGGAGCTCAACGAAGATCTTAGTTGTTGCTATGTGTTGTTTCTTGTTGATCAGTAGTGGAGCCCAGTTGGGACGATCGGGGATCTAGCAGTTGGGTTATCTTCTTTTCTTTTGGCTTCGTCCGTAGTCGGACTATGTGTGTACTTTGAATGATGTATGATTTATTTAAGTACTTGTGTGAAGTGGCGATTGTAAGCCAACCCTTTATCCCAGTCTTGTTCATTACATGGGGTTGTGTGAAGATGACCCTTCTTGCGACAAAACCACAATGCGGTTATGCCTCTAAGTTGTGCTTCGACACGTGGGAGATATAGCCGCATCGTGGGTGTTACAATTGCTATATGATCTATCTATGTTATTATTGCTGAGAGAACTTGCACTAGTGAAAGTATGAACCCTAGGCCTTGTTTCCTATCATTGCAATACCGTTTACACTCACTTTTATCATTAGTTACCTTGCTGTTTTTATTATTTCAGATTACAAAAACCTATATCTACCATCCATATTGCACTTGTATCACCATCTCTTAGCCGAACTAGTGCACCTATACAGATTACCATTGTATTGGGTGTGTTGGGGACACAAGAGACTCTTTGTTCTTTGGTTGCAGGGTTGTTTGAGAGAGACCATCTTCATCCTACGCCTCCTACGGATTGATAAACCTTAGGTCATCCACTTGAGGGAAATTTGCTACTGTCCTACAAACCCGTGCACTTGCAGGCCCAACAACGTCTATAAGAAGAAGGTTGTGTAGTAGACATCAGCTCCGTGTGCGAAATGACATACACTTCCTTTTCCCACCTTGGTTTTTTTATAGAGGCAGCATAATCCAATAGGAGTTTTGTGCTAAAGTTTGGAATTACTCTGGGTTCGTTTGTTCTTTTTTATTCATTAATTGAGTTTCCAAGCATTTAATGCGCATAATCAAATTTGAACTAAAAGCACATACTCCAGTGTTTCAAGGTTGGTTGAAAATTCATTTATATGTACTTGGGTGAATTTATAGGTCCCATGCAAGAAATGGGACTGGAACTCAAACATCTGGGCGTCGTGGCTCGGCGGGAAACACCGAGAAACTTGGTTTTAAAATTTTTGTAAATCCAAAACTCACCTCAAAATCAGGAAACTTGGCATGGTGTCATGACATGGAATCAACATGTTGTGGTAATTTTTTTGTCCGATTTGCGAAGGTGCATAGATTAACAACCAACAAAGTCATTTTGGAACAAGTGTTGTCCTGTTACAATTAGAAACACAAGTATTATTGAAACCATGGGCGTTCTACTTACCATTTACGTGCTGCCATGCGTGCCCTTTTTTATTGGCTAGGAGGCGCCGTGCGAGGTAGCTAATTGAGTATGGAAGGCGTGCTATCAGACTCCTGTGCGTGCTTATCGGGAGGAGAGCCCTTTTACCTCCATTCGTCGCCCACCTCTGTCCCAATGTCTCCATTAATGGAGACTGACTTCCTATTTTATGGCGTGGCTATACCTCACTCGACTGAGATTTAAGGGAGAAAAGAGAAAATCTGAAAAGAAAATTTGAAATGTGTTTGTTGTCTCTGCCATCATAAACGTTTTGTATCTTTTTTGACGGTTTTATTACATCACCGTTTGTGATTAATGCATCACACACAGTTTCATCGAAGGGTCTCTGATTGTAGTGTCACGTTTGGACCATCCTTCAATAGTGATGCACATACATAACCGGTGATCTGATTTTGATTGGGGGATGAATTTGCCCTGCATAATCGCGCAAACAAGGCAGAATTCATAGAAACCAGACAAAAATCATTACATTTCGAAAACTTTTCATATAAATCAGACAAAATACATTACAATTTTCATACAAACCAGAGTAAAACCTACTCTAAACATATTCTAAATGATAGCCAATGTTCATCCGATGTCCGACCATGAGCCCCGAGAACTGAAGCCCTAGCTATTGCCTTTGCCTTTCCATTTCCGACACGGTGCTCTGCAGCTCCACCTCCGTAGTCTTCTCTTCTGGAGCTCCAGGAAGTGAAGATTTCCACCTCCATGTCGCCGCCAGTCAGATAATTGGCCCTCGATGTTGTGCCTAATGAGCTTAGATTTGATGGGAGGGGAGAAGCGGTGGCCTTCTTGGGACCCGAGGAGCGGAGACCTGCCATGCACTACTCTTCCTTGCTGCCGGCAGTGCCTGCATAGACATGCCTGCTTCGTGATCATGGAGGCGGAGCACAGCTGGGGAGGAGCCGGCAATGCCCTTCTTCTACTCTAGTGACAATCCATCCCAAAGAGCTTTGGAATGTGAGAAGTCCATGGCAGGAGTGGTGTCGAGAGAAGAAAGGGATCGGAGGAGGATGACTGCAGCCATGGCTGGGGCTAAAGTTTATATATCCGGCGAATGGTGATGAGCGGCGGCAGGTGGACGAATGGGTGACGCCGGAGTAGGTTCCTCAGCAACTGCATGTCATTAATGTGGGTGGCGCACGGACGAACGACCGGCTGTGGTGTTATTTCAACACGGAGCAGTCACGTGCACCGAGAAGTGGCGCCCTCTCGGCCGTCATGCTGCTTTAAAGCCAGAGCCAGTGAGAGGTCGCCTTCGCTCTGGCCGGGCATTAATGCGGCACTAACGCTCTGGGATGGCATTGACCATTTCAGGCACGAAGCGCGTGCCAGCAAGGGACGTGGTTTGGGTGGGCCAGGGCGGTCAGACGCAAGTGTGGTGGTGGTATTGATTTTGTACCGTTTCAGGCGTAGTACTAGTATTTTGCAAAACTACTCAATTATTGCACTCAGTTTCCTAAAATAATTGTAGTTGAAAACGTTAATTGCAATGCATGCATGCGTGAGCAATATAAAAGACCAGTAAAAAACTACTACATGCATGCAACGATTTAATGCACATTGTAATCTCAACATGTGATGGGGAGCTCAAAATTTGAATTTGAAACTTATAAAACGGAAAAACTAAACAAATAAACTGGAAGAGAGGGAGTATACCGTAGGATGTGTCCCATACAAAACAAGTCACCTAGTTTGTCACCGTGATGATGCCGTTAAAAAGGAGCACAACATCTTCGTACTCGTACGGCAACAAATTGGTCCTAGACAGCATGGTCCACCTTTGACTGCGACGTGCAAGATGGTTCGTGAAAGCAATCGCGATGTTGAACACCATGATGAGACTATAATTCTGTTGGCGCATGACCTTGTCGGGGCTTATGGGATTGCTATATTCTTTAATCTCACCATGGTTCCATCGTACCAATTCAAGTGATGGCCCATTGCATGGCCAATCCGAATGTTGGACAAAGGTTCTATGGGAACGGTGTCACCATTGTAGATGTTGTGCAAATTGATGTTGGTACCCTCTCGTACATATGCAAGCCAATCTCCATTGGCACCAAGCCTAACCTGTGAAACAGTGGGCAGTGGGGAATTATGAAATGGACACGGAAGTAGTCTTTAGAATGCATTTACGTGATCAAACTCATCACTTACCTGCTCATCAAACAAAATTCAAGTTCCCCTCAACATCGGCATCTCAAGGGGTGTCAACTTGCAACTACGACCATGCCACGCTGGAGATATCCCCCAAGAAACATCCTCGTCCTCGAGGACGCATGGCAAACCAACTAGCATGGCCTTCTCTGACGCATATTTATGCACCCTCCTAAAATATTTGGTGAAAGTACCGCTGAGTCTTGCGGATGTGAGGAAGTCAGAGTGACTTACTATCTTTTGCAAATGATTATCGTCCAAGGTCTTCCAACCTCAACAAGGACAAGAAGCACCACTGCCTTGCGAATCCATGGAAGTGGCGATGAGCTGCCCTGTCCCTTGGGGAATTGCTTTACATGAGAGGAGATGGTAACTGTAGGGCTTCATCCCTTCAGGAATGATGTTCTGCAGGCGCACACTAGTGCAGTTTATATTTGGGATTAGGGAGGTGGCGGGCGGTTCATTGTATGGCATGTTCGCGGCCATCCACTACCCCGGAATTAAAGCACGCACACCATTTACATCGACTGTGATTAGTTTGTTTTCCGAGTGCATGGACTATCGTGGACTAGCAGACTTCATCTTCTTTTTCGAGCATGACTTCAACAACTACACGCATGAAATGCGTGCATGCAAATCTTGTGTGACCAAACCGTGCGAGGCGGAGCGGTAGGCTATCGAACTACAGCTTCATGTTGTGGCCATGTCATCCACATGCCACCTAAAAGCCAATTCATACTCTGCTGGTATACGTACTACCTATACTATACTATGCATCGTTTGGCACGAACTTTCCTTGGAGCTCATGCTGCAGATGGCATACTCCACAACCTTCTTCCCTTCTCCTTCCTCATGTTACAGATGCTGCAGATTTCCTTTCTCTTATCTCTATGAAATAAATGTGGCATGAGACTGAAAGCCCTTTAAGTCTGATTATAATGGAAATCTATAATTTTAGATGAGCCCTTTAACCAGAAAGGAGGGAGTATTAGAAGAATGTTTTCTTAACAAACAAAGGGCGCTCACCAAGCTTTCATTCATTCATCTTAAAAACAGTTTACATTGGGGAGTAGTATTAGATATCTCAAATCCATACATACCATGCAATAGTAGTAACTAGTAATAGTACATACTATGCACAGAAGTACATAACCTAAGTTGGACCACACTAGTCATCATCGGAGATGGGTAGGCCGCCGCATGTTGCAACTCCAGCTACTCCTGCTCCTCCTCCATCTTGGCGAACATCTCCTTGATCCCCCACTCCGGCTAGCGGCGGAAGCGGTGGTTGGCCTCCACCTCGGCCTCCGACTAGATGGACTCGAGTATGCCATGTTGTTCCGCCGCCCCTCCACTTGGGTTGTCCACCATGCCAAAGCATGCGGCCAGTGGTGCTGGCTCTGCCTCACCTGCATCATCGTCATCCTCCTCCGGCTCCACTTTGCCCGCGTCATTGTCCTCCTGTTCCGGCTCCGCGTCGCCTGCATTATTGTTCTTCTCCTCCAACTCCGCGTGCTACTCCGCCTCCACCACCTCCTCCTCTGGCTCCAGCTAGTCCAGATTTTGGAGGCAGGGTGGCTGTGATACGGGCTTTGTGCCGCCTCCAGATATCCGGAAGCAGCTCAAAGCACTACTCCGGCGGGAGCATGGCGTAGGTCGTTCCTTTGGCTGGGCCATGGCTATCGGGCGACGGTGACCAGAGAAGAGGCAGCAGGAGGGGAATGAATGCGAGTACTATTTGGGTTCACCGTCCGGCTTAAATAAATGTGCTCCATCACATGTACCCACGCATGCACAAATTGTACACATACATGTCTGTTTAGTGGGTGTCACGTAACTAGTATGTGTGTGAGATTCTGAGAGATAGAGTGTGTGTTGTGTGCCTCTACTCTTCGAACATGTACTCCACCTTTTGCATCAGGATATCTGTATAATGGTACTACACTTTAGCTTGTGATTTACGTGGCCATATTAATGTGGTTGTGTAAAAAAATGTCACTTCCTACTGCATTATATAATTGTGAGAAGTTTGCTAACTACTAAAGAGAAGTGGAATTTGTCCATGTTATATAAGTAAAATAAGGTGGTTGATTATCATACGGATAAGGTTAGACGAAGGGTGTTAGGGACAAATGCTCCACTAGAGCATGTGTGTGTGTGAAATGGAGTCTTAGAATGTGTGCGTGTGTGCGCGCGCGCTCGCGTGTGCGTTTGTGTGTGTGTGTGCATGTGTGTGTGTGTGTGAAATGGATTCTTCGGCAGGGAAAGTAATTAAGTGTGTGTGGCTTCATCGTAGAGAGGTGATGTGTATGGCAGAGGCCTCCAGCATGGGGGTGCGAGAGAGAAGAGGCCCATAAAGAGGGAATGGAAGGCACGTGCACGTGAGAGGAGTGGACATCGAGATAACATGTTTGTTTGAGACACACCGTGGTAGACTACTATCAATGGTGCATGTAGGCGGGAATTAAATGAAGGGAGAGGGGGTATCTAGAAGGAGATAGTTAAGTGTGAGTGTGTGTTATAGAGAAGAGACCCATACAGACAGAAGTCATGTGCACACAAGAAGAGAAAGAAAGGATGTGGGGTGAGGGCTGAGGGTAATTAACTACGTATGGAGACATATGAGACCTTGAACGTGCACGTGCGAGAGGTATACATGTATACATGGGATGTATGTGCATGTACGCACGCGTGATCGAGATGAGAGAAAGGAGACATAAGTCACAAGATTGATGGGGTGGGAGAGATGGATCGATATGACAATATGCATCCATGTGAGAGTGGAGGGAAGAAGGCCCGATGATTGAGCATGTGTTTTTGTATTTAAGAGAGAGTGGCGTGGGCTGGAGCATGCATCTATGGCGAGTAGAGAGAGTGAGACACAATTTGTGTGCAAAAGAGATCGACCTATAGATGCATGTATAGAGAAACAAATATAGTGTGCGTGATAGGAAGCAAGTGTGCGTGCGAAAAGAAGGTTGACGGAGAAACACAGAGATAGAGAGATAGCGATACTAGCTAGGGGGACATCAGCTAGTTTGTGTGTTAGAGATAAGAGTCGAGTGGATAAGAGGGGTGAGTTATGTGTGTGTGTGAGAGAAAGATATAAAAGAGTGCATGACTGCATTTAGAGAGAAACAAATATAGTCTGCATGATTGGAAGCAAGAATGCTGGCAAGCAAGAAGGTTGATGGAGAAACAGAGAAATAAAGCGATAGAGATGCTAGCTAGAGGTAGATTGGTTAGTTTGTGTGTTAGAGATAAGAGTCGAGTGGATCAGAATGTTGAGTTATGTGTGTGGGTGTGAGAGAGATAGAGAGAGGGTGCATTTGAGTGACATACAAACGAATATTAGAGAGAAATGAGATCCAAGACAGAGTTCTGTGTTTGTGGGAGAGAAAGATATTTCATCAGGTGAGTCGTAGCTAGAGAGACATATTAGGGAACACGAGATATCCCTAGGGAGAGAGGGTGTGTGTGAGTGGCATACAAGGGAATGGTCGAGAGATATGAGACCCTGGGAGATGGAGTTTGTGTTTGTTTGTGAGAGAGAGAAATTTAAGAGGGGGAGTCTTAGCTATTGAGACATAAGGAGCGCGAGACATCTCTAGAGTGAGAGGGTGTGCGTGAGCGGCATACAGGGGAATAGTAGAGAGAAGTGAGACCCTGGGAGATGGCGTTTGTGTTTGCGTGAGAGAAAGAGATTTCACGGGGAGAATTATAGTTAGAGACATATAGCATGGAGCGAGATATACTTAGAGAGAGATAGAGTGAAGGTCGAGGAAGAGAGTATCGTCAGTGTGTTACGAAGATAAAAGACAGCAAGTGATATACAAGTAGCATAAGAGATACCCGAGAGATGGTGAAGGCATGTAGGTATGTATGTATATATATATAATAGCTATATGAGATGAATATCTGGATTAAAGGAGATTCTAATATCTAAACTAGAGATTAGGACATTGATAATATCATAACAAAAATTGGTCTATCAAACATGCATATTCATTTGAATTTGGGGACACGTGTAATGTTATTTAGTTTATCAATATTAGTGATCCATAGAATTTTTTTAATAGAGATAATGCATGGTTTATATGCAATTAATGTCTCAATGGTATTACACTAACATAGTAAAAAATGGTATTACACTAAATGTTGTGTGTGTCAAACACATTGTATGTGTTTGAGAAGTAAAAAACCCGCATGAAACACATATTAATTGGAGATAGTTAGCGTGGAATGCAAACATTGGATTTCAAATAAAGTTCTTTCAAATATTTGGATATTCTGTAACATCCCAAATTTTCAATTTGGAAAGTTATACATAGATCATCCTTGCATATCATATTTTGTTTGCATTGTTGGCTCGATCCTAGAAATTCTACGCAACTCAAGGAACCACGGAGAGAGTTGGGGATTTCGTTATTTTCATATTTGGGTTTTTCTCAAATTTTGAAAATAGGATCGTTTGGTTTTATTTATTTTATATTCAATTATTTTTACTACCAAAAATTCAGAGAGGGAATAAAATGACTTTCCCAAAATAAAGAAATAATGAAGATTTAATAAAAAATCAAATAAGATTTTATTTTGGAGTTTTCGCCTTTTTATTTGAACTTAGGAAAAATGCGCGTTTTTCAAAATTGCATTTAGGCCTAAATAAATGTTCATCTTGTCCGGCTTCATTTTAGAAGCCGGGAAAAATTTATTTCAGGAATTTTGAAGTCCGTTTAGTATTTTTTTTATTTTTTTTCTTCTGCGCAGAATTATTTAAAAAAAGCGCACTGCCTTACGGGTCGTACCCGAGCGGGACTCCGCTCGGGGGCGCTGTATATAAAGCGCCGGACCCCGACGCCAGCCGAACCAGCCCGCGCCCCCGGCCCAAGTGGCCCCGTCGCCGAAACCCTAGCACGCGCCGCCGCCCGCCCGTTCCGCCACCGCCGCCGCCGCCAGCGCCCGCCGCCGCCGCCAGCGCCCGCCGTCGCCGGAGCCCCACCGGACTTCGCCGCCGCCTCGATCCGCGTGCCACCGGTTTTTTTTTTTAAAAACCGGGCAGTTTTATTACGGTTTATTTGGTTTTTTAGTTTTGTTTTTATTTAGTTTTCGGTTTTTTTCCGGTTTAGGTTAATTAGCGGACGTTCGTCCGTTAGTTCGTTTTAACGAATGCGTTCATCAGATTCGTTTAGTTAACGAACATTCGTTCGTTAACCCGTTCGTCGTTTTTTTTCTTTTTCTCGGATTTAATCCGCGATTTTTCTGATCCCTATTCCTGATCCAATTTTCGTTTTAGTATAACTTTTCGCTCGTTTATCGGAATCAGGCGATTCAAGCGCCTGGAGTTTCGTCTCGAAACCCTCTTTCCGAATAATCTACTTAAACAAGTTTTTAATTCTGTTAAATTTGACTTAGATCTAGATTAGTAAAATGAAGCTGTTTTCTTTCGCTGTTTGACCTTCGTTGCTTTATTTGATTTGTTTCTTTTGCAAAACCGGAGTTCTTAAGTTGAACAATCTGGTTAGATCTTTTACTCGAGTTTTACCTATGCATTAGATAAGTACTTATTGCATGCTTGTTTGTTTGTCTGTGATAGAATACACGGAGTGCACCGCCTGTTACTTCGAGTCTCTAGGTTTCACGGATCATCAGCAAGGCAAGTAACACTTCATCATACCTTTTTACTACCCAGTTTTATGCATTAGATCTATCCTCAAACATTACATGATTAGGATCTAATTAAATTGTGGGTTGGGAAGTAGATGAGGTAGTACCTATTACCTGTTTTATTATCAAACCTTTGGGAGTTACTTCTACGTTTGCTTATTATGTCATGCTATGCTAGTACACGTGGATTGGGTGAGCGTATCCATGACAGATGTGAGATTGTTAATTAATGGTTTATTTAAGGTGGCAACTTAAACACACATCTGGGTGGATTGAGGCGCCTTTTTCTAGCAGGAGTTGCCGGTATTTCTTCGGACCGCCACCCAGGCTCAAAGGGATCATGAGATTATTCAAACTAGAAACTATCGGAGATCAGGAGTTTCCTTGGACTCGCAGGATACTACCGGAGATTCATTGAAAATTTCTCAAAGATTGCAAAGCCTATGAAAGAGTTGTTGAAGAAGGATACTAAGTTCATTTGGACTGAGGAGTGTGAGGCTAGTTTCCAAGAATTGAAGAAACGTTTGGTTACCTCACAAGTGTTGATTCTGCCAGATCAGACTAAGGATTATGAAGTGTATTGCGATGCTTCACGTAGAGGACTTGGAGCAGTGCTTATGCAAGAGGGAAGAGTTGTTTCGTAGCTTCACGACAGCTTAGGCCCCATGAGTTGAATTATGCTACTCATGATTTGGAGTTAGCAGCCGTAGTGCATGCACTGAAAAGGTGGAGACATTTTCTCATTGGAAATCATTGTGAGGTGTACATGGATCACAAGAGTTTGAAGTACATCTTCATGCAGAAGGAGTTAAATCTCAGGCAGAGGAGATGGTTGGAGCTTATTAAGGATTATGATATGAGATTGCATTAACACCCCGGGAAGGCTAACGTTGTAGCAGACGCGTTGAGCCGCAAGAGCCATGTCAATACTCTAATGACGGGAGAAATACCCAAGGAGTTAGCCGAGGACCTTCGAGAGCTATGTTTGGAAATAGTTCCAAGAGGCTATGTAGCAGCATTGGAGATTCAGTCTACGTTGATGGATAAAATCAGAGAAGCTCAAAAGGCAGATACGGAAGTTGCCTCCATTAAGGAACGAATGAGCAAGGGAAAGGCTAAAGGATTTCGTGAAGATGAGCACGATACCTTATGGTTTGAGGACCGTGTTTATGTGCCCAATAATCCAGAGATCAGGAAGTTGATTCTACAAGAGGCACATGATTCACCATACTCGATTCACCCCGGTAATACAAAGATGTATTTGGATTTGAAGGAAACTTTCTGGTGGATCGGAATGAAGAAGGATATCGCAGAGTATGTAGCAGGTTGTGATGTATGTTAGAGGGTGAAAGCAGAACATCAGAAGCCCGCGGGATTGTTACAGCCATTGCCTATACCCGAATGGAAGTGGGACAAACTAGGCATGGATTTCATCACGGGATTGCCTAGGACTCGTTCAGGCTATGACTCGATTTGGGTTGTAGTTGATTGTTTGACGAAGGTAGCTCATTTCATCCCAGTAAAGACTACCTACAGCAGTGCCAAATTGGCTAAGATATACATGACGAGGATTGTATGTTTGCATGGAGTTCCTAGGAGTATCGTATCAGATAGAGGGACCCAATTCACCTCGAAGTTTTGGAAGCAGTTGCACGAAACATTGGGAACCAGGCTGGAGTTTAGCACAGCTTTCCACCCACAGACAGATGGACAGACCAAGAGAGTCAATCAGATTTTGGAGGATATGCTTAGAGCTTGTGTTTTGGATTATGGATCAAGTTGGGATGACAACTTGCCATACGCGGAGTTTTCTTACAACAATAGTTATCAATCCAGTTTGAAGATGGCCCCTTTCGAAGCCTTGTACGGAAGGAGGTGCAGAACCCCGTTGTTGTGGGATGAGGTTGGAGACCGCCAGTTGTTTGGACCAGATTTGATTAAGGAGTCTGAACAGAAAGTAAAGTTGATTCGCGACAGGCTCAAGGTAGCTCAGTCAAGGCAGAAGAGCTATGCAGATTCAAAATGCAAGGGGACAGAATATGAGGTCGGGGACAGGGTTTATCTTCGAGTATCCCCACTTCGAGGAGTTAAGCATTTTGGAGTTAAAGGAAAGTTAGCGCCACGTTTTGTGGGGCCATACAAGGTTTTGGAATGCATGGGAGAAGTAGCATACAAGTTGGAATTACCTGAGGGATTGTCAGGAGTTCATGATGTGTTCCATGTTTCACAGTTGAAGAAGTGTCATGCAGAGATGGCTGATATACCACTGAGAGATATGGTGCCATTGGAAACGATTCAGTTGAAAGAAGATTTGACCTATGAAGAGAAACCTATTAAGATTTTGGATTATGCCAGCAGAGTTACCCGCAGTAGGGTTATCAAGTTTTGCAAAGTTTAGTGGAGCCACCACACCGAGGAGGAAGCCACCTGGGAGCGAGAGGAAGATCTGCTCAAGGACCACCCTCACCTATTTGCTAGCCAACCCGAATCTCGAGGGCGAGATTCATCTTAAGGGGGGTAGGTTTGTAACATCCCAAATTTTCAATTTGGAATGTTATACATAGATCATCCTTGCATATCATATTTTGTTTGCATTGTTGGCTCGATCCTAGAAATTCTTCGCAACTCAAGGACCCACGGAGAGAGTTGGGGATTTCGTTATTTTCATATTTGGGTTTTTCTCAAATTTTGAAAATAGGACCGTTTGGTTTTATTTATTTTATCTTCAATTATTTCTACTACCAAAAATTCAGAGAGGGAATAAAATGACTTTCCCAAAATAAAGAAATAATGAAGATTTAATAAAAAATCAAATAAGATTTTATTTTGGAGTTTTCGCCTTTTTATTTGAATTTAGGAAAAATGTGCGTTTTTCAAAATTTCATTCAGGCCCAAATAAATGTTCATCTTGTCCGGCTTGATTTTAGAAGCCGGGGAAAATTTATTTTGGGAATTTTGGAGTCCGTTTATATTTCTTTTTATTTTTTTTTCTTCTGCGCGGAATTATTTAAAAAAACGCACCGCCTTACGGGCCGTACCCGAGCGGGACTCCGCTCGGGGGCGCTGTATATAAAGCGCCGGACCCCGACGCCAGCCGCCCCAGCCCGCGCCCCCCGGCCCAAGTCGCCCCGTTGACGAAACCCTAGCCCGCGCCGCCGCCCGCCCGATCCTCCGCCGCCTCCGCCGCCAGCGCCGCCGCCCGCCGTCGCCGGACTTCGCCGCCGCCGCCTCCAAGGTTCGCCTCTGCCTCGATCCGCGTGCCGCCAATTTTTTTTTAAAAAAACCGGGAGGTTTTATTTCGGTTTTTTTTGGTTTTTTAGTTTCGCTTTTATTTAGTTTTCATTTTTTTCCGGTTTAGGTTAATTTGCGGACGTTCGTCCGTTAGCTCGTTTTAACGAACGCGTTCGTCAGATTCGTTTAGTTAATGAACGTTCGTTCATTAACCCGTTCGTCGTTTTTTTTCTCGGATTTAATCTGCGATTTTTCTGATCGCGATTCCTGATCCGATTTTCGTTTTAGAATAACTTTTCGCTCGTTTATCGGAATCAGGCGATTCTAGCGCCTGGAGTTTCGTCTCGAAACCCTCTTTTTGAATAATCTACTTAAACAAGTTATTGCTTCTGTAAAATTTGACTTAGATCCAGATTAGTAAAACGAAGCTGTTTTCTTTCGCCGTTTGACCTTCGTTGCTTTTATTTGATTTGTTTCTTTTGCAAAACCGGATTTCTTAAGTTGAACAATCTGGTTAGATCTTTTACTCGAGTTTTACCTGTGCATTAGATGAGTACTTATTGTATGCTTGTTTGTTTGTCTGTGATAGAATACCCGGAGTGCGCCACCTGCTACTTCGAGTCTCTAGGTTTCGCGGATCATCAGCAAGGCAAGTAACACTTGATCATACCTTTCTACTACCTAGTTTTATGCATTCGATCTATCCTCAAACATTGCATGATTAGGATCTAATTAAATTGTGGGTTGGGAAGTAGATGAGGTAGTACCTATTACCTGTTTTATTATCAAACCTTTGGGAGTTACTTCTACATTTGCTTATTATGCCATGCTATGCTAATAGACGTGGATTGGGTGAGTGTATCCATGACAGATGTGAGATTGTTAATTAATGGTTTATTTAAAGGGGCAACTTAAACACACATCTGGGTGGACTGAGGCACCTATTTTCTAGCATGACTTGCCTGTATTTCTTCGGACCGCCACCCAGGCTCAAAGGGATCATGAGATTATTCAAACTAGAAACTTACGTGTGTAGCCACAAGCCATTATGGGCTCTGGCATAGTTGACTAAGTTGTGCGAACTCTTACGGGTAGACTAGCAGATTTAGGGGAAAGTAGGTGTACCGGTCTACCCACATGTAAGGTGCTAGTGCTTCCAAAAGACTATGTCTCAGTCATCCATTTCACAAACATCATGTAGTGCGAGGAATCAAACGGAGGCGATCGAGTCTTGTGGGGAAAGTGCGCAAACCTCTGCAGAGTGTATAAACTAATCATGGTTAGCCGTGTCCCTGGTTATGGACGTTTTGAGTATCTAGTACCTGGATATCATGTGAATCTCATCATGTTACTCTAATTTAATATTGTTGGGTTTAATGAGTACTTTTAATTGGGATTGAGAATGCTGTCAACCATTCTCAATGTTTAACAACCACCATGATAGTTAAATAACTTTATTCCTTTGCAGTAGGGAAAAATTGGCTTTATGCAAAAAAAGCTATAACCATAGAGCTTTACCACCAGCCAAATATGCATGTAGTATAGCTTATTCCATTGTTATTCTCTGTGTGTTACATTGCCAGCATATTCCATGTGCTGACCCGTTTTCGGGCTGCAACGTTTCATGTTGCATACTTTTCATACGACGAGTAAGGTGCTTTTAGGTCGTGGTTCTATACTCAATGATGCCGTTGGAGTTGATGGACTCGCTTATCTTCCAAGCCTTCCGCTGTTATCGTTTTAGATGGACTTAAGCCATATTTATTTCAATAAGTTCTCTTTTGAGACATTCGATGTAATAAGTGTGTGATTGCTACTCTGTTATAAATCCTCCAAGTACTGTGTGGTGTCAGCATTACTGATCCAGGGATGACACTGAGCACAGAGATCAGACTGTTTGAGGTCTGGTCGCTACAAAGGTGGTATCAGAGCACACGCTGACTGTAGGACACGACCACTAAGCTTAAGACCTAGATCACTACTCTTTCTTCTCATTTTTGACTCCTCATCTTTTCTATTCTTTAGGATGGTGGATGCAAGGATCAAGTTCGCACAACCAGATGAGAATTCACCTTTTGGATGTCACTTGAAGGAAGCCACTAGATACCTGAACATAGGAGTACCAAGCTTCACTGGGACTTTCAACGCCACTTTACCCGAAGAGGAGCGCTGGAGGATTCAAGTCTACATTCCAGGAAGGACGTTTGCACCAGCCATGGAGCCAATAGAGTTTACCTTTGATGTACCAACATGGAGCCTAGGAAAGAGCATGGCAGCTCACATCGCCATGGGACGAATTGGAGAAGTTTACTACAACAATCTCAAGAATACTATCTACCAGATTTGTGGGCGCCGAGATGAACATTGGGAGATGATCACCACCAGGAAGGACAGATCAATCGCAGCTTATATTCAGGAGTTAAATCAACACATCTGACGCCAGGAGAATCAGATGTGCGCAGATATGGAGGAACTACAGAAGGCTATGAGCAAGATCAAGGAGCTGGAAGCAGAACTCAAGGCTACACGTAAAGACTATATGGAAGAAATCGTCGCTCTAGTAAGACAGAACGGTGACCTTAAGGAGAAGATTGGAGTATTCATGGGAGGATCAGCACCCAGAGGAGAAGAGGATGAACCTACATGTCCAGATAATTATATCATCATCGACGACACCGACTCGGGTCCCGACGACAACGATAATGACTATGTTGATGAAGCTGGAGCAGATATCATGGAATCTGCATCGGAGCAGTTTTTCTAGTTGACCACCATAACAGTAGTAGAATTTTCCACCATTTATTTAGTTTTAGACCATGCACTTTTGTAACGATAGTTAGACCGTTGTATGCCCTTGTTTGAATTGATTGGAATGATATTGTGTGATTTTGTCTCATGTGCATATGGGTAGTGTTATCTCACTAGACCTCATTCTATTCTTAACTCTTCCTTTAAAACCTCAGATGCCTCCGAGACGCGACCCCGAGTTTGTTTTCCCGCCAGAAATCACTCAGTTGATTCAGCAGCAGAATACCTTGATTCAAACATTGGTACAGAACCAAGGCAACAACAACAACAACCCACCACCACCACCACCTGTTGACCATCTGGCACGTTTCTTAAGGTTGAATCCACCGGTGTTTTCTAGTAGCACTGAGCCGATAGTAGCAGATGATTGGCTCCGTAAGATAGGGAGGGAGTTGACCACTGCAGGATGCACAGATGGAGAAAAGGTGAAGTTTGCCGCACATCAGCTTGACGGACCCGCAGCAGCATGGTGGGAGAATTTTACAGCCACTTACCCTGTAGACACTGTCACATGGAATCAGTTTCAGCAAGCTTTTCGTACTGCCCATGTTTCAGCAGGAGCTATGGCCATGAAGAAGCGTGAGTTTTGCAACTTATGCCAAGGAGGACGGACAGTTGGCCAGTATGTGGATGATTTTAGTAAGCTAGCACGTTATGCCCAAGATGACGTTGCTACGGATGCAGCTAAGCAGGAGAAGTTTCTAGAAGGACTGAATGATGAGCTGAGCATGCAGTTGATGGTGGCCACTTTCAATAACTACCAGGAGTTAGTAGATCGTGCCCTTATGATTGAGGGAAAGCAGCAGCAGATTGACAATCGTAAGAGGAAGTATGCACAGGGGAAGTACAATTCTGGAGCTCAGCAGAAGCCACGCTTTACCCCAAAGTCAGGAGGACACTTTCAGCATACTCACGGAGGAGGCAGCTCGCACAATCATAATGGCACCAAGAATGGAAACGGGAATGGAGGAAGCAATGGACAAAGCCACACCAACCCGTCAACACCATCCAAGGTAGTCCTGAGCCATATCACTTGTTATAACTGCTGCAAGACGGGGCATTATGCAAATGATTGTCCTGAAGCCCAAAGTGGAAATGGCAATGGAAGCTCAGGAAAGAAGCCGAACCCTTTCAACAGGGGGCAAGTGAACCACGTTACCGTGGAGGAGGTTGAAGCTCAACCAGACGCAGTAATAGGTAAGTTTTTGGTTAAGGCATTTACTGCAGTTGTTCTTTTCGATACTGGTGCATCGCATTCATACATATCAAGGGGATTTGTGAATAAGTTTAGCCTGCCCACTAAGACTCTTAAGACACCCATGCTAGTAAGTTCACCGGGAGCTGAGTTTATGGTCAGTCAAGGATGCTTTCAGATGCCGTTGAGTATAGGAAGGAATGATTTCCCCACGGATTTGATTATATTGGAATCCCAAGGATTGGATGTAATTCTTGGTATGGATTGGCTGTCGATGTATGGAGGAAACATTGATTGCGCCAGCAAGACAATTTTGCTTACGACAGCAGAAGGGATAAGGATCAAGTATGTATCACGGCATGAGCCAAGGAGAGCACATGTAAATTCCTTATCAGGAGTTGTGCAGGAGGAAGTACCAGTGGTAAAGGATTTCCCCGATGTATTTCCAGAAGAGTTGCCAGGCATGCCACCGGATAGAGACATTGAGTTCTTAATTGAGCTACTGCCAGGCACTGGGCCTATATCCAAGAGACCGTACAGGATGCCAGCCCAAGATTTGGAGGAAATTAAGAAGCAGATTTAGGAGGTGTTGGACAAAGGTTTTATTCACCCAAGTTCTTCGCCTTAGGGATCGCCAGTACTTCTGGTGGAGAAGAAGGATGGATCATTAAGAATGGTTGTTGATTATCGCGGATTGAATGAAGTAACAATAAAGAACAAGTACCCACTACCAATGATCAATGATCTGTTTGATCGGTTGCAAGGAGCTAAGGTGTTTTCCAAGATCGATTTGCGATCAGGGTACCATCAGTTGAAGATTCGGGAGCAAGACATACCGAAGACGGCTTTTACCACCAGGTACGGGCTGTATGAGTATACCGTTATGTTATTTGGTCTGACTAACTCCCCAACCTATTTTATGAACATGATGAACAAGGTGTTTATGGAGTTTTTGGATAAGTTCGTCATGGTGTTCATTGATGATATTTTGGTTTACTCGAAGAATGAAGAGGAACACAAGGAGCACTTGCGTTTAGTACTCGAGAAGCTCAGAGAACATCAGCTATACGCCAAGTTCAGCAAGTGTGAGTTTTGGTTGAAGGAAGTTGGATTTCTCGGACATGTTATATCTGGAGAAGGTATCGCAGTAGACCCCACTATAGTTGTCACCGTGACAAACTGGGAAGCACCAACCACAGTTGGAGAGATCAGGAGTTTCCTTGGACTCGCAGGATACTACCGGAGATTCATTGAAAATTTCTCGAAGATTGCAAAGCCTATGACAGAGTTGTTGAAGAAGGATACTAAGTTCATTTGGACTGAGGAGTGTGAGGCTAGTTTACAAGAATTGAAGAAACGTTTGGTTACCTCACCAGTGTTGATTCTGCCAGATCAGACTAAGGATTATGAAGTGTATTGCGACGCTTCACGTAGAGGACTTGGAGCAGTGCTTATGCAAGAGGGAAGAGTTGTTTCATATGCTTCACGACAGCTTAGGCCCCATGAGTTGAATTATGCTACTCATGATTTGGAGTTAGCAGCCGTAGTGCATGCACTGAAAACGTGGAGACATTTTCTCATTGGAAATCATTGTGAGGTGTACACGGATCACAAGAGTTTGAAGTACATCTTCACGCAGAAGGAGTTAAATCTCAGGCAGAGGAGATGGTTGGAGCTTATTAAGGATTATGATATGAGATTGCATTACCACCCCGGGAAGGCTAACGTTGTAGCAGACGCGTTGAGCCACAAGAGCCATGTCAATACTCTAATGACGGGAGAAATACCCAAGGAGTTAGCCGAGGACCTTCGAGAGCTATGTTTGGAAATAGTTCCGAGAGGCTATGTAGCAGCATTGGAGATTCAGTCTACGTTGATGGATAAAATCAGAGAAGCTCAAAAGGCAGATACGGAAGTTGCCTCCATTAAGGAACGGATGAGCAAGGGAAAGGCTAAAGGATTTTGTGAAGATGAGCACGATACCTTATGGTTTGAGGACCGTGTTTATGTGCCCAATAATCCAGAGATCAGGAAGTTGATTCTGCAAGAGGCACATGATTCACCATACTCAATTCACCCCGGTAATACAAAGATGTATTTGGATTTGAAGGAAACTTTCTGGTGGACCGGAATGAAGAAAGATATCGCAGAGTATGTAGCAGTTTGTGATGTATGTCAGAGGGTGAAAGCAGAACATCAGAAACCCGCGGGATTGTTACAGCCATTGCCTATACCCGAATGGAAGTGGGACAAACTAGGCATGGATTTCATCACAGGATTGCCCAGGACTCGTTCAGGCTATGACTCGATTTGGGTTGTAGTTGATCGTTTGACGAAGGTAGCTCATTTCATCCCAGTAAATACTACCTACAGCAGTGCCAAATTGGCTAAGATATACATGATGAGGATTGTATGTTTTCATGGAGTTCCGAGGAGTATCGTATCAGATAGAGGGACCCAATTCACCTCGATGTTCTGGAAGCAGTTGCATGAAACATTGGGAACCAGGCTGGAGTTTAGCACAGCTTTCCACCCACAGACCGATGGACAGACCTAGAGAGTCAATCAGATTTTGGAGGATATGCTTAGAGCTTGTGTTTTGGATTATGGATCAAGTTGGGATGACAACTTGCCATACGCGGAGTTTTCTTACAACAATAGTTATCAATCCAGTTTGAAGATGGCCCCTTTCGAAGCCTTGTACGGAAGGAGGTGCAGAACCCCGTTGTTGTGGGATGAGGTTGGAGACCGCCAGTTGTTTGGACCAGATTTGATTAAGGAGTCTGAACAGAAAGTAAAGTTGATTCGCGACAGGCTCAAGGTAGCACAGTCAAGGCAGAAGAGCTATGCAGATTCAAAATGCAAGGGGACAGAATATGAGGTCGGGGACAGGGTTTATCTTCGAGTATCCCCACTTCGAGGAGTTAAGCATTTTGGAGTTAAAGGAAAGTTAGCGCCACGTTTTGTGGGGCCATACAAGGTTTTGGAACGCATGGGAGAAGTAGCATACAAGTTGGAATTACCTGAGGGATTGTCAAGAGTTCACGATGTCTTCCATGTTTCACAGTTGCAGAAGTGTCACGCAGAGATGGCTGATATACCACTGAGAGATACAGCGCCATTGGAAACGATTCAATGGAAAGAAGATTTGACCTATGAAGAGAAACCAGTTAAGATTTTGGATTATGCCAGCAGAGTTACCCGCAGTAAGGTTATCAAGTTTTGCAAAGTTCAGTGGAGCCACCACACCGAGGAGGAAGCCACCTGGGAGCGAGAGGAAGATCTGCTCAAGGACCACCCTCACCTATTTAAGGGGGGTAGGTTTGTAACATCCCAAATTTTCAATTTGGAATGTTATACATAGATCATCCTTGCATATCATATTTTGTTTGCATTGTTGGCTCGATCCTAGAAATTCTACGCAACTCAAGGACCCACGAAGAGAGTTGGGGATTTCGTTATTTTCATATTTTGGTTTTTCTCAAATTTTGAAAATAGGATCGTTTGGTTTTATTTATTTTATCTTCAACTATTTCTACTACCAAAAATTCAGAGAGGGAATAAAATGACTTTCCCAAAATAAAGAAATAATGAAGATTTAATAAAAAAATCAAATAAGATTTTATTTTGGAGTTTTCGCCTTTTTATTTGAATTTAGGAAAAATGCGCATTTTTCAAAATTGCATTTAGGCCCAAATAAATGTTCATCTTGTCCGGCTTGATTTTAGAAGCCGGGGAAAATTTATTTCGGGAATTTTGGAGTCCGTTTATTATTTCTTTTTATTTTTTTTGCGTGGAATTATTTTAAAAAAAGCACCGCCTTACGGGCCGTACCCGAGCGGGACTCCGCTCGGGGGCGCTGTATATAAAGCGCCGGACCCCGACGCCAGCCGCCCCAGACCGCGCCCCCGGCCCAAGTCGCCCCGTCGCCGAAACCCTAGCCCGCGCCACCGCCGCCAGCGCCCGCGCACGCCGCCAGCACCGCCGCCCGCCGTCGCCGGAGCCCCGCCGGACTTCGCCGCCGCCGCCTCCAAGGTTCGCCGCCGCCTCGATCCGCGTGCCGCCGGTTTTTTTAAAAAAACCGGCGTTTTTATTATTGTTTTTTCGGTTTTTTTAGTTTCGTTTTGTTTTAGTTTTCGGTTTTTTCCCAGTTTAGGTTAATTAGCGGATGTTCGTCCGTTAGTTCGTTTTAGTGAACGCATTCGTCAGATTCGTTTAGTTAACGAACATTCGTTCTTTAACCCGTTCGTCGTTTTTTCTTTTTCTCGGATTTAATCCGCGATTTTTCTGATCGCGATTCCTGATCCGATTTTTGTTTTAGTATAACTTTTCGCTTGTTTATCGGAATTAGGCGATTCAAGCACCTGGAGTTTCGTCTCGAAACCCTCTTTCCGAATAATCTACTTAAACAAGTTTTTGCTCCTGTAAAATTTGACTTAGATCCAGATTAGTAAAACGAAGTTGTTTTCTTTCGCCGTTTGACCTTCGTTGCTTTATTTGATTTGTTTCTTTTGCAAAACCGGAGTTCTTAAGTTGAACAATCTGGTTAGATCTTTTACTCTAGTTTTACCTGTACATTAGATGAGTACTTATTGTATGCTTGTTTGTTTGTCCGCGATAGAATACCCGGAGTGCGCCGCCTGTTACTTCGAGTCTCTAGGTTTCGCCGATCATCAGCAAGGCAAGTAACACTTGATCATACCTTTCTACTACCCAGTTTTATGCATTAGATCTATCCTCAAACATTGCATGATTAGGATCTAATTAAATTGTGGGTTGGGAAGTAGATGAGGTAGTACCTATTACCTCTTTTATTATCAAACCTTTGGGAGTTACTTCTACATTTGCTTATTATGCCATGCTATGCTAGTAGACGTGGATTGGGTGAGTGTATCCATGACAGATGTGAGATTGTTAATTAATGGTTTATTTAAGGTGGCAACTTAAACACACATCTGGGTGGATTGAGGCACCTGTTTTCTAGCAGGACTTGCCTGTATTTCTTCGGACCGCCACCCAGGCTCAAAGGGATCATGAGATTATTCAAACTAGAAACTTACGTGTGCAGCCACAAGCCATTATGGGCTCTGGCATAGTTGACTAAGTTGTGCGAACTCTTACGGGTAGACTAGCAAATGTAGGGGAAAGTAGGTGTACCGGTCTACCCACATGTAAGGTGCTAGTGCTTCTGATAGACTATGTCTCGGTCATCCGTTTCTCAAACATCATGTAGTGCGAGGAATCAAACAGAGGCGATCGAGTCTTGTGGGGAAAAGTGCGCAAACCTCTGCAGAGTGTATAAACTAATCATGGTTAGCCATGTCCCCGGTTATGGACGTTTTGAGTATCTAGTACCTGGATATCATGTGAATCTCATCATGTTACTCTAATTTAATATTGTTGGGTTTAATGAGTACTTTTAATTGGGATTGAGAATGCTGTCAACCATTCTCAATGTTTAACAACCACCATGATAGTTAAATAACTTTATTCCTTTGCAGTAGGGAAAAATTGGCTTTATGCAAAAAAAACTGTAACCATAGAGCTTTACCACCAGCCAAATATGCATGTAGTATAGCTTATTCCATTGTTATTCTCTATGTGTTACATTGCCAGCATATTCCATGTGCTGACCCGTTTTCAGGCTGCAACGTTTCTTGTTGCAGACTTTTCAGACGGCGAGTAAGGTGCTTTTAGGTCGTGGTTCTATACTAAGTGATGCCGTTGGAGTTGATGGACTCGCTTATCTTCTAAGCCTTCCGCTGTTATCGTTTTAGATGGCCTTAAGCCATATTTATTTCAATAAGTTCTCTTTTGAGACATTCGATGTAATAAGTGTGTGATTGCTACTCTGTTATAAATCCTCCAAGTATTGTGTGGTGTCAGCATTACTGATCCTAGGATGACACTGAGCATAGAGATCAGACTATTTTAGGTCTGGTCGCTACATATTCAAATTAAGATATATTCAACCTTATGAACCTAAGATCATGCCATTTGTAAACCATATTGATGTATAAGGGCTGTTGTGATTTTCATAGTATATATAAAGAAATGATGTATATAGATTTGTATTGGAATACAAAATGGATCCTGCCCGAAAAAAGAATATAAAATGCATTCAAATTGCGTTGGCATGGTAAACATGCAACCTTTTTCTCCAAAAATTTGAACGAAGCAGCGAAACTCGCTGTAACCACCCAAAACCAAAATCTCGAAAGATGGAAATTACTGCCTATCCCTGACACGCAAAGCCTATCGGCTCGATTTCTATAGGTTTCGATAGGGGTAGGCTTGTATTTCACTCAAACAAGACATAACGCCTCCGCCTCTCACCCCGATTCATACATGGTGGGCGCCAAAACAGAATTTCTCCTTGGCCAAAATCGCCTTTCACCCCGATTCATATACGGTGGGCGCCAAAACAAACTCTCCTCGGCAAATATTCGGTGTATGCGAGATTACCGTCCTATCCCCAACCGACCAATATTGTTGTGATGTCTGAAATTTTAAATGGGGGCTAAGTTTGTAACTTTCCCCGCATTTGAGACAAGTGTGCCCCAAAGACATGGTTCCCCCTACCTCTCTCCCTCCATTTCCCCATTCGTACTCTGTGGGCGCCAAAACACCTCTCCACCGCAGCAGCCTCCTCCATCCGCCATCCCATCCACCAATGTCCTCCTCCACCATGCCAGAGTTGATACCCCGACGCTGTCGTCCATTAGAAGAGATCGACCTCTCTCATCCATGGCTTCGGACCAGAATCATTGCATCGCGTCCTCCCGCTTCATCTGTGTCGTCATCCACCTTGCCGGGGCTGCTCCTACGACCGTCTCGTCCACCGCATCAAGATATTTCCCCCGCCTCCATTGTCTGCCCTGCTAGATCTGCTTCCACGCTGCCGACAACCATCGCTACCGTAGCACCCTCAACGTCTCAGCAAATGCTTACACGGTGCCACACCAGAGGCGGTACTCTTTCATATCTACTCAAGTTATTTATCTCAGCAAGAAAATAGATCGCCACTGCTTTACTGTGATTTGTTGTCCATTACCTAGAATCTTACTTGTTAGTTGAAATCAAACATTGGTTGCGAAGTTGCCTTTGTCCAGTTTGCACCTTCAGATCCGCCATGGCATGCTCAACATTATACTCGTAATGCTTATGGTTTTCCCCTTTTATAATCCACATTAGCTAAACGATAGTCGACTGGATTTCAATTTGGGGTCAGTCCATTTTTGGGACTTCGCCGGAGTTCGCCGGAGGGAAGGAAGGGGCTCGCCGGAGGGATGCCCCATTATCTATCTTAGGGTTTCGGGTGGTGATAGTGGATTCTGGGGGGTGGTCGTCGGGCTATGGTGGGGCCTTGTCGGAGGCAAACTTGACGCGGGTGGGGGTGGTTAGAGGGATGTCCGGGGGCGACGGAAGACCTGCAGTGATGGGCGGTTTAGGGGAGGACGGGGGCTAGTGGTCCGACCGGCGACCCATGCGGTGGTCTGTAGGGGAAGAATAAGAGGTGAGGAATAAGAAGGGTTAGGAGAGGTAGGACCTTCATCCAACTACCTAAAATGGTCGACTGACCCAAATGACGAAAGTCAGGCAACTTGCATGTAGACATTCCCTTTATATTCAGTACCATCATCCTAGGTGCTTCGAGAGGTGCTAGCACTACTGCTCAGCCCATCAAGCTAAACAACGTGCCACTCATAATTCCAAGCTTAGTTGCTCAAATACAAATCTGATATGATGTTGATATTTCTAATACAGAGAACATTTTATTGGCCAGCTAATGGTCCTACTTTACTTTCAGAAAGCACGTGCGCCACATAAATAGAGACAGTAGGTAGTTGCATTCTTTATGCTCTCTAGTTCATTATGTGTGTGCAACAAACATTTTATTATCCAAAATCTGATTGCTCTTCTTTAGCATGTTCCTCTTCTATTCTTCTTTAATAAGTACCCTCTCCGTTCCTAAATATAAGTCTTTGTAGAGATTCCTCCATGGACTACGTACGGAAAAAAAATGAGTGACTATACACTCTAAAATGTATCTATATACATATGTATGTGATCCATAGTGGAATCTCTACAAAGATTTATATTTAGGAATGGAGGGAGTATAATAGTAGTACAATATGTTCATTATAGTGAAGAGGAGCAAGGACATTTGCAGTGTACAGGTCTATTCGGTCGCTTGTCATGGACGCTTTCAACTATTCATGTTGGTCTGCCATAATATCCAGGAAATGCTGGGAGATGTGTCGCCTTTGAGAGTTAGATTGATAGTAATAGTGTTGTGCCTTCTGTTGAAGAGAGTTGGTATCGGAAGCCATTCCTGTCGTATAGGCAATACTAGCCCATATTTTCCAGCAAGTTCCACTTTCCTGATTTTAGTTGTGAGGCTTAGAGTTTTCCCATTATATCTATACTATGATCTATATAGGTTCTATGTGTCGTACTAGCAGTAGTCCACTCTTGAAGCTAAACAACACACCGATCATACATCCAAAGCTTACTTCTTCAAATATGAATGTGATATGATACTGCCATTAGTTAACAGAGACACATTTAGTTGGTCAGCTAATGCTCCCACTTGAGTTCCCAAAAGCATGTGGCCACATATAGAAAGACATCATGGAATCGCATTTCTTTGGGCGATCTAATTCATCATGTGTGGGCAACCAATATTGTATAGTAATAAGTGGAATCTCAATAATATGCTTCCCCTTCTATTCTTTAACATGTTCCTCTTATGCTCTTCTTTAGTAAGTATAGTATGTTCCTTGCCAGCAAGGGGAGTAGGTACATCTGCAGTCAACAGCTCTATTGGGCCGCTTCTGTTAGATGATTTCAGCACTTCGAGTTGGTCTTCCATAATATCCATGAAATGTTGGGAGCTATGTGGTCTTTGATAGATTAGACTGATAGTAGCAGCAGTGCACCTTCAGATGAATAGAGATGGCATGTAGGTGAACGATAGGTTTTAAATTAGTAGCGACAATACAACCCTGTATTTTCCAGCCAATTCCACTTTCCTGATTTATTTATGATAGTTATGGTGTACCCCTTTTTTATACACTACAATCTGCCTAGTGGCTGTGCGCTCTTGTTATCATGGTTTGGCAACAAATTTTCTATACGGTATATTATGACCTATCATCTGCCAACCATCCTTACATCTAGAGATCCCAACAGGCAGCCTATTTTTCGTGTAGTTGTGCTAGATTATATTAATGTACGCACCATATTATAGCACACATGGGCTCTCTCATCAGAATCCAGTGATATCACAAACGGGTTTACAGGGAGCCCTTATTATATTAGAATATCCTGTGCATTACAAAGATAATCTCACTACTATTTATGTTTTCATGCTTCTAGATATTGTACGTAATCACAATGAAGATAAGAATGCGCACATCCGAAGAATATTACAGAATAGTTCAATGGGCAACAAACTTGGTATCAAGGGATTGAGGTCCATTCTGGATGCAATGAAACCCACATGCTCCCAACCTACAGATTCGTATTCAGAATATGATCGTAATGACTATTCTAAGCTCAAGGAGTCAAAGGTAGATGGCCTATCCTGTTCACCCAATAAGGTGCCTGTTCTAATTTGGCAAGGTTTTATTGGTTGAACGTATCTTACATAAGGTGTCTTGCATTTCTTATGCTTCATTGCACCGCCATCTACTTAGTTTACTCATGACATATGTGAAGATGCCATGCCCATCCATTATCAATACCTATTCCTTTTGTCGTCATACCATTCTTTCCATTCAAATGATGTTCTTGTGTTTCAGACATCCAAAAGGAAGAGGGTGATTGCAGAACATGAAGGAGTACAAGAAAATTCCTTGAAAAAGGTGGTGGTACCGGAGAAATCTGATAGCACCCGACTTATATTGTCGATAGAACCGACGCTGCAAAACCTTGGATATCACAACTATGTTGCTCGCTGCTTTGCTCTTGTTAGTACGTGTTGTCCTATCGCCGTACTTAGATTCATACCCGATGGATTATGTGACATCATTGTGCATTATAGCTTCCTTATCCACAGTTCGCTCCAAATTATCATATCTATATTAATCTTACATTAATGTAGAACAAACCAATGCTTATGAATAAGTTTAGCTCTGCATTGTTCTTGTAAGTATCTGTTGTCCTTCATCCCTATACTTATATTGTCAGCTAGTTGTTCATGTACACTTTGCAGCTTATTTTGCCCTGCCCTCCATTTTCTACACATTAGATCTATATTTACTCTTGCCAAAATGTTGAATAAAACCGATGCTACTGAAGAAGTTTAGCTGTGCATTGCTCTTGTCAGCGCCTTTTGCCTGTATGCTGTACTTAAATTTATAGTCTTCATCTTAGCTTAAATAATCTCCATTTGTTCCTATATTATCACATCTATATTTACTCTCAACAAAATGTAGAATAAAGGCAATGCTCCTGAAGAAGACTCTGTGGTAAACTTCTTGAATCCCCCCCCGATCAATATGGACAAGGGCTTTATAGAGCCGGTCTTCACTACTAATGTAAGTTTGTCCTCCTCAAGCCTTTAAACTTTGTTGTGTATATTTTGATAGCTATGACTGCAAATGTTGTTTATTTGTGTCGTTTGCATCAAATTGCATGTTCAAAGTTTATTACGAAGAAGTACATAAACATAAGTTTGTCCTTCTTAATTTCAGTTTTTAGTTGTACAACCTTGTTCCTTATTCATACCATGTAAATTAAACTAACCATAGCAAGTTATCTTCTTTAGCACTGCATGTATGCTTGTGTTCTTGATATGTAATCCAGTGGTGTGGTGAAACTACCAACTCCAGCACAATGTCATATCCTGCTATGTCTTAACTATGAGCAATGCCATATTATGTTAATGTTATTTAAATCATGTCTCTTTATTTACTAATCTGAAATGGGATAAATTGATAGTACACTCACCATTCATGCTTATACGTTGTTTAGCACTACATGTATGCTTGTGTTCTTGATCTATAATCTAGTGGTGTGGTGAAGCTGACCGCTCCTGCACAATGTCATTTCCTGTCGTCTTAACTATGAACAATGCCTATTATGTTAATGCTATTTCAAACCATGTCTCATTATTTCTGACTAAGAAATGAGATGAATTGACAGCACTGATGCTTATACGTGCAAAACCTGTTATCTACCTACTTGTTTCTCTTTCAGGGTGACATCATTGATGCTAGGAAAAACTACCACGATGATAGTGAGATGAACCCATTGCTTGTCCCTCTTAACATATATTCCGGAGGAGAAGACAACACATCTTGAGGATAGTGATACAACCCCAAGATCATGTCTTGATGTAGTGTTGAACTTACTCGCTGATAGCAATTACACAAGCTCAATGAAGTCGCTGCCTGAATATGTTTGACTTCTTCAGTCTAAAATTCAAGCAGAAAGACATGCCTCCACTCAAATCCGACTGGAACTCCAATCTCTATGCAAGATTAACCATAAGTACAGGACGTCTATTAATGCTATGCAGCTTGAGTTGGTGGATATAAGCGTCAAACGAGCACGGTCTCATCACCTAAGTTGCTTGCGCTACAGCTCCTAGGCAGGGCTAACCTTTCTTGAACAGTGTTGAAGTGCTGTCGGTTCTGTCTATTATTTTGTCGGCATGTTTACTTCCACTGGTGGCGACCTTTGATGCACAGTTTATGTAATATGATGTCTGGTTGCGCTTTATTATCACTGGCGGTGAACTTTGATGCCTAGGGGATGTAATGTGCTATAATTTCTTTGTTGTGTAGACTAGGTTTATTCTTCGTCACGATGCTTTAATTTATTGGTTGTATATATTTTCGTCGCTCTGTGAAAAGGTCGTAAGCTTCGGTCGGAGCGCAATGGGCCAATACGTTAGGTTTATATATAAAAAAATAGGTAATAAAACTGGCCAGCCGCCAATCGCTTCAAATGGGCCAAATGTTGGCCTACAATCATATTGGGCCATTAGTAGGCCTAGACTCAATCTGGTCAACTATTACTTCCGGACCTTTAAAAGGCCGAGAAAACCGCTTGCCTTAATTGGGACAAAAAATAAAATGGGCTTTTAACAGGCTGAGATGTAGATTGAGCCTGAATTGTGCCGAACAAATCACGGGCCGATCGTAGGCTGGAATATACATCGACCATTAATAGGACGAAATGTAGTTGGGCCTTGGTTGGCCCAATCGATCACATGATGGGCTGGAGTAGGCCGGATGCATAGCGGTCCAAAATTAGGCCCAACACTATCAATGACCTTTAAAGGGCCGATAGGCAGTTTGGGCTAAAATGTATCCACGAAGAGTACGGGTCGTTAAGAGGCCAAAACTCACTGTGGACCAGAATTAGGACTAGATGCAGCTCGGGCCTTTAAATGGACAAAAGTGAAGCCAGGCCGAAAGCGGCCCATATGTACACAGGGTCGCTGACAAGCTGAAATTAATATCGGGCCGAACTGTTAAATGGGCCATTAAGAGGCCAAAGAGAAAATCAGGCACCCAATGGGCCCAATGGCATAGTAGGTGTTAACGGGTACTATCTATTATGGACCATAATTTGGCCCAAGATATGACAGTGAGTTAACGGACTAGATCAGATATGGTCCATAATTTGTCCCAAACTATTGTAGGCTGTTAACGGGCCAAATCTGATATGGGTTGTAAAGTGGCCCATAATATTGCGGGCTTTTAACGAGCCATATCTGATGTGGGCCATAATTTGACCTAGAAAATGGTAGGTTGTTAATGGGCCGACCCATTAGATTTGATGAAATCTTGTGGGCCTTTTCTTGGGCCAATTTTTAACCTATGTGAGCCTCTATTGGGCCGTCCCACGTGTCAATGTTTCATTGGTGCCTCCTATCCATTGGACGATTGACATCTGTCCCAATGTGGAGCCAACACGTGGATCCTTCGGCCAGTGAGAATTTTACACATGGAAAATCGCCATTGGTCGTGGTTGTTAACGGGTTATCGAATCCAAAACTAGACCTAATAGCTTAACGACGACCCATTACGATGTATGCCACGTATCGACTACCCTTGACGAAACAGTTCCATGACACGACATTTATCGTCATAGAAGTGGACACTTCCGTGATAATAATTTCAGTATTGTCACAGAACACTTCTACGATAGCACATGTATGACTATCTTCATTCTGTCATAAAATCTTCATAGATGTACATGCATGATAGAAAACGTGACCTACTATGACAAACACGTATCATTACAGAAGTTTTTTAATAGTGATTGTGAGGGTGAACTCTGTCATGGTCATATAGGACACACATGTAATAGCTTCTCTGAAGATGGATCCAAAACCGGTCTATGATATACGTTGCTTGTTGTATGGTTTCTTGGAGCGGTCGAAGAAAGTGTTGTGCTCTCTAAAGCTTGTGACACTAAAGATGCAGTCTATAGATGGAGCACTGTGAAGCCTTGGTAGTCTGGGCATTGGCTTCTCAATCTGAGGCATGTTGTTGATGTTGAATTCATATTGTGGTCCATGCCGCTCAGGAGGAGTGAGACGCGGCCATCTGACATGGACAAGTTGAACTTCAGGCTCAGATTTTCCTTCTGCTAAGACAGTGCCATCTTCATTGGCTTCGAGTTGAGCAATGCCTTCTACCACACAAGCTTCACTAGCTTCAGCTGCATTGGCTACATCTCCAGTGGGATCATCTTGAGTGATGTCGTCCATAGTAGATATAGCGGCAACAACAGTGGTTTTAGATACTTGAGCTTGAGTTTCTTCGAGTGATGCAGCCAGAATATCTTCAGTCTATTTGGCTTCAAGCTCTACTATGGCGCTGGAGGGTACAACTCCAAGAGTGACCTCTTGTGCAAGAGAGATTTCAACATGCACTTCCTCTTTAGGAATGGTTGACATGGAGGAGGAGGGTCTGGGCCTCCGCAAAGCCTATGGAATGAGGGTAACGCTTGAGAAGATGTAGTATCTTCCTCCAAGATTTCCGGAAGGATCTGTGGTGAGTCAAGTACAGGTGTGGCAACTTGAATTGGAGGAGTGGTGGGAATCACTTCATGTAGTGCTGAGTTGGGATGCTACTCATCATAGAATTCATCAAGAATGATTGGTGTCGGGGGATCGCTAATGCTCACATGCTCATTGTTCCCGTGAACATGCGATGATACCGGTTCAGATTGGAGCTGAGGAAAAACTGCATCATCTTCTTGATTTGCATTGACTTCATGACCAATGTCTTCAGCTGTAGTGAAGTTAACAACTGGAATATCTTCAGTTTCTTTCCATGGAGCCTTTGTGGGAGCAGGCTCCTGGATCATAACACGTCTTTCAGTGTTGGTTGAGGCACTTGGAGCAACTGAGACGGGCTTCACCAATATTGCTTCCTCTTGGGCAGGTTGTTGAGGAGTTTTGGCCACTTGGGCCATGCGTGAATCCTTTGAAGATTTCATCTTTTGATGCTTCTTTGAGGAGGAAGGAGTAGTGGCTTCGGCCTGCTTGCACTTGTGAGCTTCAGTTTCAACAAGCTTTATCTCCTGCTACTCTTGTGCAATGGAGGAGGCAGATGGCTTCATGCCAGCAAAGTTTGGTGGGAAGATTATCTTGGGAACATCTTGCCATGAATCCTGAGCAGCAAGAGTCACTGTCTTCTACTTCTTCTTGATCAACGTGGGACCAATAGCTAGACGGCCATGTGGTTGTCTCTTCAGTGCATCATTATGGGTCAGCACTGTCTTCTCAGCATACATCTTCAAACTATTTCGGGCGCCTTTTGCTTCTTCATGGTGCCGTTCGAACTCTTCCTTTGGATCTTTCATCATTCGCTGGTAGCTGCGAATGTGTTTCTCTTCAAGCTTGTGAACATTCTTCTTGAAGACTTTCTTCTCATGATCGATCTTATTTTTTTGTTCAATCAGCTTCTGAACAATGCTCTCTTGGGTCATGTGTAACGCCCCGGATCCGATGCGCCAGGTGTCCGCCAGTTATTTGCCGTCGTTGCCATGTCATTTGCTTGTGTGTTGCATTTTGCCATGTCATCATCTGCATTTTATAGTGTCATCATGTGCATTTCATTTTGCATACATGTTCGTCTCATGCATCCGAGCATTTTTCCCGTTGTCCGTTTGCAATCCGGCACTCCTAAGTCATCCGGCGTTCCCCTTTTGTCTTCTGTTGTGAGCGGGTGTTAAACTTTCTCGGAATGGCCCGAGGTTTGCCAAGCGGCCTTGGTATAGCACCGGTAGACCGCCTGTCAAGTTTCGTGCCATTTGGAGGTCGTTTGATATTCCAACGGTTAACCGGGTAACCGCAAAAGCCTCTTTTGTGTGCAGCCCAACACCCCTTCCAAAGTGGCCCAAAGCCCAGAAAAATCCCCTCCATGCTCACGGTCGTTCGATCACGATCGCATGGCCGAAAACCGCTCCTCATTTGGACTCTCCTAGCTCCCTCTACCTATAAATATGTGTGCCTCCCCGAAATTCTCGGTCTAACCCTAGCCTTCTTCCCTCCACGCCGCTGGACACATCTTCCCCGCCGACGGACATGTCCGCTGCCGCCCTCCAGCAAATCCACCGCCGCCACGTGTCCTCCCCCGCGCCCACATCGCCGCCGGCCCGCTCAGGCCCGCGCGAGGCCCGCCCGAGCCCATCCGGGGCCCGAGCGCCGCCGCCCGTCCGGGTCCCCGCCGCCGCGCTCGCCGGAGCCCGCCTGCGCCTCCCGCTCCGGCCACCGGCCGCCTCGTCCCCGCCGCCGGTGCGCCGCCGCGCCGCCTGAGCCGCCGCGGGCCCGAAGCCGCGCGCGCGCTGCTCGCCACCGGCGCCTCCCGCCGTCGTTCCCCACGCCCCGCCGCCTCGGGCGCCGCCGGCGCGGCCCCGCCACCTCGCCTCCGGCTGACGCCCGTCGCCTCCTTCGCTGGAGCGCGCCACCCCACGCCGTCCGGCCACGTACCGCCTTGCCGTGCGCCCTCCACCGCGGCTCCTCCACGCCTCACCGCCCCCCGTCATCCTACCTCGCCGTCGCCCGCCGTCTCCACTCCGGCGAGCTCGCCGCCGCTCGTCCTGGAGCTCGCCGGAGCTCCTCCGACCGGATCCGTCGATGGGTGGATCAGATCCACCCATCCCACCATCCAAATACCCGGATCTCTCCATCCCGTACCACCCCGTCCATTTTTCCCGAGGTGCAAATTCTGCCAAGTCCCCAGTTTTTCATATAATCATGCCATGTTCATCGCGTTGTATCTCGGCATCCATAGCTCCGTTTCGTGCGTGTGATATGTCAAATTGTTCGTCTCGACGAGTACTTCATTTCACTCCATTGCATCATTTTCATTTGAGCTCATCTTGATGCCCGAAATGCTGTTGGAAGAGTGCATGTTGATGTTAATCTGCTGAAACTGTTATAACTTGCTCATTTGTCATTTTTGCCATGATTGATGTGTGCATCCTATGAGGTTGATGTCTAAATGTGTTTTGATCTATGCCATGCCATCTTTCCAGGGGTGTATACCATGTATTTTTGTGATCAGTGTGGTGACTAGCACAAGCATGCAAACTAGGTTTCGTGATATTGCTGATTTTAGTCCCTGTTCTGCTGTTATTTTGATGCCATGTAAACTTGATGCTACAGAGAGATCCATGCATATTTTGAGATACTTCAGTAAGGGTGTTTTGAACACATGGTTATTGTATATCCATTCATGCCCTTTTTTGCAATTATGGAGTAGTCTAGCATGTCATTTTGGTGCTCTACTTTTGCTTCAAAATGTTTCCTGGCAGATTGTTTACGTGTTATTCAATATGGCCAAGCTTGCTATAGTTGATCCTTGCATGCTATGGACTTGTTCTTGCCTTGGTTTGTTTCACAAACATGTCTTTTTGATGATGATATGCTTAACTTGTCATGCAATGACTTGTGATGAGTGAATCGAGCTTGTTAAGTAGTGTACTTGTTGTTGCTGTTTTGCTAGACAGATTCTATAATTTTGTGATGCCATGTTAACATGTTGCTACTAATCATTCTATGCATAATCTGGAGATGTTCTATAAACATGTTTTGATCTACATGTTATGCCCTATCCATCCATGCCCCTGGTTGCATTTATAGCTTGCTGTAGATTGTTCATATCTTGCTCCAAAGTTGCTTGATAATGTTGCTGTCAGCCTGTTAACATTAAGTTCAATGTTTTCATGATTGTTTTCTAGTGATCCATGCATCCTTTGACCTTGCTATTGCCATGCTTAGCTTCATAAACATGTCTTCTTACTGTTGGTTGCCTTGCCATGCCATGTATTGCTCTGTGGTGAGTGGTTCAAGCTCACCAACATGCCTACTTATTGTTGTTCCTGCCATGTATGAATCTGTAATATAACTTGCCATGTTTACATGGGTGCCATCATATCTCCTGATCCTTTTTGGCTCATGGTCAGTAAGGGACTTTTGATCTATGCTATTAGTAGATTCATGCCATGCCTTTGTTTGCCATGACAAGTTCCTGTAACATATTGTTTGATAGCTCTGAACATTGCAACCTGATGTTATTTCTGCTGAAGTCTGAAACTGTTATTATTTGCAATCTTACCATGTGTTTTGGAGCATGTTCTAGTGATTTCTGGAGATAGCTCAGTGTTCATGTTTTGTTATGCTTTACCTGTAATTCATGACCATGCCTTTTGTTATTATGTTGGGGTGCTGTAGCATATTGTTTTGATGCTTGCAATATGCCTAGTTGCTGTTTTGGACACATTGTTGTTATGACTTGTATAGTGTGCATGTGTTGAACCGTTGCTCCGTTTTGAGTGTGCTCTATATGAAACTTGCTTGATTTTGCATGTAGCTTCATATTATCATGTTGAATCCTTGTTTTGGTGTGTTTGCTTGATGTTTGGGTGCATTTTGCATCGACGCCATGTTTAACTTGTTTTGCTCATATCTTCTAGGCCGTAGCTCCGAATCTAATGAACTTTATATGTAACTTGACTAGAATCTCGTGTAGATCATCTTGGTGCATCTTAACTTGCTGTTTAACAACTTGAACATAAGGTTTATTCAGATCTGGACCAATTTCAAAATTTGCATATGAGGACTTACCTGAATTGTTATATGTTGTTCCCAGCCTCATTCAAACTTGCTTTGATGTGTTGTTCTTGTTTGCATCATCTTTTGCCATGAGTAGCTTCATGTTGCCTTTGTCATGCATCATGCTTGGTTGAGCATCATGCCTTGTCATGTGTGGTGTGTTTACCATGTTGTGTGCTTCTTCTTGTTAGTTCCTGTTTCGTTGCGATCGTGAGGATTCGTTCGTCTACGCTTGGTTTGTCTTCGTGGCTTCATCCGTTCGTCTTCTTCATGGACTCGTTCTTCTTCCTTGCGGGATTTCAGGCAAGATGACCGCTACCCTAGATCTCACTACTATCATTGCTATGCTAGTTTTCTTCGTTCTATCGCTTTGCTGCGTTACCTATCTTTTGCTCATCAAGGCTCCCAAATTGCCATGAACCTCTAACCTTTGACACCATTCCTAGCAAACTGTTGTTTGGCTATGTTACCGCTTTGCTCAGCCCCTCTTATAGCGTTGCTAGTTGCAGGTGAAGTTGAAGATTCTCCATGGTGGACAGGGTTATGTTGGGATATCACAATATCTCTTATATTATTAATGCATCTATATATTTGGTAAAGGGTGGAAGGCTCGGCCTTATGCCTGGTGTTTTGTTCCACTCTTGCCGCCCTAGTTTCCGTCATACCGGTGTTATGTTCCCGGATTTTGCATTCCTTACGCGGTCGGGTGATTTATGGGACCCCCCTGACAGTTCGCTTTGAATAAAACTTGTCCAGCAAGGCCCAACCTTGGTTTTACCATTTGCCTCACCACCACCTACTTTTTTTCCCTTGGGAGTCGCTCTCTCGAGGGTCATCTTTATTTTAGAGCCCCCCCGGGCCAATGCTTGTCTAAGTGTTGGTCCGAACCGAGTAGACTGCGGGGCCCCCTCGGGGCAACTCGAGGTCTAGTTTTACTCGTAGGATGTCTCAACCGGTGTTGCCCTGAGAACGAGATATGTGCAGCTCCTATCGGGATTGTCGGCGCATCGGGCGGCTTTGCTGGTCTTGTTTTACCATTGTCAAAATGTCTTGTAAACCGGGATTCCGAGACTGATCGGGCCTTCCTGGGAGAAGGTCTATTCCTTCGTTGATCGCGAGAGCTTGTCATGGGCTAAGTTGGGACACCCCTGCAGGGTATAAACTTTCGAGAGCCGTGCCCGCGGTTATGTGGCAGATGGGAATTTGTTAATGTCCGGTTGTAGATAACTTGACACCAGATCCGAATTAAAACGCATCAACCGCGTGTGTAGCCGTGATGGTCTCTTCTCGGCGGAGTCCGGGAAGTGAACACGGTTTCTGTGTTATGTTTGACATAAGTAGGTGTTCAGGATCACCTCTTGATCATTGCTAACTTCACGACCGTTCCGCTTGTTCTCTTCTCGCTCTTATTTGCGTATGTTAGCCACCATATATGCTTAGTCGCTACTGCAACCTCACCACTTTACCCCTTCCTTTCCCATTTAAGCTTTGCTAGTCTTGATACCCATGGTAATGGGATTGCTGAGTCCTCGTGGCTCACAGGTTACTACAACAAAAGTTGCAGGTACAGGTTTTGCGATAATCATGACGTGAGAGCGATGCTTGCTTGTGTTGAGTTCTTCTTCTGCTTCTTCGATCAGGGGATAGGTTCCAGGTCGGCAGCCTGGGCTAGCAGGGTGGATATTGTTTGAGTTTCTGTTTATGATCCATCCATAGTCGGATGTTGTTCTTGTATGTTGTATTGTTGTATTCATGTGACATTGTATGTCTTGTATGTATCCCCATCTATTATGTAATGTTGATGTAATGATATCCACCTTGCAAAAGCGTTTCAATATGCGGTTCTATCCTTGGTGGGACCTTCGAGTCTCTTTAGGATAGTATCGCATATTGGGCGTGACATCATGAAACCGTGAAATGTGACTCTTATGCCAATGGGCAGTTGGAGATCATCAAGAGAAATAGAAGGATTCTGAAACCATTCATCAATGAAGTTGTTGGGTATATCAGCATCGAACAGAGGTAGGTCCTTGAAGATATCAGATTATTCCTGCTTGTTCTTGATCAACTATTCAATAGCATCATCATTGAACGAATCTATGATGTCTTCATCATTACACAGAGTGCTAGTTGGTTTGGGGCCACGCCCAGCAGATGCCTTTGGCTCTTTGGCCTTTGAAGCCTTTGTCTTCTTCACTGGCTTTCATGACTCAGGAGCAATATCATATTGGTTGCCTGGCGTGCTTCAGCAGCAGTAGCACGAAGTGTCGGTGGGAAACGACACCTATGGGATCATTGGAATCCCTTCTACGGTTGCGCGGAGCGGGGATCGTGAGAAGAGCAGGAATAACAGGTGACACAAGGGGTGAGGGAGTCCCGGATTAGGGGGTGTCCGGATAGCCAAACTACCACCTTTGGCCGGACTCCTAGACTATGAAGATACAAGATTGAAGACTCTGTCCCGTGTCCGGATGGGACTTTCCTTGGCATGGAAGGCAAGCTTGGCAATACGGATATGTAGATCTCCTACCATTGTAACCGACTCTGTGTAACCCTAGCCCTCTCCGGTGTCTATATAAACCGGAGGGTTTTAGTCTGTAGGACGAACAACAATCATACCATAGGCTAGCTTCTAGGGTTTAGCCTCTTTGATCTCGTGGTAGATCTACTCTTGTACTACCCATATCATCAATATTAATCAAGCAGGAGTAGGGTTTTACCTCCATCGAGAGGGCCCGAACCTAGGTAAAAACATCGTGTCCCTTGTCTCCTGTTACCATCCGCCTAGACGCACAGTTCGGGACCCCCTACCCGAGATCCGCCGGCTTTGACACCGACATTGGTGCTTTCATTGAGAGTTCCTCTGTGCTGTCGCCGTCAGGAAGGATGCCTCATCCCGTCTTTCAAGACGGCACCATTGCTAAAGGAGCTTTCGCCACCGGCCAGACTCTCCGGCTAGGCAGTTTTCTTATGACCGCCTGTTCGGCCGCCGCGCCGACGATGACTTCTCGGGTCATCAAAAGCAATCTTCACGTTAACTCGGAACTTGCCGAGAAGCTAGATCCTATGGAGCTCTCCTCCTTAAATGAGCTCTTGGATCGCATCGCCGCCCTGGGAGTCGCTACAGACTACGATCAGATTGGGCCTAAAACCGATCTGAGAGAGATCAACTCTCCCCAGGCTACCCACCACGTTGCTGTGGTGGAGGAACAGTACGGCGACCCCTCTTCTATATTAAGGACTAGCTATGTCCGGATTCCCGACCCCTCCATGCCGGATTCCCGTGGAGGGATGGACGTCGATCAAGTCCTCAACCTAAAGTCAGGCAGCTGGCTGGATTCATTGGACAATATCCAAAAACCCAAGCTTCCAAGTTCGGAAACTTTTCGGCCTTGGAGTCTTAGATTGGAAGGGTTTCCGAATTTAATTCCACCCGCCCACCCAAACATAAGCGATCTATCCCAAATCCGGCAAGAGCCGCTGAAACAGTACACCATTACTGGGCCAGATTCCTCCTGGTTATGGACAGGATAAAGGACTGCCACGAGGAAGACACAATTTCACTTTTCTGCAGTAATTGCACGGACAAGGGAATCCTAAACGCCATCAGTCATCGTGAAATTACACGCTTTGCTGACATGGCATCCATAGTACGAAAGTACTGTGCGATGGAGAGTGCCTGGAAAACCGAAACCAAATTTTGGGATAATCCGGCCCCGAATACAACCCTAGTCCGAAATAAAAGGGCGCATCATTGCCAGGCACCTGGGTTAAATACCAAAAAGCAAAAAAAAACCCTAAAGGGCACGGAACCGTACTGGAGGGATGGCTCAATGGACCCTGCAAAATTCATAGTACAGAGGGCGCAACTCCAACTCATAGCCTTCGAGCATGTTGGATACTACGGCAGGTGGCCAAAAGTGACGAAGAGCTTCTAGCTCCAGAGAACCAGCCGAGCAACACCAGTATGGTATTAACAGTCTTCGAGACTTTCGCATCAAATAATATGCAAAACGAACACTCCGCAATCTTGCCGAAGTCTACCAAGTAGCAACAATAAACCCATGGAGTGACACGGCTATTACCTTTAATGCCAGTGACGAACCTAAATTCCGAACAACCCGAGCACCAGCCGCATTGGTCCTCAGTCCAATAGTGATATCCCAAATAAATGGAGACTTCGACACCAAGGATCCGAAAATGGCAGCTTACCGTAACGCCATCCTAAAAATGTCAGCTCGGTTTGAAGGGCTTGAATTTCACCATATAGCCCGGGATAATAACCAGGCGGCGGACATATTGGCACGCATTGGCGCAAAGCGCGATGCCGTCCCTCCCGATATCTTCCTAGAGCGGCTGTTCAAGCCATCCGTACTATGGGAACGGGAGTCCGGAAACAACAATCTGGACACGACCGCACCACCCAACACCGAACATTCTGACACAATCGGTGGTTCTGCCAATAAAATAACACATTCAGCCCACGAAATAATGGCAGTCATTGCCCCATGGACGGAACCATTCCTAGCCTACTTAACTAGGCAGGAACTTCCTGAGGATCAATACGAGGCCCGCTGCATAGTATGACGATCTAAAGCCTATAAGGTCCATGAGGGAGAGCTTTATAAGAAAAGCACAACCGGAGTCCTTCAAAGGTGTATCTCCGAAGAGGAAGGGCGAAATCTTCTGGCTGAAATCCATGCCGGACTCGGTGGGCACCACGCCGCAGCCCGGGCCCTAGTAGGCAAGGCCTTCTGTACAGGATTTTATTGGCCGACGGCCCGGGCAGATGCTCAGGACTTAGTCCAACGATGCGTCGGTTGCCAGCTCTTTGCTAATCAAAGCCACATGCCACCCACCGCCCTCAAAACTATACCCATCACCTGGCCGTTCACGGTCTGGGGGCTTGACATGGTTGGAACCCTTAAAGGAGGAACCCACAAGCAAAAATACCTATTGGTCATGGTTGATAAATTCACCAAATGGATAGAGGCCAAGCCAGTTAAGACGGCCGAATCCGGACCCGTGATAGACTTCATATCAGGGGTAGTACACCGTTACGGTGTCCCCCATAGCATCATCACTGATAACGGCACGAACTTCACGGTCGACAAGGTTAAACTCTGGTGCTAAAACATGGGCATCAAGCTCGACTACGCTTCAGTTTATCACCCTCAAACTAATGGTCAAGTCGAGCTAGAAAATGGTCTAATCATGAGCGGCATTAAACCCAGACTAGTGCGGTCCCTCAAGGAATCTAACACGCACTGGGTAGAGGAGCTCGACTTCGTACTCTGGGGGCTGCGGACCAAGCCGAATCGCACTACCGGATTCACACCATTTTTATGGTATACGGCGCAGACGCAGTTTTGCCCAGCGACATAATTCATGACTCACCTCGCGTGCGCATGTACAAAGAAAGAGAAGCCGAGTTAGATCGGAAGGACAGTTTGGACGCCTTAGAGGAGGAGCGCGACGTGGCAAAAGCTCGTTCCGCATTCTATCAACAGCAGGCTCGAAGATATCAAAGCAGAGAAGTACGGGCCAAAACCTACAATGTTGGCGAACTAGTTCTACGCCTGCCAGACAAAAAAGGACAAACTCAAGCCCAAATGGGAAGGTCCCTTCATCATCGACCAAGTCCTGACTGGCAGAGCGTACCTTCTGTGAAACGCATCGGATTACCGACTCGAACCGAACCCATGGAACGCAGCCCGTCTCCGAAGATTCTACGCCTAGCGCCGGACTCTGAGTCCGTCTCCTTCCTCCGTCTCCATTTTATACTTTAGCTGTATTTTATGTCTGTCCTTCTCCCTCCTTTTTCTTAAAGCCTTTGGAGGCTCGTCTGCACATTGTGCGCACACACTTGACGTGCTACTCGCGCTCATTATACCCGGGGGCTTCTCTAACAGAAGCTTATTTATACGGGCTTTATGCCCAACACATGTGTCACACTTCCGCATGTACCTTTTATTCACCATTATATGCATCGATATGACTTAAGTTTTGGCCAAGCTGGGTTGCCTGGCTCCTGTGCTTACCCCTATGTTCCCGATTGTTTGGCTAGGTGGTAAAGGGAGCACCTCTGCGATTGTTACTGCCGGGTCAGCCGGATGTGTACCTCAGACTGGGTGAAGCCGAAAGCTAGCATTCTTAAGGGAATATTCGGTCAGTGAACTAAAAGACGATTTCTTACCTATTTATTTATCTGCCCCCAGATGCTTTCCTGCTTTTTTCGCAGTCCGGACATGCACTTTAGGGCATGCCTCCCAGGGAAAGGAACCCCTAACGGAACTATTCTCCCTGGAAGATGTTTCTTACTAACCATGTAATATAACATAACTAGTTGGGCACTTGTCTGATAAAGCACTAATGACCCCTACGCCTGGTATCCACGCATGCCCCAGTTTTTTATATAACCGCAAGGGTATTCGGACACACTCCGGACTGTCAGGTCCCGAGGTTGAAGCGAAAAGGTCCGCTACGACAAACGATCTACAATTCGGCTAGAAGGCATTTTACATGTCATTTTAAATTTAATAGTCAAATTGACAGATTGTATTCCTCTTCAATAGCATCTAATAGGCTGTCTAGTTTACAGTCCCGCTGGGAATACTTTGCGGCCAACTCTACTTGGCCGTACACTAAGCTCACAGGGATCTCCTTCCCATCGGGCCCCACAGGTGCGACCTCGGCCATGTGGTTTGGGTCAGCCTTCGTGTACCGCGTCTTTACCATGGCCCAGGCCTCTCTGGCGCCTTGACGGCAGGCCGATATCTTCCATAGCCGGAAGCGCCGCCGTGCTCCCTGAAGCTTCTCTGCAAGCTCTCCAAGGCCTTCGGGTAGGGAGATGGATGACCACAAGGCCTGGGCGACGCCTCTCATCAGGTGCCGAACTCCTTCGTGCAGTTGCAGCAGCTCGGGAAGTAGGTCACCTGTTGAACCGGGCATTTCCTCTGCAGGACGACCTGTGAGCATACCTACAGACATATTTCTGTTAGTCGACTTCCTCGCCGAACTCTTTTTTTAAGGTTCGTTCAAGCACTTACTGAAAATGCCGCGACGAAGCCGCCGATTCTCCTTAACGGAGTAAGACAGCTGGGCACGAACATCTTTTAGTTCCTCGCCCAGCTGGTTGTTGGCATCTTGGAGGTTATTTTTCTCTTGCCGCACCCTTGTAAGCACATTCTCGCCGGCTTTTAACCGGCGCAAGAGTTGTTCCTTGTCCGGATCTACCGCGACGCCATCTGCAATGTTATTGTCAAACTTATACACACGCCGCACTTCGCAAACTACTTCCCTTTTAAAGCGTATATTACCAGAGGGGGTCTCTGTGGCTTCCCCTGTCGCGGCTAGTGCGGCCTCAAGTTGGTCCTTGCACTCTTGAAGCTCCTGGGACAGTTGGGTATTCTTTTCTGTAAGATCCTGCATAACAAATGATCCTTAAATCAGTTATTCTAACTATTTTACGTCTCAGGGGCTACTGGCATATATAACTGTCAAAATCCCTCACCCGTATGTCTTTCACATACTGCTCCGTGGCTCTGGCTAGACCATCTTGAGCGTCACGGAGGTGCGCATCTCCTAAATTAAAGGCATTCAATGCCTCTTGGGAGAAACATGTGTCACGAAGAATTGTCCGGCGGCGCCTGTGATTCATGGCACTCTCCACCTCAGATTTGGTGGCGGACAATCTGTTGGCATCCTCCGTTGGAGGAGCATCTGACGCGCGCCTTGTGTTCGCCTCCCCTTCCAGACCTGGCTTTGAAGCCTGGCTGGCGGAGGCTCGATTGGCAACCTCTTCGGACACAGTCCGGCGAGTGCTCTTTTTCCTGAAAAGATCACGAGCGTTAGTATGCCTTCCAGGAATCTTTCCTTGAAACACGGTGTCGCACCATACCGTTGCGGCGACGTCTCAATCCGCACCGCACTTCTTTTCTGCCTGCTGGGCCAAGCTGCCCCTTGTTGGCCAGCCGCCGCGGGCTCGGCTTCCCGCCTCAAAGGCACCTCCTGCGGAACACCATTGGTATGCGGTGATCAGAAATAAGCACGGATGGGTTATGGTATCATGACTTCGGTCAAAGTTACCTGGGAATCTGGAAATATTCCGGGGTAGTCGGCCGTAATGGCGACCAAAGCATTGTCGATGCTATGTTCGTGGAACACCCCATCGATCAGCTCCACCTTTATGTTCGGATCCTCTTCGAAGGCCGGATCGAGGGACCGTTCCGGATCCTCGGGTTGTGGAGGCGGGCTGTGTATATCCTCTACAGCCCGGCGCAGTTCCTGCGTCGAAATCACAAAGTGAGATACTTAACCATGGGAATGGGGATCGGATAGGCAAAAAGAAGTGTCCGCTTACCCACCTTCGAGGATTGTTCATAGAAAATCCATTGAGTGGACCAACACGGAGAAATTCCTCCTTTTCCCCTTTGTACAGGCCGGACAAGATCTTCACCAGATCGGCGACCGATCCCGGCCCCTTACGGCCATGGCGGGTGGCATCATCCTCCCCGTTGAAATCCCACATGGGGTGGCCCCTATACTGGAGCGGCTGCGCCCCCCGCATAATGCATGTGGCCATGACTCCGATCATAGTCGGGCTGGAATGAGCTAATAACCTTATTCGGCTCATCAGGTAGAGGACATCCCTGTCATTTTCCCTCTGGAGGCTCCGCGGGCGCTAGCTTAGGCGTTTCTTCAAAGGAGCATTACTGAACTCCGGGAGGCCGATCCGAACAGGATCCGGCACGGGACGTCTTCCATGTAAAACCATTCCGAAGGCCAGTCCTCGGACGCCTTCTTCGGGGTTCCGGATAGATATCCGGTCCCGGCGATGCGCCATAACTCGGCTCCGCCCACTTGATATATTGACCCCTCATGAGAACGGGGTACAAGGCAAAACAATCTCTTCCACAGCGCGAAATGAGCCTCAATGCCCAAAAATAGCTCGCAAAGGGCCACGAAGCCCGAAATATGCAGAATGGAGGCAGGCGTAAGGTTGTGCAACTGGAGGCCGTAGAACTCCAGGAGCCCCTGGAGAAACGGATGAATTGGAAATCCGAGTCCTCTTATCAGATAAGAGACAAAGCATACCCGCTCTCCTTTGGAAGGATCGGGGACGCTCTCCGCTTGCTTTCCGGCCTTATAGGTGGCGAGTCCGGCTCGAACCGGAACCATAAAGGCTGGGCGAAGAAATCCCTTGGCTTGGAGCATCACTAACTCACTGTGCGGGACTGAGCATCTCTCCCAATCTCCAGGCTGAGGGCTGGGAGCGCGAGAGGAGGAGCCGCGTCGACTGTCCATGATGGAATGGATTTTGTCAGAGGCGCTCTGATGAATGCTCGCGGAGGGAGGATGGTGTGATTCAGATCTAGATCCCCGTCTCTTTTATAGGAGGCTCATTTGCGCAGCTAGGGGGGTAAATGTAAAGATACCCTAGCTTTTCGCATTCGTTTGACACGTGGAAGATGGCCATTATTGGGCGTGGAGGCCAAGGATTGCAGCATTTATAAGAAGCCGGACACTATTCGACAAGTATATGGAATTTGGAGAAGAACCCGCCTTGCAATGCCGAAGACAATCAACGCACCGAACTCGTCATCAATGAAGCCTGGTTCGGGGGCTACTGAGGGTGTCCCGGATTAGGTGGTGTCTGGATAGCCGAACTATCACCTTTGGCCGGACTCCTGGACTATGAAGATACAAGATTGAATACTCCGTCCCGTGTCCGGATGGGACTTTCCCTGGCGTGGAAGGCAAGCTTGGCGATACGGATATGTAGATCTCCTACCATTGTAACCGACTCTGTGTAACCCTAGCCCTCTCCGGTGTCTATATAAACCAGAGGGTTTTAGTCCGTAGGACGAACAACAATCATACCATAGGCTAGCTTCTAGGGTTTAGCCTCTTTGATCTCGTGGTAGATCTACTCTTGTACTACCCATATCATCAATATTAATCAAGCAGGAGTAGGGTTTTACCTCCATCGAGAGGGCCCGAACCTGGGTAAAAACATCATGTCCCTTGTCTCCTGTTACCATCCGCCTAGACGCACAGTTCGGGACCCCCTACCCGAGATCCGCCGGTTTTGACATCGACAAGGGGGATTACCTAGGTTCGGGTAGCAAAGATGCGTAAAACCCTACGATCCTGCTTTGGTGGATGTATTAGTATTTTTGAGCTCACTAACTAGCTCGGGGTGCTCAGGGGTTTAAAAAGCCGAATCCCTTCTCTGTGTGCCATGGGCCTCCTTTTATAGGCGAAAGGGGCTGCCACAGTGGCACACAGGAGGTGGAAAGTGATACAGTAGCACGAGCTTATCGCCTGTATTACAGGATAAGTGGCATTAAATGCAAAGCTTAGGTGTCCCTCCACTTTATTGGGGATGGGGGCAGGGCTGGTCCCGTCCGTCGCCGCCTCCCCTTGCTTCGACACGCGCCCTGGCTAGCGATGGATGTGGTGCTACGCAGGCAGGCAGGCAGCTGAGGTGGCGCGGTGATGGAGACTCCATGAAGGATCGCATGCTGCCACGCAGGTGCCTTCCCAGCTGGTTGAGTTGGCAGCTGCATGCGAACGACGGTGAAGACTTGGTTGGCACGGCCCTGGCGGTGGCCCCGCCAGTGCGCTTGGCGAGGGCCTCGTCGGGTGGCCCGGCAAGGGTCTTGCCGGGTAGGCCGGCGAGGGTCTTGCCATGGCGCGCTAGTTTCCCCAGCAAGGGACCTTGCCGGGGTTCTCGTGCGTTTCTCCCGTGAGGATGGTTGCCTTCTTATCCTCATTTGGTCTTGTCTCTTCCTCGTCTTCACAAAGATCTGCATGCCACCACAAAGGTGCCTCCCGAGCGTTGCCCCAACGTGTCTGTCGAATGTTGGTGGGCTCAAGGGTGGCTCACTTTGGTTGGCGCGGGCGAGCTGCCCCGGCAAGGGTCTTGCCGGGGCTGCTGAGGCCGCCCCGGTAAGGGTCTGAGGGAGTCCCGGGTTAGGGGGTGTCCGGATAGCCGAACTATCACCTTTGGCCGGACTCCTGGACTATGAAGATACAAGATTGAAGACTCGTCCCGTGTCCGGATGGGACTTTCCTTGGCGTGGAAGGCAAGCTTGGCGATACGGATATGTAGATCTCCTACCATTGTAACCGACTCTGTGTAACCCTAGCCCTCTCTGATATCTATATAAACCGGAGGGTTTTTGTCCGTAGGACGAACAACAATCATACCATAGGCTAGCTTCTAGGGTTTAACCTCTTTGATCTCATGGTAGATCTACTCTTGTACTACCCATATCATCAATATTAATCAAGCAGGAGTAGGGTATTACCTCCATCGAGAGGGCCCGAACCTGGGTCAAAACATCGTGTCCCTTGTCTCCTGTTACCATCCGCCTAGAGGCACAGTTCAGGACTCCCTACCTGAGATCCGCCGGTTTTGACACTGACATTGGTGCTTTCATTGAGAGTTCCTCTGTGCTGTCGCCGTCATGAAGGATGCCTCAATCCTTCTTTAAAGAGGGCACCATTGCTAAAGGAGCTTTGGCCACCGGCCAGACTCTCTGGCTAGGCAGTTTTCTTTTGACCGCCTGTTCGGCCGCAGCGCCGACGATGACTTCTCGGGTCATCGAAAGCAATCTTCACGTTAACTCGGAACTTGCCGAGCAGCTAGATCCGATGGAGCTCTCCTCCTTAAACGAGCTCTTGGATCGCATCGCCGCCCTGGGAGTCGCTACAGACTACGATCAAATTGTGTCGGATTTTGGGTTCCGGCAGACCCTTGAGGTTCGAACACTGGGTGCGCGCGGAGATTCAACCCTCTACTGGCTCGCTCCTCGCCGAATCGCTAGGACCTAAACTACCAAACTGAACAGCACAAGAGACACAAGATTTATACTGGTTCAGGCCACCATTGTGGTGTAATACCCTACTCCAGTGTGTGGCGTGGTGGATTGCCTCTTGGGCTTGATGATGAACAATATAAGGCAGAACAGCCTCGCGAGGGTCTGTTCTTGGCTGGTGCGACGAACAGCTAGGGGGAGTTCGGTCGCCCTATCTACTGGTTTCTCGGTGAGGATCAAGATGCCTCTTCCTTGGGGGTGGCTAGTCCTATTTATAGGCAAAGGCCCTGGGCCTCTTTCCAAATATTGAGCGGGAAGGGCGCCAACAATTGGCCATTTTGAAGGGGAACAGCGAGTACACTTATCTTGACTAAAGTTGGTCCTCGCTTGCCAAAGGCTCTGGTGGTGACGCCGGCTTGGGCTCCACAATGACTTCCTCCCAGCCGTTGGGCTGGTCTTGGTCTTGTTGCACCGAAATGGACGCCTTTGCTTGATGCTCTCGCCTGGGCTTGCCCCCTTTGCACCAAAGAGGAAAGGAGGACACTGCGCGGGCTGGCGCCCGACTGGCGCCCTTGGTCGTCATGGCTTGCTTCATGGGCACCTCGCGAGGTACCCCGCCTTGGACTCTCCGCCTCCTCATGAGCCAGCCTGACAAGGCCGTGCCTGAGGAAGCTCCTTGTCGTCCGCCCCGCGAGGCTTGGCCCCTCGCGAGGGTCTTGAGCTTGTGTTGATGAAGATGGGCTGTGTTGGGCCTAATTTGAGCCACGCCGCAGGCCGCAGGCAGGCAAGTCTGGGGACCCCCATTCCCAGAACACCGACAGTAGCCCCCGGGCCCACGGCGCGCCCGAACTTGGCCGAGCAGAGAGGCGAAAGGGCAAGTGCGAAGCGTCGCGGGCCCTAACAGCCTGTGGCCTTGGGCGCCGCGTGGCAGTGCATTGGACGTGGGCGGCACCGCTTCCCCACGACGCCTTGGTAATCACTCGGATTCGTTCAGTCCCTGCATGCAAAGCGGGTCATGATTACCTGTGATCGTGGAGGTCGATGGTTGGCCTTCGCTGGCTATAAGTACGGAATGGCACGCGCCCTTCCAGTCTATCCCTCTGCTTCTCCTTCTTCTCCATGGCTCCACAAAGGAAGTTTTCGGCCGAAGAGAAAGGAAAGGCCCGCCAGGTCGAATCTTCCTCTCCCCTGCCGAAGCGCGGTCGAGGTCACCCTCGCAAGCACCCTGTGGCCTCCACGGCGGTCCCCCGTGGTCGCGGAGGTGGATCTCAGCGCGGTGATGAGCGGCTGGCCATGGTCGGCGGACGTGCTCCGGCCGTGCGACCCCCGAGGCCGCGCCTCCACACTGCGGAGGTGCTGCCGGAGTTCATGGTGTGGGCGGTAGAGCCGTCCAGCACCCGGCTTCAGCTCCCTCGCTTCCTCCTGGGTGAGCTCCCAGCTGGCGCCTTGGGTGGCCTCTGGCTCTAGGCGGATGGCTGCTGCAGCCGGGCTTTGTGGGCTTCGCTGGAGGTCTCTTCTACAGGGAACCTGGCCCCGACCCGCGGTTGGCAGACGTTTGCTCGCGCGCGCGGTCTCTTCCGTCGGTGCTCTCAGCACTTCAAGTTCGACGGCGACACCACCCTCTACGTGAGGGTGTTCGGGGAAGATGGTCGCCGCGCGGGCTGCTGCCCTGAAGACGACGACCGCGGCCGGGGGCTCAGCCCCGGCGAGGATGGAGAGGGCAGCACGCTGGCGGTTGGCTACGCCCCGACTCCTCAAGCTTTACCAGCTCTTCCTCGGGTAGCGACTCTCCTAGCAGCGGCCGCGGCCAGCCTCCACGCCGTCGCGCCTGCTTGGAGGGCGGCAGCGGGTCCGCTCGCCGTCGCAGCCCGGAGAAGCGCGAGAGGGAGTCCGCTTGAGCTCTGGAGGCGGCTCGAGTCTTCCAGGTGGGCCGGCGTGGGACGTGCTTCACCTGCTTTTGTTCTTTCCTTTCTTTTCTCCTGCGCAAAAAAGACAGCAATGTGTGGCCCCGTGGGGGCGCGTTTGGGTTAACGTCGTCAATCATTGTACTGTTTTTGTTATCCCGGTATTGTTCCTTTCTGTTGTATGCCCATTCACAAGTAATCCCTTGCCTCACCCGCAGGGGCGACCGACCCAGGCCCTGTATTGGCATGGTGGTACCCGTGAGGCATGGTCCGGAGGGGTGCTCCGGTAGCGGACCCGGGCCGTGAAACTTGAGCGATAGGGGCAGGAACGCTCGTGAGGGCTCCCGGGGCTTCCGCCTCGCGAGCACCCGTGCAAGAGAAATCGCGGCTGGAGAGCGAAAAAAGTCGAAGAACCACAGGTCAAAAGGCGGCGACAATTTCGATAAAAACTCCAAATGAGAACGAACTAGCCAACTGCAGAAAGCAAATGAAAAAGCTGCATCCGGCACCTAGTCTAGTCTTCGACGTCTTCTCACCAGCGCGGAGCTAAGTGTTGCCACTGGGCATGGGAGGGAGCCCCAGGGCCTGAGGCCGGCACCCCTGAGACTCCAGGGCGTGTACAGCCCCAACTCATTATTACGTGAGAGTGTCACGGGCGGCGAGCTTCACAGGCGTTGGCCTTCTTCACAGGCTCTGGGCCTTTCTTTGGGGAAGCAAGCTTCACGGGCGTTGGCCCTCTTCACAGGCTCCGGGCCCTTTCCAAAACGCGACAGCTTCACAGGCATTCGCGTTCTTCACAGGCTCTGGGCCTTTTCCAAAAAGATGAGCTTCACAGGCATTCGCCTTCTTCACGGGCTCTGGGCCCTTTTCAAAACGCGACAGCTTCACAGGCGTTCGCCTTCTTCACAGGCTCTGGGCCTTTTCCAAAAAGATGAGCTTCACAGGCATTCGCCTCTTCACAGGCTCTGGGCCTTTTCCAAAAAGATAAGCTTCACAGGCAGTCGCCTTCTTCACAGGCTCTGGGCCTTTCCATAAAGATGAGCTTCACAGGCATTCGCCTTCTTCACAAGCTCTGGGCCTTTTCAGGGGTAAAACCTTCAGAGGTGCTGGATGTTCCACGCGTTCTGTACAGGTACTCCCTCCTGAGTCTCCAAGTGCACGGAGCCAGGCCTGGAAACATGAACAACCTTGAACGGGCCCTCCCACATAGGAGAGAGCTTATGCAGTCCCTCCCTAGAGAGGACCCGCCGGAGCACGAGGTCCCCTACCTCGAGAGTTCTGGGGCGGATGTTGCGGCAGTGGTATCGCCGGAGTGCCTGCTGGTACCTTGCCGCTCGCAGCGCAGCTTCTCGACGACGCTCCTCCCCCAGCACGAGGTCTGTCCCCCGCATGGCGTCCTGCAGCGTCTCATCGAACGCCAGGACCCGCGCGGATCGACTCCTGACCTCGTGAGGGAGGACCGCTTCGGCTCCGTAGACTAGGAAGAAGGGGGTCTCTCTAGTCGGCTTGGTCGCGGTTGTGCGGATGGACCATAGCACGGACTGAAGCTCGTCACACCAGCCTCTGCCGCAGGCCTCCAGTTTCTTCTTGAATGTCCTGGTCTTGAGGCCCCTCAGGACTTTTGCGTTGGCCCGCTCGGCCTGGCCGTTGCTTCGGGGGTGCGCCACCGAAGCGTAGCATATCTGCGTCCCAAGATTAGCACAATATGTATTGAAAAGGTTACTGGTGAACTGCGAACCGTTGTCAGTGATGATGCGGTTCGGCACTCTGAACCGGCTCACGATGCCCTTGATGAACTTGACCGCAGAACCAACAGGGATGGTGCGGACGGCCTCAACTTCGGCCCACTTGGTGAACTTGTCCACGGCGACGTAGAGGTAGCGATAGCCCCCTGGCGCCCGAGGAAAAGGGCCCAGGATATCTAGCCCCCAGACCGCGAATGGCCATGTGAGGGGTATGGTTTGCAGACCTCCTGCCGGCTGATGGATCTGCTTGGAATGGAATTGGAAGGCCTCGCAAGCCTTCACAAGTTCAACAGCGTCATTGAGCGCAGTGGGCCAATAGAAACCGCTGTGGAATGCCTTGCCAACGAGGGTCCGTGGTGACGAATGATGCCCATAGTCTCCACCATGTATATCTGCCAGCAGTTCCTTCCCTTGTTCCCTGGTGATGCAGCGCAGGGACACATCGTTCGGTCGTTTCTGGTAGAGCTCTCCATCCATGATTCAGTATGCTATGGCTTGCCGCGCCACACGCTCCGCCTCCTCCTCCTTCTCCGGCAAGGTCCCTTGTGTTAAGTAGCTCCTGAGCTCTATGATCCAGCACCCCTCCTGAGGCTCCATCGTCAGGAGCAGGCGTGCTCCTGAGGCCGGGCCACAAGCTGGGGCTCCCGAGGCAAGTGGCTGAGGAAGCTCCACCCGAGGCTGTGCTGTGCTCGACAATGGTAGCAGGGCCGAAGGCTTGAAGAGCCATTTCTCAAAGACGCCCGGCTCCTGGGTCAACCGCCTGGAGGCTCGTTTTGCGATGTCGTCGGCCTCTTGATTAGTGCTGCGGGGCACGTGCTGCAGCTCCAACCCCCAGAACTGCTTCTCCATCCTCCGGACCTCCGCAAGGTAGGCCTCCATGTGCTCATCCCTTGGCTTGTATACCTTGTTGGAGAAATTGACCAGGAGCTGCGAATCGCCCTTGATAGTAAGACGCTTTACTCCCAGGGCAGTGGCTGCCTTCAGGCCCGCTATCAGTCCCTCGTACTCTGCTATATTGTTGGAGACCTTCTCGCCTTGCTGGAAACAGAGCTGCACATCATAGTAGAGCTTGTCCTGAGTGGGAGATATGAGCACCGCCCCAGCCCCAGCGCCCTGCCTGGAGAACGCTCCGTCGAAGTACATGACCCAGCCTTCTGGCGCCTCGCTTCCTGGGGAGAGGGATCGATCCTCGCCGGCCCTGAGGCCCGGTGCCTCTGTCCATTCGGCCATGAAATCTGCCAGCGCGGCCCCCTTGATGACTCTGGTCGTGCTGAATTCGAGCTGGAATGCTTGCAGTTCAATGTTCCACTCGGTGACCCTTCCGGCTGAGTTAGGGCTCCTGACCACCCTTTCCAAGGGGTATGCCGAGACAACCTTGATTGGATGACCCTGGAAGTAGTGCCGCAGCTTGCGCGAAGCCACCAGCAGCGCGAGGAGGAGCTTCTGCGGCATGTGGTACCGTGCCCTCGCATCCCGTAACACCGTGATGACGAAGTACACCGGGTGCTTGACGAGGCTTGGGGCGTCGGTGCTGGTGATGTCCTCCGGAAGCCGTGGTGCCTCCTGAGGTGGTGGAGCCTCTAGAGGCTGGTTGCCTGGAGGGAGGGCCTCTCCCGCCCCTGGTGCGCTCCGCTGCGGCGGTTGATCTTCCTCCGTCATGGTGGTGACTTCCGCAAGTCCCTTTTGATCCAGCTTTGCCTTGGCTCGGGTGGCTGCCGTGGTCTTGGCCCGACGCTCCTCTCTAACTGCCACCAGGGCTGCGCTAGCGGACTAGGGAGTGGCGGCGAGGTAGAGTACCAAGGGCTCTTGAGGGCGCGGGGCCACCATCACTGGAGGGCTGGTTAGGTATCTCTTGAGATCTTGGAACGCCTTGTCGGCCTCTTCAGTCCATTCAAAGGGCCCCTTTTTCTTCATCAGCTAGAAGAAAGGCAGCGCCCGCTCCCCCAATCGGGAGATGAAGCGCCCCAGCGCCGTCACGCGCCCTGTGAGCTTCTGCATTTCCCTGAGGGTCTTTGGTGGGCTCATGTCCTCAACTGCCTTGACCTTTTCTAGGTTGGCCTCAATGCCTCGGTGGGATACGAGGAAACCCAAGAGCTTGCCCGAGGGGACTCCAAACACACACTTCTCCGGGTTGAGTCGCAGGCTCACTACGTTGAGGCTCGCGAAGGTTTCCTCCAGGTCTTGTATCAGGGTCTTGGCCTCGCGAGACTTCACTACGATGTCGTCGATGTAAGCCACCACATTCTTCCCGAGTTGCGGGCCCAAGGTGATGTGCATGAGCCGCTGGAAGGTTGCCCCCGCGTTGCGCAGTCCGAATGGCATGCATGTATAGCAGTACACCCCACACGGGGTTAGGAAGGCCGTCTTCTCCACATCTTCCACCGCCATCTTGATCTGGTGATACCCGGAGAAGACATCCAAGAAGCATAACAGGTCACACTCAGCGGTGGAATCGATGATCTGGTCGATGCGAGGGAGTGGGAACGGATCTTGCGGGCATGCTTTGTTGAGGTTGGTGAAGTCGACACACATGCGTTCCTTTCCTCCCTTCTTTGGCACAACCACGTGGTTGGCCAACCAATCCGGGTATCGGACCTCGCGAATAACCCCTGCGGTTTCTAGCTTGCGGGTCTCTTGGATGATGAAGGCCTGCTTTTCAGTGGACTTCCTCCTCGCCTTCTGCTTCACGGGATGCACGTTGGGACATACGTTGAGGTGGTGCTCGATTACGCCCCGTGGGATCCCTACCAGCTGATCGGGCTCCCAGGCGAACACCTTCTTGTTTGCACGCAGGAACTTGACCAGGGCTTCCTCCTGCTCGGGCTCGAGGTTGGCGCCTATGGTGAAAGTTGCGTTAGTGGACCCGTCCTCGTCGACAGGTACCTGCTTGGTCTCCGCCTTGTCTTGGGTGAACAACTGCTTCTTCTTGGTCGGTGCAGCCCCCTTGGGCTTGGGGGTTTCGGCGTTGGCGGGCCGTGCCGCAGCCGCCGTCTTGTGGGCGAGCTTGAGTACTCGTAGCGCACCTTCGGTGTCCCCGGGCATGGTGAGGATGCTGTTGCTCCCGGGCATCTTCATGAGGTTGTACCCCGGGTGAGTCGCGGCCATGAATTTGGCCAATGCTGGATAGCCGAGGATGCCATTGTAGGGGAGGCCGATGGGGACGATGTCGAAATCGACCAGCTCCGTGCGGAAATTGTCGTAGTTGCCGAAAGTCACCGGAAGTCGGATCTGCCCCAAGGAGCTGGACGACCCGCCTCCGACGCCCGAGAAAGGCCGGCTGGGTTGCAGCAGCTCCCGGGGTATGCAGAGGAGGTTGAAGGCCTCAACTGAGAGCACATTGAGGCCCGCGCCACCGTCGATGAGGGTCCTGGTGACGGCCACCTGGCAGATGGTGGGTGTGCAGAGCATGGGGAGCGCACCCAAGCAGGCCGACTTGGTGGGGTGGTCCTCAGAGTCGAAGGTCAGCCCGGCCGACGGCTCCGTCCGGCCCGAGGGAGCCCCCTGCTGCGTGGAGGCGGCGCCGACCCGGCGGACGAATAGCTTGACATGGCGGCTGGAGGGCGGCGCCTGCGAGCCGCCCAGGAGGGCCACGACGACCTAAGGAGCCGGCGCGACGGGGTGGGTGAGGAAGAAGCTGCGTGGCTACTCCCTAAAGGTCTCTGGCGAATACAGGGGCGATGCCTGCTGCCCGTTCCCCGCCGGGCCGGTGGCGGTGTTGACGGCAGGCGACGGGGAACGACAAGGAAGCCCGACGACGGAAGCCGTCTGGACGACATGGGAAGCGAGGGCGGCTCGGCGCCCGGCGCGAGCCCGACGAGCATCAGACATGGATGCGATGGTCGGAGAAGAACGAGACGACGGAAGGCATATTCCAGTGCACCCCTACCTGGCGGGCCAAATGTCGGATTTCGGGTTCTGGCAGACCCTTGAGGTTCGAACACTGGGGTGCGCGCGGAGATTCAACCCTCTACCGGCTCGCTCCTCGCCAAATCGCTAGGACCTAAACTACCGAACTGAACAGCACAAGAGACACAAGATTTATACTGGTTCAGACCACCATTGTGGTGTTATACCCTACTCTAGTGTGTGCCGTGGTGGATTGCCTCTTGGGCTTGATGATGAACAATACAAGGCAGAACAGCCTCGCGAGGGTCTGTTCTTGGCTGGTGCGACGAACAGCTAGGGGGAGTTCGGTCGCCCTGTCTACTGGTTTCTCGGTGAGGATCAAGATGCCTCTTCCTTGGGGGTGGCTAGTCCTATTTATAGGCAAAGGCCCTGGGCCTCTTCCCAAATATTGAGCGGGAAGGGCGCCAACAATTGGCCATTTTGAAGGGGAACAGCGGGTACACTTATTCTGACTAAAGTTGGTCCTCGCCTGTCAAAGGCTCTAGTGGTGACGCCGGCTTGGGCTCCACAATGACTTCCTCCCGGCCGTTGGGCTGGTCTTGGTCTTGTTGCACCGAAATGGACGCCTTTGCTTGATGCTCTCGCCTGCGCTTGCCCCCTTTGCACCAAAGAGGAAAGGAGGACACTGCATGGGCTGGCGCTTGACTGACGCCCTTGGTCATCATGGCTTGCGTCATGGGCACCTCGCGAGGTACCCCTCCTTGAACTCTCCGCCTCCTCATGAGCCAGCCTGACGAGCCATGCCTGAGGAAGCTGCTTGTCGTCCGCCCCGTGAGGCTTGGCCCCTCGCGAGGGTATTGAGCTTGTGTTGATGAAGATGGGCTGTGTTGGGCCTCCTTTGAGCCACGCCGCAGGCCCCAGGCAGGCAAGTCTAGGGACCCCCGTTCCCAGAACGCCGACAGATTGGGCCTAAAATCGATCTGAGAGAGATCAACTCTCCCCAGGCTACCCACCGCGTTGCTGTGGTGGAGGAACAGTACGACGACCCTTCTTCTATATTAAGGACTAGCTATGTCCGCATTCCCGACCCCTCCATGCTGGATTCCCGCGGTGGGACGGACGTCGATCAAGTCCTGAACCTAAAGTCCGGCAGCGGGCTGGATTCAATGGACAATATCCAAAAACCCAAGCTTCCAAGTTCGAAAACTTTTCGGCCCTTGAGTCTTAGATTGGACGGGGTTCCAATTTAATCCCACCCGCCCACCCAAACAGAAGCGACCTATCCCGAATCCGGCAAGAGAACGCTGAAACAGTACACCATTACTGGGCCAGATTCCTCCTGGTTATGGACAGGATAAAGGACTGCCGCGAGGAAGACGCAATTTCACTTTTCTGCAATAATTGCACGGACAAGGAAATCCTAAACGCCATTAGTCATCGTGAAATTACACGCTTTGCCGACTTGGCGTCCATAGTACGAAAGTACTGTGCGATGGAGAGCGCCTGGAAAACCAAAACCAAATTTTGGGATAATCCGGCTCCGAATACAACCCTAGTCCAAAATAAAAGGGTGCATCATCGCCAGGCACCTGGGTTAAATACCAAAAAGCAAAAACTCCCTAATGGGCATGGAACCGTACTGGAGGGATGGCTCAATGGACCCTGCAAAATTCATAGTACAGAGGGTGCTACTCCAACTCATAGCCTTCGAGCATGTTGGATACTACGGCAGGTGGCCAAAGGTGGCGAAGAGCTTCTAGCTCCAGAGAAACAGCCCAACAATACTAGTACGGTATTAACAGTCTTCGAGACTTTCGCATCAAATAATATGCGGAAACAAACACTCCACAACCTTGCCGATGTCTACCAAGTAGCAACAATAAACCCATGGAGTGACACGGCTATTAACTTTAATGGCAGTGACGAACCTAAATTCCGAACAACCTGAGCACCAGCCGCATTGGTCCTCAGTCCAATAGTGATATCCCAAATAAATGGAGACTTCGACGTCAAGGATGTGAAAATGGCAGCTTACCATAACGCCGTCCTAAAAATTTCAGCTCGGTTTAAAGGTCTTGAATTTCACCATATAGCCCGGGATAATAACCAGGCGGCGGACATATTGGCACGCATTGGCGCATAGCGCGATGCCGTCCCTCCCAATATCTTCCTGGAGTGGCTGTTCAAGCCATCCGTACTATGGGAAGGGGAGTCCGGAAACAACAATCCGGACACAACCGCACCACCCAACACCGAACATTCTGAAACAATCGGTGGTTCTGCCAATAAAATAACACATTCAGCCCACGAAATAATGGCAGTCATTGCCCCGTGGACGGAACCATTCCTAGCCTACTTAACTGGGCAGGAACTTCCCGAGGACCAAAACGAGGCCCACTGCATAGTACGGCGATCTAAAGCCTATAAGGTCCATGAGGGAGAGCTTTATAAGACAAGCACAACCGGAGTCCTTCAAAGGTGTATCTCCGAAGAGGAAGGGCGAAATCTTCTGGCTGAAATTCATGTCGGACTTGGTGGGCACCACGCCGCAGCCCGGGCCCTTGTAGGGAAGGCCTTCCATACAGAATTTTATTGGCCGACGGCCCGGGCAGATGCTCAGGATTTAGTCCAACGATGCGTCGGTTGCCAGCTCTTTGCTAATTAAAGCCACATGCCACCCACCACCCTCAAAATTATACCCATCACCTGGCCGTTCGCGGTCTGGGGGCTTGACATGGTTGGACCCCTTAAAGGAGGAACCCACAAGCAAAAATACCTATTGGTCATGGTGGATAAATTCACCAAATGGATAGAGACCAAGCCAGTTAAGACGGCCGAATCTGGACCCGTGATAGACTTCATATCAGGGGTAGTACACCGTTACGGCATCCCCCATAGCATCATCACTGATAACGGCATGAACTTCACGGCCGACGAGGTTAAACTCTGGTGAAAAAACATGGGCATCAAGCTCGACTACGCTTCAGTCTATCACCCTCAAACTAACGGTCAAGTCGAGCGAGCAAATGGTCTAATCATGAGCGGCATTAAACCCAGACTAGTGCGGTGCCTCAAGGAATCTAACACGCACTGGGTAGAGGAGCTCGACTCCGTACTCTGGGGGCTGCAGACCACGCTGAATCGCACTACCGGATTCACACCATTTTTTATGGTGTACGGCGCAGAGGTAGTTTTGCCCTGCGACATAATTCATGACTCACCTCGCGTGCGCATGTACGAAGAAAGCGAAGCCGAGCTGGATCGGCAAGACAGTTTGGACGCCTTAGAGGAGGAGCGCGACGTGGCAAAAGCTCGTTCCGCATTCTATCAACAGCAGGCTCGAAGATATGAAAGCAGGGAAGTACGGGCCAAAACTTACAATGTTGGCAAACTAGTTCTACGCCTGCCGGACAAGAAAAAGGACAAATCAAGCACAAATGGGAAGGTCCCTTCATCGTCGACTAAGTCCTGACCGGCGGAGCGTACCATCTACGAAACGCATCCGATAACCGACTTGAGCCGAACCCATGGAACGCAGCCCGTCTCCGAAGATTCTACGCCTAGCACCGGACTCCGAGTTCGTCTCCTTCCTCCGTCTATATTTTATACTTTAACTGTCTTTTATTTATCTCCTTCTCCCTCCTTTTTCTGAAGCCATTGAAGGCTCGTTTGCACACTGTCCGCACACACTTGACGCGTTATCCGCGCTCTGTATACCTAGGGGCTTCTTTAACAGAAGCTTATTTATATGGGCTTTATGCCCAACACATGTGTCACACTTCCGCATGTACCTTTTATTCACCATTATATGAATCGATATGACTTAAATTTTGGCCAAGCTGGGTTGCCTTGCTCCTGTGCTTACCCCTATGTTCCCGATTGTTCGGCTAGGTGGTAAAGGGAGCACCTCTGCGATTGTTACCGCCGGGTCAGCCGGACGTGTACCTCAGACTGGGTGAAGCCGAAAGCTAGCGTTCTTAAGGGAATATTTGGTCGGTGAACTAAAAGACGAATTCTTACTTATTCATTTATCTGCCCCCAGATGCTTTCCTGCTTTTTTCGCAGTCCGGACATGCACTTTAGGGCATGCCTCCCAGGGAAAGGAACCGCTAACGGAACTATTCTCCCTGGAAGATGTTTCTTACTAACCATGTAATATAACATAACTAGTTGGTCACTTGTCTGATAAAGCACTAATGACCCCTACGCCTTGTCTCCACGCATGCCCCGGTTTTTTATATAACCGTGAGGGTATTCGGACACACTCCGGACTGTCGGGTCCCGAGGTTGAAGCGAAAAGGTCCTCTACGACAAACGATCTACAATCCGGCTAGAAGGCATTTTACATGTCATTTTAAATTTGGGATAATTGATTTTATGCCCCTAGTTGGGTCGCACTCGGCAGGTTTACCCCTAGTTTCAGAAAACACTTGTTCCTGCCCAAACCACGTTGCTCTTCTTATGCTTTTGCCCTTTGACCGTTTGACCATCACATTGAAAACTTCATAAAAAATTCATACTAACTCAGAAAAATTCAAATAAGATATCTAAATGTTCAGAAAAGCATCACCTACATGTGCATGTCATTTGCATTCATGAAAAAAGTGTTGGCTAGTCCCCATCTCAGTTTTAGCTCATATGATCTTAGCATGAACAGTAAAATCTAAAAAAATTCTAAAAAATTGTTGGCAAACTTTGACCAATGTTTTGAGTGCTTGCAAAGTTTCATAAGGGAATGCCATTCGTGGAAGCCGTGGCAAAAAACAAAAATCAATGCTCCAAAATTTCATTTTTTTGCCATGGCTTCCACGAATGCCATTCCCTTATGAAACTTGGCAAGCACTCAAAACATTGGTCTAAGTTTGCCACCAATTTTTTTTAGAATTTTTTAGATTTTATTATTCATGTGAAGATCATATGAGCTAAAACTGAGATGGGGACTGGCAAATACTTTTTCAAGAATGCAAATGACATGCACATATAGGTGATGCTTTTCTGAACATTTTGATATCTTATTTGAATTTTTCTGAGTTAGTATGAATTTTTTATGAAGTTTTCAAAGTGATGGTCAAATGGTCAAAGGGCAAAAGCATAAGAGGAGCTAAGTGGTTTGGGCAGAAACAACTGTTTTCGGAAACTAGGGGTAAACCTGCCGAGTGGGACACAACTAAGGGCACCAAATTAATTATCCTTTTAAATTTCATAGTCAAATTGACTGATTGTATTCCTCTTCAGTACCATCTAATAGGCTGTCTAGTTTACAGTCCCGCTGGGAATACTTTGCGGCCAACTCTACTTGGCCGTACACTAAGCTCACAGGGATCTCCTTCGCATCGGGCCCCACAGGTCCGACCTCGGCCATGTGGTTTGGGTCATCCTTCGTGTACCGCGTCTTTACGTTGGCCCAGGCCTCTCTGGCGCCTTGACGGCAGGCCGATATCTTCCATAGCCGGAAGCGCCGCCATGCTCCCTGAAGCTTCTCTGCAAGCTCTCCAAGGCCTTCGGGTAGGGAGATGGATGGCCACAAGGCCTGGGCGATGCCTCTCATCACCTGCCAAACTCGTTCGTGCAGTTGCAGCAGCTCGGGAAGTAGGTCACCCGTTGAACCGGGCATTTCCTCTGCAGGACGACCTGTGAGCATACCTACAGACATATTTCTGTTAGTCGACTTCCTCGCCGAACTCTTTTTTAAGGTTCGTTCAAGCACTTACTGAAAATGCCACGACGAAGCCGCCGATTCTCCTTAACGGAGTCAGACAGCTGGGCACGAACATCTTTTAGTTCCTCGCCCAGCTGGGTGTTGGCATCTTGGAGGTTATTTTTCTCTTGCCGCACCCTTGTAAGCACATTCTCGCCGGCTTTTAACCGGCGTAGGAGCTGTTGCTTGTCCGGATCTACCCCGGTGCCATCTGCAATGTTATTGCCAGACTTATACACACGCCGCACTTTGCAAACTACTTTTCTTTTAAAGCGTATATTACCAGAGGGGGTCTCTGTGGCTTCCCCTGTCGCGGATAGTGCGGCCTCAAGTTGGGCGTTGCACTCTTGAAGCTCCTGGGACAGTTGGGTATTCTTTTCTGTAAGATCCTGCATAACAAATGATCCTTAAATCAGTTATTCTAACTATTTTAAGTCTCGGGGGCTACTGGCATATATAACTGTCAAAATCCCTCACTCGTATGTCTTTCACATACTGCTCCGTGGCTCTGGCTAGACCATCTTGAGCGGCACGGAGGTGCGCATCTCCCGAATTAAAGGCATTCAATGCCTCTTGGGAGAAACATGCGTCGCGAAGAATTGTCCGGCGGCGCCTGTGATCCATGGCACTCTCCACCTCAGATTTGGTGGCGGACAATCTGTCAGCATCCTCCGTTGGAGGAGCATCCGAAGCGCGCCTTGTGTTCGCGTCCCCTTCCGGACCTGGCTTTGAGGCCTGGCTGGCGGAGGCTCGATTGGCAACCTCTCTGGACACAGCCCGGCGAGCGCTCTTTTTCCTGAAAAGATCACGAGCGTTGGTATGCCTTCTAGGAATCTTTCCTTGAAACACGGTGGCGCGCCATACCATTGCGGCAACGTCTCGATCCGCACCGCACTTCTTTGCTGCCTGCTGGGCCGAGCTGCCCCTTGTTGGCCAGCCGCCGTGGGCTCAGCTTCCCGCCTCAAAGGCACCTCCTGCGGAACACCATTGGTATGCGGTGATCAGAAATAAGAATGGATGGGTCATGGTATCAGGACTTCGGTCACAGTTACCTCGGAAGCTGGAAATATTCCGGGGTAGTCGGCCGTAATGGCGACCAAAGCATTGTCGATGCTAAGTTGGTGGAACACCCCATCGATCAGCTCCACCTTTATGTCCGGATCCTCTTCGGAGGCCGGATTGAGGGACCGTTTCGGATCCTCGGGTTGTGGAGGCGGGCTGTGTATATCCTCTACAGCCCGGCGCAGTTCCTGCGTCGAAATCACAAAATTAGATACTTAACCATGGGAATGGGGATCGGATAGGCAAAAAGAAGTGTCCCCTTACCCGGCTTCGAGGATTGTTCATAGAAAATCCGTTCAGTGGACTAACACGGAGAAAATCCTCCTTTTCCCCTTTGTACAGGCCGAACAACATCTTCACCAGATCGGCGACCGGTCCCGGCCCCTTACGGCCAGGACGGGTGGCATCATCATCCCCGTTGAAATCCCACATGGGGTGGCCCCCTTACCGGAGCGGCTCCACCCCCCGCATAATGCATGTGGCCATGACTCCGATCATGGTCAGTCCGGAATGAGCTAGTAACCTTATTCGGTTCATCAGGTAGAGGACATCCCTGTCACTTTCCCTCTGGGACTCTGCGGCCGCCAGCTTAGGCATTTCTTCAAAGGAGCATTACTGAACTCCGGGAGGCCGATCCGAACAGGATCCGGCAGCGGGACGTCTTCCATGTAAAACCATTCCGAAGGCCAGTCTTCGGATGCCTTCTTCGGGGTTCCGGATAGATATCCGGTCTCGGTGATGCGCCATAGTTCGGCTCCGCCCACTTGATATATTGACCCCTCATGAGAATGGGGTACAAGGCAAAACAATCTCTTCCACAGCGCGAAATGAGCCTGAATGCCCAAAAACAGCTCGCAACGGGCCACGAAGCCCGAAAAATGCGGAATGGAGGCAGGCGTAAGGTTGTGCAACTAGAGGCCGTAGAACTCCAGGAGCCCCCGGAGAAAAGGATGTATTGGAAATCCGAGTCCTCTTATCAGATAAGAGACAAAGCATACCCGCTCTCCTTTGGAAGGATCGGGGACGCTCTCTGCTTGCTTTCCACCCTTATTTGTGGCGAGTCTGGCTCGAACCGGAACCATAAAGGCTGGGGGAAACTCCCTTGGCTTGGAGCGTCACTAACTCACTGTGCGGGACTGAGCATCTCTCCCAATCTCCAGGCTGAGGGCTGGGAGTGCGAGAGGAGGAGCCGCGTCGACTGTCCATGATGGAATGGATTTTTGTCAGAGGCGCTCCGATGAATGCTCGCGGAGGGTGGATGGTGTGATTCGGATCTAGATCCCTGTCTCTTTTATAGGCGGCTCATTTGCGCAGCTAGGGAGGTAAATGTAAAGATACCCTGGCTTTTCGCATTCGTTCGACACGTGGAAGATGGCCATTATTGGGCATGGAGGCCAATGAGCGCAGCATTTATAAGAAGCCGGACACTATTCGACAAGTATATGGAATTTGGAGAAGAACCCGCCTTGCAATGCCGAAGACAATCAACGCGCCGGACTCATCATCATTGAAGCCTGGTTCGGGGGCTACTGAGGGAGTCCCGGATTAGGGGGTGTCCGGATAGCCGAATTATCACCTTTGGCCGGACTCCTGGTCTATGAAGATACAAGATTGAAGACTCCATCCCATGTCCGGATGGGACTTTCCTTGGCGTGGAAGGCAAGCTTGGCGATACGGATATGTAGATCTCCTACCATTGTAACCGACTCTGTGTAACCCTAGCCTTCTCCGGTGTCTATATAAACCAGAGGGTTTTAGTCCGTTGGACGAACAACAATCATACCATAGGCTAGCTTCTAGGGTTTAGCCTCTTTGATCTCGTGGTAGATCTACTCTTGTACTACCCATATCATCAATATTAATCTAGCAGGAGTAGGGTTTTACCTCCATCGAGAGGGCCCGAACCTACGTAAAAACATCGTGTCCCTTGTCTCCTGTTACCATCCGCCTAGACGCACAGTTCGGGACCCCCTACCCGAGATCTGCCAGTTTTGACACCGACAGGGTCCTTGCCGGGGGAACCTGCTACGCCCATCTGATCTTTGTGGCCTTCGTCCTTGTTGTTGCTTCGTTCGCCTTGTGGCCTCGGCTTCTCTCTGGCTTCCCCTTCCTGCCGTGTCTGTGCGTGACCATGCTGGGAGGCTCTGACTGCCCGTGCACAAGTAAAGGAGTCAAAAGGAGAACCCCTACTTTTGTACACCGAGAGGAGCCCCGGGGCCTGGGCCATACATAAGTGTAGCACGTTGTTGGGCCAGGCCCAGAACGGTGCGTGGGCAGTTGGGGCGGATTTTTACCGCGGCCACTGTCCCGTCCGCTGCGCTTCCCATGACCCGCGTTGAACGCGTGACGTGGGGGTCGTGCGCGCGCATGACGTGGGCATGCTGGTGTCACCTCGTGGTGGATAGTAAAGAGGCGGCTTGCACGTCTCTTTGAGACTGCGGGGCCGCCTCCCATTTATTACCCTCACTCGGGAACCGCCGTTCCACGTGTCCCATTGCGCCCGCCCCTTGCGCCACGTTCGCTGCATGCAGAGCGAGTGACAGACGCAGGGGTCGTGGGTAGTCGCATGCGTGTGGGTCGATTCCCACGCGCCTTCAATGGAGCAGGGAGGGCGGTCGACGGCCCCGCTTGCTGTCACTTCAAGAGGCCGCATTGGCCGAGAGGGGAGCGGGAGGGACGGCACCTCTCAACCTTTCGCCATCTGCCTCTCCCCATCCCTGCTTCCTTTCTTCTTCTGTCATCGCTAGGGGGCGCGGCTACGCTTCATCGGTGGCGGCGAGGGTCTCGGCCCGACAGCATGTCACTCCTCCCCAAGAACTCGTAGCGGCAGAGCCGGCCACTAGAGGAAGGGGGAGGGGACGAGGTCGAGGCCGCCGTGGTGCCCGAGGGAGAGGAGGACAGGGCGGAAGATCTACCTTGCCCCCTCCAGTAGTCCTTCCTCCGATGGAGGGCCATGCTGGGGACAACCCCTCCGAATTCTTCGTCAGGCTGCGCCATCTGCCGCACCGTCTCCTTCGCCTTCCGACCCCGTTTGCGCGGGAGATGGAGCTGGATCCGCCACAGGCGCTGCGGCTGCACATGAGGGGTTGTGGGAACAGTGGCACGTGGGTCGACATCGAGTTCCCCGCCCCTCACGTCATGTACATTCATCGAGGGTGGAAGACCTTCACTCACCTCCACAGCTTGACGGATGGGCTCGCTCTCCATTTCAAATTAATGGAGGGCGGCCTCCTCTCCGTCAAGATCTTCAGGCACTTTGGGACCCGTGTGAGGTGCTGCATAGAGAGCTCGTCCGATGATGAAGATTCCTCCTCAAGCGAGACTGGCGAGGAAGACAACGGCAACGACGACGAGGGCAGCGGGCGACAGGATGACGGGTCCTACTAGGTGTCGGGCGCCGCTCCGGGCGGCACCGGATCATCCGCGTCGCCGGCTCCTTGAACTTCTCTGGGTCGTCTCCTTGGGCGGCTGGCGTAGGGAGGCTGCAGAAGAGGAAGAGGACGAGCGGCAAGGCCGTCAAGTCATAGTACGCGGGCGCCGACGCCTTCGTCGCGTGTTGGCGTCCTGCCGCCTCGTCTTCGAGCTCTGCCTCCGGTGCCACCATCACCATCCAGCCCTTGGACGGCCACCGAGATGTTCTCTTGGTGTCTTCTGCCACTCGTAGCTCTCCTAGGCGCCCCTTTTACCCTTCTTCTTTCTTGTTCCATTTCCTGGGGAGAGGGACAAGAAAGGGATTACGGGCATCTTATATATTTTTAGCCTTGTAAGCCTTCAGGCCTATATTAGCTTTAGAACTTGTAATCCCCTTGTTCATGCTTTTCATTTTGTATGAACTATACCTGTACGGGATGTTTTTTAACGAAAAAGGGATGTTTGCCGGGATTTTCGTTCGCGGGAGGAACCCACGGCAAGGGGTGAACCCTTGTTATCCTTAAGATAAACGTTTTTCTTTTGCCCGACAGCAGGCCTTGCCGTCTCCCCACCTCGATCAACCTTTCTCAATTCTCGGTCGAGGTAGGGATGAGGTGGGCTTAGGCCCCTCGTTCCCCTTCTTCGCTGCTGCGGCTACGACCAGATCCGGGCCCAGGAGAAAATCCTTGGGTGCCGAAAAAGAGGGAGCATGGTAACTTAGAGATAGAATGGGGTTTCACGTATCCCAGTCCATAACGAAATGCATGATAGAGGATAGAGGACTTATCTGGATCTGCAGCCCCCGACGATTTTGGCTTGCTGCGGAAGGATCCTTGTTCTTGCAGCCCCCGGCAACTCTGGCTTACCGGGGCCTGGACGCCGGCCCGTTCCTTTTCTTCCAAAACAGCTCAGCAAGAATACTTACGTGCCCTTCGAACCAAAGAAAGATGGAGAGGAACATAGAGACACACAGTCAACCTCTAAGCTAGGGGTTAGCCGCAGCTAAGCACTATCAACCCTAACCAAGGAAAAGACTCAACCTAGCATGCATGCTATAACTTAGGGCGCCAGCACTTCGTCTATTTATGCTCAAGGTCTGCGCCTGGCTTTGTATCAAGGGTTACATGCCCTATTGGCAAGGCTTTGTACGAAAAAGGTGGCTTGCCGAGAGGCCTGGAAGCCGTGCCTTATGGGTAAAACTTGCGAAGATGCTCGATATTCCAGGAATTGCTCACTAGAATGGTGTCTTCGGTCTCCAGCCGGACTGCACTGGGCCTGGTGACTCGTGTTACCCGATAAGGGCCTTCCCACTTCGACGTCAAGTTGTTGGAATTCTTGGCGGACTGAACGCACCGAAGAACAAGGTCTCCTTCCTCAAGGCTCCGGGCATGAACCTTGCGGCTATGGTAGCGGCGCAAGGCTTGCTGGTAGCATGCTGCTCTCACAGCCACCCAGAGACGATCTTCCTCAAGGAGCGTCGCGTCATCTTGGCGCAACTGCTCTTGCTCAAGCTCATCATAAGCGAGCACTCGAGGTCACCCGTATGTGAGTTCCGTGGGGAGAACTGCTTCTGCCCCGTAAACCAAGGCAAAGTGTGTCTGGCCGGTGGCTCGATTTGGCGTCGTTCTGATGGAGCAAAGCACTGCCGGCAACTCATCAATCCAGCGCCTTCCATTCTTGCACAGCCTGTCAAAAGTCTTCGTCCTTAAGCCTCGCAGGAGCTCGGCATTTGCTCTCTCCGCTTGGCCGTTGCTCCGTGGGTGTGTCACGGAAGTGAAACAGACCCTGCTGCCGAGATCTTCAACATATAGCATGATGGCATGGCTTGTGAACTATGTGCTGTTGTCGGTGATGATCCTGTTAGGCACCCCGAAACGGTACACTAGCCCCTTGAAGAACTTGATGGCTGACTGCGCTGTCACCTTCCTCACTGCTTCCACCTCTGGCCACTTTGTGAACTTGTCGATCGCAACGTACAAGTACTCAAAGCCCCCGACAGCACGGGGGAAAGGGCCCATTATGTCGAGCCCCCAGACTGAGAAGGGCCAGGAGAGAGGGATAGTTTGAAGGGCTTGAGACGGTTGATGGAGCTTCTTTGAATGGTACTGGCACGCTCCCCACTTGGTTACCAGCACCGTCGCGTCCTAGAGGGCGGTGGGCTAGAAGAAACCTTGCCGGAAAGCCTTGGTGGCAAGGGCCCTCGACCCTATGTGGGAGCCACATATGCCTCCATGTATCTCTGCCAACAGCTTTAGTCCTTCTTCCCAGGGGATGCACATCAATTTCACCCCATTAGGTCTTCTTCTGTACAACATGTTATCAACGAATTGGTATAGAGCAGACCAGCGGGCTACTTTTTCTGCTTCTTCCTGCCCCTCAGGAAGCTCTCCTTTCTGAAGGAATTGGATGGTGTGCTGTGCCCATGCCGGAGCCTGTGGCTCGACGGCAAGGACCAAAGGCATCTCTTATGCCACGGGAGCGGCCGCCTCCATGGCCATGACCTGAGGTCCCTCCGGAGTTGGTCGCCCCGTGGTGGGATTGGCATCCACGGCAACATCTTCGTTGGCGGTTTCGGGGAGCTCGGTGGGGAAGTACTTGCCGGGGCCTAGCTTCCTCCGCTTGCCCTGCTCGGCCGACGGCTCAACGGATGGTTGGGTTAACTGAAGCACAAAAGTACCTGGTTCCACAGGTAGCTTGAGGGCAGCGTGCTTTGACAGGTAGTCGGCGATGTCGTTCTCCACCCGAGGGACATGCTCCGCTTGTATCCCGTCAAAGCGCTCCTCCAGTTCCCTCACCTCATCTACGTAAGCTTCCATCAACGGGCTTTGATAATCTTTCTTGACCTTCCTGGTGACGAGCTATGATTCGCCCCTGACGATGAGCTTCTTAACTCCGAGGTCTGTCGTGATCCTGAGACCGGTAAGCAAACCCTCATACTCGGTGGTGTTGTTGGTCGACATCTCCCGGGGAAAATGCATCTAGACGACATACTTGAGGTGCTCTCCGGTGGGTGCGACAAGCAGCACACCAGCACCGGTGCCTTGCAGCGAGAAGGCACCATCGAAGTACATGATCCAGTTGCAGCTAGTTTCCTTGCTGGGGAGAGTGGTCTCCTGTACCTCTTCATCAGGCGTCGAGGTCCATTCCACAACAAACTCCGCCAAGACCCTGCTCTGAATCGCCGAGGTGCTTTCAAACTTCAAACCGAAACTTGACAGCTCCAGGGCCCATTCCACGATCCTCCCCGTTGCATATGGGTTTTGTAGTATCCGTTGCAATGGGAGGCAAGTGACCACCGTGATCTCATGCGCTTGGAAGTAGTGGCGCAGCTTCCTCGAGGCCATAAGGAGGTTGAAGAGCAGCTTTTGCACACCTGAGTACCTCGACCTAGCCCCCTGCAAGAGGGAGCTGACGAAGTACACTGGGTGCTGCACCATCTTCTTCTTTCGCCCCTCTCCACCCAGTTGCGTGGATCCTGTCATGCTGCTGTCGGCCCCTGCCGGGACTCGATCTTGCCGGGATAGAGCCCTGCCGGAGAGGGTTTTGGCTTGCCATCTGTCGGCTCTACCGCGGTTGCTGCCTTTTCGTCGGCCTTCCTCTGCGCCACTAGGGCGGCGCTAACCACCTAATTCGTTGCCGCTAGATAGAGCAACAACAGTTCTTGTGGTTTTGGGTGCAACCAGCACTGGGGTAGGGGAGAGGTATCTCTTCAAATCCTGCAGCGCTGCCTCGGCTTCTGTGGTCCACTCCACCGGCCCTGCTTTCTTCAAGATCTTGAAAAAAGGAAGGGCACGCTCTGCGGATTTGGAGATGAACCGACTCATGGCAGCAACGCAGCCAGTGAGCCAACGCACGTCCTTCATCCGTTTGGGTGCCTCAATCTACTCGATGGCCCTTATCTTATCGGGGTTTGCTTCAATCCCGCGCTGGGACAGAAAGAACCCGAGAAGCTTGCCGGACGGGACGCCGAAGACACACTTCTCAGGGTTCAACTTGAGGTTGATCTTGCGCAGGTTCCCGAACGTTTCTTCCAGATCTTGTACAAGGGTCACCTTGTCCTTGGTTTTGACCACTATATCATCCATATAAGCTTCCATATTTCTATGTAGCTGGGGTTCAAAACCAATTTGGACTGCCCTTGCAAAGGTTGAGCCAGCACTCTTCAACCCGAAAGGCGTTCATAAAAAGCAATACATACCACATGGGATGATGAATGCTGTCTTTTCTTCGTCTTCCTTTGTCATGAAGATCTAGTGGTATCCCAAGTAGGCATCAAGGAACGATAAATGATCACACCCAGTCGTGGAGTCAACAATCTGGTCAATGCGCGGTAATGGGAAAGGGTCCTTTAGACAGGCCTTATTGATGTCTGTGTAGTCAATACACAGCCTCCATTTCCCGTTTGCCTTGCGTGCCACTACCGGATTGGCCAACCACGTCGGATGGAGTATTCCCCTAACCAAGCCTGCCGCCTCTAGCTTTCTGATTTCCTCTGTGATGAACTCCTTCCTTTCCAGAGCTTGCTTCCTGACTTTCTGCTTGATGGACCACGCATGAGGAAAGACAGCAAGGTGGTGCTCAATCACCTCCCTGGGAACGCCGGGGATGTTGGAGGCTTTCCATGCAAACACATCGACATTTTCCCGCAAGAAGTTGGCAAGCTTGCTTTCCTATTTGCCGTCGATGGTGGAGCTTATGATAAAAGCTCCTCCCATACCGTCCTCCTTGACGGGCACCTTCTTGGTCTCTGGCGGTGTAGCCCTGGACTTCTTGCTCTTGCCGGTGGAGCTCTCTGGCACATTCTCAACGGAAGCGCAACACCCCGAAGAGGTGCGCTTGCCAGAGTGGGTGCGAGGGGTCTCGCCGGTCTTCTTCTGCTCCGTGGCTCCATCGGCAGGACCAGGCGCCTTAGCGGCAGCTGCTGCAACTGCATCCCGGTAGAGTTGGTCGGCGCAGATCAGCACATCTTTCTTGTCAGAGGGGACGGTGATGATGTTCATCGGCTCGGGCATCTTCAGCATGTTGTAGGCATAGTGGGAAGCCGCCATGAACTTGGCTAGCGCCGGGCGGCCGAGGATCCCGTTGTAGGGCAAGGGGATCTCGGTTACATTGAAAACAATCTTCTCCGTCCTATGGTTCAGTTCGCCTCCGAATGTCACGGGCAGCGTGATCTTTCCCTCTGGCTGACTCCTCCCCGGGTTGACCCCTTGAAACGTACCCGTCTCCTCAAGGTCCCCATCAGGGATCTGCAGCCTTCTGACCACGACGGGCGAGATCAAGTTCTGGCCGGCCCCGCCGTCAACCAACATCTTTGTCACCCTGAGGTTGTGGATTGTTGGCGAAACCAACAACGACAAGCACCCAACCGTAGTGGTGCGGTCATGGTGGTCCTCGATGTCAAAGATGATGGGCGTGCCGGACCATTTCAGCGGCTTCCGTGCGTCAAACAATGGTTCCACCACTGTGACCTCACGCGCCCACTGCTTGAGTTGGCGCTGAGATGTATGCAGCGAGGCGCCACCATCGACGCACATGGCCTATGTGGCTTTCTGAAACTCGTGGTCGTCGGACTCGTTGTCCTCGTCATGATCATCGTCTTCTTGCTTCTTTTCGCGGCCGCGGGCTCTTGCTGATTATCCTTGCCGCGGCGGCCTCCTTGGCCACCACGTTTCTTGCTGAATCCTTCGGCACCATCTAGGCCTTTCTCCTTGTCCCGCCGCTCATACTCGGCTTTCTGCTTCTCGGCGAGCAGCTCTACCTACCGGCAGTTTTGGAGATCATGGCCCTTGGTGCGGTGGATCTTGCAGTACTACTTGTTGGAGCCTCCTGGCTTGTCGGCAGCCGCCAAGACCCAGCAAGTGTCACACCCGGCAACCTCCTTGCCGGGGTCGCTCTCCTTGGTCTTCTTGGTGGCACCGGTGTTGTCGGATCCCTCAACGGCAAGCATGGCCTTGCCCTTGCTCTTCCTATTACGGCCTCGGCCCTTCTTTGCTGGGGTGGCGGTATCACCAGTGCAGTCAGTTTCCGCACCGGCATCTTTGCCGGGGTACTTTCTTCCCAACTCGGCACGAGCGCACCGATCGGCCAGAACATAGAGCTCGGCCACATCCTTAACCTTGTTCATCGCCAGTTATTCACGCATCTTGCGATTGCGCCCGTTCTGATGGAACGCACTGATCACGGCGGCGGGATCAACATCGGGGATGTTGTACTGCACCCGGCTGAATCTTTGGATGTACTTGCGCATGTTTTCTCCTTCCTTTTGGGGGATGATGTGCAAATCACTCGCCAGGCCATGCGCTTGGTGACCTCTGATAAAAGCGCCAACAAACTCATGGCACAGATCCGCCCAAGAAGAGATGGAGTCGATCGGCAAGTGCATCAACCATGACATAACATTAGGCTTGAGTGCCAACGGGAAGTAGTTGGGAAGCACATTATCGTCGCGGACCCCAACAGCTTGCATCGCGATGGTGTAGATGCTGAGGAACTCTGACGGGTGGGTCTTGCCGTTGTACTTCTCGCCAACATCGGGTTTGAACGTTCGGTGGGAGGGCCACTGGAACTGCCGCAGCTCATGGGTGAAGGCCGTACAACCCACCTCGTAAGGTAGGCCACCCTAGCCTCCCGGTGCTGGGTGGTCCGTAGCAGGTTCTGCCCGCCTGTCCGACTGGTGGCGCGCGTCACGTCAGCGCTCGATCGTAGTTCGAGCGTCCTCATGAGCCCACTCCCGAAGGACTTGGCGCTGATCGCGGTTGGTCTGCGGGTCGGACGATGCGATGGAGATATCATCACGAGCGTCGCCACAACGGGCCAACGCCCGGGGCGGTCGGGATGGAGGCAGTGAGTACACCGTGGCCGCATTGCCTCCGGCGTGGCCTCCGCTTGCACGTGGCAGCCCGATGGAGCGACAGCCAACGGGTTCCGCTGGCCGCGGCTCGTTTGTAACGCCCCGGATTCGATGCGCCCGGTGTCTGCCAGTTATTCGCCGTCGTTGCCATGTCATTTTCTTGCGTGTTGCATATTGTCATGTCATCTTGCATCTCATTTTGCATACGTGTTCGTCTCATGCATCCGAGCATTTTCCCCGTTGTCCCTTTTGCAATCCGGCACTCCTATGTCATCCGGCGTCCCTTTTTGCCTCTTCTCTTGTGTGGGTGTTAAACGTTCTCGGATTGGACCGAGTCTTGCCAAGCGGCCTTGGTATAGCACCGGTAGACCGCCTGTCAAGTTCCGTGCCATTTGGAGCTCGTTTGATACTCCAACGGTTAACCGGGTAACCGTAAAGCCTCTCTCTCTTTGCAGCCCAACACCCCTTCCAAAGTGGCCCAAAATCCATCTAACTCCCCTCCATGCTCTCGGTCGTTTGATCACGATCGCGTGGCCGAAAACCGCTCCTCATTTGGACTCCCCTAGCTCCCTCTACCTATAAATATGTGTGCCTCCCCCAAAATCCCGATCTAAGCCTAGCCTTCTTCTTCCTCCGCGCGCCGGACGCATCCGCCCGGCGCCGGACACGTCCGCCGCCGCCCCCTCGCCCAACCAGGGAGCGCCACGTCACCCCGCCGCCGTCTCCTCCACGCCGGCCCTCCCGGCCCAGATCGGGGCCCGCCGAGCCCATCGGGGCCAGGACGAGCCCGTCCGCCCCCGCCCGCCGCGCTCGCTCCCCGCCGCCTCCTGCTCGCCCACCGGCGCCGCCCCGGCCGGCCCGAGCCTCGCCGGCAACCGCCGCCGCCGGTCGCCCGGCCGTGCCCCGCCTCCGCCGCGCCACCCGAGGGCCTCCGCCGCCGCGGACCGAGGTCCTCCGCGCCCGCGCCCGGTCTCCGCCGTCACCGGGCCGAGCACCCGCGGACGCGCCCGCCGGCGCGCGCGCCGCCCATCGCCGGACCGCGCCCCTCCGCTACCCGGCCCCTCGTCGGCCCCCATCTCCTGCCCGTTCCTCGTCTCCCGCGCTGTCCTGCTGTCCCGCCGAGCTCGCCGGCGTGCAGCTCCGGTGATCCTCGAAGTTCGTGCCCCGATCCAGATTTGAGAAGATGAGGTTGACTTTTCCCCCTTCCCTGAAATTGGGCAAGTCCCAGATTTTTGACATAATCATGCCATGTTCATCGCACTGTATCTCTGCATCCGTAACTCCGTTTTGTGCGTGTAATATGTCAAATTGTTCGCCTCGACGAGTACTTAATTTCATCTCACTGCATAATTTTCATTTAAGCTCATATTGATGCCCAAAATGTTGTTGGAAGAGTGCATGTTGATGTTAATCTGCTGAAACTGTTATAACATGCTCATTTGTCATTTTTGCTATGTTTGATGTGTGCATCCTATGAGGTTGATGTCTACATGTATTTTGATCAATGCTATGTCATCTTTCCAGGGGTGCTATCCATGTATTTTTGTGAGTTGTGTGCTGAGTGCATCGAGCTTGTTAAGTAGGGTACTTGCTGTTGCTGTTTTCCTGACAAATTCTGTTATATTTTGTTGCTATGTTAACATGCTTCTACTAGTCATTCTATACATAATCTGGAGATGTTCACTAAGGATGAGTTGTTATACATGTCTTGCTCTATCCATTCATGCCCTTGGTTGCAATTATGGCCTGCTGTAGCTTGTTGTAATCTTGCTCCAAAGTTGCTAAATGATGTTGCTGTCAGCCTGTTAACATTAAGTTCAATGTTTCCATGATTGTTTGCTAGTGATCCATGCACCCTATGAACTTGTTCTTGCCATTCTTAGCTTCATAAACATGCCTTATTACTGTTGGTTGCCTTGCCATGCCATGTATTGCTCTGTGGTGATTGGTTCAAGCTCACCAACATGCCTACTTATTGTTGTTCCTGCCATGTATGAATCTGTAATATAACTTGCTATGTTTACATGGGTGCCATCTTATCTTCTGATCCTTTTTGGCTCATGTTCAGTAAGGGACTGTTGTTCTATGCATCTAGTAGTATCATACCATGCCTTTGTTTGCCATGATATGTTCCTGTAGAATGTTGTTTGATAGCTCTAAACATTACAACCTCATGTTAATTCTGCAAAGTCTGAAACTGTTATTATTTGCAATCTTACCATGTCCTTTTGAGCATGTTCTAGTTGTTTCTGGAGATAGCTCAGTGTTCATGTCTTGTTATGCTTTACCTGTACTTCATGTTCATGCCTTTTGTTCTTATGTTGGGGTGCTGTAGCTTGTTGTTTTGATGCTTGCAAGATGCCTAGTTGCTGTTATGGACAGATTGTTGCTATGACTTGTATAGAGTGTAGGTGTTGAACCGTTGCTCCGTTTTGAGTGTGCTCTATATGAAACTTGCTTGTTTTTGCATATAGCTTCATATTATCATGTTGCATCCATGTTTTGAGGTGTTTGCTTGATGTTTGTATGCATTTTGCATCAATGCCATGTTTAACTTGTTTTGCTCATATCTTCTAGGCCGTAGCTCCGAATCTAATGAACTTTATATGTAACTTGACTAGAATCTCGTGTAGATCATCTTGGTGCATCTTAACTTGCTGTTTAACAACTTGAACATAATGTTTAATTGAGATCTGGACCAATTTCGAAATTTGCATATGAGGACTTGCCGGAATTGTTATATGTTGTTTCCGGCCTCATTTAAACTTGCCTTGATGTGTTGCTCTTGTATGCATCTTCTCTTGACATGAGTAGCTTCATGTAGATTTGTCATGCATCATGCTTGTTGTGCATCATGTCTTGTCTATGTGTGGTGTGTTTACCATGTTGTGTGCTTCTTCTCGATAATTCCCGTTTCGTTGCGATCGTGAGGATTCGTTCGTCTACGCTTGGTTCGTCTTCATGGCTTCATCTTCTTCATGTAATCGTTCTTCTTCCTTGCGGGATTTCAGGCAAGATGACCGCTACCCTGGATCTCACTACTATCATTGCTATGTTAGTTGCTTCGTTCTATCGCTATGCTGCGCTTCCTATCATTTGCTCTTCAAGCCTCCCAAATTGCCATGAACCTCTAACCTTTGACACCATTCCTAGCAAACCATTGCTTGGCTATGTTACCGCTTTGCTCAGCCCCTCTTATAGCGTTGCTAGCTGCAGGTGAAGTTGAAGATTGCTCCATGGTGGATAGGGTTATGTTGGGATATCACAATATCTCTCATATTATTAATGCATCTATATATTTGGTAAAGGGTGGAAGGCTCGGCCTTATGCCTGGTGTTTTGTTCCACTCTTGCCTCCCTAGTTTCCGTCATACCAGTGTTATGTTCCCGGATTTTGCGTTCCTAACGCGGTCGGGTGATTTATGGGACCCCCCTGACAGTTCGCTTTGAATAAAACTTGTCCAGCAAGGCCCAACCTTGGTTTTACCATTTGCCTCACCACCACCTATACCCTTCCCTTGGGTCGGCCAACCCAAGGGTCATCTTTATTTTAGCCCCCCTGGGCCAGTGCTTGTCTAAGTGTTGGTCCGAACCGAGGAACCTCCGGGGCCACCTCTGGGCAACTCGACGTATGGTTTTACTGGTAGCTTGACTTACCCGGTGTTGCCCTGAGAACGAGATATGTGCAGCTCCTATCGGGATTGTCGGTGCATCGGGCGGCTTTGCTGGTCTTGTTTTACCATTGTCGAAATGTCTTGTAAACCGGGATTCCGAGACTGATCGGGTCTTCCTGGGAGAAGGTATATCCTTCGTTGATCGCGAGAGCTTATCATGGGCTAAGTTGGGACACCCCTGCAGGGTATAAACTTTCGAGAGCCGTGCCCACGGTTATGTGGCAGATGGGAATTTGTTAATGTCCGGTTGTAGATAACTTGACACCAGATCCGAATTAAAACGTATCAACCGCGTGTGTAGCCGTGATGGTCTCTTTTCGTCGGAGTCCGGGAAGTGAACACGGTTTTGGGTTATGTTTGACATAAGTAGGTGTTCAGGATCACCTCTTGATCATTGCTAGCTTCACGACCGTTCCATTTGTTCTCTTCTCGCTCTCATTTGCGTATGTTAGCCACCATATATGCTTAGTCGCTGTTGCAGCCTCACCACTTTACCCCTTCCTTTCCCATTAAGCTTCGCGAGTCTTGATACCCATGGTAATGGGATTGCTGAGTCCTCGTGGCTCACAGATTACTACAACAACAGTTGCAGGTACAGGATTATGCGATGATCTTGACGCGAGAGCGATGTTTGCTTGTTTTGGAGTTCTTCTTCTGCTTCTTCTTCGATCAGGGGATAGGTTCCAGGTCGGCAGCCTAGGCTAGCAGGGTGGATGTCGTTTGAGCTTCTGTTTGTGTTTCATTCGTAGTTGGATGTTGCTCTTATGTAATATGATGTTGTATTCGTGTGGCATTGTATGCCTCTTGTATGTATCCCCATCTATTATGTAATGTTGATGTAATGATATCCACCTTGCAAAAGCGTCTTCAAGATGCGCTTCTATCCTTGGTGGGACCTTCGAGTTCCTTTAGGATAGGGTCGCATCTTGGGCGTGACAAGTTGGTATCAGAGCCTCAACCGACCCTAGGATCCCCCTTGATTTATCGTGTAGTTTGGCCGTTGTTGAGTCTAGAAAGAAAACTATTTTCCGAGTCTAGTTATATCGGAGAGTAGGAATTCTTTTTACTCCTCAGTCCCTTCGTCGCTCTGGTGAGGAATCTTGACATAGGTGTTTTGAATTACTCCTCTTCCCATTCAAATTTTTCTTTAGGATCACGTGGTTAGTTTCGTGAGTTGTCCATCCTCTTTTATCCGGTGCATTTCTCGTCATGCTGACTCGAGCCTCTTCATCTTTGAGTTCAATCCTCAGTTGTTTCCTTTCCCACCCACCCACCCTTTTTTCTCCTTGGAACCGGAGTCCATATTCGAGTATCCATCCTACTCGTGTGAAGTCTTTGCTTTCTTTCCTCAATGATTTCAACCGGTGTTTTCTCTACTAGATATTCGTCGGTTCCCTTCCAAGTTGCATTTGTTTTCCCGCCCTCCCGCCCTTTTTCTTCCCGGAGCTTGAGTCTTTTTCGACCATCAACTTCATTTGTGTGGAGCCTCTTCGGTCTTCCCTTAATTATCTCAACCGGTGAATTCTCGTCTCGTTCGTCATTCTTCATCTTTTTTTCTTCTCCGGTGGATTCAATTCAAGTTTTTCGGGTTGATCATATTCTTTTCCTCAGCTCAAGTGTTCTCCTTGCTCGTTTGCCTCTCGCCATTCAATCATTCCGGAGTTCAAGACATCTCAGAGATTCGTCTGTGTTCGAATTAATTCGAGGTTGTCACCTCATTCAAATATTTCATTTGTTCCGGTGCATCATCAATATGTGCAACAATCCTTTTCAACGGTGTTTTCTATTAGTGGGCCCTAACCCACAGGTCTTTTCCCAGGATCTTACCTGAGTCTTCTAATTCCCCCGGAGTTATTCTCAAATTCTTTTCAAGTGTGACGTAAGAATGAATTTCATGAGTCACATGTTTCTCCAAGATCTCTTTCAAATCATTTCATCGTCGGCTCAACCTCTTTGCTTTTCTTTCTCCCGGAGTACCTCAGTTATTTTGGTGGTGTTTTCTCGTCATCATTCTCAACTTTGAAGATCGAAGAAGAGTTTTCCTCTAAATCTTGCCCGTTCTCTCGAAGATTCGTGGTTCTAGCTTCTTGTTAGCCTCTCAAATTATTCCATTTGTCAGTTATGCTTTTCATCCATCCGGAGTATTTCAGGAGTTGCTTTCCCTCTCGATCATCCGGAGGTCATCTTTTCCGAAGATTCCTTCGTTCTAAGTTTTCAGCTTTGGTCGTCTCTATATTCTCCAGGTGCTTCGTTCAAGTATTCTTCAACCAGTTCGCGATCCCGACATTATCTTGTCTTTTTATTCCTCAAGTATATTTGTGCTTTTCTAATTCTTCCCGGTGATTCATTCTCTTTCACCAGTCTTTTCCGAATTCTAATGGTGGTTCTTTAAGATTATTTTTCTTTGATTATCATTTCAATCCATTCGTTCTTTCAATCATACCGGTGGTTCATGAAGACCTTCTCAAGTTTGCGATATGTCACTTCTCAATCCTTTTTTCAAAAAGAATAAGTAGTATGCAAAATCCATTGCTTGTCATCAATTTAATTTGATGAAGGATAAGCATACAATAAATCTTATTCTTATTTCATCCAAGTGATTATCCCCTTCCTTTTCTTCGGAGTTTGTTCTTCTTGAATAAATTCTAGTTCCAAGCGCTTTCATCTTTTCTTTTCCGGAGTTCAAATTTCCTCGGTCATTTCGTCGGCACCTCCATCCAAATCAATACAAGGCTTTAATCTTATTCTTTCGTCCTTCATTTCTATCTCATCATCCTTTTGTCACCGGAGTTCTTTATGGTGGTTCTTCATGATTTAATTCATTCTTCAAGAGTTCATTAAGACCTTGTTGGTGGAATTCAAGTATCTTTTCCTTCTCGTATCTCGAATTGCAATTAATTCTCCGTTTTCTTCTAAAGTGGAGTTTTGCGTTTCTTCGTTCTTCTCAGCTATCCAATCATTTCCGCTTGTGGTCGGAGATCACCTCATAATTTTGAGATGTTTTCCATAAGTCCACAACAAGCTTATTCTTTCGTTGTTGATTTTCTCAACAACTCCGTTCAATTCCTGCTTCTAAGAATGCTCTCTATTTCATTTGTGGCACAAGTTGTCATATCCTTATCCGTTCTTTTCATTCAACTCTTTCAATTCTTTCTGGAGGTTTTGTGTCATGTCTTCATCAAGTATCATTCCATCCTCTCAAGCTCGTGTTCTATTCCCCCATGTTTCAGTCGGAGTGCTACCTAAATTCTTTCAGTCTTATTCGTTTCTTTCTCATTCTAGCCACTCCGGTTAGAACGAGTCGTTTCAGAGTCTATCTGATTCCGCGAGCTTTCGATTCTCGTCATTCTCGTCGTTCCTCTCTCTTCTAGAGTGCTCTCGATTCTTTGCTTCTTCTCTTGAGTTCTTGTTTCACCTCATCCCTTTTCCCATCCGTCTCGGTCCTAAGATCTCGGGACGAGATCTCTTGTTAGAGGAGGAGTGTTGTAATGCCCCGGATTCGATGCGCCAGGTGTCTGCCAGTTATTCGTCGTCGTTGCCATGTCATTTGCTTGCGTGTTGCATATTGTCATGTCATCTTGTGCATCTCATTTTGCATACGTGTTCGTCTCATGCATCCGAGCATTTTCCCCGTTGTCCGTTTTGCAATCTGGCACTCCTATGTCATCCGGCGTCCCTTTTTGCCTCTTCTCTTGTGCGGGTGTTAAACGTTCTCGTATTGGACCGAGTCTTGCCAAGCGGCCTTGGTATAGCACCGGTAGACCGCCTGTCAAGTTTCGTGCCATTTGGAGCTCGTTTGATACTCCAACGGCTAACCGGGTAACCGTAAAGCCTCTCTCTATTTGCAGCCCAACACCCCTTCCAAAGTGGCCCAAAACCCATCTAACTCCCCTCCATGCTCTCGGTCGTTCGATCATGATCGCGTGGCCGAAAACCGCTCCTCATTTGGACTCTCCTAGCTCCCTCTACCTATAAATATGTGTGCCTCCCCCGAAATCCCGGTCTAACCCTAGCCTCCTTCTTCCTCCGCGCGCCGGACGCGTCCGCCCGGCGCCGGGCACGTTTGCCTCCGCCCCCTCGCCCAACCAGGGAGCGCCACGTTACCCCGCCGCCGTCTCCTCCACGCCAGCCCTCCCGGCCCAGATCGGGGCCCGCCGAGCCCATCGAGGCCCGGACGAGCCCGTCCGCCCGCGCCCGCCGCGCTCGCTCCCCGCCGCCTCCTGCTCGCCCGCCGGCGCCGCCCCGGCCGGCCCGAGCCTCACCGGCAACAGCCGCCGCCGGTCGCCCGGCCGCACCCCGCCTCCGCCGCCGCGGACCGAGCTCCTCCGCGCCCGCGCCCGCGCCCTCCGCTGCCCGGCCCCTCGCCGGCCCCCATCTCCGGCCCCTTCCTCGTCTCCCACGCCGTCCTGCTGTCCCGCCGAGCTCGCTGGCGTGCAGCTCTGGCGATCCTCGAAGTTTGTGCCCCGATCCATATTTGAGAAGATGAGGTTGACTTTTTCTCCTTCCCCGAAATTGGCCAAGTCCCAGATTTTTGACATAATCATGCCATGTTCATCGCACTCTATCTCTGCATCCATAGCTCCGTTTTGTGCGTGTAATATGTCAAATTGTTCGACTCGACGAGTAATTAATTTCATCTCATTGCATAATTTTCATTTAATCTCATCTTGATGCCCGAAATGCTGTTGGAAGAGTGCATGTTGATGTTAATCTGCTGAAACTGTTATAACATGCTCATTTGTCATTTTTGCTATGTTTGATGTGTGCATCCTATGAGGTTGATGTCTACATGTGTTTTGATCTATGCTATGTCATCTTTCTAGGGGTGATATCCATGTATTTTTGTGAGTTGTGTGCTGAGTGCATCGAGTTTGTTAAGTAGGGTACTTGCTGTTGCTGTTTTCCTGACAGATTCTGTTATATTTTGTTGCTATGTTAACATGCTTCTACTAGTCATTCTATGCATAATCTGGAGATGTACACTAATGATGAGTTGTTATACATGTCTTGCTCTATCCATTCATGCCCTTGGTTGCAATTATAGCCTGCTGTAGCTTGTTCTAATCTTGCTCCAAAGTTGCTAAATGATGTTGCTGTCAGCCTGTTAACATTAAGTTCAATGTTTCCATGATTGTTTGCTAGTGATCCATGCACCCTATGAACTTGTTCTTGCCATGCTTAGCTTCATAAACATGCCTTACTACTGTTGGTTGCCTTGCCGTGCCATGTATTGGTCTGTGGTGAGTGGTTCAAGCTCACCAACATGCCTACTTATTGTTGTTTCTGCCATGTATGAATATGTAATATAACTTGCTATGTTTACATGGGTGCCATCTTATCTTCTGATCCTTTTTGGCTCATGTTCAGTAAGGGACAGTTGTTCTATGCATCTAGTAGTATCATGCCATGCCTTTTTTTGCCATGATATGTTCCTGTAGAATGTTGTTTGATAGCTCTAAACATTGCAACCTGATGTTATTTCTGCAAAGTCCGAAACTGTTATTATTTGCAATCTTACCATGTCCTTTTGAGCATGTTCTATTTGTTTCTGGAGATAGCTCAGTGTTCATGTCTTGTTATGCTTTACATGTACTTCATGCTCATGCCTTTTGTTCTTATGTTGGGGTGCTGTAGCTTGTTGTTTTGATGCTTGCAAGATGCCTAGTTGCTGTTATGGACAGATTGTTGCTATGACTTGTATCGAGTGTAGTTGTTGAACCGTTGCTCCGTTTTGAGTGTGCTCTATATGAAACTTGCTTGTTTTTGCATATAGCTTCATATTATCATGTTGCATCCATGTTTTGAGGTGTTTGCTTGATGTTTGTACGCATTTTGCATCAATGCTATGTTTAACTTGTTTTGCTCATATCTTCTAGGCCGTAGCTCCGAATCTAATGAACTTTATATGTAACTTGACTAGAATCTCATGTAGATCATCTTGGTGCATCTTAACTTGCTGTTTAACAACTTGAACATAATGTTTAATTCAGATCTGGACCAATTTCGAAATTTGCATATGAGGACTTACCGGAATTGTTATATGTTGTTTCCGGCCTCATTTAAACTTGCCTTGATGTGTTGCTCTTGTATGCATCTTCTCTTGACATGAGTAGCTTCATGTAGCTTTGTCATGCATCATGCTTGTTGTGCATCATGTCTTGTCTATGTGTGGTGTGTTTACCATGTTGTGTGCTTCTTCTCGATAGTTCCCGTTTCGTTGCGATCGTGAGGATTCGTTCGTCTACGCTTGGTTCGTCTTCGTGGCTTCATCTTCTTCATGGACTCGTTCTTCTTCCTTGCGGGATTTCAGGCAAGATGACCGTTACCCTAGATCTCACTACTATCATTGCTATGCTAGTTGCTTCGTTCTATCGCTATGCTGCACTTCCTATGATTTGCTCTTCAAGCCTCCCAAATTGCTATGAACCTCTAACCTTTGACACCATTCCTAGCAAACCATTGCTTGGCTATGTTACCGCTTTGCTCAGCCCCTCTTATAGCGTTGCTAGCTGCATGTGAAGTTGAAGATTGCTCCATGGTGGACAGGGTTATGTTGGGATATCACAATATCTCTTATATTATTAATGCATCTATATATTTGGTAAAGGGTGGAAGGCTCGGCCTTATGCCTGGTGTTTTGTTCCACTCTTGCCGCCCTAGTTTCCGTCATACCGGTGTTATGTTCCCGGATTTTGCGTTCCTAATGCGGTCGGGTGATTTATGGGACCCCCTTGACAGTTCGCTTTGAATAAAACTTGTCCAGCAAGGCCCAACCTTGGTTTTACCATTTGCCTCACCACCACCTATACCCTTCCCTTGGGTGGGCCAACCCAAGGGTCATCTTTATTTTAGCCCCCTCGGGCCAGTGCTTGTCTAAGTGTTGGTCCGAACCGAGCAACCTGCGGGGCCACCTCGGGGCAACTCGACGTCTGGTTTTACTCGTAGCTTGACGTATCCGGTGTTGCCCTGAGAACGAGATATGTGCAGCTCCTATCGGGATTGTCGGCGCATCGGGCGGCTTTGCTGGTCTTGTTTTACCATTGTCAAAATGTCTTGTAAACCGGGATTCCGAGACTGATCGTGTCTGCCTGGGAGAAGGTATATCCTTCATTGATCGCGAGAGCTTATCATGGGCTAAGTCTGGACACCCCTGCAGGGTATAAACTTTCGAGAGCTGTGCCCGTGGTTATGTGGCAGATGGGAATTTGTTAATGTCCGGTTGTAGATAACTTGACACCAGATCCGAACTAAAACGTATCAACCGCGTGTGTAGCCGTGATGGTCTCTTTTCGGCGGAGTCCGGGAAGTGAACACGGTTTTGGGTTATGTTTGACGTAAGTAGGTGTTCAGGATCACCTCCTTATCATTGCTAGCTTCCCGACCGTTCCATTTGTTCTCTTCTCGCTCTCATTTGCGTATGTTAGCCACCATATATGCTTAGTCGCTGCTGCAGTCTCACCACTTTACCCCTTCCTTTGCCATTAAGCATTGCTAGTCTTGATACCCATGGTAATGGGATTGCTGAGTCCTCGTGGCTCACAGATTACTACAACAACAGTTGTAGGTATAGGATTATGCGATGATCTTGACGCGAGAGCGATGTTTGCTTGTTTTGGAGTTCTTCTTCTGCTTCTTCTTCGATCAGGGGATAGGTTCCAGGTCGGCAGCCTGGGTTAGCAGGGTGGATGTCGTTTGAGCTTCTGTTTGTGTTTCATCCGTAGTCGAATGTTGCTCTTATGTAATATGATGTTGTATTCGTGTGGCATTGTATGCCTCTTGTATGTATCCCCATCTACTATGTAATTTTGATGTAATGATATCCACCTTGCAAAAGCGTCTTTAAGATGCGCTTCTATCCTTGGTGGGACCTTCGAGTTCCTTTAGGATAGGGTCGCATCTTGGGCGTGACATCGTCGTTGTTGGTGATGCTGACGAGGCTCCGGACGGTGGCCCTCCATTCGTCGAGCTTCTCCGCGGCGGGAGGAAAATCGAGGAGCAGCTGCGTGCGCGCCAGGGCTTCCTCCAGCGTGGGTGGCGGCGACAGCTGGGTGGACCGCGATGCGCCTTGATTCCTAACCACGTTAGAAGTAGTTGCGTCGCGGCTCCGCGGCCGTTCGCCACCTCTATCAGTACATCGGCGCGCATGCTGGCCCTCTTCTTCATGTGATGGACGCATGGGACTCTTCCCAGGGTGGCGCGCAGGGTCACCGACAAGGTGACGCCGCTCGTCGCGCACAACCTGAGAGGAGCGCGCCGTGGGCGCCAATGTTGTTGTATTGGAGACCGCCGTGCCACCGCCTGGTGGGACGGAGACATCCCTGGAGGGCCCCGTGCCGCCTGCGGGGGGCCTGACTCCGTCTCTAGAGCCTGCGACCGGTGGCTCGTCGCCCGGCGCGCGAACGACGCCGCTCGCCGAGCCCGGACCATCAGGGCGACATGGATGTTCTCGGGCCGCACCACGGGTCCTCTCCACGACCGGCCCGCTGCAGGTCCGCGCCGGTACCAACCCGGTTCTGGACGAACCGATCGCGGTGGTCCCTTTCTTCTTAGGAGACACGGCGATGAAGAACAACTAGGCCAACTGCTGGACCAGATTCTCACAGTAGCGCTGTCCCCTACCTGGCGCGCCAAAGATGTCGGTGGGAAACGACACCTATGGGATCACTGGAATCCCTTCTACAGTTGCGGGGCGCGGGGATCGTGAGAAGAGCGGGACTAAAAGGTGACACAAGGGGGATTACCCAGGTTCGGGCCGCAAAGATGCGTAAAACCCTACGATCCTACTTTGGTGGATGTATTAGTGTTTTTGAGCTCACTAACTAGCTCGGGGTGCTCAGGGGTTCAAAAAGCCGAATCCCTTCTCTGTGTGCCATGGGCCTCCTTTTATAGGCGAAAGGGGCTGCCACAGTGGCACACAGGAGGTGGAAAGTGATACAGTAGCATGAGCTTATTGCCCGTAATACAGGACAAGGGGCATTAAATGCAAAGCTTAGGTGTCCCTCCACTTTATCGGGGACGGGGGCGGGGCCCGTCCCATTCGTCGCCGCCTCCCCTTGCTTCGACACGCGCCCTGGCTAGCGATGGATGTGGTGCTACGCAGGCAGGCAGGCAGCTGAGGTGGCACGATGGTGGAGACTTCACGAAGGATCGCATGCTGCCACGCACGTGCCTGCCCAGCTGGTTGAGTTGGCAGCTGCATGCGAACGGCGGTGAAGACTTGGTTGGCGTGGGCCTGACGGTGGCCCCGCCGGTGCGCTTGGCGAGGGCCTCGTTGGGTGGCCCAGCAAGGGTCTTGCCGGGTAGCCCGGTGAGGGTGTTCCCGTGGCACGCTGGTTTCCCCGGCAAGGGACCTTGCCGGGGGTCTCGTGGGTTTCTTCGGTGAGGATGGTTGCCTTCTTATCCTCATTTGGTCTTTTCTCTTCCTCGTCTTCACAAAGATCTGCATGCCACCACAGAGGTGCCTCCCGAGCCTTGCCCCAACTTGTCTGTTGAATGTTGGTGGGCTCAAGGGTGGCTCACTTTGGTTGGCACGGGCGAGCTGCCCCGGCAAGGGTCTTGCCGGGGTTGCTAAGGCCGCCCCGGCAAGGGTCCTTGCCGGCGGAACCTGTTACGCCCATCTGATCTTTGTGGTTTGGTCGTTGTTGTTGCTTCGTTCGCCTTGTGGCCTCCGCTTCTCTCCGGCTTCCCCTTCCTGCCGTGTCTGTGTGTGGCCGTGGTGGGAGGCTCTGACTGCCCGTGCACAAGTAAAGGGGTCAAAAGGAGAATCCCTACTTTTGTACACCGACACGAAGTGTAGCATAGTGAGCAAGATATGTGACAAAGTCATCAAATGGCCCAACCAGATTCGGCTTGACGGGTGCCATTTGGCCTTGGTGCTGCGGGGCCAGGATTGAAATTAATGCCATAATCCTTCTTGTTTTGTTCTGCTGAATCCTTTGCATACTCATAATTTGGCTTCAAATAGTTCATCATCATGACAGCAATGAATGTTGGTTGGGTCACGATCTTGTAGCATCGCGTATCTCACCATGCAAGGGTAGAAACCTAACCCAATGCCATCTGCCTTTGTCTTTGGGATAAGCTTCTTGTACACAATATTTTCCCATGTTGGCCTGATGGCATTTTTGGCAGAGTACTCCGCTGTGACAAAGTGATAGAAGAACCATTCTTCTGCATAGAATTGTCATATCCACTAGGTGCGCGACTTGTGCTCACCATAGGTTTATGCAAGATCTAATTTATACTTCACATAGAGATTTGGTTGAAGATCTTGTGCGGTATTATGACGTTGTTATCTTCCACCCCTTCTGGGTGCTGGAGCATTATCTTCTGCCATTAGTTTCCAAGAATCGATTATTTTTGCAAAAACAATTGGCTTCATAGGACTGATAAGCTTCACAGGACTGGTACAACAAGAACTTGCTTTTGGAGAGTCAAGATGAAGTTGTAAGAAGTCTGCAAATGAATTCAAACTATAACAACCATGAGACACGGCCACAAACATGTACCTGTGAAAGAGGAGAGATGCGAGGGAGGTACGAGAGGTCATATGCATTCTTAGAGGATTTTCGAAGATAAAATCTATTTGAAGATAATGACCTCATATCACGAAGACATTCACTTCGTGTGAGCGGTTGGTTCTAGATTTGTATGAATTCATGAATAAGTACAAGTGAGGAATCATACGGGTCATCTGACACAAGTGAAAAACTTTGCGTGATATGAGAATTATGGGAAGTGAAAAAACAACTATTGAACATATTGGAAATTTTATCAGATCAAATGAGCGGTAATAATGAAATTTTATTTATCGCTCGATGAACTGATGAGAACAGCTTGATGAGGCAGAGAACCTAAGCAGTCCAATCTCCCATGCCCTAACTTGGCAGTGGAAGACAACCACTGCGGCGGCATTATGAATATATCCGCGACCAGCGTGAGTACTCCGATGAAGAAGTTCCAGCAGCAAAGCACTTCTTCTCTGGCAAAGATGAATCCAAGCGACGGCGCTTTGGTTTGAGGATGTGAGAGCGATAGGTGTAGAAGCAATAAATGACCGCAGGGCGAAGTATATATAGGGAGGGGTTCGGCCCGGGTGAAATTACTGTGTTGCCCTTGGCACTTTGTATTTGCTTGACACATGGCATGCATGCACATTTTTTGTTGCCACACTTCAACTCCACCAGCCTGCTACATTGCTTTGGGCAGGAAGTCATTCCGGCTTCTAAGGCGACAACCAAGATTGGATAAGGATAGGAAATCATTTTAAATTTGTGGTCTTAAAATCGTCGACGAACGAGGACACAGTGAAGACAATCTACACGTGTCAAACAATATGCATATGGAATTTAGAAATAGAGTGGACGAGATTAGCATAGATGGGGGAAGGGTGTGACACTCCAAAATTTTTACATTGGTTTTCAGCAAAAACTTTGTGGTTTTTAAAAAGAGGCCATTTAAAATTTTTCCAGAAAACCTTCCTCTTAAAAAAAAACTTTCTTTTCTTTGGCAAGGATTTTATTTTTTGTTTTATTCAGACTATGGTGTTTGATCTTTTGAAACTTCTTCTCTGTTGGTTCCCTCTCAAAATATTTTGGGAGTTTAATCTTTTTCTTTTAAAAAGAAACTCTATGAAAATTTGGGATTTTCATATCTTGAAAACCATCCATGACTTTGTATTTTGCCTATATGGTAAAACCCCTCCAAAACCTCCCCTCCTCCTTGTAATCAACCTAAGCTCTCTGTTCCATCTAATCCAAGCAAGTTTTGGATTTTATTCTAATTATTTTTCCCCTCAAATCAATTCTGAAAATTATTTGGAGCCTGAGAGATTTTCAAAGCAAGTACCCTTTTTCATTTGAGTTTTGACCTCAAACCAATTCTTCTGGATTGTCCTTAGCATCCACAGCCCAGAACCATCTTGATCCACTCCTCCTCTTTTCAAATTTTTTCAAAATTCAGTCTCTTCAAGTTTGGACCAGATTTGCCAAATTTGGTGAAATTCATATCTACACTTCTCCAAAAATTCCACCAAAATTCAGGCAGCCTTCTTGAGCAATGAGTAGCCACTCCACCAAAAATCAGCTCAAAGAAAAATCCCCAGAGGCCAAAAACATTCTGTCGAACACCTGAGCTGCACTGTTCCTTTGCAAATTCTGAAAAGATTCAGACTTCAGTGTCGATCTTCGACAGAGGTTCAGTCACATGCCCACAGTGCCCTTGGCACGTTCCTCGCCGCCTCTTCCTCCTGTCTGGAGCATCCCGCACGCGCGCTTGGCGTCTTCCCGGCGTCGGTGGCGCCCCTGGCCGCCCGCGCCGGCGTGTCTTGCGGTGGCTGAAAACCCGTTACAACCGACAGGGAACAAGAACGGCGGCTCAACGCCGTTCCGCACCGCCCATCGCTCCCTGGCTCTCCGCGTGGCCTCATGCATGCCAGCGCACCCCCGCTGCACCGTCGCCGTGGCCCGACAGCACTGGACGCGCTCTCTGGCGCCAACGGACCCGTGCCGTCCCGTTCCGACCAAAGCCTGCCCTAAGCTTCTAATCATAGTCCGGTTAGCGTCTAAACGGACCCAGTAAACTCCCACGACGGCGCTCGACTCCCTAATCACCCCGACCGAGCACTGCGCCACCGTAACCATCGCCGGAAATCCCCGTTCACGGCCACCGCCTCGGACCGCCTATAAAAAGGGCCCCCGAGCTCACCCTCGTGCACGCATCATCACTACACCTCACCAACGCCCCGCCAGGCCACTAGGAGGACCTCGAGGAGTTCTCCTCCCCCAGCTCCGGCCGCCCCGATCCGCCTCGGCCTCCACCTCGATTCGCTCCGGTGAGGCCGTCTCCGGCGCCCAAACCCCGTCAGTTACTCCCTCTAGCTACCAGAAGCCTAACCCCCTCCTCAAATTGATCATTGCAGCTCTCTCCGACGAAGTCCGCAACCACCCGAACCGCCGTCCGCCGGAGCAAAGCTCGCCGTCGCCATGGTGCTCACCGGCGACCACCACCACCACCAACCGGCGCGGAATGGCGCCCTGAGCACGGAGGTACCCTCCGATCTCCCTGCCTCGCCGTGGATCGCCGCCGGCGACCACCGCGGCTCTCGGGCACCGGCGAACTCTGCCGCCCCGTTTGAACATTCAAACCTGACGGGCGGGACCCGCCTGTCAGCCTCTCTGTCCTGTCTAAACGAATCGTTTTCTGAAAACATCTTCTGCCGAATGTGCTTTCCCTCTGGGCTGGCGTAGTCGCTACCGAAGTGCTTTCTATTTTTATAAGCTAGCCCCTGGAAACTTTCTGTTTCATTACAGATGAGTCCCTGGACAAAAACCTTTATAAGTTTTTAACATAAAAGTATTTTTGATTGATTCTTTTTCTGTCCTATTTAAAATTTTGTCTAGTTTTTTATCAGATTTATTTGAAAAATATTTGGTATACTTTTTGTGCACCTATTGGTATTTACGATAGCGCATATATTTCCTTTATACCGTAGATACCGAAGGAGGTGACGGAGCCGCAAACTTCACCGAGCTAGGCTCCGACTACTCCGAACCAGGCAAGCATGTTTGAACTTTTGATATGATGAGTGTCTTGTCATGTTTTGCATTTAGTTAGTCTCATGGCATGTTGATGAGAATACCGATGAACGTTATTTCCATGCACTGTTGAGGTAAGTGAGTTCGATGATCCATGAGTGGATGGATGTGATTATGAATGGCCATGTGTTGGCATGAGAATGGGTAAGATGGCAGTGTTGTAGCATGCCAGTCTTATGCCAGAATATGTGACTGCAGTGTCAAACCGTATCGGTCCAGTTCCTTCCATTTCCTTCCCTGTACTACCACATGTTTTCCGCAAGGAATATGGCTTAGTAAGTTGCAAACCGCTTTCCTGGTACACACCAAAAGGAGAGGCCGTGATGATGGTTCCATGGCCCTGGATTAAAGCCAGTCATCCGGTCAGGGGGCATGGGTGTTTCCGGTTGGGACCGAGAGGGGGGCACCCCTTAGAGCGTGCGTATATAAATTTGATCCCATGCTATTCAAGATTGTGATCTCCCCGTCTCAAAAGTTTTTCTTGGACGATGTCTAGGGTGATTCCTAGCATCGAGAGGTAGGATGGGTGTGTACTGGTTAGCTGTGTTTTCTACCGAAAAACCGTAAACGGAACTAGTCCTTTGTGACTACGGAAATCCGTTGGCTGTGGGAAAAATTTTGTACAAACTCTACAGAGTCATATATTCCTTCAAATCATCTATTCCATGTCCAAGTTCGATATTATCTTATCCTGACCAAATGTCAGTTTTGATGACAGAGGCTCCGGTGAATCGCATGAGTGCTAAGTCCGGTTAAATAATTATTCCTGTGGATGGACTAACCCATTTATTTCATGAATTGAATGTTTATTATGAGTAATATTTACTTGTGGATAAAAGCCCTTTATGTGGCGTCGCTCAGACGCCCGACTGTGGCATTTCTTTTAAAGCCCTTTATGTGGCGTCGCTCAGACGCCCGACTGTGGCATTTCTTTTAAAGCCCTTTATGTGGCGTCGCTCAGACGCCCGACTGTGGCATTTCTTTTAAAGCCCTTTATGTGGCGTCGCCCAGACGCCCGACTGTGGCATTTCTTTTAACGCCCTTTCTGTGATGTCGCCCCGACGTCCGACTGTGGTTTTTCTTTTAAAGCCCTTTATGTGGTGTCGCTAAGACGCCCGACTGTGGCATCATTTCCTTATATTTATTTGTTCACCTTTCGAGGCGTCGCTTCAGACACCCGATCGGTCTCCATTTATGTTTTGTTGGGATTTCAGGCGGACTACCGCCATTTCCCTTTTACTTACCTCGTTATGCTAATTTTTGAATGTACATTGGTGAATTAATCATGACGCATCCATGCATACATTTGTTATATCTTACGTCCGAACTGTCTTGCGAGTACTTTCAAAGTACTCACTGGCTTGTTGATTTGGCCAGATGCTGACGAAGGCGATCTCATGGATGAAGAATTTGATAGCGAGTCCGACGCCTAGAGGAGTCCTAGTCAGTCTCGTGCGACCCTGGATTTGGTCACTGTATTATATCCGCTTCCGCTACCAAATAAATTCATCGAGCCTCACCTCGACGCTCGATGAGATGCCAGTTTTAGAGTCCTGTATCTCTCTCCCCGCTGTGTTTTTCCACCACCACCCTATCCTCGAGTCAGTAGTATGCCTCCACACCACTGTGTCATGTCCGCCGTTATGTATAATTATTGGCATGCTTGTAATAATTTGGTTGAGCAACCGTAGTTCGACCCTGTAATATATTTTATGCTACTGGCTTATTGTATCAAGATTTTGTCTACCAGTGAGGAGGATTTCTCTCATACTGGACTCAATAGATTGGTTTCTCAATAAATATTTTTATTGGAAAACCGGTCGTGACAAGCTTGGTACCAGAGCCAGGCTGACTGTAGGAAGCCACTAGGTGCGATCGCTAATTGGTTATTAGCATAATAGAGCCATTTTATATTTTTCTGCAATTGTAGACATTTCTGACAGTCAGCATAAATTTATGATCTGACCATGCAGAATTTTTGCCTACTTTTGTAGATGGCCGACAACAGCTGCGAGTCTCAGACCTTCGCCAACGTGCCCGATGGGTTCGTCAAGCTTCTTTCCTTCATCGTTCAGGTCGCGATGGGGCCATCTGTGCGCCCAGTCTTCACACTCTGCCAGCACCGAGTCAACGACAGTCTGACCATGCACCAGGCCGTGGTGCAGTTCAAGGGAGGGCGTGGTGAGTTACGCCGCTTCCGGTTCTTGGGAAGAGCCATGCCTACGGAGAGGCATGCTATGCAGATGGCAGCCCGCGAGGCGATAGCTCGTCTCAGGGATGTCCTCCCCGTGATGAAGACTCATCGTTACCGTTATCTTCCATGCCATGTGCCTTACACCTGTCACTACGCATTCTCCTACCCCAGAGGAGAACGAGACGAGGCTTTTGAGATGCTTATTGAGTATCTCCGGGCCCTGGAGGCAGCCTTCGACAACCTGGTGGACGACTTCGTGGCTGCCCGCATGGACTCAGTTCATGGCTGTGCTGCCAACAGGAGGGAGCTCCTACCCACCGCACCGCCACTGACTTTTGTCTCATCCTCAGCATCTTATGCTCCTACTCATCGCCTGCCTTCTACCGAAGAACTCAACCAAGTTATAGCGCCCACTCCAGTGCGCACTGCACCAACCTTCGCGCCCACTCCTGTTCATGTTGTTCCGCCCCTGGCACCCGCTCCGTCCACTCTGCGCAACTCTTCACGTATGGAGCCTATTAGCGAGGAGGAAGTCGAGTCCCCAGCCTCGCTACGCATCACCCTCGGCAGGGCAAAGGAGGTCGTCAACATCTCCGCCTGAGTACGCTTAGCCGCCATGTAATGTACCGATTTGTATGATATGTTTATATGTACATAGGTTGTGAGAAGTAGCCTGTTTGCGCATCATGTAGGATCTGGAGAAGTGCACTAGCCTAAATAACATGTCAGGATTATGTACGCATATCCTGAGTGATGTATTGTATAATTACCGCCCGCGTGTAAGATATGTAATGAGCAGTCCTTCTCCGTGCGCAAGTCGATTTGTTTTTCTTAAGTAAGCTTGGTTATTTAATTTTATTTGCCAGCTTTATGCATTTATGGAATCGTTTTTGCAACTCTTTCCGCTTTTCTTATGGGTTTTACAAAATATATCCCCAGAGTGAAAAATGTCTCGTCCTTGGACTCGCTCCATGCCAACTCCACCAGAGGAAAATTTTGATACACAACCCAGCAACGAGTTCACTCAGGGACAGTCAAGCCAACAGGGCAGCGAGTCGGCACTTTCACAAATGTGCCGCCTTTATGAGCAGAGTCAGCAACAACATCGGGAAATGATGAACCAAGTCATCAACATGGGAAATCATCATGGACAGTATCAGCAGCATTCCAAGTTATCTGAGCTACAGAAGACACGTCCCCAAACATTTTCTCATACTGACAAACCTCTTGAGGCCGAGGATTGGCTTCGAGATATGGAGAGAAAATTAATAATTGCAAAATGTTCAGATCTCGAGAAAGTATTATATGCTCGGCAATATCTCATAGGAGCAGCCGCATCATGGTGGGAGAATTTTCTGCACATGCACCCCAATGAAAATGAAATAACCTGGGATGATTTCAAGGAAGGTTTCCGTGGTGCACACATTCCCAAGAGCATTATGAAAATTAAGAAGAAAGAATTCGATGACCTCAAACAAAGGAACATGACGGTGTCAGAATACAACGGTCAATTTACTCTATTGTCTCGCTACGCCAATGAAGAACGTATGACTGAAAGCAAGAAGATGGAGAAATTCCTTGATGGTCTGGCGCCCGCACTTAAATGCCAATTGGTCGTGCACACTTTTCCAGATTTTAAAACACTAGTGGACAAAGCGTTTACTCTAGAAAATGAGAGACGTAGCTTGGAGGATTTACGCAAGCGAAAAAGAGACCAGACTACTCTTGCATGCAACCACCGAAGCAGGACAGATTTTCAAAAAGGTGGGACACACAAACCTACCACAAACATTTCTCGCCCAACCAAGAATATCCATGCAAGGGACAAAGAGTTCACATATCGCCCAGGCGTTACTTGCTACACTTGTGGAGAAGAAGGGCATTACGCCAAACAGTGCCCCAAGCTAAGGAACTCGACCCCGAAACCAAACAACGGTGGCAATAATTTGGCGCCCAAGCGCAACAATTTCAACCCCAACAACAACCACAGGAAGGGTCATCTAAACCACGTGACCAAAGAAGAAGCACAAAATGCTCTGGATATCGTACTCAGTACGTTTCCTGTCAACACAATACCTGCAACGGTTTTGTTTGATTCTGGAGCTTCTCACTCATTCATTTTGAAATTTTTTGCTTTGCAAAATAATTTTTCGATGTTTCCCTTGGAAAAATCCATGATCATCAAGTCCCCTGGGATTCACGAAGTTACTCAGAGTTATTGTCAGAATGTGGCCATTGAGTTCGCAGGATTGAAATTTTACGCCAATCTTATTGTGTTGGAAAATAGAGGACTGGATGTCATCCTAGGGATGGACTGGTTAACCACCAACAAAGGTTTTATTGACTGTTTCAACCGGACCGTAATTCTCACGCACCACCACGGGAAGACAATAAAAGTATCAGCCAAGGAAAGAAAAATACCCCGGCAGCCGAGATTGAATAAGGTGGACGTTTCTGAGTTAAGCAAGGTTCCAGTAGTATGTGAATTTCCAGACGTATTTCCCAAAGAACTACCAGGCATGCCACCAGACCGAGAAATAGAATTCAGCATTGAGCTAGCACCAGGAACCACCCCCATATACAAGAAACCATACAGAATGGCACCATCCGAGTTGATCGAGTTGAAGAAACAAATAAAGGAATTACTGGACAAAGGATACATTCGAGCCAGCTCCTCACCATGGGGATCACCAATTTTATTTGCCAAAAAGAAGGATGGAACACTGAGATTGTGCATAGACTACCGAGCACTTAACATGGTCACAGTCAAGAACAAATACCCGATGCCACGAATAAATGATTTATTTGATCAGCTCGCTCAGGCCAAGGTATTCTCAAAGATTGATTTAAGGTCAGGATACCATCAATTAAAAGTGCGAACAGAAGATATCCCCAAAACAGCCTTCACCTGCAGATATGGACTATATGAGTTCACAGTTATGCCTTTTGGATTAACTAACGCCCCCGCATATTTTGTTCACCTCATGAACAAAGTATTTATGAAGTTTATGGACAAGTTCGTTGTGGTATTTATCGATGATATTCTGATATACTCCAAAACACCAGAAGAGCACGCGGAACATCTCAGGATTGTGCTAGGAGAACTCAGGAAGCATCAATTGTATGCCAAGTTCAGCAAGTGCGAATTTTGGCTAAGGCAAGTAGGCTTTCTAGGTCACGTACTGACCCAAGACGGTATCGCAGTGGACCCGAAGAAAGTTAGGGCCATACTTGACTGGAAGGCACCAGCCAGCGTAACGGATATACGAAATTTCTTGGGAATGGCAGGATATTACCGCATATTTATTGAAGTATTCTCCACTCTAGCCAAGCCGATGACGCAGTTGCTCAAGAAAGACAAGAAGTTTGAATGGACATAAGCCTGCGAAAAAAGTTTCCAAGAGTTAAAACGGAAATTAACCACAGCACCGGTATTAATTGTGCCAGACATACACAAAAACTTTGTGGTGTATTGCGACGGATCCCGAAAAGGTCTCGGGTGCGTGTTGATGCAGGAAGGCAAGGTTGTCGCATACGCTTCACGACAACTCCGCAAGCATGAGGAAAATTATCCCACTCGTGACTTAGAAATGGCAGCAGTCATTCATGCACTTAAGGAATGGAGGCATTTCTTACTTGGGAATCGATGTGAAATATACACGGACCATAAAAGTCTCAAATATATTTTCACACAACCAGAACTAAACTTATGGAAACGACGCTGTCTGGAATTGGTAAAGGATTATGACGTTGGTATCCACTATCATCCAGGGAAAGCAAATGTAGTGGCCGATGCTCTTAGTCGAAACCCCAGCTCCAACGAAAACAATCTGCAAAGTTTGAGACCTGAATTCCAACAAGAATTTGCCAAACTCAACTTGTTAATGATCGCGGAAGGCACCATATCAAACTTGGAAATAAAGCCCGACCTTGTGGAGAGAATTAAAGAAGCTCAGCCTGGTCACCCCAGCATTGAAGGAATTAAAAGAAAGGTGAGTATGGGCAAGGCCTCGGAATTTGATGATGGAATATTACGGTACGGGGACAGACTCTGTGTGCCAAACATAGAAGACCTCAAACAGCAAATCCTAGCTGAAGCACACACCACTCCATATTCAATCCACCCTGGGGGAACCAAAATGTATAAGGATATTCAGGAAAGATTTTGGTGGCACGGTATGAAGAGGGATATAGCCACATTCGTTGCATGTTGCGATTCTTGTCAACGCATAAAAGTTGAGCATCAAAAACCAGCCGGACTACTGCAACCAAACAAAATACCTGAGTGGAAATGGGATGAAATAGGGATGGATTTTATTGTCGGACTACCTCGGTCACGACACGGGTATGATGCCATATGGGTCATCACCGATAGATTAACCAAGGTGGCACATTTCATTCCAGTGAAGACAACCTACAACACTCAGAAGCTTGCCAGGATTTATCTCTCCCGTATAGTTTGTCAGCATGGAGTCCCAAAGACTATAATATCCGACAGAGGCACTCAGTTTGTCTCGAGATTCTGGGATCATTTACAACAGGCTCTGGGAACTCATTTGGCCTTCAGCACAGCCTACCATCCCCAGACTGATGGACAGACTGAACGCGTAAACCAAATTTTAGAAGACATGCTGAGAGCATGTGTCCTCACCTATGGAACCAGTTGGGAAGAAAGCCTGCCATATGCCGAGTTTGCATACAACAATAGTTACCAGGCCAGCCTGCAAATGGCACCTTTTGAAGCCCTATACGGACGGAGATGTCGTACCCCGCTAAATTGGTCAGAGATCGGAGACAGCCGTATCTTCGGCCCAGACATGCTCAAAGAAGCCGAGGAAAAAGTCAAGCTAATCAGGGACCGACTCAAGACCGCTCAAAGCCGACAGAAGAGTTATTACGATCAGAAACATCGTAGGGTCAATTTTGAACCCGGTGAATTTGTGTACCTACGAGTATCACCTATGAAGGGACTGCAACGGTTTAGGATTAAAGGAAAGTTAGCACCAAGATTCATTGGACCATTCTGCATAGTGGCACGAGGAGGCACTATAGCCTACCAGCTAGACTTACCCGAAGATTTGTCCGACATTCATGACGTGTTCCACGTCTCTCAATTAAGGAAGTGCGTAAGCAAACCAGAGAAACAAGTATCCCTTGAGAACATTGACGTACAACCAGATCTCACCTACCGAGAACGCCTAGTAAAAATATTAGAGGAGTCTGAAAGGAGAACCCGATAGAAGACCATCAAGTTTTTCAGAGTTCAGTGGAGCAACCACACCGAAAGCGAAGCAACTTGGGAAAGAGAGGATTTTCTTCGGACAGAGCATCCACACTTATTTGAGGAACAGTTGAAATCTCGGGGACGAGATTTTTCCTAAGGGGGTAGGTGCTGTGACACTCCAAAATTTTTACTTTGGTTTTCAGCAAAAACTTTGTGGTTTTTAAAAAGAGGCCATTTAAAATTTTTCCAGAAAACCTTCCTCTTAAAAAAACACTTTCTTTTCTTTGGCAAGGATTTTATTTTTTGTTTTATTCAGACTATGGTGTGTGATCTTTTGAAACTTCTTCGCTGTTGGTTCCCTCTCAAATTATTTTGGGAGTTTAATCTTTTTCTTTTAAAAAGAAACTCTATGAAAATTTGGGATTTTCATATCTTGAAAACCATCCATGACTTTGTATTTTGCCTATATGGTAAAACCCCTCCAAAACCTCCCCTCCTCCTTGTAATCAACGTAAGCTCTCTGTTCCATCTAATCCAAGAATGTTTTGGATTTTATTCTAATTATTTTTTCCCTCAAATCAATTCTGAAAATTATTTGGAGCCTGAGAGATTTTCAAAGCAAGTACCCTTTTTCATTTGAGTTTTGACCTCAAACCAATTCTCCTGGATTGTCCTTAGCATCCACAACCCAGAACCATCTTGATCCACTCCTCCTCTTTTCAAAAATTTTCAAAATTCAGTCTCTGCAAGTTTGGACCAGATTTGCCAAATTTGGTGATATTCATATCTACACTTCTCCAAAAATTCCACCAAAATTCAGGCAGCCTTCTTGAGCAATGAGTAGCCACTCCACCAAAAATCAGCTCAAGGAAAAATCCCCAGAGGCCAAAAACATTCTGTCGAACACCTGAGCCGCACTCTTCCTTTGCAAATTCAGAAAAGATTCAGAGTTCAGTGTCGATCTTCGACAGAGGTTCAGTCACATGCCCACAGTGCCCTTGGCACGTTCCTCGCCGCCTCTTCCTCCTGTCTGGAGCAACCCGCACGCGCGCTTGGCGTCTTCCCGGCGTCGGTGGCGCCCCTGGCCGCCCGCGCCGGCGTGTCTTGCGGCGGCCGAAAACCCGTTACAGCCGACAGGGAACAAGAACGGCGGCTCAACGCCGTTCCGCGCCGCCCATCGCTCCCTGGCTCTCCGCGTGGCCTCATGCATGCCAGCGCACCCCCGCTGCACCGTCGCCGTGGCCCGACAGCACTGGACGCGCTCTCTGCGACCAACGGACCCGCGCCGTCCCGTTCTGACCAAAGCCTGCCCTAAGCTTCTAATCCAAGTCCGGTTAGCGTCTAAACGGACCCAGTAAACTCCCACGACGGCGCTCGACTCCCTAATCACCCCGACCGAGCACTGTGCCACCGTAACCATCGCCGGAAATCCCCATTCACGGCCACCGCCTCGGACCGCCTATAAAAAGGGCCCCCGAGCTCACCCTCGTGCACGCATCATCACTACACCTCACCAACGCCCCGCCAGGCCACTAGGAGGACCTCGAGGAGGTCTCCTCACCCAGCTCCGGCCGCCCCGATCCGCCTCGGCCTCCACCTCGATTCGCTCCGGTGAGGTCGTCTCCGGCGCCCAAACCCCGTCAGTTACTCCCTCTAGCTACCAGAAGCCTAACCCCCTCCACAATTTGATCACTGCAGCTCTCTCCGACGAAGTCCGCAACCACCCGAACCGCCGTCCGCCGGAGCAAAGCTCGCGGTCGACGTGGTGCTCACCGGCGACCACCACCACCACCAACCGACGCGGAATGGCACCCTGAGCATGGAGGTACCCTCCGATCTCCCTGCCTCGCCGTGGATCGCCGCCGGCGACCACCGCGGCTCTCGGGCACCGGCGAACTCTGCCGCCCCGTTTGAACATTCAAACCTGACGGGCGAGACCCGCCTGTCAGCCTCTCTGTCCTGTCTAAACAAATCGTTTTCTGAAAACGTGTTCTGCCGAATGCGCTTTCCCTCTGGGCTGGCGTAGTCGCTACCGAAGCGCTTTCTGTTTTTATAAGCTAGCCCCTGGAAACTTTCTGTTTCATTACAGATGAGTCCCTGGACAAAAACCTTTATAACTTTTTAACAGAAAAGTATTTTTGATTGATTCTTTTTATGTCCTCTTTATAATTTTGTCTAGTTTTTTATCAGATTTATCTGATAAATATTTGGTATACTTTTTGTGCACCTCTTGGTATTTACGATAGCGCATATATTTCCTTTATACCGTAGATACCGAAGGAGGTGACGGAGCCGCGAACTTCACCGAGCTAGGCTCCGACTACTCCGAACCAGGCAAGCATGTTTGAACTTTTGATATGATGAGTGTATTGTCATGTTTTGCATTTAGTTAGTCTCATGGCATGTTGATGAGAATACCGATGAACGTTATTTCCATGCACTGTTGAGGTAAGTGAGTTCGATGATCCATGAGTGGATGGATGTGATTATGAATGTCCATGTGTTGGCATGAGAATGGGTAAGATGGCAGTGTTGTAGCATGCCAGTCTTATGCCAGAATATGTGACTGCAGTGTCAAACCGTATCGGTCCAGTTCCTTCCATTTCCTTCCCTGTACTACCACATGTTTTCCGCAAGGAATATGGCTTAGTAAGTTGCAAACCGCTTTCCTGGTACACACCAAAAGGAGAGGCCGTGATGATGGTTCCATGGCCCTGGATTAAAGCCAGTCATCCGGTCAGGGGGCATGGGTGTTTCCGGTTGGGACCGAGAGGGGGGCACCCCTTAGAGCGCGCGTATATAAATTTGATCCCATGCTATTCAAGATTGTGATCTCTCCGTCTCAAAAGTTTTTCTTGGACGATGTCTAGGGTGATTCCTAGTATCGAGAGGTAGGATGGGTGTGTACTGGTTAGCTGTGTTTTCTACCGAAAAACCATAAACAGAACTAGTCCCTTGTGACTACGGAAATCCGTTGGCTGTGGGAAAAATTTTGTACAAACTCTACAGAGTCATATATTCCTTCAAATCATCTATTCCATGTCCAAGTTCGATATTATCTTATCCTGACCAAATGTCAGTTTTGATGACAGAGGCTCCGGTGAATCGCATGAGTGCTAAGTCCGGTTAAATAATTATTCCTGTGGATGGACTAACCCATTTATTTCATGAATTGAATGTTTATTATGAGTAATATTTACTTGTGGATAAAAGCCCTTTATGTGGCGTCGCTCAGACGCCCGACTGTGGCATTTCTTTTAAAGCCCTTTATGTGGCGTCGCTCAGACGCCTGACTGTGGCATTTCTTTTAAAGCCCTTTATGTGGCGTCGCTCAGACGCCCGACTGTGGCATTTCTTTTAAAGCCCTTTATGTGGCGTCGCCCAGACGCCCGACTGTGGCATTTCTTTTAACGCCCTTTCTGTGATGTCGCCCCGACGTCCGACTGTGGTTTTTCTTTTAAAGCCCTTTATGTGGTGTTGCTAAGACGCCCGACTGTGGCATCATTTCCTTATATTTATTTGTTCACCTTTCGAGGCGTCGCTTCAGACACCCGATCGGTCTCCATTTATGTTTTGTTGGGATTTCAGGCGGACTACCGCCATTTCCCTTTTACTTACCTCGTTATGCTAATTTTTGAATGTACATTGGTGAATTAATCATGACGCATCCATGCATACATTTGTTATATCTTACGTCCGAACTGTCTTGCGAGTACTTTCAAAGTACTCACTGGCTTGTTGATTTGGCCAGATGCTGACGAAGGCGATCTCATGGATGAAGAATTTGATAGCGAGTCCGACGCCTAGAGGAGTCCCAGTCAGTCTCGTGCGACCCTGGATTTGGTCACTGTATTATATCCGCTTCCGCTACCAAATAAATTTATCGAGCCTCACCTCGACGCTCGATGAGATGCCAGTTTTAGAGTCCTATATCTCTCTCCCCACTGTGTTTTTCCACCTCCACCCTATCCTCGAGTCAGTAGTATGCCTCCACACCACTGTGTCATGTCCGCCATTATGTATAATTATTGGCGTGCTTGTAATAATTTGGTTGAGCAACCGTAGTTCGACCCTGTAATATATTTTATGCTACTGGCTTATTGTATCAAGATTTTGTCTACCAGTGAGGAGGATTTCTCTCATACCGGACTCAATAGTTTGGTTTCTCAATAAATATTTTTATTGGAAAACCGGTCGTGACAAAGGGTGCGTTCACATTCACTTAGTGCAAAAAAATGAACTTGAAAACATAACTATAAGTGAATGTTGTTGAGGACAAAATCATATATACACCCCTAGTAACGCTCTATACAAAATATCGTAGCGTAGCATACAAAATGTAGTAATTTCTTTATAATGTAGTAAATTCAAAACATGGATAGTAGAAAATAATATTTCAGAATTACTACATTTTATATAGTGTTTTACTAGATTTTGCATATAGCGTTATTAGGAGGTGTAGAATAAGCTATTCTACACTCACACTTAGAATATATATATATATATATAGTCAGATTTCGGGTTCCCGCAGACCCTTGAGGTTCGAACTCTGGGGTGTGCACGAAGATCTTTCCCCTACCAGCTCACGTTTCGAAGGCTCGCAAGGAATCTAAGCTAGAAAGAAGAAAAACACACAAGGGACACGAGGTTTATCCTGGTTTAGGCCACCATTGTGGTGTAATACCCTACTCCAGTGTGTGGTGTGGTGGATTGCCTCAGGGGCTGATGATGAGCTGTACAAAGGAGAACAGCCTCACGAGGGGCTATTCTTGAGCTGGTGCAATGAACTGCTTGGGTGAGTTCAATCGCTTCTCTCTCTCTCTTTCTGATTGATCCGTCCCCCCTTGCCCTGTGGTGGCTAGCTCTATTTATAGAGGGAGGCCCTGGGCCTCTTCCCAAATAATGTGCGTGAAGGGCGCCAACAATTGGCCATTTTGAAGGGGAACATCTAGTACACTTATCCTGACTAAAGTTGGTCTTCGGCTGCCAAAGGCTCTGACGATGACGCCATCCTGGGCTCCACGATGACCCCCATCCTGCCATTCTGCTGGTCTTGGTCTCGTTGCATCGAAACGGTAACCTTTGCCTGATGCCTTGGCCTGTGCTTGCCCCCTTTGCACCGAAGGGGAAATAAGGACACTGCACACGCCGGCGCCCGCCTCATCTTGATCATCATGGCTTGCTTCACGGGCTCCTCGCGAGGTGCCCTGCCTTGATCTCCCCGCCTCCTCGCGAGCCTGCCTGATGAGGCTGCTCCTGAGGAAGCTTCCTGTCATCTGCCCCGCGAGGCTTGGCCCCTCGCGAGGGTCTTGAGCTTGAGCTGATGAAGCTGGGCTACACTGGGGCCCCACTTGGGCCACGCCGCAGGCCGCAGGAAGGCAAGTCTGGGGACTCCCGTTCCCAGAACACCGACAGTAGCCCCCGGGCCCAAGGCGCGCCCGGACTTGGCTTAGTAGAGAAGCGAAGGGGCAAGTGCGAAGCGCCGCGGGCCCCAATAGCCTGCGGCCTTGGGCGCCCCGTGATGATTGATTGGACGTGGGCGTCTCCTCTTCCCCGTGATGCCTCGGCAACCGCATGACTTGACAAGTACCTGCATGCAGAAATGGGTCATGATTACCTGCGATCGTGGTGGCCGGCGGTTGGCCTTCTCCGGCTATAAGTACGGAACGGCGCGAGCCCTTCCAGTCAATCCCTTCCTGCTACTTCCTTTCTTCTTCTTCCTTGCCCTTGCTCCACCTTACGCCAATGGCATCAATCCGCAGGTTTTCTATAGAAGAGAAGGGAAAGGCCCCCCGAGAGGGTCCCAACCCGCTTCCGCCAAAGAAACGGCTCGTCCTCTGCCGCCGAGATGACGGTGCTGGGCAGGAGGCGTCGAGGCCCTGGTACGAGCGGCCGCCACCTGGGTTTCCGCTGCCTTTGTACGCCCGAATCAAGGGCCCTGAAGAAGAAGGCGTCGAGCGACACCGACGGTGCCGCCGCCGACACCGGCGAGTTACGGCGGTGCGTGTCGTTCCCCCTGGTGTCCATGCCGAGGGCTCCTCTGGCGAGCTTGCACTTCACGCCGCCATGCCTCCTCGATCTTGTATTCGCCTTTCCCCCTCCTTCGCCTTAGAGATCCCGCCGAGGGGGCCCCGGGAGCTCTGGCTGCAACACGCCGACTGCAACACCCCTGCGACTGGGGCGGAGGTCGAGGTTGTTGCCCCGGGCATGGTCTTCCTGACCCGCGGCTGGGGCGAGATCGCTCGGGTCTGCCGGACAGGGGGCACCCTCGTAATTCATCTCGAATACGATGGCGCCTCCTTGCTGCTCTTCAAGGTCTTCGATGCGGAAGGACGCCGGCTGGAACACTGCCCCAAGGAAGGCGACCGGGGCATCGGAGTGGCGAGGACCAGGCCCGCCAACCGCATCCCCAGCTGCTCCTCAGGCAGAAGCGGACGGGCCGGAGGGTCCAGTGACTCCACCGAGCCTCACGTGACTCAGGAGACGAGCGAGGACAGCTACGAGCCCTCGAGCTCGCGTCGCGGCTGGAGTAGGGAAACTGCATCAGGTCACCATCACCACTGATCTGGATGGGGTTGGCGCCGGCGCCTGACGGCCCACTATCGATGATGGCGTCTTGTGCAGAGGCGCGCGTAGTTAGCGTTCCTTAGGATTACACCTTTTGTTCCCTGCAAGGAATCGAAGTACCACCCCGCGGGGGTATGTAAGGCGCTGGCCATGTCTTTGCGAGTATTATATCCTTATTATGAATCGATGCGAGATGCTTGTCCTGTCCCAGCTCGGCTCCCCCTTTCTTTCCTCACGAGGGCTTGGTGCTCTACGCCGACAGGTCCCGGCCCCCAGGCAAGCTTCAGCTGTCGCTGGTATGCCAGGTCGCGATGCCGTGGTCAAGGCCAGGAGGTGAGCGGCCCAAGGTCCAGTAAGAGCCCCTGAGTCGCGATGCTCAGGAGGTCCCCTTTTGCGCTCAAGCAGCCTCCGCTGGGCAAGAAAGGTAGGCAACGTTGCCGTGACAGAGTTGCACTAGTTGTGGGTTTAGCGTCGAGTCGGTTCAGTTTTTGGCATGACTTATCTCGTGGGTTTGGAGTGCTTTTCGGCGATGCGCCAGGCCTGCGTGGTGGTAGCTGAGGTGTTGCTGGGTTAGGTCCTTGTGAGCTTCTTCCCTCTCCCCCGCATTTTCCTTCATGCTCTACGTCCTCAGGTCCCGGCCCTCGAGCGAGCTCAGCCGCCGCTGGTATGACAGGTCGCGATGTCGTGTATCAAGGCCAGGGGGTGAGGGCTGGAGAGCCAGTAAGAGCCCATGACTCGTGATGCTCAGGCGCCCCCCTTTTAACGTGCAAGCCGATCGTGCCGGAGAGAAGGAGAGAAAGCTCGCGACGTCCCCAGCGTTGCTTCTGGAGTGAGCCCTGCATACAAATCAAGAGAGGGAAACAAGGTATGTCGTTACGGTTGCTAGCCAACCATTGGTCGCTCCGAGCGAGTGATTGGGGCACTGAGAGCCTGGTGAGGTGGCGCGTTGCGGGGCTGCCGCGGCCAGAGCTCAGCCACTTAGATTTATCGGCATTGCAGGGACGGACCCGTACGCAAGTGCCGCTCCAAAGGTAGGTGTCAATCGAGCAGGCGATTAGCTCAAGAATGTTAAGCACGAAGGAGCAAAACCATTTAGATAGATGGGGAAAAAGCAAACGCCACTGGGTCAGGCCCGAGCAGCTTGGGGATAATGCAGCCCGAGGGGTGCCCACAACAAGGTAGGTAAAGAGCATAAGCAAAACAGATACATGTCGCAGGGACGGACCCACGCGGCCTGGGAATGATGCAGCCCTGTGGGCGCTCCCAGCTGAAAATGGAACTTTGAAAGATATCACCTGATACCGTTGGAGATGAAGTGATGCTGAAGTAGCAGACGACGCGTGGTGAGGAGGTCGACCCTCAGGAGCTCCCGGGACCAGGAGCCTCGGGAGGCTCCGAGGGCTCGGGTGGATCTTCGAGGACCATCTCCAGCTCCGCCAGGACCGCACAATGCCTGACCTCCTGAGCCTCAAGAATGATCCTCATCAGGCGATGATGAGCAGCAGCCACGTTCGTCAGGCCGAAAGGCATGCGAAGGTAGCTGTGGGGTGGACCCTCGCAACGCCCCAGGCGTGAAGGCCAGAATCGCTCCTGAGACGCGGCTCGGTTGAGCCCTGGTACGTCGATGCAAACGCGCAGCCCACCATCCTCGCCTGGATGTGGGGCTACGGCGGGCAAGCGGCAGCTGCCGTGCATGGCTCTTGACTCCTGTAGCTCCTGAATGTTTCTCGAGATGAACTCATGAGGGTTTGGCCCTCCTTGCCTCATACCTTCCTGAGGGAAACGTGCTTTGAAGCACGCCTCCAAGTGGTGCCCGAGCGCCTCCCTCGTGACCTTGGCAAAGTCGGTGGCTCTCCAAGAAAGAGCCCCCGAGCCCTGCCCAAGGAGGGAGCCGGGCGCACCTTCCTATGCGACAGAGGGTGGCGCCCCCTGAACGGGCGCGAATCCTGACGCGACGCCTCCGGAGTTACCTGACTCCTGATGGCTTGGGCCAGGCGAAGCCTTCTTCTTCTTGGGGACCGCCTTAGGAAGTCTTCTGCTCCTGTGATCTGGGTCTTCGATTGCCGCGGCCTGGAAGGAACGCTCAAGAGAACACACTGCATCCCTTTCCTCACAAGGTACTGTGATGACTCCACCGCCTCCTGGCATCTTGAGGACATTGTGGCCATGGTGAGTCACTGCCATGAACTTGGCCAGGGCTGGGTACCCGAGGATGGCATTGTATGGCAGGCGAATGTGGGCGACATCGAAGTCAATGAGCTCGGTGCGGTAGTTGTTGCGCTGCCCAAAGGTGACTGGAAGGCGAACTTGCCCTATCGGAACAGTGGAACCATCAGTGACTCCTGAGAAAGGCTTGGTCGGCTGAAACTGAACATATGGCAATTGGAGATTGTTGAATGTCTCGACGAACAGGACGTTGAGTCCTACTCCGCCATCGATGAGGGTCCTGGTGACTTGCACATTGCTAATGACTGGGAACAAAGCATTGGTAGGACTCCGGAAGTTGCTGCGCACTTGTGCTGATCCGCCGAGCTGAACGTGATAGCGCATGCAGACCACCTGAGAGGGCGCGTGGCTTCAAGCTTGGGTAGGACTGCATTCACCTCGCGAGCAAACTGCTTGAAGATGCGCTGTGAGGCTAGGGCCTGGGCGCCGCCCAAGATGCAAGCGATTGTGCGCGGCTCCTGGAAGCCCCCAGCCCCCTCGTCCTGATGCTGGTCCTCATTAATCCTTGGTGGTGGTGGCAGAGGAGGGAGGCCTGCGTTGCCGTGCGGGCGATCCTCACGAGGCTGATCCCTCCAACCTCCCTCGCGAGGCTGGTCCTGCTAGTGGTCCTCGCGAGGTCGGTCACGCCACCCTTGGCGAGGGCCACGGTCTTCCCATCGTCCTCCACCTCTTCCTCCTCCTTGTCCATAGCCCCGGTCATTGCGCTCGGGGCGTCGGCCGATATGCCCATCTCATACGGCCCAGAGCTCTTGGCATTCGTTGGTGTTGTGGGTGTGGAGGTCGTGGTACACGCAGTACCGGCTACCCTTGGATGACTCGGGCTGATCCCTGCCTCGCTTGGTGTCTCGCTCTACTGCGAGTACAGCAGCCCCCTTGCGCTTCACGTCCTTGACCTTGGGCTTCTTCTCTTCTGGATCGGCAGCCGGAAGCTCTAGGAGGGAGAGGCGCCCTTCCTCAGCCCTTGCGCACTTGGTCGCCAAGTTGAACAGCTTCAGGGATGTGCACAGGTCTTCATGGATTGCTAGCTCCTCTTTCATCTTGATGTCACGCACGCCATCGGAGAAGGCTGAGATGATGGCTTCCTCAGTCACCCTGGGGATCTTGAGGCGAGCATTGTTGAAGAGCTGGATGTACTTCTGCAGGGTCTCTCCTGGCTGTTGCTTGATGCGGTGCAGGTCACTCATGGCCGGAGGCCGGTCGCGAGTGCCTTGGAAGTTGGCGATGAAGCGAGTGCGTATCTCGTCCAAGGAGGAGATCATGCCAGGAGCCAGGTTCAGGAGCCAGGTGCTGGCACCGTCTTTGAGCGCTATGGGAAACCAATTCTCCATGACCCTTTTGTCCCCGTTGGCGGCTTCGACGCCCAGCTCGTAGAGCTGTAAGAACTCCGCGGTGTCTGCAGTGCCGTCATAGTGAGGGGGCAGGTCAGGCTTGAACTTGCCTGGCCATGCGACAATGCGTAGCTCGGGGGTGATGGCGCGGCAGCCTGCGGTGGCCACTGGAGCCCTCTGCTGGTGCGGGCCTTGCTCCCGGAAATCCCCACGCGCCGCCACTTGCAGCAGCGCGGGGTCTTGACGCGGTGGCGCAGGTATGTGGTCATGGCGCAACGATGCTGGGAGCACACGGGCACCTTCTTGGGGGCGAGGGATTTTTGGCAGCTCCTTTCTTGCCGCGCGGGCGCCGGACATGGAGGGTCTCGTCATTGGGCCGCGCGCCTTGGAGCCAGGGCGCCTTCTTGGGGAGGAGGTGGCGGAGGCACCTCTTGATCCACGCCTCTTACGCAGGATGGAGGGCGGGGCAGCGAGAGAGAGGGCATAGGAGAGCCCCCAGCGGCGCTAACGAGCTCGGTGATTCGGGCGAGCCAGTCCTCGTAGAGGTCATCAACGGGACGGTAGTGCAGGAGCTCACAAGCCAGGAGTAGCACAGCGTGCGCGTCCGTGGGGGTGCGACGGGCGTGGGACGACGAACCGGCTGGAGTCAGCGACGGGGTGGCGGTGCGGCCTTCCCACCGCATCGAAGGATGCAGGGACGAGGCATGCTGCTCGTTCCCCACCAAACCGGTGGCGGCGTTGGCGGCAGGCGACGGGGAACGACGAGGGCGTCCACCGATGGGCACGGTCTGGGCGACGCGGGTGGCGAGAGCAGCCCGACGCTCGGCACGAGCCCGGTGAGCGTCAGCCATGGATACGACGGAAGATCAGACGCGACCAGCGGAACAAAATATTCCGGCGCACCCCCTACCTGGCGCGCCAAATGTCGGATTTCGGGTTCCGGCAGACCCTTGAGGTTCGAACTCTAGGGTGCGCATGAAGATCTTTCCCCTACCAGCTCACGTTTCGAAGGCTCGCAAGGAATCTAAGCTAGAAAGAAGAACACACAAGGGACACGAGGTTTATACTAGTTTAGGCCACCATTGTGGTGTAATACCCTACTCCAATGTGTGGTGTGGTGGATTGCCTCAGGGGATGATGATGAGCAGTACAAAGGAGAACAACCTCGCGAGGGGCTGTTCTTGAGTTGGTGCGATGAACTGCTTGGGTGAGTTCACTCGCTTCTCTCTCTCTCTCTCTCTCTCTCTCTCTCTCTCTCTCTCTCTCTCTGATTGATCCGTCCCCCCTTGCCCTGTGGTGGCTAGCTCTATTTATAGAGGGAGGCCCTGGGCCTCTTCCCAAATTATGAGCGGGAAGGGCACCAACAATTGGCCATTTTGAAGGGGAACATCTAGTACACTTATCCTGACTAAAGTTGGTCTTCGGCTGCCAAAGGCTCTGACGATGACGCCGTCCTGGGCTCCACGATGACCTCCATCCTGCCGTTCTGCTGGTCTTGGTCTCGTTGCACCAAAACGGTAACCTTTACCTGATGCCTTGGCCTGTGCTTGCCCCCTTTGCACCGAAGGGGAAATAAGGACACTGCACAGGCCGGCGCCCGCCTGGCGCCCGCCTGGTCTCGATCGTCATGGCTTGCGTCACGGGCTCCTCGCGAGGTGCCCTGCCTTGATCTCCCCACCTCCTCGCGAGCCTGCCTGATGAGGCTGCTCCTCAGGAAGCTTCCTACCATCCGCCCCATGAGGCTTGGCCCCTCGCGAGGGTCTTGAGCTTGAGCTGATGAAGCTGGGCTGCACTGGGCCCCCACTTGAGCCATGCTGCAGGCCGCAGGCAGGCAAGTCTGGGGACCCCCGTTCCTAGAACGCTGACATATATATATATATATATATATATATATATATATATATATATATATATATATATATATATTGGAAAATTATCAAGTGAAAATGCTCGTTCACTAAAAAAGTGAAAACTATCATCGTAAGCCATTTGATCGAGCACGTAAGGTACACAACAAAGGTGGGAATCTAACTAGCCACTTAATCAGATTTTTGCGTCTAACCCCCTACTAACAAGAACTATCCACCCACGCGAGGGTGTCCTCGAGGCCGCGGCGATTGGACGACGACTGGCTGCGGCGGCGCTTCGACGGCTGACTGCGCCGCCACTCCCCTAGCGCTGGCCACACGTGCAACAGCGACCTACCCGTTGGCGACCCAATCACCTCCGCCTCCCTGCCCTTCTTCTCCACCGCTGGCGGCGGCGGCGCTGGCCCCATGGAACGGCGAATTCCGTGACCCGGCAAATTGGCGCTGCTCCTGCACGAGGGAGACCAAGCGGCCGCGGCCTCCGACTCCCTGCCCTTATTCTCCGCAAGGGATTGCTGCACAGAGAAATGATGGTTGATATTTTTCTGTAACTGAATGAATGTGGATGTTCAGATATATCCTTGTTGTTAGACGCAAAACTGTGATTAAGTGGCTAGTTAGATTCCCACCTTTGGTGTGTACCGTACGTGCTCGATCAGATGACTTACGATGATAGTTTTCAGTTTTCAGTGAACGAGCGTTTTCACTTGATACTTCGCCATATATATATATATATATATATATATATATATATATATATATATATATATATATAATATTCTAATACCCCTCGGCCCTATAAGGGCGCAATGCGCAGACCACAGTAGAAACTCCCCGACCCATCCCCAACCTAACCCGCCTCCTACTGCCGGAGGTAGCCGTCGCGGGCAAGCGAGAGACGGCGGCGGCCATAGCAAGGGAGTGTGCGGCGCTGTGACTGGCTGCTGGCAGATCCACCGCCTCCATCCCCATCCTCGCTGGCAAAGTAACGTAGGGCCTTGATCCCCGCCTCCTGCCTCCCTCCCTCACCGGAGCGAGCTTCGTCGGGGCCGTGATCCGCGCCTCCTACCTCCCCCCTCACTGGAGCTCCTTCGACGGGGCCGTGATCCCTGCCACCAGCCGCTGCCTCCCTGGAGCTCCAACACAAGCAGGAGAGTCATCGTCTCCCCAAGCTCCATGCCTGCATCAATGATGCCGCCTGATATGTCTCCAACGTATATATAATTGTTGATTGTTCCATACTATTATATTACCCATTTTGGATGTTTATGGGCTTTACTTTACACTTTTATATCATTTTTGGGACTAACCTACTAACCGGAGGCACAACCCAAATTGCTGTTTTTTTTCCTATTTCAGTGTTTCGAAGAAAAGGAATATCAAACGGAGTCCAAACGGAATGAAACCTTCGGGAGCGATCTTTTTGGAACAAACGCAATCCAGGAGACTTGGAGTGGACGTCAAGAAGCAGTCGAGGCGGCCACGAGGGTGCTAGGCGCGCCCCACACCCTCGTGGGCCCCTCGTGGCTCCTCTGACCGACCTCCTTCGCCTATATATACCTCCATACCATGAAAACACCGAGGAGCACCACGAAAATCTATTTCCACCACCGCAACCTTCTGTACCCGTGAGATGCCATCTTGGAGCCTTTTCCAGCGCTCCGCCGGAGGGGGAATCAATCACGGAGGGCTTCTACATCATCGCCAAGGCCTCTCCAATGAGTTGTGAGTAGTTTACCACAGACCTTCGGGTCCATAGTTATTAGCTATATGGCTTCTTCTCTTCCTTTGAATCTCAATACAAAGTTCTCCTCGATCTTCATGGAGATCTATTCGATGTAACTCTTTTTGCGGTGTGTTTGTCGAGATCCGATGAATTGTGGGTTTATGATCAAGTTTATCTATGAGAAATATTTGAATCTCCTTTGAATTCTTTTATGTATGATTGGTTATCTTTGCAAGTCTCTTCGAATTATCAGTTTGGTTTGGCCTACTAGATTGATCTTGCTTGCAATGGGAGAAGTGCTTAGCTTTGGGTTCAATCTTGCGGTGTCCTTTCCCAGTGACAGCAGGGGCAGCAAGGCAAGTATTGTTTTGTTGCCATCGAGGATAAAATGATGGGGTTTATATAATATTGCTTGAGTTTATCCCTCTACATCATGTCATTTTGCCTAATGCGTTACTCTGTTCTTATGAACTTAATACTCTAGATGCATGTTGGATATCGGTCGATGTGTGGAGTAATAGTAGTAGATGCAGAATCATTTCGGTCTACTTGTCACGCACGTGATGCCTATATACATGATCATGCCTAGATAATCTCATAACTATGCACTTCTCTATCAATTGCTCGACAGTAATTTGTTCTCCCACCGTAATATTTATGCTATCTTGAGAGAAGCCACTAGTGAATCCTATGGCCCCTGGGTCTATCTTTTATCATATAAGTTTCCGATCTACTTTTTTTGCAATCTTTACTTTCCAATCTATATCATAAAAATACCAAAAATATTTATCTTATCTTATTATCTCTATCAGATCTTACTTTCGCAAGTGGCCGTGAAGGGATTGACAACCCCTTTATCATGTTGATTGCGAGGTTCTTGTTTGTTTGTGTAGGTATAAGGGACTTGTGAGGAGCCTCCTCCTGGATTGATACCTTGGTTCTCAAAAACTGAGGGAAATACTTACGCTACTTTGTTGCATCACCCTTTCCACTTCAAGGGAAAACCAACGCAGTGCTCAAGAGGTAGAAAGAAGGATTTCTAGCGCCATTGCCGGGGAGGTCTTCGCTCAAGTCAAGACATACCAAGTACCCAGCACAAACTCGTCTCCCCCGCATTACATTATTTGCCATTTGCCTCTCGTTTTACTCTCCCCCACTTCACCCTTGTCGTTTTATTCGCCCCCTCTTTTCCGTTCGCTTCTTTTTTGCCTTCCTCTTGTGTGCTTGTGTGTTGGATTGATTGTCACGATGGCTCAAGATAATACTAAATTGTGTGACTTTTCCAATACCAATAGTAATGATTTGCTTAGCACTCTGATTGCTCCTCTTAATGATGTTGAATCTTGTGAAATCAATGCTGCTTTGTTGAATCTTAATATGAAATATCAATTCTTCGGCCTTCCTAGTGAAGATGGCGCTACTCATCTAAACAACTTTGTTGATTTGTGTGATATGCAAAAGAAGAAAGATACGGATAATGATATTGTTAAATTGAAGTTATTTCCGTTTTCGCTTAGAGATCGTGCTAAAACTTGGTTTTCGTCTTTGCCTAAAAATAGTATTGATTCATGGACTAAGTGCAAAGATGATTTTATCTCTAAGTCTTTTCCTCCCGCTAAGATCATCTCTCTTAGAAACGATATTATGATTTTTTAGCAACTAGATCATGAGCATGTTGCACAATCTTGGGAGAGGATGAAATTAATGATTCACAATTGCCCTACTCATGGATTAAATTTATGGATGATCATAAAAAAATTTATGCCGGATTGAATTTTGCTTCTAGAAATCTTTTAGATTCGGCCACGGGAGGCACTTTTATGGAAATCACTTTAGGAGAAGCTACTAAACTCCTAGATAATATTATGGTTAATTATATTCAATGGCACACCGAAAGATCTACTAGTAAAAGAGTTCATGCGATAGAAGAAATTAATGTTTTGAGTCGAAAGATGGATGAACTTATGAAATTGTTTGCTACTAAGAGTTCTCCTATTGATCCCAATGATATGCCTTTGTCTACTTTGATTGAGAATAATAATGAATCTATGGATGTGAATTTTTTTGTTAGGAATTTTTTTGGTAACAATGCTTATAGAGGAAACTTTAATCCTAGGCCGTTTCCTAGTAATTCCTCTAATAATTATGGTAATTCCTACAACAACTCTTATGGAAATTTTAATAAGATGCCCTCTTATTTTGAGAATAATGTTAAAGAATTTATGATCTCTCAAAAGAATTTCAATGCTTTGCTTAAAGAAAAATTGCTTAAAGTTGATGAATTGGCTAGGAACATTGAGAGAATTTCTCTTGATGTTGATTCTTTGAAACTTAGATCTATTCCACGTAAGCATGATATCAATGAGTCTCTCAAAGCCATGATAATTTCCATTGATGAGTGCAAACAAAGAACCGCTAGGATGCGTGCTAAGAAAGATTGCTTTGTAAGAGCGTGTTCTTCTAGTTTTCATGATAATAATGATGAAGATCTAAAAGTTATTGATGTGTCCCCTATTAAATCTTTGTTTTGCAATATGAATCTTGATAATGATGGGACTGGAGATGAGTCAACTTTAGTTAAAGGGCGACCCAATGATTCGGAGTTTCTAGATTTTGATGCTAAATTTGGTAAAAGTGGCATTGGAGAGGTCAAAACTTTACATAGCAATGAACCCACTATTTTGGATTTCAAGGAATTTAATTATGATAATTTTTCTTTAATAGATTGTATTTCCTTGTTGCAATCTGTGTTGAATTCTACTCATGCTTATAGTCAAAATAAAGCTTTTGCCAAACATATCATTGATGCTTTGATGCAATCTTATGAAGAAAAACTTGAATTGGAAGTTTCTATCCCTAGAAAACTTTATGATGAGTGCGAACCCACTATAAAAATTAAAATTAAAGATCATGAATGCTATGCTTTGTGTGATTATGGTGCTAGTGTTTCCACAATTCCAAAAACTTTGTGTGATGTGCTAGGTTTCCGTAAATTTGATGATTGCTCTTTAAACTTGCACCTTGCGGATTCCACTATTAGGAAACCTATGGGAAGGATTAAAGATGTTCTTATTGTTGCAAATAGGAATTATGTGCCCGTAGATTTTAACGTTCTTTATATAGATTGCAATTTTTCATGTCCTATTATTCTTGGTAGACCTTTCCATATTATTCTTGGTAGACGATTGGTGCAATTATTGATATGAAGAAAGGGAATATTAGATTCCAATTTCCATTAAGGAAAGGCATGGAACACTTTCCTAGAAAGAAAATCAAATTACCTTATGAATCTATTAGGAGAGCCACTTATGAATTGAATACCAAAGATGGCAATACTTAGATCTATTCTCGCTTTTATGGCTAGGGGCGTTAAACGATAGCGCTTGTTGGGAGGCAACCCAATTTTATTTTTGTTCCTTGATTTTTTTTGCTTCTGTTTAGTAATAGATAAATCATCTAGCCTCTGTTTAGATGTGGTTTTATGCTTTAATTAGTGTTTGTGCCAAGTAGAACCTATAGGATCATCTTGGGTGATAGTTAATTTGATTCTGCTGAAAAGCAGAAACTTTTGCACGCACGAGAATAATTTTAATAAATCACAGAAACGTGATTTGTAGTTTATTCCTTTTGCAGTAGATCAACAGATAAATTTCCTAGGACTTCCTATTTTGGTAGGATTTTTAGAGTTCCAGAAGTATTTGAAAGTTACAGATTCCTACATACTGTTCAATTTTTGACAGATTCTGTTTTTTGTGTGTTGTTTGCTTATTTTGATGAATCTATGGCTAGTATCGGGGGGTATGAACCATAGAGAAGTTGGAATACAGTAGGTTTAACACCAATATAAATAAATAATGAGTTCATTACAGTACCTTAAGTGGTGGTTTTTCTTTCTTGCACTAACGGAGCTTATGAGATTTTCTGTTGAGTTTTGTGTTGTGAAGTTTTCAAGTTTTGGGTAAAGATTTGATGGACTATGGAATAAGGAGTGGCAAGAGCCTAATCTTGGGGATGCCCATGGAACCCCAATATAATTCAAGGACAACCAAAAGCTAAGCTTGGGGATGCCCCAGAAGGCATCCCCTCTTTCTTCTTCGTCTATCGGTAACTTTACTTGGAGCTATATTTTTATTTGCCACATGATATGTGTTTTGCTTGGAGCGTCGTGTATGATATGAGTCTTTGCTTTTTATTTTACCACAATCATGCTTGCTGTACACACCTTTTGGTAGAGACACAACGTGATTCATAATTTATTAGAATACTCTATGTGCTTCACTTATATATTTTGTGCTAGATAATTTTGCTCTAGTGCTTCACTTATATCTTTTTAGAGCACGGCGGTGGTTTTATTTTGTAGAAATTATTGATCTCCCATGCTTCACTTATATTATTTTGAGAGTCTTTTAGAACAGCATGGTATTTTCTATGGTTATAAAATTGGTCCTAGAATGATGGGCATCCAAGTTGGGTATAATAAAAACTATCATAGGAAGTGAATTGGATGCTACGATCAATTTGATGCTTGATAACTGTTTTGAGATATATAGGTGGTGATATTAGAGTCATGCTAGTTGGGTAATTATGGAATTGAGAAATATTTGTGTTGAAGTTGGCAAGTCCCGTAGCATGCACGTATCGTAAAAGTTGTGTAACAAATTTGTAGCATGGGGTGCTCTTTTGATTGCCTTCCTTATGAGTGGAGGTCGGGATTGCGCGATGGTTAACTCCTACCAACCCTTCCCCTAGGAGCATGCGTATTAGTACTTTACTTTGAGGGCTAATAAACTTTTGCAATAAGTATATGAGTTCTTTATGAATAATGCGAGTCCATGGATTATACGCACTCTTACCCTTTCATCATTGCTAGCCTCCTCGGTACCGTGCATTGCCTTTTCTCACCTTGAGAGTTGGTGCAAACTTTGCTGGTGCATCCAAACCGCATGATACGATACGCTCTATCACACATAAACCTCCTTATATCTTCCTCAAAATAGCCACCATACCTACCTATTATGGCATTTCCATAGCCATTCCGAGATATATTGCCATGCAACTTTCCATCATTCCGTTCATCATGACACGTTTCATCATTGTCATGTTGCTTTTGCATGATCATGTAATTGACATCATATTTGTGGCAAAGCCACCTTCATAATTTTTCATACATGTCACTCATGATCCATTGCATATTCCGGTACACCGCCGGAGGCATTCATATAGAGTCATATTTTGTTCTAGTATCGAGTTATAATCCATGAGTTGTAAATAGAAGTGTGATGATCATCATTATTAGAGCATTGTCCCTTAAAAAAAGAGAAAGGCCAAAAAAAGGAAGAAAGGCCAAATAAAAAAAACGAAAGGCCCAAAAAAGGGGGGACAATGCTACTATCCTTTTCCACACTTGTGCTTCAAAGTAGCACCATGTTCTTCATATAGGGAGTCTCTTATGTTGTTACTTTCATATACTAGTGGGAATTTTTCATTATAGAACTTGGCTTGTATATTCCAACGATGGGCTTCCTCAAAATGCCCTAGCTCTTCGTGAGCAAGAAAGTTGGATGCACACCCACTTAGTTTCTTTTGTTGAGCTTTCATACATTTATAGCTCTAGTGCATCCGTTGCATGGCAATCCCTACTCCTCATGTTGACATTAATTAATGGGCATCTCCATAGCCTGTTGATTAGCCTCGTCAACGTGAGGCTTTCTCCTTTATTGTCTTCTCCACACAACCTCCATCATCATATGCTATTCCACCCATAGTGCTATATCCATGGCTCACGCTCATCTATTGCATGAGAGTTAAAAAGCTGAAGTGCGTTAAAAAGAATGAACCAATTGCTTGGGTGAATCTGGGGTTGTGCATGATGGGAGTATTTTGTGTGACAAAAATGAAGCATAGCCTAACTATATCATTTTGTAGGGATAAACTTTCTTTAGCCATGTTATTTTGAGAAGACATGATTGCTTTATTACTATGCTTGAAGTATTATTATTTTTATGTCAATATGAACTTTTATCTTGAATCATTTGGATCTGAACATTCATGCCACAATAAATAAAATTACTTTGAGAAATATGCTAGGTAGCATTCCACATCAAAAATTCTGTTTTTATCATTTACCTGCTCGAGGACGAACAGGAATTATGCTTGGGGATGCTTGATACGTCTCCAACGTATCTATAATTTTTGATTGTTCCATGTTATTATACTACCGTTTTGGATGTTTATGGGCTTTACTTTACACTTTTGTATCATTTTTGTGAATAACCTACTAACTGGAGGCCCAGCCCAAATTGCTGTTTTTTTTGCCTATTTCAGTGTTTTGAAGAAAACAAATATCAAACGGAGTCCAAACGGAATGAAACCTTCGGGAGCAGTCTTTTTGGAACAAACGCAATCCAAGAGACTTGGAGTGGACGTCAAGAAGTAGCCGAGGCTGCCACGAGGGTGCTAGGCGTGCCCTAGGGAAGTGGGCGCGCCCCCATCCTCGTGGGCCCCTCGTGGCTCCCCTGACCGACCTCCTTCGCCTATATATACCTCCATACCCTGAAAACACCGAGGAGCACCACGAAAACCTATCTCCACCGCCGCAACCTTCTCTACCCGTGAGATCCCATCTTGGAGCCGTTTCCAGTGCTCCGCCGGAGGGGGAATCGATCATGGAGGGCTTCTACATCATCGCCAAGGCCTCTCCGATAAGTTTTGAGTAGTTTACCACAGACCTTCGGGTCCATAGATATTAGCTAGATGGCTTTTTCTCTCTCTTTGAATCTCAATACAAAGTTCTCCTCGATCTTCTTGGAGATCTATTCGATGTAACTCTTTTTGCGGTGTGTTTGTCGAGATCTGATGAATTATGGGTTTATGATCAAGTTTATCTATGAGAAATATTTGAATCTCCTCTGAATTATTTTATGTATGATTGGTTATCTTTGCAAGTCTCTTCGAATTATCAGTTTGGTTTGGCCTACTAGATTGATCTTTCTTGCAATGGGAGAAGTGCTTAGCTTTGGGTTAATCTTGCGGTGTCCTTTCCCAGTGACAGCAGGGGTAACAAGGCACGTATTGTATTGTTGCCATCGAGGATAAAATGATGGGGTTTATATCATATTGCTTGAGTTTATCCCTCTACATCATGTCATCTTGCCTAATGCGTTACTATGTTCTTATGAACTTAATACTCTAGATGCATGTTGGATAGCGGTCGATGTGTGTTGTAATAGTAGTAGATGTAGAATCGTTTCGGTCTACTTGTCGTGGACATGATGCCTATATCCATAATCATTCCTAGATAATCTCATAACTATGCACTTTTCTATCAATTGCTCGACAGTAATTAGTTCACCCACCGTAATATTTATGCTATCTTGAGAGAAGCCACTAGTGAAACCTATGGCCCCCGGGTCTATCTTTTATCATATAAGTTTCCGATCTACTTTATTTTGCAATCTTTACTTTCCAATCTATATCATAAAAATACCAAAAATATTTATCTTATCTTATTATCTCTATCAGATCTTACTTTTTCAAGTGGTCGTGAAGGGATTGACAACCCTTTATCGCGTTGGTTGCAAGGTTCTTGTTTGTTTGTGTAGGTACGAGGGACTTGTGAGGAGCCTCCTACTGGATTGATAACTTGGTTCTCAAAAACTGAGGGAAATACTTACGCTACTTTGCTGCATCACCCTTTCCTCTTCAAGGGAAAACCAACGCAGTGCTCAAGAGGTAGCACCGCCTTCCAAGATTATGCCAATACGCCGCCAATGAGAGGAAGAAGAAGACGTCAGATCCAAGAACATGCCACTATAGGTGATGTGTGCTTTCCACTCTAATTTTCCTCAAAATTGAACATGCCTGGTTGCTACTGAAGCACAAATGATCAGTTCAAAAATTGTTTTCAGATCTGGGTTTGCCTGAAGAAAAATACCACGTTTGTGTCAGTTCATCAGTTCATCAGTGCTACTATGCAAAAGATTTGATTTAAAAATTGCACACACTATGCTCTGCCTACATGTTACACTATTAGGTTCATCAGTAGTACATGTGTGCTGCATCAGTGACACATGTTCCTATGATGCAGAAGCTGGTAGTACATTGCAAATGCTTGCTTCAGTTCATTACACCCCTGCCACTTGATGCACAATTTGGATGTCGAGGTTACTATCAGTACCTCTAATATGCTAGCTTCAGTTCCAGTAAAAAACATAAACTTATGCATCAGTCCAAGTAGCTAGTACTAATGTTCAGCTACCACTGAAAGTTGTATGTTGTTATTTCTAATAGTACATGTCATGTAGTTGTGTCGGTTCAAACGAGTAAAAAGACTTTTGTTGAAAAAACATACACTTGTTACACTGTAAGTTCAATGATATAGAAACTAGGAGTACTTGTAATGTAGGTGCATAAGTTCAAGATGAAAATAAGAGAATACATGCATCAGTTTTATATATATATATGCATACTGTTTGAAAGTTCAATGTTCAGTTTACAAGCAGTTGCACCAAATGTTCATGCATTAGTTCTAGGGAAAAGGATAAAAAAATTGTACATAACATATGCATCAGTTCTAAAAACAGTACATCAGTACATCAGTGCTGAACATGTTCATACATCAGTTCGACTGAAACTACATCAGATACAAAATAGACAACAAAGTTTAGTAACGCCCAGCGATGCAAGTTCAACTTGTAGGTTACTTCAGTACATGACATGGTATCCCTATCATGTATACGAGAAAATGCAGAAAAGATCAATCCCAAAACAGTTGAATGTCATTGTAGAAACATGCAAGGTAGCACACGCAGGGAGGGTTTGATGAGCCAAGCAGATATGAGGCACCTCCTGGTTGGGTAACACCAGAAATAGCACCTGGATACTTCCACAATACAGGCTGATGTCAAGCTACACCGGAATCATCGGAAGCACGGACTGGTTCTTCTCTGCAGCAAACACGAATTGCCGGGAATACAAGCTTTGCCACTGCTGGGGTGCAACAAAGGTCCACAATGTCCCCAACAACCAATAATTTCCTTCCCTAGCGCATGAAGAAAGGCAAGGACACCCAGGCTTCCACCGGTCGCTCCATCAACATCAATCATCCGTGCTGCAAAAGCGGTTGCGACGGGAAGACCAGGCCAAAGAGACAGGAATGTTCACCACTCTAGCAGGTTGCAAAGTAGAAAATATGAGCCATATAGACAAGAGAAATCTCACAATGAATCTGAGGGAAGACGGTCCTACAATAAGAGAGGGAGAGCTTCATCAACATTGCTCCCTCCAAGAGATGCATTGCTGCATGTGCCGAGGGTGACACCGCCCGCGCCCATACACCCGGGTGAATAGCAAACACCGGATGCAGCACAGAGCTATACACATGCAAGTATACATTCGGAAAAAACATACAAGCACACTCCATACCCTAGTACTGTGATCACCCCATCTAACATTTTCATCACTGTGTTTTTGTTTGCTCACTATTGCGTGCAGCCACCTAACATTGAAGCTTACGTTCTGCCAAGGCTAGAGATGCACTTTGAAACTTTCAAAGAAGCAAAGAACTTCTATAACGTCTATGCAAACCATGTGGGTTTTGCTGTCAGGGAAGGCTCCAAGGTTAGCACCAGAGTCTACCTTTATTGCACGTGCTATGGAGTCTATGAATCAAAGGTGTTAGAAGCAAATAGATAGTGGAACAAGTCCACAGCCAGGACTAACTGCGGGGCTAAACTGAGGCTAAAGAGGGACAAGGATGGAACACTTGTCGTAAAAGAGATATGCTAGGAACAAAACCACAGGCTACAGCTCACCCCCCCCCCCCCCCCAAATGCTTGTCTTCTTGCACACCCACAAAAACTTTGACAAAACAATCTTGGAGTACCTCAAGTACCTGCAGTTCAAAGGCATTGAACACGTGCAAATCATGAGCATACTGGGCGGCGATGACCCCGGTAGCTACTTCCTCGAAATGAATGTCAAAGACCTGATTAACATGTAAGTACAAACTTGTTCTCCTCCCAGAAACCCCATCCATCTTTTTTCATCTGTTAGACAAACATATTATGCAATGTATGACCTAATGCCAGTTCAACATGCATTTTTGAATGACTATTCACTTTTAATATGCAGCAAAGCAAAGAATTCAAGGATGGATGATGTGGATGATGTCCTAAAGACTGTCAACTTCTTTAGGGAGATGAAAGCGATAAACAAGGAATTCTTCTGCGACATACAACTTGATGAGTCTGATAGAGTGAAGAACATATTCTGGGCGAATGCAAACTACCGAGGGGCATATCAAGACTTTGGTGACTGTGTGATGTTTGGCACCACATGTAAGACCAACAAGTACCATATGCCACTTCGAGTGTTTGTGGGTACTAATAACCACTTATAGACTACATTCTTTGCTTTCACCCTAATAAGAGATGAGGATGCAGATTCATTCAGATGGCTTTTCAAAACATTTTTAAGGTGCATGAGAGGGAAGGCTCCTACATGCATCCTCACAGGTACAACCGCAAAACCCCCTACCCCCCCCCCCAAAGGAAAATAACACAGTAAAATTGTTGTGTCAGTTTTATTTGTATATATGCACAACCATTTACTGACCACTCCACGTCTCTTTTCTCATTACCAGACCAGTGCCCAACAATGGCTTTGGCGATCCCAGATGTTTTCAGGGACACAGTACACAAGCTATGCTGCTGGCACATTATGAAGAAGAACAAGGAACACCTCACGTACCTGTATAACCTCCACGAAATCTTTAAGGACGAATTCACAACAATCCTCAACTGGCCCCTCATGCCAACTGAGTTTGAGGCTGCCTGGAAAGAACTCCTGGATAAGTACAACCTCCATGATGATGCCACAATGGTGCCAATGTGGAACGAGCGCGAGAAATGGATATCAGCTTACTTCAAAGAAATTTTCTATGCCAAAATGAAATCCACACAATGGAGTGAGAGCATGAACTATGTGCTGAAGAAGAACTTCGTACGTGAGAGACAAAACCTGCACCGGTTTGTTAGCCAGGTAAACACATGCTTCAAAACATGGAGGCAGACAGAAAACCAGGAGACAATGGGTAACCGGGTATAGCTCTATCACCTGTCGTAAGACAAATAACATGCTTACTAAAGTAACTCTTTCTTAGTTAGACAAGTTTTTGCTGCAAGAAACTAACAATTTGTTCAACACTCCTGCTTGCGTAGAAAGAACAAAACACGCTGACCCTCTATGGGTTTGACACTCACATGACAAAGCTTTACTCACGAGCTGTGTACAGCGAGATCAGAAAATGGCTAAAACTAAGCACCCTCTTCACGGTGACGGGGACAGAAGAGCCCACGAAGTACCTTGTGTGCTACAACAAACATAAAAATAGTTTGCATGGTGTCAGCACGCGTTCCAGGTGGTTGCAGACCCCGTGGGAGAAATATACGACTGCGAGTGTAAGTTGTGGAACCACATAGGTGATGACTAAAAAATGATGTTACAGACTGTAGTACTTATTTTTTGCAAAGTTTTTGTTCGAATGAAATGACAGAAAACATGCACCTCTTCCAAAAAACAGGTATTTTCTGCCTACATGTCCTGTGCATGATGCAAACAATTAAGGCTACCAGTGTTCTAGAGAAATACATCCTCATGAGATACACCAAACACTCGAACATCCAGCCAACCTTCAACATGAATGACTTGAGGACAGTACCATCAAACAAGGCCTCCCAATACTGCATTGAAAGTGCACTGCTACAGCTAAACATGAGAGTGCACACAAAAAGCCTGAGAAGCCAAGACCAGATGGCGAGGTCATGGATCATCATGGAAAGACTTGAAGAAGAACTCGATGCCATGCATTCTTCTAGAAATGGAGTTGTCGCAGACAACGAAGCAGAAAAATTGAGTAGGATATCGCTACAATCCTATCCGAGATGAACCATCTAGGAGCAATTGACCCATACGACAACGAGGAGGAGGAGCAACAGCAATCAGAGCTTGCCCATGTGCACACTCAAGAGCGGCAACATGCTCATGTGCAAGATCATGAGCTTGACGGTGTTGTAGGCAAACGACATGACAACAGGAGATCCTACTAGCAGCAGCAGCAAAAGGTAATTAAACCAACCATAAACTCATGCACAAAGGGGAGGAAGAGTAAGATGCGGGCAGCGAAAGCAGTAAAAGCAGCAGCCAAAAAGCCGCCACGCCTCATTAGATGCGTGGTATTCGGCCCGGACGACAAATCTCTCAGGATAAGGGCATGCGGATTCTGCAACATGGTGACCAGTCATAATTATCGCACTTGCCCACACCGCACAGATGCCATTGTCAACAGCAAAGGCTGCATAAGCAGATTGGAGCTGCCCAGGTTTCTACCAATGGGGATGACACACGTCACAGCTACACTTGCAGCAAGTGTGGGTGGACTGACATACATAATGCCAGCACATGCAAAGTGGGCAAGGAGGTCGATGTCGGGTGGCAGGTGCGACATATGCCAAAGGATGGCTAATCATAGTGGGAGCCAGTAAGACGTCGCCAGTGCGTAGAAACGGGATGAGGCGAAGACATGCACGCTGGCGAATCTTACCCAGGTTTGGGGCTCTCCTAGGAGATAACACCCCTAGTCCTGCTCTGCGGGGTCTCCGCATGATCACTAAATCAGTAAGTAGCTACAAGTGGCTCCTTGAGCTGTTCAGCTAGAGGAAGAAGAAGTGCAAGGCTAGCTCTCCACTTCTCTCTATGTGGTGTGTGTAATTCTCAGAGGTCAACCCTTTGCATGGGTGCCCTGGGGGGTTTATATAGGCCTACCCCCCAGGGGTACAATGGTAATCCGGCTGGGTGTGGGCCCGGACCGTTTACGTCTATGGATGTCGGCTTCTTCGCCGGCCGCTGGGGCCCACTGACTAGTCGGTCCCACCGGCTGCCGGCATCTTGGCCGACAGGCTGGGCCCACCGCCTATGGGCCCTGTCGGCTGCTCATTACTGTAGCCTTGCTCTTGATGACGATGGCTTGGTCAGGGTGAGCGTGGCTATAGTGCCGCCGCCCGGTGGGCGTTCACTGTAGCCTCACCCCGTATTATCTGGTTAATGGTGCACAAACTCCGAGGGGAGGGGAGGGCCGACTATTGGGAGCCGGCCTCCCAATACGCGACTGGTCTGGTCAAGCCGCCTTCTGGTGGCTCTCTGGCAGGAGGGGCCCACCGCTTGCGGGCTGTACCTACAGCCCGTCGTGGGGGCATGGTCGTTCTGCCATGGGTGATGTCAGGGTCAACGTGGCAATAGTGTCGCGCCGGGCGAGGGATGGCCGCCCGGTACGACGCACTGTGGCCACGCTCGATCCGGGATTCAGGGGCGGCAGGCTTCACTATAGCCACGTCCCGTCTTATCGCTGTTATGTGGGTGCAAATTTTGAGGGTGCATGGCGGGCCGCCTGCTAGGACTCGGCCACTCTGGTGGCCGCCTGTTGGGCCTTGCCGCCTTCCAGCAGCCGGCTGCGTGGACCATCCGACCACGAGAAGGCGGCCCTTCGCCTTGGATGCTTGAGGGCCACAGTTGGCCCGATGTCTTGAAAAGCCAGGGGGAGCTGATAAGGCTACCCGTGGTCATTTACTCTGACAGTAGTCCCCGACTCTGGTGGGGCTTCGCGGCTAAAAAGAGCCAACAGCTAGGAGTCGTCCACGACTAGATGTGCTGTCTGGAATATTTCAAAGTCCGAAGGCGGGAACCAGGTGGCTCGCGCACCGGGCTTCGGGCCGGCCGCCCGCTGTCTGTGTGCCACATGGCACCAGCCAGATGGGCCAGCCTGCCAGCCCTCACGCGCGACGGGACGTCGCCGCAGGCTGGGCCCCGCCACTACCGCACCTCGGCACATGCGCAGATCCACTGCGGTCGAGGCGGGCGGTTGGCGTTCTGGACGTGGTTAGTACACGTCTTTACGGTGTGATAATCGCGGGATCGTGGGGGAATGGGCGCAGTGAATCCCATGACCCCCATGCCCCGCCCCATCGGCTTCGCTCTTCTCGGGCTATAAATAGGGGGAGGAGGGGAGTGGTAGACACACGCGCGCCTACCTTCTCCGCCATTCTCCCCTTCCTCCTTCTGCTGCTGCTGCTGTCCGCCGCCGTGCCGTGCTTTCGACCACCCTGTTGCACTGCAACTCACCACCGCAGGGCCACGCACACATCGCCGCGCTGCCCCTCCGTCAAGATTCTCGACCCCATGGCGCGTGCCGGAGTGTGGGTTGGATCCAATGTCCATGAGGACCACATCGACTTCCTCCGCTGGACGCAGCGGCTGCTGATAACCCACAAGTGTAGGGGATCGCAACAGCTTTCGAGGGTAGAGTATTCAACCCAAATTTATTGATTCGACACAAGGGGAACCAAAGAATATTCTTAAGTATTAGCAGTTGAGTTGTCAATTCAACCACACCTGGGTAACTCAGTATCTGCAACAAAGTATTTAGTAGCAAAGTAGTATGATAGTAATGGTAACAGTGGCAAAAGTAAAGATAATATTTTTGTAGGAATTGTAACAGTAGCAACAGAAAAGTAAATAAGCGAAACACAAGATGTGAAAAGCTCATAGGCATTGGATCAGTGATGGATAATTATGTCGGATGCGATTCCTCATGTAATAGCTATAACATAGGGTGACACAGAACTAGCTCCAATTCATCAATGTAATGTAGGCATGTATTCTGAATATAGTCATACGTGCTTATGGGAAAGAACTTGCTTGACATCTTTTGTCCTACCCTCCCATGGCAGCAGGGTCCTAGCGGAAAATAAGGGATATTAAGGCCTCCTTTTAATAGAGAACCGGAACAAAGCATTAGCACAAAGTGAATACATGAACTCCTCAAACTATTGTCATCATTGAGAAGTATCCCGATTATTGTCACTTCGGGGTTGTCGGATCATAACACATAATAGGTGACTATAGACTTGCAAGATAGGATCAAGAACTCACATATATTCATAAAAACATAATAGGTTCAGATCTGAAATCATGGCACTCGGGCCCTAGTGACAAGCATTAAGCATAGCAAAGTCATAGCAACATCAATCTCAGAACATAGTGGATACTAGGGATCAAACCCTAACAAAACTAACTTAATTACATGGTAAATCTCATCCAACCCATCACCGTCCATCAAGCCTACGATGGAATTATTCACGCATGGCGGTGAGCATCATGAAATTGGTGATTGAGGATGGTTGATGATGATGACGGCGATGAATCCCCCTCTCCGGAGCCCCGAACGGACTCCAGATCAGCCCTCCCGATAGAGATTAGGGCTTGGCGGCGGCTCCGTATCGTAAAACACGATGAAACTTTCTCTCTGATTTTTCTCTCCACGAAACAGAATATATGGAGTTGGAGTTGAGGTCGGTGGAGCGTCAGCGGGCCCACGAGACAGGGGGGGCGCGCCCAGGGGGGAGGGCGCGCCCCCACCCTCGTGGACAAGGTGTGGGCCCCCTGGTATTGCTTCTTTCGCTAGTATTTTTTATATTTTCCAAAAGTTATCTCCGTGGATTTTCAGGTCATTCCGAGAACTTTTGTTTTCTACACATAAAACAACATCATGGCAGTTCTGCTGAAAACAGCATCAGTCCGGGTTAGTTTCATTCAAATCATGCAAGTTAGAGTCCAAAGCAAGGGCAAAAGTGCTTGGAAAAGTAGATATGTTGGAGACGTATGAACTCCCCCAAGCTTAAACCTTTGCTTGTCCTCAAGCAATTCAGTTGATAAACTGAAAGTGATAAAGAAATACTTTTACAAACTCTATTTGCTCTTGTTGTTGTAAATATGTAAAGCCAGCATTCAAGTTTTCAGCAAGTATTATGAACTAACCATACTCACATTAACACTTAGGTCTTACAATTACTCATATCAATGGCATAATCAGCTAGCAAGCAATAATACTAAAACTCGGATGACAACACTTTCTCAAAACAATCATAATATGATATAACAAAATTATATCTTGCTAGCCCTTTTTGAGACCGCAAAACATAAATGCAGAGCACCTTTAAAGATCAAGGACTGACTAAACATTGTAATTCATGGTAAAAGAGATCCAGTCAAGTCATACCCAATATGAACCAATAGTAATGAATGCGAATGACAGTGTGCTCTCCAGCGGGTGCTTTTTAATAAGAGGGATGATGACTCAACATAAAAGTAAATAGATAGGCCCTTCACAGAGGGAAGCAGGGATTTGTAGAGGTGCCAGAGCTCGATTTTAAAATGGAGATGAATAACATTTTGAGCGGCATACTTTCATTGTCAACGCAACAACTATGAGATGGCTGTATCTTCCATACTACATGCATTATAGGCAGTTCCCAAACAGAATGGTAAAAGTTTATACTCCCCCACCACCAACAAGCATCAATCCATGGCTTGCTCGAAACAACGAGTGCCTCCAACTAAGATCAACCCTGAGGGAGTTTTGTTTAATTATATCGATTTGCTTTGATCTTTTTGGATCATGGGACTTGGCATCCCGGTTACCGGCCCTTTCTCGTGAACGAGGAACGGAGTCCACTCCTCTTGAGAATAACCCACCTAGCATGGAAGATATGGACAACCCTAGTTTAAACATGAGCTGCTTGAGCATACAAAACAGAATTTCATTTGAAGGTTTGGAGTTTGGCACATACAAATTTACTTGGAACGGCAGGTAGATACCGCATATAGGAAGGTATGGTGGACTCATATGGAATAACTTTGGGGTTTATGGAGTTTGGATGCACAAGCAGTATTCTCGCTTAGTACAGGTGAAGGCTAGCAAAAGACTGGGAAGCGACCAACTGAGAGAGCGACAACAGTCATGCACATGCATTAAAATTAATTCACACTGAGTACAAGCATGAGTAGGATATAATCCACCATGAACATAAATATCATGAAGGCTATGTTGATTTGTTTCAACTACATGCATGAACATGTGCCAAGTCGAGTCACTCAATTCATTCAAAGGAGGATACCATCCCATCATACCACATCACAATCATTTTAATAGCATGTTGGCACGCATGGTATACCATTATAACTCATAGCTAATCAAGCATGGCACAAGCAACTATAATCTCTAAATGTCAATGCAAATATGTTTACTTCATAATAAGCTGAATCAAGAACGATGAACTCATCATATTTACAAAAACAAGAGAGGTCGAGTTCATACCAGCTTTTCTCATCTCAATCAGTCCATCATATATCATCATTATTGCCTTTCACTTGCACGACCGAACGATGTGTATAATAATAATAGTGCACGTGCATTGGACTAAGCTGGAATCTGCAAGCATTCAACTCAAGAGAAAAGACAAGTAATATGGGCTCTAAGTTAAATAAACAATCATGCATATGAGAGTCACTAATCATTTTCATTATTGTCTTTTACTCTCGACACCCAAAGGAAAGAAAAGAAAATAAAACTATTTACACGGGAAAGCTCCCAACAAGTAAGAAGAAGAACGAGAAATCTTTTTGGGTTTTCATTTTTAATTTCTACTACAAGAATGGAAATTAAACTAACTAATTTTTTGGTTTTTCTTAAGGTTTATCAAACACACAAGAAGAAAGCGAGAAAAAGAAAATTAAACTACCATGGACAATACAATTAAAGAGTACCGACGACTAGAATAGTGTGTGAACATGAATGTAAAGTCGGTGAGAAATACGTACTCCCCCAAGCTTAGGCTTTTGGCCTAAGTTGGTCTATTGTCACGAACCGCGGCTACTCTCCCCGGTGTACTGAGGGGTGTAATCCGGATAACACTGGCTGGCCATCACCTCCAGATCCCACTGGTAAGATGATGCACGATGAGGGTCCAGTGAAGGTTCCGGCTTAGGCTCAGGCTCTAGAGTGGATGCCTGGCCTCGATGAGCGTACACCGCTCCCGGCGTGACAAGAAAATTATCTGCAGTCAAATCAAACAACAGAGGCACAGGCAGAATAATAGTCTCATCGTGTTTCTTATTAAATCTCAGGTTATATAGAAGCATCTTATCTTCGTTGTCAACAATAAACTCATGTGCTACCATGCTCCTGTAATCTAAAATGTAAGGAGGCAATATTGTCTCCTCTTTCTCATGGTGCCTAATAGGTATCTCAAAATATTTAGCAAGACGTGCAACATAGATACCTCCAATGATGGGGCCTTTTGTACGATTCAGGCTTAGACGTTTAGCAATAACGGCACCCATACTAAACTATTATCACCAAACAACGAATGGTGAAGAATAATAATATCAGGAACATTGAAGTTTCCACTATTTCCACGACCAATTAAGCATCTACTAGCAAATATGGCAAAGTAGCATAAAACAGGAAAGTGTATGCTAGAGATTCTCGCATGGGAACCCTTCTTTGGATCCCCTATAGTGATAGTGTTAACAAAGCCATCCACATCTTTACGATGTGGTTCATCTAATTTTCCCTCAAAGGGTATCCTACATACCGTGCAAAAATTACGTAAAGAAATTTCCCTGAATTCATCATATAAATGAAATGATACCGAAGGCGGTGACTTCTTAGGATAATAATAAAAGTTTTGCATGGAAGTATTGGTGAGTAAGAGATTCTGATCGATCCGGTCGTGCGGGAAATAGGTGAGGCCTGCATTCTCGATCAAAGAATAAAAGTCTTCATAAATCCCGGCTTCTCTCAAGAATTTGTCATAGCGTCATTCACACGGCCGTACATCCGCTATGCGAGGAAGATTATACTTGTCCTTTTCCTTCTCTTTAGCATGTTTTTCCTGGGAGCCTTGGCTAGAAGAGCCCCTCAAAAATCTCCTTAACATTTTCTGAAAATTTCTGAAATTTTAGTAACTTCAAAATAAAAGTGAATAAAACTAAACAAGATTGGTAGCAACTACTCCTACAAGTGCCTAGAGCCTATATCATGCATTAGAATTACTTGGGACCTCATAAATTTGACATGCAAGCTCAAGAACAGGGTCACCTATGCAGAAAAAAATTGCAATGAATAAAGCACTAGAACAAAAACTAATTGGACCAATGGAGGAGTCACATACCAAGCAACAATCTGCCAAAGCAGTTTTGTGAATGGAGCTTTGAGCAAGGTGATCAAAAATCGCAGCAAAATGAGCTAGAACTCGTGCTTGAGCTGGATGGGCATTTTTTTGGGAAGAAGATGGAGTGTGTGGGTGCAGGAATAACTGAAGGGGGGCCACCTTGGGCCCAAGAGATAGGGGGCGCGCCCTCCACCCTCGTGTCCTGGTGCTTGCCCCTCCTGCAGTGTTTTCAGTGCCTAAAATCCTCAAATATTCCATAAAAATTATACTAAATTTGCAGGGCATTTGGAGCACTTTTATTTTCGTGATATTTTTTATTGCACGGATAATTCAGAAAACAGACAGATAATACTATTTTTGCTTTATTTATTCTAAATAACAGAAAGTAAAAAGGGGGTTCAGAAGGTTGTGCCTTCTAGTTTCATCCATCTCATGATCATCAAAATGAATCCACTAACAAGGTTGATCAAGTCTTGTTAACAAGCTCATTCCGAATAACATGGAACCGGAGAAATTTCGAATAACACTAAGTTACCTCAACGGGATATGAACATCCCCAATAATAAGAATATCATACTTTTTCTTGACAGTAGGAAGAGGAAATTCAAAACCTCCGATAATGATAGTTCGACTTTTTCCAATAAAATTGATGCAATGAACTTGAGGTTGTTTCCTCGGAAAGTGTACCATATGCTCATTACCATTAACATGAAAAGTGACATTGTCTTTGTTGCAATCAATAACAGCCCCTCCAGTATTCAAAAAGGGTCTATCAAGGATAATCGACATACTATCGTCCTCGGGAATATCAAGAATAACAACGTACATTAAGATAGTGACATTTGCAACCACAACAGGCACATCCTCACAAATACCGACAGGTATAGCAGTTGATTTATCAGCCATTTGCAAAGATATTTTAGTAGGTGTCAACTTATTCAATTCAAGTCTACGATATAAAGAGAGGCATAACACTAACACCGGCTCCAAGATCACATAAAGCAGTTTTAACATAGTTTCTTTTAATGGAGCATGGTATGGTTGGTACCCCGGGATCTCCAAGTTTCATTGGTATTCCACCCTTAAAAGTGTAATTAGCAAGCATGGTGGAAATTTCAGCTTCCGGTATCTTCCTTTTATTTGTAATGATATCCTTCATATACTTAGCATAAGGATTTACTTTAAGCATATCAGTCAAGCGCATACGTAAGAAGATAGGTCTAATCATTTCAGCAAAGCGCTCAAAATCCTCATCATCCTTTGTCTTGGATGGTTTAGGAGGAAAAGGCATGGGTTTCTGAACCCATGGTTCTCTTTCGCTACCGTTCTTCCTAGCAACAAAATCTCCCTTATCATATTGTTGATTCTTTGATTGTGGGTTATCAAGATCAACGGCAGGTTCAATCTCTACTTCATTATTTTTGCTAGGTTGAGCATCAACATGAACATTATCATTAACGTTATCACTAGGTTCATTTCATCACCTGATTGTGTTTCAGCATCAGAGACAGAAATATCACTGGGATTCTCAGGTGTGTCTACGGTAGGTTCACTAGAAGCAAGCAAAGTCCTATCGTTTTTCTTTTTCTTATTTTTAGAAGAACCAGGTGCCTCTAAATTATTTCTCTGAGAATCTTGCTCGATTCTTTTAGGGTGGCCTTCGGGATACAAAGGTTCCCGAGTCATTCTGCCGGTTCTAGTAGCCACTCTAACAGCAAAGTCATGTTTACTATTTAATTCATCGAGCAAATCATTTTGAGCTTTAAGTACTTGCTCAGCTTGAGCGGTAACCATAGAAGCATATTTACTAATGAGTTTAAGTTCACCTTTAACTCTAGCCATATAATCACTCAAGCGTCCTATATCGAAAGCACTATTCTTTAATTCTCTACCAACATAAGCATTAACACTTTCTTGTCTAGCCATAAAGTCATCAAATTCATCTAGGCATGGGCTATGAAATTTAGTAGAGGGAATTTCAACTTTATCATATCTATAGAGAGAATTTACCTTTACTACCTGTGTCGGGTTATCAAGACAATGTATTTCTTCAACATGTGGTATATTAAGACCATGTATTTCTTCAATAGGTGGTAAATTTTTAACATCTTCAGCTTTAATACCTTTTTCTTTCATTGATTTCTTTGCCTCTTGCATATCTTCAGGACTGAGAAATAGAACACCTCTCTTCTTCGGAGTGGGTTTAGGAATAGGCTCAGGAGTTGGCTCGGTTGGTTCAGGAATTGCCTCAGGAATTGGCTCAGGGAAAGTCCAATTATTTTCATTAGTCAACATATTATTCAATAGTAATTCAGCTTCGTTGACTGTTCTTTCCCTGAAAACACACCCAGCACAACTATCCAAGTAGTCCTTGGAAGCATCGGTTAGTCCATTATAAAAGATATCAAGTATTTCATTTTTCTTAAGAGGATGATCAGGCAAAGCATTAAGTAATCGGAGAAGCCTCCCCCAAGCTTGTGGGAGACTCTCTTCTTTGATTTTCACAAAATTATATATTTCCCGCAAGGCACCTTGTTTCTTATGAGCAGGGAAATATTTAGCAGAGAAGTAATAAATCATATCTTGGGGACTACGCACACAACAAGGATCAAGAGAATTAAACAAAGTCTTAGCATCACCCTTTAATGATAACAGAAATATCTTAAGGATATAATAATAGCGATACTTCTCATCATTAGTAAACAGGGTGGCTATATCATTCAACTTGGTAAGATGTGCCACAACAGTTTCAGATTCAAGGCCATAAAAAGGATCAGATTCATGGCCATAAAAAGGATCAGATTATTTCAAGATCAACAAAGAATTCATAATCCTTATCAGTAACACAGATAGGTGAAGTAGCAAAAGCAGGGTCAGGTTTCATTCTAGCATTAAGAGATTGCTGCTTCAATTTAGCTAATAACTTTTTAAGATCATATCTATCTTTGCAAGCAAAAATAGCTCTAGCAGCTTCTTCATCCATAACATAACCCTTAGGAACAACATGCAATTCATAATCAGGGGGAGAACTTTCATCATCACTATCATCAATAATAGCATCTTCAATAATTTGATTCTCTCTAACCCTAGCAAGTTGTTAATCAAGAAATTCACCTAATGGCAAAGTAGTATCACGCACAGAAGTAGTTTCATCATAAATATCATGCAAAGTAGAGGTGGCATCATCAATAACATGCGACATATCAGAGTTCATAGCAGTAGCAGGTTTAGGTGTCGCAAGCTTACTCAAAACAGAAGGAGAATCTAGTGCACAGCTAGATGGCAGTTCCTTACCTCCCCTCGTAGTTGAGGGAAAAATCTTGGTTCTTTCGTCTTTCAAGTTCCTCATAGTGATCAACAGATATAAATCCCAAGTTACTAAAAGAATAGAGCTATGCTCCCTGGCAACGGCACCAGAAATTAGTCTTGATAACCCACAAGTGTAGGGGATCGCAACAGCTTTCGAGGGTAGAGTATTCAACCACAATTTATTGTTTCGACACAAGGGGAGCCAAAGAATATTCTTAAGTATTAGCAGTTGAGTTGTCAACTCAACCACACCTGGGTAACTTAGTATCTGCAGCAAAGTATTTAGTAGCAAAGTAGTATGATAGTAATGGTAACAGTGGCAAAATTAAAGATAATAGTTTTGTAGGAATTGTAACAGTAGCAACGGAAAAGTAAATAAGCGAAACACAAGATGTGAAAAGCTCGTAGGCATTGGATCAGTGATGGATAATTATGTCGGATGTGATTCCTCATGTAATAGCTATAACATAGGGTGACACAGAACTAGCTCCAATTCATGAATGTAATGTAGGCATGTATTCCGAATATAGTCATACGTGCTTCTGGAAAAGAACTTGCATGACTTCTTTTGTCCTACCCTCCCGTGGCAGCGGGGTCCTAGCGGAAACTAAGGGATATTAAGGCCTCCTTTTAAAAGAAAACCAGAACAAAGCATTAGCACATAGTAAATACTTGGACTCCTCAAACTATGGTCATCACCAAGAAGTATCCTGATTATTGTCACTTCGGGGTTGTCGGATCATAACACATAATAGGTGACTACATACTTGCAAGATAGGATCAAGAACTCACATATATTAATAAAAACATAATAGGTTCAGATCTGAAATCATGGCACTCGGGCCCTAGTGACAAGCATTAAGCATAGCAAAGTCATAGCAACATCAATCTCAGAACATAATGGATACTAGGGATCAAACCCTAACAAAACTAACTTGATTACATGGTAAATCTCATCCAACCCATCACCATCCAGCAAGCCTACGATGGAATTACTCATGCACGGCGGTGAGCATCATGAAATTGGTGATGGAGGATGGTTGATGATGACAACGGCGACGAATCCCCCTCTCCGGAGCCCCGAACAGACTCCAGATCAGCCGTCCCGAGAGAGATTAGGGCTTGGCGGCGGCTCCGTATCGTAAAACGCGATGAAACTTTCTGTCTGATTTTTTTCTCCACGAAACGGAATATATGGAGTTGGAGTTGAGGTCGGTGGAGCGTCAGGGGGCCCGCGTGACAGGGGGCGCGCCCAGGGGGGAGGGCGCGCCCCCACCTGTTGGAGAACGTAGTAATTTCTAAAAAAATCCTACGCACACGCAAGATCATGGTGATGCATAGCAACGAGAGGGGAGAGTGTTGTCCACGTACCCTCGTAGACCGAAAGCGGAAGCGTTAGAACAACGCGGTTGATGTAGTCGTACGTCTTCACGGCCCGACCGATCAAGCACCGAAACTATGGCACCTCCGAGTTCTAGCACACGTTCAGCTCGATGACGATCCCCGGACTCCGATCCAGAAGAATGTCGGGGAAGAGTTCCGTCAGCACGACGGCGTGGTGATGATCTTGATGTTCTACCATCGCAGGGATTTGCCTAAGCACCGCTACAATATTATCGAGCACTATGGTGGAAGTCGGGCTTCGCACACGGCTAAGAGATCAAGAGATCAACTGTTGTGTCTTAGAGGTGCCCCTGCCCCCGTATATAAAGGAGCAAGGGGGGTGCGGCCGGCCAAGGGGAGAGACGCGCCGGAGGAGTCCTACTCCTACCAGGAGTAGGACTCCCGCACTTTTCCATGTTGGACTAGGAGAGAGAGAGGGGAAAGAGGTGGAGGGGAGGAAGGAAAGGGGGGGCGCCACCCCCCTATCCCTGTCCTATTCGGACTGGGGGGGGGGGGGGGCACGCGGCCTAGCCCTAGCCTCCTCTCCTCTCTTCCACCTAGGTCCACTAAGGCCCATTAAGGTCCCGGGGGGTTCCGGTAACCTCCCGGTACTCCGGTAAAATCCCGATTTCACCCGGAACACTTCCGATATCCAAACATAGGCTTCCAATATATCAATCTTCATGTCTCAACCATTTCGAGACTCCTCGTCATGTCCGTAATATCATTCGGGAGTCCTAACAAACTTCGGTACATCAAAACTCATAAACTCATAATATAACAGTCATCGAAACCTTAAGCGTGCGGACCCTACGGGTTCAAGAAATATGTATACATGACCAAGAACTGTTTCCGATCAATAACCAATAGCGGAACCTGGATGCTCATATTGGCTCCTACATATTCTACAAAGATCTTTATTGGTAAAACTGCATAACAACATACGTTGTTCCCTTTATCATCGGTATGTTACTTGCCCGAGATTCGTCGTCGGTATCCAATACCTAGTTCAATCTCGTCACCGGCAAGTCTCTTTACTCGTTACGTAATGCATCATTCTGTAACTAACTCATTAGCTACATTGCTAGCAAGGCTTATATTGATGTGCATTGCTGAGAGGGCCCAGAGATGCCTCTCCGACAATCAGAGTGACAAAACCTAATCTCGAAATATGCCAACTCAACATGTACCTTTGGAGACACCTGTAGAGCTCCTTTATAATCACCCAGTTGCGTTGTGACATTTGGTAGCACACAAAGTGTTCCTGCGGTAAACGGGAGTTGCATAATCTCATAGTTATAGGAACTTGTATAAGTCATGAAGGAAGCAATAGCAACATACTAAACGATCAAGTGCTAAGCTAATGGAATGGGTCAAGTCAATCACATCATTCTCCTAATGGTGTGATCCCGTTAATCAAATGACAACACATGTCTATGGTTAGGAAACATAACCATCTTTGATTAATGAGCTAGTCAAGTAGAGGCATACTAGTGACATTAAGTTTGTCTATGTATTCACACATGTATCATGTTTCCGGTTAATACAATTATAGCATGAATAATAAACATTTATCATGATATGAGGAAATAAATAATAACTTTATTATTGCCTCTAGGGCATATTTCCTTCAGTCTCCCACTTGCACTAGAGTCAATAATCTAGATTACACAGTAATGATTCTAACACCCATGGAGGCTTGGTGTTGATCATGTTTTGCTCGTGGAAGAGGCTTAGTCAACGGGTCTGCAACATTCAAATCCGTATGTATCTTGCAAATCTCTATGTCTCCCACCTAGACTTGGTCCCGGATGGAATTGAAGCGTCTCTTGATGTGCTTGGTCCTCTTGTGAAATCTGGATTCCTTTGCCAAGGCAATTGCACCAGTATTGCCATAGAAGATCTTCATTGGTCCCGATGCACTAGGTATGACACCTAGATCAGAAATGAACTCTTTCATCCGGACTCCTTCATTTGCTGCTTCCGAAGCAGCTGTGTACTCCGCTTCGCATGTAGATCCCGCCACGATGCTTTGTTTAGAACTGCACCAACTGACAGCTCCACCGTTCAATATAAACACGTATTCGGTTTGCGATTTAGAATCGTCCGGATCAGTGTCAAAGCTTACATCGACTTAACCAATTACGACTAGCTCTTTTTCACCTCCATAAACGATAAACATATCCTTAGTCCTTTTCAGGTATTTCAGGATATTCTACACCGCTGTCCAGTGTTCCACTCCTGGATTACTTTGGTACCTCCCTGCCAAACTTATTGCTAAGCATACATCAGGTCTGGTAGACAGTATTGCATACATGATAGAGCCTATGGCTGAAGCAAAGGGAACATCTTTCATTTTCTCTCTATCTTCTGTTGTGGTCGGGCATTGTGTCTGACTCAACTTCACACCTTGTAATACAGGCAAGAATCCTTTCTTTGCCTGATCCATTTTGAACTTTTTCAAAACATTATCAAGGTATGTGCTTTGTGAAAGTCGAATCAAGCGTCTTGATCTATATCTATAGATCTTGATACCCAATATGTAAGCAGCTTCACCGGGGTCTTTCATCGAAAAACTTTTATTCAAGTATCCCTTTATGTTATCCAGAAATTCTATATCATTTCCAATTAACAATATGTCATCTACATATAATATCAGAAATGCTATAGAGCTCCCACTCACTTTCTTGTAAATACAGGCTTCTCCAAAAGTTTGTATAAAACCATATGCTTTGATCACACTATCAAAGCGTTTATTCCAACTCCGAGATGCTTGCACCAGTCCATAAATGGATCGCTGGAGCTTGCACACTTTGTTAGCACCTTTTGGATCGACAAAACCTTCCGACTGCATCATATACAACTCTTCTTCCAGAAATCCATTCAGGAATGCAGTTTTGACATCCATTTGCCAAATTTCATAATTATAAAATGTGGCAATTGCTAACATGATTCGAACAGACTTAAGCATCGCCACGGGTGAGAAAGTCTCATCGTAGTCAACCCCTTGAACTTGTCGAAAACCTTGTGCAACAAGTCGAGCTTTGTAGACAGTTATATTACCATGAGCGTCAGTCTTCTTCTTGAAGATCCATTTATTCTCGATGGCTTGCTGATCATCGGGCAAGTCAACCAAAGTCCATACTTTGTTCTCATACATGGATCCCATCTCAGATTTCATGGCCTCAAGCCATTTTGTGGAATCTGGGCTCATCATTGCTTCCTCATAGTTCATAGGTTCGCCATGGTCAAGTAAAATGACTTCCAGAATAGGATTACCGTATCACTCTGGTGCGGATCTTACTCTGGTAGACCTACGAGGTTCAGTAGTAACTTGATCTGAAGTTTCATGATCAATATCATTAGCTTCCTCACTGATTGGTGTAGTTGTCACAGGAAATGGTTCTTGTGATGAACTACTTTACAATAAGGGAGCAGGTACAGTTACCTCATCAAGTTCTACTTTCCTCCCACTCACTTCTTTTGAGAGAACTCCTTCTCTAGAAAGGATCCGAATTTAGCAACAAAAATCTTGCCCTCGGATCTGTGATATAAGGTGTACCCAATAGTCTCTTTTGGGTATCCTATGAAGACACATTTCTCCGATTTGGGTTCGAGCTTATCTGGTTGAAGTTTCTTCACATAAGCATCGCATCCCCAAACTTTAAGAAACGACAACTTTGATTTCTTGCCAAACCACAGTTCATAAGGAGTCGTCTCAACGCATTTTGATGGTGCCCTATTTAACATGAATGCGGCCGTCTCTAAAGCATTACCCCAAAACAGTAGCGGTAAATCAGTAAGAGACATCATAGATCGCACCATATCTAGTAAAGTACGATTACGACGTTCGGACACACCATTTCGTTGTGGTGTTCCGGGTGGCGTGAGTTGCGAAACTATTCCACATTGCTTCAAATTTAAACCAAACTCGTAACTCAAATATTCTCCTCCATGATAAGATCGTAGAAATTTTAATTTCTTGTTACAATAATTTTCCACTTCACTCTGAAATTCTTTGAATTTTTCAAATGTTTCGGACTTGTGTTTCATCAAGTAGATATACCCATATCTGCTCAAATCATCTATGAAGGTGAGAAAATAATGATACCCTCCGCGAGCCTCAATATTCACTGGACCACATACATCAGTATGTATGATTTCCAACAAATCAGTTGCTCGCTCCATAGTTCCGGAGAACGGCGTTTTAGTCATCTTGCCCATAAGGCACGGTTCGCAAGTACCAAGTGATTCATAATCAAGTGATTCCAGAAGTCCATCAGTATGGAGTTTCTTCATGCGCTTTACACCGATATGACCCAAATGGCAGTGCCACAAATAAGTTGCACTATCATTATCAACTCTACATCTTTTGGCTTCAACATTATGAATATGTGTATCACTACTGTCGAGATTTAATAAAAATAGACCACTCTTCAAGGGTGCACGACCATAAAAGATATAACTCATGTAAATAGAACAACCATTATTCTCTTATTTAAATGAATAACCGTCTCGCATCAAACAAGATCCAGATATAATGTTCATGCTCAACGCTGGCAGCAAATAACAATTATTTAGGTCTAAAACTAAGCCCGATGGTAGATGTAGAGGTAGCGTGTCGACCGCGATCACATCGACTTCGGAACCATTTCCCACGCGCATCGTCACCTCGTCCTTAGCCAATCTTTGCTTAATCTGTAGTCCCTGTTTCGAGTTGCAAATATTAGCAACAGAACTAGTATCAAATACCCAGGTGCTACTGCGAGCATTAGTAAGGTACACATCAGTAACATGTATATCACATATACCTTTGTTCACCTTGCCATCCTTCTTATCCGCCAAATACTTGGGGCAGTTCTGCTTCCAGTGTCCAGTCTGCTTGCAGTAGAAGCACTCAGTCTCAGGCTTAGGTCCAGATTTGGGTTTCTTCTCTTGAGCAACAACTTGCTTGTTGTTCTTCTTGAAGTTCCCCTTCTTCTTCCCTTTACCCTTTTTCTTGAAACTGGTGGTCTTATTGACCATCAACACTTGATGCTCCTTCTTGATTTGTACCTCCGCAGGTTTTAGCATTGCTAAGAGCTCGGGAATAGTCTTGTCCATCCCTTGCATATTATATTTCATCACGAAACTCTTGTAGCTTGGTGGCAGTGATTGGAGAATTCTGTCAATGACACTATCGTCAGGAAGATTAACTGCCAGTTGAGTCAAGTGATTATTATACCCAGACATTTTGAGTATATGTTCACTGACAGAACTATTCTCCTCCATCTTACAGCTATAGAACTTATTGGAGACTTCATATCTCTCAATCCGGGCATTTGCTTGAAATATTAACTTCAACTCCTGGAACATCTCATATGCTCCATGACGTTCAAAACGTCGTTGAAGACCCGGTTCCAAGCCGTAAAGCATGGCACACTGAACTATCGAGTAGTCATCAGCTTTGCTCTGCCAGACATTCTTTACGTCGTCAGTTGCATCTGCAGCAGGCCTGGCACCCAGCGCTGCTTCCAAGACATAATTCTTATGTGCAGCAATGAGGATAATCCTCAAGTTACGGACCCAGTTCGTGTAATTGCTACCATCATCTTTCAACTTAGCTTTCTCAAGGAATGCATTAAAATTCAACGGAACAACAGCACGAGCCATCTATCTACAACAAACATAGACAAACAAAGTACTATCAGGTACTAAGTTCATGATAAATTTAAGTTCAATTAATCATATTACTTAAGAACTCCCACTTAGACAGACATCTCTCTAGTCATCTAAGTGATCACATGATCCAAATTAACTAAACCATGTCCGATCATCACGTGAGATTGAGTAGTTTCGATGGTGAACATCACTATGTTGATCATATCTACTATATGATTCACGTTCGACCTTTCGGTCTCCGTGTTCCGAGGCCATATCTGTATATGCTAGGCTCGTCAAGTTTAACCTGAGTATTCCGCGTGTGCAACTGTTTTGTACCCGTGGTATTTGAACGTAGAGCCTATCACACCCGATCATCACTTGGTGTCTCAGCACGAAGAACTTTCGCAACGGTGCATACTCAGGGAGAACACTTCTTGATAATTTAGTGAGAGATCATCTTAAAATGCTACCGTCAATCAAAGCAAGATAAGATGCATAAAGGATAAACATCACATGCAATCAATATAAGTGATATGATATGGCCATCATCATCTTGTGCTTGGGATCTCCATCTCCGAAGCACCGTCGTGATCACCATCGTCACCGGCGCGACACCTTGATCTCCATCGTAGCATCATTGTCATTACGGCATCTATTGCTTCTACGACTATCGCTACCACTTAGTGATAAAGTAAAGCAATTACAGGGCGTTTGCATTTCATACAATAAAGCGACAACCATATGGCTCCTGCCAGTTGCCGATAACTCAGTTAAAAAACATGATCATCTCATACAATAAAATATAGCATCACGTCTTGACTATATCATATCACAACATGCCCTGCAAAAACAAGTTAGACGTCCTCTACTTTGTTGTTGCAAATTTTACGTGGCTGTTACGGGCTGAGCAAGAACCTTTCTTACCTACACATCAAAACCACAACGATAGTTCGTCAAGTTAGTGTTGTTTTAACCTTCGCAAGGACCGGGCGTAGCCACACTCGGTTCAACTAAAGTGAGAGACACAGACACCCGCCAGTCACCTTTAAGCAACGAGTGCTCATAACGGTGAAACCAGTCTCGCGTAAGCGTACGTGTAATGTCGGTCCAGGCCGCTTCATCTCACAATACCACTGAACCAAAGTATGACATGCTGGTAAGCAGTATGACTTGTATCGCCCACAACTCACTTGTGTTCTACTTGTGCATATGACATCTATGCATAAAACCTGGCTCTGATACCACTGTTGGAGAACGTAGTAATTTCCAAAAAATTCCTACGTACACGCAAGATCATGGTGATGCACAGCAACGAGAGGGGAGAGTGTTGTCCATGTACCCTCGTAGACCGAAAGCAGAAGCGTTAGAACAACGTGGTTCATGTAGTCGTATGTCTTCACGGCCCGACCAATCAAGCACCGAAACTAGGGCACCTCCGAGTTCTAGCACACGTTCAGCTCGATGACGATCCCTGGACTCCGATCCAGCATAATGTCGGGGAAGAGTTCCGTCAGCACGACAGCATGGTGACGATCTTGATGTTCTACCATCACAGGGCTTCGCCCAAGCACCGCTACAATATTATCGATGACTATGGTGAAGGGGGGCACCGCACACGGCTAAGAGATCAAGAGATCAATTGTTGTGTCTTAGAGGTGCCCCCCTGCCCCCGTATATAAAGGAGCAAGGGGGCGGCCGGCCAAGGGGAGAGGCGCGCCGGAGGAGTACTACTACTGCCGGGAGTAGGACTCCCCCCTTTTCCATGTTGGACTAGGAGAGAGAGGGGAAAGAGGTGGAGGGGAGGAAGGAAAGGGGGGGCGCCGCCCCCCTCTCCTTGTCCTATTCGGACTGGGGGGAGGGGCGCACGGCCCAGCCCTAGCCTCCTCTCCTCTCTTCCACCTAGGCCCACTAAGGCCCATTAAGGTCCCCGGGGTTCTGGTAACATCCCGGTACCCCGGTAAAATCCCGATTTCACCCGGAACACTTCCGATATCCAAACATAGGCTTCCAATATATCAATCTTCATGTCTCGACCATTTCGAGACTCCTCGTCATGTCCGTAATCTCATCCGGGACAACGAAAAAACTTCGGTAGATCAAAACTCATAAACTCAGAATATAACTGTCATCGAAACCTTAAGCGTGCGGAGCCTACAGGTTCGAGAACTATGTAGACATGACCAAGAACTGTTTCCGATCAATAACCAATAGCGGAACCTGGATGCTCATATTGGCTCCTACATATTCTACAAAGATCTTTATCGGTCAAACCGCATAACAACATACGTTGTTCCCATTGTCATCGGTATGTTACTTGCCCGAGATTCGATCGTCGGTATCCAATACCTAGTTCAATCTCGTTACCGGCAAGTCTCTTTACTCGTTACATAATGCATCATTCCGTAACTAACTCATTAGCTACATCGCTTGCAAGGCTTATATTGATGTGCATTACTGAGAGGGCCCAGAGATACCTCTCCGACAATCAGAGTGACAAAACCTAATCTCGAAATACGCTAACTCAACATGTACCTTTGGAGACACCTATAGAGCTCCTTTATAATCACCCAGTTACGTTGTGACGTTTGGTAGCACACAAAGTGTTCCTCCGGTAAACGGGAGTTGCATAATCTCATAGTTATAGGAACTTGTATAAGTCATGAAGAAAGCAATAGCAACATACTAAACGATCAAGTGATAAGCTAACGGAATGGGTCAAGTCAATCACATCATTCTCCTAATGATGTGATCCCGTTAATCAAATGACAACACATGTCTATGATTAGGAAACATAACCATGTTTGATTAATGAGCTAGTCAAGTAGAGGCATACTAGTGACATTAAGTTTGTCTTTGTATTCACACATGTATCATGTTTCCGGTTAATACAATTATAGCATGAATAATAAACATTTATCATGATATGAGGAAATAAATAATAACTTTATTATTGCCTCTAGGGCATATTTCCTTCACCACCCTCATGGACAGGGTGTGGGCCCCCCGGTCTTGATTCTTTCGCCAGTATTTTTTATATTTTCCAAAACTTATCTCCGTGGATTTTCAGGTCATTCGGAGAACTTTTGTTTTCTACACATAAAACAAAATCATGGCAGTTCTGCTGAAAACAGCGTCAGTCCGGGTTAGTTTCATTCAAATCATGCAAGTTAGTGTCCAAAACAAGGGCAAAAGTGTTTGGACAAGTAGATACGTTGGAGACGTATCAGCTTCCCGGCAAGGACTTTGTGAAGTTCGCTTAGCGCCAGAAAGGGAGATCTTGCCGATGCTGGAAGAGGGCGAGTGCATCATCTTCCGGTCGCATTGCCTGCGCGGCCTCGGCCTGCCGGCAAGCAGCTTCCTCTGTGCCTTCCTTGACTTCTACGGCCTCCAGCCGCACCACCTCAGGCCAAACACGGTGGTGCTGCTGTCCGCCTTCGTCACCCTCTGCTAGGGCTTTCTCGGCGTCCTCCCCACCCTTGAACTTTGGGGCGAGTTCTTTTACTCGAAGCTCGGCACCGTCGTCAAGAGAGTGGCGGCGCAGTGCGGCGCCTTCCTCGCAGTGCGGAGGCCGTCTGCCAACAACCCATTCCCGCCCATCACGCTGATACAGCCGGTGAAGATGTGGCAGCAGTCATACTTCTACGTGAAGAGCGTCCACCCGAAGGGCGACTGGGTCAACCTGTGGGTTTACGCAGCCGGCCCGCCGACTGGAACACGGGCCAACTGGTCGTATCGGCCCAGGACGCTGTTGGTCGCCGGTGCCGCCTCCGTTGCACGGCTCAAGGTGATGGTGAAGTCAAAGGGCCTCAGCGGGCCCGACTTGCTGACCACCTTCATGGCGCGCCAGGTGCTCCCCTCCAAGGCCGGCCACACCTGATATGCCAAATGAGCAGGCACCGAGATCTCAACCGGATGTGCACCAAGGAGATGTCACACGCAGAGGTGGCTCACTTGGTGAATTACATTTTGAACTGCAATCTCTCGAAGGCGGAGTGACGGTTCGGCAAGGAGCCGTACTCGTGTGCGAATCCACCGCCAGCGGTAAGTCTTCATTTCTTCTTTTCCTTTAGACGTCGAGTTCTCTTCGGCCGTCTTGACCAATTGTCTATGAAACAGAGTGCCCTCCTCCAGCCAGCAGCCGGCGCCTCAGGGCCGGTGCGTGAATTCCTCCCCGACCGGGAGGAGAGTAATGCGGACGACCCCGACTTGGGGGAGGCCGCCTTGGAGGACGATGCTATAGGCAGTGGTGGTGAGGTAGGCGGCTCCAGAGCCGGAGGTGGCCTCAAGGACTAGCCTGATAATGACAACGAAGAGGCCGTCCCACGCCGCAAGCCGGCGTCCGACCATGTTGGCGCGAGCTCATCCGCCGCACCAGCTGCCCGAGGCAATGCGCAAAAGCATCGGGCCCTGCCGTCGATGTACGGCAGCCGGCCGAAGAAGCGCAAGAGCTCAGCCGCGGCGACCAAGCGGGAGGAAGCGGCCGCGAAGGCGAACCGCTTCCACAAGGTTGTGAAGGAGCCCCAAATGGTTTCTGCGTAAGTACTGGCTTCTTGATGCATTCTTTCTTCTTTTTCTTGCAAATGCTCTTCTGAGTTTTTCTTCTGCTTTCCTAAACAGGGCTCCGCTCTCTCTTGAGCGGTCAAATGCTGCCTCCATGGTTAGAATGGCGGGGGGCTCTGCCAGTACCCACCGCGTGGACCCGCGCGCCGAGCTCCAGGCGGCGACGGAGAGGAATGCGCGGGAGGCGCGGGAGGAATAGGAGGCGGAGCGGCAGAAGGCGGCTGCCGCCAAGGAGGCGCAGGAGGAGGCGGACGAGGCCGCGAAGGCGCAGGCCGACGCCGTGGCCAAGGCCCAGGCGGATGCCGCGGCCGCAGCGCAGGCGAGAGAGGCCACACGCGGCCAACCCCCACAGCTCGTGATCCCCCTGTGTGCTGTGGCGCCCGCGCCTGAAGCCTCAGTGGTGCCGCCTGGAGGAGCCGGCAGTGACCAACCGGTCATGGAGAGGGAGGAGGGCGACATCATTGCCCTGGGGACAGAGGTGACTCCGCCAGCGCCGACTGCAGCAGACCAAGGCAGCCAACCCAATGCGCCACCCGCGTCGCTGGCTGGCGGTGGACCGGCGGCTGGAGCGGACCTTGTGGTCCGATCTCAGGGAGCCAGGGGCACTAGTTCGTCGACCCAGGAGTTGGAGGCGACCAGCGTCAACTCGTCGGATTGGACGCCTGGGGGCGGGACGGCCGTGCTGAACGAGGCAGCATAGGACGTCCGAGCCCGTCTCCACGCTCAGGCCACCACCCTCCGCAGCTACAACTAGTTGTTCCTGGCGACATGGACGGCCATCCGGGTAAGCCTATTGCTTTTTTATTCTTGGATTCTTCTGTGGGGGCGCGCCAGCGCACCCACTGGGTGTAGTACCCGAGTTCTGGGTCGGCTACTAAGCAGGCGGCCTGGAACTTCTAAGTAGACTCGGGTGTTGACTTGTTTTCTCTTGTTCATGTGTCCTTCTTGCAGGACTATCATAACCTCCGTGCGGCTGCCTTCAACTCCCACGTCCGGGAGCTGACTCGACGGACCGCTGACTTGTCTGAAAGCCGAAGTAAGTATTCCGCCTTCTTTCTCTCGTGGGGGCGCGTCAGCGCACCCACTGGGTGTAGTCCCCGAGATTCGGGCCGACTACTGAGCAGTCGGACCGGATCTCTTCTGGGGACTTCTTGCTTGCTAATTGTTCTTCTTCGCTGCCTTTTGAGAGGCCAACACCTCCATGCAGCAGCAACTAGGGGAGGCCCAAACCGCGTTGCGCTCCAAGGAGGCGGAGTGCAACACGGTGGCCCAGGAACGCGACCGCCTGGCCAAGCAGCTGGCTGACCAGGAGAAGCGTCACTAGGCAGCCCTCCAGGCGGTTAAGTATAGCGAGACCGCCCTTCAAGCCGAGTACGAGACCCCGGCAGCAAACTAGGCCGAGTCTGAGGGAGCGCTGAGTGACGGCTATGGCCAAGTTGAGGACATGGTCGACGGTAACTTGTCTTCCTCCTCTTTCTTTCGTCTGCCGCCTGGTCGTTCTGTCCTGCCTCTGACTTCATGTTCCCTTTTTCTTCTTTGCGCAGAGTACTTCCCTGGCTCCTCCGCCGCTGCCAGCCAAGCCATCGAGGCCCACCGCCAAGCGAGGAGGCAGGCTGGTGCTGAGATTGCGCCGAATGCTCGCCGGACGCTTGAGGAGTAGCTCCTGGCCATCCAGGCCCGAATCCAACCGGCCCACCGGATGCTCCACCGCCTTCAACGCGTCAGAGCCTAGGTGCTTTCTGCCCTCTGGCTCGACACGCCGGCGCCATGTACTCCCAGTTGGACTGCCGACTGGCTGGAAGTCGCAGTCGGCCGCTTCGAGGCGTGGAAGGCTTCTTTGGCCCGGGCAGGCGCCAGGCGGGCGTTGGAGTTTGTCAGGGCGTGGTACCCTGGGCTGGATCTAGCCTAGTTGGACATGTTCCGACAGGAGGCCAACGAGGAATTGGTCGCGGTCCGGATGGCTATCATGCATCACGCCACGGCGATCGCCGACTACACCGACACCAGTTTCTTCATCCCCAACTTGAACGAAGACAGTTGAGGTGCTAGTGGACTGGTTTAGGCTGAACCCGGAGCACGGCGAGGACTCGTTGGAGGAGATCGACTCCAGTGACGAGGGCGAGGACGAGGAAGAAGAGGACGGTGAAGACGCCGCGCAAGACGGTGGAGCAGACGGCTAGCCTCAACCTGATCATGCCTCCAGGAACGAGGCACGTGCGAACACGCTGACTGCTGCTGGCGACGACCAAGCCGAGACTCGCCACTCGGCCACTCCACCAGCCAGCACTGCCGTCTCCACCGACTTGCCAGGTTCGCCAGTTGCTCCCTTGGTCTATGCGGCCACTTCTATCTTTACCTTCCTGCCCAGCAATCTTTTGGACAATGTCTATTAAATTTGCGCAGTTCCACCCACTAGGGCTGTATTCAAACTATGTTGAATTCCGGCTTGAAAAAACCTTTTGTGTAAATATTGTCTTGCATGTGCTATGCTTGTGTTGGGTTCTAACTTTGCTTGCTTTTAATCCTTTCTGACTTTTTCCTTTGCTGCCCCCCCTTGGCCGCCGCCTTCCCAGCCGAACAGCTGCTCTGCAGTCTATGGCTAGGAAAACACTTAACTGTTTGGGAGGGCAAGTACTTCAGCCTTCTTAGATCATGGCAAGGTAAGTGGGAAGCCGGCTAGCCGGCTGCTTAGCAGTCGGTCGGCAGGGCAGGGAGCCAGCTTGTGTTATGTAAGCTCATTGGTCCTTAGCCATTTTTCGTGTGGGCATCATTTCCTGCCTTTGACTCTTGCCAGCCGGGCAGCCGCTCTGCAAGCTGCGACTTTCGGCAAGAGACGGCTTAGACACCGGAACACTACTTGTCTGGCTGTAGGTACTACTAACATAATTCAAGGTGGAAAGTCCCCGGGCCGACTGGTCGAACCCGGTGCAGGACGAAAGAACAAATGTAGTAACACATTCATAGGCGTAATATTCATCAAATAGATAAAAGAGGGTAGTCTCCGAGTGTCCTTGGGGGGGGCGATGTCTTGTACTTAATACAAAAGATAGTGTGGTACATACTGCATCAACTGTAAAATCTTCTAAGGAGATTTTAGTTCCGACTCTGTCGGCGTCCTGGACTTGGGGGAATCTAGTCCTTCCTGCCTGCGGCCCACCCCGTGGCTCCATCGAGGGCCTGGTACAGCCCAGCTTCGACATCTACACCACAAGACCCTCGCGAGGGGCCAAGCCTCGCGAGACGGATGACGCCAAGACCCCTGAAGGAGTTGGCCTCCTCAGGAGGGCTGCTGAGGGGCGGAGGGATCTATGCAGCTACCTCTTGAGGCTCAGCTGACGTGAGCCATGACGACCAAGGCCAGGCGGGCGCCAGGCGGGCGCAGAGCGCAGGTTTCCTCTTTGGTGCAAGGGAGGCAAGCCACGGGCACAGAGTCCCTGGGAATCAACCAAAGGTTTCCACTCTGGTGCAATGAGACCAAGACCGCCAGGACGGCAAGACAGAGGTCATCACCAAGCCCACCATAGCATCATGACCAGAGGCTTTTCACAGGAGAAGACTACTTTTGTCCGGATAGACTGTACCGCTTGTCCCCTTTCAAATCCCGCCATTGTGGAATCCCTTCCCGCTCATATTTGGGAAGAGGAAGGGGAGTGGATATATAGGACCTAGCCACCACCATAGGGAAGGGACGAAGGACGGAAACCAGAACAAGTAGAACACCACACCAGCTCAAGAACACCTCACCTCGTGAGGCTTGTTCATCCTTGTAACTAGTTCATCAATAGCCCCTCGAGGCTGTAACGCCCCGGATGTAGCATTCCATAATTGTAACTCCAACTCTTGCCATTTCCGGCTATGTGTTGTGATATTTCCTTCGTGGTTGGGTTTTTTTCTTTCGTTTTGCATTTTGTTCATGTCATGCATCACATCTCATAGCATCATGCGCATTGCATCTGCATGTTTTCTTAAAGCTTGCATCCGTTCGTAGTTGCTGCGTTTTCCCCTTGCCTTTATTGACCGATCCGAGTCCAACCGGGTTTTCGACTCCCTATTGTCTGACGGTTTGACCCTCTGTACACTTTGCTCGGACCCCCTCGCGCGCGTCCGTAAGCTGACCCGAACCCAACCCGGGTTGTTGTTACCGATGGGTCCGGATCATCCCCTAACATCTATAAAACATCTCCATTCTCATATTAGGACTCCCCTAACCTTTTATTCTCGATCGTCTAATTGCGATCCGATGATCAATTTTTTCCAAGCCTCCCCAGGCCATATGCTATTTATAGCAGTCTAACCCCTAGACTTAGGCTGTCCCATCCATCCTCCCCTGACCAGTCGGCCGCCGCCACTCTCTTCCTTGGGATCGCTCCCGATCCAAAAATCCACCAAGCCAACCACCTCCTCCCCTCGATCCTCCCAGATCCACCTCTCCAACCAGCCTCCGACCACCTCCCTGGATTTCCGCGCCGCCCAAATCGCAGCAGCCAACCACGATCCTCATCCTGATCCAGGACGAGACGAGCTCCACCCGTGTGCGCCTCCACTCGACCCCGTCGCCCTCTGCCTTCGTCCTGCACCGCCAGTAGCAGCAGTCCCCCGAGCTCCAGTTCACCTTGCTGCCGCCAGGAACCGGCGTTCCGCAGCCGGATCCGTCAAGTCCCCGACCCGCTCGACCTCCAAGGTGCCATGGACGACCTCCCCGCCACCGGGTCGTTCTTCCTCCCGCGAACATGCAACCCGTACTCATCGCCACCTCGACCGCCCCTCTCCTCCTTGAGCTCCTCATCAGCGTCCGTCGCCGGAGACGAGAGCCTCCAGCAGGACCCCGGAGGCCGCGCCCTCTGGCGACCCCGCCGTCGGTGACCACGACCAGGACCGGCCTTGTCCCGCTCCTCTCCTCCCCTGTCTCTTCCTTCCTCCCCGTGCTTCTCTCTCACATCTCTCTCTCACAGGAAACCACCTTGGCCGCTGCCCGTTCGTCACCCCTTGTCGGACCCACGACACCTACCTCGACCTGCTCCCTTCCCGGCCAGATCCGCCGCCGACCCGCATCGCCAGCCGTCGTCCCTGCCGCCAAGTCCACGCCACGGCCTCTGCATCCTCTGCATCGAGCAGGTGCTCGCCTGCGCGTCCCGCTCGAGTCTCTCTGCTCGTTGACCGCGCGCTTGTCCAGCGCCTCTCTTGGACCGCGTCGCCAGGCCCAACAGCCCTCCTGCCGGCCTCACCTCTCCACAGACCGGGCCAAGGCCCACAGGGTAAGCAGTGCCCCAGCCCCTCCTATGCACTGTTGGCCCAGCAAGATTCAGCCCGATGCGTGTTTTTTTCCTCTAGCGATTTTAGCATTTAACCCGGGGTTTACAGTTTTGCAGAAAAACCCCTAGAGTGCATCATATGTAAAAACTTTATATATGTAAAATGCTTAGTTTTTCATCTAGTTTCATAATCTGCTGCTTTCATCCATGTTAAATATGTTTAACTTGCTGTTTATTTAATTTTGCATAAATGACATGCTAAAATGCTTTATTTCATAACTAATTAACCGTAGCTCCGAATTTAATAAATTTTATATGTAAATGGGGTGGAAAAATGCATAGATTAACTTGTTGCACTTTATTTTCCTATTTAACGACAATAAAATATGGTTTTAGGCAGAACAGTACCAAATTCGAAATATGGACATGAGGACTTTTTGGGATTGTTGTTTGTTGTTCCGGACTCATTTAAACTTGTCTAGTTAGGTAGTTTTATTATGCTTCACCCCTTGCCATGTTTAATAACATTTAGTGTTGTTATGTACCTAAACGAGAGCGAACTAAATAACTCGAATGTGGTGTTTCATCAATATGCAACTCGTTGCATATTGAGCTCCACTTAATTTGTAGTATTGTTTGTGCACTTTGCCATGCCATGCCTCATTAAACTAGACATGCATCATACTTGGTTGTGCATCGTGCCATGTTTATGTGATGGTGGTTTACCTTGTTGTTTGCTTCTTTCCAGTTTGCTTCTCTTGTTAGCTTTGGTTTCATTCTCGAGTTGTGAGGATTCGTTCGACGTCCGTTTGTCTTCTTCATGGATTCGATCTTCTTCCTAGCGGGATTTCAGGCAAGATGACCATTACCCTCGATATCACTTTTATATTTGCTTGCTAGTTGTTTCGTTCTATCGCTATGCTGCGCTACCAATCACTTGTTTACCATGCCTCCCATATTTCCATGCCAAGCCTCTAACCCACCTTCCTAGCAAACCGTTATTTGGCTAAGTTACCGCTTTTGCTCAGCCCCTCTTATAGCGTTGTTAGTTGCAGGATAAGTTGAAGATTGCTCCATATTGGAACATGATTATGTTGGGATACCACAATATCTCTTATTTAATTAATGCATCTATATACTTGGTAAAGGTGGAAGGCTCGGCCTTTTACCTGGTGTTTTGTTCCACTCCTGCCGCCTTAGTTTCCGTCATACCGGTGTTATGTTCCTTGATTTTGCGTTCCTTATGCGGTCGGGTTTATGGGAACCCCTTGACAATTTGCTTTGAATAAAACTCCTCCAACAAGGCCCAACATTGGTTTTACATTTGCCTAACAACCTACTAACTTTCCCGTTGGCAGGCCAACCCAAGGGTCATCTTTAATTTAAACCCCCCGGGCCAGTGCTTCTCTAAGTGTTGGTACGAACCGAGTAGACTGCAGGGCCACCTCGGGGAAACTTGAGGTTTGGTTTTACTCGTAGGATGTCTCATCCGGTGTGCCGTAAGAACGAGATATGTGCAACTCTTGTCGGGATTTGTCTGCACATTCGGGCGGTCTTGCTGGTCTTGTTTTTTACCATTATCGAAATGTCTTGTAACCAGGATTCCGAGACTGATCGGGTCTTCCCGGGAGAAGGAATATCCTTCGCTGATCGTGAGAGCTTGTGATGGGCTAAGTTGGGACACCCCTGCAGGGTATAAACTTTCAAGAGTCGTGCCCACGGTTATGTGGCAGATGGGAATTTGTTAATGTCCGGTTGTAGAGAACTTGACACTTGACTTAATTAAAACGCATCAACCGCGTGTGTAGCCATGATGGTCTCTTCTCGGCAGTGTCCGGGAAGTGAACACGGTTTGGGTTATGTTTGGACGTAAGTAGTCTTCAGGATCACTTCTTGATCACTTCTAGATGACGACCATTGCGTAGTTTCTCTTCCTACGCTTGTACTCGCCTGTTAGCCACCATATTTTGCTTATCAATTGCTGCAACTCCACCTCATTACCTTGTCCTACATTTAAGCTTAAATAGTCTTGATCTTGCCAGTTTGGGGATTGTTGAGTCCTCGTGACTCACAAGATACTACCGAACAATTGCAGGTGCCGATGATACCAGTGCAGGTGATGCAACAGAGCTTAGTGGGGAGTTCGATGAGGATCTTGGTAGTTACATGTTTCTTTTCTGGGTGATCAGTAGTGGAGTCCAGTTGGGACGATCGGGGATCTAGCATTTGGGGTTATCTTCTTTTCATTTGGATTTGTCCGTAGTCGGACTATGTATGTATTTTGGATGATGTATGACTTATTTAAGTATTGTGTGAAGTGGCGATTGTAAGCCAACTCTATTTATCCCTTTCTTGTTCATTACATGGGATTGTGTGAAGATGACCCTTATTGCGACAAAACCACAATGCGGTTGTGCCTCTAAGTCGTGCTTCGACACGTGGGAGATATAGCCACATCGTGGGCATTACAAGTTGGTAATCAAAGCCATCCCCGACTTAGGAGCCCCTTGCTTGATCGAATCGCTGACGTTGTTGAGTGTAGAATAAAATATTTTGAGTCTTTGGATTATATATATATCGGAGAGTAGGATTCTTTTTACTCCTCAGTCCCTTCGTCGCTCTGGTGAGGCCTCCTGACGTAGATGTTTTGACTTTCCTTTCCTCAAATTTCACTAAAAAAATTTAGGATCACGCGGATATCTTGGGATTGTTCCGATATTCTTGTGACAAGAACATTGTTCTTGGTGCCTCCTGACATTTAGGGGTTGTGGCAGTGTCCCGGGAAGTTTAGCTCCGAGGTGTTGTCGTCACAATTTTATCGTTGCAGTTCTGGAATACCTGAGTTTCGCCGACATCGAAAATCTCTTTTATAGAGCTAGTGGTAAGATAACCTCGACGCTACCCAGTACTGGGGCGGGAGTTCAGGAGTATTGCCATAGCTTGTATAACGGATGCTTTTCGAAGGTTGAGGTACACGATTTCCAGAGTTTTCTTGGTTATTTGTTGACGAATGGATACAACTGGATGTAGGGATTGTTAGTTTGGGTGAGATATTTATTGCTTCCCTTGTATCCCCAACACCAGATTGCATTACCAGAAAGTTTCGGGAGTTTTATAGGTGGGAATTCAAGTAGCTCTAGTTTTTTTTTCTTTCCGACAGATGCATGATATGAGATTGGGGTTCGACGTCTAGTGGTCCGCGTATCCACGGTCATTTTTTTATAGTGGTCTCGTTGTGTCTTAAGAGTCCTTGGCTCGTTGTGTCTTAAGAGTCCTTCGCTATGCTGACTCGGGGACGCTTCGTATGTCATGTGCACTGCCTTGTACATGGTGGTGTTGTATGTTCGAGCCCGTGTGGGCCCCACCACGAAAACTTCGGACGAAATCTCTGTCATATGTTTGTTTCCAGCTTATTCTGCAAGCCAAATCCTTTGTTTTGTTTTATTTGTGGTATTCGAGTTGCTTCGATGTCAAGTGTTGATCCATACCTTCCCTAAACGGTGTTCTCATATTGCTATGTGAATACTAATACTTCTTGATCATTGAGGTTGTCATGTTAATTCTTTTCCAACCGGAGTGCTTCTCTTCAAGTAGATCCGATCATTTCAACATCCGCAAGATCAGTTCTAAGTTTTCTCAACGGTATCCATTCCATCTGCCCCAAGTGCCTTTGTTTTTCCGCCCTCCCACTCTTTTCTTCAAGGACTCGGATTTCTTAATCAAGTATCCTTTTATAGATGGGAAGTCTCTCCATTCTTTTCCGTCAATGTTCTTATCCGGTGATTCTCAGGAAGATACTAACGGAGCTTCAAGTTTATTATTCTTCGTTCTCTTTTCTTCTCCGGTGGATTCAATTCAAGCTTTGTCGATCATATCCTTTCCTTGTTTCAAATGTTTCCCAAGCCGATGCACTCATTCACCTCTTGCTATTCATTTGTTCCGGAGTGTTGAATATATCTCAGAAGAATCATGTCTCCTTTCTTAATCCGTTCGAGTTACTTCGAGGTTTTTCTCTCATTCATGCTATTTAATTCAACTGGTGCAATCCCCCTCCCTTTCAATAAATCGTTCAACGGTAGTGGACCCTAACCCACAGGTCTTTTTCCAGGATCTTACCTGACTCTTCTAATTTTCCTGGAGCCATTCCCAAATTCTTTTCGAATTTTGATGTAAGAATGAATTGCATTAGTCAGATGTTTTCTAAGATCGATTTCAAATTATTTTTCATTGTTGGCTCAACATCTTTGTTTTTCATTCTCCCGGAGTATCTCAACAATTCATGGCGGTGTTTCTCATCGTCATTCTCAACACGGAAGACCGAGGAAGACATTTCTCCTAAAATCTTGGTCCATTCTCTTGAAGGTTCATGGTTCTAGCTTCATGCCATCCTCATAATTGTTTTTGATTGTGACAATTCTTTTCTTACCATCCAGAGCATTTGATGAGTTGTTTCCATTTCTTACCTCCGAAGGCCATCATGTCATAAATCTTCATCGTCAGCTTGTAGCTATTGTTCTCCACATCTTACCGATGAATCGTTCAAATACCCTCTAATCAGTTTATTATCTCTTTGTTCTCATGTATCTAAATCCCCTCAAGTATCTTCATTCGTTTTCCAATTCTTCCCGGTGAATTGTGCTTTTGCTACTTTCATTTTCAATTCTTACGGTGGTTCTTTCAACATTCCTCTTCTGTTGTTATCGTATCAATTAATTCGTTCTTTCCGAATCCTACCAGTGGTTTGTTCAAGTTTTTCCCAAGTTTGCGCTATGTTTATCCTTAATCCCTCAAGAAGAATAAGTAGTATGCCAAATCCATTGCTTGTCATTGATTTAAGTCGATGAAGGATAAGCATACAATAATCTTATTCTTATTTCCTCGAGGTGATTCAATTCTTTTCTTCCGGAGATTGTTCATAAGGAAGTAATTCTCGGTTCTAGTGTTTCATCTTTTCCTTTTCCAAATTTCCAAGTTTTCTCGGTTATATCGTCACGAAGCTCCATCTAAATCGTCGCAAGGCCTCACCTTATGTTTTCAACTTCTCTTTCTTTCTATCGTCCTTTTATTAGCGGAGTTCTTCATGGAGGCTCTACATGGTGGTTTGTCAAGGTTTCCTTTCATTCTTCAATTGTTCTTCAAGGTTTCTCTCGAAGTTATGACCCACCAAGTTATACTCAAAATTAAACATGGTACTCAACACATGTTTTGTTTTGAGTAGCTCATGTATTCTTCATCTTGCATTCCAAAGTACAATTCCTTCTACCTTATCTTTGGAGATGGTGTAATATCATTCTTGACAATTTTGATTCATGTTTCGCGATTCACATGTTGTCAGGAATGAGGTATTTTAAGCCCATCATTTTATTCCTTGGAGTCATCTTGGTAAAGATTTCACCTAAAAGCCTTCCTGAAGGAATGTTGCTAATTGTGGTGCTTATCAATGACCCAAGCTCTCCAATTATCCTGTTGGTGAAAGAAGTTTCTCTTTTCTTTATTGATCTCAACCAATCAATCGTTTCTATTAGTGGCCGATTGTCACATCATCATTTTGAGATGTTTGCCATAAGCCCATAACAAGCTTGTGCTTTTTGTTGTTGATTTTCCAAAAAAACCGTTCAATTCTTCATTGCAAGGGTGCTTTCCAAGTTCATTTGTGGCAGAAGATTTCATTTGCTTCTCCGTCCCTTTATCCCAACAATCTAGCTTCTATTCTTTCGCTCCGGGGGCATTGTGATGTTGCTCTCTTCACTAATCATCTCGATTTGAGGATCGTGTTCTTTTCGTGCTTATACATTTAACCGGAGTGTTGTGTTCTCATTCAAGTTCTTTCATCTTATCAAGTCATGCATCTCTTTTCAACCGGAGTGCTGCCCGAATTCTTTATTCTTATTCCTTGTCCAGCTAATTTTAGCCGGAGTGGCTTCAAAATCTACCTTGTCCCCTAAGCTCCTGGTTCTCATCATATTCCTTGTTCCTCTTGTCCAATGGACTGTTTGCAATCTTGGTCATCTCTGTTGTTTTGTTTCTTTCAATTTGTTCAACCTCTCAAGGTTCGTGGTTTTACTCGTTTGTCGAAGAAGCAACTTAGTTTTACATCTTCTCTTCCTCTTCCGTTTCTCTCCGCTCCATCCTAGATCTCGGGATGAGATCCTCTTGTAGTGGTGGAGTATTGTAACGCCCCGGATGTAGCTTTCCATAATTGTAACGCCAACTCTTGCCATTTCCGACTATGTGTTGTGATATTTCCTTCATTTTGTATTTTGCATTTTGTTCATGTCATGCATCTCATCTCATAGCATCATGTGTATTGCATCTGCATGTTTTCTTAAAGCTTGCATCCATTCGTAGTTGCCGCGTTTCCCCCTTGCCTTCGTTGACCGATCAAAGTCCAACCGGGTTTTCGAATCCCTCTTGTCTGACCGTTTGACCCGCTCTACACTTTGCTCAGACCCCCTCGCGTGCGTCCGTAAGCTGTCCCGAAACCGACCCGGGTTGTTGTTACTGATGGGTCCGGATCATCCCCTAACATCTGTAAAACATCTCCATTCTCTTATTTGGACTCCCCTAAACTTTTATTCTCGATCGTCCGATTGCGATCCGATGATCAATTTGTTCCAAGCCTCCCCAGGCCATATGCTATTTATAGCAGTCTAACCCTAGACTTAGGCTGTCCCATCCATCCTCCCCTGCCCAGTCGGTCGTCGCCACTCTCTTCCTTGGGATCGCTCCCGATCCAAAAATCCACCGGGCCAACCACCTCCTCCCCTCGATCCTCCCAGATCCACCTCTCCAACTAGCCTCCGACCACATCCCTGGATTTCCGCGCCGCCCAAATTGCAGCATCCAACCACCATCCTCGTCCTGATCCAGGAGGAGACGAGCTCCTCCCGTGTGCGCTTCCACTCGACCCCGTCGCCCTCTGCCTTCGTCCTGCACCGCCAGCAGCAGCAGTGCCCCGAGCTTCAGCTCACCTTGCTACCGCCAGGAACAGGCGTCCCGCAGCCGGATCCATCAAGTCCCCGACCCGCTTGACCTCCAAGGTGCCATGGACGACCTCCCTGCCGCCGTGTCGTGCTTCCTCCCGCGATCAAGCAACCCGTCCTCGTCGCCACCTCGACCGCCCCTCTCCTCCTCGAGCTCCTCATCAGTGTCCCTCGCCGGAGATGAGAGCCTCCAGCAGGACCCCGTAGGCCGCGCCCTCCGGCGACCGCGCCGCCGGCGACCATGACCAGGACCGGCCTTGTCCCGCTCCTCTCCTCCCCTATCTCTTCCTTCCTCCCCGTGCTTCTCTCTCACATCTCTCTCTCACAGGAAACCACCATAGCCGCCGCCCGTTCGTCACCCCTTGTCGGATCTGTGACACCTACCTCGACCTGCTCCCTTCCCGGCCAGATCCGCCGCCGACCCGCATCGCCAGCCGTCGTCCCTGCCGCCAAGTCCACGCCGTGCCCTCTGCATCCTCTGCATCGAGCAGGTGCTCGCCTGTGTGTCCTGCTCGAGTCTCTCTGCTTGTTGACCGCGCGCTCGTCCAGCGCCTTGCTAGGACCGCGTCGCTAGGCCCAGCAGCCCCCCCTGCCGGCCTCACCTCTCCACAGACCGGGCCAAGGCCCACTGGGTGAGCAGCCCCCAGCCCCTCCTGTGCATTGTTGGCCCAGCAAGATTTAGCCCGATGCATTTTTTTCCTGTTGCGATTTTAGCATTTATCTCAGGATTTGCAATTTTGCAGAAAAACCCCTAGAGTTCATGCATTTAATAACTCACAAGTGGTGCATCATATGTAAAAACTTTATATATGTAAAATGCTTAGTCTTTCATCTAGTTTCATAATCTGCTGCTTTCATCCATGTTAAATATGTTTAACTTGCTGTTTGTTTAATTTTGCATAAATGCCATGCTAAAATGCTTTATTTCATATCTAATTAACCGTAGCTCCGAATTTAATAAACTTTATATGTAAATGGGGTGGAAAATGCATAGATTAACTTGTTGCACTTTATTTTCCTGTTTAACAACAATAAAATATAGTTTTAGGCAGAAAAGTACCAAATTCAAAATATGGACATGAGGACTTTCCGGAATTGTTGTTTGTTCTTCCGGCCTCATTTAAACTTGCCTAGTTAGGTAGTTTTATTATGCTTAACCCCTTGCCATGTTTAATAACATTTAATGTTGTTGTGTACCTAAACGAGAGCAAACTAAATAACTCGAATGTGGTGTTTCGTCAATAAGCAACTCGTTGCATATTGAGCTCCACTTAATTTGTAGTATTGTTTGTGCACTTTGCCATGCCATGCCTTATTAAACCGGACATGCATTATACTTGGTTGTGCATCGTGCCATGTTTATGTGATGGTGGTTTACCATGTTGTTTGCTTCTTTCCGGTTTGCTTCTCTCGTTAGCTTCGGTTTCATTCCGGAGTTGTGAGGATTCGTTCGACTACGACCGTTTGTCTTCTTCATGGATTCGATCTTCTTCCTAGCGGGATTTCAGGCAAGACGACCATTACCCTCGATATCACCTCTATCATTGCTTGCTAGTTGCTTCGTTCTATCGCTATGCTGCGCTACCTATCACTTGTTTACCATGCCTCCCATATTGCCGTGTCAAGCCTCTAACCCACCTTCCTAGCAAACCGTTGTTTGGCTAAGTTACCGCTTTTGCTCAGCCCCTCTTATAGCGTTGTTAGTTGCATGTGAAGTTGAAGATTGCTCCATGATGGAACATGATTATGTTGGGATATCACAATATCTCTTATTTAAATAATGCATCTATATACTTGGTAAAGGGTGGAAGGCTCGGCCTTTTACCTGGTGTTTTGTTCCACTCTTGCCGCCTTAGTTTCCGTCATACCGGTGTTACGTTCCTTGATTTTGTGTTCCTTACGCGGTCGGGTTTATGGGAACCCCTTGACAGTTTGCTTTGAATGAAACTCCTCCAGCAAGTCCCAACATTGGTTTTACATTTTCCTAACAACCTACTAACTTTCCCTTGGGCAGGCCAACCCAAGGGTCATCTTTAATTTAACCCCCCCCCCCAGGCTAGTGCTTCTCTAAGTGTTGGTCTGAACCGAGTAGACTGCGAGGCCACCTTGGGGAAACTTGAGGTTTGGCTTTACTCGTAGGATGTCTCAGCCGGTGTGCCCTGAGAACGAGATATGTGCAGCTCCTATCAGGATTTATCAGCACAGTCGGGCGGTCCTGCTGGTCTTGTTTTACCATTGTCGAAATGTCTTGTAACCAGGATTCCGAGACTGATCGGGTCTTCCCGGGAGAAGGAATATCCTTCGCTGATCATGAGAGATTGTGATGGGCTAAGTTGGGACACCCCTGCAGGGTATAAACTTTCGAGAGCCGTGCCCGCAGTTATGTGGCAGATGGGAATTTGTTAATGTTCGGTTGTAGAGAACTTGACACTTGACTTAATTAAAATGCATCAACCGCGTGTGTAGCCGTGATGGTATCTTCTCGGCGGAGTCCGGGAAGTGAACACGGTTTGGGTTATGTTTCAACGTAAGTAGTCTTGAGGACCACTTCTGGATCACTTCTAGATGACGACCGTTGCGTAGTTTCTCTTCCTATTCTTGTACTGGCCTGTTAGCCACCATATTTTGCTTATCAATTGCTGCAACTCCACCTCATTACCTTGTCCTAACTTTCAGCTTAAATAGTGTTGATCTCGCGGGTTTTGAGATTGCTGAGTCCTCATGACTCACAAGATACTACCAAACAGTTGCAGGTGCCGATGATACCAGTGCAGGTGATGTAACCGAGCTTAGTGGGGAGTTCGATGAGGATATTGGTCGTTACTATGTTTCTTTTTTGGGCGATCAGTAGTGGATCCCAGTTGGGACGATCGGGGATCTAGCATTTGGGGTTATCTTCTTTTCATTTGTATTTGTCCGTAGTCCGAATATGTGTGTATTTTGGATGATGTATGACTTATTTAAGTATTGTGTGATGTGGCGATTGTAAGCCAACTCTATTTATCCCTTTCTTGTTCATTACATGGGATTGTGTGAAGATGACCCTTCTTGCGACAAAACCACAATGCGGTTATGCCTCTAAGTCGTGCTTCGACACGTGGGAGATATAGCTGCATCGCGGGCGTTACAGAGGCAATCCACTACACCACACTGGAGTAGGGTATTACACTACAAAGATGGCCCGAACCAGTATAAATCCCTATGTCTTTGTGTCTTTGTTAGCTCTACATGCTAGGCTAGGGAGGATCGCGAGTAGGCAGGCTGGTCAGGTTGAGATCTCTGCACGCACCCCAGTGTTCAAACCTCTCACGGATTGCGGGACCTCGAAATCCGACATTTGGTGCACCAGGTAGGGGTGCGTCGGATACTCTCTTCCGTTGTTCGACTCGTCTCTACTCTGACATCTCCATGGCCAACACACGCAGGGCTCGCGCCAAACGTCGGGCTGCGGTCGCCGCCCGCGTTACTCAGACGGCTCCGGTGGGTGACGGCTGCGCCCGCCACGCTCCTTCTTTGGTGGCCAACGCCTCCACGGGCCTTGCCGGCCATGAGCAGTAAGCTTCATCACTGCACCCGTCAGTGCGCCGCGACGGCCGCACCACTACTCCGTCCCTGACTCCAGCAGCTTCGTCATCCCACGCGCGCCGCGGCCAGGTAGACGCGCAGGCCGCTCTGCTCTCGGCGCGGGAGCTCCTTCTCTACCGTCCCGTGGGTGATCTCTACAAGGAGTGGCTCGACCGTATCGCCGAGCTCATCAGCGTCGCACACGGGGGCTCCGACGGGCCAGCTCGCTCGCTGCCTCAGCAACCACCTGAAGCGGGCGATGTCGCGCACGGGGCTCCTCCTCCGCCTCCGGCCCGGGGCGCCATCGTCGAGCCAACGCGTATGGCTCCACGGCGCGACCCGCAGTGCCCGGCACCAACTCGGGACGACGTGAGCTGCCAGGCGGTCCAATGTCCCCAAGGGGAAGCGCGCGTGCTTCCAGCTCCCCAGCACCAGGCTCACGAGCCGCCACACGAGGTGGCGGTGCGCGTGCATCAAGACTAAGTTCCACCCCCTCGACGACCTCCGGTGGCCACGGCAGGGTGTCGTGCATTCACTGCAGAGCTCCGCAACATCGTCTAGCCGGGCAATTCAAGCCTGACATGCCTCCACGCTATGACGACCCCGCAGACCCCACCGAGTTCCTGCAGCTCTACGAGCTGAGCATCGAGGCGGCCAACGGTGACGAAAAGATCATGGGGAATTGGTTCCCGATGGCCCTCAAGGATGGCGCGCGTTCTTGGCACCTGAACCTGACCGAGGGGTCGGTTTCTTCATGGGAGGATATGCACAGCCGCTTCATCGCCAACTTTCAGGGCACCCGCGACCGTCGCCGGTCGCGGACGACCTGCGCTGTGTCAAAAAGCAACCTGGAGAGACCCTACATAAATACATCCGGTGCTTCAACAACGTCCGCCTCAAGATTCCCAAGGTGTTAGACGAAGCCATCATCTCTGCATTCACCGATGGCGTCCGTGATGTTAAGATGAAGGAGGAGCTGGCCATCCACAAGGACCTCTGCACTGCTCTGGAGATGTTCTACATGGCGAACAAGTGCGTGAGGGCTGAGGAGGGATGCCTCTCCCTCCTCGAGCTCCCTGGTGCTGATCCATAAGACAAGAAGACCAAGACCAAGGACACAAAGTGCAAGGGGCCAGCAGTGCTGGCAGCAGAACCAGAGACCAAGCGCGGCTGCGACCACCCCGAGTCATCCAAGGGCAAGCGGCCGTTCTGTGCCTTCCACAACGTCTACAGCCACAACACCAGCAACTGCCAGGAGCTCAGAGCTCTTCACGACGGGCGCCTCGGTCGACGCCCCGAGCGCAACGATTGAGGCTACGGTCGCGGGGGTGGCCGAGGTGGTGGACGCTGGAATGGACGCGACCGCCGTCAGGAGTGGCACGACCGGCCTCGTGAGGACCGCTGGCAAGACCAGCCTCGCGAGGGTAGCTAGAGGGAGCAGCCTCGTGAGGACCGCCCTCAGGGCAATGCAGCTTTGCCTCCTCTGCCTCCACCACCAAGAAGGAACGAAGATCACCACCAGGACGAGGGGGGTGGGGGCTTCCAGGAGCTGCGAGCCATCGCCTGCATCTTGGGCGGCTCACAAGCCCCAGCTTCTCACCGTGTCTTCAAGCAGTTTGCGCGCGAGGTCAATGCGGCGCTCCCCAAGCTTGAGGCAACTCGCCCTCTCAAGTGGTCCAAGTGCGCCATCACATTCGACTCCATAGACCGGATCAAGTGTGCGGCCACCGCTGGCTCGCTCTCCATGCTCTGCTCCCCCATCATTAGAAAAATGACCGTCACCAAGACTCTCATTGATGGCGGAGCAGGGCTCAATGTTCTCTCTATTCAGACGTTCGATGGACTCTAGGTGCCATACTACCAGTCGCACCCCACCAAGCCATTCTCAGGAGTGATTGGTGGATCAACACATCCGGTCGGGTAGGTTTGCCTCCCTGTCACCTTTGGGGAGCGCAACAACTACCGCACCGAGCTCATCGACTTCGACGTCACCAACATTCGCCTGCCCTACAATGCCATCCTTGGATACCAAGCACTGGGCAAGTTCATGGCGGCCACACACCACGGCTATAACATCCTCAGGATGCCAGGAAGTGGCGGCATCATCATGGTCGCCTGTCAGGAGAAGGATGTAGTGTGCTCCCTCGAATGCGCTTTCTAGGATACAGCAGTTGAAAACCCAAAAGACGAAGACGGCGCCCTCCCTCCTGAGGTCGCTCCCAAGACAAAGAAGCTGCAGCTGAGCCAGGGGTCTCGTGAGGAAGCATCACCCGAGGACTCTGTGCTAAGTCTCGCATCTCCAGACGCGGCGCCTTCACCCGTCGCATAGGGAGGCGCGCTCGGCACCCCTCTCAGGCTGGGCTCGGGGGCTCTCCTTTGGAGGGCCTCAGACCTAGCCAATGTCGCGAGAGTAGCGCTCGGGCACCATGTGGAGGCGCTCTTCAGAGCATGCTTCCCAGGAGAAGGCAACAGGCGTGAGGCACCAGGCATTCAGGAGTTCATCAGTGATGCAATCGAGGAGATTCAGGAAGGCGATCGAGGAGATTCGGGAAGGAAGGGTTCTGCAAGGCGATCGTCACCTGCCGTGAGGCGGAGCTCACTGCCCTATCGAGGGTAAGGAGTTCCGCATCTGCATTGACATCCCTGGGCTCAACAGGGCCACGTCTCGATAGCTCATGTGGTCGTCTCGTGTTGGCCGACGTGAAGGACCGCCGCACAGCTACGTCTGCATGCCTTTTGGCCTGCCGGGCGCGGCTGTGGCGTTCCAGCGCTGCATGTGGGATGCACTAGGCAATCTTGGTGGAGATGGAGGAGCACCTTCAAGAGTCTTCCGGTCCCCCCGAGCCTCCCGAGGTTCGGCACCGGAGCGGCTCATGAGGAACGGCTTCGGCAACGCGCGTTTTTTGGCTACTTCAACAACTCTTCAGCGACGGTACCAGGTGACATCTCCCTAGTTCGTTCCGTTTCGGAGCACCCCTCGGGCTGCATCACCCCCAGGCCGTGTGGGTCTGTCCCTATGGCGTGTACCCCTTTTGCATTTTAGCAAAGCTAGTTACAATCCTTTGCAAACTACTTTCGAATTACCAACTGTCTGACCGACGCTTCGTCGCTAAGAACATCTTGCACCCTTGCAAGCCCTCCCACAACCGCCTCATGATTAAGGACTGGCACGACGTCTGTGGTTGGGTTCGTCCCTACAGTGTCACTAAACCCAAGTAGCTGAGCTCTGGCTCACGGATCGGTCCCGTGTACGTCACCTCCCCTGGCTCTTGGTGCCTTGTTCTCGCATGAGCTAATCATGATGGATGAGCAAGGGCGCACGTGTCGGATTTCGGGTTCCGACAGACCCTTGAGGTTCGAACTCTGGGGTGCGCACGAAGATCTTTCCCCTACCAACTCACGTCTCGAAGCCTCGCAAGGAATCTAGGCTAGAAAGAAGAACACACAAGGGATACGAGGTTTATACTGGTTCAGGCCACCATTGTGGTGTAATACCCTACTCCAGTGTGTGGTGTGCTGGATTGCCTCAGGGGCTGATGAACAATACAAAGGGAGAACAGCCTCGCGAGAGGTGTTCTTGAGCTGGTGCAATGAACTGCTTGGATGAGTTCAGTCGCCTCTCTCTCTCTAGTCTACCCAAAATCTGGATCTCTCTCCCTTACTCTGTGGTGGTTAGCTCTATTTATAGAGGGAGGCCCTGGGCCTCTTCCCAAATAATGAGCGGGAAGGGCGCCAAGAATTGGCCATTGAGAAGGGGAACATCTAGTACACTTATGCTGACTAAAGTTGGTCTTCAACTGCCAAAGACTCTGATGGTGATGCCGTCCTGGGCTCCATGGTGACCTCCATCCTGCCGCTCCGCTGGTCTTGGTCTTGTTACACCGAAATGGTAACCTTTGCCTGATGTCTTGGCCTATGCTTGCCCCCTTTGCACCGAAGGGGAAACAAGGACACTGCGCGGGCCGGCGCCCGCCTGGCGCCCGCCTGGTCTCGATCGTCATGGCTTGCGTCATGGGCACCTCACGAGGTACCCTGCCTTGATCTCTCCGCCTCCTCGCGAGCTTGCCTGATGAGGCTGCTCCTGAGAAAGCTTCCTATCGTCCGCCGCGCGAGGCTTGGTCCCTCGCGAGGGTCTTGAGCTTGAGCTGATGAAGCTAGGCTGCACTAGGCCTCCGCTTGAGCCACGCCGCAGGCCGCAGGCAGGCAAGTCTAGGGACCCCCATTCCCAGAACGCCGACAGTAGCCCCCGGGCCCAAGGCGTGCCCGGACTTGGCTTTGCAGAGAAGCGAAGGGGCAAGTGCGAAGCGCCGCGGGCCCCAATAGCCTGCGGCCTCGAGCACCGCGTGGCGATTGATTGGACGTGGGCATCCCCGCTTCCCTACGACGCCTCGACAACCGCATGACTTGACAAGTCCCTACATGCAAAAATGGGACATGATTACCTGCGATCATGGTGGCCGACGGTTGGCCTCCTCCGACTATAAGTACGGAACGGCGCGAGCCCTTCCAGCCCATTCCTTCCTGCTACTCCCTTTCTTCTTCTTCCTCGCCCTTGCTCCACCTTACACCAATGGCGCCGATCCGCCGGTTTTCTGCAGAAGAGAAGCGGAAGGCCCCCCGAGAGGGTCCTGACCCGCTTCCACCGAAGAAGCGGCCAGTCCCCTACCACCGAGATGAGGGTGCTCGGCCTGAGGCATCGAGGCCCTAGTACGAGCGGCCACCGCCTGGGTTTCCGCTACCCTTGTACGCCCGAATCGAGGGCCCTGGAGAAGAAGGCCCTGAGCGACACCGACGGTGCCGCCGTCGAGGCCGGTGAGTTACGGCGGTGCGCGTCGTTCGCCCTGGAGTCCATGCCGAGGGCTCTTCTCGCGAGCTTGTGCTTCACGCCGCCATGCCTCCTCAATCTTGGATTCGCCTTCCTCCCTCCTTCGCCTTCGAGATTCCGCTGAGGGGGCCTCGGGGGCTCTGGTTGCAGCACGCCGAAGGCAACACCCCTGCAACCAAGGCGGAGGTCGAGGTTGTCGCCCCGGGCAAGGTCTTCCTGACCCGTGGCTGGGGCGAGATCGCCCGGGTCTGTCGGACAGGGGGCGCCCTCATAATCCATCTCAAATACGATGGCGCCTCCTTGATGTTCTTCAAGGTCTTCGACGCTGAAGGACGCCGGCTGGAATGCTGCCCCAAGGTAGGCGGCCAGGGCATCGGAGTGGCGAGTACCAGGCCTGCCAACCGCTTCCCTGGCAGCTCCTCAGGCAGCAGCGGAGGAGCCGGAGGGTCCAGCGACTCCGCCGAGCTTCACATGACTCCGGAGACAAGCGACAACAGCTATGAGCCCCCGAGCTCGCGTCGCTCCTGGAGCAGGGCGGCTGCATCAGGCCGTCGGTGCTGCTGATCTGGTTGGGGTTAGCACCGGCGCCTGATGACCCACTGTTTATGATGGCATCTCTTGCGGAGGCATGCGTAGTTATCGCTCCTTAGCACCTTTTGTTCCCTGCGAGGAATCAAAATGACACCCCATGGGGGTATGTAAGGCGCCTGCCATGTCTTTTGTGAATTCTACATCCTTATAATGAAACGATGCGGGAGACGCGTTCTGCCCCGGCTCAGCTCCCCCTTTCTTTCCTCATGAGGGCTTGGTGCTCTATGCCGACAGGTCCCGGTCCCCAGGCAGGCTTCAGCCGTCACTGGTATTCCAGGTCGCGATGTCGTGGTCAAGGCCAGGAGGTGAGCGACCCAAGGTCCAGTAAGAGCCCCTAAGTCGCGATGCTCAGGAGGTCCCCTTTAGCACTCAAGCAGCCTCCACTTGGCAAGAAAGGCAGGCAACATTGCTGTGATAGAGTTGCAGTAGGCGAGGGTTTAGCGCTGAGTCGATTCAGTTTTTGTGTGACTTATCTCGTAGGTTTGGAGTAGTTTTCGGCGAGGTGTCGGGCCTGCGTGGCGGCGGCTAGGGGTGTTGCTGGGTTAGGCCCTCATGAGCTTCTTCCCTCTTCCCCGCACTTTCCTTCATCCTCTACATTCTCAGATCCCGGCCCTCGAGCGAGTTCAGCCACCGCTGGTATGACAGGTCGCGATGCCGTGGGTCAAGGCCAGGGGGTGAGGGCTAGAGAGCTAGTAAGAGCCCATGAGTCGCGATGCTCAGGCGCCCCCCTTTTAACGCGCGAGCGGATCGTGCCGGAGAGACGGAGAGAAAGCTCGCGATGCCCCCAGTGTTTCTCCTGGAGCAGGTCCTGCATACCAATCACGAGGGAAAACAAGGTCTGCCGTTACGGTTGCCAGCCAACCATTAGTTGCTTCGAGGGAGTGATTGGGGCACTGAGGGCCTGGTGAGGTGGCGCCTTGCGGGGCTGCCACGGCCAGAGCTCGGCCACTCAGATTTGTCGGTGTTGCAGGGACAGACCCATACGCAAGCACCGTGCCAGAGCGAGCGGCTCCAAAGGTAGGTGTCAATCGAGCAGGCGATTAAGTCAAGCAGGTTAAGCATGAAGGAGCAAATCCATTTAGATAGATGCGGAAAAAGTAAACGCCACTAGGTCAGGCCCGAGCAGCTTGGGGATAATGCAGCCCGAGGGGCGCCCCCAACAAGGTAGGCAAAGAACATAAGCAAAACAGATACATGCCGCAGGGACGGACCCATGCGACCTGGGAATGATGCAGCCCTGTGGGCGCTCCCAGCTGAAAATGGAACTTTGAAAGATGTCACCTGATACCGTCGGAGATGAAGGGATGCTGAAGTAGCGGACGACGTGCAGTGAGGAAGACGACCCTCATGAGCTCCCGGGACCAGGAGCCTCGGGAGGCTCCGGGGGCGCAGGTGGATCTTCAAGGACCATCTCCATCTCAGCCAGGACCGCGCAATGCTTGACCTCCTGAGCCTCCAGAATGCTCCTCAGCAGGCGCTGATGAGCAGCGGCCGTGTTCGGCAGGACAAAAGGCATGCGAACATAGCTATGAGGTGGACCCTCGCAACGCCCCACGCGCGAAGGCCAGAGGCGCTCCCGAGACGTGGCTCGGTTGAGCCCTGACACGTCGATGCAGACGCGCAACCCACCATCTTTGCCTGGATGGGGGGCTACGGTGGGCAAGCGGCGGCTGCCGCGCATGACTCTTGACTCCTGTAGCTCCTGAGTATTTCTTGCGATGAACTCCTGAGGGTTTGGCCCTCCTTGCCTCATACCTTCCTGAGGGAAACGTGCTTTGAAGCACGTCTCCAAGTGGTGCCCGAGCACCTCCGTTGTGACCTTGTTAACGTCAGTGGCCCTCCAAGAAAGAGCCTCTGGGCCTTGCCCGAGGAGGGCGCCGGGCGCGCCTTCCTATTCGACAGAGGGTGGCGCCCCTTGAACGGGCGCGGGTCCTGATGCAACGCCTTTGGAGGTGCCTGCCTCCTGATGTTTTGGGCCAGGGGAAGTCTTCTTCTTCGTAGGGACCTCCTCGGGAAGGCTCCCACTCCTATGATCCGGGTCTTCAATTGCCGCGGCCTGGAAGGCACGCTCAAGAGAACGCACTGCATCCTTTTCTTCACCGCTTCTAGGCATCTTGAGGACATTGTAGCCATGGTGAGTCACTGCCATGAACTTGGCCAGAGCTGGGTACCCTAGGATGGCATTGTACGGCAGGCGAATGTGGGCGACGTCGAAGTCAATGAGCTCGGTGCGGTAGTTTTTGTGCTGCCCAAAGGTGATAGGAAGGCGAACCTGCCCTATCAGAACAGAGGAACCATCGGTAACTCCTGAGAAAGGCTTGGTCGGCTGAAGCTGATCATATGGAACTTGGAGATTGTTGAACGTCTCGACGCACAGAACGTTGAGTCCTGCTCCGCCATCGATGAGGGTCCTGGTGACTTGCACATTGCTGATGACCGGGGAACAAAGCATTGGGAGGACTCCGGCCGTTGCCGCGCACTGTAGCCAATCTGCTGAGCTGAACGTGATAGCGCACGCAGACCACCTGAGAGGGCGCGTGGCCTCAAGCTTGGGGAGCACTACATTCACCTCGCGAGCAAACTGCTTGAAGATGCGCTGTGAGGCTGGGCCTGGGCACCACCCAGGATGCAAGCGATTGCGCGCGGCTCCTGGAAGCCCCTAGGCCCCTCGTCCTGATGCTGGTCTTCATTCCTCCTTGCGGTGGTGGCAGAGGAGGGAGGCCTGCGTTGCCTTGCGGGCGATCTTCACGAGGCTGATCCCTCCAACCTCCCTCTCGAGGCTGGTCCTGCCAGTGGTCCTCGTGACGTTGGTCACGCCATCCCTGGGGAGGGCCACGGTATTCCCATCTTCCTCCACCTCTTCCTTCTCCTCGGCCATAGCCCCGATCATTGCGCTCAAGGCATCGGCCGATACGTCCATCTCACACAGCCCTGAGTTCTTGGCATTCGTTGGTGTTGTGGGTGTGGAGGTCGTGGTACACGTAGTACCGGCTGCCCTTGGATGACTCCGGCTGATCCCTGCCTCGCTTGGTCTCTGGCTCCCCTGCGAGCACAGCAGCTCCTTTGCGCTTCACGTCCTTCACCTTGGGCTTCTTCTCTTCTGGATCAGCAGCCGGAAGCTCGAGGAGTGAGAGGTGCCCTTCCTCAGCCCTGGTGCACTTGGTCGCCAAGTTGAACAGCTTCAGAGATGTGCACATGTCTTCATGGATTGCTAGCTCCTCTTTCATCTTGATGTCACGCACGCCATCGGAGAAGGCTGAGATGATGGCTTCCTCAGTCAGCCTGGGGATCTTGAGGCGGGCGTTGTTGAAGCGCTGGATGTACTTCTGCGGGGTCTCTCCTGGCTATTGCTTGATGCGGCACAGGTCACTCATGGCCGGGGGTCGGTCACGAGTGCCTTGGAAGTTGGCGATGAAGCGAGTGCGCATCTTGTCCCAAGAGGAGATCATGCTGGGAGGCAGGTTAAGGAGCCAGGTGCGGGCGCCATCATTGAGCGCCATGGGAAGCCAGTTCGCCATGACCTTTTTGTCCCCATTGGCCACCTTGATGCCCAACTCGTAGAGCTGGAGGAACTCCACGGGGTCGGCAGTACCGTCGTAGCGAGGAGGCATATCTTGCTAGAACTTGCCCGGCCAGGCCACACTGCACAGCTCGGCGGTGAAGGCGCGGCAGCCTGTAGTGGCTACAAGGAGCCTTTGGTGATGAAGGGCTTGATCTTGGAGGTCTCCGCGCGCTGCTGCCAGCAGCAGCGCGGGGTCTTGGCGCGCTGGAGCAGGAACGCGGTCATGGCGTGCTGGCGTTGGGAGCACGCGAGCAACTTCTTGAGGGCGAGGGACCTCTTAGCAGCTCTTTTCTTGCTGCGCGGGGGCTAGGAACGGTGGGTCGCGTCTAGGGGCCGCGTGCCTTTGGGCCAGGGCACCTTCTTGAGGAGGAGGCGGCGGAGGTGCCTCCGGTGCTGCGTTGCCCACGCAGGGCGGAGGGCAATGCAGCGAGAGGGACGGCGCAGGGGAGCCCCTTGCGGCACTGACGAGCTCGGTGATACGAGCAAGCCACTCGTCGTAGAGGTCGTCGACGGGGCGAAAGTGCAGGAGCTCACGTGCCAGGAGCAGCGCGGAGTGCATGTCCACCAGGAGCAGCGCGGAGTATGACGAGCCTGCCAGAGTCAGCGACGGGGTGGCGGTGCGGCCCTCCCGGCGCACCGAGGGATGCAGCGACGACGCCTGCTGCTCGTTCCTCGCCGGGCCGGTGGCGGCGTGGGCGGTAGGCGACGGGGAACAACGGGGAGGCCCGCCGACGGGGGCCGTCTGGGCGACATGGGCCGCGAGAGCAGCCTGACGCTCGGTGCGGGCTCGGCGAGAGTCAGACATGGGTGCGATGGACGACGAAACACGAGGCAGTGGAAGAAGGATTCCGGCACACCCCTACCTGGTGCGCCAAATGTTGGATTTTAGGTTCCGGCAGACCCTTCAGGTTCGAACTCTGGGGTGCGCACAAAGATCTTTCCCCTACCAACTCATGTCTCGAAGCCTCGCAAGGAATCTAGGCTAGAAAGAAGAACACACAAGGGACACGAGGTTTATACTGGTTCAGGCCACCATTGTGGTGTAATACCCTAATCGAGTGTGTGTTGTGGTGGATTGCCTCAGGGGCTGATGAACAATACAAAGGGAGAACAGCCTCGCGAGAGGTGTTCTTGAGCTGGTGCGATGAACTGCTTGGGTGAGTTCAGTCGCCTCTCTCTCTCTAGTCTACCCAAAATCTGGATCTCTCTCCCTTACTCTATGGTGGCTAGCTCTATTTATAGAGGGAGGCCCTAGGTCTCTTCCCAAATAATGAGCGGGAAGGGCGCCAACAATTGGCCATTTTGAAGGGGAACATCTAGTACACTTATCCTGACTAAAGTTGGTCTTCGACTGCCAAAGACTCTGACGGTGACGCCGTCCTGGGCTCCTTGGTGACCTCTATCCTGCCGCTCCGCTGGTCTTGGTCTTGTTGCACCGAAACGGTAACCTTTTCCTGATGCCTTGGCCTGTGCTTGCCCCCTTTGCACCGAACGGGAAACAAGGACACTGCGCAGGCCGGCACCCGCCTGGCGCCCGCCTGGTCTCGATCGTCATGGCTTGCGTCACGGGCACCTCGCGAGGTACCTTGCCTTGATCTCTCCGCCTCCTCGCGAGCTCGCCTGATGAGGCTGCTCCTGAGAAAGCTTCCTGAGAAAGCTTCCTGTTGTCCGCCCCGCGAGGCTTGGCCCCTCGCAAGGGTCTTGAGCTTGAGCTGATGAAGTTGGGCTGCACTAGGCCTCCGCTTGAGCCACGCCGCAGGCCGCAGGCAGGCAAGTCTGGGGTCCCCCATTCCCAGAACGCCGACAGCGCGACGTGGTGCCCCTGTGGCCATGGGAACCACGCGCCGGCTATTTATCTTCAGGATCTTTGCATGAGAAGACTGGCACGGCTTCTGCGCTCGGGTCCATCGCTGCAGCGTCAATAAATCCAGCGGCTGAGCTCTGTCTAGCGGGCTAACCCCGTTCACGTTACCTCCTGCGGTCGTTGGTGTCTGGCCTTCTCATGCAATAGCCTCAGGAAACTCATTCGATGCAGGCTGTCTAATCATCTCACAGGACCAACTCAAGCATCCCCAACCAAGACCAGGCGCAACCCGCCTTGAGGTAGGGCCTCGTGAGTCCCGCACTAGCTCACGGATGCCCATATACACCTCCTCTGGCCCTGTCATGCAAGCGACGTGTCAGGGCGGGGCTGTACACGCCCCAGGGGCTCTCCTTAGAGGGATCCCCCTCCCATGCACCAGTGGAAGCACCATGCTCCGCGCTGGCCGTCGACACTGCCGAGGAGCTGCTATGCCCGTGCGATAGCGGAAGCGCTATGCTCCGCGCTGGTGATAAACAACTGGGGGTGGCCTCACGACCGCGTTAACCCCAGGGAGCCTCCGGGCTCAGTGGCTGGCCTCACCACGCTGCTCTCCCTCGGGAAGGTAGCGTGAGGGGGCTGGGCACGGGGGCTACGCTCAGGTCACGCCTGGCGTACCCCACCTCGCATGGCCTCACCGGCCTGGTCTTCGCGCACCCCTCCCAAGCGAGAGCTCGACGAGGGGAAGGTAGGATGGTATGTTCGTACGTCAAGGGGGACTCCTGAGCATCACGACTCAGGAGCCTAACTGGTCACGTAGCCCCTCACCTCTTGGGCTCGTCCTGGTGATCCATACAACCCAACAACGGCTGAGGTATGCACGGGGTCAGGCCTTCCGATGCAGAACGCCAAGACCTGGTTGTCGCCCTTCTCTTTCAAGCCGTTCGAACGTCAAGGGGGACTCCTGAGCATCGTGACTCAGGAGCCTAACTGGTCACGTAGCCCCTCAACTCTTGGGCTCGTCCTAGTGATCCGGACGACACAACGACGGCTGAGATATGCGCGGGGCCTGGCCCTGCCGACGCAGAACACCAAGGCTTGCCCTTACATCTTTTCCTAAGCTGTTCGCACATCAAGGAGGACTCCTGAGCATCGCCGACTCTGGAGCCTAACTGGTCCCGTAGCCCCTCACCTCTTGGGCTCGTCCTGGTGATCTGGTTGACCCAACGACGGTTGAGTACGCGCGGGCCGGGCTCTACCGACGCAGAACAATAAAGCAAACGGAAAAGCTGAAGGAGCATAATCTAGTTATTATAAGACATATTATTCCAAGCAAATAGTTTTAAACGCCTCCTCGAGGCATGTCGCATGGTGCAGGATAAAAAGGCGAAAGCAGAATCTCCGGGCCACCTCTTCAGACTTGGGCGTCACCACCGCTCGCCAACGGAACCTCATCGCCAGGCGCGTCGCTTGTCCCACCGGCTTCACTTGGAGGACCAACCACCATGTACTAGTTCAGCATGGCGTCCACGAAGCTCTTGACGGCGGCGGCAGTAGCATTCCGGGAGTCGGTGTCCACCGGAGTGAGGAATGAGGAGAGGTTGAAGTTGGCATGCTGGAGATAACGATGGTTGTAGACGCACGTCAGAGCCGAGGAAGAAAGTGAGCATGCCTCGCCTTCCACCAGGGATGTAAACCCGTTGACAGCATCTTCGAGCACCGCCACGAGTTTAGGAAGCAGAGCAGTGGGACTCTCCCTCGGGGTCATCACCACCACCTTTCCCGAGGGACCATCTCCAAAGAGCGCCTTCTGGGCCTTGTGGAAGCGCGCCTCGAGGAAGGAAACGGTGTCGCACTCCGTGGCGGCTGCCTTCTTGGCCTCGATCAGTGCCGCTTGGGCTGCCTTTGCCTCCTCCTTCGGCTTCACCAGGCGATCGCGCTCTCTGACCTGCTCTAAGGCCGTCCTCTTCACCACAGCATCTCGACTGGCAACGGTAGCCTCCTGGGCCTTCGGCTTCTCCTCGCGCTCCTCGAGCTGGCTGGCCTGGTTGGCCTGCTAATCCTGGAGAGTCTTCAGATCATCCTCCGCCGCACGGCACCGGTTCCCGCTTATGTGTCCTCCTTCCGTGCCAAGTCGCCCGCTGTGGCAGCCACCCCAAGCGCCTTCTGGGCCTCCTCTGCAGAGTCCCTAGCCGCGCGAACAGACGCATCGGCCCTGAGCTAACCAGAGATCAACCCCAGGCGTCCTCGCGTCGAACGACAATCTGGGCCCTGAAGCTCACCCTGGAGGAGGTCCAGCGCTGCCCTTGCCTCTTCCAGGGTCCTAGAGGGAGCAGGAGCACCATGGCTCGGCCACGCGCTGGGCAAGGGAGGAGACGCCCTCAGTGCCAAGGCAGAAGAAACCTCAGCCTCATGAGGGACCGAGAGCTCCGGAGGCCGATTGCCCCCAGCAGCCGCGACAAGGCTGGGGGCTGGAGGGGTCAGGCCTGCCGAGCGCACCGGTGACTCCTAAGGACAGGCATCCAAGTCCTCCGGACACGGCGTCGCCTCTGGGGTGGCAGAGGCAGCGGCACTCTTCTTCACTAGGGCTACGGAGGCCGCTCCGTCGCCTGTGGCCGCGGCGATCTCTGGACCCTCCTTCTACTTCTTCGACAGCTGCTGCCTAGCGACAGGAAAATGCGTTCAACATTGCTTCAAGAATGGACAAGCAAGGATAAGGGAGAAAACTTACTGGTCAACAAACGTGTAGTGACTCTTCATGCTTAGCAGCGGGTGCTGAGGCGGAGCAGCTGGCGTCGAGCCCTTGGGAGCAGGAGGGCTCGTGGTTGGCGCTGCCTGGGACTGTGTCGGTGAAGGTGGGCTACTGCCTGGAGAAATCACTGCGGTCCTGCTTTTCTTTGCAACCGCTCGTGTGTGCTGCTTCAAGGAGGCCACCGCAGACCTCGTGGTGATACCAGGAGGGCGCGGCACCTTCACCACCGGCGGCTCGCCGTCATCATCGTCATTCGGCATATCGTCCAGGAGCTACCTTTGCTCCAGGGCAGAGAACTCATCCACGACATCATCCTCGGTGGCCTCGGAGGATTGGCCGTCGGAGGAGAGGAGCACCAAGGTGGTAGGCGGCAAGGAAGACCCCAGCCGCACGAAGCTGAGCTCATCGAGACTGGCATGGCCGCGACGACCTCCTCGGCATCGTCACGATCGTATAGCGGGATCCAGCCCTCCGGAGGATCGCTCAGATCCCTCCCCATCAGGTAGAGCAGCACCTTGTTCTGCTCCTCCTCGGGAAGGGGATCTCGGCGCAGGCGGATCTTGTCGTCATCGCCACCAAGCTTCCACAAGGGGCGGGGTCGGTCTTGATATGGCGCGATATGCTGCTTTAGGAACTCCCTGATGAGCATAGCCCCCGTCAGGTTCACGTCCTTCAGCTCCTTGTCCATCGTCCTCACAAACAACGTGAGGGCAGGCTCGGTGATCTTCTCGGATTTCCACCACTTGTCGGAGACGGGGAATGTGGTTGGCAGCGTCAGCGAGCTCTGGGAGCTCTTAGCATCCATCAACACCCACCTCTTCACGGGGTCATCCACCTTCTTCCCGACGCGGGAGATTGCGTTACAGCCCCGTGCCGCAATGAAACCGATGCACCCGACCGGGTTGTCGCCGGTCTTACGAAGATAGAAGAAATGGCAGAACAGGGAAACGGAGGGCATCACCCCCATGAACGCCTCACAGTAGAAGGCGAAGAGGGACAGAAGGAGGATGGAGTTGGCATGGATGTGAAGCGCATGGAGACCATAGTGGTGAAGGATGGCGAAAAAGAAGGGGGAGAATGTAGGTACTGGACCGGAGTATACGTTGTGCATGAAGAAGGGGAAGAAGTTGCTGCCCGCGGGATCCGGGGCAGCGGTGGCGACCCGGAGCATAGTCTTCCCCCACTGGTTTTTGTCGCTCGCCGTTAGGAGGAGTGTTGTCTGGAGTTTCTCTCCGGGCATGCAGGGCGGCATCAGCCCAGGCTCGTACCAGGTAGCGCCGTCATCCGAGGAGGAAGCCGTGGCCTTTTCGGCGGCCATCAGGCGGATGATTTGATGGAGGATCGGCAGATCTGGTGAGCTCCTCCGCTGTGGGGACAAAGGGGATTTGGAGCATGACGAAGAAGGAGCAATGAAAGCCCGATGGCAAGCGGCACCCCTTTTTTTCAGACTGAAGCAGTTGCTGAGGCAGCATGGGCAAACGGAGTCGCCCACATCCAATCAATCGCCACATGTAATCAAGGTCGCTGTCGGTGTTCTGGGAACGGGGGTCCCCAGACTTGCCTGCCTGCGGCCTGCGGCGTGGCTCAAGTGGGGGCCCAGCGCAGCCTAGCTTCATCAGCTCAAGCTCAAGACCCTCGCAAGGGGCCAAGCCTCGCGGGGCAAACAACAGGAAGCTTCCTTAGGAGCGGCCTCATCAGGTAGGCTCGCGAGGAGGCGGAGAGATCAAGGCAGGGTACCTTGCGAGGAGCCCGTGACGCAAGCCATGATGATCAAGACCAGGCGGGCGCCGGCCTGCGCAGTGTCCTTGTTTCGCATTCATTGCAAAGGAGGCAAGCACAGGCCAAGGCATCAGGCAAAGGTTACCGTTTCGGTGCAACAAGACCAAGACCAGTAGAACGGCAGGATGGAGTTCATCGTGGAGCCTAGGACGGCGTCACCGCCAGAGTCTTTGGCAGTCGAAGACCAACTTTAGTCAGGATAAGTGTACTAGATGTTCCCCTTCGAAATGGCCAATTGTTGGCACCCTTCCGCTCATTATTTGGGAAGAGGCCCAGGGCCTCCCTCTATAAATAGGACTAGCCTCCACAGTAGACGGACGGACGGACGGACGGATCGATCAGAAAGAGAGAGAGAGAGCCTCAAACCATGGCAGGTGCGGTCAGCAGCAAGAGCCTCAAACCAGGCCGCGGCCAAAGCACCGCACACCCGACGGGAGCAGGCAAACTCCAGGGTCGTGCTCACGGTGGCCCGAGAGCTTCTATGGTGCCGGCTGATGGAGGGCGGCCACGACGTGTTGTTAGAGCGAGTAGCTGAGTTCCTGAACGCCGCCGCCTTGGGAGCGCCTCCTTTCTGCATCCAGCTGCCACCCCAGATCCAGTGCGGGCCGTATGGTGGCCCCATACGTGCCCACGCAACTCCAAGCGGACTCCTGGGCCTACTCAACGCCAACCCGGCCGTCAGCACCGGGCGACAAGCCGTGCCGGCCTCATCTCCGGTCGGCGAAGGAATGCATGCCGCGGCCTTCGGCCTCGGTAAGCCACCACGCCACCACCCTCAAGACAGCGCTCCGAGCCGGACTGCGTGGCGCATAGGGCACATTGGCGAGGCCCATGGGGCGGCGGCCCCAAAAGCTTATATGCCCCACATGGTGGATCGAGAGTGCGCACTGGAGAGGACCATGGCTCGTTCCTTGGGCCAGGCTGGAGCGAGGAGACACCAGAAGCTGAGCTCTTTCAGGAACCTCAAGAGGGCCTCGACAACCGCGCCGGTGGCGGCAACTATCTGGTACCGCTAATTCCTCAGGAGCAAGCTTATGCTAACCATGGGTCGCAGGAGGTACAGGTCACCGCAGAAGATGGCTGCCCCAATGTTGCAGCCCCTTACCCCTCGGGGCTGCAGGAGAGGGGCCGAGATTCGGGTTCGTCCCCGCGGTGCTCGACGCAAGGCGTTCTTAGGAGGTAGGCCCTCTGCCGGGGAGGTGCCTCAGGGCCTGCCCCCGGCAGAGGACCCGTGGTCGTCGGGGGAGCCGCTGGCGACCGCTCTACCCCATTGGCGTCGTCATTGGACGCCGGCCGCCGTCAATGGCGGTAGAGTGTGGTGCAAGGTGGGGCCCTGGTCTGGCGATATGAAGCAAGGCCAGTACCTGTGAAGAAGGCCCAGTGCTTGTGAAGCTTGCCGCCCATGACACTCTCACATAATAATGAGTGGGGTTGTACACGCCTTAGAGTCTCCGGAGAGCCGCCCTCGGGCCTCGGGGAATCCTGCCCACGCCCAGTGGCAGCACTTAGCTTCGCGCTGGTGAGAAGACGTCGAAGACTAGACTAGGTGTCGGACGCGGCTTTTTGCTTTTTGCATTTTCCTCTGTTGACAAGTTTCTTCGATTTGAATTTAAGTTGGATTTGAGCTTGAGACTTGCGTGTGTTTGGGGGAGGGGTGTTTAGTCTCGTTTGAGCAATCTCTCGTGTTCTGGTTTCGGCCTTGCGTCCAAAGTTAGCGTCAGTTGCCTCCCCTCGCGAGCCCCTCGCGAGCCGGGCCGGGCCAAGCACGTCTACAATCTGGACCGCCGTCGCCGCACCCTCTCCGGAGGTTCTCATCACAGGATCAATGGGTTCACCCAGAAGGCACTCGAGGCGCTACGGCCCCCACAGGCCCGCTCGGGACTCGTCGGGGCCAAAAGGTAAAAAAGTCAGCTGACACATCACCGGGCCAGTAGCTAAGCTCACACGGAGCGTTATGCATACTGGGGTACTGATCGCAAATCTTTACATGAGGGGCTTCCCCTCCCAAAATGCTCTTACAATCTTCAGGGCCGAGCCCGAGCCTTCTTCATGCGTGGTAAACAGCAGCGACATACGATCAGACGGACATATCACTCGCCGCGTCTTCTGGGGCGCCTCCAAAGGCATCGCTGGTGTCAGTGACATCATCACCACCACCGCCAACACCTCCGTCAGCGCCAGGCCCGTCCACAACGCCGCCTTCATCGGCGGCCACGATCACGCCGTCATCATCAGATGTGAAGGCCCTGACGAGGGCGTCCACGTTGTCCTCCACCCATTGCGCCAGGTCACCCCGGATGGCTATGGGCACAGATGCGATGGCGGCATCAAAGTCGAAGTGGAGGTCCCTATCCTGTAGATAGCTGAAGACACGGGAGAAGGCACGCCCGAGCAAGGCTCGGCTCCTCTCCTCGACAAACCAACAAGACCTCTCAGAGCGGTTCTCCAGAAGCATCACCACGTTAGTGAAAAACTGGAGGTTGCCGGTATAGTTGGTCTCATGCGGCACCTCGGCGGCAGCCTCGCAAATGTTGCCCAAGGCCGTGTTAGCCTGCTGCTTGTGTGTTCGAAGCATGGGGGCGTGCTCGTGCTCTAGAACCCGCCGCTCACGGATCTCGTCCTCATTCCACCGTGCGATGGCCTCGGCACCATCAACCCTCTGTTGGAGAAGAAGCAGCTCGGCACGGGAAGAGGCCAGCTCCGCCTACGCTCTGCCAAGGGCGGCTGCGGAGGAGTCCGCACCCCGCGTCACTTAAGCCAGTTTGGCCCTGAGGGCCGCGGTCCTACCCTCTGCTTCGGCCCTGATCAACTCCAGCCTCACTTCATATTCGCACTTGAGACCCGAGCGGGCTTCCACCACGCGGCGTTCGACTTCTTCTTGGACTCGGGCTTCGCGCGCAGCGATGTCACCCTCCGCCTGAGTCACCAAGCGCTCCCTCGTCTCCAACCGCTCAAGGTCAAGGTTGCGCTCAGTAGCCTCCAGCGTCAGCGCCTCCTCGCGCTCCAGGAGCTATGCCTGGTCGACGGAAGCCCCCTTCAGCGACACAAGGGCCGCCTGGCGCAGTTCCACTTGCTGCTCCTGAGAGTTGCTCCATGCTTGGAGCTCCCACGCGCGCTCCTCCGCATCCCTGCGTCGTAGGTCTGCTTCCCGGGCCTCCTCGACGGCCTGGGAGCAGGCCTCTCGCGAGGCCGCCAGCAACACTTCAGCCTTCGCGTTAACAAGGTCACGCTGGTGATGCACAAGGGCGACGGCTACCTTTAGCTTGCGCCTCTCCTCAGCAAGGTGCAAGCCCTCGGCCTCAAGGCGCGCATCCTCGCCAGCAAGCTCCACCCCGATCCGGCTCACCACATCCGACGCCCCCTGGAGGAACTCTTGACGAAGGGCGCGACGCTCCCGAGCGCGCCTAAGTACGTCTTCCGTGTCACCCTCTGCCACTGGCATATGGGGAGGGTCCTGAGGCGGCACGCCCCCTCCCGGCGCGGGGCTGGGGGCTCGTGCCCCAGCAATTGCCGGACGGACCTCGCCAGGAGCCCGACCTGGCGCCGGTCCGTCCCCAGAAGAGGAGCTCAAGACTGACTTCAGCCAATCACCATCCACGATCAGGGAAGGAGCACGGGGCAAGCCAGTTGTGCCCCTGGAGAGCTCGCGAAGGGAAGACAGCAGGCGCGCAGGCTCAACGTGCCCAGCGGGATGGGCCACTTCTCCGACCGACCAAGTGGCAGGGGCGCTGCTCGAGCTCGGCGCGCCAAGGGTCAGCAGTGAGGACAAAGCTTGGGGGATGGCTCCTTGGCCGTCTCCGCGAATTCGGCAGGAAGGGCCTGAGAGGCCACGATCAGCTGCAAGTATTGAGAGGTAAAGCAGCAAAGAGAGAAGAGGACTTACTCGTCCATGGCAAAGTACTTCCTGCGCTTCAACAGGCGACAAGGGCGATCATCACGGCCCAAGGCCTCCTTCCTCTTGTGGAGGGCCACGAAGTCTATGTGGAACCAGCCTGAGCGCTCGGCGCAGGGGTCGGTCTGAGGCATGGAGGAGGCGCCAAGGTGATCAGCGCCAAGGGGACTAGCCTGGGGGACACCACCAGGCGCTGCCTCATGAGGTACGGCCGGGGCCTCGGGAGCCCAAGCTTGGGAGCCGTAGGCCGCAACTCCTCGCCTACCACTGCTCCAGGACGGGCTTCACGAGATGCCGCCTTCGGGGCTCCGCGTGGCGTCAACATCTCAACATCATCCCCTTCAGCTCCCGGGGTTCTCTTCACCCTGCTCCAACGCCTGAGATAGAGCCACTTTGGGCGACTGGAAGAGCAACCACAACGACTGGGTTCTCGCGGGGCCCCGTGAGGCCAGCCGAGTGCAGCCCCCACTCGTCAAAGCTGGGCATCTGCCTCACAAAATCGGCCCTGCCCGAGCAAAGATTAAAGAGGGCAGCATCTTGCCGAAGGCTTCCTGGGGAAGGATCGCCGGTCAGGACCCTGAGCATCGTCTTCAGCACTTCAGGCGCCAGATCCTCCTCCTAGAGCCGCATGCAGTCTTTGTACCCCGCAAAGTCCCACATCCAATGGGAGTGGCGCTGGAGAGGAGCAATGCGGCGTTGGAGGAACTCCTTCACCACCTCGGGCGCCATCACGTCGAGCGCCCTCAAACTCTGGAAGCAGCGCCAGACGAAGGCGAGCCGGGGGCTCACGAGCGTCTCGTGATCCCAGCCTGAGTTGGGAACATCAAGCAAGGTTGGGTGCGAGAGCAGGGGGCTGGGCACTCCGACATCCACATACAGCCACCGCTCTCTGAACCTGGCCTCAGGAGGAGGAAGGCCAAAATCAATCCCTGAAGCAGCCGTCTCTGGCAGGGCGAGGAAGCTCACACACCCCGAGCATTGAGTGGGGTCGCTCAGGCGCAAAGAAAAGAAGTGGCGCAGTAGGGCAACAGAAGGAGGAATGCCCACCATTGCCTCGCAAACTGTAACGCCCCGGATAAAACTTTCCATATTCGTAACTCCAACTCTTGCCTTTTCCGAAGATGCGATATGATATTTCCTTCGTGGTTGGGTTTTGTCTTTTGTATTGCATTTTGTTCATGTCATGCATTTCATCTCATAGCATCATCCGCATTGCATCGGCACTTCGTCGCCGTCATTTTTCAAAACATGCATTCGCTCATCGTTGCTGTTTCTCCCTTTGCCTTCATCACTGTCCCTCGGACCGCTTTGCCTTCGTTGACCATTCCGGACCAACTGGGTTTTCGATTCACTCTTGTCAAACCACCTAATCCCTCTTTGGACAGTGCATCAAACCCCCTTCGCAACCATGTCCGAAACTTCCCCGAACCCAAACCGCACGGTCATGACCAGTGGGTCCGGAACAATCCCGAGTTATCCTAAACATCATCCGTTCTTTGTTTATACCACCCGAAGCCATCCGATCAAAATCTAGGGGCTCAAATTCCCTCTCATATTAGCCACCTACTATATATAGTGGGCAGCCCTAACCAAATCAGACCAAACCCTAGACTAGCCGTCCCATCAATCATTTCCTCCCCGCCGCCGCAAAAACCTCCACCTTGTCTCCTCTTCGTTTTCCCCTCGGGATCACCAGCAAGCCAATCACCAGCCTCATCCTCCCCGGTCCAAATCCATCCAGCCACCCACTTCCTCCATTGATCCACCGCATGAGAGCGAGTGCTCCCCTGCCTCCCTCGATCCTGCCGTGCTCGTCAACCGCCTGCCCGACCTTGCCATCTTCCCCTACCTCTCCGAGCTGGCCGGTCTCCGTCTTCTCGTTCGTATAGAGCCGGCGAGATGCCCAGGTCACGGCGCTGTCCCTCTCCGCCTTCTCTTTCCTTTCCTCCTCACGCGGCTCCTGCCTGACCATTCCCCTCTCTCTTTTTTTCTCTCACAGGAACCATGGCGCCGTCGCAAGTCCCCTGCCTCCAGCGCCGCCGCACCTTGGAGCAGCCACTGTGGCGCCGTCCTCCTCCGACCCCGTGCATATCCGAAGCCCTAGCACCGAGCCCTGCTATCTCCGTCGCTCTCTGGCCTCCCTCCCTGCAAGCGCCGCCATCCCCTCGTCGTCAGCTGCAGGAGCAGCGCGCCCTCTCCTTCTATTCAAGCAAGGAAGACAAGCGCGTGCCTGCATCCTCTGCATCGCGGCGCTGCGCCTCTGCGCGCCCATTGACTCAGCCCATTCCCGGCCAGATCGAGACGCCCAGGACCTCGCCGCCCCTTCGCCCCGCTCGCCGGAGCTCTGCTCCCAGCGACCGCCGCCCTGCTCGCCTCCTCTGCTTCGCCCTTGTGTGAGGAGGACGCACGCAGCGCCAAGTCCCTGTGCCCGTTGACCGGGCCTCGTGGGCCTCGTCCCTGTCTGGCCCAGCCAGTGCCCTCCTCACCGACTGGGCCAGAGCCCATGGTGAGGCCACCCCCGGCCCTTCCTGTGCACTGTTGGCCCAGCAAGTTTCGGCCTATTGCATTTTTTTCCTGCCTCCGCAAATTTGCTAATTAACCGGATAGTTGCAGTTTTACAGAAAAACCCTCATGCTTCATACATTTAATAACTCACAAACCGTGCATCACATGTAAATAATTTATATATGTAAAATGCTTAGAATTGCATCTAGTTTCATAATATACTGTTTTCATCCATGTTTAAAACGTTTAACTTGTTGTTTGCTTTAATTTGCTAAATGCCATGCTAAAATGATTTATTTCATAACTAAATAACCGTAGCTCGGTTTTAAATAAACTTTATATGTAAATGGGGTAGAAAAATGCATAAATTAACTTGGTGCACTCTGTTTTGCTGTTTCACAACTTTAAAATTATGTTATAGGCAGAACAGTACCGAATCTAAAATATGCACATGGGGATTTTCCGGAATTGTTGTTTGTTGTTCCGGCCTCATTTAAACTTGCCTAAATAGTTAGTTTACTTATGCTTCACCTCGTGCCATGTTTAACAACATTTAATATAGTTTGGTAGCTTAAACGAGAGCGAACTAAATAACTCGAATGTATTGTTTCGTTAATATGCAACTTGTTGCATATTGAGCTCCACTTAATTTGTAGTTTTGCTTGTGCACTTTGCCATGCCATGCCTCATTAAACCGGACATGCATCATACTTGGTTGTGCATCATGCCATGTTTATGTGATGGTTGTTTACCATGTTGCTTGCTTGTTTCCGGTTTGCTTCTCTCGTTAGCTTCGGTTTCGTTCCGGAGTTGTGAGGATTCGTTCGACTACGTTTGTTTGTCTTCTTCATGGACTCGTTCTTCTTCCTAGCGGGATTTCAGGCAAGATGACCGTCACCTTGGATCTCATTACTATCATTGCTATGCTAGTTGCTTTGTTCTATCGCTTTGCTGCGCTACCTATCAATTGCTCTTCAAGCCTCCCAAATTGCCATGTCAGCCTCTAACCTTTTCACCCTTCCTAGCAAACCGTTGCTTGGCTAAGTTACCGCTTCGCTCAGCCCATGTTATAGCGTTGTTAGTTGCCGGTGAAGTTGAAGATTGCTCCATGATGGATAGGATTATGTTGGGATATCACAATATCTCTATTTAATTAATGCATCTATATACTTGGTAAAGGGTGGAAGGCTCGGCCTTATGCCTTGTGTTTTCTTCCGCTCTTGCCGCCCTAGTTTCCATCATACCGGTGTTATGTTCCTTGATTTTACATTCCTTACGCGGTTGGGTAATATATGGGACCCCTTGACAGTTCGCTTTGAATAAAACTCCTCCAGCAAGGCCCAACCTTGGTTTTACCATTTGCCACCTAAGCCTTTTTCCCTTGGGTTCTGCAGACTCAAGGGTCATCTTTATTTTTACACCCCCCCCCCGGGCCAGTGCTCGTCGTGAGTGTTGGTCCAACCTGTCAGGTGCCGATGATACCCGTGCAGGTGATGCAACCGATCTCAGATGGGAGCTCAACGAAGATCTTGGTCGTTGCTATGTTTCGTTTCATGTTAATCAGTAGTGGAGCCCAGTTGGGACGATCGGGGTTCTAGCAGTTGGGTTATCTTCTTTTCTTTTGTCTTCGTCCATAGTCGGACTATGTGTGCACTCTGAATGATGTATGATTTATTTAAGTACTTGTGTGAAGTGGCGATTGTAAGCCAACTCTTTATCCCAGTCTTGTTCATTACATGGGATTGTGTGAAGATGACCCTTCTTGCGACAAAACCACAATGAGGTTATGCCTCTAAGTCGTGCTTCGACACGTGGGAGATATAGCCGCATCGTGGGTGTTACAAGTTGGTAGCAGAGCCTCAACCGACCATAGGAGCCCCCTTGATTGTTGGCCGTTGTTGAGTCTAGAAGAACTATTTTGAGTCTTAGGATTATATATATCGGAGAGTAGGACTCTTTTTACTCCTCGGCCCCCTTCGTCGCTCTGGTGAGGCCTCCTGACGTAGATGTTTTGTCTTTCCTCTCCTCAAATTTCATTAACTTTTTTTAGGATCATGTGGGTATCTTGGGATCGTTCCGATATCCTTGTGACGAGAACATTGTTCTTGGTGCCTCCTGACATTTAGGGGTTGTGGCAGTGTCCCGGGGAGTTGAGCTCTGAGGTGTTGTCGTCACAATTTTATCGTTGCAGTTCTAGAATACCTGAGTTTTGCTGACATCGAAAATCTCTTTTATGCAGCTAGTGGAAAGATAACCTTGACGCCACCCAGTACAGGGGAGTTCGGGAGTATTGCCATAGCTCGTATAATGGATGCTTTTCGAAGGTTGAGGTACACGATTTCCGAAGGTTTCTTGGTTATGTGTTGACGGTTGGATACAGCTTGGATGTAGGTATTGTTAGTTTTGGGTGAGATATATATTGCTTCCCCTGTATCCCCAACACCAGATTGCATAACCAGAAAGTTTCGGGAGTATTATAGGTGGGAATTCAAGTAGCTCTAGTTTTTTTCTTTCTTCTTTCTTCTTTCCGACAGATGCATGATCTGAGATTGGGGTTCGACGTCTAGTGGTCCGCCTATCCACAGTCGTTTTTATAGTGGTCTCGTTGTGTCTTAAAGAATCCTTGGCTATGCCGATTCGGGGACACTTCGTATGTCATGTGCACTACCTTGTACATGATGGTGCTATACGATCGAGCCTGTGTGGGCCCCACCACGTAAACTTCGGACGAAATCTCTATCATATTTTGTTTCGGCTTATTTCTGCAAGCCAATCCTTTTTTTTGTTTTATTTGTGGTATTCGAGTTGCTTCGATGTCAAGTGTTGAATCCATACCTTTCCTAAATGGTTTTCTCATATTGCTATATGAATACTAATCCGTCTTGATCATCGAGATTGTCATGTCAATTCTTTCCAACCAGTGTGCTTCTCTTCAAGTGGATCCGATCATTTCAACATTTGTGAGATAAATTCTATGTTTTCTCAGCGGTATCCGTTTCATCTGTCCCTAGGTTATCTTTGTTTTCCGGCCCTCCCACCCTTAACTTCAAGGACTCAGATTTCTTAATCATGTATCCTTTTATTTGTGAGAAATCTCTTCATTCGTTTCTATCAACGTTCTTATCCGGTGATTTCTGATGAAGATGCTCAACAGTTTCAAGTTCATCATCCTTCGTTGTTTTTTCTTCTCGAGTGGATTAATTCAAGCTTTCAGTGTTGATCATATTCCTTTCCTCGTGTCAAATGCTTTCTCATGCCGATGCACCTCTTAATCTTTCACTTCTCGCTATTCATTTGTCCTGGAGTGCTCAAGATATCTCAGAAGATTCGTGTTTTCCATTCTTAATCTGTTCAAGCCATTTGGAGATTCTCATCTCATTCAAGTCATTTAATTTAACCAGTGCAATCTCCATTCAAAATCGTTCAACGGTGTTTTCTTTCTAGTGGGCCCTAACCCACAGGTCTTTTTCCAAGATCTTACCTGACTCTTCTAATTTTCTCGAAGCCATTCCCAAATTCTTTACGAAGTTTGACGTAAGAATGAATTATCATCAGTCAAATGTCTTTCTCCAAGATCTTTCAAATTCTTTCGTCGTTGGTTCAACATTTCTAATTTTCATTCTGGAGTGTCTCAACAATTCATGGTGGTGTTTATCGTCGTCATTCTCGGATTTTGAAGACCAAAGAAGAGTTCCTCTTAAATCCTTACCCGTTCTTCCAAAGATGCGTAGTTCAAGCTTGATGCCATCCTCTCATAATTGTTTTCGATTGTGAGAACTCTTTTCACCAATCCGGAGCATTTCATGAGTTGTTTCCATTTCTTTCCTCCGAAGGCCATCATGTCATGATTCTTCATTCTCAGCGTGTAGCTATCGTTCTTCAAATCTTACCGGTGCATCGTTCAAATAACCTCTAATCAGTTCATGGCCTCTTCGTTATCATGTATCTAAATCCCCTCAAGTATCTTCATTCGTTTTCCAATTTGTTCTGGTGAATTGTGCCCTTGCTACTCCCTTTTCCAATTTTTACGGTGGTTCATTCAAGATTTCACTTCCTTCATTATCATATCAATTCATTCGTTGTTTCCAAATCTCACCGGTGGTTCCATCAATACCTTCTCAAGTTTGCGATATATCTCTCTTAATCCTTTCTACGGGAATAAGTAGTATGCCAAATCCATTGCTTGTCATCAATTTAATTTGATGAAGGATAAGCATACAATAAATCTTATTCTTATTTCCGCGAGGTGATTCAATTCTTTTCTTCGAGAGATTGTTCATGATGAAGTAATTCTCGTTTCTAGTGTTTCATCTTTTCTTTTTCCGGAGTTCCAAGTTTTCTCGGTTATATCATCGGGAAGCTCCATTTAAATCATCGCAAGGCTTCACCTTGTGTTTTCAACCTCTCTTTCTTTCTATCATCCTTTTATTACCGGAGTTCTTCATGGAGGCTCTACATGGTGGTTCGTCAAGGATTCCTTTCATTCTTCAATTGTTCTTCAAGATTTCTCTCGAAGTTATGACCCGCCAAGCTATACTCTAAAATAAACATGATGTTCAACACATGTTTTGTTTTGAGGCATTCAAGCATTCTTCATCTTGCATTCCGAAGTGCAATTCTTTCTACCTTATCATTTGAGGTGGTGTTATGTCATTCTTGACAATTTGAGTTCGTGATTCATGATTCACATGATGTCAAGAATGAGATATTTTAAATCCATTAATCTCTTTGTTGGAGTTATCTTGTGTCATTTTTCACCTAAAGCCTTCCCTAAGCAATGTTGATCTCAAGAATTTTTTCATCTAAGTTTTCTCCTATCCTCTCGGCGAAAGCATTTTTCATCTCTTCATTGATCTCAAGCAAGCAATTGTTTCAGTTAGTGGCCGGTTGTCACCTCATAATTTTGAGATGTTTTTCATAAGCCCACTACAAGCTTATTCATTTCGTTGTTGGTTCTTCAACAACCCTGTTATAACCTTCTTGGAAGGGTGCTTTCCAAGCTCATTTGTGGCAGAAGTTGGCATTTTCTTCTCCATTCTGTTATTCCAATGACCTATCTTCTATTCTTTCTTACGGAGGCAATGTGATGTTGCTCTCTTCGCTCATCATCTCGAATTGTGAAGATCGTGTTCTTTTCATGCTTATCCATTTAACCGGAGAGTTGTGTCATCTCTTCAATTACTGTTCATCTTATCAAGTTTTGCCTCTCTTTTCAGCCGGACTATTGTTTGAAATCCTTCTTACCCCTTGTGCCATTATTTCAATAGTTCCGGAGGCAGTGTGTTGTTGATTTCATCAAGTATCATCCCATCTTCTCAAGTTCATGTTCAATTCCTTCCATTTACAATCGGAGTGCTGCCAAAATTATATCATTCTTATTCATTCTTATCTCGTTTCAACCAGAGTGGTTTCAATTCCTTCTTGTTCATTGTGCTCGTCATTCACAGCATTGCAACCTCCAACGTTAACATGGTGTTCCTTGTTTCTCTTTTCTACTGGAATGCTCTCAATTTCATTCAACTCTGTTGTGTTATTCTTTCAAGTTTTCAACCTCGAGGTTCTTTGGTTTCACTCATTTGTCAAAGAAGCAACTTTGTCTTACCTCTTTCTCTTCCACTTCTCTCCGACGCCATCCTAGATCTCGTGACGAGATCCTCTCGTAGTGGTGGAGTGTTGTAACGCCCCGGATACAACTTTCCATATTCGTAACTCCAACTCTTGCCTTTTCCGGAGATGCGATATGATATTTCCTTCGTGGTTGGGTTTTGTCTTTTGTTTTGCATTTTGTGCATGTCATGCATTTCATCTCATAGCATCATCCTCATTGCATCGGCACTTCGTTGCCGTCATTTTTCAAAACATGCATTCGCTCGTCGTTGCCATTTCTCCCTTTGCCTTCATCACCGTCCCTCGGACCGCTTTGCCTTCATTGACCATTCCGGACCAACTAGGTTTTCGATTCACTCTTGTCAAACCACCTAATCCCTCTTTGCACAGTGCATCGAACCCCCTTCGCAACCATGTCCGAAACTTCCCCGAACCCAAACCGCACGGTCATGACCAGTGGGTCCGGAACAATCCCGAGTTATCCTAAACATCATCCGTTGTATGTTTAGACCACCCAAAGTCGTCCGATCAAAATCTAGGGGCTCAAATCCCCTCTCACATTAGCCACCTACTATATATAGTGGGCAGCCCTAACCAAATCAGACCAAACCCTAGACTAGCCGTCCCATCAATCATTTCCTCCCCGCCGCCGCAAAAACCTCCACCTTGTCTCCTCTTCGTTTTTCCCTCGGGATCACCAGCAAGGCAATCACCAGCCTCATACTCCCCGGTCCAAATCCATCCAGCTGTGACGCCCAGATAATTAAGCTACAGTGAAACTTTGCTAATGATGCAGCGTCACCTTCGTTACTGTTGCTAACATCTCGTTAGTTCAAAATTGGTTCAAAAATTGAATTCGAAATATGGCAAACAACAAAAGTTTTCAAACATTAAAACAAAAATGTTCGGTGTGTGCAAATAAATGCCTAGGTAATTATGGTGAAGGAACCGTGCTTTTATAAAAGGCCTAAATATTTAAAAGGAATTAAAACAGAAAATAAATAAGATAAAAAGGAATAAAAACAAAAACTAAAATTAACAACAAAAAAATAAAAAGGAAACCTCCCCCCCCACGGCCCACTGACCCACCTGGACCAAGCCGGCCCACCTGGCCCATCCGGCCTCACCCCACTCCCCTTAATCCCCCGATCCACACCAAACCCTAGCCCTATCCCTTCGTCCTCCCACTTCCCCCACGATCTGGATCAGGGATCCACCCATCGCTCGCCCTGCGCGACCCCAGCATGCCCCGGCGCCGTCGCTAGTTGCCACCCCGCCGCGCCTCCGTCCTCCCCCGCGACGCCACCTCGCCGGAGCCACCCCACCGTCTTCGCCGGCGTCGCCACGCCCTGCCCTGCATCGGACGCCACCTCGACCCCCTCCTCGTCGGACCTCGCGTCCTCGACCTCTTCCCCACCGGCCGCCAGCAAGCCTCGGCGCCCCCACTCCCCATCAACGCTGGTGAGGCCCTGGGCCTCTCCCCTTCTCTGCCTCCTGCCCCGCTCACGGTCACCGCACGGTAGACGACCCCACACGCGCGCCCGCGGTGAGCACGCGCTCACCGTGCCCCGCGCGCCCTCTGCGCCGAGCCCCCCGCGCCCGAGTCATCCTTGCCGTGCGCTGCCTTCCTGCACTGATCACGACGGTCGCCCCCTGCGCCCTTGCTACACTGCCGTTGTTGGCCCCGTGCTCCCCCTCGTGCTGCTCTTCTGCGACGGCTACCGCTGCGGGCGCTGCGCCACCGTGGCCTACGGCCACTGCCGTCGGGCCTCGCCCGTCCGCCCGTGCTCGCCTTCCCGTGCACCCCGCCCCTGCGTCCGCCGGTGCCGCGCCGCGCGCCCGCCCCCTTCCCCCGCTGACCGCAACGGCCGCTCGGGTTCCCATCCGAGCTCCGCCCGTTAACCCGTTAGCCCACACCCGCTATGGCCCCCTGGCCCTATGATAAGGGGGACCCACCACAGAACGTAAAAGAAAAAGAAAGGAAAAATAAAAATGAATTAATAAAAATAATGAATTAATTAGTAAATTAATTAATCCTATTTAATCAATCTAATTAAGTTGTTAGGTTAATTAAACATTAATTAGATTAGTTAAATCATAATAAAACAAAACAGAGTATGACAGGTGGGTCCCACTGGACCCACACGTCAGTTTGACCAGTCAACACCCTGTTGACTGCTGACATCATGCTGATGTCAGCATACACTATTCTGGATAATGTTGATTTAGAATAGTTAAATAAATTCTAAAAATGATTAAATCTTTTAAAACTAATATAAAATAAACCATAGCTCGGACGGAAAAACTTTGTACATGAAAGTTGCTCAGAACGACGAGACGAATCCAGATATGCAGCCCGTTCATCTGCCACGCGTCCCTAGCATAGTGAACCTGCAACATTTCACCTCCGGTTCATCTGTCCGAAAACGCGAAACACCAGGAATACTTTCCTGGATGTTTCCCCCCTTCACCGGTATCACCTACTACCGCGTTAGGGCACATCGAACACCGCGTATTGTCTTGTTACGCTTTGTGATGCTTTGATTGCTTTGTTATTTATTGTGTTCCCTCTCCGTTACTTCTTTCCGATAGACCCCGAGACTGCCGGCGACCCCCAGTTCGACTACGGTGTTGGTGACTCGTCCTTCTTGCCAGAGTAACCAGGCAAGCCCCCCCCCCCCTTAATCACCAGATATCGCCTATTCTCCTCTATACTGCTTGCATTAGAGTAGTGTAGCATGTTACTGCTTTCCGTTGATCCTATTCTGATGCATAGCCTGACATTGTTGCTACATCTGTTGATACCTTACCTGCAATCCTAAATGCTTAGTATAGGATGCTAGTTTATCATTGGCCCTACATTCTTGTCAGTCTGCCTTGCTATACTATCGGGCCGTGATCACTTGGGAGGTGATCACGGGTATATACTATACATACATACATACATACTATACAGATGGTGACTAAAGTCGGGTCAGCTCGTTGAGTACCCGCAAGTGATTCTGATGAGGGGGCTGAAAGGACAGGTGGCTCCATCCCGGTAGAGGTGGGCCTAGGTTCCCGACGGCCCCCGACTGTTACTTTGTTGCGGAGCGACAGGGCAGGTTGAGACCACCTAGGAGACAGGTGGGCCTGGCCCTGTTCGGCGTTCGCAGATACTTAACACGCTTAACGAGATCTGGGTATTTGATCTGAGTCTGGCCATTTGGTCTATACGCACTAACCATCTACGCTGGAGTAGTTATGGGTATCCCGGCGTCGTGGTATCAGCCGAAGCCTTCTAGACGTCAGCGACTGAGCGGCGCGCGCCGAATTGGAACGTAAGCCTGCTCTTGTATTAAGGGGGCTAGTTCTGCTTTCGGCCGCCCTCGCAATGTGCAGGTGTGCAATGGGTGATGGGCCCAGACCCCTGCGCCATAGGAGTTAGACCGGCGTGCTGACCTCTCTTTTAGGCCTAGGTGGGGCTGCGACGTGTTGATCTTCCGAGGCCGGGCATGACCCAGGAAAGTGTGTCCGGCCAAATGGGATCGAGCGTGTTGGGTTATGTGGTGCACCCCTACAGGGAAGTTTATCTATTCGAATAGCCGTGTCCCTCGGTAAAAGGACGACTCGGAGTTGTACCTTGACCTTATGACAACTAGAACCGGATACTTAATAAAACACACCCTTCCAAGTGCCAGATACAACCCGGTGATCGCTCTCTAACAGGGCGACGAGGAGAGGATCGCCGGGTAGGATTATGCTATGCGATGCTACTGGAGATGCTACTTGGAGATGCTACTTGGAGATGCTACTTGGAGATGCTACTTGGAGGACTTCAATCTACTCTCTTCTACATGCTGCAAGACGGAGGCTGCCAGAAGCGTAGTCTTCGATAGGACTAGCTATCCCCCTCTTATTCTGGCATTCTGCAGTTCAGTCCATTGATATGGCCTCCTTACACATATACCCATGCATATGTAGTGTAGTTCCTTGCTTGCGAGTACTTTGGATGAGTACTCACGGTTGCTTTCTCCCCCCTTTTCCCCCCTTTCCTTTCTTTCTGGTTGTCGCAACCAGATGCTGAAGTCCAGGAGTCAGATGCCACCGTCGACGACGACCCCTACTACACTGGAGGTGCCTACTACTACGTGCAGCCCGCTGACGACGACCAGGAGTAGTTAGGAGGATCCCAGGCAGGAGGCCTACGCCTCTTTCGATCTGTATCCCAGTTTGTGCTAGCCTTCTTAAGGCAAACTTGTTTAACTTATGTTTGTACTCAGATATTGTTGCTTCCGCTGACTCGTCTATGATCGAGCACTTGTATTCGAGCCCTCGAGGGCCCTGGCTTGTATTATGATGGTTGTATGACTTATTTATGTTTTTAGAGTTGTGTTGTGATATCTTCCCGTGAGTCCCTGATCTTGATCGTACACGTTTGCGTGCATGATTAGTGTATGATTGAATCGGGGGCGTCACACTAGCCACCCACTTCCTCCATTGATCCACTGCATGAGAGCGAGTGCTCCCCTACCTCCCTCGATCCTGCCGCGCTCGTCAACCGCCTGCCCGACCTCACCATCTTCCCCTACCTCTCCGAGCTGGCCGGTCTCCGTCTTCTCATTCGTATAGAGCTGGCGAGATGCCCAGGTCACGGCGCCGTCCCTCTCCGCCTTCTCTTTCCTTTCCACCTCACGCGGCTCCTGCCTGACCATTCCCCTCTCTCTTTTTTTCTCTCACAGGAACCATGGCGCCGTCGCAAGTCCCCTGCCTCCAGCGCCGCCGTACCTTGGAGCAGCCGCTGTGGCGCCGTCCTCCTCCGACCCCGTGTAGATCCAAAGCCCTAGCACCGGGCCCTGCTATCTCCGTCGCTCTCTGGCCTCCCTGCCTGCAATCACCGCCATCCCCTCGTCGTCAGCTGCAGGAGCAGCGCGGCCTCTCCTTCTGTTCGAGCAAGGAAGACAAGCGCGTGCCTGCATCCTCTGCATCGCGGCGCTGCGCCTCTGCGCGCCCGTTGACTCAGCCCGTTCCCGGCCAGATCGAGACGCCCAGGACCTCGCCGCCCCTTCGCCCCGCTCGCCGGAGCTCTTCTCCTAGCCACCGCGCCCTGCTCGCCTCCTCTGCTTCGCCCTTGCGCAAGGAGGACGCATGCAGCGCCAAGTCCCTGCGCCCGTTGACCCGGCCTCGTGGGCCTCGTCCCTGTCCGGCCCAGCCAGCGCCCTCCTCACCGACTGGGCCAGAGCCCATGGTGAGGCCACCCCCAGCCCTTCCTGTGCACTGTTGGCCCAGCAAGTTTTGGCCTGTTGCATTTTGTTCCGCCTCCGCGAATTTGCTAATTAACCGGATAGTTGCAGTTTTATAGGAAAACCCTCATGCTTCATACATTTAATAACTCACAAACCGTGCATCACATGTAAATAATTTATATATGTAAAATGCTTAGAATTGCATCTAGTTTCATAATATGTTGTTTTCATCCAGGTTTAAAATGTTTAACTTGTTGTTTGCTTTAATTTGCTAAATGCCATGCTAAAATGATTTATTTCATAACTAAATAATCGTAGCTCGGTTTTAAATAAACTTTATATGTAAATGGGGTAGAAAAATGCATAGATTCACTTGGTGCACTCTGTTTTGCTATTTCACAACTTTAAAATTATGCTATAGGCAGAACAGAACCGAATCTAAAATATGCACATGGGGATTTTCCGGAATTGTTGTTTGTTGTTCTGGCCTCATTTAAATTTGCCTAAATAGTTAGTTTACTTATGCTTCACCTCTTGCCATGTTTAACAACATTTAATATTGTTTGGTAGCTTAAACAAGAGCGAACTAAATAACTCGAATGTGGTGTTTTGCCAATATGCAACTTGTTGCATATTGAGCTCCACTTAATTTGTAGTTTTGCTTGTGCACTTTGCCATGCCATGCTTCATTAAACTGGACATGCATCATACTTGGTTGTGCATCATGCCATGTTTATGTGATGGTTGTTTACCATGTTGCTTGCTTCTTTCTGGTTTGCTTCTCTCGTTAGCTTCGGTTTCGTTCCGGAGTTGTGAGGATTCGTTCGACTACGTTCGTTTGTCTTCTTCATGGACTCGTTCTTCTTCCTAGCGGGATTTCAGGCAAGATGACCGTCACCTTGGATCTCATTACTATCATTGCTATGCTAGTTGCTTTGTTCTATCGCTTTGCTGCGCTACATATCAATTGCTCTTCAAGCCTCCCAAATTTCCATGTCAGCCTCTAACCTTTTCACCCTTCCTAGCAAACCGTTGCTTGGCTAAGTTACCGCTTTGCTCAGCCCCTCTTATAGCGTTGTTAGTTGCAGGTGAAGTTGAAGATTGCTCCATGATGGACAGCATTATGTTGGGATATAACAATATCTCTATTTAATTAATGCATCTATATACTTGGTAAAGGGTGGAAGGCTCGGCCTTTTGCCTGGTGTTCTGTTCCACTCTTGCCGCCCTAGTTTCCATCATACCGGTGTTATGTTCCTTGATTTTGCGTTCCTTATGCGGTTGGGTGATTTATGTGACCCCCTTGACAGTTCGCTTTGAATAAAACTCCTCCAGCAAGGCCCAACCTTGGTTTTACCATTTGCCACCTAAGCCTTTTTCCCTTGGGTTTTGCAGACTCAAGGGTCATCTTTATTTTTACCCCCCCCCCCCTGGGGCCAGTGCTCGTCGTGAGTGTTAGTCCAACCTGTCAGGTGCCGATGATACCAGTGCAGGTGATGCAACTGAGCTCAGATTGGAGCTCAACGAAGATCTTGGTCGTTGCTATGTTTCGTTTCATGTTGATCAGTAGTGGAGCCCAGTTGGGACGATCGGGGTTCTAGCAGTTGGGTTATCTTCTTTTCTTTTGGCTTCGTCCGTAGTCGGAATATGTGTGCACTCTGAATGATGTATGATTTATTTAAGTACTTGTGTGAAGTGGCGATTGTAAGCCAACTCTTTATCCCAGTCTTGTTCATTACATGGGATTGTGTGAAGATGACCCTTCTTGTGACAAAACCACAATGCAGTTATGCCTCTAAGTCGTGCTTCGACATGTGGGAGATATAGCCGCATCATGGGTGTTACACAAACAAAAGCAAAGACAGCCAGGAGGGTAATGGACTCGGGCCCGATGTGCATCATATGGATCTGATAATGGGAGAGCACCGCATTGAAGAAAGCGGAAAAGGGGGGAACCAGACCCGCCCATAGGGCATCGGTGAAGAACCGGACCTCCGTGATGACCCTATCAAAGGAGGCATGGGACGCAGGCCAGACCGTGGTCCTGCCACACTCATTGAAGATGGTGGCAAGAGCAGAACGGACCTTGTTCAAGGCTTCGGGATTGAGTATGATTGACCGGTGAACCGCAGGGGCCGGCGCCGGAGGCGAGCAGGGCAAAGGCGCGGGCTTCTTTCCCTTTTACTTCTTTGTCGGTGCCATGACGATGGAAAGAGGGGAGAGCTCGAGCCGGATTGGAGGCGGAGGCTGGAGCTCGAGGAGCAAGGAAGGGTAGGAGGCGTGCGAGCAGCGAAAGGGGAACAACTATGTGCAACCACGGGTCCGCCTAGCCGGGCGTATAATGAGGCATCGTGGGGAAGCGGAGATGCCCACATCCAATCAACCGCCACACGGCGCCCAAGGCCGCAGGCTATTGGGGCTCGCAGCGCTTCGCACTTGCCCCTTTGCTTCTCTACTAAGCCAAGTCCGGGCGCGCCTTGGGCCCGAGGGCTACTGTTGGCGTTCTGGGAATGGGGGTCCCAAGACTTGCCTGCCTGCAGCCTGCGGCGTGGGTCAAGTGGGGCCCCAGCACAGCCCAGCTTCATCAGCTCAAGCTCAAGACCCTCGCGAGGGGACAAGCCTCGCGGGGTGGACGACAGGAAGCTTCCTCAGGAGCGGCCTCATCAGGCAGGCTCGCGAGGAGGCGGAGAGATCAAGGCAGGGTACCTCGCGAGGAGCCCATGACGCAAGCCGTGATGATTGAGACCAGGCGGGTGCCAGGAGGGCGCCGGCCTGCGCAGTGTCCTTGTTTCCCCTTCGGTGCAAAGGAGGCAAGCACAGGCCATGGCATCAGGCAAAGGTTACCGTTTCGGTGCAACAAGACCAAGACCAGCAGAACGGCAGGATGGAGGTCATCGTGGAGCCCAGGACGGCATCACCGCCAGAGTCTTTGGCAGTTGAAGACCAACTTTAGTCAGGATAAGTGTACTAGATGTTCTCCTTCAAAATGGCCAATTGTTGGCGCCCTTCCCGCTCATTATTTGGGAAGAGGCCCAGGGCCTCCCTCTATAAATAGGACTAGCCTCCACAGTAGACGGACGGACGGATCGATCAGAAAGAGAGAGAGAGAGAGAGAGGCGATTGAACTCACCCAAGCAGTTCATTGCACCAGCTCAAGAACAACCCCTCGCGAGGCCGTTCTCCCTTTGTACTGTTCATCATCAGCCCCTGAGGCAATCCAACACACCACACACTGGAGTAGGATATTACACCACAATGGTGTCCTGAACCAGTATAAACCTCGTGTCCCTTGTGTGTTCTTCTTTCTAGCTTAGATTCCTTGCGAGCCTTCGAAACATGAGCTGGTAGGGGAAAGATCTTCATGCGCACCCCAGAGTTGAAACCTCAAAGGTCTGCCGGAACCCGAAATCCGACAGCCGCAGGCGGTTAGGGCCCGTGGTGTTCCGCACTTGCCCTTTGACTTCGCTTGGAAGCCAAGTCCGAGCACGCCTTGGGCCTGGGGGCTACTGTCGGCGTCCTCGACTTGGGGGTACCCAGTCCTGCCTGCCTGCAGCCCACCTCGTGGCTCCATCGACGGCCTGGTACGGCCCAGCTTCGACATCAACACCACAAGACCCTCGCGAGGGGCCAAGCCTCACGAGGCGGATGATGCCAAGACCCCTGAAGGAGTTGGCCTCCTCAGTAGGGCTCCTGAGGGGCCGAGGGATCTATGCAGCTACCTCATGAGGCTCAGCTAACATGAGCCATGATGACTAAGGCCAGGCGGGTGCAGAGCGCAGGTTTCCTCTTTGGTGCAAGGGAGGCAAGCCACGGGCGCAGAGTCCCGAGGAATCAACCAAAGGTTTCCATTCTGGTGTAATGAGACCAAGACTGCCAGGACGGCAAGACGGAAGTCGTCACCGAGCCCACCGCAGCGTCATGACCAGAGGCTTTTCGCAGGAGAAGACTACTTTTGTCAGGATAGACTGTACCGCTTGTCCCCTTTCAAATCCCGCCGTTGTGGAATCCCTTCCTGCTCATATTTGGGAAGAGGACCAAGGCGACTATATATAGGACCTAGCCACCACCATAGGGAAGGGACGAAGGACCAAAACCAGAACAAGTAGAACACCACACCAGCTCAAGAACACCTCACCTCCCGAGGCTTGTTCATCCTTGTAACTAATTCATCCATAGCCCCTCGAGGCAATCCACTACACCACACTGGAGTAGGGTATTACACCACAACGGTGGCCCGAACCAGTATAAATCTCTGTGTCTTTGTGTCTCTGTGAGCTCTACGCGCTAGGCTAGGGAGGATCGCGAGTAGGTAGGCTAGGCAGCTTGAGATCTCCGCATGCACCCCAGTGTTCAAACCTCTCACGGGTTGTCGAACCCCGAAATCTGACAGACTCCTAGCTGGAATTGTCTCTCTTGCGTCCCTTGGCTTCTGTGCATCGATCATGTAGTAGGAGTCATTGAACAAGGCCTTGCTGATGACGACAGGGCCTTCCCAGGGGGCCGAGAGCTTGTGTTGGCCGGCTGTTCGCTGGATCAGCCGAAGCACAAGGTCACCCTCTTGGAAGGATCTTGGCTTGACCTTCTAACTGTGGTAGCGGCGCAGGCTCTGCTGGTAGATGGCGGACCGACTGAGTACCAACAGCCGGCCCTCTTCCAGCAGATCTACACCGTCTTCTCGTGCTTCCTTTGCCTCCGCTTCCGTGTACATGGTGATGCGAGGTGATTCAAACTCGATGTCAGTTGGGATGACGGCCTCAGCACCATACACAAGGAAGAAGGGAGTGAAGCCGGTTGACTTGTTTGGAGTGGTACGCAGGCTCCAGAGGATGACCGGCAGCTCCTCGAGCCAGCAGCCGGCCGAACGTTCCAGTGGCTCAACCAGTCGGGGCTTGATGCCGGAGATGATGAGGCTGTTTGCTCGCTCGACTTGGACGTTTGACTGCGGATGGGCAACGTACGGTAAGTCCAGTCGGATGTCCTACGTCGTGCAGAAACGTGCCAATGCTCCTTTGGAAAAATTTGTGCCATTGTCGGTGATGATGCTGTGTGGTATGCCATACCTGACAGTGATATCCGCGATGTAGGTCACAACGGTCGGCCCATTCAAGTTCTCGATTGGCTTTGCTTCAATCCATTTGGTGAACTTGTCGATGGCAACAAGCAGATGAGTCATGCTGCCGTGTGCCGTCTTGAATGGTCCCACCATGTCCAACCCCCAGACGGCAAAGGTCCAGGTGAGGGGGATGGTCTTGAGTGCAGAAGTCGGCAGGTGTTGCTTGGAGCTGAACATCTGGCATCCCTTGCAGTGCTTGACCAAGTCTTTGGCGTCTTCCAGAGCAGTCGTCCAAAAGAAACCATGGCGAAAATCTTTTGCCACAAGTGATCTTGAAGCCACGTGGTGGCCGCACTAGCCTTGATGGATATGCTTGAGGATTACCATGCCCTCTCTAGCTCAACTAGTGCTGGAAGACTCCAGTCACGCTGCGCTGAACGAGCTCTCTGTTTACTATTGTGTAGGCTCCAGCTCGGCGTTGAACTTGTCTGGCTGAGATCTCGTCAGTCGGTAGCTCTCTATTTACCAGAAAATTGAGGATGGGCTGGGCCCATGATAGAGCTGCGACTTCTTCAACTGCTAGCACGGCTACTGCAACTAGGGCGGTTGGGCTGGGAGGTGGTGGACTGGAGTCAGCCACCGCCTGCTGTGTCGTTGAAGTCCCTCGGCTGACTGCTGCTGTCCCCGGGACGGGTGCAACCGTAGCAGTCCCTAGGCCACCTGCCGAAGTCCCCCAGCCGGTTGCTAAGGTTCCCAAGTCGGATCCGACTGCATTGGGGTCGGTCGGCACGAAGATGGAATCTTATTCTGGTGACGGCTTGACAGACGGCTTGAGGAGGCACTAAAGGGAGACGCCGGTTGGTATGGCTTGCCGGGTAGAGCCGATTCGTGCCAAGGCATCAGCTTCCTCGTTGTTGGACCGTGACACATGGAGGAATTCGCACCCTTCGAAGTATCCGCTGAGTTGCTGAACGAGGAAGCGGTAGCTCGCCATGTTTGCATCCTTAGCGTTCCAGTCACCGGACGACTGTTGGACCACCAAGTCTGAGTCGCCATAGCACAAGATCTGGCGGATGCCGAGTTCTTTGGCCAGCCGGAGCCCATGTATGAGCGCCTCATACTCGGCCACATTGTTGGAGGCGACAAAATGGATTTGCAATGTGTATCTGAGCTTGTCGCCTTTGGGAGAGGTGAGGATGATGCCGGCTCCCAAACTGGTGTGCATCTTGGATCCATCAAAGTGCATCCGCCAATGGGTGAACTCGGGTGCTGGCGGCAAGTACTGGGTCTCAACCCAGTCGACGAGGAAGTCGGCCAGCACTTGGGACTTGATGGCGGTGCGAGGCTGGTAGAAGATGGTATAATGAGCCAGCATAATGGCCCACTTGGCCACACGGCCAGATGCATCCCGGCTGCCCATGATCTCGGCCAGCGGGGCAGTGCAAACGACCGTGATCGGGTCCTCTTGAAAGTAGGGCTTGAGCTTCTTGGCGGCAAAGTACACGCCATAGCACATCTTCTGGTAGTGGGGGTAGTTCTGTTTTGAGGTTGACAGCACTTCGCTCAAATAATACACAGGCCTCTGGACCAGTTGTGCCTTGCCTTCTTCTAGGCGCTGAACCACGATGACTGTGCTGACCACCCGGCTAGTTGCGGCAATGTAAAGGAGCATGGGCTCTTTGTCAGTAGGGGCTGCCAGGACAGGCGGTGTGATCAACATCTTCTTCAACTGGTGAAAAGCCTCGTCCGCCTGGTCGTTCCACTCGAAGTGAGTGGTTTTCTTCATGAGTTGGTACACTAGAAGAGCCTTCTCTCCTAGCTGACTGATGAAGCGGTTAAGGGAAGCCAAGAACCCGGTGAACTTCTGGATGTCTCGCAGCCGGGGGGAATCTCCATGCTCTCTATGGCCTTAATCTTCACCGGGTTGCACTCAATGCCACGTTCAGATACCAGGAAGCCAAGGAGCTGGTCGGCTGGTACCCCGAACATGCATTCTTCGGGGTTGAGCTTGATCTGAAAGCGACGTAAATTGTCAAATGTTTCCTTGAGATCTTCCAGCAAGGTGCCGTGCTTCTCCGTCTTCACCACAATATCGTACACATAGACGTGGGCATTTCTGCCGATTTGCTTGAGGAGGCACTTCTGCATGCAACGCTGAAAAGTGGCACCAGCATTTCTCAAGCAGAATGCCATAGTCAGGTAGCAGAAAGCTCCGAATGGTGTGATGAAGGCGGTCTTCAGGCGGTCGGCTGGATCCAACTTGATCTGATGGTATCCTGAGTAGGCATCCAAGCAACTCAATAGCTCGCATCCGGCTGTGGAGTCTATCACTTGATCAATCCGGGGTAAAGCAAACGGATCTTTGGGGCAAGCTTTGTTGAGGCTGGTATAATCTATACACATGCGCCACTATCGTGGGAAACGAACACCTATGGGGCAGGGCCCCTTTCGGTCTGGCAAGGGAGCGTAGAGCGCACAAAGAGCAGATCGAGGCGAAGCACGCGAGGGATTTTACCCAGCTTCGGAGCTCTCCAGAGAGATAAAACTCCTACTACTGCTTTGTGTTTGTATTCTATTCTTGCTCGAGAGCGTGGGTGTGTTGTAGTTTCGAATGGGTCGAACCCCTTCTACGTGCGCATGGGCCTCCTTTTTATAGGTTAAAGGGGTCACCGACAGGTGGCAACGCAGGGAGAGGGGTAAAAAGGTAAAAAGAGGGGTTGGTACAACCGCTATCCATAGTGTATCCTACCTAACTCTGACGGCAGGGGACAAGCGCATTTAATGCCCGTCCGCCTCACCCAACAGTGCAGGGAAGCGACCGTTAGGGGCGCCACCGCCTGCCACGATGGCCTTCTCATCATCTCCACTTGCCACCTCGCACCGCTTGGCTGCACAGCGCCCCGCCACGTGCTCCTGGGGTGGTCCTGGGGCGACACGTCGTCAGATGCGCTGGAGCGTGGGTGCAGAGTGGCAGCCTCGCCGTGGCAAGCGCCTTGCTGCGGTCGTTGTCTTGCCGCACCCGAGAGCTTGTCGCTTGTCGGGTCTTGCCGGGACGCGCCGCGCGTCGCGGAAGTTCTTTGTAGTGCCTTGGTTGGCCTTCCCGGCAAGCTCCTCTTGCCGGGGCCTTGTCCTTCCCGGCGAGTTTCTCTTGCTGGGGCCTCGTCTTCTTTGTTAAAATACTTTGTTCTTGAATGGCATCAATATGAGCTACGGAGGATCTTGGCGGACGCCCGGCAAGCCCTGCCACTGGGTGCTGCGACTGCCCGTGCACAAGTTCGGGATACTAAGGTACCCCTACTTTAGTACACCGACAGGAGCCCCCGGGCCTGGGCCATACACGGTGCCGAGCGTTGTTGGGCCAGGCCCAAAACAGGGCACGGGCACACGCGGCCTGGGTCACACACGGTGTCGAGCGCTGTTGGGCCAGGCCCAAAATAGGGCACGGGCACACGCGGCCTGGGTCCATACCAAATCTAACTCCGCATCCACCGCGCCCTCCCATAACGGCACGCGTCAAACGCGGCGTCGTGGGAGAGATCGTGGGCAATTCTTTATTCAGGAAAGGCGTAACGTTCGCCTCTCCCCTTTATAAGCAGGGGAAACAGGGCCGTTCCCCCACCTTCGCCACTTGCAGTTCCTTCCTCAGAAAGCTCCGCCGCTCCCCTCCGCTTCCCAAGCCGAAAGAGAGCCGCGCTCCGCCGTCGCCGCCGCCGTCGCCGCCGTCGCCGCCAACCTCCTCCACTGCTTCCGCCATGGCTCCGAAGACCGGGAAGAGCACGAAGTCGGCCGAGGCGCTGCGGCTGGAGGCGCTGCACAAGGAGCGAGTGTTTTTCCCCCCCCGAGCTCACCCCGAAGGCGCTGCGGGGGGAGTTCTATCTCTTCTGGTCGACGGAGACGCGGACGCATCCGTGCACGCAGGTACTCTCCGCCGAAGCTTCTACTTCGAAAAAGTGTCCCAGAGGATACTATTTCTTCCCTCTGTTCTTCTATTGTGGGCTCTGCCCGCCCTTTTCCAATTTCTTCTACGATATCATAAACACATACGGGCTCCATCTCCTTGACTTCACCCCCAACGCCATTCTGATAATGGCGGTTTTCGCGCATCTTTGCGAGAATTTCGTCGGAATTCATCCCAATGTTGCTCTCTTCCGCCATTATTTCACTCCCCGGGTCGAGAAAGGAGAAACCTTGTCTGGCGGGGTCTCCTGGACCTCAAGGCTCGGCAAGAAGGAGGTGTATCTGGAGGGGGAGCTCCGCAGCAAATGGGACGAGTGGAGGGCGGAGTGGTGCTGGATTGTTGACGCCAATCCGCAGACATTCACCAACTTGTGCCAGACCCGGGTAGTGCGCGGCGGCGATTGGTGCGCTCTGTCGCCGGATGATGCCAAGTTGAAGATCGCCACCACCTGAATCCTGCGGCTCAGGCTTGCCGGGCTCACAGTAGGGGCCGTTGGCGCGGATTTCCTTCGCCGTCGCATCGCCCCTCTGCAGGAGAGGAGGAGGCCCGCCTGGCTGTTTGGCGGCCCGGCGGGTATCATGAGGCTGCGTCCAGACCTCAACTTCAACTTCATAGTTCTGGAGCTTGACGGGATGCTCAGGGAGCTATTCAAGCACGACGCCAACCATCCGGAGTGGTTCAGGCTGCCGCAGGGCGTCATCCCACTGTGCAACAACTCCCAGCGTGATCGCATCCGTGCAATGATGCCGGAGTGCGACTCGCACGGGATTATCCCAACTTGGATAGAGCCCGCCGACGATGTCGTGCGGCAATTCTTTGACGGCTTGGTGGAGGTAGCAGTCCACGCCGACGAGCAGAGGCTCCTCACCCGCGACACCACCGACGACGAGATGCGGTACATCGCCACCAGGGCCGAAGAGGCGGCGGCAGCCGCCACCGCGGGCGAGTTTGGCTTCACGTTGGAGGAGGCAGAGGCGGCCGAAGCGGCAAGCCTTGCCGACCGAGAGGACCTTGGCGGGAAGGTCGCTGGCGAGGAGGAGCCCGAAGCTGAGGCAAGCGAGCCTGCCGGGGGCGCAAGTGGCCAACCATCTTCAAGCAGCTTGCCGCAGACGGAGCCCTCAGCGCAGCCCCCAGCTTAAACAAGGAGGCGTCTTCGCAGGACTGGAGACACAACAGGGCGGCAGACAGACCAACAGCCGCAGCGCTGCAGGACGCGCTCTACCGCGGCAAGCACCGTTGCCACGGGAGCGCCTCATGCCGCGCCGGCAACCGGAGCGGGATCTTCTCGAGCCGCCACTCCTGATCCTGCCGCAGCTCCCGCCAACCGTCCAAGGGAGCCTACTCCTCCGCCTCGTCGCGCTGAGAGGGTGCCGGATTTCTACCTCTTCGCGCTGAGCTCCGATGAGGAGGAAGAAGAAGAGGAGGAGTAAGACTTTCTTCTTGTTGTACTTGTGTTTCTTCGATTTTCGTTGTTTCTTGTCTTTGTATCTGATTTGCTTCCTTCTGAACCTTGTCCCGTTCTAGGAGTCTAGCCGAGAGAGCGGCAAAGAGGGCCAAGGTCCCCGTGGTTGTCATCGAGGATGATCCTGCTGTGATGGCAGAGGACACGTCCGAGACTACCTTGAAGGACCCGGCAACCTGTCCTCGAAGCAGCCCCTAGCACAGCCCCCAGCGTAAGTATTTGTCCACTTCTTGTCGTGGGGCGCGCATGGGTGCTTCCTCCTTCCTGATATCTTGTTTGCCAACTTGCTTGTGCAGGAGCAGAACAGGCCCATCAAGAGCAACTAGAAGTTGCCCCGGAGGTGCAATCTGCTTCAACTACGCCGCCAAGGGGCGACTCTCCGACAAGGGAGCGCTCTCCGGCGAGGGAGCGGTCCCCGGAAAGGGGTAGTTCCCCGGCAAGGGACGGGACCAATGAGCCTTCGGTGGTGGAGCCCATGGTCACGGAGCCCAGCATAGGTAACCCTCCTTGTCCGAAATTTTCCCTTGGGCTTTTCTTCTTCTGATCTTCTTTTTTTTGGATATTTGCTTGACTTTTCCTTCCTCCTCCTGTCTTTAGATCCCCCTCTCACAGACCCGATGGAGACTGAGGCCACCGGCGAGGAAGACGCACGCGGCAACACTGAAGATGTCGCCGCTGACGAGGAAGAGGCCGGCGCTGACGAACCCGCCGGCGAAGTAGCCGCCAAAGCTGCTGGCGCAGGAGCTGGCGGGGGGTCCGGCGATCGTACTGACGATCCGGAGGACGCAGGAGCGCAAGGCGCTACACCGACCGCCGACCCCTCCGCCGCTGATGCAGCACCGGGCTCCGAGGAGCCCCAGCCGGGCGCTTACTTGAAGGCTGGCGAGGGTGTTTACATCAAGCTTCCCTGGGCGTCGAGCTCTAGGGCGCCGGTCGGAGGGGAGGAGTTTGACGGGGAAGTACTCGCCTCTGCTGGGCTGGCAGTGGTTGACACGCCAAGCAGCAGCGGCGGCGAGTCCGAAGAGGAGCAGTTGCTCCGGAAGCTGGTGTCACTCTACCGCGCCCGGCAAGCGAAGCTAGAGTCCCGGGAAGCGCTTGTCGCGCGGCCAGGAGTTGATATAGAGAAGCATGCGGAGGAGCTCCAGAGCCACAACCAAGAGGCCCTCCGGTCCATTGCTGAGGAGAGGGCGCAGCTCGTCGAGGCGAAGAAGGCGTTCATCCTTGAAAAGGCTGAAGCCGAAGAGCAGCAGAGGCTCGCCGCCGAGGAGTTGTCCAGGCGGGAAGGCGAGCTGAGCAGAAAAAGGTTAACTTGGACAGCCACGAGGAGGATCTCGCTGCCCGGGAACAATCAATTGGCGGGGCGCTCAAGGAAGCGAAGGATGCTGCCGCAGCTGCCGAGGCCGCCAAAAGGGAGTTGGAAGCGAAGGTGACGCAGCTGGAGGCTGACATGAAAGGGAAGAATGAGGAGCTTGCCGCACTCCAGCACGAACGTGAGAAGGATGCCCTTGCCCATGGCAATCTGCAAGTTCAACTTGCCGACAAGGTCAAGGAACTGAACGCCGCCAAGGACTCAAGCGCTGATCTGGAGCTGAAGCTGGCCACACTGACGGAGACACTGAACGGCGCCAAGAGGTGAGAGGATGACTTAAAGAAAGAGATCAAGGGCAACAAGGAGCTGTTGACGAGGGCCGCCGAGACCCAAAACACATTCAAGGCTACGGTGGAGCTCTGGACAGAGGGCCTCGTCAACATCGCTGTAGCCATCGATGAAGAGCTGGCGGAACTGGACTTGGCGGGCTTCGGATACTCCTCCGACGAGAACCTCCAGCCCAGCGCCAAGCTTAATCTTTTCTTCAAGGGCGTGGTGACAGCCCTCCAGCAACTCCGGGAAAGGATCCCAAAGAAGCTGGTGGACGAGTCGCGCGCAATCTGCGCCAAGGTCTTGGAGAAGGTGTTGGTGAAGATACTCTTCCGCAATCCAGGCCTCGACCTCACCCGCGTCCTCAAGAAGCTGCCGGCGGGTGCCGATCTTGAAGAGCTCAAAGCCATTGTCGCACCCATTGTGGACAAGGTGAATGAAGTCAGGAGGATCGACGGCGAGCGCGTGGATTAGGCCACTCTTCTTCTCCTTTCCTTGTCGCGGTTATTCAAGTTACGAGAACAATTTAGTCAGTGCCGCAACAAGTTGCTTTTGTAATATAACTTTATGCTGGGCAATGTTTGCTATGTTATCTCCTTTACTTGATTCTTTTCTTTGTATGTTTTTACCCTACGCTTTTAGGGGACTTGCCGGCGCAGGCACGCTTGTCGCGAGCGCTGAGTGCGGAACATCAGCAGCCCGCTGGCAGTACCGCCTCCGGCAAGAAACCTTGCCGCAACTAGTTGCAGCACACTTAAGTTGTTGAGCGGACTCGAAACAAAGTAAGGGCGCAACTAGCTACGAGGAGGTTCCTCTGTGCACAGGTTTTCCATACAAAGCATAGTCGTTCAAGGAAGATAACTTAAAATTTTAAGAACTGATCATGCTTAGGCTTTGGCTACTTAGCTTTTTCTTTCTGTCGTCTGTGTCCCGGCAAGGCCAAACTTCTTTGAACGACGCCTAGTTCACACCATTATCTCCTTATCTTCTCCTCCCCCCCCCCCCCGGTGAACTTGTGGGTGAAGGAACCTTCTCTTTGAGAAAAAGAAGAAGAGAAAATAACGATATGGAGCCTTAAGGCTTGTTATTGCTTACCGGGGCGTGTGCTGCACAAAGTGTCAGATAAAGCATGCAAAAAGAAAGAATGCATGAAATTTGACAAGATGTGCGAAGCACATGAACTTTATTTATGCACGGGATCTGCGCCCGGCTTTGTACAAAGGGTTACATGCAACAGCGGCAAGGCTTGTACAAAAGGTGGTTGCCGGAACAGGTTCCGGCAAAAGCGCCTTATGGGTAAAACTTGCGAAGATGCTCTATGTTCCAGGAATTGCTCACCGGAAAGCCATCTTCGGTCTCAAGGCAGACAGCGCCGGGCCTAGTGACTCGCTTCACCCGATAAGGGCCTTCCCACTTTGGCGTCAGCTTGTTGGAATTCTTGGCGGATCGAATGCACCGAAGAACAAGGTCGCCTTCCTCGAAGCTTCTGGCATTAACTTTGCGGCTATGGTAGCGACGCAAAGCTTGCTGGTATCGAGCAGCTCGTACCGTAGCCTGAAGACGATCTTCCTCGAGGAGCGGCGCGTCATCTTGCCGCAGCTGCTCTTGCTCAAGCTCATCATAAGCGAGCACTCGAGGCGATCCGTATACGAGTTCCGTGGGGAGAACTGCTTCTGCTCCATAGACTAGAGCAAAAGGTGTCTGGCCAGTGGCTCGATTTGGCGTCGTCCTGATCGACCAAAGAACCACTGGCAGCTCCTCGATCCAATTTCTTCTGCACTTGCGCAGCCTGTCGAAAGTTCTGGTCTTGAGCCCACGTAGCACTTCAGCGTTTGCCCTCTCCGCTTGACCGTTGCTTCTCGGGTGAGCAACAGAAGCGAAGCAGATCTTGGCGCCAAGATCTAGGACGTACTGCATGAAGGTGCGGCTCGTGAATTGTGTGCCATTGTCGGTGATGATCCTGTTAGGGACTCCGAAACGGCAAACAATTGACCTGAAGAACTTGACTGCTGACTGTGCTATCACCTTCCTCACTGCTTCCACCTCCGGCCACTTCGTGAACTTGTCGATCGCCACATACGAGTACTCGAAGCCCCCGACAGCTCGGGGAAAGGGGCCGAGGATGTCGAGCCCCCAGACCAAAAATGGCCAGGACAAAGGGATTGTTTGGAGAGCTTGAGCTGGTTGATGTATCTGCTTGGAGTGGAACTGGCACGCTTCACACTTGGTTACTTGTGCAGTTGCATCCTGGAGGGCTGTCGGCCAAAAGAAACCTTGCCGGAAAGCTTTGCCGGCAAATGCTCTTGCGCCAATGTGGTGACCACATATGCCCCCATGTATCTCCGCCAACAGCTCCTGTCCTTCTTCCTGGGAAATGCACTTCAATTTCACTCCGTTGAATCTTCTTCTGTACAGTATGTCATCGACAAACTGGTACATACTTGATTGCCGGGCTACTCTCTCCGCTTCTTCTTGCTCTTCGGGAAGTTCTCATGTTTGAAGGAAATGGACGATCTGCTGTGCCCATGCCGGAGCTTGTGGCTCAACGACAAGGACTAAAGGCGCAAATGCTGCTGCGGGAACATCTGCTTCTACGGCAAGAATTTGTGATTCAGCCGGAGCGTGATGCTCCCCGGCAAGCGTGTCGAGACACAGCTTGTCGGGAGCGTCTGCTTCAACGAAACAAACCCTAGGGCTTGTCGGAGCAGACTGCTCCTCGGCACTCTTCGTGTTGATCTTCGGGACCTTCTTGACTGCGGCTTCGGGGAGCTCTACCAGAAAGTAGTCGCCAGTAACCAACTTCCTCTTCTTGCTCTGTCGAGTTGATGGTGTTACAGATGGTTGAGTCAGCTTGAGCACAAAAATTCCTGGTTCCACAGGTAACTTGAGTGCGGCACATTTTGACAGGCCATCTGCAATGTCGTTCTGAGCTCTCGGAACATGTTCCACTTGTAGGCCATCAAAATGCTATTCTAGCTTCCTCACTTCATCAATGTAGGCTTCCATCAACGGACTCTGATAATCTTTGTTTACTTGACGGACGACAAGCTGCGAGTCACCCCTGACAATAAGCTTCTTGATCCCAAGGTCTGCCGCGATCCTGAGTCCGGCAAGCAGGCCTTCATACTCTGCAGTATTGTTTGTTGCTTGCTCCTTGGGAAAGTGCATCTGAACCACGTACTTGAGGTGTTCTCCGGTGGGTGCGACAAGTAGTACGCCCGCACCGGCGCCTTGCAGCGAGAAGGCACCATCAAAGTACATGATCCACTCTTTGCTTGCTTCCTTGACGGGGATGCTCGTCTCCGGAGTTTCTTCATCAGGTGTTGGCGTCCACTCTGCTATGAATTCTGCCAATGCTCGGCTCTGGATAGTTGAGGTACTCTCAAACTTGAGGCCAAAGCTTGACAATTCCAGTGCCCACTCGACGATCCTACCTGTTGCTTTTGGATTCTGCAATATCCTCTTCAACGGAAAGAGAGTGACAACTGTAATCTCATGTTCTTGAAAATAATGGCGCAACTTCCTCGAGGCCATGAGGAGGCCGAAAAGCAACTTCTGCACTCCAGAGTACCTTGATCTAGCCCCCTGCAGGAGGGAACTGACAAAATACACTGGGCGCTGCACAATCTTCTTTTGTTTTTCTTCCTGCGGCTGCACAGATTCATCCTTGTCGGGACCAGAGCTTGTCGGGGAAGCCCCGTGCTTGTCGCTGGACCCGCTTGCTGTGGCTGCTGGCTCATCATCCGCCTCCCTCTCCGCTACTAATGCAGCACTAACCACTTGATTGGTTGCCGCTAGATACAGCAGCAACTTTTCTTGTGGTTTAGGTGCGACAAGTATTGGAGTGGAGGACAGGTATCTCTTCAAGTCCTGCAGCGCAGCCTCCGCTTCCGGAGTCCATTTCATTGGACCTGCCTTTTTCAAAATTTTGAAAAACGTCAGGGCGCGCTCAGCAGACTTAGAGATGAACCTACTGAGAGCAGCAATGCAGCCGGCAAGCCTTCGCACATCCTTGACGCGCTTGGGTGCTTCGATCTGCTCAATGGCCTTGATCTTGTCGGGATTGGCTTCAATCCCCCTCTGAGACACAAAGAACCCGAGAAGCTTGCCGGAAGGAACTCCAAACACGCACTTCTCGGGGTTGAGCTTGAGATTGATTTTGCGCAGATTTGCAAAGGTCTCGTCCAAGTCTTGGATCAAAGTTTCTCTGTCCTTGCTCTTGACCACTATGTCATCCATGTAAGCTTCTACATTTCTGTGCAGTTGTGGCTCAAAAGCATGACTGACTACTCTTGCAAATGTTGAACCAGCATTCTTTAGTCCGAAAGGCATCCGTACAAAGCAGTACGTGCCACATGGAGTAATGAATGCGGTTTTCTCTTCATCCTCTTCCTCCATGAAGATCTGATGATATCCTGAATATGCATCAAGGAATGAAAGCAGATCACATCCTGCCGTGGAGTCGACAATCTGGTCAATGCGCGGCAAGGGAAATGGATCCTTGGGACAAGCTTTATTAACATCAGTGAAGTCAATACAAAGCCCCCACTTCCCGTTCGCTTTGCGCACGACTACTGGATTGGCTAACCATGTTGGATGGAGTACTCCACGGACCAGGCCTATTGCTTCCAATTTCTTGATCTCTTCAGAAATGAATTCTTGTCGCTCCACTGCTTGCTTCCTAACTCTCTGCTTGACGGGCCGCACGTGAGGGCAGATGGCAAGGTGGTGCTCAATTACTTTCCTGGGAACACCGGGGATGTCAGATGGTTGCCATGCAAACACATCGACATTCGCCCGCAGGAAAGCAAAGAGCGTGCTATCCTATTTAGGGTCAAGTGTGGCACTGATGGTGAAGGTACCACCAGTGCCGTCCTCCTTGGCGGCCACTTTCTTGGTCTCTGGTGAAGCTGTCTTTGCCTTTTTGCACTTGCCGGTGGAGCTCGATGGTGCGTCCTCGACGGAAGCGCAGCACTCCGAAGAGGTGCGCTTGCCGGAGTGAGCATCAGAGCTACTCTTGCCGGACTTGGTCTTCTTCTTCCCCCCGGGAGCTTCAGCAGCAAGTGGTTTGCATTCTGCTGCGGCTGCTGCTTCCTGGTAGATCTTGTCGGTACAGATAAGGGCATATTTCTTGTCCCCATGGACAGAAATGACACTTATCGGACCGGGCATCTTGAGCATGTTGTAAGCATAATGAGAGGCTGCCATGAACTTGGCGAGCGCTGGACGGCCAAGTATCCCATTGTAGGGCAATGGGAAATCAGCAACATCAAATGTGACTCTCTCTGTCCTGAAGTTCAGTTCGCTGCCAAACGTCACTGGCAGTGTGATCTTTCCCTTCGGCTTGCTCCTTCCCGGGTTGATTCCTTGAAAGGTGCTGGTCTCTTCGAGCTCGCTGTCGGGGATCTGGAGCTTCTTGAGTACCGCTGAGGAGATCAGATTCAGGCCGGCCTCGCCATCAACCAGCATCTTTGTGACCTTGAGGTTGCGGATAGTTGGTGAAACCAACATCAGCAAGCACCCGACCGCAGTTATGCGATCAGGGTGATCCTCAACATCAAAGATGATGGGCGTGCTGGACCATTTCAGGGGCTTGCGCGACTCAACGGACGGTTCTGCTGCATTTACTTCCCGCACCCACTGTTTGAGTTGGCGGTGCGAGGTATGCAGAGAAGCACCGCTGGTCGACGCACAAAACCTCCGTTGCCTTCTGAAACTCCTGCTCATCGGCCTCATCCTCATCCATCTCTTCATCTTCGTCCTCATCTTCGTCCTTGCCGCGACCGCGGGGAGACTTGTCTCCTTGTCGCTGCTTGGCCTTGCCGTGGCGCCCTCCCCGGGCGGGACACTTCTTGCCAGATCCTCCGCCACCTTCCTGGGCCTTCTCCTTGTCGTGGCGCTCGTACTCAGCTTTCTGTAGCTCTACGAGCTGCTCAACCTTCTTGCAGGCCTGTTGGTCATGGCCCTTGGTGTGGTGGATCTTGCAGTACTGCTTGCCGGAGCCGTCCTGCTTGTCGGCGGCCACCACAGCCTCGCCGGAGTCACTAGCTTTGGCCTTCTCGACGCCACCTCCGTTGCCGGACTGCTCGACAACTAGCACATCCATGGCTTTCCTCTTTCTGTTATTCCGCCTCCGGTTCTTCTTTGCCGGGGCGGCATCCTCACTGTCAGACCCTTCTGCTCCTGCGTTCTCTCCGGGGAGTTTCCTCCCCTCCTCAGCACGTGCACATTTGTCGGCTAGAGCATATAGCTCGCTGACATCCCTGATTTTGCACATCGCCATCTCCTCCCTCATCCTGCGGTTACGCACGTTCTGATGGAACGCGCTGATAACCGCGGCGGGGTGGACGTCTGGGATGTTGCGCTGCACTTGGCTGAATCTTTGAATGTACTTGCGCAGGGGTTCTCCTTCCTTCTGGGCGAGCAGATGAAGATTGCTCTCCTGGCCATGGGGTTTGTGGCCGCTTGTGAAGGCGCCAACAAACTGATGACACAGGTCCGCCCACGAAGATAAGCTGTTATCCGGCAAGTGCATGAGCCAAGATCTGACGTTGGGCTTGAGCACCAGCGGGAAGTAGTTGGCGAGGATCTTCTCGTCGCGCCCTCCGGCAGCCTGCACCGCGATGGTGTAGACGCTGAGGAACTCCGATGGATGTATCCTGCCGTCGTACTTCTCGGGTACATCTGGCTTGAAGTTCTTGGTACTGGGCCACTGGACCTGCCGCAGCTCACGGGTGAACGCGGGGCAACCTACCGCGTACGGCAAGTCGCCTGGTTCCCCTGGCGCATGCATATCAACAGTGGGCCCAGCGCGCTGGTCTGACTGACGCCGCGCTTCTCTTCGACGCTCGATGCGAGTACGAGCGTCTTCTTGTCATCGTTCTTGGAGAACTTGGCGCTGATCGCGACGAGCTCGCGGGTCCGACGACGTGGTGGAATCGGTGTCGAGGTTAGCCCGTCGAGTCGGCGATCTTGGCCTTCGGGGCAGGGAGTGCACGGTGGTGGCACCCCCAGCGGTCTTGTCAGCGTCGGCTTGCGCCTGGGCGTCTTGCCGGGGCTTCGATGTGCTCGGTTGCCGGGGCTTGTCGCCGTTGGCGAAGCCGATGAGGCTCTGAATGGTGGCCCTCCAGTCGTCGATCTTGTCTGGTGCTGGAAGGTAGTCTAGAAGAAGCTGGGCTCGGGCCAGCGCTTCCTCTGGAGTCTTGGGCGGTGGCGGCGAACGACGCGAGGAGCGAGATATGCTTAGACTTCTAACAGTGTTAGAAGGAGCAACATCTCGTCCAGGCGACCGTCCCGCGCTCGTGCCAATGTGTTGACGTGCATGTTGGCCTTGAGCGTCCCGCGATCCACCAGCTCGGCCTTGCTCCAACGCGAGTACGGTGCTAGGAGCACCATGGCGTTGTCGATCCTGCACCTCTTGAGAGGGGTGCGGTGTATGTACAGACGCCAAAGCTTGCGGGGCCTTGTCCTTGGACCTGGTGACGACGTGAGTCCCCCCGTCGGCGCCCGCTCCTCCGCCGGTGTCCACCCCACCGCCCGTTTGCTCCGGTGACGGTAGGATCGACGTGGATGGAGCGGCCACCTCCGAAGCCTTCTTCTTTGGTGGCATGTCGATGAAGATGTTGATGCAGCGCGCACGAACGCCGGATCAGGTTCGCACAACCTCGACGCCCCCCTACCTGGCGCGCCAAAGATGTCGTGGGAAACGAACACCTATGGGGCAGGGCCCCTTTCGGTCCGGCAAGGGAACGGAGAGCGCACAAAGAGCAGATCGAGGCGAGGGATTTTACCCAGCTTCGGAGCTCCCCAGAGAGATAAAACTCCTACTGCTGCTTTGTGTTTGTATTCTGTTCTTGCTCGAGAGCGTGGGTGTGTTGTAGTTTCGAATGGGTCGAACCCCTTCTACGTGCGCATGGGCCTCCTTTTTATAGGTTAAAGGGGTCACCGACAGGTGGCAACGCAGGGAGAGGGGTAAAAAGGTAAAAAGAGGGGTTGGTACAACCGCTATCCACAGTGTATCCTACCTAACTCTGACGGTAGGGGACAAGCGCATTTAATGCCCGTCCGCCTCACCCAACAGTGCAGGGAAGCGACCGTTAGGGGCGCCACCGCCTGCCACGATGGCCTTCTCGTCATCTCCACTTGCCACCTCGCACCGCTTGGCTGCACAGCGCCCCGCCACGTGCTCCTGGGATGGTCCTGGGGCGACACGTCGTCGAATGTGCTGGAGCATGGGTGTAGAGTGGCAGCCTCGCCGCGGCAAGCGCCTTGCCGCGGTCGTTGTCTTGCCGCACCCGAGAGCTAGTCGCTCGTCGGGTCTTGCTGGGACGCGCGGCGCGTCGCGGCAAGTTCTTTGTAGTGCCTTGGTTGGCCTTCCCGGCAAGCTCCTCTTGCCGGGGCCTTGTCCTTCCCGGCGAGTTTCTCTTGCCGCGGCCTCGTCTTCTTAGTTAAAATACTTTGTTCTTGAATGGCATCAATATGAGCTACGGAGGATCTTGGCGGACGCCCGGCAAGCCCTGCCACTGGGTGCTGCGACTGCACGTGCACAAGTTCGGGATACTAAGGTACCCCTACTTTAGTACACCGACAGCCACTTCTTGTTCTTCTTTAGTACAGGGATTGGGTTGGCAAGCCAATCTAGAAAGAACACTTCCATAATGAAGCCGGCTACGAGAAGCCGGGCTATCTCTTCACCAACAATTCTTATCTTCTCTTCCGACAGTCGGCGGAGGGGTTGCTTGACTAGTTTTGCATCTGCTTGGACATGTAGCTTGTGCTCGCAGAAATCCATCGGAACACCCGACATGTCCTTGGGGGACCATGCAAAGATATCCCGATTCTCACGGAGGAAATTGACGAGCTCGCTTTCCTATTTGCTGTCGAGGTTTGTTCCCACAAGGGCGAACTTCTATGGGTGCTCTTGGTCCAAAGGTATCTTCTTTGTTTCCTTGGCCGACTGGAAGGAGACCTGAGCTTCCGAATCCTTGGGATCGGGCGACAGGTCCGGCTGCTTGCCATCCATGGCCACAACCCGGTCGAGGATCTTTTTCTCAGCAGCAATCACGAGGGACTCGACCATCCGACTGCTGGCTGCAGCACAGGCAGATGACTTCTTGTAGTCTCCGACTATGGTGATGATGCCCTTGGTGCTCGGCATCTTCATCTTGAGGTAGGCATAGTGGGGCACAACCATGAACTTGGCCAGGGCAGGTTGGCCAAGTAAAGCGTGATAGGGGCTCTCCAGATCCACCACCTCAAACCAAACTGCCTCACGACGGAAGTGATCTTTGTATCCGAAGAGAACATCTATCTTGATCTTGCTGATTGGTGAACATGAAAGGCCGGGTACAATGCCATGGAAGACGGTCCGACTGGGCAAGAGCTGTTTCGTCTTGATGTTCAGCTTCTCCATGGTGTCACGGTACAGGATGTTGATGCTACTTCTGCCATCAATCAGGACTTGGAAGAAACGAGAAGCCTGCCTCTCTGTTGCAAAGGTGGCATCCAACACCATGGAGTAGGAACCTAGAGAAGGCATCACCTCTGGGTGATCAGCCCAGCTCCAGCTGATGGGCTTCTTAGACCAGTGCATGAACTCTGCAATTTTGGAGGCGACAACATTGACTTCTTGGTGCTGCTGGCGCCAGCTGCGCCTGTTGTCAGCTTGGCTCGTGAAGACAATGTAAGCCGCATGCTCTTCAGGGAACTCATCTTGGATGGCTCTGACTGCTGGGCGGGCCACCGGCTGCTGAGGAGTCGGAGGCGGCTAGACAGCAGGCGAAGGAGGCAGCAGCCCTTCGCCCTTGGAGATTCGAGCGAGCCAATGACACTTCCGGGTTGTGTGGTTGGACAGCTTCACGCCGCTATGGAACTTGCAAGGGACATCAAGGGTTTGCTCAAAGAGAAAGTGGGCTGCCAAGCCGTCTTGCCGCCCTTCTGACGATTGGGTATGGTCTGCCCTTCTGGCTGCAGGTCTGCAACTGTTGCCACTTGCCGGCTGGTGGAAGCCGGCATCGGGGCCTTGCGCTTGTTGTCGTTCTGATGCGGGCGCCGATTGGTGTCGCCATCCGATGTTCTACGAGACGGAGGGAGCACCTTCCCAGAGGCGTCCACCCGAAGCTCCAACTTCATTGAGGAGTCGGCAGTGGCGTACTGGTTTGCTATGATCAGCAGCTCATCGAGTGCGGCTGGCTCATCGTAGAGGAGTCGGTGCTTGAGGAGGGTGCCTTCTCTGCACCCGGCGGTGAAATATTCTATAGCTTGCACCTTGTGCACCCCTTCGCAGGAGTTGCGGAGCTGGGCCCAGCGCGTCAGGTAGTCGCGACTAGACTCGGTTGGGCCTTGGACGCACAGAGAGAGTTGGCGTGGCTTGGGCGCCCGCTTGTACGTGTTGGTGAAGTTGCTGTAGGATCAAAAGTATGTCTAGAGGGGGGGTGATTAGACTACTTGACCAAATAAAAACTTAACCTTTTCCCAATTTTAGTTCTTGGAAGGTTTTAACAAATTAGCACAAGTCAAGCAATCTTAACACAATTCAAGCAAGCATGTAAAGAGTATATGAGCAGCGGAAAGTAAAGCATGCAACTTGCAAGAATGTAAAGGGATGGGTTTGGAGAGTGCAAACGCAATAGGAGACACAGATGTTTTTGTCGTGGTTCCGATAGGTGGTGCTATCGTACATCCATGTTGATGGAGATTTCAACCCACGAAGGGTAACGGCTGCGCGAGTCCACGGAGGGTCCACGAAGAAGCAACCTTGTCTATCCCACCATGGCCATCGCCCAGGAAGGACTTGCCTCACTAGGGTAGATCTTCACGAAGTAGGCGATCTCCTTGTCCTTACAAACTCCTTGGTTCACTCCACAATCTTGTCAGAGGCTCCCAAGTGACACCCAACCAATCTAGGAGACACCACTCTCCAAAAGGTAATAGATGGTGTGTTGATGATGAACTCCTTTCTCTTGTGCTTCAAATGATAGTCTCCCCAACACTCAACTCACTCTCATAGGATTGGATTTGGTGGAAAGATGATTTGAGTGGAAAGCAACTTGGGGAAGGCTAGAGATCAAGATTCATATGGTTGGAATGGAATATCTTGGTCTCAACACATGAGTAGGTGGATCTCTCTCAGAAAATGAGTAGTGCAAGTGTAGGCACGATCTGATGGCTTCCCTCACGAATGAGGAGAGGGTTGAGGGGTATATATAGCCTCCACATAAAATCTAACCTTTACACACATTATACCAAACTCGGTGGGACCGAATCAGAAAACTCGGTCGGACCGATTCAGTGCATATGTGACCATTAGGCAATTTCGGTGGGACCGACATGTCATCTCGGTGGGACCGATATCATTAGGGTTAGGGCATAGCGTAATCTCGGTTGGACCGATTACTCAAACTCGGTTGGACCAACTTCGGTAATAAGCTAACAGAGAGTTGGTCAGGCAAACTCGGTGGGACCGATTCGCTCATCTCGGTGGGACCGAAGCGTTACAAAAACGAAACACAGAGTTTGCATTGCAGACTTGGTGGGACAGATCGCTCATCTCGGTTAGACCCAAACGTTACAAAGGGAAACAGAGAGTTTGCCACCCCTATCAGTGAGACCGAAAATACTAGGGTTTCTGGCAGTGGCTTTGTCAAATGAACTCGGTGGCGCCGGATGGATCAAATTGGTGGGGCCGAGTTTGACTTTTGGTTTGGGACATATGTGTATATGACAAAGTGGTTGAGGGCTTTTGGAGCATATCACTAAGCATTTTGAGCAAGCAAGCCATTAAGCAACACCTCATCCCCTTTTAATAGTATTGGCTTTCCTATAGATTCAATGTGATCTTGGATCACTAAGATAGAAAATGTAGAGTCTTAGACTTTGAAGCTTGAGCCAATCTTTTGTCCTTAGCATTTGGAGGGGTCCACATTCCTTATCCATGCCATGCCAATCATTGAACTTTCCTAAAATATTTATCTTGTAATGGCATTAGTTCAATGAGCTATATGTTGTTAATCATTACCAAAACCACCCAGGGATAGTTGCACTTCCACTCTTCCCCTTTTTGGTAATTGATGACAACATATAGATCAAAGCTTCGACAAATGAAATACATTGTCGCTTTGAGAAGTATGTGACAAACAAGAGCTCCCCCTAAATTTGTGCATTATTTAAAATTTACTTTGGACTGCAAATGCACAATGTGTTAGGACCATGGGTCACTCTTCCATGTCACATACATCTTGGTGGAGCGCTCAAAATGATAATAGTTAAACACATGCACTCATCACCAAGCAAAGTGAATGATCATAAATGGATATGAAGGATATATCATTCAAGCACACATTAAAGTAGCATATGATCAAACACATGATCATCCAAGTATCTCACAAAAGACATAATGTATCAAGCAAACACACAATGAAGTTCAAGCAAATAAAATGCAAAGAGAGACGAAACAACACACACTCTCTCTCTCTCTCGAAGATTATGATCTACATATTTCTCCCCCTTTGGCAACAAGTACCAAAAACTTAAAAATATGCATAGTGTTATGCATCTGTCAGGCTTGGTCTTCATGAGGTGGTGTAGAGATGACTCCAAGGAGAAAGCGTCTGTAGATGTGGTTGGAGCTGGTCGAGTGGCTGCTGGAGCTGGTGGCACTGAAGCTGTGGCTGCTGGTGCAGATGTGGTAGCTCTTGTGTATGGAACAGGCACTGTAGCAGACCTCTGACTCCTGGGCACTCTAGTGAAAGCATTTGTAGTAGACTTGCCCTTCTTATCATCCACTTCCTCTTGGGTGCAGTCTTGGTAATAGTAGCAGCCGCTTTGGGAGCAGTTTTGGGCTTAGTAGCAGCCCCTAACTTAATGGCATCTCCCATGAGCTCTGTGCCTTAGGTGCTGGAGCAGCATCCTCTTCCTCTTCAACATCTGATCTTACCATTGTGGACTTCCCAAGCACTTTGGCAGTTGTTGTTCTTGCCCTCTTCTTCTTCTTTTCCTCACAGCTGCCTCTTCTTCAGATTCAATGGTGAACTTCATAATTTCACCTGTGGCAACCTTCCTTGGCTTGGATGTAGGCACTTTCCTGGCAGGTGCCTTCTTGTTCATGCCTGGCTTTGTTGATGCAGCAGTGCCAAATTCTTTCTGCACAACTTTCCTCTTGGAAATGGCCTCATCATCAGCTTTGTTGATCCCACCACCATGGTACACAGGTGCCTACTTCCCTCCCCCTCCACCACAGATGAATCAGTGGTGGGGGGACCCGTGCCCTAGGGAGGAAATCAACTCCAGGATCAAGGAGAGTCTGAAAATTTTGGGGAGCAACACCAGAAAGGAGGGCAAGGGAACCAGAAACTGGGGAAACAGAATGCCCAAAACAATGGTCAAAAGTTGTTGAATCAGGGCCAAGAGCAAGGAGGCAACATAGGGTTTAATAACAATCAACTGAAGAAGTGGAAAATGCAGGGAAGAACAAGCAGGCTTACACCAAACCGGATGAGATAGCAGCCACGAAGTATGCAGATGTGATCTTCTACAGCTGTGGGGAGCCTGTACATCAAAAGACAAATTGTCCCAACCCTCCTGTGTGTTTCATTTGGAAGGTAGTGACACACAAGGTGGAAGAATGCCCGGAGAGAAGGAAACCAAGGAATCCAGCTAAATTTGTTGGTAGTGGAGCCCCTGGTCTGGGATATCACCAAATTGATGTGCCAGATGTGAATGATCAACACATAGGAGCAAGAATAAATGTGGGACTGGTCTATGTGGAGACAGGACAAGTTGACAAACAAGAGCTAGGACATAATTTCTCACTGATTTACAAGACAAACTGGCCTTGGCAGATCAGGAAGCTAGATGATTGGACTTTCTTAGTAAAGTTTCCCCCTCACATACCAGTTGAAAGTGTTGCTAGATACCCACTGTTTGGCCTGCCTGAGATGGAGGGGGTCACAGTCATTGTAGACGTCTGAAAAGGGACCTTGGAACATTACAGTGAACTCCAAAAAGTGTGGCTTCAATTGGAGGGGATTGCTCCAGCTTGGGCTGAGTGGTCTGTGCTAGAAAAATTTGCATCAGTTTTTGGGACTCTGATTGATGTAGACTGGTTGGGTAACTTCAAGTCTTTCTTTGAAACTGTCAGAATCAAGATCAGATGCTGAGATCACACAAAAATCCCCCCTGATAGGCTATTTGGGATTGGAGATCACCTGTTCAAGGTCAAAATTGCTGTAGAGCCTCCTGTGGAAGAGGCAGACATGGAGGAAACTACTTATGAGGACATTGAAGGCAACAACAATGAAGCTGCCAAGGATAAGGAAAAAAGAGATGCAGGAAGGAGCACCAAAGAAAAGGATTCTTCTGGAGCCGGGTCCTCACACTCCCTACAAAGCAGCAAATCAACTAGTGGCAACTCAAATAAAAATACCAAACAGAAAGTGATCAGTTACATACAGCAGCTGCAGGAACCCATCACCATGGGGCAGAGCTACAATCTCCTTCAAGAGATGGAATTGATGGATGATGAGGATGACTTGGAAAACACTATCTCTATGGAGGAAAGCACAACTAAGGAAGGAGTGATTTTCAGCCCACAGCTTGATACAATCATGGGGAGAGAGGAACAAAACAACCCAAAAACACACAGCAAATGGGGGCGAGTGCAAGCTCAAAGGAAAAGCAGTAGAGTGAATGTAGGGGACAGGTCAATGATGGAAATTGCTATGAACAACAAGAAAGTGCAGAATTTAGAGATTGAGAAGAAAAACAACAAAGATACTTTTGTTAGAAACTCCTTGGCATATTTTTATGATCCTAAATTCATTGCAATAGATAGTAGAGTAGGGATTGAAATAGATTCTAGTCAAGAAGGCATAAATTCTGATAAGCTTGATAGTGTTTTTCAAATGTATGAAGGACGGAAAAATGAAAACACCAAGCAAAATAGTGATAGGATCTTGGCATATGATGTAGAGATTAGAAGTGATAGAAGGCCTGAAGGGCCATCTAACATTAACAGTCTAGTTGAGTATCCAAGATTAGGGGACAAACAATGTGATAAAGGGGATCCTGCTAAAAAACCTGAAGGGCTACCTAGTCAGGAAGACCTAACGACATTTAGTTACTCCCCTGTCACTCCTAAATGAATTGGATGTGTGATTCCCCACACACACCCAAACCAAAGTTTGTTGTGGGAGAAAATCTCCACCTATGGACAGGGCAAGCACCCTGGGAAAATCCTTTTCCAATGAATGCACTATTTTGGAATATCAGATGGATTACAAACCCTGGGAAGAAAACCTGTATCATTGAAACCTTTGCCAAGCATAAACACAGTATTGTAGCTTTCCAAGAAACTAAGAAAGAAGTTCTTTCTACTTCTGTCCTAAAATCCATTAGTGTTAATATTAGCTATATCTGGCACCACCTACCTGCTGTAGGCACCTCAGGTGGTATTCCGATAGGAGTGGATTTTGATATCTTTGATATCAACAACTGGAACTCACGCATGTTCTCTGTTTCCTGCAATTTAACCCATTAGAGCAAAGGGATTTCTTTTAGATTCATTGTTGTTTATGGATCCCCCTATGAGGAGGGTAAAGATGACTTCATATCTAATCTTCACAGCTTATTTATTGATGAGCATCAACCCACAATAATTGGGGGAGATTATAACTTAGTCAGATACCAACAAGACAAGAACACTGGCAAGATTAACCACAAGTGGAGTGAAAAAATTAATGCCTAGAAGAAATATGGAGCCTACTAGAAATTAAAATGTCAGGTAGGCAATACACCTGGGCTAACAACCAGGAAGCCCTAGTCATGACCACCATAGATAGGATTTTTTGTACTACTGAATTAGATGCTTTCTTCCCTTTGTGTATCTCTCAAGCCCTCCCTAGGGCTGGCAATGATCACACTCTAGTATTATGGGATTCTCGTATAGGGAGCAACCCAATAGGTAGCAACTATAAGTTTGAAAAATGGTGGATGCTGAGAGCTGAGTTCAAAGGGCCTGCATCCAAAAATTGGTCTGCCCCCACCTAAAGCAACTCCCCTATAGAGGTGTGGCAAGAGAAAGTTAGGAGGTTTAGGAAATTTAGTAAAGGTTGGAGTAGAAATGTTGATTCTGAGATTAGAAAGCTCAAGATCAAACTGACAGAGGAATATAATGCTCTGGATGTTAAGTCAGAGACTACCCCTCTGTCTGAATTAGATAGGCTGAGGATGGAAAACCTACTCTCTGAATTGCACAACCTCTGGATTGTGGAAGAGGTGAAAGCTAGACAGAGAGCCAGGGATAGAGACATCCTGGAGGGAGATAGAAACACAAAATATTTCCAAGCTGTAGCTAATCAGAGGAGTAGAAAGACCTTGATTAATGCATTGGAGGGCAAAAATGGTACCACCAATGATATCAAGGAAATGCTAGAAATTGCCACCAACTACTACAAAGATCTATTTAGAGGAGAAAGTAGAGGTGGTTTTAGGATTAGCAATGACTTCTTCGCCCCAGATGAGAAGGTGAAAGATTTAGATAACCAAGCTCTACAAAAGCCTTTCTCTGAGGAAGAGGTAAAAGATGCCATTTTTGGATCATACTCTCATGGAGCTCCTGGTCCAGATGGACTCTCTTTCCTATTCCTTCATAACTTTTAGGAAATCATTAAGCATGATATAATGGCAATGTTTGATGATTTCCAGAAAGGGGAACTAGATATGTATAGACTAAACTTTGCTATGCTAACTCTCATCCCTAAAGAGAAATAAGCAACTAGTATGAAGAAGTTCAGACCTATCAGTCTCACAAATTGTATCTTCAAATTTTTTACTAAAGTTCTCACCAATAGATTAGCTCAATTGATGGGTACTCTCACTTCTACTAACCAAACTGCATTTATCAAAGGCAGGTATATCCTAGAAAGTGTGGTGACTGCTCATGAGGTACTGCACTCTACATACAAGTCAGGCAATCCAGGTCTAGTTTTGAAACTAGACTATGAGAAAGCTTTTGACAATGTAAACCTAGATTTCCTTTTAGAAATCTTAGAGAAAAATAATTTGGGTCCTTTATGGATCTCCTGGATTAAGCAGATTACTCATATGGGTTCGGTTGGGGTGAAAATTAATAGTGTAGAGGGACACTCTTTCATCACAGAAGAAGGGCTGAGGCAGGGGGGCCCAATATCCCCCCTCCTTTTCAACTTAGTAGTAGATGTGCTTAGTAGAATGCTTTATAAAGCAGCCTCTTAGGATATGATTAGGGGGTTGTGTTCTCACCTTCTCCCTAATGGTCTTATCTGCCTACAATATGCAGATGACACCATACTCTTCATGGATAGTGATGAGCATAAAACCTCTAACCTAAAAATGATCTTAACCTGCTTTGAAAAAGTCTCGGGTATGAAAATCAACTATGATAAAAGTGAGATAATTCCCATAGACATATCTCCTAAGGAAACTAAGATCATTGTTGATATCATGGGATGCAAGGTTGGGGATTTCCCCATAAAATACCTTGGGATCCCCTTGCACTATGATAATCTTAGAAGAGAGGACTTACAACCTCTAATAGATAAGATCCTCAAGAGAATTGCTGGATGGAGAGGCAAGCTCCTATCCTATTCAGCTAGGCTGATACTTATTAAAACATGCCTTGCTAGTATTCCTGTATATCTCCTTTCTTTCTTTAAATTCCCCAAATGGGCACTAGATATGATAAATAGCCAAATGGCAAATTGCCTGTGGAATGATTTTGAAGGAAACAGGAAGATTCACCTAGCTAACTCGCACTTGGTTTGCATGAGTAAACAGCATGGAGGTCTAGGGGTTCCTAACATCAGGGATGTAAACCTCTACCTACTAGGGGGCTGGGTAAAGAGATACATCAAGGATGAAGGGAAACTCTGGGAAGATATTATAGATAGAAAATACTTAAATGACTCTCCAATTATCTTTGCTTGCAATCCACAAAACCCCTATAGATTCTAGCAGGGGGGTCATGTGGGCAGCCAAAGCACTGAAATTTGGATACAGATGGGTGGTAGGAGATGGGAAGAAGATACGATTTTGGGAAGATATCTGGTTTGGAACCTCCCAACTATCAGTTCAATTCTGGCCACTCTACTCCATTTGTCATCAACATTGTGTCTCTCTAGCTGAGGTGTGAGACAACAATGAAATTAAGCTAACTTTTAGGAGGATTTTCACTACACACATGATGGAGCAATGGTACTGCCTAGAGCAGATTATTGAAAACACTCAATACCAGGGATGTGATGACTCCCTGGTCTGGCAATATGAGGCGAAAGGTGAATAAAACACAAGATCCCTGTATAGTATAATTAATTTTAGAGGGGTGCAGCTAGTTTATATTCCTGCAGTTTGGTCCATCAAAGTTCCACCTAGAGTACAGGTCTTTCTCCGGTTGCTTTCCCATAATATACTGATGACTAAGGATAACTTGGACAAAAGAGGTATTGAGAAACCCCCTGAATGTGTCTACTGTACTGATAAGGAAACCATAGACCATCTCTTCTTTGGATGTGTAGTGGACAAAGGTATTTGGAAATAGGTCTCAGATCTATTTTCTCTCGACCTGGGTTCAGATTACCTCTCTGTTGCCAGGTTTTGGCCTACCAACAAAAAACACACAGTGTTAAATTCAGTATGTGCATGCATTCTTTGGTCTTTGTGGAAAAATAGAAAAGCTCATGTGTTTAATAACGCTGTGTGGATTGACTTGAAACAGATCTGGAGGAAAGTGTTGGGATCATTGAGGAGATGGGCGATCTTGCTCAAAGAGGAAATGGTGCCTCTATGGGACAAGATATCACGCCAGATTTCCTTGATCTTGGAATCACCGTTCTAAATCCTTGTGGGGTGATTCCACTGGGAACACCATCTGCACGAGAAGTTGATCAATTCCTTCTCAAGCTGAAGTTGGACGACTACAAAATGCCCAGCGAAACGAACCCATATTCATCACCTCCAAGGAGTCCTCCCGGTGGCATCAAGCACTGCCTGCTTAGCCCAGTCACCCCTCTGGACCTGCTGGGCTCTCCGACCCAACCATGGAAGAAGCTTAGAGGAGTGGCGGCAGAGCTGGGGATCGACAAGACTCGTGGCCATGGGCGGGACGTGACGAGCATCTTGCTTGCATCTTAGTCTTATTCAAGTTGCGTTCCAAAAAAATAGTAGGAGAGATGTATGGCAGGAGCCTGATAGTCCTTTCTGTATGATGTATGAGAAATTATTTCCTTTTTTTGTTTTTTTGTAATCTGGCCTCTGAACATGCTTAACATGCTCACAGGCTCTGAACTTGTTTACTGGATCTTTCTGGTTTATTTATAAAAATGGGACCGGGGGGTTTAACCCCCTTTCATCTAAAAAAATCATCAGCTGCAACATAGTCTTCATCCTCTGAATCAGAAGTTCTCTTCTTCCTTGTACTAGTAGCTGCCTTGGGCAAGTTACTAGGTGTGCTCATGCTGCCCTCATCATAGCTGCTGGGGGGACTAGTGCCCTCACTCAACTGTTCTTGCTGCTCAAACCTGTTCTGGCTGTCACTCTGGTCAGACATCTTGCAGGTTACTGTCAGCAGACCCTGTGAATAGGTTGTAGACGAGGTAGAGTAGATGAGCATCACAAAGTATAGAGGTTTTGCAAAACAAATTGAGTCAAAAATATTAGTTTTAGTTCTCTACAGAAGTGATCTTGGAGCTACCGAATTGACAAACTTGGTGATACCGAAGCAACATTTGGAACCTAAACTAGTGAACTCGGTTGGGCCGAGTCACAGTTTGGTGGCACCGAGATTGCTAGGGTTTCACAGAATCCTGAACTCGGTCACACCGATGTGCATGTTTCGGTCAGACCAAAAAGCACAAGTGCAATGGCCTAAGCCAAATCGGTGAGACCAATTTCTACGACTCGGTCGGTCCGAGATGAGTTTTGCGCAGAGCTAACCCTAAAATTTTCGAATCAATCTAGACCTAAGGAAGATTTGACTGGATAGATTAATCTCATTCGTGGCAAGAAGTGCGGCATTGTCCTTGTGCTAGGAATCGGAGTGAAAAAGATAGCACATGGGGTCGAACACATACCCTAGAGCGGCGGGTGTTCGCTACGGCGACGATGGCGGAGCAGAATCTGTTGACGGCGGCAGAGTCCAACGGTGGGAGGTCATTGGCGGTGAGGAGACGATCCGAAGACCTGAGGGAGCAGAGCAGGACAAGCGCGGGCTGAGAAGATTTGAAGAAATTTCCAAAGTCTCACCTATGGGTATTTATATCCGACCCTGTCGGTGTGACCGAGTGGAACAACTCGGTGGCACCGAGATTGCAGAATTGCAAGCGGTTGCTGCAACTCAGTGTGACTGAAGTATTCAAATCGGTTGCACCGAGATGAAAACCTAGATCAACTTATTGAACTCGGTATGACCGAAATGGATTTCTCGGTCAGACCGAAATGCACAAAGAGGTTTTGGAAGTTTAAGTCTATGACGAATCGGGGACTCCGAGTGCTCCTCACACAGAGTGGTTCGAATCTAACTTGATCAAACTTTGTGATGTAGCATGAATAGAGTTTGAGACGAGAAAATCATAGATAGCTAGAGAAGGTTCTTAGGCATTCTTGTCCATCCACTTGGCAAAAGATAATGATCCAAACAATCAAAACGACAAGTGGATGTCCTCGAATGAGTAAAATATGCAACCAACATGCTCACACAATAAAAAGAAAATGAAATATGTGGCAAAGCATGCACAACCCATTCCAGCATCTATCAAAAAATTGGCGATGACTAGGTCATCTATATATGAGTATATTGACTTAAGAGTCAAATGAGAACATTTGATCATAGGTCATACTCATCGTTTAAGCACAAGTGGGGTTACCATTTTTACATAAAGCATTGTTTTCTTCACACCATTAGAGTTGCTTTAGCTCAATTCTTAGAGTAAAGCTCCCCTAGATGTGAGATCCCCCCTAAGAGGGATGAACTAACCTTGGGTTTTGTCGATGATGACTTCATGTAGATGTTGAAGATGTGGATGCTCAATGTTGATGTAGATCTTTTGGAGCTATCCATTGGAGTGAGTTGCACTTCCAATACCCACACGGGTTAGTCCCACAAGGAACAAACAAGGATATCCATAGACATAGAGTGATGCACACACAAGATGATGTCCATGAAAGCATTAGGTTACCTTGTCCCTTGTCTTACCAACAAGAGGGTTTGTGACTCCTTGAACTAGTGCAAGATGTGGAAGTTGATTGCACTTGTCCTTGCCAAAATGATATGAGTGAAGAATATTGGCGGAGTCACCCTCAAGAACTCTCTAGTTCTTCTTCTTTGGGATCGACATCATCTTGATGGGAATCCTTGGGGTAGTAGTGGAACTTGATGAAGTAGAACTTGATGTAGTCTTGGGAACCCACTTGACCAAGGCCTTGGGAGCTTCTTCAAATGCATCAATCTCCTCTTGAAGCTTGTCCTTGCCTTTTTACTTGTGGTCTTATGGTGGAAGATCATCTTGAGCTTGTGTCCCTGGGAAAGAAGTAGGATCATACTTCTCTTGTTGAGGAACAAACTTCGTCTTGGGGTATTGATCTTCTTCCCACTCAACTCCATTGGCATTGAACGTTCGTTCAAAACCAACACCTTGATTCTTTCGGTGCCTTCCTTGCTTGCGTACTATTTCCTCAAATTGCTTACTCCCGGCAAGGCTCTTGTAGACACCCTTCTCTATAATTCCCTTCAATAAGCTATTTTCTTGCTCAAGTGTAACTTGGCTAAGAGAATCATTAGTGGAATCAAGAGAACTACTAGAAGCAACAACATTGGATTTAGCATGATTATTGTTACTACTAGAAGAAGAATCTTCTTGCTCTTGTTACTAGACTTGTGGCATGTAAGTAGATAAGAGTAAACGCTTGGCAATGTAAGAGGAACTTTTCTTGCGAAGATCGTCATTGATTGCCTTTAAAAACTCATGCTCTTGCTCAAGGTTGAGCTTTTCAAAGCGTAACTTCTCATGAGTCTTTAAAAGTTCTTGATGATCTTCCAAGATAGTTTCATGAGCTAACTTAAGAGTGTTTAGTTCTTTAGTTAGGCGCTCAATCTTCTCCTTATCATTGTCATTCGTTTTATCTTGATTAGCATGATTAATTCAGGTTTCATCATAGTATTCATCACTAGAGTTGTCAACAAGTAAATCATCATGACCTAACAAGTCATCTTCATCACTATTGAAATCAACATACTCTAGGTGTGATACCTTTGGGCCTTTAGCCATGAAGCATCTTCCAATTCCTTCATTTGGTGAGTCAAATATGTCATAGGAGTTGGTTGACACAAGTGCTAGACCGGCAACACCTTCATCTTGAGTATATTCGGAGTCGGAGTGATAGCTTCTCTCGGAGTGATTGTCGGAGTCAGAGCCGGATACCCATTCACCAACATGAGCTTGATGTCTTAGTTTTGTGTAGCTCTTTGATGACTTGTCCTTCCTTTCCGAATCCTTGCTTCTCCATGATGTTCTTTATTCATAATGATCATCTCTACTCCTCCTCTCTCTTGGTGGTGATTCTTCTCTTCTACTTCTCCTTTTGGGTGAATCTTCTCTCCTTTTATAAGGAGCCGTACACTCATTTGAATAGTGTCTGGGTCTTCCACAATTGTAGCAATTATGTTCACGACTCGAAGATCTTTTGTCATTGTAGGACCTTGACTTGGAACTTCTTTCTTTGCTTCTACTCTTGTAGAACTTGTTGAAGTTTTTCACCATTAAGCTAAATTCCTCATTGAAGGTTTGTTTCTCACTTGATGATGTAGGAGCATCACATGAGGCTTTGTAAGCACCACTTGACTTGTTGTGAAGCTCTTCCTTATCCTTGAGTGACATCTCATGAGCAACAATTCTTCCAATGACTTCTGTTGGCTTGAGATCTTTGTAATTAGGCATCATTTGGTTCAATGTGCACACGGTATCATATTTTACATCCAAGGCTCTTAGGATCTTCTTGATGATGAATTTGTCAGTCATCTCTTCACTTCCTAAGCCGGCAATCTCATTTGTGATGAGAGCAAGCCTAGAGTACATTTCAGCGATGCCTTCACCATCCTTCATTTTGAACTTGTCATGTTGACTTTGAAGCACATACAATTTGGATTCCTTGACGGAGTCGGTAATTTCATGCATGTCAATCAAAGTATCCCAAATTTCCTTTGCATTCTCAAGGCGGCTGATTTTGTTGAATTGTTTGGGGCACAATCCGTTGAAGAGGATATCACAAGATTGAACGTTGTATTGCAGCATCTTCAACTCTTCCGCGGTAGCTTCACAGTTTGGTTCTCTCCCATCGAAGAATTCACCTTGCAAGCCAATACACACAATAGCCCAAACGGCGGGGTTATGTCCAAGAATATGCATTTTCATCTTATGCTTCCAACTATCAAAATAGTACCATCAAAGTAAGGACCTCTATGTTGGTAATTTCCCTCGCTAGACGCCATACTCTCCTAGGTTGTGAAACCAAGGCTATGATCACCAAAAGCTATGGAAATCAAGGCAAATGGAGACCAAAGCTCTGATACCAATTGTAGGATCGAAAGTATGTCTAGAGGGGGGTGATTAGACTACTTGACCAAATAAAAACTTAACCTTTTCCCAATTTTAGTTCTTCGCAGATTTTAACAAATTATCACAAGTCAAGCAATCTTAACACAATTCAACCAAGCATGCAAAGAGTATATGAGCAGCGGAAAGTAAAGCATGCAACTTGCAAGAATGCAGAGGGAAGGGTTTGGAGAATGCAAAATGCAATAGGATACATGGATGTTTTTGTCGTGGTTCCGATAGGTGGTGCTGTCATACATCCACGTTGATGGAGACTTCAACCAATGAAGGGTAACGGCTGTGCGAGTCCACGGAGGGCTCCACTCACGAAGGGTCCATGAAGAAGCAACCTTGTCTATCCCACCATGCCCATCGCCCACGAAGGACTTGCCTCACTAGGGTAGATCTTCACGAATTAGGCGATCTCCTTGCCCTTACAAACTCCTTGGTTTACTCCATGATCTTGACGGAGGCTCCCAAGTGACATCTAACCAATCTAGCAGACACCACTCTCCAAAAGGTAATAGATGGTGTGTTGATGATGAACTCCTTGCTCATGTGCTTCAAATGATAGTCTCCCCAACACTCAACTCACTCTCATAGGATTGGATTTGGTGGAAAGATGATTTGAGTGGAAAGCAAATTGGGGAAGGCTAGAGATCAAGATTCATATGGTTGAAATGGAATATATTGGTCTCAACACATGAGTAGGTGGCTCTCTCTCAAAAAATGAGTAGTGGAAGTGTAGGCACGATCTGATGGCTTCCCTCACGAATGAGGAGAGGGTGGAGGGGTATATATAGCCTCCACACAAAATCTAACCGTTACACACATTATACCAAACTCGGTGGGACCGAATCAGAAAACTCGATCGGACCGATTCAGTGCATATGTGACCGTTAGGCAATTTCGGTGGGACCGACATGTCATCTCGGTGGGACCGATATCATTAGGGTTAGGGCATAACGTAATCCCGGTTGGAACGATTACTTAAACTCGATTGGACTGACTTCGGTAATAAGCTAACAGAGAGTTGGTCAGGCAAACTCGATGGGACCAATTCGCTCGTCTCGGTGGGACCGAAGCGTTACGAAAAGGAAACAGAGAGTTTGCATTGCAGACTCGGTGGGACCAATCGCTCATGTCACGCCCAAGATGCGACCCTATCCTAAAGGAACTCGAAGGTCCCACCAAGGATAGAAGCGCATCTCGAAGACGCTTTTGCAAGGTGGATATCATTACATCAACATTACATAATAGATAAGGATACATACATAAGGCATATAATGCCACACGAATACAACATCATTTTACATAAGGGCACCATCCGACTATGGATGAAACACAAATAGAAACTCAAACGACTTCCACCCTGCTAGCCCAGGCTGCTGACCTGGAACCTATCCCCTGATCGAAGAAGAAGCAGAAGAAGAACTCCAAAACAAGGAACATCGCTCTCGCGTCAAGATCATTGCATAACCTGTACCTACAACTGTTGTTGTAGTAATCTGTGAGCCACGAGGACTCAGCAATCCCATTACCATGGGTATCAAGACTAGCAAAGCTTAATGGGAAAGGAAGGGGTAAAGTGGTGAGGTTGCAGCAGCGGCTAAGCATGATATGGTGGCTAGCATACGCAAATAAGGGCGAGAAGAGAGCAAACGGAACGGTTGTGAAGCTAGCAATGATCAAGAGGTGATCCTGAACTCCTACTTACGTCAAACATAACTCAAAACTGTGTTCACTTCCCGGACTCCGCCCGGAAGAGACCATCACAGCTACACACGCGGTTGATGCGTTTTAATTCGAATCAGGTGTCAAGTTATCTACAGCCGGACATTAACAAATTCCCATCTGCCACATAACCGCGGGCACCGCTTTCGAAAGTTCAAACCCTGCAGGGGTGTCACAACTTAGCCCATCACAAGCTCTCATGGTCAACGAAGGATATACCTTCTCCCAGGAAGACCCGATCAGTCTCGGAATCCTGGTTTACAAGACATTTCGACAATGGTAAAACAAGACCAGTAAAGCCGCCCGAATGTGCCGACAAATCCTGATAGGAGCTGCACATATCTCGTTCTCAGGGCACACCGGATTGTCCAAACTTCCGGTAGGCCAGCCCAGAGTTGCCCCTGGTGACCACTGGCGGCTGACAGGTTGGACCAACACTCATGACGAGCACTGGCCCGGGGGGGGGGAATAGGATGACCCTCGGGAGCGCGCCTCCCAGGGAAAAAAAGGCTAGGTGGGGCAAATGGTAAAACCAAGGTTGGGCCTTGCTGGAGGAGTTTTATTCAAAGCGAACTGTCAAGGGGGTCCATAAATCACCCAACCGTGTAAGGAACACAAAATCAAGGAACATAACACCGGTATGACGGAAGCAACTAGCATAGCAATGATATTAATGAGATCCAAGGTGATGGTCATCTTGCCTGAAATCCCGCAAGGAAGAAGAATGAGGCCATGAAGAAGATGAAGCCACGAAGACGAACCAAGCGTAGACGAACGGATCCTCACTATCCAACGAAACGGGAACTATCGAGAAGAAGCACACAACATGGTAAACACACCACACATGGACATGACATGATGCTCAACCAAGTATGATGCATGACAAAGGCTACATGAAGCTACTCATGGCAAGAGATGATGCAAACAAGAACAACACATCAAAGCAAGGTTAAATGAGGCCGGAAACAACATATAACAATACCGGTAAGTCCTCATCTGCAAATTTAGAAATCGGTCCAGAACTGAATAAACCCTATGTTCAAGTTGTTAGACAGCAAGTTAAGATGCACCAAGATGATCTACACGAGATTCTAGTCAAGTTACATATAAAGTTCATTTAATTTGGAGCTACGGCCTAGAAGATATGAGCAAAACAAGTTAAACATGGTATTGATGCAAAATGCATACAAACATCAAGCAAACACTCTTAGAACATGGATGCAACATGATAATATGAACCTACATGAAAAATCAAGCAAGTTTCATATAGAGCACACTCAAAGCGGAGCAACGGTTCAACACATACTCTATACAAGTTTAAAGGACAAGCTGTCCAAAACAGCAACTAGGCATCTAGCAAGCATCAAAACAATATGCTACAGCATCTCAACGTAAGAACAAAAGGCATGGGCATGAAGTACAGGTAAAGCATGACAAAACATGAACACTGAGCTATCTCCAGAAAACAATATAGCAGGAATAACATCAGGTTGCAATGTCTAGAGCTATCAAACAACATGTTACGGGAACTTAACATGGCAAACAAAGCATGGAATGATAGTACTGAAGACAAAGAACAAAACTCCCTTACTAAATTAATTATAAAGATCAACAAAAAAGATGGTAGGATCCATACAAACATGGCAAATGATATGACAGATTCATACATGTCAGGAACAAAAATAAGTAGGCATGTTGGTGAGCTTGTACCGCTCTCCACATAGAAATACATTGCATGACAAGGTGACCAACAGTAAGAACACATGTTTATGAAGCTATACATGGCAATAGCAAGTTCATAGGGTGCACGGATCACTAGCAAAGCACAGGGCAAAACCGAACTTAATGTTAATCAGGCTGACAGCAACATTATTTAGCAAGTTGAGAGCAAGATAACAACAAGCTACAGCAGGCTATAAATGCAACCAGGGGCACGAATGGATAGAGCATGACATGTGTAACAAAATATCCTTAGTTAACATCTCCAGATTATGCATAGAATGACTTGTAGCAGCAGGTTTACATAGCATAATAATATAACAGAATCAGTCTAGCAAAACAGTAACCGCGAGTACCCTACTTCACGAGCTCGATGCACTCACTACAGGACTCACAAAAACACATGGATTGCACCACTATAAAGATTACATGATGTATCTCAAAACTCATGTAGACATCAAGCTCATAGGATGCACACACAAAATGCAATGAAAAAGACAAAACACCAAGTTCTATTACCAGGCTGCAGTTAACAGCATATAGCACTCTTGCAACGACAATTAGGGAATCAAGATGAACTCAAACAGACATGCACAATGGAACAAAATGAAGAGCATCTCATGATGAACATTTTGATATATTACACGCACAAAATGGAGCAACATGCATGGAGATATGGCATGGCAAAGTATGCATCAGAATGTGAGGGTTTTCGGGACTTAGCAGATTTTCACCTCGCAGAAAAGTCAACGGGCGGACGAGGATATCCGGGACGGAGCAGATCGGGATGGGGCGCTGTGTTTGGTTGGTGGTGGTGGTGGATCTGGTCCATCTTCTCCGGATCCGACCGGAGAAGAACTCTGGCGAGCGGCGGGCAGCTCCGGCGAGGTCGGTGGCCGGCGGAGGGGACGAATCCGGCGAGGAGGGTGCGGGGAAGCTCCGGCGGCGCTGGGGCGACGGCGGGCGGCGAAGCTCATGGCCGGCGAGGCGTGAAGGCGGCGGGGCCGGCGAAGGGCGGCGGGGCGGCGCCGGCGGGGTGCTCGGGAGGCGCGGAGGGAGAGGCGCGGAGGAGGCGGCGCGGGAGGCCGGCAAGCGGGCAGGGAACGGTGGCCGGCGTCGGGGAGGCGCCGACGGGTGGCAGGAAGGCGCCGGCGGGGACGCGGGACGGTAGCGGAGCTCGAGCGGCGGCGGCGGAGCGCTCGGGCTCGCAGGGCGCGGCGGCGGACGCGGGACGGCAGCGGAGCTCGAGCGGCGGCGGCGGAGCGCTCGGGCTCGCAGGGCGCGGTGGCGGGTGCGGTCGGGCTCGCGTGGGCCCGCGATGGGCTCGGCGGGCCGCAGCGGCGGGGACGGCGCGGGCGGACAGGTGGCGCGATGTGGTTGGCTGCGGGCGGCGGCGCGATTTCGTCCGGCGCGGACGGACACGTCCGACGGCACGGGGAGAGGGGAGCTAGGGTTTGATCTGTGCGAAAAATGGAAGGGGGAGGCCTTTAAATAGGTAGAGGGAGCTAAGGAGAGTCCAAATGGGGTGCGGTTTTCGCCCACATGATTGTGATCAAACGACCGAGAGCATGAAGGGGGTTTGGATGGGTTATTGGGCCATTTTGGAGGGGTGTTTGGCTGCACACAAAAGAGGCCTTTACGGTTCCCCGGTTAACCGTTGGAGCACCAAACGACCTCCAAATGGGACGAAACTTGACAGGCGATCTACCGGTGGTGTACCAAGGCCGGTTGGAAAATCTCGGTCCATTCTGAGAATGTTTAACACCCGCTCACGAAAAGAGACAAGAAGGGGACGCAGGATGACATAGGAGTGCCAGATTGCAAAACGGACAACGGGGAAAAAGCTCGGATGCATGAGACGAACATGTATGCAAAATGAGATGCACATGATGACATGGCAAAATGCAACACGCAAGCAAATGACATCGCAAGGACGGCGAATAACTGGCGGACACCTGGCGCATCGAATCCGAGGCATTACAGCTCATCTCGGTTAGACCGAAATGTTATGAAGGGAAATAGAGAGTTTGCAACCCCATCTCGGTGAGACTGAGATCCCTATCGATGAGACCGAAAAGACTAGGGTTTCTGGCAGTGGCTATGTCAAATGAACTCGGTGGCACCGGATGGATCAAATCGGTGGGACCGAGTTTGACTTCTGGTTTGGGACATATGTGGATATGAGAAAGTGGTTGAGGTCTTTTGGAGCATATCACTAAGCATTTTGAGCAAGCAAGCCATTAAGCGACACCTCATCCCCTTTTAATAGTATTGGCTTTCCTATAGACTCAATGTGATCTTGGATCACTAAAATAGAAAATGTAGAGTCTTAGACTTTGAAGCTTGAGCCAATTTTTTGTCCTTAGCATTTTGAGGGGTCCACATTCCTTATCCATGCCATGCCAATCATTGAACTTTCCTCAAATATTTATCTTGTAATGGCATTAGTTCAATAAGCTATATGTTGTTAATCATTACCAAAACCACCCAGGGATAGTTGCACTTTCAGTTGCGGATGAAGACCTTGTGAAATCCACCCAGCTGTTGACGTTGTAGGGCTTGAGGTTGTTAAGCCAGGTGCGTGCCGTGCCTTGGAGCATGAGGGGGACGTACTTCACGGCAACACGCATGTTGCCGTTTTCTATGCTGACTGCGGTGGGGTAGTAGATTAGCCAGTCTTCCGGCTTCACCGAGCCGTTGTACTTGGGCGTGTCTCTGGGGAGATAGATGAAGGAAATATGCCCTAGAGGCAATAATAAAGTTATTATTTATTTCCTCATATCATGATAAATTTTTATTATTCATGCTAGAATTGTATTAATCGGAAACATGATACATGTGTGAATACATAGACAAACATATAGTCACTAGTATGCCTCTACTTGACTAGCTCATTAATCAAAGATGGTTATGTTTCCTAACCATAGACATGTGTTGTCATTTGATTAATGGGATCACATCATTAGGAGAATGATGTGATTTTCATGACCCATTCCGTTAGCCTAGCACTTGATCGTTTAGTATATTGCTATTGCTTTGTTCATGACTTATACATGTTCCTGTAACTATGAGATTATGCAACTCCCCTTTACCGAAGGAACACTTTGGGTACAACAAACGTCACAACATAACTGGGTGATTATAAAGGAGTACTACAGGTGTCTCCGAAGGTACATGTTGAGTTGGCATATTTCGAGATTAGGTTTTGTCACTCCGATTGTCGGAGAGGTATCTCTGGGCCCTCTCGGTAATGCACATCACAATAAGCCTTGCAAGCAATGTGACCAATGAGTTGGTTATGGGATGATGCATTACGTAACGAGTAAAGAGACTTGCCAGTAACGAGATTGAACTAGGTATTGGATACCACCTATCGAATCTCGGGCAAGTAACATACCGATGACAAAAAGAACAATGTATGTTGTTATGCGGTTTGACCGATAAAGATCTTCATAGAATATGTAGGAACCAATATGGGCATCCAGGTTCCGCTATTGGTTATTGACCGAGAATAGTTCTAGGTCATGTCTACATAGTTCTCGAACCCGTAGGGTCCGCACGCTTAACGTTACGATGACAGTTTTATTATGAGTTTATAAGTTTTGATGTACTGAAGTTTGTTCGGAGTCCCGGATGTGATCACGGACATGACGAGGAGTCTCGAAATGGTCGAGACATAAAGATTGATATATTGGAAGCCTATGTTTGGACATCGGAAGTGTTCCGGTGAAATCGGCATTTTACCGGAGTACCGGGGGTTACCGGAACCCTCCTGGGGGTTATTGGGCCTACTTGGGCCATAAGGGAGAAGAGGAGAGGAGGCAAGAGGTGGGCCGCGCCCCCTCCCCTCCCTAGTCCGAATAGGACAAGGAGAGGGGGGCGGCGCCCCCCTTCCTTCCCCTCTTCCTCCTCCTTCCCCCCTTCTCCTACTCCAACTAGGAAAGAAGGGAGTCCTACTCCCGGTGGGAGTAGGACTCCCCCCTTGGCGCGCCCTCCTTGGCCGGCCGCCTCCTCCCCCCTAGCTCCTTTATATACGGGGGCAGGGGGGCACCCTAGAACACACAAGTTGATCTACTGATCGTTCCTTAGCCGTGTGCGGTGCCCCCCTCCACCATATTCCACCTCGGTCATATTGTCGTGGAGTTTAGGCGAAGCCCTGCGCCGGTAGAACATCATCATCGTCACCACGCCGTCGTGCTGACGGAACTCATCCCCGAAGCTTTGCTGGATCGGAGCCCGGGGATCCTCATCGAGCTGAACGTGTGCTGAACTCGGAGGTGTCGTACGTTTGGTGCTTGGATCGGTCGGATCGTGAAGACGTACGACTACATCAACCGCGTTGTCATAACGCTTCCTCTTACGGTCTACGAGGGTATGTGGACGACACTCTCCCTCTCGTTTCTATGCCATCACCATGATCTTGCGTGTGCGTAGGAAATTTTTTGAAATTACTACGTTCCCCAACAGTGGCATCCGAGCCTAGGTTTTATGTGTTGATGTTATATGCACGAGTAGAACACAAGTGAGTTTTGGGCGATACAAGTCATACTGCTTACCAGCATGTCATACTTTGGTTCGGCAGTATTGTGAGATGAAGCGGCCCGGACCGACATTACGCGTACGCTTATGCAAGACTGGTTTCACCGTTACGAGCACTCGTGCTTAAAGGTGGCTGGCGGGTGTCTGTCTCTCTCACTTTAGCTGAATCGAGTGTGGCTACGCCCGGTCCTTGCGAAGGTTAAAACAGCACTAACTTGACGAACTATCGTTGTGGTTTTGATGCGTAGGTAAGAACGGTTCTTGCTAAGCCCGTAGCAGCCACGTAAAATATGCAACAACAAAGTAGAGGACGTCTAACTTGTTTTTGCAGGGCATGTTGTGATGTGATATGGTCAAGACGTGATGCTATATTTTATTGTATGAGATGATCATGTTTTGTAACCGAAGTTATCGGCAACTGGCAGGAGCCATATAGTTGTCGCTTTATTGTATGAAATGCAAACGCCCTGTAATTGCTTTACTTTATCACTAAGCGGTAGCAATAGTCGTAGAAGCAATAGATGGCGTAACTACAACGATGCTACAATGGAGATCAAGGTGTCGCGCCGGTGACGATGATGATCATGACGGTGCTTCGAAGATGGAGATCACAAGCACAAGATGATGATGGCCATATCACATCACTTATATTGATTGCATGTGATGTTTATCCTTTATGCATCTTATCTTGCTTTGATTGACGGTAGCATTTTAAGATGATCTCTCACTAATAATCAAGAAGTATTCTCCCTGAGTATGCACCGTTGCGAAAGTACTTCGTGCTGAGACACCACATGATGATCGGGTGTGATAGGCTCTACGTTCAAATACAACGGGTGCAAAACAGTTGCACACGCGGAATACTTGACGAGCCTACATATATAGATATGGCCTTGGAACACGGAGACCGAAAGGTCGAACGTGAATCATATAGTACATATGATCAACATAGTGATGTTCACCATTGAAACTACTCCATCTCACGTGATGATCGGACATGGTTTAGTTGATTTGGATCACGTAATCACTTAGATGACTAGAGAGATGTCTGTCTAAGTGGGAGTTCTTAAGTAATATGATTAATTGAACTTAAATTTATCATGAACTTAGTACCTGATAGTATTTTGCTTGTCTATGTTTGTTGTAGATAGATGGCTCGTGCTATTGTTCTGTTGAATTTTAATGCGTTCCTTGAGAAAGCAAAGTTGAAAGATGATGGTAGCAATTACACGGACTGGGTCCATAACCTGAGGATTATCCTCATTGCTGCACAGAAGAATTACGTCCTGGAAGCACCGCTGGGTGCCAGGCCTGCTGCTGATGCAACTAACGACGTTAAGAACGTCTGGCAGAGCAAAGCTGATGACTACTCGATAGTTCAGTGTGCCATGCTTTACGGCTTAGAACCGGGTCTTCAACGACGTTTTGAACGTCATGGAGCATATGAGATGTTCTAGGAGTCGAAGTTAATATTTCAAGCAAATGCCCGGATTGAGAGATATGAAGTCTCCAATAAGTTCTATAGCTGCAAGATGGAGGAGAATAGTTCTGTCAGTGAACACATACTCAAAATGTCTGGGTATAATAATCACTTGATTCAACTGGGAGTTAATCTTCCTGATGATAGTGTCATTGACAGAATTCTCCAATCACTGGCACCAAGCTACAAGAGCTTCGTGATGAACTATAATATGCAAGGGATGGACAAGACTATTCCCGAGCTCTTCGCAATGCTAAAAGCCGCGGAGGTAGAAATCAAGAAGGAGCATCAAGTGTTGATGGTTAACAAGACCACCAGTTTCAAGAAAAAGGGCAAAGGGAAGAAGAAGGGGAACTTCAACAAGAACAGTAAACAAGTTGCTACTCAAGAGAAGAAACCCAAGTCTGGACCAAAGCCTGAAACTGAGTGCTTCTACTGCAAGCAGACTGGACACTGGAAGCGGAACTGCCCCAAGTATTTGGCGGATAAGAAGGATGGCAAAGTGAACAAAGGTATATGTGATATACATGTTATTGATGTGTACCTTACTAATGCTCGTAGTAGTACCTGGGTATTTGATACTGGTTTTGTTGCTAATATTTGCAACTCGAAACAGGGACTATGGATTAAGCGAAGATTGGCTAAGGACGAGGTGACGATGCGCGTGGGTAATGGTTCCAAAGTCGATGTAATCGCGGTCGGCACGCTACCTCTACATCTACCATCGGGATTAGTTTTAGACCTAAATAATTGTTATTTGGTGCCAGCGTTGAGCATGAACATTATATCTGGATCTTGTTTGATGCGAGACGGTTATTCATTTAAATCAGAGAATAATGGTTGTTCTATTTATATGAGTAATATCTTTTAAGGTCATGCACCCTTGAAGAGTGGTCTATTTTTATTAAATCTCGATAGTAGTGATACACATATTCATAGTGTTGAAACCAAAAGATGCAGAGTTGATAATGATAGTGCAACTTATTTGTGGCACTGCCGTTTAGGTCATATCGGTGTAAAGCGCATGAAGAAACTCCATACTGATGGGCTTTTGGAATCACTTGATTATGAATCACTTGGTACTTGCGAACCGTGTCTCATGGGCAAGATAACTAAAACGCCGTTCTCCGGAACTATGGAGCAAGCAACTGATTTGTTGGAAATCAAACATACTGATGTTTGTGGTCCAATGAATGTTGAGGCTCGCGGCGGGTATCGTTATTTTCTCACATTCACAGATGATTTGAGCAGATATGGGTATATCTACTTAATGAAACACAAGTCTGAAACATTTGAAAAGTTCAAAGAATTTCAGAGTGAAGTGGAAAATCATCGTAACAAGAAAATAAAGTTTCTACGATCTGATCGTGGAGGAGAATATTTGAGTTACGAGTTTGGTTTACATTTGAAACAATGCGGAATAGTTTCGCAACTCACGCCACCTGGAACACCACAACGAAATGGTGTGTCCGAACGTCGTAATCGTACTTTACTAGATATGGTGCGATCTATGATGTCTCTTACTGATTTACCGCTATCGTTCTGGGGTTATGCTTTAGAGACGGCCGCATTCACATTGAATAGGGCACCATAAAAATCCGTTAAGACAATGCCTTATGAACTGTGGTTTGGCAAGAAACCAAAGTTGTCGTTTCTTAAAGTTTGGGGCTGCGATGCTTATGTGAAGAAACTTCAACCAGATAAGCTCGAACCTAAATCGGAGAAGTGTGTCTTCATAGGATACCCAAAAGAGACCATTGGGTACACCTTCTATCACAGATCTGAGGGCAAGATTTTCTTGCTAAAATCGGATCCTTTCTAGAGAAGGAGTTTCTCTCGAAAGAAGTGAGTGGGAGGAAAGTAGAACTTGATGAGATAACTATATCTGCTCCCTTGTTGGAAAGTAGTTCATTACAAGAACCGGTTCCTGTGACAATTACACCAATTAGTGAGGAAGCTAATGATATTGATCATCAAACTTCAGATCAAGTTTCTACTGAACCTCGTAGGTCTACCAGAGTAAGATCCGCACCAGAGTGGTATGGTAATCCTATGTGGAAGTCATGTTACTTGACCATGATGAACCTACGGACTATGAGGAAGCGATGATGAACCCAGATTCCGCAAAATGGCTAGAGGCCATGAAATCTGAGATGGGATCCATGTATGAGAACAAAGTATGGACTTTGGTTGACTTGCCCGATGATCGGCAAGCCATTGAGAATAAATGGATCTTTAAGAAGAAGACTGACGCTGATGGTAATGTAACTGTCTATAAAGCTTGACTTGTTGCGAAAGGTTTTCGACAAGTTCAAGGGGTTGACTACAATGAGACTTTCTCACCCGTAGCGATGCTTAAGTCTGTCTGAATCATGTTAGCTATTGCTGCATTTCATGATTATGAAATCTGGCAAATGGATGTCAAAACTGCATTCTTCAATGGATTTCTGGAAGAAGAGTTGTATATGATGCAGCCAGAAGGTTTTGTTGATCCAAAAAGTGTTAACAAAGTGTGCAAGCTCCAGCGATCCATTTATGGACTGGTGCAAGCATCTCGGAGTTGGAAAAACGGTTTGATAGTGTGATCAAAGCATATGGTTTTATATAGACTTTTGGAGAAGCCTGTATTTACAAGAAAGTGAGTGGGAGCTCTGTAGCATTTCTGATATTATATGTAGATGACATATTATTAATTGGAAATGATATAGAATTTCTGGATAGCATAAAGGGATACTTGAATAAAAAAATTTCAATGAAAGACCTTGGTGAACCTGCTTACATATTGGGCATCAAGGTTTATAGAGATAGATCAAGACGCTTAATAGGACTTTCACAAAGCACATACCTTGATAAAATTTTGAAAAAGTTCAAAATGGATCAGGCAAAGAAAGGGTTCTTGCCCGTGCTTCAAGGTGTGAAGTTGAGTCAAACTCAATGTCCGACCACAGCAGAAGATAGAGAGAAAATGAAAGATGTTCCCTATGCTTCAGCCATAGGCTCTATCATGTATGCAATGCTGTGTACTAGACCTGATGTATGCTTAGCAATAAGCTTGGCAGGAAGGTACCAAAGTAATCCAGGAGTGGATCACTGGACAGCAGTCTAAAACATCCTGAAATACCTGAAAAGGACTAAGGATATGTTTCTCGTATATGGAGGTGACAAAGAGCTAGTCGTAAATGGTTACATTGATGCAAGCTTTGACACTGATCCGGACAATTCTAAATCGCAAACCGGATACGTATTTTTATTAAACGGTGGAGCTGTAAGTTGGTGCAGTTCTAAACAAAGCGTCATGGCGAGATCTACATGTGAAGCGGAGTACATAGCTGCTTTGGAAGCAGCAAATGAAGGAGTCTAGATGAAGGAGTTCATTTCCGATCTAGGTGTCATACCTAGTGCATCGGGACCAATGAAGATCTTCTGTGAGAATACTGGTGCAATTGCCTTGGCAAAGGAATCCAGATTTCACAAGAGGACCAAGCACATCAAGAGACGCTTCAATTCCATCCGGGACCAAGTCCAAGTGGGAGACATAGAAATTTGCAAGATACATACGGATCTGAATGTTGCAGACCCATTGACTAAGCCTCTCTCACGAGCAAAACATGATCAGCACCAAGACTCCATGGGTGTTAGAATCATTACTATGTAATCTAGATTATTGACTCTAGTGCAAGTGGGAGACTGAAGGAAATATGCCCTAGAGGCAATAATAAAGTTATTATTTATTTCCTCATATCATGATAAATGTTTATTATTCATGCTAGAATTGTATAACCGGAAACATGATACATGTGTGAATACATAGACAAACATATAGTCACTACTATGCCTCTACTTGACTAGCTCATTAATCAAAGATGGTTATGTTTCCTAACCATAGACATCTGTTGTCATTTGATTAATGGGATCACATCATTAGGAGAATGACGTGATTGACATGACCCATTCCGTTAGCCTAGCACTTGATCGTTTAGTATATTGTTATTGCTTTGTTCATGACTAATACATGTTCCTGTAACTATGAGATTATGCAACTCCCGTTTACCGGAGGAACACTTTGGGTACTACCAAACGTCACAACGTAACTGGGTGATTATAAAGGAGTACTACAGGTGTCTCCGAAGGTACATGTTGAGTTGGCATATTTTGATATTAGGTTTTGTCACTCCGATTGTCGGAGAGGTATCTCTGGGCCCTCTCGGTAATGCACATCACAAAAAGCCTTGCAAGCAATGTGACCAATGAGTTGGTTACGGGATGATGCATTACGTAATGAGTACAAAGACTTGCCAGTAACGAGATTGAACTAGGTATTGGATACCAACGATCGAATCTCGGGCAAGTAACATACCGATGACAAAGGGAACAACGTATGTTGTTATGCGGTTTGACCGATAAAGATCTTCATAGAATATGTAGGAACCAATATGGGCATCCAGGTTCCGCTATTGGTTATTGACCGAGAATAGTTCTAGGTCAAGTCTACATAGTTCTCAAACCCGTAGGGTCCGCACGCCTAACGTTACGATGACAGTTTTATTATGAGTTTATAAGTTTTGATGTACCGAAGTTTGTTCGGAGTCCTGGATGTGATCACGGACATGACGAGGAGTCTCTAAATGGTCGAGACATAAAGATTGATATATTGGAAGCCTATGTTAGGACATCGGAAGTGTTCCGGGTGAAATTGGCATTTTACCGGAGTACCGGGGGTTACCGGAACCCTCCCGGGGGTTATTGGGCCTACATGGGCCATAGAGAGAAGAGGAGAGGAGGCAAGAGGTGGGCCGCGCCCCCTCCCCTCCCTAGTCCGAATAGGACAAGGAGAGGGGGGCATCGCCCCCCCTTCCTTCCCCTCTTCCTCCTCCTTCCCCCCTTCTCCTACTCCAACTAGGAAAGAAGGGAGTCCTACTCCCGGTGGGAGTAGGACTCCCCCCTTGGTGCGCCCTCCTTGGCCGGCCACCTCCTCCCCCGGCTCCTTTATATACGGGGGCAGGGGTGCACCCTAGAACACACAAGTTGATCTACGGGTCGTTCCTTAGCCGTGTGCGGTGCCCCCCTCCACCATATTCCACCTCGGTCATATCGTCACGGAGTTTAGGCGAAGCCCTGCGCCGGTAGAACATCATCATCGTCACCACGCCATCGTGCTGACGGAACTCATCCCCGAAGCTTTGCTGGATCGGAGCCCGGGGATCGTCATCGAGCTGAACGTGTGCTGAACTCGGAGGTGCCGTACGTTCGGTGCTTGGATCGGTCGGATCGTGAAGACGTATGACTACATCAACCGCGTTGTCATAACCCTTCCGCTTACGGTCTACGAGGGTACGTGGACGACACTCTCCCCTCTCATTGCTATGCCATCACCATGATCTTGCGTGTGCGTAGGAAATTTTTTGAAATTACTACGTTCCCCAATAATAGAACCCTTTGGGGAAGGGCTCATCGCGAATGCGGGGCCAAAACAAGGCGGGCCGACAGCATGCTTTTCTTCTAGTGCCAGGGATCTCGCCAGGCGGTCGATCCGATGGCGGGTGTCGTTCTCACTGATTCCTTCGCGGCGGCCCAGCCGGCCGCCTAGCGTCAGGTGCTCAACGGGCGGCGGGGAGGGATATCTCTCCCTGCGGGGCGGAGAAGGAGGCGGGTAGTCTCCCCGCCGCTCCACAACTCGTGGGCGGCCTTCTTCGTCGCACTCGATTGTGAGGCGTGTCTGACTGCGGCTAGCAGCCGGCTCCTTGTCTTTTCGCTCGCGGGCACCGCCTGCAGTCGGCGTCCGGGAAGTCGCTCCATGCTCTCGGCATGGGGGAGGACTCTCGGCGCGGGCGCCAGCTTCTTGCCGTTTAGCGGTCGCGTCGATGAGCTGCTGGACGCGCCTTGTCATGCAGCACAGCTCGTCACCATCCAAGCCTTCTAGCTCATCGGCTACCGCCTGGGCAGCTCGCAGGTTCTCGAGGGGCATGGCATAGACCAGACGGTCGGCCCCCAGCATGCTGGCGATGGCGGCACAATCAATCTCACGCTGATAGGCCCCAGTGAGGCGTCTCGTAGAGGCTACCTTCTTGCCGTTCTCGATGAGCGCAAGGCGGTGGGCCTCTAGTGTCTCAGCATCGGCGTCAGCTGAAATGGGTGCAGACAGGTCGCGTATTGCCGTCTGCATAGTGTCGTGGGCGTCCACATCGGATGCGGCGCCGTGGCTGATGACCAGCACCTCGGTGACGGTGTTGCCGCTGCCGTTGGCATGAGGAAGAGGATCATTGATGACCACCACGTTGGTGGGGAAGGCATCGAGGGATGCCGTGTTGGAGTCGACGAGCATCGGGTCGGTGGAGCCGATCGACTCCAAGTCGGAGGCGGGCTTGCTGGCAATGTTGAGCTTGCCAAGGAGGTCGGTGAGGCAGCTCTCAGAGCTGGTTGCACCCACGACTGGCGTGGGCTCGTCGGAGAGGCGGGCCTCGCTGAGGAGATCGGCGAGGCAGCTCGCTGCACAGGCGGCGTCGATGTCGTGCAGTAGATCGGGGCAAGCGCCATTGGGCGTACCGGGCTGGCTACGCTCGTTGGGAAGGAACAGGGTTCCCGTCCAGAACAGGTCTCCAGACGACGGTGCACCTAGCCCCACGGTGGGCGCCAAATGTCGGGTGGTAGGTGCGACATATGCCAAAGGATGGATAATCATAATGGGAGCTAGTAAGACGTCACCGGTGCCTGGAAATGGGATGAGGCGAAGACATGCACACCGGCAAATCTTACCCAGGTTTGGGGCTCACCTAGGAAATAACACCCCTAGTCCTGCTCTACGGGGTCTCCGCATGATCACTAAATCAGTAAGTAGCTACAAGTGGCCCCTTGAGCTATTCGGCTAGAGGAAGAAGAAGAACAAGTCTAGCTCTCCTCTTCTCTCTATGTGGTGTGTGTAATTCTGAGAGGTCAACCCTTTGCATGGGTGCCCTGGGGGGTTTATATAGGCCTACCCCCCAGGGGTACAATGGTAATCCGGCTGGGAGTGGGCCCAAACCGACAGTGTCTATGGATGCCGGCTTCTCCGCCGGCCGCTGGGGCCCGCCGACTGGTGGGTCCTACCGGCTGCCGGCCTCTTGGCCGACAGGCTGGGCGCACCGCCTATGGGCCCTGTCGGCTGCTCATTACTGCAGCCTTGCTCTTGATGACGATGGCTTGGTTGGGGTGAGCGTGGCTACAGTGCCGCCGCCTGGCAGGTGTTCACTCTAGCCTCACCCCCTCTTATTTGGTTAATGGTGCACAAACTCCGAGGGGAGGGGAGGGCCGACTGTTGGGAGCTGTCCTCCCCATACGCCGACTGGTTTGGTCAAGCCGCCTTATGGTGGCTCTCTGGCATGAGGGGCCTGTCGCCTGTGGGCTGTACCGATAGCCCGTCGTGGGGGCATGGTCGTTCTTCCATGGGTGATGTCAGGGTCAACGTGGCAACAGTGTCGCGCCGGGCAAGGGATGGCCGCCCGGTACGACGCACTAGGGCCCCACTCGCTCCGGGATTCGGGGCGGCAGGCTTCACTCTAGCCACGCCCCGTCTTATCACCGTTATGTGGGTGCAAACTTTGAGGGTGCATGGCAGGCCACCTGTTGGGCCTTGCCGTCTTCCAGCGGCCGGCTGCGTGGACCAGTCGGCCACAAGAAGGTGGCCCTTCGCCTTGGATGCTTGAGGGGCACAGTCGGCCCGATGTCTTGAAAAGCCAGGGGGAGCTGATAAGGCTACCTGTGGTCATTTACTCCGACAATCGATGTTGCTGAACAGAAACAGGGCAAGGTTCAGAGTTCCAAAAAATCAGATGAAGAGGATGAAGAAGAACAGTTTGACGAGAATGATGACCAATCAGACGAAGACAATGAAGATAACAATATTGGGGATGAGGAAACTGAAACTGGCGATGAAGCTGCCAAGGCTCAAGCAGGAAAGGACGCCGACAAGGGACAACATTCGGGGCCAGTCATAAGGAGCTCAAGACTGAAGAATCCATAGTGGTTATGCTGATGCGTCAATTCAAAAAATAAGCTTGTACTCTCGGTTGCCTCGGTACACAATGAGGAATCATATCAAAAACACTGTCGTTACCAAAACTTATTTAGCTTTATCATCAATTTCTCGATCAGTACTATAGTTAAGATATAATTTGTGATTTGTGCTTGCTGGAACAGTGACATTATTATGTAAACCATTTGATAAACCTTTCGAATGCAGTCACAAATATATTTGGAAAAATTTACCTGGATTTATGTAACGTCAACACTACCGTCGACCAGTAACTCAGCAAAAGTTTGTTAAAGAAAATTTAAACTCTTACAGTACATTAGTACAGATAAATCGGACTCGTCAGTTCAAGGCACAGTAACCAAACCCACACGTGAACACCTCAAAAAACATCGTTTAGACAAGCTATGACTGGTTCTGCCAGTCCTAGTTCAGAAAGCCCATCAGTACATAAAAAGAATTACCTCAAGCAAACAGAAAAAATGGAAGTACAAATATAACATAGTTGTACTGATGAAAAACTAATTTATCTATAACAAATACTTTCGAAGAATATGTTGATATAAATAATCATTCAAAAAACAAAAATGTTTTAAAAGATTAGCATGACACACATAGTCTGACCTTGTATTAGTAAGTTCAACTACACGTTAATCACCAGTCCAAGTACCCATAGTCGAGGAGTACAAAACGCCATCATCACCGCCTTCTAAGATGTATAAGTGGGAGAAGCAACTAATAAGTTCACTTGCACAAGATGGATCAGTGCGAGAGTTAAAAAGAACCTACGGAGAATTACGTTTGGACGGTTCGTTCTTCCAGGCCAACCTACCATGCCACACACTGGGCGGTTGCCACGACGGACTGCAAACGTCGACCCCACGAGCACTACCTCCACGTCTGCAATGAACCGCCTCCCCCACGTCCCTATCCAAAGCCCTGAGAAGGCCCCAAGTCGACTACATATCTGTCTCATTATGAGAACTACCATTGCCGCTTCCATCTCCATTACAAACAACCAAGAAACATCTCTCTTCGAAGTCCACAATTGCCAGAGGAGGGCAATGGCGGAGGAACGGTCTGCCAAGCGTCAGTGCACCGAGACGTCTGACCAGAGCAGCAACCTCGACGATGTTCACGTTCCCGGCGAGAAGCGCGAGTACACCCAAACCCTCACAGGAATTGAGCTCCACAGCAAGGAGATGCTGGAGATCGTCTGCAATAGAGAACCAAACAAGGCCAATGAGATGATCAGCAGGCTCTGGAGGAAGGCTGGCGGCTTGTATCCTAGGTTCATCGGTGTTGATGTGGACTATACTAGGGAATATGAACCTCCGCAAAGAGCACCAATTCTGCAGCTATGCGTGGAGGAACTCTGCCTTGTGTACCACATCGCAGCGGCCACAAAATGGTGAACCATCCTACTCATTTGCCATATTTGGTTCATCTGTGTAATTAGTATTGTTTCCTCAAAATTTCATTGAACTTGTTTCCGAACTAGATGTACTACTGTAGTTTGTGAAAGTGGATGCACTAGTGCAGTTCCCCTAAGTAGATGCACTATAATATATTTTGAACCTGATGCACTGGACTTCATATAGTAGTGTAGTTTCTGATCTTGATCCAATAGGTTAGTTTCTACACTGGTGTATTAAAAGATGTATCTAAACTTGATGTAGTGAAGTAGTTTTTGAACTTGGTCTGGTGTTATTTTCATCAGCAAAAAAATAAGAACTTGGTGAAGCACTGGTATGTGTTTTTCTATTCAACAAAAGTAAACTAAACTAGTACTAAAGAAGCACATAGATCATTTACTCAAAATGTATATTCCAAAAAGAAAAATTACATGGTGTACTTAAATTTAATTTCAGAATTTTTTTTACTAGTTTCTGAACTACATTCATCCATTAATTATACTCTATAAGCATCTACTTCATGGATTCATCACTTGTAAAACAAAAATACTGAAGAATTTCAACATAAAAAATAATACTAATCTTCAATATGTCTCTCCGCTTGCAGGCCTGAGCACCTCAACAACATGCTGAAGCATGAGAAGTTATTCACCTTTGCCGGTTTTAGCATTCAAGGTGACAAGGAGAAGCGGAAGATGTCTGGTTTGGAGATCAACCCCAACAAGTACATCGACATTCACCGCAACTGGAGAGTTCCATACACCGGAAAAGAGTACGATTCCTTGGCTGATGTTGCAGCCATCGTCATCCACCCATTCTAAAAAGACATGAAGAAGAAGATTGATAGGTAGGAAGACCATAAACTGTTGGGAATTAGCCCGCTGCCAAATTACCTCATCGACTACGCAGTGATAGATGTGTACACCACCTATAAGACATGGAAGATAATCGACAACATCTCCACAGGTCTGGAAATTTCAAAAGAGCAGGAAGCTGACCCCTACTACAACTGCCATTACATGGGATGAAGAGACATCGAAGTCTGCCTTCGTGTTGCTTGCGCTTGTGCTTTCCTTTTAAACCAGTTTGCTTATGTCTTGTGTGTCAGGGTTGAAACAGTTTGCTTATGTCGTGTTTGTCACGGTTGTAAAAGTTTTCTTATGTCATCAAGTACATTGTTTGCTTATCTCATTTGGTAGCTTCGTATTTTGTTTATAAATCATTTCAAATTCAAAGTAGCTTGTGAATGGAACTTTGTGGTTGCTCTTCAGTACTAGTTATGAAGAAACTAATCTCACAAGGATGTTCCATGTGTAGTTCCGATTCAGCATTGTATGGAAAACATAATGTTGAAAACAATCGGTACAATTTGAGTTGCTTAACAACACTTCAAAAGTTGAAGCAAAAAATCTTAGTACTTCATGTACTGTTCTCATCCATATGTAGCTGCTAGAAAATTAGCAAGTACTATAACAGAAAAGTTAAGAAGCATCAGCACACACTTATATTGGTCACTGGCAGACTAAGAATGACAGTACCAGTATGCTTGAACGGACAGTACAGATTTACTAATATAAAAAGTACAAAGTAGCATCAGTTCGCAATCCCTCAAAAAAATGTCAGACTAAGCACAGAAGTGCTACTACGAATGAACTCTCAGTAAAACTTAGTTTACACGCAACTATAGTGATAAAAAATAATACCAGAATACCCTTGAGAATAATCACCACAACAAAACAAAAAAAGAAGGCAAAAACTCAATGAAAAAAAAAGAACAGTTCAAGAAAACTCACAAGAACTACAACAAAAGTATCAGTCCACATTACTTGTGGAGTCAAGTACTAGATTCAAACTAAAAAAATTGACCGCACAAAGACAGGCAGGCCCTAGCGCAGGAAGACACTTGAACTCGAGCCCATGGCGAAACTGTTGGCGAATCCCTAGTAATCGGCACAACCCAGGGCCAGTCGACCAGGGCCCACAGGTCATGAAAGAGAGCGAGTGTCGTGTATAAGCGCTCAGGTAAGTATTCAGAGGAGTTCGACCAGTAGGACTCGGTAACGCTTATAAACAGGTCGAGAGCCCCCTCGATTAGCGATGTGGGACTAAACCCAGACCACAATCACACCCAGCAGTCCTCAAAATCGCCCGCGAGGCCATTTCGGCGGGAAAAGGGCCCAATAGCCTCCCTCGTCTCCAAACACCCCACCCATACGCCCCGTTGAATAAAGCAGAGTATGGGGCAAAGAAAAATAAATTACAACAAAAGTTTGAAAAGTGATTATAGAAAAGTTCAAATACTTGTTCGTAGGCAATAATTTAAATCTAAAAATAAAAATATTAGCTCTACACCACGGATGATAAAAAGGAAAAGAAAATACAGTACGAAAACAACGAAACTTTAAAAAGCGGAGAACTTAATAGGCTATTTGTTAAATGTACATAATTTAAACCAGCGAATTAAATTTTACTTTCAAGTTCAACTACTATAATGCAAGAAGTTCAAATAGATATTGTTTGTCAATTCTGCTAAATTTCTTATTTATATAGAATCTGACTAGACCTCAACTAACGATTTCATCTAAATAATCTCAATCCCAAAAAAACTCAGTTCAAACATACATATGACATTAGTACTATAAAATCAGGCCACTCACACTACATCCACACACCACTGTGACACCAATTTCAAAACTTTACGTTGTATGAAATTACAATTCAGTACCCACAATGCTAAACCATAAGTACACTAAGAAGAGAGTACAAAAACTATAAAGGCCTAACTTAGGTTGGGACAGATGAAAAAAAATAAGTCTCAGTTTTGAGAAACAACTCGCAGTGCACTGAAAAAAGTTTTTAGTTCAACTAGTGTATAAGACTTCAGTGCAAAAATAAGACTTAACCTCCACAATGAAAAAATAACAAAGTATAAGTCACTTAAAACAGTACAAAATGCCATCATCACCGACCCTGAGATGTGCAAGCAGGATAAGCAGCTGATAAGTACAGCTTGATAAGACTTGCCAGTGCGACCAATAAATAGCCTGGCAAAGAAATTGGCTTGGACGGTTGGTTCTTCCAGGCCACCGCCCGCGCCACCCGTGGTTGCCACGACGGACAACAACTGCGCCCCACGACCACTACACCCACGTCCCCGATGAACTGCCTCCCACGCGTCCCCATCCACGCCCTGGAAATAACCCATTGTCTTCCATCTCTGCGTCATTACGAGAACCACCATTGTCGCTTCAATCTCCACTAGAAACAACCCAGAAACATCTCTCTTCCAAGCCCACAGTTGCCGGAGGAGGATAATGGCGGAGGAAACATCTACCAAGCGTCATCATGGCGAGACGTCCTACTAGAGCAGCATCACTAATCATGCATGCAAATGTGTACGATCAAGATCAGGGACTCACGGGAAGATATCACAACATAACTCTAAAAGTAAAATAAGTCATACAAGCATTACAAGCCAAGGGACTTGAGGGCTCAAATACAAGTGCTTGAACATAAACAAGTCAGCGGAAGCAACAATAACTGAGCACATACATAATTTAAACAAGTTGCCATAAGATGGCTAGCACAAACTGGGATACAGATCAAAAGAGGCGCGGCCCTCCTGCCTGGGATCCTCCTAAACTACTCCTGGTCGTCAGCAGTCTGAACGTAGTAGTAGGCACCCTCGGTGTAGTAGGGGTCGTCATCGACGGTGGCGTCTGGCTCCTGGGCTCCAGCAACTGGTTGCGACATCCGAGCAGAAATGGAAAAAAGAAGAGGGAAAGGGGGAGCAAAGCAACCGTAATTATTCATCCAAAGTACTCACAAGCAAGTATCTACACTACATATGCATGGGTATATGTGTAAAGAGGCAATATCGATGGACTGAACTATAGAAGACTACGCTTCTGGCAGACTCCATCTTGCAGCATGTAGAAGAGAGTAGATGGTAATTTCACCAAGTATCATCGCATAGCATAATCCTACCCGGCGATCCTCCCCTAGTCGCCCTGTGGGAAAGCGATCACCGAGATGTTTCTGGAACTTGTTTGGGTGTGGTTTATTAACTATCCAGTTCTAGTTGTCATAAGATCAAGGTACAACTCTGGGTCGTCCTTTTACCGAGGGACACAGCTATTCAAATAGATAAAGTTCCCTATAGGGGTGACCCACATTTCCCAACACGCTCGATCCCTCTGGACAGACACACTTTCCTGGGTCATGCCCGGCGTCGGAAGATCAACACGTCACAGCCCTACCTAGGCACAACAGAGAGGTCAGCATGCCGGTCTAAATCCTAAGCGCGCAGGGGTCTGGGCCATCGCCCATTGCCCACCTGCATGTTACGTGGGCGGCGGAAAGCAGACCTAGCCTCCCTAATACAAGAGCAGGCGTTCCAGTCCAATCCGGCGCGCGCCGCTCAGTCGTTAATGTCAAGAAGGCTTCGGCTGATACCACGACGTCGAGTGCCCATAACTGTTCCCGCGTAGTTGGTTAGTGCGTATAGGCCAGTGGCCAAAATCAGATCAAATACCCAGATCTCATTAAGCGTGTTATTTAGAAGTAACCGCGGACACTGACCAGGGCTAGGCCCACCTCTCACCTATGTGGTCTCAACCTGCCCTGTCGCTCCGCCACAAAGATCCACAAAAAGGGCCGCTGGGACAAATGTCCTTTCAGCCCCCAATCCGATAATCACTCGCAAGTACTCTACGAGCGAACCCGACTTTAGTCACCACCTGAAAAGTATGCATGTGTGTATAGTATATACCCGTGATCACCTCCCGATTGATCACGGCCCGATAGTATAGCATGGCAGACGAACAAGAATGTAGGGCCAATGATGGTAAACTAGAATCATATACTAAGAATTTAGGATTGCAAGTAAGGTATCAACAACTGTAGCAACAATGACAGGCTATGCAATAGAATAGGATTAACCAAAAACAGTAAGATGCTACACTGCTGTAATGCAAGCAGTAGAGGGAAGGAATAGGCGATATCTGGTGATCAAGGGGGGTGCTTGCCTGGTTGCTCTGGCAAGGAGGGGTCGTCAACTCCTTAGTCGACCGGGGCAGCAGCGGCGTCAGTCTCGTAGTCTACTGAAGAAGAGGGGGCAGAACTAGTAACTATGGAGCAAACACAGCATCACAAAACATAACAAGGCAATACGCGGTGCTACAGGTGAGCTAACGCAGTAGTAGGTGATACCGGTGAAGGGGGGAAACATCCGGGAAAGTATCCCCGGTGTTTCGCGTTTTCGGACAGATGAACCGGAGGTGAAATGTTGCACGTTCGCTATGCTAGGGACATGTGGCTGACAAACGGACCGCATATTCGGTTTCGCCTCGTTGTTCTGAGCAACTTTCATATACAAAGTATTTTCATCTGAGCTATGGTTTATTTGATATTAATTTTCAAAGTTTAAAATCAATTTCTAAAATTAGTTTAATTCAAAATTATATATTGTGTCAGCACGATGTCAGCATGACGTCAGCGGTCAACTCTGACCATTGACTGGGTCAAACTGACAGTAGGGCCCCACTGTCATTGACTGATAACTAATCAACATTAGTTAGTTTTATTAGTAGATTAATTGGGTTTAATTAGTTAACTAATCAGGATTAATTAAGTTAATTAATTTAATTAACTAATTAATTAAATAATTTAAAAGAACATTCAAGGGGCTGGGTCCCACATGTCATTGGCACAAGGGGCCTTAGCAGGCATACGGGCAGGCGGGCGCGGGCGAAGCCGCAGCCCGAGCGGGCGCACGCCCAGGGCCGAGCGGACCCGACAAGGAGTAGGGGAAGGCCAGAGGCTACGGCGCCGGCCAGGCAGCCGAAGCGGCGACCGGCAAGCAGCTGTAGAGGGGGGCGGGCGCGCGGAGGCCGGGGTAGGAGAAGTAGAGGGCAGGGGGCGGCAGGGCAGGGCGGGCGGCGAGAGGCACCGTGGCTGCGGCTGGAGCAATGGCGCGGCGGGGCCGGGCGCTAGCTGGCCGAAGCAATGACGGCCAGTGGCGCGGGCGCGACGGGGCGGACGACGAGCACGTACAACGTCGGCAGTCGCAGGAGGCTGCAGGAGCGGGGTGAGGGGAAGGGGCGCTGCTAGATGGGCTAGGGCGCGCGCAGTGTGAGGCACTGACACGGACGGGATGCCCAAGGGCGCGGCGCCAGTAAGCAATGACAGCAGCTGCTGGGGGCGGCGAGTGCGTGCGGGACGGTGTGGGCGCGCGCATGCGCGGCCCGAAGCCGCGGCCGTGAGCCTGCCCGGTGCGCCGTGGGAGCGAGGCAGAGGAGGAGGGGGCCTCACGAAGGGTTGCAAGGCACGGGGCAGTGGGGGTCAAGGAGGATGTTGGGGACGCGCAACCGAGACGGGGAGGCGGTCCGGTGAGGGTGCGTTCCGGCGAGGTCCAGGTGGCAGCTTGGTTGGTGGGCGACGCGGTCGGCATGGCGCGGTCGAGCCCCTCCCCGATCTAGATGGGAACGACATGAGAGGGGAAAGAGACATGGATGAGTGGGGGGAAGTGGGGCGACTGGGGGAGGGGTTAGAGTTTCGGGGGAATAAGGGGGGATGCGGTGGGCCTCCTGGTGGTCTAGATGGCCAGTTGGGCCATTCGGCCCAGGGAGAGGGGGCTTTGCCTTTTTTTGTTTACTGTTTTGTCTTCTCCTTTTTCTTATTTTCTTTTCTAATTTATTTCTAGTTTCTTTTACTTTTAGTTTTATAAAAATTACCACTAGTACCTAAATTTGTATTTATAAACAAACTACTGTCAGACTAATTCTTAACCCATAATAAAATAGTTTTAATATTTCATAAATTTCAATAGGCATTTGTTTAATTGTTTTCACTACTGTTTTAATTCTTTTAGTGTATTTGAATTCTTTACGGAAGTGTGGTTTCTTCACCATAATTAATTACGCATTATTTGGCACAACCCGAACATTTTAGTTTTTATGTTTGAAAACTTTTATCATTTGACTTTAATTCAAATTTAGATTTGAATCGGTTTTGAACTAACACGAGATTAACAACAGTAACCGAGGTGGCGTGGCATCATTTACCAGGGATCTCTATAGCTTAATTATCTGGGCGTCACAAATCTCCCCCACTACAAGAAATCTTGTCCCGAGATTTAAGAGGCGGAGTAAAGGCGGAAGGTTCTGGTTACGAAATTTTAGCGAGTGTTCTTGTTCTCGGTTTGTCTTCTCGAAGAGCTTGATCCATTACGTTGAGGTCTTCATTTCTCTGCTCTAGGTCATCAAGATGAAGTCATCAGCCTTTCTTCATGAACTCCATTGTACTTACGAATAGGTAAGGGGCAGCTTGACGATGATTGAAGGCTACAAGGGGTAATCATCGGGGTTATCCCAAGAATGAACACATGGGTATCTCTTGAGTTGGTTAAATGAAACACATCGAAAGCCAAGCAAGAAGTACAGTAAGAAGTTTCAAGTGGATAGACAATCGTCCGATGTCTGGAACAAAGTGTGAAAGGGGTCTTGAGCAACGAGAATAAGTATTGTGTCTGATACCAGAATTGACGATCTCTCGGGAGGTGGCTCATGAAATATGTATGAGGCCACGCGCGACGAATAACTTTGTGAACAGGAGGGTGTATAGGAGAGTCAGGTTTCGATCCTATGGAACTGTGGGTTATGGGCCCACCATGTGGGTTAAAACTAGAAGGAGCGGTGACATCTTGCATGGTCATGATAACACGGCACGTCTGAGGGTAGCCTCTCAGTTATGTCGGCAACAACGTCGGTACCAAGGGCGAGGGACAAAGAGAATCATTTTCCTGCTCGTTGAACGAGGTGGACCAATAAGGCAAAGTTCTCGTCCATCGATGGTTACCGGAATGTCATCAACAATAGTAACAGGGTCACACTAGACAGGATGGTACACCGTGGCGTTTACACAAGCAGAAGAATATTACTGCTTAGATCATATAGATTACAAGAAAGGTTAAACACAACAATGGAAGGTGTGTTTAAAACACATATTTCAGGGGTATATCCTTCCCATGGACAAGCAGAGCATGATATACACGATAGGACTCCAAGTATGTAACCATTCAGACAAAATGGGCAAGGGATTGATGAGGTTTACCCATACAATGGTGTTTGGATAATTGATCAAGAAAATTTAGCGTTGTGCTTCAAATGTTCTTATTAAAAACTAGAGTACCACAGACATGCTTCGAGATAGCATTGACATGGTCATTAGGTGAAGATCAGACTTCGGAAACACAAAGGATCCATCAGGAATAACTTGTAGAATAAGTCTTACAATTTTCACATGGAAGAATCACTAAGCTTGCTAAAAAGGAAACTATAACAATAGGTCCTTCGGCCAGGTGTCCTAGGCATGACATCATCTTACTGAGTCATATAAAGACCAATGTTATAACTCTTGGATATATGTTCCAACCCTCATATCTGACCGAGATTCGGATCTGATTGCTGTCAGGATCCCTCAGACTCAGGATGCCCGAGGAGAAAAGGTGCGACACAAATTGATGAGATGACACCGAAGATTCTTGGGAAATGAACTATGGAAGCGAGTTAGGAACAAGAGTTCATCAATAAACTAAGGAGAGGATGAGGAGGTGGCGGATGGACTTGCCGACAACTCATCGAGATTTCCCAAAAGATGGATCTCCTCAATAATGTAAACAAGGAGATAATATTTGTCAGGTCAAATGATATAATGATGTATGCCTGAGAAAAATATACGCAAGTAATCATTGGTTGAAAGGTGCACCCGAAAGATGGGCTTAGGTAGCATGATCAATGTTAGAATGGTGGTTCAACAACCTATAGTCTAAGAACGAACTATCGACCATCAACTTCAAAGCAATAGGGTAGCTAGAAGTACATAATCCAAGCAGCACTGTACATTTGTTGGTATCCCGGTTAGAATCAACACGGGGGCCAAGAAGGGAAGGTTATGGTGAGAAGAACTACTTGCATCAATAATTCATAAGAGGTGGTGAAATTCTCACGACATTCTTGACATAAACGATTGTAATACTCCAAGGTAGAGCATAACATAAGTCGGATAGCAAGGAACTCAAGGTACAATGCAAAACTAGAACAAGTTTTGTGTTGGGAGCTGTCGGCGTTCTGGGAACGGGGGTCCCCAGACTTGCCTGCCTGCGGCCTGCGGTGTGGCTCGAGTGGTGACCCAGTACGGCCCATCTTCATCAGTGCAAGACTCGAGACCCTCGTGATGGGCCAAGCCTCGCGGGGCGGATGACACAAGACTTCCTCAGGAACGGCCTCGCCAGGCAGGCTCGCAAGGAGGCGGAGAGATCAAGGCAGGGTACCTCGCGAGGTGCTCATGACACAAGCCATGACGATCGAGACCAGGCGGGCGCCAAGCGGGCGCCGACCTGTGCAATGTCCTTGTTTCCTCTTTGGTGCAAAGGGGGCAAGCACAGGCGTGGAGTACCGAGGCATCAGGCAGAGGTTGCTAGTTCAGTGCAACGAGCCCAAGACCAGCAGAGCGACAGGATGGAGGCCACCGTGGAGCCCAGGACGGCATCATAGCCAGTGCTTTTGGCAGCCAAAGACCAACTTTAGTTAGGATAACTTGTATTAGATGTTCCCCTTTAAAATGGGTGTTGTTGGTGCCCTTCCCGCTCAATATTTGGGAAGAGGACCAGGGCCTCTATATATAGGGATAGCCACCACAGTAGGGGGCATCTGATCAGCATCTAAGAGGCGATCGAACTCACCCAAGTAGTTAATCGCACCAGCTCAAGAACACCTATTGCGAGGCTGTTCATCCTTTGTACTGTTAATCATTAGCCCCTGAGGCAATCCACCACACCACACGCTGGAGTAGGGTATTACACCACAACGGTGGCTCGAACCAGTATAAATCTTATGTCCCTCGTGTTGTTAATTGTTTTAGCTTAGATTCTCGTGAGGCGATCGGACGTGGAGTGGTAGGGGGAAGATCTTCATGCACACCCCAGAGTTCGAACCTTAAGGGTCTGTCGGAACCCTACATCCGACATTTGGCGCGCCAGGTAGGGGTGTGCCGGAGCTCTCCCTTCCATTGATCCGTTCTCCATCAGCACCGCGCTCCGCCCTCATGGCGGGCAATGCACCGCCTGCTCTGGCTGTCGAAGCCAGCGCAGGGACCAGGGGGCTTCGAGCCCTGGCCCCCGCCTTGCGACAGGTGCGGTAGCCGAACAAGTTCAAGCCTCACATGCCGCCGCGCTACGATGGCACGAATGATCCACTGGCTTTCCTGCTAGCGTATGAAGAAGCCGTCCTCAAGGCCGGAGCCGACGACACGGTCATGGCTAACTGGCTGCCCATGGCCCTCACCGGCGTCCCGCGCATGTGGCTGCTCCACCTGCCAGCGGCTTTTGTGGCCTCCTGGGAGGAGTTGCGCAACCTCTTCCTCGCCCATCATGCTGCGCCGGCACCCCCAGTAGTCGCAGCCCTCCTGGGAAGATTGCAGGCACCACCTTCTAGCCACCACGTCAAGCCGTTCGTCCGCCATATCGGCGCCGTCCTCAAGTGCCGTGAAGCCCCCCCGGGCTGGGTGGCACCTGAGGCAGATTTGACCTTCAGCTCGAACGATCACCCCACCAACACCGCCTGTGCGGGCGCACTCCCGATGTTATGCACCCCCACCATCTGCCAGGTGGCCGTCACCAGGACCCTCATCGACGGTGGTGCCGGCCTCAACATGCTCTCGGTGGACGCCTTCAGCCTCCTCCACGTGCCACTAGAGCGGCTCCGACCCAGCAGGCCCTTCTCGGGCGTCGGAGGCAGTTCCACCGGCTCCCTGGGGTGGATCCGCCTCCCGATGACCTTCGGCACTCACGACAACTTCCGCACGGAGCTGGTCGACTTCGACATCGCCCCCATCGGCCTCCCATACAACGCCATCGTCGGCTCCCCGGCCTTGGCTCAGTTCATGGCGGCGACTCACCCGGCTTACAACCTCATGAAGATGCCCGGGAGCAGCGGCGTCCTTACTGTGTCAGGAGACACAAGGGATGCGCTGTAGGCGCTCAAGCTCGCTTTCAAGACGGCCATGGCGGTGCAGCCTGCCAGCGCAGATACACTCGAGCACAAGGGGGCTGCGCCGGCCAAGAAGAAGCAGCTATTCACCCAAGACAAGGCGGAGACCAAGCAAGTACTAGTCAACGAGGATGGATCCTCTACGCCACCTTCACCATAGGCGCCAACCTCGACCCTGAGCAGGAGGAGGCCCTGGTGAAATTCCTGTGCACAACAAAGAGGTGTTTGCGTGGGAACCTGATCAGCTAGCGGGGGTCCCAAGGGATGTGATTGAACACCATCTCAACGTATGCCCCAACGTGCGTCCCTTGAAGCAAAAGGCAAGGCGACAGTCCACCGAGAAGCAGGCCTTCATCTGCCAAGAAACCCGCAAGTTAGAGGCAGTAGGCGTCATCCGCGAAGTTCGCTATCCTGAATGGCTGGCCAACCCTGTTGTTGTGCCAAAAAAGGAAGGAAAGGAACGCATGTGTGTCGACTTCACCAACCTCAACAAGGCCTGCCCTCAGGAACCATTCCCGCTCCCTCGCATCGACCAGATCATCGATTCTACCGCCGAGTGTGACCTGTTGTGCTTCCTAGATGCCTTCTCGGGCTATCACTAGATCAAGATGGCGGTAGAAGACGTGGAGAAAACGGCCTTCCTGACCCTGTGTGGAGTATACTGCTATACCTGCATGCCATTCGGGCTGCGCAACGTGGGCGCAACCTTTCAATGACTGATGCACATCGCCTTGGGCAGGCATCTCGGGAGGAACGCCGAGGCCTACGTCGATGATATCGTGGTGAAGTCTCGGGAGGCAAAAACCCTGATACAGGACCTGGAGGAGACCTTCACGAGCCTCCGTGAAGTGGATCTGCGGCTCAACCCGGAGAAGTGCGTATTTGGAGTCCCCTCGAGCAAGCTCTTGGGCTTCCTCGTGTCCCACAGGGGCATCGAGGCTAACCCAGAGAAGGTCAAGGCAGTCGAAGACATGAGCCCGCCGAAGACCCTCAGAGAAATGCAGAAGCTCACCGGGCGAGTAACCGCGTTGGGACGCTTCATCTCCAAGTTGGGGGAGCGAGCATTGCCCTTCTTCAAGCTGATGAAGAGGAAGGGCCCGTTCGAATGGACGGAGGAGGCCAACAAGGCATTCCAAGATCTCAAGAAGTACCTTACCAGCCCTCCGGTGATGATAGCTCTGCGCCCTCAGGAGCCCTTGGTGCTTTACCTTGCAGCCACACCCTACTCAGCCAGCGCAGCCCTGGTGGCAGTTAGGAAGGAGCGCCGGGCCAAGGCCGTGCCAGCCGCAGCCCTGGCCGAAGTGGAGCCAAGCCAAGCAAGCCTCGCGAAGACCACGACCGTAGCGGATGTGGATCAGCCTCAGCAGGGGGATGCACCCAGAGCGGAGGAGGCCCGGCCAAGCGACCAAGCGTTGGGGGCTCCGTCGCCTCAGAAGGCGCCACGCCAGCACCCGCAACCTCGTCGAGCATCCAGTGTACTTCGTTAGCACGGTGCTGCGGGACGCAAGGGCGCGATGCCCCATGCCCCAGAAACTCCTCCTTGCGTTGCTAGTGGCCTCACGCAAGTTGCGGCACTACTTTCAAGGCCATCCCATCAAGGTCGTCTCGGCATATCCCTTGGAAAGGGTACTCAAGAGCCCCAACTTAGCCGGAAGGGTCGCTGAATGGAACATCGAGTTGCAAGCATTTCAGCTGGAATTCAGCACGACCAGAGTCATCAAGGGAGCCGCACTTGCAGATTTCGTGGTAGAATGGACGGAGGCACCAGGGTTCGAAGCGGGCGAGGATCGGTCGCTTTCCCCAGGAAGTGAAGCGCCGGACGGCTGGGTCATGTACTTCGACAGGGCGTTCTCGTGACATGGCGCGGGGGTTGGCGCAGTGCTCATATCTCCACTCGGGACAAGCTCTATTATGTCGTGCAGCTCTGCTTTCAGCATGGAGAGAAGGTCTCCAACAACATAGCAGAATACGAGGGCCTGATAGCAGGCTTGAAAGCTGCAGCCGCCTTGGAGGTAAAGCGCCTCATCATCAAGGGTGATTCACAACTCCTCGTCAACTTGTCCAACAAGGTGTACGAGCCGAAGGACGAACACATGGAAGCATATCTTGCGGAGGTCCGCGGGATGGAGAAATAGTTTTGCTGGTTGGAGTTGCAGCATGTGCCTCACGGCACCAATCAAGAGGCTGATGACATCATCAGGAGGGCGTCTAGGCAGTTGCCTCAGGAGTCTGGCGTCTTCGAGGAGCGACTCTTCAAACCTTCAGTGGCACCATCACTATCAAGCACAGCGCAGCCTTGGGAGGAGCTCCCTCAACCGCCTGCCTTGGGAGCCCTGGCCTGTGGCCTGACCTCAGGAGCGCTCCTGCTCTTGGCGCTGGAGCCTTGGGAGGGATGTTGGACCGCTGAGTTCAAGGATTATTTGATGCAAGGGATTCTGCCAGAAAAGGAGGAGGACGCGGAACACGTGGCACGGCAGGCCACGGCCTACTGCATCCAAGACGGAGAGCCCTATCGAAAGCAACCGAATGACGTTTCCCTGCGTTGCATCTCGAGGGAGCAAGGGAAAGAGTTTCTGGCAGACATTCACGGTGGAGACTGCGAGCACCACTCGTCTTCACGGACACTCGTCGGCAAGGCGTTTCACAGCGGGTTCTATTGGCCAACAGCACTCAACGATGCAATCGAGCTGGTGAAGGCTTGTGAAGCCTGTCAATTCCACGCCAAGCAGATCCATCAGTCGGCTCAGGGCCTTCAGACCATTCCCCTCTCATGGACGTTCGCTGTATTGGGACTGGACATCCTTGGCCCGTTTCCTCGGGCGCCAGGGGGCTACCGCTACCTCTACGTCGCCATTAACAAGTTCACAAAGTGGGCAGAGGTGGAAGCTGTCCGCACCATCCCGGCTGGCTCAGCGGTCAGGTTCATCAAGGGCCTCATGAGCCGGTTTGGGGTGCCTAATCGCATCATCACCGACAACGGTTCGTAGTTCACCAGTAATCTCTTCAAAACATATTGTGTTAACCTTGGAACACACATATGCTATGCCTCGGTGGCACACCCTCGGAGCAATGGCCAAGCTGTACGCGCCAACGCGGAGGTCCTGAAAGGCCTCAAAACCCGGACCTTCAAGAAGAAGCTGGAGGCCTGCGGCAGGGGCTGGCACGACGAGCTTCAGTCCGTGCTACGATCTATCCGCACAATCGCTACCAAGTCGACCGGCGAAACCCCGTTCTTCCTCGTCTACAGTGCTAAGGCGGTTGTAACGCCCCGGATCCGATGCGCCAGGTGTCTGCCAGTTATTCGCCATCGTTGCCATGTCATTTGCTTGCGTGTTGCATTTCATATCATGTCATCATGTGCATTTCATTTTGCATACGTGTTTCGTGCCATTTGGAGGTCGTTTGATACTCCAACGGTTAACCGGGTAACCGTAAAGCCTCTTTTGTTGCAGCCCAACACCCCTTCCAAAGTGGCCCAAAACCCAACAAACTCCCCTCCATGCTCTCGGTCGTTCGATCACGATCGCGTGGCCGAAAACCGCACCTCATTTGGACTCTCCTAGCTCCCTCTACCTATATATATGTGTGCCTCCCCGAATTTTCGCAGTCCAAACCCTAGCCCCGCTCCTCTCGCGCCGCCGGACACGTCCGCCCGCGCCGTACATGTCCGCCGGACGCGTCGCTCCGGCTAATGGCGTCGCACCACGTCACCCTGCCGCCGCCCTCGTCCAACCCCGCGCCGCCACCTCACCGCCTCTCTCTCTCCACCGCGCCGGCCCGCGGGGCCCATCTGGAGCCCGCACGGGCCCGTGCGCCGCCGCCGCCGGCCCGCGCCTCGCCCCGCCGCCCGCGGCCTCGCCTTCGCCGCCGGCATCGTGCTCCGCCGCCGCCGCCGCCTGCGCTCGCGCGCGCCGCCGCCCGGTCGCCGCCGCCCGGCCGTGCCGGCCACCCGGCGCCGCCCTCCTCCTAGCCGCGCCCCGCGCCCCGAAGCCCGGCCGCCGCCGCCCAGCTCCCCGGCGCCGCGCCTCGCCTGCCGCCGGCGCGCCACCTCCGCCTCCTCCCGGCCCGGCGCCGCCGCTCCCCGCCGGCTTCCGCGCCGCTCCGGCCAGATCCGGCCGCGGAGAGGCCGGATCCGGTGCCTCCCTCGCCGGCCCCCTCATCTCCGGCCGCCACTGCCCGCACTCCGGCGACCTCCCCGGCGTCCTCGATTTCCGTGCCGAGAGGTTGACTTCCCACCCCTCTGAAAAACGCCCAAGTCTCGTTTATTTTTTGCATAATCATAGCATGTTCATGCCATCACATCTCTGCATCTGTAGCTCCGTTTCGTGCGTATAATATGTCAAATTGTTCGCCTCGACGAGTACTTCATTTCATTCCATTGCATCATTTTCATTTGAGCTCATCTTGATGCCCGAAATGCTGTTGGAAGAGTGCATGTTGATGTTAATCTGCTGAAACTGTTATAACTTGCTCATTTATCATTTTTGCCATGGTTGATGTGTGCATCCTATGAGGTTGATGTCTACATGTATGTTGATCTATGCCATGCCATCTTTCCAGGGGTGCCAACCATGTATTTTTGTGAGTTGTGTGCTGAGTGTATCAAGCTTGTTAAGTAGGGTAGTTGCTGTTGTTGTTTTCCTGACAGATTCTGTTATATTTTGTTGTCATGTTAACATGCTTCTACTAATCATTCTATGCATAATCTGAGATGTCCTATAAACATGTTTTGATCTACATGTTATGCTCTATCCATTCGTGCCCTTGGTTGCAATTATAGCCACCTGGAACATGTTGTTATCTTGCTCCAAAGTTGCTTGAAAATGTTGTTGTCAACCTGTTAACATTAAGTTCACTAGTTCCCATGTGTTTTCCTAGTGATCCCTGCACCCTATTACCTTGCTCTTGCCATGCTTAGCTTCACAAACATTCCTTCTTACTGTTGGTTGCCTTGCCATGCCATGTATTGCTCTGTGGTGAGTGATTCAAGCTCACGAACATGCCAACTTATTGTTGTTTCTGCCATGTGTGAATCTGTAATATAACTTGCCATGTTTACATGGGTGCCATCATATTTTTTGATCCTTTTTGGCTCATGGTAAGTAAGGGACTTTTGATCTATGCTATTAGTAAGTCATGCCATGCCTTTGTTTGTCATGATAAGTTCCTGTAACATGTTGTTTGATAGCTCTAAACATTGCAACCTGATGTTATTTCTGCAAAGTCTGAAACTGTTATTATTTGCAATATCTCCATGTCATTTTGAGCATGTTCTAGTGATTTCTGGAGATAGCTCAGTGTTCATGTTTTGTTATGCTTTACCTGTACTTCATGCCCATGCCTTTTGTTCTTATGTTGGGGTGCTGTAGCATATTTTTTTGTTGCTTGCAATATGCCTAGTTGCTGTTTTGGACAGATTGTTGTTATGACTTGTATAGAGTGTATGTGTTGAACCGTTTCTCCGTTTTGAGTGTGCTCTATATGAAACTTGCTTGATTTTGCATGCAGTTTCATATTACCATGTTGCATCCTTGTTTTGGTGTGTTTGCTTGATGTTTGGGTGCATTTTGCATCAATGCCATGTTTAACTTGTTTTGCTCATATCTTCTAGGTCGTAGCTCCGAATCTAATGAACTTTATATGTAATTTGACTAGAATTTCGTGTAGATCATCTTGGTGCATCTTAACTTGCTGTTTAACAACTTGAACTTAAGGTTTATTCAGTTCTGGACCGATTTTGAAATTTGCATATGAGGACTTACCGGAGTTGTTATATGTTGTTCCCGGCCTCATTTAAACTTGCCTTGATGTGTTGTTCTTGTTTGCATCATCTCTTGCCATGAGTAGCTTCATGTAGTTTTGTCGTGCATCATGCTTGTTGTGCATCATGTCTTGTCCATGTGTGGTGTGTTTACCATGTTGTGTGCTTCTTTTCGATAGTTCCCGTTTCGTTGCGATCGTGAGGATTCGTTCGTCTACGTGTGGTTCGTCTTCGTGGCTTCATCTTCTTCATGGACTCGTTCTTCTTCCTTGCGGGATTTCAGGCAAGATGACCGCTACCCTGGATCTCACTACTATCATTGCTATGCTAGTTGCTTCGTTCTATCGCTATGCTGCGCTACCTATTACCTGTTTATCAAGCCATCCCATATTGCCATGAACCTCTAACCTTTGACACCATTCCTAGCTAACCGTTGCTTGGCTATGTTACCGCTTTGCTCAGCCCCTCTTATAGCGTTGCTAGTTGCAGGTGAAGTTGAAGATTTCTCCATGGTGGACAGGGTTTATGTTGGGATATCACAATATCTCTTATATTATTAATGCATCTATATACATGGTAAAGGGTGGAAGGCTCGGCCTTATGCCTGGTGTTTTGTTCCACTCTTGCCGCCCTAGTTTCCGTCATACCGGTGTTATGTTCCCGGATTTTGCGTTCCTAACGCGGTCGGGTGATTTATGGGACCCCCCTGACAGTTCGCTTTGAATAAAACTTTTCCAGCAAGGCCCAACCTTGGTTTTACCATTTGCCTCACCACCACCTATTCTTTTCCCTTGGGAGTCGCTCTCTCGAGGGTCATCTTTATGTTAGCCCCCCCCCCCCCCGGACCAGTGCTTGTCTAAGTGCTGGTCTGAACCGAGCAGACTGCGGGGCCCCCTCGGGGCAACTCGAGGTCTGGTTTTACTCGTAGGCTAACCTATCCGGTGTTGCCCTGAGAACAAGATATGTGCAGCTCCTATCGGGATTGTCGGCGCATCGGGCGGCTTTACTGGTCTTGTTTTACCATTGTCGAAATGTCTTGTAAACCGGGATTCCGAGACTGATCGGGTCTTCCTGGGAGAAGGTCTATTCCTTCGTTGATCGCGAGAGCTTGTCATGGGCTAAGTTGGGACAGCCCTGCAGGGTTTAAACTTTTGAGAGCCGTGCCCGCGGTTATGTGGCAGATGGGAATTTGTTAATGTCCGGTTGTAGATAACTTGACACCAGATCCGAATTAAAACGCATCAACCGAGTGTGTAGCCGTGATGGTCTCTTCTCGGCGGAGTCCGGGAAGTGAACACGGTTTCTGTGTTATGATTGACGTAAGTAGGAGTTCAGGATCACCTCTTGATCATTGCTAGCTTCACGACCGTTCCGCTTGTTTCTCTTCTCGCTCTCATTTGCGTATGTTAGCCACCATACTATGCTTAGTCGCTGCTGCAACCTCACCACTTTACCCTTTCCTTTCCCATTAAGCTTTGCTAGTCTTGATACCCATGGTAATGGGATTGCTGAGTCCTCGTGGCTCATAGATTACTACAACAACAGTTGCAGGTACAGGTTATGCGATGATCATGACGCGAGAGCGATGCTTACTTGCTTGAGTTCTTCTTCTACTTCTTCTTCGATCAGGGGATAGGTTCCAGGTCGGCAGCCTGGGCTAGCAGGGTGGATATTGTTTGAGTTTCTGTTCATGATTCATCCGTAATCGGATGTTGTTCTTGTATGTTGTATTGTTGTATTCATGTGACATTGTATGTATCGGATGTATCCCCACTATTGTGTAATGTTGATGTAATGATATCCACCTTGCAAAAGCGTCTTCAAGATGCGCTTCTATCCTTGGTGAGACCTTCGAGTTCCTTTAGGATAGGGTCGCATCTTGGGCGTGACAAGTTGGTATCAGAGCCTCGACCGACCTTAGGAGCCCCCTTGTTTGTTGGCCGTTGTTGAGTCTAGAAGAAAACTGTTTTCGGAGTCTAGTTATATCGGAGAGTAGGAATTCTTTTTACTCCTCTTCCCCTTCGTCGCTCTAGTCAGGAATCTTGACGTAGGTGTTTTGAACTACTCCTCTTCCTGTTCAAATTTTTCTTTAGGATCACGCGGTTAGTTTTTTGTTCGTTGTTTCTCAGCTCTTTTCATCCGGTGCATTTCTCGTCAAGTTGACTCGAGCCTCTTCATCTTTGAGTTCAATCCTCAGTTGTTTTCTTTTCCCACACGCCCTTCCCTTTTTCTCCTCGGAACCGGAGTCCGTAATCGAGTATTCTTCCTACTCGTGTGAAATCTTTGCTTTCTTTCCTCAATGATTTCAACTGGTGTTTTCTCTTCAAGCTACTCGTCGTTTCTCCCTTCCAAGTTGCCTTTGTTTTCCCGCCCTACCACCCTTTCTTCTTCCCGGAGTCTGAGTCTCTTTCGACCATCTATTTCATTCGTGTCGAGCCTCTTCAATCTTGTGTCAATTGCTTCAACCGGTGAATTCTCGTCTCGTTCGTCATTCTTCATCTCTTTTTCTTTTCCGGTGGACTCAATTCAAGTTTTTTTGAAGGGTGATTACATTCTTTTCCTCGGCTCAAGTGTTTTTCCTTGCTCGTTCGCCTCTCGCCATTCAATCCTTCCGGAGTTCAAGACATCTCAGGAGATTCGTCTGTGTTCGAACTAATTTGAGGTTGCCACCTCATTCAAATATCTCAATTGTTCCGGAGCATCATCTATCTCTTCAACATCTTTTCCAACGGTGTTATCTCTTTAGTGGGCCCTAACCCATAGGTCTTTTCCCAGGATCTTACCTGACTCTTCTAATTCCCCCGAAGTCATTCATAATTCTTTTCAAGTGTGACGTAAGAATGAATTTCATCAGTCACATGCCTTCTCCAAGATCACTTCCAATTCTTTTCATTGTTGGCTCAACCTCTTCGCTTTACATTCTCCCGGAGTATCTCAATAATTTTGGTGGTGTTTCTCGTCGTCATTTGAAGACCGAAGAAGAGTTTTTCCTCTAAATCGTGTCCGTTCTCCCGGAGATTCGCGGTGCTAGCTCGATGTTATCCTATCAAATTGTTTCAAGTCATGCGAATTCTTTTCATCCATCCGGAGCATTTCAGGAGTTGCTTTCTCTCTCGATCATCCGGAGGCCATCTTTTCGGAAGATTTCTTCATTCTAAGTTTTCAGATTCATTCTCCAATTATTCTATATCGGTGCCCTTTCGTTCGACTCAATATTCTCCCGGCGTTTCGTTCAAGTATTCTTCAATCAGTTCGCGATCTCTTCGTTCTTTTGCATCTAAATCCCCTAAAGCATATTTGTCTTCTAATTCTTCCCGGTGATTCATTCCCTTTCGTCAGTTATTTTCGAATTCTTACGGTGGTTCATTCAAGATTCTTTTCTTTGTTTACCATATTAATTCATTCGCTCTTTTCAATCCTGCCGGTGGTTCATGAAGACCTTCTTCAAGTTGGCGCCATATCTCTTCTCAGTCCTTTTCAAGAAGAATAAGTAGTATGTAAAATCCATTGCTTGTCATCAATTTAATTTGATGAAGGATAAGCATACAATAAATCTTATTCTTATTTCCTCCAAGTGGTTAATCCTTTTCTTCGGAGTTTGTTCTTGATGAATAAATTCTAGTTCCAAGCGTTTTCATCTTTTCTTTTCCGGAGTTCAAATTTCCTGGCCATCTCTTCGGAACCTACATCTAAATCACCGCAAGGCTCATCTTATTCTTTCTTCCTTCATTCTATCTCATCATCTTTTTGTCACCGGAGTTCTTCATGGTGTTTCTTCGTGATTCAATTCATTCTTCAAGAGTTCATCAAGTGTCATCCCATCCTCTCAAGCTCGTGTTCTATTCTTCCATGTTTCAGCCGGAGTGCTGCCTAAATCGTTTCAGTCTTATCCGTTTCTTTTCTCATTCTAACCACTCCGGTTAGAACGAGTGGCTTCATAGTCTATCTGATTCCGTGAGCTTTCGATTCTCGTCATTCTCGTCGTTCCTTTCTTTTTCTCGAGTGCTCTCGATTCTTTTCTTCTTCTCTTGAGTTCTTGTTTCACCACATCCCTTTTTCCCTTCCGTCTCGGTCCTAAGATCTTGGGACGAGATCTCTTGTTAGTGGAGGAGTGTTGTAATGCCCCGGATCCGATGCGCCAGGTGTCTGCCAGTTATTCGCCGTCGTTGCCATGTCATTTGCTTGCGTGTTGCATTTCATATCATGTCATCATGTGCATTTCATTTTGCATACGTGTTCATCTCATGCATCTGAGCCTTTTCCCCGTTGTCCGTTTTGCATTCCGGCCCTCCTATGCTCCCCGGCGCCCCCCTTTACCTCTTTTTGTGAGCGGGTGTTAAACTTTCTCGGAATGGACCGAGTCTTGCCAAGCGGCCTTGGTATAGCACCGGTAGACCGCTTGTAAAGTTTCATGCCATTTGGAGGTCATTTGATACTCCAAAGGTTAACCGGGTAACCGTAAAGCCTCTTTTGTTGCAGCCCAATACCCCTTCCAAAGTGGCCCAAAACCCAACAAACTCCCCTCCATGCTCTCGGTCGTTCGATCATGATCGTGTGGCCGAAAACCGCACCTCATTTGGACTCTCCTAGCTCCCTCTACCTATATATATGTGTGCCTCCCCGAATTTTCGCAGTCCAAACCCTAGACCCGCTCCTCTCACGCCGCCGGACACGTCCGCCCGCGCCGGACATGTTCGCCGGACGCGTCGCTCCGGCCAATGGCATCGCGCCACGTCACCCGGCCGCTGCCCTCGTCCAACCCCGCGCCGCCACCTCACCGCCTCTCTCTCCACCGCGCCGGCCCGCGGGGCCCATCTGGAGCCCGCACGGGCCCGTGCGCCGCCGCCGCCGGCCCGTGCGCCGCCACCGCCGGCCCGCGCCTCGCCCCGCCGCCCGCGGCCTCGCCTTCGCCGCCGGCACGCCCCGCCGCCGGCGTCGTGCTCCGCCGCCGCCACCTACGCCCGCGCGCGCCGCCACCCGGTCGCCGCCGTCCGGCCGCGCCGGCCACCCGGCGCCGCCCTCCTCCTAGCCGCGCCCCCGCGCCCCGAAGCCCGGCCGTCGCCGCCCAGCTCCCCGGCGCCGCGCCTCGTCTGCCGCCGGCGCGCCACCTCCGCCTCCTCCTTTCCTGGCGCCGCCGCTCCCCGCCGGCTTCCGCGCCGCTCCGGCCAGATCCGGCCGCGGAGAGGCCGGATCCAGTGCCTCCCTCGTCGGCCCCCTCATCTCCGGCCGCCTCTGCCCGCACTCCGGCGACCTCCCCGGTGTCCTCGATTTCCGTGCCGAGAGGTTGACTTCCCACCCCTCTGAAAAACGCCCAAGTCCCGTTTATTTTTTGCATAATCATAGCATGTTCATGCCATCACATCTCTGCATCTGTAGCTCCGTTTCGTGCGTATAATATGTCAAATTGTTCGTCTCGACGAGTACTTCATTTCATTCCATTGCATCATTTTCATTTGAGCTCATCTTGATGCCCGAAATGCTATTGGAAGAGTGCATGTTGATGTTAATCTGCTGAAACTGTTATAACTTGCTCATTTATCATTTTTGCCATGATTGATGTGTGCATCCTATGAGGTTGATGTCTACATGTATGTTGATCTATGCCATGCCATCTTTCCAGGGGTGCCAGCCATGTATTTTTGTGAGTTGTGTGCTGAGTGTATCAAGCTTGTTAAGTAGGGTAGTTGTTGTTGCTGTTTTCCTGACAGATTCTGTTATATTTTGTTGCTATGTTAACATGCTTCTACTAATCATTCTATGCATAATCTGGAGATGTCCTATAAACATGTTTTGATCTACATGTTATGCTCTATCCATTCATGCCCTTGGTTGCAATTATACCCTGCTGGAACATGTTGTTATCTTGCTCCAAAGTTGCTTGAAAATGTTGTTGTCAACCTGTTAACATTAAGTTCACTAGTTCCCATGTGTTTTCCTAGTGATCCATGCACCCTATTACCTTGCTCTTGCCATGCTTAGCTTCATAAACATGCCTTCTTACTGTTGGTTGCCTTGCCATGCCATGTATTGCTCTGTGGTGAGTGATTCAAGCTCACGAACATGCCAACTTATTGTTGTTTCTGCCATGTGTAAATCTGTAATATAACTTGCCATGTTTACATGGGTGCCATCATATTTTCTGATCCTTTTTGGCTCATGGTCAGTAAGGGACTTTTGATCTATGCTATTAGTAGGTTAATGCCATGCCTTTGTTTGCCATGATAAGTTCCTGTAACATGTTGTTTGATAGCTCTAAACATTGCAACCTGATGTTATTTCTGCAAAGTCTGAAACTGTTATTATTTGCAATATCTCCATGTCATTTTGAGCATGTTCTAGTGATTTCTGGAGATAGCTCAGTGTTCATGTTTTGTTATGCTTTACCTGTACTTCATGCCCATGCCTTTTGTTCTTATGTTGGGGTGCTGTAGCATATTGTTTTGTTGCTTGCAATATGCCTAGTTGCTGTTTTGGACAGATTGTTGTTATGACTTGTATAGAGTGTATGTGTTGAACCGTTGCTCCGTTTTGAGTGTGCTCTATATGAAACTTGCTTGATTTTGCATGCAGTTTCATATTACCATGTTGCATCCTTGTTTTGGTGTGTTTGCTTGATGTTTGGGTGCATTTTGCATCAATTCCATGTTTAACTTGTTTTGCTCAGATCTTCTAGGCCGTAGCTCCGAATCTAATGAACTTTATATGTAATTTGACTAGAATTTCATGTAGATCATCTTGGCGCATCTTAACTTGCTGTTTAACAACTTGAACTTAAGGTTTATTCAGTTCTGGACCGATTTCGAAATTTGCATATGAGGACTTACCGGAGTTGTTATATGTTGTTCCCGGCCTCATTTAAACTTGCCTTGATGTGTTGTTCTTGTTTGCATCATCTCTTGCCATGAGTAGCTTCATGTAGTTTTGTCATGCATCATGCTTGTTGTGCATCATGTCTTGTCCATGTGTGGTGTGTTTACCATGTTGTGTGCTTCTTTTCGATAGTTCCCGTTTCGTTGCGATCGTGAGGATTCGTTCGTCTACGTGTGGTTCGTCTTCGTGGCTTCATCTTCTTCATGGACTCGTTCTTCTTCCTTGCGGGATTTCAGGCAAGATGACCGCTACCCTGGATCTCTCTACTATCATTGCTATGCTAGTTGCTTCGTTCTATCGCTATGCTGCGCTACCTATTACCTGTTTATCAAGCCATCCCATATTGCCATGAACCTCTAACCTTTGACACCATTCCTAGCTAACCGTTGCTTGGCTATGTTACCGCTTTGCTCAGCCCCTCTTATAGCATTGCTAGTTGCAGGTGAAGTTGAAGATTTCTCCATGGTGGACAGGATTTATGTTGGGATATCACAATATCTCTTATATTATTAATGCATCTATATACATGGTAAAGGGTGGAAGGCTCGGCCTTATGCCTGGTGTTTTGTTCCACTCTTGCCGCCCTAGTTTCCGTCATACCGGTGTTATGTTCCCGGATTTTGCGTTCCTAACGCGGTCGGGTGATTTATGGGACCCCCTTGACAGTTCGCTTTGAATAAAACTTGTCCAGCAAGGCCCAACCTTGGTTTTACCATTTGCCTCACCACCACCTATTCTTTTCCCTTGGGAGTCGCTCTCTCGAGGGTCATCTTTATTTTAGCCCCCCCGGGCCAGTGCTTGTCTAAGTGCTGGTCTGAACCGAGCAGACTGCGGGGCCCCCTCGGGGCAACTCGAGGTCTGGTTTTACTCGTAGGCTGACCTATCCGGTGTTGCCCTGAGAACGAGATATGTGCAGCTCCTATCGGGATTGTCGGCGCATCGGGCGGCTTTGCTGGTCTTGTTTTACCATTGTCGAAATGTCTTGTAAACCGGGATTCCAAGACTGATCGGGTCTTCCTGGGAGAAGGTCTATTCCTTCGTTGATCGCGAGAGCTTGTCATGGGCTAAGTTGGGACACCCCTGCAGGGTTTAAACTTTCGAGAGCCGTGCCCGCGGTTATGTGGCAGATGGGAATTTGTTAATGTCCGGTTGTAGATAACTTGACACCAGATTCGAATTAAAATGCATCAACCGAGTGTGTAGCCGTGATGGTCTCTTCTCGGCGGAGTCCGGGAAGTGAACATGGTTTCTGTGTTATGATTAACGTAAGTAGGAGTTCAGGATCACCTCTTGATCATTGCTAGCTTCACGACCGTTCCGCTTGTTTCTCTTCTCGCTCTCATTTGCGTATGTTAGCCACCATACTATGCTTAGTCGCTGCTGCAACCTCACCCCTTTACCCTTTCCTTTCCCATTAAGCTTTGCTAGTCTTGATACCCATGGTAATGGGATTGCTGAGTCCTCGTGGCTCACAGATTACTACAACAACAGTTGCAGGTATAGGTTATGCGATGATCATGACGCGAGAGCGATGCTTGCTTGCTTGAGTTCTTCTTCTGCTTCTTCTTCGATCAGGGGATAGGTTCCGGGTCGGCAGCCTGGGCTAGCAGGGTGGATATTGTTTGAGTTTCTGTTTATGATTCATCCGTAGTCGGATGTTGTTCTTGTATGTTGTATTGTTGTATTCATGTGACATTGTATGTATCGGATGTATCCCCACTATTATGTAATGTTGATGTAATGATATCCACCTTGCAAAAGCGTCTTCAAGATGCGCTTCTATCCTTGGTGGGACCTTCGAGTTCCTTTAGGATAGGGTCGCATCTTGGGCGTGACAGCGGTCCTTCCTCACGAGGTCAGGCATCGCTCCGCGCGGGTCCTGGCTTTCAACAAAGCACAGCAGGACGCCATGAGGGGGGTGGAGCTCATGCTAGGAGAGAAACGCCGTCGGGAGGCTGCACTTTGGGATGCAAGATACCAGCAGGCACTGCGGCGGTACCACTGCCGCGACATTCGCCCCAGGACCCTCGAGGTAGGTGACCTCGTGCTCAGATGGGTGCTCTCCAGGGAAGGGCTGCCCAAGCTCTCGCCCATGTGGGAGGGCCCGTTCAAGGTTGTTCATGTCTCCAGTCCTGGCGCCGCACACTTGGAGACTCAGGAGGGGGTGCCCATCCCGAACGCGTGGAACATCTAGCACCTCCGGAAGTTCTACCCTTGAAGAAAGGCCCAGCACCTGTAAAGAAGGCCCGGCGCCTGTGAAGCTAGACGAACCAAGAAAGGCCCGGTGCCTGTGAATGATAGAGGCAAAGGTGTCCCGTCTTTCGATGAGATGATGGAAATCTCTTTGGTGGAAGTCGACTTTGACGATCCGACTACGAACGTGCGAGGACGTCGCGCCTTAGCAATCGCTAAACCAACTCCGAGAGGTTATTGACCACGCCGGAGCACGATCAACCTGACCACGAGGGTCTGTTTCCTGTGAGCAAACGAAGAACAAGCAAGAAACTAAGATTGCAATCTGGATATTGCGAATATAAGATGAAAGCTTTATTGATCAAGGTGGGGTTCTGTGACGCCTTTGTCTGGTCGTTGAACACAAACGAAGTACGCGAAGTTGCAGCTATGGCGAACTTTTAATCTAAACAAAACCCAAAGTCTAAACGGTGCCCTAAGGGCTGTATATATGGAGGAAGAGAGGGGGAATTTCGTGGCCCTTGGTGGAGGGGTCCGAAATCAACCCTATCTCTTGTTTCCCCACACATACGGACTCTAAAAATAGCCTATACTTATGTATTTCGAAATTACATGGGCCTGGCCCAATAAAAAGGTGACGCAGCACCTATAATAGCCTCTGGACGAAATTTATGAAGTGGCATCTTGTATATTTCGTCCAAGGCTTCATGCACTCTTATGGTGGCTTCAAAGTCCTGAAATCATCACTTGTAACTCCGTTCTGGTTCCCCTTGCGCATGGCATCATCTCCATGCTTGCTCTTGCTCCAATGTCCATCCTTCTCCAAGCTAGGCCCTTCATTTGTAAGCAAAACAAATGTATCCAATTTAGGCAGCATCATATTCTCATGAACATTAGAATCATTACCAAGAAACGAAAGTACCTGATAATTTAATTGGCGTGCGCGAGCTCTAGTAATTGGTCCAGTATATGTAGCAGTACGGGCTGTGGGTGTAACAATGGTATTGATGTCCTCATCAGTGAAGAAGGCCAACGCCTGTGAAGCTCAGCGCCCCGAGAAAGGCCCGGAGCCTGTGAAGAAGGCCAATGCATGTGAAGCCCACCACCCGTGACACTCTCACCCCATTGCTTCTCTCTCCCGTTCGTGTCTCCCTGTGCCTTCCTGTCTCTCACGATCAGGACTCTCGCTTCGAGTCGAGTCGAACCCGTTTCTTACCCATCCCATAAATACGAGAGTCGCCGGACGATGAGGCATAAGCCGAGGACGATCCCACAGGTACATGCATCCCCATCGAATCAGGGCAAGCAGGACGACAGGCCGCCATGGCTGCCATGATATCTCGCGGGACAGAAGAGCCTTGCCGAGGGCTGACGGCGACGAAGCCAACACCATCATCCTCCTCTCATGCGTGGTTGCACACTTTACCCCCTTCCTTCACCTCTTCTTACGTCTCAGCTCCTCGCACCAAAGCACACAAACTATCAGCGGCAGCCGCAAAACAGGAGACAACTCTGCCTCCAAGCACGCAAACCAAACTAGAGACAAACCTTTCTCTCTGCTCAATTCGGACCACGCCATGCCGGTGCTATGGGTGCTCAGATCGGAGGGAAGGCTAGCGGGGTCGCAGAAGGGTGCTCAGATATGGCCCCGTTGGCAATCAAGAAGGGGTGTCCGTCTAGAGTTTGGAGGGGATATACGAGTTCAATTTTGTTTTGGATCGGCGGATGGCGGCGTCGGTTGCTGTGCGGCGGCCGAGGCACGAGGGTTTTTCCGCCGCTGCTGCTTCGGTGATGTCTCTGTGAGATTACAGTTTTATGGTGCAGAATCCCACAGGTCACGGTGATCTGAATTCTCAAGTGACTTTTTCTTTCTCATACGTTTATGTACTGAAAGGTAATCGGGCAAAGCTAAGAGTAAATTGCAAAAAACCATCACATTTGTGGACCCTAAATAAAAAAACCATCATGTTTCGTTTTTTTGCAAAAAACATCCGGTATCCAGTAATCTTTTTGCGAAAAACACTAATCAGTCGATAAGAAGTGTTTGACTGGAAATCTGACAGGTGGGACCTAGCTGTAAGTGCTGACTTGGAGGTCAAATATCACACCGTTCGCATGAGCCGTTAGGATGACGTAGGGCCCACCCTACAGCGTCTCTATTCCTCACTATCTTTCTTCCCTGCATTTCATCGAGCACCTGGTGCGCGCGATGCCGACCACCGCCGCCGCTCCATGCACCTGCCCCACCCGGCCCGACCGTCGAGTCTGCAGCCATCTCCGCGCGCCTCGCCAGCGCCGGGCCCTGGCGCGAAGTCCGCCTCCTGGGTGTGGTGGGACGTCTAGGAGCTCGATGGCGCCACCCCACGCCTCGTCTCCATTCGCGCACAGGATGTGGAGCTCGACGGCGCCGGCCTAACCGTCGAGTCCGTAGCCATGTCCGAGCGCCTCGTCGGCTCTGCCGAACCGCCGAGTCTTCCTGGGCGAATCCCATCTCCGCACAGGGAGCTCGCTATGGCCGCATGACCCGAGGCACCAGCCAGCGGCGCCGTGGGTAGACTCTGCCTCACCCAACGCGGCATTCCCGGCTTACCGCAAGCGCAGGGCGGCTGCCAGCTACGCGGCGCAACCAGCTGCGGTGCGCAGCCTCACCTCCGCGCTCGGCCTGGAGACGGCGCCGTCTGCCGCTCATCCGTGGTCATCAGATCCGGCGAGGAGCATCCCGGCGGCCAGAGACGCCTTGAGCAGGAGAAAACCATGTCGGAGGAATCCCGAGACGTCCTGCGTTGACGAAGCCGTGCTCTGAACTCACACCGGCTGCTCGCCGGAGCATGCGGACGAGCACCTGAGGACGCGCGCGTGGCGCTCCGTGCTTGCGGAAGCACGACCGAGGTGCAGCACGCGCACGCGGCACACAGGTGCTCGCGAGGTGGCCGGGAACGATGGGTGCTCAGGCAAAAGGGGGCTACGCCGCTACGGGAAGCGGACGAGATCGGGGGCAGTAAGCCATAGCCGCCGCCGGCAGCTGGAGGCCGCGGAGACAGCAGAGGGCCCGCGTGTAGAGGTGGCGGCGCTCGCGCAGAGCAGGGGCGTCGCGGACGCCCGCGATGGAGGCGACCGCTGACGGCTCGCGGGCTTGACACGGGTGACATCGAGACCCATCGACGGTGCCGTCTCCTCCCGCCAAGTGGACCTGACATTGGGACCCATCGGTCAGGTTTGGCGTCAAATGGCTCTAATCTGAGCAATTAGCGTTTTTTGCAAACTGTCAGCAGAATACCCGATGTTTTTTGCACAAAAAACGAAACGTGGTGGTTTTTTGATTTAGGGTTCACAAATGTGGTGGTTTTCTGCAATTTACTTCAAAGCTAAGGAGAAAGGTCTGATTTGGGAGCTGTTATCAAGATTGTGCTAACCAAAAAAGCAAGTGTTTACCACGGATTTGGTTTTAGTTCCGAAGTATAGATGATATGATATCTCTATCTCTATTTATAGACGTCTTATTATTCTGGTTTTCCTCATGTACGCCAGGACCTAAAGTCAGTACTCAACTTCAATTCGGGTACTTTGATGTAGAGTCTACCTTCACAATTCTGCCTTGAGAGCAACACCAACAAAGGGAACTTTTAGTGTCTATTTTCTTTTGTACTAATGAAAGAACATCGAGCCCCCGCGTCGCTCCTCCCACGGGTGACACGGGCGGCGCCGCCACCCCTCGCCACTAGCCCTCCTCCTCCTCCACTTCCCCGCCGCCGCCGGCCAGAGCCGCCGGGGCAAAAACCCCAGCGGTGGCTGGCGGCGGGGGCCTTCTCCCCTCCTCGCATTCGTGGCCTGCGGGAGCGGCCAGGCCGAGCGAAGGCGCCGGGGCGCGCGGATCCTGGCGGCACGGCGGCGACGATCTTGACGGTGGTGGGCCCATGGCGCGGCTGCAGATGGGTCGACGCCGAGCTGTGTGGCGGCTACGTGCAGGTCTCCTCGTGGCGGCGGCCTTCGCCGGCGGCGGGGCGGCACGTGCGCGGCATCCGGCGAGGGGTGGGGACGCGGCCATGGTGGCTTCTCGTGCGAGTACGCGGAGAAGAGGCTGCGGTGTGTGTCCTTGGGGAGGATGGCTATCCTCGCCCAGATCCGTCGGCGGCATGGCGGCGGAGGTCGCAATGGCCGGTCGACGGTGGCGGAACTTGGCCGGTGGCAGCAACGAGGTTCTGTCTGGATCCCGGGGCGGCGGCCCTGGAGGGTGGTGGCTGGTGAAGCTAGGGCTTCCCGCGGCGGCATGGTGTGGTGCAGTCCCTGTCCAAGGCGGATCTGTGACGGCGATCTGCTTGGATTGGTTCGGATCAGAGACGGTGATGAGCGCGCGGGATCCTTCTCGGCGGCTCTTGCGTCTTGGCGAGGCGGGGTGGGAGCTCTCCTCCTAGGCTCCAGTGGTGGCACACTCAGGCAGTGGCCGGTGCGCCAGGGATCCCACGGTGGCACTGTTGCTGTGGTTGGTCGCCGGATCTAGGCGGCTGGATCTGGGGCTTTGAAGGCGGTCGAGACGGTGCACAGATTGTTGGGTGGATTTCTTGGGACAGATCCGGGTGAAAACCTGGTCTTTGGTTGATGGCCCGAGCCGGTGATGACGATGCCCTTATCATCGTTTCCTTTATGAAGGCATCATCGAGGTGAAGCTCCCAACTCCACTCAATACCTCCGGGGGAAAACCCTTGATTAGCTGATCGGATGTTGGCAGCATTCATGTGTCGTAACCCCTTTGGGGCGGCATTCTTGGAGGTGCACTCGGTTTCGCGGGACCAGCGGACGGCTTCTTTGGTGGAGGGGTGCTTCATCCTACGTATTGATGGCGACGGATCTTGACGGCGTGGTGCAGTGCAGATTCGGAGTTCGATGTGGGAGGATGGACTCGCATAGGAGGACGGCGCTGTCTGGCGTCGTGGTGGCGTCGATGGCAAAAAGACCTGGCATGGTAGATGCAACAGTACAGCTCTGAAGATGAACTCATGGCAGGTGGCTGTGGCGGCCTCATACCCGGCAGGCGTCCTGGTTGAGGAGTGCGCCGGACTGGTAGGTGCCCCATACCAGGCAGGCGTCCTGGTTGGGACCTCAGGTCTTAGATGCTTAGGTTTGGCTGCGATGTCTGTTTGGTATTAGGCCCAGGCTATCAGCGCCTCGTCATCATTTCGATAGGTGTAGCGAACAATTGTTGCTTAGACGGTAGCTTTAGTCTTCTGTTGTGTGACTTTGTAAGGTCTTGTGAGAATAATTAATAAAGTGGCCGCATGCATCGTTTAAATGCAGAGGCCGGGGATCATCCTCCTTTTCTAAAAAAAAATTGAAAGAACATCGATCTTTTTCAGAGCACCTTCTCCGCCTAGAAGACAACCTCCAACTATGCACGAGTGCTCAAGAAGAATTACAAGGAAACACCCGTCAAGGATCTTTGTATTTTGGCAACGGTGTATAGTGATATAATTTTTTTTCTGAACCTGTGTTACCTCCTCCTTATGCACTTCAGGAACTTCGGGCACTCATCTGCTCCAACTTCCATCCATGGAATTATCTGTCCACATCTTTCTCTGTCCGTGCAAGAACGCCGCGCGCTCATCGATCCATAGCTTTGATAATGTTTCATGAAGCGTCGAGGAGGCACATGCGAGGAGTCGACTCGACGGCCACCCGACTGAACAAGGCCTCCAATATTTTTCTGAATAAGTAACGCCTACGGTATGGTCAGCGAACATATTTTTTTCAGCATCTAATTGGCATTCTAGCACTGGAATCATAAACTGCAACACTAGAAGCTATTGTTTCCTAACAAAATTGTTATCCCAGACCAAGTTTCTTTCAGTTTTTAATTTTACCTGTTTCTAGAGTTTTAGGTCTGAATTAGGTGAGGACGATATGAGAAGTACCTCGGATTGATTGACTACGAGGAGTTTGTCACTGTCTCACTACAATAGAGCACATGAACAAAAGGGATGGGGAATATCACCTCTATACTGCATTTCTATACTTCGACATGGACAACAGTGGGTAAGATTCCAATACAGGGAAGAGCGAAGTTGTACGGTACAAGCATGTCATCATCAAAGCCGATTCCGACGATGTAAGGAAGAAAAACTAAGTACATATGGTGCATATACATGACTAAAACTATGTACTTACGGTGCATATGGCTAAAACTATGAACTTACGATGCATATACATGACTTAGATGCCATGTGAGTATGTGACACATCAGAGTCATTTTAGATACAAAAATACATACATAACAATAGATGATAAATACATCGAAAGAATTGAAAGTATTTTTTTCACTGTATGTAGGATGGAGGATAGATTATTAAGAGATCGTGGGGACGGTGAGGAAAGGAACGACAACATGGGAGGCTGACCGCAAATTAGTCGCGCACATAAGGATTATCAAATTTATATATGTGGGTTTGATATTTGTACACTAGAGAAAGGTGTAACAGCTCCCCAACACAGTTTTGAAATAAGATGAAAAAGAATTAACTTATAATGTTACATTAAAAACAATTTCTGCAAACTACATAACCAATATTAAAATTTAGATTGAATGGGTGAGACGAACATCAGGAAACATCCAAGTCAATTACATTGTTTAGCTGAATTTTCTCAAAAACATGAGAGTCGGTTGTTTGATGAATTGCCACAGTAGCTTTTAGTTCAAAAAAGATGTGTTTATCCATATTCCTGTGATGGGGCCAATGCAACTGAGAACGAAAGCTAGATGGCATATAATTGTTACTTCAGCACATGTATTATTCTATTATTGATTTCAAATTGAAGGGCACCTTCATATAGTCTTTGTTTAAAACACTACATGCTTATTTGAATGAAAAGTCATGCATATGCAATAGCTGATGCTAGCGCTTTTTGTTGACGTTGTTCTCGAGTGGGGGTCATTCGTTAAGTTTTGGTGTAAGCAAGACGTGACATGATTTTTCTGCAAAGTTTACAAGGTGTGGTTTAATGTGTTTGCCGCTCTCCTATCTCTATTGTGTAATTTATATTCGATGCAATTATGCTTGTAGTTTGATGCCCACAGGTTATGTAAATTGTTTGGTCACAAATAAAATCCATTATATCACTAATCTCCCTAGGGGTTAAAGGCCTCTCATTCAATTGAGTATGTTGGTTTTGGATTGGGTTTCCAATTTTTATTTGGTCGACAATTTTTAAAGGAGCTCTATCATTCAAGTGGGGTGTTTAATTTTAAATTTGGTTCATGATTTTGACTGGTCAATATTTTCTCAAATATATATGTAATTTCCAAACTAAGAGATGTAACACATCGTTCAACAACATGGGGGCATTGTTCATGAGGTCGTAGATGTAGAGGCAAAGCTCAGATGAACTGGGAACCGCGACCAAGGTTTAACATGCCACCATTGTCACTAGAAGCTAGTGGGAAGCATGACAAAGGTTGGCTAGAGCTGAAGAATATGACAATGTGTGATAGCCAAGCATAGTTTTTTTGTCTCCCGTTGCAACGCACGGGCATGTTTGCTAGTCTATCCCTAACTAGAAGAACGCCCGTGTGTTGCAACGGGGCCACATAAACTTTAAGAGTTCAATATTACGACATTGGCGACCTTTTTTACCATCAAATCCTCACATACACACTCTCTCCCCCTCCCTCTTCCTCACTCTCTCTCCCTCTCTCTCTCTAACACACACACACACACATAGCCTATTCTCCCGGCCAATAAGACTTACTCAATTGGCAATAATGTGTGGACTTGTGGCGAGCTTGACTGAACTAATGGATAGTGTGATATATTCCCCAATCATTTAACAATGAAATTTTAGAAATGGGAAGATTATGTAACACCTCAAGTCGTTATCTACAGTGACCTCCCCCTAATGATGCCATGTCATCAGGCTTGCTAAGCCAAACTACCACTTGATAAAAATCAAAGCCCAATTCAAATTTAAAATAAAGTCAAATAAATTATTTCGTCAAACAGTAAAACTAAAATGTTCACCATATTCTATAAATTCCACTGATCTTTGACATGTTGAGCCCAACATTATTTGACCCAAAAATTAATTCTTGTCAAATTAATAAGAGGTCCAACAGTAGTTAAAATAACCAATTAAATATAAACCTAATTTTATGTATTTCCTTTTGGCCCCAAACTTTTTGTGCCACCTAAAAATATTGTGCTCGAATTGTGTGCATAGTTTCACAATTAACAAAATCCATTTAGTTGATATAAGAATAAATAGAAAACAGTGTTAAAAAGGAGAAACGGATTAGAATACATTAAAAACCAAAAGGACGATGAAAAAGGGGATTCCCCCTACCCCCGGGCCTTGCCACCGAACCGACCCAGTGGTCCAGTCCCCGCACGGTCGTCTTCTCCTATTCCCCGAGCCCGTCGCTACAGAGCCGGGCTCCCGCCCGACCACCTCGCCGGCATCGAAGGGGAATGGATAAGGGTGACGCCCTGCCTCCCCTGCCCCCATGGCCTCACTCCTCGTCGACGCCCCCTCCCAGGTCCACTTCTCCTCCTCGTTCGCTTCATCCCGGCGATCTGGACGAAGTCAGATGCCACGGCCACCATGACCGACCCCGTCCACACGGCCACTGCCCTCCCTGCTGGATAGGGCTTGTCGAGGAGCTCCGAATGCCTCCGCTACTTCGTCTGCGTCAACGAGATCAAGTCCAGCACCCGCAGATCGACGTCGTTGCCGTCTTCCTCAACCTTTGACCACCACGACATTGCCGTTCGATCCGCGCCGCCCCGAGCTCCCCTGTCTTCCCCTAGGGTGCCATTGACACCGCCGTGATCTCCTCTTGCCTTTCCCCAGTTTCCCCTCTCGTTTGCTCTCGTTAGGTATTTCGCTGTGGCCGAGAACCGCCATCCGCCATGGCCATTGCAGGGGTAGCCACTGAGCTCCTCGGATTGACCCCGTGGCACATGCCTGCTCCTATGCGCGCCCATGACCGAGCCTTCAGCTCTTCTTCCGCGCCCGCGGGGCCACTCCCTCTCTGGCTCTCCATGCCCATGCACGTGCCACACCGCGTCCGTCGCGCCCGCCGTTGCCATCACGCTCGCCACAGCCACCGCACCATTGTGCCCCGTGCGACGCACACCCTGGCCGCGCGTCACACTCTCGCTGGCTGCGCTCGCCCCGTCTGCTGCCGCCTATCCCTTCGCTCGCCCCGCTGTCGCGCCCCTGCCTCGTATCGCCTCCTATCGCGGCCATCTTCTGCCGGCCGCCCCCTCCACGCCGGACGCATCTCTGCCCTCCACTGTTGGCCGCTCGCCTCGCCTGCTGTGTGCTTCTTCCTGCTGCTATGTGTTGCTCTACCACTGGTACGCTGTTGCGCCATGCCCTCGACACCGCTGTGGACAAATGTGGCGGAGGGATTGTCAATGGAGTACGAGGAAGAGGTGGCTGAGAAGGTGTGGAGAGGCAAGAGGTCTAGGGTGGCGTCAGCTGGCTGTGGTGGAGGTTATTATGCGAGAAGGAGCCGGAGCGGAAGGAGAGGTCACAATTGAAAAGAATCACAAAAAAATCATTACCCGGAGATCTCATTCCAAAAAATGCTAATATCGATGGAGGGGTGATTTCCTTCAATAGGTGGAAAACATAGGAAATATTGGATGTTATGAAGGAAAGGTAAAAAAAAAGGAAAGTTAGGATTTTGAACTGATTTCTATGCAAATGGGGTTTTATTGTTTGGTAACATGTTATCAGTACCTGCCCGTTTGTGACGTGTCTGATTAGAAAAGTTTGCAAATGTTAAGAAACTATTTATTGGGAGGAAAGTTTGTGACGTGTCTGTTATTCGTTTCCTAAAACAAATTTCACTAATGAGAGAAATCGATTGATTTAGATAAGTTGGGAAAGTTAGATTCAAATCTATTATTTGTTTCTTAAAAATTTGTTATTTGTTTCCTAAGACAAATTGAACCAATAAAAGGAATCGATTGATATGAATAATTTAAGGAAGTTAGATCCGTGATTTGTTATACGTTAGGAAAGTCCTGGTTGTAATAAAGAGTGGAGAGAAAAATAAACCGATGGACCAGGATGGGAGGGGTGGTGGGAGGAGAGATGGAAAAAACCTAGCGAAAATAAACCGTGGAGACTATTCCCCAATTGCTCCATTAGGAGTAGTAGTAGTAGAGATAATAAAGCAGGGATTGAGTTTGTCGGGTTCACCGTCGCGGCGTTTTACACAAAGGTCTCTGTACCTTTTAGTAATTCAGCCCGCAATCCTCATATTAACTGAACCTGAAACGGTACGAGTGATAGAATAGAAAAACAAACCCAGCCGTCCTCTCGATCTCATCTGGACATCCAGCCCCGCCCCGCCCCTCACCACCGTCTGCTGCCGTGCGCCGCCGCCGCCGCCTATCCTGCCGGCGCGCCTACCCCTACACCAAGTGCCAATACACCCGCGCCCATCCACTACCGGGGACCCGCGGCCTTCTACCGCCGGCGGCACGCAACGTCACGGCCATTGGCGGCTCCCCGACCTTGCTACCATGGCCCCTCCGGGACTCCTCCCTGCTAGGGAGAGGAGGAAAGCTGGGTGGCAAGGTGAGGCCAGGGCTGGGCACTGGCTCTCCCGATCCAGACGAGATCGAGGTAGGGCATGGGCGGCTTGGGCGCACTCCGCGTGGAGGCTTGCGGGGCGCGGGGCGTCCGTCCGATCTAGATGCTTCTGCACCACTTTTGGTTGGGTTCTGTAAGTACTGCAGTGCTTACGATGGACGTCAACCAAGGGAGAAGGCGCAAATAGGTGATGAAGAAGGTGTAACCAAGGCGCGGGAGAGTTTAAATGAGTGGAGAGGAATTTGGGCTTCAGGCCTTGTAATAGTTTGGGCCATGGGCCTTGTAATGAGAGAGCTAGACTGGTGGATATAAACCAGCCAGGTAGCGTGTGGGAAAGGCATCGAAAATGAAATAGATCATTATCCCGAGCCACTGGCTCTTCTCTTCCCTTCCTCACTATCTCTTCCTCCTCTCCAGCGAATTCAAATTCTCCCTTACCTGAGCCCCTCTTCCACTCACCGCGACGAACCCGTCCGATCCCTAGGTCGTGACAGTCTGGTATCAGAGCCACCACTTCCATCCACGCATGCAAAAAAAATTCCCCACTTCATACCCAGCAAATCCGACGCGAAGGTTTCAGATCGCTCTCGGGCTTGATCTGAGTAATTCCGGACCTGAGGTGGGTTGATTTGGGGGAAATCGCAGCCACGACGACATTCAAGCCTAATCTGCAGACTAGGTTCCTGGCGGACGAGATGGAGGCGCTCCAGGAGCGGATGCCCAAGGAATTCGCCGTGCTTCGCGAAAACCAGAGCAAGTTGGCGGTCGTGGATGACATCTGCGCGAAGCTGGCGTCACTGGATGCGAAGCTCACGGAGCAAGCGGTGCGCCTGGATCAAGTGCAGGTCAAGGTGGATTTGTCCTGCGACACATTGGGGCAAGTGCAGCAGGGACAGCTTCATGCGGCGAGAGGAGACAAGACCACAGGGCAAGGCGAGAGCTCTTCGCCCACAACATCGGAGGTCTCGGATGGGATTCTGGGCGTGGGACCGCAGTATAGGCAGCCACCACCACCACCTCCACCACCACTTCAGGTACCGGTTACACTGCCTGTTGTTCAGTTGCCGATGACGTTCACAGTCGAGGAGAGTGGTAACAAACGCCAGTGGATGCCTAAGATGGATTTTCCGAGGTTCGATGGTTCTGATGTGCGGATTTGGTTGGATAGATGCAAGGCTTTCTTCCAGTTATATCACATACCTGAAAATTTCAAGGTTAATTCTGCTTCTCTGTACCTGACGGATAACGCTGCACATTGGTACCAAGCGTTCAAGTAGACTGCGGCATTCCATACTTGGGAACAATTTTGTGAGGCCTTTATGAAGGAATTTGATGTGGACATTTACCGTCAGAAGATGAAGGAGCTGATGCTACTCAAACAGACTGGTACTGTCAAAGAATATAAGCACCAGTTCCTGCACTTGGTGTATACGGTCAGGTTGTATGAGCCGACAATCAGTGACACATTTCTGATCACTCGATTTGTGATGGGACTGAAGGACGAACTTCGAGCTGGGGTAGAAGTTCAGATACCTTCTACAGTACAAATGGATGCCCTGTATGCCTCAGTTCAAGAAGGATTATTGCTGCAACAAAAAACTCCTAAGCCACCTTTCTCCAAGAGTTCATACACAAAGACTGACAGTAAACCTCAGCTGGCCACAGGTGACTTGTGGAAAGCAAAATAGCTCAATGAGTACAGACGTGCTAATGGGTTATGTTATAAGTGTGGAGAGAAATTCATGCCAGGTCACACGTGTAACCAACCCACTGTTCCAGCAGGTCAACTCAAGGCTGCAGAAATGGTGGATCCTCATGAGATTATCTCTGATGCAGTGTTAGATGCTCTTGTGACAAATGGCCATGAGGAATGTGCAACTTTATCAGCAACAGCATTGTCAGGAGCACCTCACCCCAGAACAATTTAGTTGAGGGCATTGGTTGGAAATCAGGTTGTTCTCATTCTGGTAGATTCAGGCAGTAATCACTCATTTGTGGATCAGGCTCTGTTGAGCAGAATTTCTGTGACTACAGCAAAGTTACCAGTGCCAATGCAAGTCAGAGTGGCTAATGGAAATCTGGTTAAGTGCACTGAATGTGTCCCTAATTAACCTGGTGGTTGCAAGGGCATAGTTTCACCAGTCATATGCATGTTTTTCCCCTGGGTGGTCATGGCATTATTCTGAGTATAGATTGGCTTGAGCAATGGGGTGTTATGCAGTGTCACTGGGCAGCAAATAGGATACAATTCCAATATGAAGGACAAGAGGTCAGGCTACAAGGAGTGTTGCCAGGACAGCAAGACCATATTGAGGAAATATCAGTTGAGCAATTAATGAAATGGGAAAAGGGGAATGATGTGTGGGCAACAACACTTCTGAACCGCATTGTTATGGAACCTGCTGTAGAAATTCCTCCTGCAGTGCAACAGATCTTGGATAGAAACAAAGAAGTATTTCAAGAACCAAAGACACTTCCTCCTCACAGAGCCCTGGACCATGCAATCCATTTGAAACCTGATGTTGTACCAGTAAACTATAGACCATACAGGTACTCTCCTCTGCAAAAAGATGAAATAGAGAGGCAGGTCTCTGAAATGTTACAAGCAGGGCTGATTACTCCCAGTATAAGTCCTTTTGCTTCTCCTGTTTTGCTGGTGAAGAAGAAAGATGGAACTTGGAGATTCTGTGTGGATTATAGAAGGTTGAATGACCTGACAATCAAAAGTAAATTTCCATTGCCTGTGATTGATGAGTTATTGGATGAATTAGGAGGCTCCAAGTGGTTTTCCAAGTTAGACCTTAAAGCTGGGTATCACCAGATCAGGATGAAAGAGGAAGATGAGCACAAAACTGCATTTAAAACTCACCATGGCCAGTTTCAGTTCAGAGTTGTTCCATTTGGATTGGCTACTGCTCCTAGCACATTTCAATGTGTAATGAACTTTGTGTTTGCAGGACCAAACAGGAAGTTTGTCTTGGTGTTTATGGATGATATTCTGGTGTTCAGTCAGACTTTTGAGGAACATTTAGAGCACTTACAGACTGTGTTTGATCTTTTGAAAGAGCACCAGCTCTATGTGAAGGAAAGTAAGTGTGCTTTTGCACAACAATCTATGGAATATCTGTGTCACATTATTTCTGATCAAGGAGTGGCCACTAACCCAGCTAAAACAGAAGCTATGGTGAATTGGCCGGTTCCCATATCAGTCACTGAATTGAGGGGATTTTTGGGATTAACAGGTTATTACAGAAAATTTGTTCAGCACTATGGTCTGCTTGCCAAACCCCTGACTGCTTTGCTAAAGAAACAAGCTTTTGTGTGGTCTGAATCTGCTCAGCAGGCTTTCCAAATGTTGAAGAGAGCTATGGCAACTACTCCAGTACTTACCCTTCCTGATTTCAACAAGACATTTACAGTAGAGACAGATGCTTGCAACACTGGAGTGGGAGCTGTACTTACTCAGGAGGGTCACCCTGTGGCTTATTATAGTAAAGCATTGGGAGTGGCCAGTCAAAAAACTTCAATCTATGAAAAAGAGTTCCTAGCTATTATGATGGCAGTGGATAGGTGGAGATCATATCTGTCTAGATCATCGTTTGTTATCAAAACGGATCATCAGAGCTTATGTCATTTGGGGGACCAAAATCTGACCTCAGATCTTCAGAGAAAAGCAATGACAAAGTTGGTGGGGCTCCAGTTCAGCATACAATACAAAAAAGGGGTGGAAAATACTGCGGCAGATGCTTTGTCGAGGGTGGCTCATATGTTTGTTGCATAGGCAGTATCCACCAGCAAACCTGTGTGGATTCAGGAAATCCTCAATTCATATACTGTAGACCCTAATGCTCAACTTATGCTACAAAAGTTAGCAGTGGACAGCAAGGCTTGTCCTGGTTTTCAGTTACAGGAAGGCCTCATCAAGCAAGAAGGGAAGATCTGAGTGGGAGCAAATACAGGCTTGCAGACCAAGTTAATACAGGCCATCCACTCCAGTCTCATAGGTGGTCACTCAGGTATCTTACCAACTTATCGCAAAGTAAAACAGTTGTTTAGCTGGCAAGGTATGAAAGCAGATGTGGAAAGTTTTGTCAAGCAATGCAGTGTGTGTCAGCAAGCTAAGCATGAACCGTGTAAAGCCCTGGTATGTTGCAACCACTTCCTATACCTGACAGTCCTTGGCAATCAATTAGTATGGACTTCATTGAAGGATTACCCAAATCTGATGGATATAATGCAATTCTGGTTGTGGTGGATCAACTGACCAAAGTGAGTCATTTTCTTCCCTTGAAACATCCATTAACTACTGCTTCTGTTGCCAGAGTCTTTCTCAATACCATTGTCAAGTTGCATGGGTTACCACTGGTTATTATATCAGACAGAGATAAGATATTCACGAGTGCCTTTTGGAAAGAGCTGTTCAGAGTATGGGGTACAGAATTGCACATGAGCACAGCTTATCATCCGCAAACGGATGGGCAGACAGAGCATGTTAATCAGTGCCTGGAAATGTATTTACGCTGTGCTGTGAATGCGTTTCTTGCTAAGTGGTCCACCTGGTTATCTCAAGCTGAGTTTTGGTACAACACAACGTACCATTCTTCCCTGGGCTGTACTCCTTACAAAGCTCTATATGGCCATGATCAAAACATTGGACAGTTGTTGGGACACAGCTCGTCGCTCAATACAGATGTGCAAACCTGGTTGACTGAACATCAGCATCACACTACAGCATTGAGAGACCATTTGGCTCGCGCTTAGTCCAAGTACAAACAGTTCGCTGATAGGAAAAGATCAGAGCGTGTGTTTGCTGTTGGGGAGATGGTTTATTTGTGTCTCCAGCCATATACACAGTCTACAGTGGTCAATAGGCCGTGTCCCAAACTTGCACTCAAGTATTTTGGGCCATACAAAGTGCTGGACAAAATTGGAGAAGCAGCTTATCGACTTGAGTTACCTAGAGGCTGTCAGGTACACCCAGTTTTTCATGTATCCCAGCTCAAAGGGCATGTTCTTGATCATACCCCCATCTTTGTCAATTTGCCCAAGCCGTTCGATCTGTCTCTACCGGGTATAATTCCAGAAGCAGTGCTCGATCGGCGACTGGTGAAAAAAGGGAACAACTCTCACTTGCAAGTGTTGATAAAATGGGCTACAGTACCACCGTCATCAGCCACCTAGGAAGATTATGACATGCTCAAGGCGCTTTATCCAGCGGCACCAGCTTGGGGACAAGCTGGTTCTTCAGGGGCGGGTATTGTAAGTACTGCAGTGCTTACGATGGACGTCAACCAAGGGAGAAGGCACAAACAGGTGATGAAGAAGGCGTAACCAAGGCGCGGGAGAGTTTAAATGAGTGTAGAGGAATTTGGGCTTCAGGCCTTGTAATAGTTTGGGCCGTGGGCCTTGTAGTGAGAGAGCTGGACTGGTGGATATAAACCAGCCAGGTAGCGTGTGGGAAAGGCATCGAAAATGAAATAGATCATTATCCCGAGCCACTGGCTCTTCTCTTCCCTTCTTCGCTGTCTCTTCCTCCTCTCCGGCGAATTCAAATTCTCCCTTACCTGAGCCCCTCTTCCACTCGCTGGCGACGAACCCGTTCGATCCCTAGGTCGTGACAGGTTCCCAACCATGGCTACGGTCTGCTTCTCCCTTATCATCATGTGATCCTCCTCCTCCACTTCAGGTGTCCGGCCGTGCCTGAGGGCCGCCTCTCCCCTATCCATCCTTCCAATCTAGAGCACAGGTGAAGAGTCTGGTTGTGTGCGGCAGGGTTGGTGCCCCGTGTCTGCGCCCCATAAGCTTGGACGGAGCTCCGACGCGGCCGTGTTGGCCTTGCAGATGAGCTCCAAATGTGGCCAATCCTCTGAAGATTCAATGGAATCTGATGTTAATGCCTGCAGGCTGCAGTTGTTGATCACTCAGAGGTATCAACACTTGTACATTGTATAATGTTCCTTTGCTCTGTACTTTGAACACAATGCCTCCAACCAAAATTGCAAGGGCACTTATATTTTTCCTCATCAATTTAGAATCACATAATGCATGCATATCTGATTTGTCCCTCTTATCTTTCAGTGTATTGGTGCCAATGCTGCATTTGGAGTTGGAGAGGCCCAGGCCACCTGCTGCAAGAGGCAAATGATCAACTACAGCTGCAAGTTACTCTCTGCATACTTACTGCCTTCGACTTTGGTATCCTGATGATCTACTCGAATTTATGACTCTTAATCCATGTGCACAACATGAGTTTGTTTTATTTTCCTTGGTCGCCTTTTATGTCTGATTTTCCTCACTAAAGTGGGTCATTTTATTTCTTCACAAATGTTGGCCAACCAACCTAATCCTCCAACTCGTGAATGCACGGCCATCAAGCAAACTAGCGCATGCTTTTAACTGAAGCAAAGTCACTCCGTAATGTGCCCAGAAATTAGACAACGGATGAAAGTTCGCAACTCACTAGCTCAAGAAGCATAAAACATATATCAGTTTTTAGGCCACTACTTAATTTTGAAGGATCATTTATTCTAATAAGACAAATATGCAAACTTTTTTCTAAACTGTGAGCATTTGACATAGGTTACTATTATTGTTAAACTGAAATAGCGAGTATTTGTTGCTTTTTATTAGGAAAGTTAAAAAGAAGTGCATCGATGTTGGACCTATTCTTGTGGTAGGGACAACTTTTTTTATTTACTCACAAGTGGAATTCAGATATTTTATGGATCAAACCTGCCAGGAAGTGAATTCAATCATGATTTTGAAAGTATTCAAGCATTTTTTTAAGTGCATGTGATTTAAAAAGTGTTCACACGTTTTTAAAATAATATCCATGCATTTCAAAAAAATAAATATACAATTTAAAAGCGAGTGGGGGAATGACACTTTTCGGATTAATTAAGGAATCAATCTCACAATGGTGGATGCTTGATGCAGGAGAGGATCACAGGTGTTCTGCCGGCAGTTTCAATTTAGTCGGGCGGTTGCCATCATCGTGAGACTGCCGACTGGAGGAACTACAATGGCTCTTTGTTCCAGCCATATCCGATCCCCTGGGCTGGAGCTTTCCGGTCACCTGAAGAGCACGGTGCACGGGGCGTGCCGTTGGCGTCTGCCTGGACGGGGACACGAGCCACCAGTACGTGCTCATTGTCACACTCCTAGAACCCCTCAAGCAGCTCCTGCCCGTGCGGCCATGCATGACGGCATCATAACAATATCGTTATCAGTGTGCGCGCTAATGTGGCGTGTTAGCCCCTTTGCTACACTGTGATTGACTAATGGTTAGATGGTTCATGTTGCAGTCTGATGAGGTCTCGGGCATGGTTTATTAGTCGCTGTATAGTCGCCGACTAATTGCCAAGTCGTTTTCCAAAAATCAGGGCGACTCACGACTATACAGCGACTTATGGCGACTATACAGCGACTTTCATCGACTATATGCTGAGCCGCAGGGCTCGCGGTGACTCGCCAAGTCACGACTCAAAAACCTTGGTCTCGGGGTTGTGGCTTCTGCTGAATTTTTGACACCACCAACTCCTGGTGAGTTTGCTCCCCTTAGTCATAATAGAGGGAGTGAGAAGGTCGGAATGGAGAAGAAGAAAAAACCTTGCTGTCGGAGATTACATCCACACCATTTTTTTGTGTTGGAGTGATTGAACCATGGCGATCAACGCTCACATGAGAATCTTGCTGTTGGAGATTACTGTCAGACCCAAGAAGGATCTGAAGAACAGGATTCAGAGGAACTAGTCTGAACTTAGCTATTTCATTCACTTTCAAAGGAAAGATTGGAATAGTTTAGCTTCTTACAGAGGAACCTAGCCGGCCAGGAACATTGGCGGCGCAAAGGGGGAAACCCTGGAAAAACGGAAGATGGTTCTCGCGTCTCCAATCTCTGGCTTTATAGCCTTATAAACCCAGAAAAGAAAAGACAAAAATGAATACAGAGTGGTTGAGGCTGCAAGCCTTTTGCCAGAAAATGAACAGCGACGCGTCCGAGTCGGGGAGCCGTCCGATGCGTGATCTATGGTGTCGGCTTCATCATAACTTGCGAAACGGTACGGGCGAAGGGAAGACGTTGGATCCGTGATGGACGGCTCAGCTATCTTCGCACGCTCATGGAAGCCATTCAATTTAACTGAACTTTGTCTTCAGGTGTTGCTACGTTGCAGACGGGTCCTGACAACCCCCCCCCCCCCCCCAATGAGACCAAGCCTGTCCTCAGGGTTGGAAGTGAGGAAAAACTTGCTGGATAAACGTTGCATCCTCCCATGTCGCTTCTTCGACTGGAAGGTTGCTCCAATTGATTTTCCACCGGACCACAGGGATATCGATATCGCCTTGTTTACGAGGGATCAGTTTGCGCTCCAGCAGTTGTTCTGGTTCGAGCAAGATTGTTCCATCAGGGTTAAGCAAGGGGAGTTTTGCATTAGCTATTGCTGCTGGGCCAATGTGCTTCTTTAGTTGGCTGATGTGGAATGTATCGAGTAGTTTGCAGTCGTCAGGCAGGAGAAGTTTTTAGGAAACATTACCCACTTTCTGCAGAACTTTGAACGACCCATAGTACTTGGAGTGCAGCTTGAAACATTTGTGAATGCTCAGTGTAGTATGTCTGTAGGGCTGTAGCTTCAAGTAGACCATATCACCCACTTGCAATGTTCTCTCAGACCTCTTTTTATCTGCAAAGTGCTTCATTCTGTCCTGAGCTCTGAGAAGGTTTTCTTTGATGTGAGCAGCAGTTTGCTCAGCAGTGAGGACTGAGGGAAGGTTGGCAGTGTCCTCAGGTGGGTACAGAGCTGCTTCAGCTATCATATTTGGTTTTCTGTTGTATAGTGCCTGGAAGGGGGTGATCTTGAGTGAGGTGTGGTAAGAGGTATTGTACCACCACTCAGCTAAGGGCAGCCAGTGAAACCATTTCTTTGGTTGCAGAAAGGCCATACATCTCAGGTAATTCTCCATGCAGTGATTCACTCTTTCAGTCTGCCCATCCGTTTGAGGATGGTAAGATGTGCTCAAGTGCAACTTAATGCCCATTCGTTTGAACAAACTTTGCCACATCTGACTTGTGAAGATTTTGTCCCTGTCAGTGACAATAACAGAAGGTAGACCATGTAGTTTAAATATGTTTTCCACAAAAGCGTTGGCTACAATCTGCACTGTGATGGGATGTTTCATGGCAATGAAGTGACTGTATTTGGTGAATCTGTCAACTACCACCAGGATCATATCCTTGTTTTGAGAAACTGGCATTCCCTCCACAAAGTTCATACTTATGTGGCACCAAGCAAAGTCAGGAACAGGTAAAGGTTGCTGGAGACCAGGGTACTTGTAGTGTTCTGGTTTGTTGATCTGGCACGTTGGACACTGCTTGATGAAGTCAACAATGAACTGTTTCATACCAGGCCAGTGGAACAAGAGCTTGACTCTTTGATATGTGGCTCTGTGGCCTGAGTGATCTCCTAGCTCAGAATTATGTAGTGCAGACAGAAGTTTGGTCCTCAGTTGGGTTTCACTGCCCACTACAATTCTATTCTTATATCTGAGGATGCCCTATTTTAGGGTGTAGTTATCTAAGGTAGAGGGGTTTGTGGCCAATTGGGCCATGATAGTCTTGCATTTAGTGTCATTGTTGTAACTGGCAACAACGTCAGAGATCCAAGCAGGTGCAGTTGAGCTTGCAAAGAGGTTGTACAGTTTGTACTACACTCTAGATAGGGCATCAGCTACTCTGTTTTTGTGCCCTTGTTTGTACTCCACTGTATAATTGTAGCCCAGTAACTTCACTAGTAACTTATGTTGAATTCCTTCAGTTAACTTTTGTTCCTGAATATATTTGAGGCTCTGCTGATCAGTTCTGATAATGAGAGAAGATGCTGCAAAGTAGTGCTTCCAATATTTAAGAGCTTCAATAATAGCCAATGCCTCCTTATCATAAGTGGAGCTAGCAGCAGCTCTAGGACCAATAGTTTTGCTGAAGAAAGAAATTGGCCTGCCTCCCTACATGAGGACTGCTCCAATGCCATAGTTGCAGGCATCAGTTTCCAGAACAAATGGTTTGGAAAAGTCAGGTAGTGCCAAGACAGGGGCCTCTGTCATTCTGTGCTTCAAGGTGTTGAAAGCCTGTTGTTGTTCAGTGCCCCAAGAGAAACTGTCCTTTTTGAGTGAGTTGAACAGAGGTTTGCAGATCAATCCATAATTTTGGATGAACCTTCTATAATAACCAGTTAATCCTAGGAAGCTTCTCAGCTGAGTAACATTCTCAGGTGTTGGCCACTTAAGTACTACCTCAATTTTGACAGGATCTGTAGCAACTCCATCTCCTCTGATTATGTGACCAAGATATTCCACCTGTGGCTGAGCAAAAGTGCATTTGCTGAGTTTTGCATACAACTGGTGCTGCTGGAGTGTCTCAAAAACTTCTTTTAAATGCTCTGTGTGTTCCTGCAGATTTTTACTGAAAACCAATATGTCATCAAAGAAAATCAAGACAAATTTTCTCAGATATTTCTTGAAAATTGTATTCATCAGCTTCTAGAATGTAGCAGGTGCATTTGTAAGCCCAAAAGGCATAACTAAATATTCATAATGCCCATAATGAGTGCTGAAAGCTGTCTTTTCTATATCATGTTGCATCATCCTGATCTGATGGTCACCACTTCTTAAGTCCAGTTTAGTGAAAACAGTGGCTCCATGCAATTCGTCCAGTAGATCTGCAATTACTGGCACTGGATATTTGTTCTTGACCGTTTGTTCATTGAGTTTCCTGAAATCATTGACCAGTCTCCATGTTTGATCCTTCTTTTTCACTAGGAGAGCTGGAGAAGAATAAGGACTAACACTGTCCTTAATTACTTTGTCCTTTATCATCTTCTGTATGATCTGTTCCATTGCATATTTTTGGTGGTGAGGCAACCTGTATGGCCTCTGGTTCACTATTTTGGCTTCAGGCACGAGAGGGATTGTATGGTCGATTGCTCTGACAGGAGGAAGACCAGTGGGTTTTGAGAAGATGTTGTTATACTTGCTTAAGAGCAGTTTCACTTGAGGATGCACTGGTTGTTGAGGAGGAGGAGGAGTAGGAGGAGGAGGAGCCACAGTAACAAAGTTCAGAAGGAGGACAACTCCACAAACTGGGTCCTGTTCCAGTTCTTCCTCACTGTCCATCTCATGCACAACCATGTTGGGCAAACTCTCATCCTGAAAGATGACTTTTTTGCCTCCTTGCAAGGTTATTTTCACCTGCATTTCCTGAAAGTCTAGTTCTACAGGATTGTGAGCTTTCATCCAGTCAGCTCCTAGTATTACATCATAGCTTTGGAGCTGTAAGGCTCTGAAATCAGAAGTGAACTATGTCCCTTGGATAGAGTAATTGCACTGTTTTGCCATGAATTCAGTCCAGAGCACTCCACCATTTGCTACTACAACCTTTCTTTTTCTTGTAGGGGAAAGCTTGCATTGAATTTTGTTTGCAATACTGGGTGAAACAAAAGTAGCTGTACTTCCACTGTCAATAAGAGATGTTGCTGGAGTATCACCAAACATGAGAGTAACTGTAAATGAGTATTTGGTGGCACTCAGGCCCATCAGAGCATGCATTGAAATTTTCAGTGTCTGATCAGCACTGTTTTCTGTTTCTTCAGTGTCAGTTTCCTCCATTTCTTCAGAACTTGCAGTGTAGTAAACCAGTTCTGCATCATCCAGGCATTGCTCTTGTAGAGCTTGAATTTGAACTTGGTTGGCCAACTTGCAAACTTTCTTGTGCCCTGGGAACCAAGGTTCCTTGCACTTATAGCAGATGCCCTTTAACCTTGCTTGTTGGATTATATTAGCATTATTGTTAGAAGCTGGCTTGCCGAGGTCAAACTGGACCTGCCTTCTAACAGGGGACTGCACTGTTTGGGGCCACTGCTTCTTAGGTGGTTGTGCTTGTTCCATTCTTCGAGCTAACCAGATAGCTTTCTGCAGATCTTGAGGTTCATGACATTGGACATAATGCTGAATGTTGTCATGTAAGCCAGAAATAAAACTGGTCTTGTAGTAATCTTGTGGGAGAGCAGGATTATCCCTTCTCATTAGATTCATGGCTTGTTCAAACTTGAGTATGTAATCATTCACTGACCCTGTTTGAGTGAGTGCATGGAATGATCTCACATTATCACAGACAAAAGTTTCAGCAAATCTGTCACCCAGAAGTCTACAAAACCTATACCAGGGCAAGGAGTTAGCAACTATTGCAGTACCTCTCCACCACTCAATTGCAGGTCCTTTCAGGTATGTGACTGCAATTTCTGTTTTCTGCTCCAGGGGTGTTCTAGCAGCCTTAAAATAAAGCTCAATAGTCTGAATCCAAGAGTCAGTGCCACTTCCATCAAATTCAGGAATGTTGTATTTGGCAGGCTTGACAAGTGCCATAGTTCTTCTGTTATCTTGTAACTGTTCTCTTGGCACATTTCCTCCCCTGGCTTCCTGTTGAGGAAGTTGCTCAGCTAGCTCCAAGTCCAGTTGAATTGGCTGCTGTGCATTGTGGCCCTGGTTTACTGCATTAGGTGCTCTTGCATCAGGAGCAGGATTTTTGGGAGCAGCAAAATGTGGATGCCTGTAAGGGATTTTGTTGCTGCCATCCAAGTTGAGCTCTTTTCCTGTGTGCTTGTCAACTAAAGTTGCAGATCCCATAGTTGGAGGGGTTTGTATGGGCACAGGAGGTGCATGGTTAGTGCCTTGAGGTGTTTGTTGTTGGCCACTGCCTTGTGCAACATCTTGGGGGCTTGGAGGGCTTTCTCTGGGTTTTGGGAACCCAGCAATGAAACTGGATAGTGAGCTCTGTAACTCTCCCAATGTTTTCTGCAAGGACTGAAAGTTAGTGGAAACGTGCTCTCTGAAATCTTCAAAGCCGCCTCTGTCCGTCTCTCTGTTCTACTGCAGTTGTTTGACATCCAACTGTAAAGATTGCAGTTCCAGATTTTCCGTGGAAGAAGAACTCGTCGGGCCCGTCATGTTGGCAGGAAGGGACACAGGAAGGGTTTTTATACTTAGCAAGGAGCCAAGAACCTCTCTGTGAGTGATCAACCAGCGAAGGAGGGAATTTTACGACAGCTTGAGCTGCAACCCGGCCTTGTCCCGTGATCCTGCCGCCGCCTGCACCGTCGCCAACGCCACGCCACCGAGAGTACACCGGATCTGGGAGGGAGGGAGGGATTTTACCACAGAGACGGTGTGTGTCTGTAACCTCTTCCCGTACCCAAACCTGTACCGAACGATCTCACCGCCGCCTGTCGCCGCCTGAAATCCACCGCCGCCCAAGGTCACCGGTGAGAAGTGGAGGATTTTACGGCTCCTCCAACTCCACCTCGGCACCGGATCTCGCGCCGCCAAGGAGAAAACCTTGCTTTGATTACCACTTGTCAGACCCAAGAAGGATCTGAAGAACAGGATTCAGAGGAACTAGTCTGAACTTAGCTATTTCATTCACTTTCAGAGGAAAGATTGGAATAGTTTAGCTTCTTACAGAGGAACCTAGCCGGCCAGGAACACTGGCGGCGCAAAGGGGGAAACCCTAGAAAAACGGAAGATGGTTCTCGCATCTCCAATCTCTGGCTTTATAGCCTTACAAACCCAGAAAAGAAAAGAGAAAAACGAATACAAAGTGGTTGAGGCTGCAAGCCTTTTGCCGGAAAGTGAACAGTGACGCGTCCGAGTCGGGGAGCCGTCCGATGCGTGATCTATGGTGTCAGCTTCATCATAACTCGCGAAACGGTACGGGCGAAGGGAAGACGTTGGATCCGTGATGGACGGCTCAGTTGTCTTCACGTGCTCGTGGAAGCCATTCAATTTAACTGAACTTTGTCTTCAGGTGTTGCTACATTGCAGACGGGTCCTGACAATTACATCCACACCATTTTGTGTGTGTTGGAGGGATTGAACCATGGCTATCATCGCTCATACTGCATCTCCTTCCTCACACACTTTTTGGATAGTTGTATTCCATTCTATACACCAAGAGAATATGTTATTTTCCTTTTACAAAACTGAACTATGTGTGACGTTGCTGTTTACCGGAGCAGTTATAGTTGAGTAGTACATTGTTATCATTCTCAACAACTTCAGTCATACACCTTTGATAATCATGTATGAGAACTTTCAGAAATTGAGTTACTTCATTGGAATTTATGTTGTTCAGGAGGGGAGGCAGGACGGACGGCAGCGGCATTCTATTCGGGGTTGCGTCGATCTGGGGATGCTGGAGCATACGGGAAACATCACCTCCACCACAACCTCCACCGCGACATTTCAAGTAGCCAATTTACCTTTCTCCCTAAGGATTTCTTACTCTGATGTCAGTATCACTGGGCTTGGGGTTTAGATTTTGTTAATATTAAAATCTGGGTACTTCCGAGCAAATGAGTTGTTGATTTATTTACTTAGTCAAGTTCATTTCTGCTATACCCTGCAAAAGTAGTTCATTTCTGCTATGTTCTTCCGTCAAGCTTCAGATTCTAGCCTTGATTAAATGGCAATGATATTCTCCATAACCTACTAATGTCAGAAATCCTGCTACAAAACATGATTTCCAGAATTGTGGTGGATCTGGTTTATATAACATGGTCTGCCAACCGCTATGAGAACTGATTAGTGTGTGGCAGCCGTTTATTAGGATTAGAATGAAGATTTGAGATGTACGTGTAGGTCAAATTTGCAAAATTATGGGTCCGCAGTTAGAAAATCATATGTAGGCAATTTTACGGTTTTCTAAGACCAAGGATTCAAGCATGAATTTGAATATAGTTTCATGGGTTTTTTGCTCACAAGTTTTCTTATATTTACTCCTCTTTCTTTGATATTGGAATTTATATGCTTACTTAACTGTTTAAAGATACATGTTTTGTTTATCGATTGGAAGTTACCACATATAAGCTTGAGTCCATGTGAACTGACACATTGTGTGGAACAAAATAACATAGTAGAATTTGGTGGTTAAACTACTCCTTACCTCAGCATTCTATTAATCTATAATAATGATAGTTGACATCAGTCATGCAAGATCACTTGCACGAAATTGATGGCTTGCTATTGTTGTACTTCATTGCTTCTATTAATTTTACATTTTTTTTTATTTACTGTGATTTGCCAAGCAAAAGTACTAGCATAATGGAATATTTGTTTGTGTTGTTTACAGAGTGAACATAGTCTGATGGGACAGCTCCTGAATCAATGTGACATTAGGAAATAAGTGTCTTGAAGGAGTTGAAACGAATTGATCATCCTCATGTGTCTTTGCAAGGTGCAACGGAGGTAGTGTAGTTTTTTTAGCAAAAAATTCCTACTTTAGATAGAAAAATGTATTTCCTTTTACTTATCTCGATACATAATGGCAGCCATCAGACAAAAGGAAGATGGGGGCACATGAGATGTCCTGACCACTCCTTGGTCCCAAGAATGGGAGTAACAATGTTTCCAAAGTTCTGCTGCTATATTGTACTCGGAAATGTATTCATCAAACTACCTTGTCAACCATTTGCTATTTACTCTTAAACTTCTGATATATTTCTTCGCAGTTGCCGTTTGCCCTCCCCTCCACCCTTTCCGGATAGCTATGTCCCACCATCAGCATTAGAACAAGAGAAAGAGGCAGATGATCTATTGCCACAGAGGCATTGCTTCCTGCAATTGACCATATTATTCATCATTGGCTAGCAAAAATACAGAAATTACTATGAGATTGTACCGTGCATCAAGTAAACTCTGTAATTCGTGAGCTGGGACAATGACAATAGAGAAGAAGACAATGTTGTCTGTTGTGCATGAGATTTGGTACACATTTGACATAAGAGTATATGTACCTTCAAGCCTGATTTTTGTGCCTTGCACGTTGTGTCGTTTTAGTTTTTTTCCTCCCGTTGCAACGCACTGGCATTTTTGCTAGTAGATATAGATAGATATAACTCACATCATCACACAATCTCCCCATGCCTCTGAATAGAACCTCCCCACGTGGCCACGTCTTCAAACAGAACCTCCCCATGCCTCCACCGCCAGATCACCCTCCCCTGTGCTTCTCCTGCACCGCCGTGCGGGCGCCGGCGCCTTCCCGGCGAGCCGAGCATCATGCACCAAGGAGGGATCCGTCTTCCCTTCTCACTCGCTGCCGATGTCGCGGAGCCGCAGAGGCACTGCTACCGCTCGCGATTTGATGTAAGGGTGCCACCTGAGTTTCGCTGCTACTCATCCTCACGTTCGCCCCCACCCATCCCATGGTCTCCAGTCGTCAAGCCACCACAAACCTCGCCCCTTGCTGCAGTCGGCACCGCTGTCCTTAATCTCGATCCGATCTCGACGAGGAACCCATCCCCGACAACCAATCCGAGGTACTCACATGGCCTCCATCAAGGTACTCGCCCATCTGCATTGCCGGTTTCGAGTGCATGGGTGACGACCACATGTTGTGGATTTTGGACACCAATATGAATCATGACATCATTTCTTTTGCAATTCCCTTGCTACACACTCCTTTGTGTTGAGGGACATACTTACATCAAATCAGTAGAGGAGAAAATAGTCCTTATATTTAAATAAATGATGCACGTGCCTACCAAGAGTTTGCGACCATGGTAAGGAGCTAGCGCTGGGAAGGGGAACCGGCTTTGGTTGGTTCAGTAACAATCTGTGTACCGCCTGTCTTTTTTGTTTGAGCAGGTAACATTCCTATCTCTGTTATCTCTTTGTTGTTTTTTCCGTGCTTTCGAAGTTCTGACTGTTCAAGAAAGAAGAAATGGACAGAAGCATTCCAATGCAGGCCGTTCCAATATTTTGATATATGGTTCTGCTGGAATTTGCTAGTGGGCTTTTGGCCCAAAGCCCAACTAAAATTCTGAAATTCTCTTGGCCCATTCATGCACACATGTGAGTGGAGTAAGTGAGGCTAAAGTTTAGTCCCACCTCATAAGTTGAGAGAGAGTTGCACCTCTTTATAAGGTGAGCTCTTCTACCACTTGTATGAGCATGAGAAGAGGAGACCTACACGCGCGCTCCTCCTCCTCCTCGCCTTGCCTCGTCACGACGCGACGCGGGTTGCGGGATTGAGCTGAGCCGAGGACAGAGCTATGCACGTTGTCCATTAATTAATAATTAATGGACGCGTTAATTAGTGGGGTTTACTCCCACGACCTACCCGACCCGCACTATATAGTCAGGCAGACGTCTACCCTAGCCGCCGCCGCTTCGTATGGTTTCTCACCACCGCTCCAGATCATTGAGCCGCCAAGCAAGTCTTCTCCATCCCTCCTTTCGGTGTGCACTGGGAGAAGGGACAGCAGGCCTCCGGAACCCCGCCTCTCGTGATCCTGTATGGGAGAGGGGCGATCAGGTTTTTGGGGAGCGCACTCATGCGACTGCTGGCAGCGACGACTTCGCGAACGACAGCTTCTTCCCCGACCTCGGCAACCTCATCCTCGACGACATGGGCGACAACGTCAACGCCGGCGGTGCTGCTCCCGCTGCACCGTACGTGAATCTATCTTTCCTGTTCAAGATCGTGGTAGAATTCATGTTTCTAGTATGTGCCCTAGATGTGCTCTGTTCATCTGCTATGCTAGTTCGCGTGATTAGTTCAATCTCTGCTACTGTAGTCATGATTTATCTTCTGTTTATTCGGATTAAATCTCGTAGTAATTTTCTCATATTTCCAACAATCCAAAAACCTGATTATAGGCAATTTACCCCGAATGGTTTTGCTGCGCATCTGAAGCCGCCTGCCTTTAAGGGGGCGCAATATAAGAGGTGGCGCACGAGAGCAGTCTACTGGTTTCAGACCATGGGCTGCTATGACGCCACTAAGGGCAAGCCTGCGGGCGATCTTAATCCAGCACAGCTGGAAGCTTTTGAGAAGATCGATACTCTCTTTAAAGGTGCTCTTCTGGGTGTTCTTGATGATTCCATTGTGGATTCGTATATGTTGTTTGACAACGGCAAGTACATGTGGGCTGCGCTCCAGGCCAAGTTTGGTGCCTCGGACGCCGGTAGCGAGTTGTACGTCATGGAGCAATTCTATGACTACAAGATGACTGATGAGCGCTCTGTTGTACAGCAGGCTCATGAGATACAGTCGCTCGCAAAAGAACTTAAGAACTTCAAGTGCGTGTTGCCGGACAAATTTGTTACCGGAGGCATTATTGCCAAGCTTCCACCTTCGTGGAACAATTTTGCTACTTCCCTGAAACACAAGAGACAGGAGTTTTTCGTTGCGGATCTCATTGGTACTCTTGATGCTGAAGAGAAGGCGAGAGCAAAGGACACACGTGCTCGAGTTGCCGAGGGAGCTTCTAGTGCCCACATGGTACAGAAGAAGAACTTCCAGCCCAATAAGTTCAAAAACAACAAGAACAAAACTCAGGGGAAAGGCAAGTTTGATACAAAGAACAAGCCATCACATTCTACCAACTTCAAGAAGAATTCTCATAATAAGGGGAACAGACTTTGCCATGTCTGTGGTGATCCTAATCACTGGGCTCCGAAGTGTCCTAACCGCTTTGAGGAGCGCAAACATGAGAAGGGCGACAAGTCCGCTAATGTTGTCATCGGTGATACTGATATGAAGGAATCAGGGTACGGTATTTTTCCTACCATCCTTTTAGTATTTCAATCCCCTGATTGGTTCATTGACACCGGAGCCAATGTACATGTTTCTGCTGACGCCTCCATGTTTTCTTCTTACTAGGCCACAGGGACTTCTCTCGTGCTGATGGGGAACGGGTCACATGCCATTGTTCGAGGTGTTGGTACGGTCGATCTGAAGTTTACTTCGGGGAAGACCATGCGTCTGAAGAACGTTCATCATGTGCCGTCCATCAATAAAAATCTCGTTAGCGGTTCCCGTTTATGTTGAGATGGTTTTAAGTTGGTTTTTGAGTCCAATAAATTTGTAATTTCCAAGGGTGGACAATTTTTTGGAAAAGGCTATGAGTGCGGAGGCTTGTTCCGCCTATCTTTGTCAGATATTTGCACTAAAGTTATTAATAATGTTTGCCACAATAATGAGTCGGATATTTGGCATTCACGACTTTGTCATGTTAACTTTGCTTGCATGACGCGGCTAGCCAATATGAATTTAATTCCGAAAATCTCTACTGTCAAAGGCTCTAAGTGCCAAGTATGCGTGCAAGCTAAACAACCTCGCAAGTCCCATAAGACTGCAGAGGCAAGAGACTTGGCGCCACTAGAGCTTATACATTCTGATCTTTGTGAGATGAATGGCGTGTTGACAAAAGGTGGAAAGAGATATTTCATGATGTTGATTGATGACTCCACTAGATATTGTTATGTGTATCTTCTGAAATCAAAAGACGAGGCTTTAACTTTCTTCAAAAACTATAAAGCTGAGGCAGAGAACCAACTTGATCGAAAAATTAAATGGCTTAGGTCCGATCGTGGTGGAGAGTATTTTTCCAATGAATTTGATCTGATTTGTGCGGAACATGGTATAATCCATGAGAGGACGCCTCCCTACTCACCTCAGTCTAATGGGGTGGACGAAAGAAAGAACCAAACTCTAACTGATTTGGTTAACGCCATGTTAGACACATCGGGTCTTTCCAAGGAATGGTGGGGGGAGGCGCTAATGACCGCGTGTCATGTCCTAAACCGAGTTCCCACAAAGCATAAGACCATGACTCCAATTGAGGAATGGGAAAGGAAAAGGTTGAAACTCTCTTACCTACGTTCTTGGGGTTGTTTGGCGAAAGTCAATATACCAATTCCCAAGAAGCGTAAGCTTGGACCAAAAACCGTGGATTGTGTTCTTCTGGGATATACTTTTCATAGCATTGGCTATAGATTTTTGATAATAAAATCTGAGGTATCCGACATGCATGTTGGTACGATTATGGAGTCTAATGATGCAACTTTCTTTGAGGACATATTTCCTATGAAGGATATGTCAAGTTCATCAAATCAGGAGATACCTATTCCATCTAGTGAGGAACTCACTGTAATTCCTGAACCCACCATTGCGATGGAACACGTTGAGAATCCTGTTGAGGGTGACAATGAAACTCCTATAAGGAGTAAGAGACAGAGGACTGCAAAGTCCTTTGGTGATGATTTCATTGTGTACCTTGTGGATGACACACCCAGGACTATTTCAGAAGCCTATGCATCTCCTGATGCTGACTACTGGAAGGAAGTTGTTCGTAGCGAGATGGATTCATCTTATCTAACGGTACCTGGGAGATCACTGACCGTCCTTATGGGTGCAAACCTGTAGGATGTAAGTGGGTGTCAAAGAAGAAGCTTAGACCTGATGGTACGATTGAAAAGTACAAGGCACGACTTGTGGCTAAGGGTTATACCCAAAAAGAAGGTGAAGACTTCTTTGATACTTACTCACCCGTGGCTAGACTGACCACGTGCTACTATCACTGGCTGCCTCACATGGTCTTCTCGTTCATAAAATGGACGTTAAGATGGCTTTCCTCAATGGAGAGTTGAAGGAGGAAATTTACATGGATCAGCCAGATGGTTTTGTAGTACCTGGTCAAGAAGGAAAGGTGTGCAAGTTATTAAAGTCTTTATATGGCCTTAAACAAGCTCCTAAGGAGTGGCATGAGAAGTTCGAAAGAACATTAACTGCTACCGGCTTTGTAGTAAATGATGGTGACAAGTGTGTGTACTATCGCCATGGTGGGGGCGAAGGAGTTATTCTTTGTCTGTATGTCGACGACATATTGATCTTTGGAACCAAACTTGATTTAATCAAGGAGGTTAAGGATTTCTTATCTCGCTATTTTGAGATGAAGGATCTAGGAGTAGCTGATGTTATCTTAAACATCAAGCTGTTGAGAGATGAGAATGGTGGGATCACACTGCTTCAGTCTCACTATGTGGAAAAGGTCTTGAGTCGTTTTGGGTATAGCGACTGCACGCCTTCTCCAACTCCATATGATGCTAGTGTGTTGCTTCAAAAGAATCGACGGATTGCTAGAGATCAACTGAGGTATTCTCAGATTATTGGCTTGCTTATGTATTTGGCGAGTGCCACGAGGCCTGACATCTCTTTTGCTGTGAGCAAGCTGAGTCGGTTTGCGTAAAAACCGGGAGATGATCATTGGCGTGCTCTTGAGAGAGTTATGCGCTACTTGAAGGGCACTGCGAGCTATGGGATTCACTACACCGGGTATCCAAGGGTACTGGAGGGTTATAGTGACTCGAACTGGATATTTGATGCTGATGAGATTAATGCAACAAGTGGTTATGTTTTTACACTTGGTGGTGGCGCTGTTTCCTGGAAGTCTTGCAAGCAGACCATCTTAACGAGGTCAACTATGGAAGCAGAACTCACAGCATTAGATACTGCCACTGTTGAAGCAGAGTGGCTTCATGAGCTATTGATGGACTTACCTATGGTTGAAAAACCAATACCCCCTATCCTGATGAACTGTGATAATCAAACTGTGATCGTCAAGATAAATAGTTCTAAGGACAATATGAAGTCCTCAAGGCATGTGAAGAGGAGATTAAAATCAGTCAGGAAACTGAGGAACTCCGGAGTTATTACGTTGGATTATATCCAAACGTCGAAAAACTTGGCAGATCCCTTCACAAAGGGTCTATCACGTAATGTGATAGATAATGCATCGATGGAGATGGGTTTGAGACCCACCGCATGAGTTGTCCATAGTGGTAACCCGCTCTATGTGATCGGAGATCCCGTGAAGTAGAAGTGGGAGACAAGCTGTTGGTCAGCTAAGAGGAGAGTATCCTTATTTTAATTATCCCACTCCGTGAAGATGCAATACTCTCCTGATCTACATGGCAGGTTGATATCTATCTTAATGTGTTCCAAGTGGCATATTTGAGTAAGCAGAGATGTTGTCCTGTAGAGCATCTCCTGAGGAACACACCTATACGAATTTGACTGTTAACATCGCAATCTATGAGAAGTGGGTGCTCTCTAATAAATTCATGAAAGGCCCTGGAGTACGATGTATACGCTCCACCCGCGGGGAGGCCTTGCGGCAGCCAAGTGTTGGTAAAGAATTTGTGTGAAACTAGTCTCGCAGAAAACTTGTAGTTCAAGGCATAGTCCACTATTAAAGTTGTGATCTAGTGTAGCATAAATCTCTAAGTGGAAGTTCAACTTCACAGTCTCCACTAAGCACTGATATATAAACAATGTTTTGGAAACAAATGGTGAAATGTGCCAATGAGACTTTGTGGGGGATTGTTGGAATTTGCTAGTGGGCTTTTGGCCCAAAGCCCAACTAAAATTCTGAAATTCTCTTGGCCCATTCATGCACACATGTGAGTGGAGTGAGTGAGGCTAAAGTTTAGTCCCACCTCATATGTTGAGAGAGAGTTGCACCTCTTTATAAGGTGAGCTCTTCTACCACTTGTATGAGCATGAGAACAGGAGACCTACACGCGCGCTCCTCCTCCTCGCTCGCCTCACCACGCCACGCCTCGCCTCGCCTCGTCACGACGCGCCGCAGGTTGCGGGATTGAGCCCAGCCGAGGACAGAGCCATGCATGTTGTCTATATTTTTGCTGCTCGGGAAAAATTAATGAGTCATTAATTAATAATTAACGGATGTGTTAATTATTGAACAGTTTCCGATTCTTTTGGATCGTGATGACTCGGGCATGGGGTTTACTCCCACGACCTACTCGACCCGCACTATATAGTCAGGCAGACGTCTACCCTAGCCGCCGCCACTTCGTATGGTTTCTCACCACCGCTCCAGATCATTGAGCCGCCAAGCAAGTCTTCTCCATCCCTCCTTTCGGTGTGCACTGGGAGAAGGGACAGCAGGCCTCCGGAACCCCGCCTCTCGTGATCCTGTACGGGAGAGGGGAGATCAGGTTTTTGGGGAGCGCACTCGCGCGACTGCTGGCAGCGACGACTTCGCGAACGATGACTTCTTCCCCGACCTCGGCAACCTCATCCTCGACGACATGGGCAACAACGTCAACGCCGGCGGTGGTGCTCCCGCTGCACCGTACATGAATCTATCTTTCCTGTTCAAGATCGTGGTAGAATTCATGTTTCTAGTATGTGCCCTAGATGTGATATGTTCATCTGCTATGCTAGTTCGCATGATTAGTTCAATCTCTGCTACTGTAGTCATGATTTATCTTCTGTTTATTTGGATTAAATCTCGTAGTAATTTGCTCATATTTCCAACAGGTTCGTGAATAAACTTAAATATTTTAGCCTGTATCGCTCATGGACACTGCTTTGTTGATCAATGACATGTGGACTTTGCTGCAGGCAGTGGAAAAGTTTCTCACAGGAAAAAGTTTCAATCTGTTTCATTTTTAGCTGGTGATGATGAACTTGAGGCATATCCTGCTGTGATATTGCTATCTTTTGATTTGACATTCTTATGTTTATTTTTGATTGCCATATCATCCTTCTGCATTTTGGACAGAAAAACGTTGTGGGTTATCCATTTCAGTTTTACTACTACTTCTTTTAGAACTTAAGGGCTAGCAACTAGAACATGGTTGGTCACTTGTTTCTCCACCAATTACGATGTTGCTGTTATGGCGGTGCTAGAAGGAGGGCGCGAGAGGGCCAGTCGGAGGGAAGGGATTTCCTTCTTAATTCTTGCTTGATTAGATTGATACATCTCCTCTCTTTATATAGAGAAGTTTACTTGACTCCCAAGCAAGGCTTACTTGACCCCTAAGCAAGCGACCCTTATCTCTAATTAACTCTAAGACTAACGGGCCCATTAGGCCCATTACGTACTCTAACACTACACCCCACCTGGACATGCAGCTTGTCCTCGAGCTGCAGCCTAACCAACTTATGACCATGACTCGACGCAACACAAAGCTAACACCTAAAAACAAGCCTTTTACATCTCGGCTTGTTTTATTATTCTCAACCTGAAATGGACTGGTACGCTTTATTTTGGACCCCTTAACAAAAAGTGAACACCATCCGCACATCGGACGTGCACGTGTACAGCCACCTGGATCCCATGGACACCACCTGGACAAAAGGAGTGCATGTGTATGGCCACCTGGAAGTGGTCGCAAGAGTGACCAGCAGAGGCGCCCTCGCGGCGGCGGATGGCGGAATGTAGTGGTGCTACGCGGTGCGCTGCTGTCGGTGACACCATGCTTTCTCCCTACAGGACGGCTATTGGTTTGCACCACACAGGAAAGAGTGGAGGGCTTGCGATGGAGAATGACGAGGAGGGGTGTAACGCCCCGAGACCGATGTTCCAGAGGCCTTCTATTTCGTTTTAGTTGTTCCCGTGTGTTTATTATGTTTGTTGCATTATCATAAATTGTTTTGCATCCTTCATTCCTCTATGTTGATGCCATGACCATGATGAGTGCCATTGCCATATTTTGCTTCTTGCATCTTGTTCATATTTTATTATATTGTTTTGCGCCATCTTTGTTTGTTTGCCATGTTCATCTCACCTTGTTATATGCTACATGATATGGATGTGCCTCTTGTCATTTTTTATTGCATTATATCATGATCATCATGTGTGTTGCATTCTTTATGTTGATGTGTTGGTTATGTGCTCTCCATCTTCCCCACTTCCTCCTATGGTTGTTTGTCTCTTCATCTTTTCTCCAATGCCCTTCTCCAAGTGCAAACCATTTCACTTCTTCCTTCTTTCAAATTCCCCCTTTATTGCAAGTGACCTTTTCCCTTCCTCCATAAATGTTCATTCTTTCCCTATTAATCTTAAACCATGCCTAAACCCTCTCTATCAAATTTCATCCATTTTGGAGTTGTTTTGGTTGGGTTCAAAAATGGCTCAAGTTTGAATTTAATTCAAACTTGGATTATTTTTCTACCTCTAAAAATGCCCAACTCAATTTTATCAAATTCTACATAATTCATGGACTCTAGGGGTATATTCATTTCTTCCTCATACCTCTCTTTTTCCTCTGTGCTTTTTGCTCTTTTATTCTGGTTGAAGAAATAAAGGAAGGCAGAAGCAGTAGGAGCAGTAGCAACCCAGCAGCCGCAGCCCAGCTCACCTCCCACGCAGCCCACCTGGCCCAACTCTATTCACAGCCACCTGCCCCGTTGCGTTGCCGTCTCTGTTCCAAAGACAGAGCGCTCGCGCTCGCGCCGTGAGCTTCACGGATGCCGAGGTCGCGCCGTCTTCTCCCCTCCTTTTAAGCCAGCAGCCCCGCCCTAGGGTTTCCCCCTTCTCCCTCTCGATTTCCTCGCCGCCGCCACCCAGGAGGGCAGCTCCTCCCCGCTCCATCTCCTCCCTGCAGCCACCATGGCCGGCCCAAGCAAGAGCCCAGAGCCGGAGTAGGAGCATCGCCGGCCTCCCCTCCGACGACCCCGAGCACCGCAGCGCCTCCCCGAGTCCGTTCTGATGCCGATCCAAGCCCGAGGACGCCTTCCCCGACGTCCTCTTCGTCCTCTGCTTCGTCTTCTTCACGGACAGCAAGTCCAACGGAGTTCCTCGCCTCCTCTCCATCGATAATTTATGTCCCCGACCTCATCCTCATGTCACAGGTATACTAGGTTGTAACGCCCACGATGTGGCTATATCTCCCACGTGTCGAAGCACGACTTAGAGGCATAACCGCATGGTGGTTTTGTCGCAAGAAGGGTCATCTTCACACAATCCCATGTAACGAACAAGAATGGGATAAAGAGAGTTGGCTTACAATCGCCACTTCACACAATACATATATAAATCATACATCATTCAAAATACACTCATAGACTGGCTACGGTCAAATCCAAATGAAAGGAAGACAACCCCAAATGCTAGATCCCCGATCGTCCCGACTGGGCTCCGCTACTGATCATCTGGAAACGAAACATAGTAACGACCAAGGACCTCATCAAACTCTCACTTAAGCTCGGTTGCGCCACTTGGGCTGGTATCCTCGTCACCTGCATCTGTTTTAGTAGAATCTGTGAGCCACGGGGACTCAGCAATCTCACACCCGCGAGATCAAGACTATTTAAGCTTGTAGGTAGGAAAGGGGGTAAAATGGTGGAGCTGCAACAAGCACTAAGCATATATGGTGGATAACATACGCAAGAGAGAGCGAGAAGAGAAGCAACGCATCGGTCGAGAAGCTAGAAGCGATCAAGAAGTGATCCTGAAACTACTTACGGTCATACATAACTCAAACCGTGTTCACTTCCCGGACTCCGCCGAGAAGAGACCATCACGACTACACACGCGGTTGATGCATTTTAATTAAGTCAAGTGTCAAGTTCTCCACAACCGGACATTAACAAATTCCCATCTGCCTCATAACCGCGGGCACGGCTTTCGAAAGATAATACCCTGCAGGGGTGTCCCAACTTAGCCCATCACAAGCTCTCACGGTCAACGAAGGATATACCTTCTCCCGGGACGACCCGATCAGTCTCGGAATCCCGGTTCGCAAGACATTTCGACAATGGTAAAACAAGACCAGCAAAGCCACCCGAAGTGCCGACAAATCCCGATAGGAGCTGCACATATCTCGTTCTCAGGGCACACCGGATGAGCCAGACGTCGGGTTGGCATAGACCCTGGTTGCCCAAGGGGCGCCGGACATCGCTCAGGTTGGACCAACACTCAAAGGAGCACTGGCCCGGGGGGGTAAATAAAGATGACCCTCGGGCTCGTGAAAACCCAAGGGAAAAAGGCATAGGTGGCAAATGGTAAAACCAAGTTTGGGCCTTGCTGGAGGAGTTTTATTCAAAGCGAACTGTCAAGGGGGTCCCATAAATCACCCAACCGCGTAAGGAACGCAAAATCAAGGAACATAACACTGGTATGACGGAAACTAGGGTGGCAAGAGTGGAACAAAACACCAGGCATAAGGCCGAGCCTTCCACCCTTTACCAAGTATATAGATGCATTAATTAAATAAGAGATATTGTGATATCCCAAAATATCCATGTCCCAACAAGGAACCAACTTCATCTTCACCTGAAACTAGCAACGCTATAAGAGGGGCTGAGCAAAAGCGGTGACATAGCCAAACAACGGTTTGCTAGGAAAGGATGGTTAGAGGCTTGTTATGGCAATATGGGAGGCATGATAAACCAGTGGTAGGTAGAGCTAACATAGCGATAGAGCGAGCAACTAGCAAATCAAAGATAGAAGTGATATCGAGGGTATGGTCATCTTGCCTGCAAAGTTCTCAGAGTTGTCCAAAGCTTGATCCTCGTTAGCATACTCAACTGGTTCCTCATGCATGTACTCGTCTCCCGGCTCTACCCAAAGCAAGAACACAAGCAATGGAACCACAATAAATCACGGTGCAATGCACAAGCAACATGATGCAATACATGGCATGATATGCGAGATGTGATATGCAATGCGTATGCGTGCTCCGGAAAGAAAATGATGAACAAAGCATCAACTTGGCAAACCAAGTATGCCACTGGAAAGATGAGATGATTTCGGTTGAAATCGATATAAAGATCACCGGAATCGGATGCACGGTTTGCAAATGGCAAGCAAAACAAGAATGACACAAATCTGCGGTTAACAGCATGATAGCACTTAGAATACATCAAGAAACTATGCTACAGCACCCCAACATAAAAACAAAGCATATGGCAGTGATCTACAGGAGATGCTTGACAAAAGAGGAACACGGAGCTACGGCTAAATCACACCATAACAGGTTCAAACAAGCATGGCAAAAGTGCAAAAGATATCAGCTTGGACATGGCATAAACAGCATCAGGTAGGAATGTTCAGAACAAGCAATCAACAAGCTACAGCAACTTATAATATCAAAACAAGACATGGCATGATTCTACTCAAAGAATAGAACAAAAGTCCCTTACTGACCATGAGCCAAAAAGGATCAGAAGATATGATTGCACCCATGTAAACATAGCAAGTTTCGTTAACAGATTCAGGAAACAGAGCATGGCATTAACAGCATTACGAAGGCATATTTGTGAGCTCGATTCACTCATCACAAGTCATTGCATGACAAGATAGGCATAGCACCAGCAATAATACATGTTTATGAAACTAAACATGGCAATAACAAGATCATAACATGCAAGGATCAACTACAACAACCTTGGCAAAATAGAATATCATGTAAACAATCTGCCAGGAAACATTTTGTAGCAAAAGTAGAGCAATAAAATAACATGCTAGACTACTCCATAATTGCAAACATGGGCATGAATGGATAGATCATAACCATATGTTCAAAACATCCATACTGAAGTATCTCAAAATATGCATGGATCTCTCTGTAGCATCAAGTTTACATGGCATCAAAATAATAGCAGAACAGGGACTAAAATCAGCAACATCACGAAGCCTAGTTAGCATGCTTGTGCTAGTCACCACATTGATCACAAAAATACATGGCAAGCACCTCTGTAAATATGGCATGGCATAGAACAGAACACCTGTAGAGCTCATGCCCATAAGATTCACACAATGAATGTAGCAAAAATGACAAATGCACACATTCTGTTAAGAATCGGAAACTAACATTATATAGCACTTTTGCATCAAAGTTTTGGGCACCGAGATGACCTTAAATGAACATGGCCCAATGGAACAAAATGAAGAGCATATCGTGATGAACATTTTGATATATCATGCGCGTGAAACGGAGCTACGATGACGGAGTTATGATGCGATGAACATGGCTAAAAATAATGCAGACTTGGCAAAAAAAATGAGGTCAACCTAGGTTCTTCCAGATCTGGATCTGGATCCGGGCGCGTTGACTGAGGCAGGCCGGAACCTCGCCGGAGCAGGGCCGGGAGGAGGCCGGAGAAGAGGTCGGGGCCGGCTGGGGCGCGGTCGGGCGGAGGCGGCGGCCGGGACGGCGGCGGCCGACGGGCGACGAGGCGGCGGCGTCGAATGGGGGCGGCGAGGTGCGGCGACCGGGCGGCAGGGCGGCGGCCGGGCAGTGCGAGGCGGAGGCGGCGGAGATCCGGCGCGGGGATCCGGCGCGAGGAGGCGGAGGCGGAGCGGCGCGCTCGGGCGCGGCGGCGGACGGGCCTCGGGGGCCCGACCCGGGCTCGGGCGGGCCGGCGGCGGTGGGCGGCAGCGGCGCCACGTGGCGGCGCGCGGTTGGCCGGGCGGCGGACGGCGGACGCGTCCGGCTGCGGGCGGACGTGTCCGGCGCGCGGAGGAAGGGGAAGACTAGGGTTTTGCCCGTGATTTCGAAGGGGGATGTGTTTTTATAGGTAGAGGGAGCTACGAGGCTCCAAATGGAGTGCGGTTTTCGCCCACACGATCGTGATTCGACGACGGAGAGCATGGAAGTGACTTAGATGGGTTTTTGGGCTGTTTTGGAGGGGTGTTGGGCTGCAACCTAAAAGAGGCCTTTGCGGTTATGCGGTTAACCGTTGGAGTATCAAACAAACTCCAAATGGCACGAAACTTGACAGGTGGTCTACCGGTGGTGTACCAAGGCCACTTGGCAAGCCTTGGTCCATTCCGAGAACGTTCAACACCCACTCACGAAAAGAGACAAGAGGGGTGCGCCGGTGCATGTGGGAGCGTTGGAATGCGAAACGGACAACGGGGAAAATGCTCGGATGCATGAGACGAACACGTATGCAAATGAGATGCACATGATGACATGATATGAAATGCATGACATGAACAAAATGCAAAACGAAAGACAAAACCCAACCCCGGAGGGAATACCATAGCACATAGCCGAAAATGGCAAGAGTTGGAGTTACAAACATGGAAAGTTACATCTGGGGTGTTACAACACTCCACCACTAAAGAGGATCTCGTCCCGAGATCTAGGACTGAAAGTACTCCGGATATTCGGAACGGAGGTGATCCTCACGCTCCTAGGTGGCTTCTCGGTCGGAATGGTGTGGCCACTTCACTTTCAGGAATTTGATTGACTTGTTGCGAGTCTTGCGCTCGGTTTCTTCAAGAATAGCAATGGGGTGCTCATGATAAGAGAGATCTTCTTGGAGGTCAATTTCTTCGAAATTGATAGTGCGCTCAGGAGTCTTGAAGCACTTGCGAAGCTTTGACACGTGAAACACATCGTACACGTTTGCAAAATTGGACGGAAGCTCAAGTTGATAGGCGAGATCGCCTCTTTTTCCAATGATCTTGAAAGGACCCACGTATCTAGGGCAAGCTTCCCTTTAGCACCGAAGCGACGAGTGCCTTTCATTGGAGAGATGCGGAGGTAGACATGGTCTCCGATTTCAAAAGCCACATCACGGTGCTTGTCATCATAATAGCTCTTCTGGCGCAATTGCGTGGCTTTGAGATTCTCACAAATGACTTTGCATATTTCTTCGGCTTCTGGGATCAAGTCGTTGCCAAGAAGTTGGCGTTCACCTGTCTCGGACCAATTGAGAGGAGTACTGCACTTTCTACCATAGAGAATTTCGAATGGGGCCTTGCCCGAACTCGCTTGGAAGCTGTTGTTGTAGGAGAACTCGACATATGGAAGACAATCTTCCCACTTTATACCGAAAGAGATGACACAAGCCCTGAGCATGTCTTCAAGGATTTGATTGACTCGCTCGACTTGGCCACTAGTTTGAGGATGGAAAGCTGTGCTGAAACGAATGTTGGTGCCCATTGCCTTCTGGAAGGAGTCCCAGAACTTAGAAGTGAAGATGCTTCCATGATCTGAAGAGATCAATTGTGGAATTCCGTGCAAGGAGACAATTCTGGAGGTGTATAGCTCTGCCAGCTGAGCTGCTGTGATAGATTCTTTGATAGGAAGGAAATGAGCCACTTTTGTAAGCTTGTCAATGACAACGAAAATAGCATCATTCCCACGCTTGGACTTAGGAAATCCAGTCACAAAGTCCATCTCGATATGATCAAACTTCCATTCTAGAATAGCAAGAGGTTGGAGGAGGCTAGCTGGTCGTTGGTGTTCTGCTTTCACCCTTCTGCAGACATCACATTCATTCACGAATTGACCAATTTCTCGCTTCATTCGAGTCCACCAATACGACTGCTTGAGGTCATGTTACATGTTTGTACTTCCAGGATGAATGGATAGAAGGGAATTGTGTGCCTCGTTCATAATGACTTTTCTCAGATCACCTTTAGGAACCACAATTTGGTCCTTGAAGAAGAGAGTATCTTTGTCATCAATGTGTGAAGTGGCGATTGTAAGCCAACTCTCTTTATCCCATTCTTGTTCATTACATGGGATTGTGTGAAGATGACCCTTCTTGCGAAAAAACCACCATGCGGTTATGCCTCTAAGTCGTGCTTCGACACGTGGGAGATATAGCCGCATCGTGGGCGTTACAAGTTGGTATCAGAGCCAGGTTGCCCAAGGGGCGCCGGACATCGCTCAGGTTGGACCAACACTCGAAGGAGCACTGGCCCGGGGGGGTAAATAAAGATGACCCTCGGGCTCGCGAAAACCCAAGGGAAAAAGGCTTAGGTGGCAAATGGTAAAACCAAGTTTGGGCCTTGCTGGAGGAGTTTTATTCAAAGCGAACTGTCAAGGGGTTCCCATAAATCACCCAACCGCGTAAGGAACGCAAAATCAAGGAACATAACACCGGTATGACGGAAACTAGGGTGGCAAGAGTGGAACAAAACACCAGGCATAAGGTCGAGCCTTCCACCCTTTACCAAGTATATAGATGCATTAATTAAATAAGAGATATTGTGATATCCCAAAATATCCATGTCCCAACAAGGAACCAACTTCATCTTCACCTGCAACTAGCAACGCTATAAGAGGGGCTGAGCAAAAGCGGTAACATAGCCAAACAACGGTTTGCTAGGAAAGGATGGTTAGAGGCTTGGCATGGCAATATGGGAGGCATGATAAACAAGTGGTAGGTAGAGCTAACATAGCGATAGAGCGAGCAATTAGCAAAGCAAAGATAGAAGTGATATCGAGGGTATGGTCATCTTGCCTGCAAAGTTCTCAGAGTTGTCGAAAGCTTGATCCTCGTTGGCGTACTCAACAGGTTCCTCGTGCACGTACTCGTCTCCCGGCTCTACCCAAAGCAAGAACACAAGCAATGGAACCACAATAAATCAGGGTGCAATGCACAAGCAACATGATGCAATACATGGCATGATATGCGAGATGTGATATGCAATGCGTATGCGTTCTCCGGAAAGAAAATGGTGAACAAAGCATCAACTTGGCAAACCAAGTATGCCACTGGAAAGATGAGATGATTTCGATTGAAATCGATATAAAGATCACCGGAATCGGATGCACAGTTTGCAAATGGCAAGCAAAACAAGAATGACACAAATCTGCGGTTAACAGCATGATAGCACTTAGAATACATCAAGAAACTATGCTACAGCACCCCAACATAAAAATAAAGCATATGGAAGTGATCTACAGGAGATGCTTGACAAAATAGGAACACTGAGCTACGGCTAAATCACACCATAACAGGTTCAAACAAGCATGGCAAAAGTGCAAAAGATATCAGCTTGGACATGGCATAAACAGCATCAGGTTGCAATGTTCAGAGCAAGCAATCAACAAACTACAGGAACTTATAATATCAAAACAAGACACAACATGATTCTACTCAAAGCATAGAACAAAAGTCCCTTACTTACCATGAGCCAAATAGGATCAGAAGAAATGATTGCACCCATGCAAACATAGCAAGTTTCGTTAATAGATTCAGGAAACAGAGCATGGCATTAACAGCATTACGAAGGAATATTTGCAAGCTCGATTCACTCACCACAAGTCATTGCATGACAAGATAGGCATAGCACCAGCAATAATACATGTTTATGCAACTAAACATGGCAAGAACAAGATCATAGCATGCAAGGATCAACTACAACAACCTTGGCAAAATTCAATATCATGTAAACAATCTACCAGGAAACATTTTGTAGCAAAAGTAGAGCAAGAAAATGATATGCTAGACTACTTCATAATTGCAAACATGGGCATGAATGGATAGAGCATATCCATATGTTTAAAACATCCTTACTGAAGTGTCTCAAAATATGCATGGATCTCTCTGTAGCATCAAGTTTACATGGCATCAAAATAACAGCAGAACAGGGACTAAAATCAGCAACATCACGAAGCCTAGTTAGCATGCTTGTTCTAGTCACCACATTGATCACAAAAATACATGGCAAGCACCTCTGTAAAGATGGCATGGCATAGAACAAAACACCTGTAGAGCTCATGCCCATAAGATGCACACAATGAATGTAGCAAAAATGACAAATGCACACATTCTATTAAGAATCAGAAACTAACATTATATAGCACTTTTGCATCAGAGTTTTGGGCATTGAGATGACCTCAAATGAACATGGCCCAATGGTACAAAATGAAGAGCACAACCTGATGAACGTTTTGATATATCATGCGCGTGAAATGGAGCTATGATGACAGAGTTATGATGCGATGAATATGGCTAAAAATAATGCAGACTTAGCAAAAAAACGAGGTCAACCTAGGTTCTTCCAGATCTGGATCTGGATCCGGGCGCGTTGACCGAGGCAGGCTGGAACCTCGCCGGAGCAGGGCCGGGAGGAGGCCGGAGAAGAGGTCGGGGCCAGCTGGGGCGGTCGGGCGGAGGCGGTGGCCGGGACGGCGGCGGCCGACGGGCGACGAGGCGGCGTCGAACGGGGGCGGCGAGGTGCGGCGACCGGGCGGCGGGGCGGCGGCCGGGCGGTGTGAGGCGGAGGCGGCGGAGATCCGGCGCGGGGATCTGGCGCGAGGAGGCGGAGGCGGAGCGGCGCGCGAGGGCGCGGCGGCGGACGGGCCTCGGGGGCCCGACCCGGGCTCGGGCGGGCCGGCAGTGGTGGGCGGCGGCGGCGCCATGTGGCGGCGCGCGGTTGGCTGGGCAGCGGAGGGCGGACGCATCCGGCTGCGGGCGGACGTGTCCGGCGCGCGGAGGAAGGGGAAGACTAGGGTTTTGCCCGTGATTTCGAAGGGGGGGGTGTGTTTTTATAGGTAGAGGGAGCTACGAGGCTCCAAATGGAGTGCGGTTTTCGCCCACACGATCATGATCCAACAACGGAGAGCATGGAAGTGACTTAGATGGGTTTTTGGGCTGTTTTGGAGGGGTGTTGGGTTGCAACCTAAAAGAGGCCTTTGCGGTTATGCGGTTAACCGTTGGAGTATCAAACAAACTCCAAATGGCACGAAACTTGACAGGTGGTCTACCGGTGGTGTACCAAGGACGCTTGGCAAGCCTTGGTCCATTCCGAGAATGTTCAACACCCACTCACGAAAAGAGACAAGACGGGTGCGCCGGTGCATGTGGGAGCGTTGGAATGCGAAACGGACAACGGGGAAAATGCTCGGATGCATGAGACGAACACGTATGCAAATGAGATGCACATGATGACATGATATGAAATGCATGACATGAACAAAATGCAAAACGAAAGACAAAACCCAACCCCGGAGGGAATACCATAGCACATAGCCGAAAATGGCAAGAGTTGGAGTTACAAACATGGAAAGTTACATCTGGGGTGTTACAACACTCCACCACTAAAGAGGATCTCGTCCCGAGATCTAGGACTGAAAGTACTCCGGATATTCGGAACGGAGGTGATCCTCACGCTCCTAGGTGGCTTCTCGGTCGGAATGGTGTGGCCACTTCACTTTCAGGAATTTGATTGACTTGTTGCGAGTCTTGCACTCGGTTTCTTCAAGAATAGCAATGGGGTGCTCATGATAAGAGAGATCTTCTTGGAGGTCAATTTCTTCGAAATTGATAGTGCGCTCAGGAGTCTTGAAGCACTTGCGAAGCTTTGACACGTGAAACACATCGTGCACGTTTGCAAAATTGGACGGAAGCTCAAGTTGATAGGCGAGATCGCCTATTTTTCCAATGATCTTGAAAGGACCCACGTATCTAGGGCAAGCTTCCCTTTGACACCAAAGCGACGAGTGCCTTTCATTGGAGAGATGCGGAGGTAGACATGGTCTCCGATTTCAAAAGCCACATCACGGTGCTTGTCATCATAATAGCTCTTCTGGCGCAATTGCGTGGCTTTGAGATTCTAACAAATGACTTTGCATATTTCTTCGGCTTCTGTGATCAAGTCGTTGCCAAGAAGTTGGCGTTCACCTGTCTCGGACCAATTGAGAGGAGTACTGCACTTTCTGCCATAGAGAATTTCGAATGGGGCCTTGCCCGAACTCGCTTGGAAGCTGTTGTTGTAGGAGAACTCGACATATGGAAGACAATCTTCCCACTTTATACCGAAAGAGATGACACAAGCCCTGAGCATGTCTTCAAGGATTTGATTGACTCGCTCGACTTGGCCACTAGTTTGAGGATGGAAAGCTGTGCTGAAACGAATGTTGGTGCCCATTGCCTTCTGGAAGGAGTCCCAGAACTTAGAAGTGAAGATGCTTCCATGATCTGAAGAGATCAATTGTGGAATTCCGTGCAAGGAGACAATTCTGGAGGTGTATAGCTCTGCCAGCTGAGCTGCTGTGATAGATTCTTTGATAGGAAGGAAATGAGCCACTTTTGTAAGCTTGTCAATGACAACAAAAATAGCATCATTCCCACGCTTGGACTTAGGAAATCCAGTCACAAAGTCCATCTCGATATGATCAAACTTCCATTCTAGAATAGCAAGAGGTTGGAGGAGGCTAGCTGGTCGTTGGTGTTCTTCTTTCACCCTTCTGCAGAAATCACATTCGTTCACGAATTGACCAATTTCTCGCTTCATTCGAGTCCACCAATACGGCTGCTTGAGGTCATGGTACATGTTTGTACTTCCAGGATAAATGGATAGAAGGGAATTGTGTGCCTCGTTCATAATGACTTTTCTCAGATCACCTTTAGGAACCACAATTTGGTCCTTGAAGAAGAGAGTATCTTTGTCATCAATGTGTGAAGTGGCGATTGTAAGCCAACTCCCTTTATCCCATTCTTGTTCATTACATGGGATTGTGTGAAGATGACCCTTCTTGCGACAAAACCACCATGCGGTTATGCCTCTAAGTCGTGCTTCGACACGTGGGAGATATAGCCGCATCGTGGGCATTACAAGTTGGTATCAGAGCCAGGTTGCCCAAGGGGCGCCGGACATCGCTCAGGTTGGACCAACACTCGAAGGAGCACTGGCCTGGGGGGGGGGGGGTAAATAAAGATGACCCTCGGGCTCGCGAAAACCCAAGGGAAAAAGGCTTAGGTGGCAAATGGTAAAACCAAGTTTGGGCCTTGCTGGAGGAGTTTTATTCAAAGCGAACTGTCAAGGGGGTCCCATAAATCACCCAACCGCGTAAGGAACGCAAAATCAAGGAACATAACACCGGTATGACGGAAACTAGGGTGGCAAGAGTGGAACAAAACACCAGGCATAAGGTCGAGCCTTCCACCCTTTACCAAGTATATAGATGCATTAATTAAATAAGAGATATTGTGATATCCCAAAATATCCATGTCCCAACAAGGAACCAACTTCATCTTCACCTGCAACTAGCAACGCTATAAGAGGGGCTGAGCAAAAGCGGTGACATAGCCAAACAACGGTTTGCTAGGAAAGGATGGTTAGAGGCTTGGCATGGCAATATGGGAGGCATGATAAACAAGTGGTAGGTAGAGCTAACATAGCGATAGAGCGACCAATTAGCAAAGCAAAGATAGAAGTGATATCGAGGGTATGGTCATCTTGCCTGCAAAGTTCTCAGAGTTGTCGAAAGATTGATCCACGTTAGCGTACTCAACAGGTTCCTCGTGCACGTACTCGTCTCCCGGCTCTACCCAAAGCAAGAACACAAGCAATGGAACCACAATAAATCACGGTGCAATGCACAAGCAACATAATGCAATACATGGCATGATATGCGAGATGTGATATGCAATGCGTATGCGTGCTCCGGAAAGAAAATGATGAACAAAGCATCAACTTGGCAAACCAAGTATGCCGCTGGAAAGATGAGATGATTTCGGATGAAATCGATATAAAGATCACCGGAATCGGATGCACAGTTTGCAAATGGCAAGCAAAACAAGAATGACACAAATCTGCGGTTAACAGCATGATAGCACTTAGAATACATCAAGAAACTATGCTACAGCACCCCAACATAAAAACAAAGCATATGGAAGTGATCTACAGGAGATGCTTGACAAAATAGGAACACTGAGCTATGGCTAAATCACACCATAACAGGTTCAAACAAGCATGGCAAAAGTGCAAAAGATATCAGCTTGGACATGGCATAAACATCATCAGGTTGCAATGTTCAGAGCAAGCAATCAACAAGCTACAGGAACTTATAATATCAAAACAAGACACAGCATGATTCTACTCAAAGCATAGAACAAAAGTCCCTTACTGACCATGAGCCAAATAGGATCAGAAGATATGATTGCACCCATGCAAACATAGCAAGTTTCGTTAACAGATTCAGGAAACAGAGCATGGCATTAACAGCATTACGAAGGCATATTTGCAAGCTCGATTCGCTCACCACAAGTCATTGCATGACAAGATAGGCATAGCACCAGCAATAATACATGTTTATGAAACTAAACATGGCAAGAACAAGATCATAGCATGCAAGGATCAACTACAACAACCTTGGCAAAATTGAATATCATGTAAACAATCTGCCAGGAAACATTTTGTAGCAAAAGTAGAGCAAGAAAATGACATGCTAGACTACTCCATAATTGCAAACATGGGCATGAATGGATAGAGCATATCCATATGTTCAAAACATCCTTACTGAAGTGTCTCAAAATATGCATGGATCTCTCTGTAGCATCAAGTTTACATGGTATCAAAATAACAGCAGAACAAGGACTAAAATCAGCAACATCACGAAGCCTAGTTAGCATGCTTGTTCTAGTCACCACATTGATCACAAAAATACATGGCAAGCACCTCTGTAAAGATGGCATGGCATAGAACAAAATACCTGTAGAGCTCATGCCCATAAGATGAACACAATGAATGTAGCAAAAATGACAAATGCACACATTCTGGTAAGAATCAAAAACTAACATTATATAGCACTCTTGCATCAGAGTTTTGGGCATCGAGATGACCTCAAATGAACATGGATCAATGGAACAAAATGAAGAGCACATCCAGATGAACATTTTGAGATATCATGCGCGTAAAATGGAGCTATGATGACGGAGTTATGATGCGATGAACATGGCTAAAAATAATGCAGACTTAGCAAAAAAACGAGGTCAACCTAGGTTCTTCCAGATCTAGATCTGGATCCGGGCGCGTTGACCGAGGAAGGCCGGAACCTCGCCGGAGCAGGGCCGGGAGGAGGCCAGAGAAGAGGTCGGGGCAGGTCGGGGCGCGGTCGGGCGGAGGCAGCGTCTGGGACGGCGGCGGCCGACGCGCGACGAGGCGGCGGCGTCGAACGGGGGCGGCGAGGTGCGGCGACCGGGCGGCGGGGCGGCGGCCGGGCGGCGCGAGGCGGAGGCTGCGGAGATCCGGTGCGGCGGCGCGGGGATCCGGCGCGAGGAGGCGGAGGCGGAGCGGCGCGCTCGGGCGCGGCGGCGGACGGGCCTCGGGGGCCCGACCCGGGCTCGGGCGGGCCGGCGGCGGTGGGCGGCGGCGGCGCCACGTGGCGGCCTGCAGTTGGCCGGGCGGCGGAGGGCGGATGCGTCCGGCTCCGGGCGGACGCGTCCGGCTGCGAGCGGACGTGTCCGGCGCGCGGAGGAAGGGGAAGACTAGGGTTTTGCCCGTGATTTCGAAGGGGGTGTGTTTTTATAGGTAGAGGGAGCTAGGAGGCTCCAAATGGAGTGCGGTTTTCGCCCACACGATCGTGATCCGACGACGGAGAGCATGGATGTGACTTAGATGGGTTTTGGGGCTGTTTTGGAGGGGTGTTGGGCTGCAACCCAAAAGAGGCCTTTGCGGTTATGCGGTTAATCGTTGGAGTATCAAACGAACTCCAAATGGCACGAAACTTGACAGGTGGTCTATCGGTGGTGTACCAAGGCCACTTGGCAAGCCTCGGTCTATTCCGAGAACGTTTAACACCCGCTCATGAAAAGAGACAAGAGGGGTGCGCCGGTGCATGTGGGAGCGTCGGAATGCAAAACGGACAACGGGGAAAATGCTCGGATGCATGAGACGAACACGTATGCAAATGAGATGCACATGATGACATGATATGAAATGCATGACCTGAACAAAATGCAAAACGGAAGATAAAACGCAACCCCGGTGGGAATACCATAGCACATAGCCGAAAATGGCAAGAGTTGGAGTTACAAATATGGAAAGTTACATCCGGGGTGTTACATAGGTATACCCAACCCCAACCCTGATCTTTTCCATCGCGATTAGACCGCCGGAGTCGTCGCTAGATCCATGCCATCCTCGTGTTCTCGGTGCTCCGACGAGTTCTGAATTTTGTTGTGTAGTTACAGTAGTCGCCGCGGTTCCTCGCGCTTCACCCCCGCTCTGGATCCTCTCTGGCACACGCATCAGCACCTCCGCGAGCTCAAGCAAGCCCCACGCCCCCTCCTTGCAATCTATCTGTTCCAGCCAACAACCATGGCCGTGATCTCTGAACTCTTGCACACGGCCGCCCCTTGTTGCACCCACAAATGCACTGCACGTGCACCCACGCTTCCACACCTACACACGCGCACCCATGTATGTTCCCGCAGCCCTGCCGGCGACCTGCAGCCGCTGGTGTTAGCTCCCGGCGCCGGCCATGTCCACCATGTGTACGAGCCATCTCTGATTCCGTTTTCTGTTTCGTCAGATCAATGCCAGGACATTCATCTCTACCATAAGGCATATCTTAGCAGAGTTCCACAGTAGCCCATCAGGTTAACAGCGCATTCACATATACAAGGGGTCTCCGGATCAAATCCAGGCGCCCCTGCTTCTTTTCTTCTTGTTTCTGTTATTTTTCCACTCAGGTTCACTCGAACTGTCATTTCAGTTAGTGTTTGTCTGCAAATTATCTCAGTTGCACTTCTGTTGCTACTGGTTAGACTAGCAGGTTTGCACTCAGACAACCAGGGATCAAATCCCCACGCCAACATCTTTTTGCACCAATTTTGGCTCACCCAGATCAAGCCCTTGTACTTCTTCATGTCGCGCCTAGCCCCTTTCTTATCACCATACCACTTGTATCCCAATGGTCTTCATAGTGTGCATCTTTCCAGTAGGTCTGGGGTTCGAATCCCAGGCAATCCCCTTTTGTTTCATTAGTTTGTTTTGATGTTCTTCTGTTCCCAGCCGCATAAGAGCAATGTTCATCTGCGGCCGGTCCCCCTTTGTATCACAAACACTAACTTAGCCCATTGGTTCCTCCCTCGTGCACACATCCAGGAGGACCTGGGTTCGATACCCAAGCGCCCCAATTTTTTTGCTCTGTTTTTTTTCCTTTACTGTTGCACGCACACACCCATAGCCGGTTGGGCCCGATTCCAGTTCTGGGCCGCTGCACTATGTTGCTTCTGGCCCGCGTATGTGTTTTTTTTCTACTGTGTGGTTTTAGCAGTTTCCATTGCATGCATATTTACATAAATGCCATCATTTTGAATTGTGCATAACTAAATATCCATGCATCCAAATAGATCAGGTCATATATCTAAAATGCATGGAATTTCATCTAGTTTCATAATATGCCACTTTCATCCATGTTTAAAATGTTTGAAATGTTGTTTGTTTAAATTTGCTTAAATTCCATGCTAAAATTATTTATTTCATAACTGATTAACTGTATCCCCGAATTAAACAAACTTTATATGTAAATGGGGTGGGAAAATGCCTAGTTTAACATGGTGGACTTTATTTTCCTGTTTAACAACAATAAAATATGTTTTAGGGCAGAACAGTACCAAATTCGAATATTGCTCATGAGGATTTTCCGGAATTGTTGTTTGTTACTTCCGGCCTCATTTAAACTTGCCTAAATAGGTAGTTTCATTATGCTTCACCTCTTGCCATGATTAACAACATTTAATATTGTTGGGTACATAAACGAGAGAGAACTAAATGTGTCAATGTGGTGTTTTGTCAATATGCAACTCGTTGCATATTGAGCTCCACTTAACTTGTAGTATTGTTTGTTGCACTTTCCCATGCCATGCCTATTTAAACTGGACATGCGTCATACTTGATTGTGCATCATGCCATGTTTATGTGATGGTTGTTTACCATGATGTTTGCTTCTTTCCGGTTGTGCTCCTTCTCATTAGTTCCTGTTTCGTTGCGATCGTGAGGATTCGTTCGTCTACGCTTGGTTCGTCTTCGTGGCTTCATCTTCTTAATGGACTCGTTCTTCTTCCTTGCGGGATTTCAGGCAAGATGACTGTCACCCTGGATCTCACTACTATCATTGCTATGCTAGTTGCTTCATTCTATCGCTTTGTCGCGCTACCTATCTCTTGTTGATCAAGCCTCCCAAATTGCCATGTCAGCCTCTAACCTTTTCACCCTTCCTAGCAAACCGTTTCTTGGCTATGTTACCGCTTTGCTCAGGCCCCCTTATAGCGTTAGTTGCAGGTGAAGTTGAAGATTTCTCCATGGTGGATAGGATTATGTTGGGATATCACAATATCTCTTATTTAATTAATGCATCTATATACTTGGTAAAGGGTGGAAGGCTCGGCCTTATGCCTGGTGTTTTGTTCCACTCTTGCCGCCCTAGTTTCCGTCATATCGGTATTATGTTCCCGGATTTTGCGTTCCTTACGCGGTTGGGTGATTTATGGGACCCCCTTGACAGTTCGCTTTGAATAAAACTCCTCCAGCAAGGCCCAACCTTGGTTTTACCATTTGCCTCACCTAGCCTTTTTTTCCCTTGGGAGTCGCGCATCCCGAGGGTCATCTTTATTTTACCCTCCCCCCTCCCGGGCCAGTGCTTCTCCAAGTGCTGGTCCAAACCGAGCGATGTCCGGCGCCCCCTGGGCAAGCAGGGTCTATGCCAACCCGACGTCTTGCTCATCCGGTGTGCCCTGAGAACGAGATATGTGCAGCTCCTATCGGGATTTGTCGGCACAGCGGGCGGCTTTGTTGGTCTTGTTTTACCATTGTCGAAATGTCTTGTAAACCGGGATTCCGAGACTGATCGGGTCTTACCGGGAGAAGGAATATCCTTCGTTGATCGCGAGAGCTTATCATGGGCTAAGTTGGGACACCCCTACAGGGTATAAATTTTCGAGAGCCGTGCCCGCGGTTATGTGGCAGATGGGAATTTGTTAATGTCTAGTTGTAGATAACTTGACACCAGATTCGAATTAAAGCGCATCAACTGTGTGTGTAGCCGTGATGGTATCTTCTCGGCGGAGTCCGGGAAGTGAACACGGTTTTTGGGTTATGTTTGACATAAGTAGGAGTTCAGGATCACCTCTTGATCATTGCTAGCTTTCCGACCGTTCCTTTGCTTCTCTTCTCGCTCTTATTTGCGTATGTTAGCCACCATATATGCTTAGCCGCTGCCGCAACCTCACCACTTTACCCCTTCCTTACCCATTAAGCTTTGCTAGTCTTGATACCCATGGTAATGGGATTGCTGAGTCCTCGTGGCTCACAGATTCTACAACAACAGTTGCAGGTGCAGGTTATGTGATGATCATGGCGCGAGAGCGATGCTTGCTTGTTTTGGAGTTCTTCTTCTGCTTCTTCTTCGATAAGGGGATAGGTTCCAGGTCGGCAGCCTGGGCTAGCTGGGTGGTTGTCGTTTGAGTTTCTGTTTGTGTTTCATCCGTAGTCAGATGGTGCTCTTTTGTAAGATGTTGTTGTATTCGTGTGGCATTGTATTCCTTTTGTATGTATCCCCATCTACTATGTAATGTTGATGTAATGATATCCACCTTGCAAAAGTGTATCAATATGCGGTTCTATCCTTGATGGGACCTTTGAGTCTCTTGAGGATAGTATCGCATATTGGGCGTGACAAGTTGGTATCAGAGCCTCGACCGACCATAGGAGCCCCCTTGATTGTTGGCCGTTGTTGACTCTAGAAGAAAACTATTTTCGGAGTCTAGTTATATCGGAGAGTAGGAATTTTTTTACTCCTCAGCCCTTCGTCGCTCTGGTGAGGAATCTTGACATAGGTGTTTTGAATTACTCCTCTTCCCCTTCAAATATTTCTTTAGGATCACGCAGTTGGTTTTCCGGTCGTTGGTTCTCAGCTCTTTTATCCGGTGCATTTCTCGTCAAGTTGACTCAAGCCTCTTCTTCTTTGCCAAGTTCAATCCTTAGTTCTTTTCTTTTTCCCACCCGCCCACCCCTTTTCTTCTCAGAGTCGGAGTCCGTAATCTAGTATCCAGTCTTTTCTTTCTTTTCTCAATGATCTCAACCGGTGTTTTCTCTTAGAGTTATTCGCCAGTTCTCCCTTCCAATTTACCTTTGTTTTTCCCGCCCTCCCACCCTTTTTCTTCCCGGAGTATGAATCTCTTTCGACCATCAATTTCATTCGTGCAGAACCCCTTCAGTCTTCCCTCAATCATTTCAACCGGTGAATTCTCGTCTCGTTTGACATTCTTCATCTCTTTTTCTTTTCCGGTGGATTTAATTTAAGTTTTTCGGTGTTGATCATATTCTTTTCCTCGGCTCAAATGTTTTCCCCTTGCTCGTTCGCCTCTCGCCAGTTTATCTTTTTGGAGTGCTCAAGACATCTCAAGAGATTCGTCTATGTTCGAATTAATTCGAGGGTGTCACCTCATTCAAATATTTCATTTGTTCCGGTGCATCATCTATCTGTTCAACATCCCTTTCCAACGGTGTTTTCTTTTAGTGGACCCTAACCCATAGGTCTTTTCCCAGGATCTTACCTGACTCTTCTAATTCTCCCGGGGTTATTCTCAAATTCTTTTCAAGTGTGACGTAAGAATGAATTTCATCAGTCACATGCCTTCTCTAAGATCTCTTTCAATTTTTTTCATTGTGGGCTCAACCTCTCTGATTTTCATTCTACCGGAGTATCTCAGTAATTTTGGTGGTGTTTCTCGTCGTCATTTGAAGACCGAAGAAGAGTTTTTCCACTAAATCTTGTCCATTCTCCCGAAGATTCGCGGTGCTAGCTCGATGTTATCCTATCAAATTGTTTCCAGTCGTGCAATTCTTTTCACCCATCCGGAGTATATCAGAAGTTGTTTTCCCGTTTCTTTTCACTGGAGGCCATCATTCCAGAAGAATTATTTGTCTTCACATTTCAACTACCGTTATCCAATTATCCCGGTGCTTCGGTCAAGTGTTCTTTAATCAGCTCATTATCTCTTCATTCTTTTGCATCTAAATCCCCTCTAGCATATTGGTTCTTCTAATTCTTCCTGGTGATTCAGTCTCTTTCATCGGTCATTTTTCGAATTCTAACGGTGGTTCCTTAAGATTCTTTTCTTTGGTTATCATATTAATCCATTCGTTCTTTTCAATCCCACCGGTGGTCCCATCAATAACTTCTTCAAGTTGGCACTATATGTCACGCCCAATATGCGACCCTATCCAAAAGGAACTCGAAGGTCCCACCAAGGATAGACCCGCATATTGAGACGCTTTTGCAAGGTGGATATCATTACATCAACATTACATAATAGATGGGGATACATACATAAGGCATACAATGCCACACCAATATAACATCATCATACAAGAACAACATCCGACTACGGATGAATCATAAACAGAAACTCAAACAACATCCACCCTGCTGACCCAGGCTGCCAACCTGGAACCTATCCCCTGATCGAAGAAGCAGAAGAAGAAACTCCAAAACAAGCAACATCGCTCTCGCGTCAAGATCATCGCAAAACCTGTACCTGCAACTGTTGTTGTAGTAATCTGTGAGCCACGAGGACTCAGCAATCCCATTACCATGGGTATCAAGACTAGCAAAGCTTAATGGGTAAGGAAGGGGTAAAGTGGTGAGGTTGTAGCAGCGACTAAGCATGATATGGTGGCTAACATACGTAAATGAGAGCGAGAAGAGAAACAAAGGAATGGTCGTGAAGCTAGAAATGATCAAGAGGTAATCCTGAACAACTACTTACGTCAAACATAACACAGAAACCGTGTTCACTTCCCGGACTCCGCCGAAAAGAGACCATCACGGTTACACACGCGGTTGATGCATTTTAATTCGGATCAAGTGTCAAGTTATCTACAACCGGACATTAACAAATTCCCATCTGCCACATAACCACGGGCACGGCTCTCGAAAGTTTATACCCTGCAGGGCTGTCCCAACTTAGCCCATGACAAGCTCTCGCGGTCAACGAAGGAATAGACCTTCTCCCAGGAAGACCCGATCAGTCTCGGAATCCTGGTTTACAAGACATTTCGACAATGGTAAAACAAGACCAGCAAAACCGCCCGATGCGCCGACAATCCCGATAGGAGCTGCACATATCTCGTTCTCAGGGCAACACCGGATGAGACTAGCTACGAGTAAAACCAGACTTCGAGTTTCCCCGAGGTGGCCCCGCAGGCAGCTCAGTTCGGACCAACACTTAGACAAGCACTGGCCCGGGGGGGCTAAAATAAAGATGACCCTTGGGTTGGCCGACCCAAGGGAAGGGTATAGGTGGTGGTGAGTCAAATGGTAAAACCAAGGTTGGGCCTTGCTGGACAAGTTTTATTCAGAGCGAACTGTCAGGGGGGTCCCATAAATCACCCGACCGCGTTAGGAACGCAAAAAATCCGGGAACATAACACCGGTATGACGGAAACTAGGGCGGCAAGAGTGGAACAAAACACCAGGCATAAGGCCGAGCCTTCCACCCTTTACCAAATATATAGATGCATTAACAATATAAGAGATATTGTGATATCCCAACATAACCCTGTCCACCATGGAGCAATCTTCAACTTCACCTGCAACTAGCAACGCTATAAGAGGGGCTGAGCAAAAGCGGTAACATAGCCAAACAACGGTTTGCATAGGAAAGGTATCAAAGGTTAGAGGTTCATGGCAATATGGGATGGCTTGATAAACAGGTAATAGGTAGCACAGCATAGCGATAGAACGAAGAAACTAGCATAGCAATGATAGTAGTAAGATCCAGGGTAGCGGTCATCTTGCCTGAAATCCCGCAAGGAAGAAGAACGAGTCTATGAAGAAGATGAAGCCACGAAGACGAACCAAGCGTAGACGAATGAATCCTCACGGTCGCAACGAAACAGGAACTAACAAGAAGAAGCACACAACATAGGTAAACACACCACACATGAACAAGGCATGATGCACAACAAGCATGATGCATGACCAAGCTACATGAAGCTACTCATGGCAAGAGATGATGCAAACAAGAACAACACATCAAGGCAAGTTGAAATGAGGCCGGGAACAACATATAACAATTCCGGTAAGTCCTCATATGCAAATTTCGAAATTGGTCCAGATCTGAATAAACCTTATGTTCAAGTTGTTAAACAGCAAGTTAAGATGCACCACAATGATCTACACGAAATTCTAGTCAAGTTACATATAAAGTTCATTTAATTCGGAGCTACGGCCTAGAAGATATGAGCAAAACAAGTTAAGCATGGCATCGATGCAAAATGCATACAAACATCAAGCAAACACCTCAAAACAAGGATGCAACACGATAATATGAAGCTACATGCAAAAACAAGCAAGTTTCATATAGAGCACACTCAAAACGGAGCAACGGTTCAACACACACACTATACAAGACATAACAACAATCTGTCCAAAACAGCAACTAGGCATCTTACAAGCATCAAAACAACATGCTACAGCACCCCAACATAATAACAAAAGGCATGGGCATGAAGTACAGGTAAAGCATAACAAGACATGAACACTGAGCTATCTCCATCAACAACTAGAACATGCTCAAAAAGACATGGAAAGATTGCAAATTATAACAGTTTCAGACTTTGCAGAATTAACATCAGGTTGCAATGTTAAGAGCTACCAAACAAAATGTTACAGGAACATATTATAGCAAACAAAGGCATGACATGAATCTACTGATTGCATAGATCAAAAGTCCCTTACTGACCATGAGCCAAAAAGGCACAGAAAATATGATGGCACCCATGTAAACATGGCAAGTTATATTACAGATTCATACATGGCAGGAACAACAATAAGTAGGCATGTTGGTGAGCTTGAACCACTCACCACAGAGCAATACATGGCATGGCAAGGCAACCAACAGTAATAAGACATGTTTGTGAAGCTAAGCATGGCAAGATCAAGTTCATAGGATGCATGGATCACTAGCAAACAATCATGGAAACATTGAACTTCATGTTAACAGGTTGACAGCAACATTATCAAGCAACTTTGGAGCAAGATAACAACATGTTCCAGCAGGCTATAATTGCAACCAAGGGCATGAATGGATAGAGCATGACATGTAGATCAAAACATGTTTATAGAACATCTCCAGATTATGCATAGAATGATTAGTAGAAGCATGTTTACATAGCAACAAAATATAACAGAATCTGTCAGGAAAACAGCAACAGCAACTACCCTACTTAGCAAGCTTGATACACTCAGCACACAAATCACAAAAATACATGGATGGCACCCCTGGAAAGATGGCATATCATAGATCAAAACACATGTAGACATCAACCTCATAGGATGCACACATCAATCATGGAAAAAATGACAAATGAGCAAGTTCTAACAGTTTCAGCAGATTAACACCAACATGCACTCTTCCAACAGCATTTCGGGCATCAAGATGAGCTCAAATGAAAATGATGCAATGGAATGAAATGAAGTACTCGACGAGACGAACAATTTGACATATTATACGCGCAAAACGGAGCTAAGGATGCAGAGATATGATGGCACGAACATGGCATGAAAATGAGAAAATATGTCGGGACTTAGAGAAATATACCCCTCCGAAAACAGATCTAGGGTTCGGCGTGACTCCCGAGGTTGGCCGGAGCGGATCGGGCTCCGGCGAGGTCGGGCGGCCTCCGGGGACGAGGGAGGAGGCCGGAGAGGCCGAGGAGAGCGCCGCCGAAGGGCGAGGCAGCGGAGGGGCGCCGGGGCGCGGCCGAGCGGCGCGAGCAGGGAGGAGCCACGGCCGAGGCGGCGGCGGGGCCTTCTGGTGATCGGAGGCGGCGCGAGGCGGCGGAGTCTGGTGCGGTGGCGGCGGCGCGGGCACCGGCCGGGAGGCGCGCGGGCGGGGAGCGCGGAGCGGTGGAGGCGGGCGCCGGCCGGGCGGAGGCGGAGGCGAGCGCCGGCCGGTCGGCGGCGGCGGCGGCGGGCGAGCGCCGGCCGGTCGCGGGCGCGGGCGACCCCGGGCGGCGGCGGCGGCGGATCCGGGCCCCGCGGGCCCCGGATGGGCCCCGGCGGGCCGCGGCGCAGCGGGACGGCGACGGGCCACGCGGCGCACGGTGGTTGGCTGCGGGCGCGGCGGTGATGACGTGGCGGGCTTCGATTCGCCGGGGTGAGGTGTCCGGCGGACATGTCCGGCAGGGTTGGACATGTCCGGCGCGCGAGGGGAGCGGGGCTAGGGTTTGATCTGCGGGATTTTCGGGGAGAGCACATATATATAGGTAGAGGGAGCTAGGAAAGTCCAAATGAGGTGCGGTTTTTTTGCCACGCGATCGTGATCGAACGACCGAGAGCATGGAGGGGAGTTAGATGGGTTTTGGGCCACTTTGGAAGGGGTGTTGGGATGCAACAAAAGAAGGCTTTACGGTTACCCGGTTAACCGTTGGAGTACCAAACGGCCTCCAAAGGCACAAAACTTGACAGGCGGTCTACCGGTGCTATACCAAGGCCGCTTGGCAAATCTCGGGCCATTCCGAGAAAGTTTAACACCCGCTCACAACGAGAGACAAAAGGGGGACGCCGGAGGACATAGGAGTGCCGGATTGCAAAACGGACAACGGGGAAAATGCTCGGATGCAAGAGACGAACACGTATGCAAATGCAATGCACATGATGACATGATATGAAATGTAGATGATGACATGGCAAAGTGCAACATGCAAGCACATGACATGGCAACGACGGCGAATAACTGGAAGACACCTGGCGCATCGAATCCGGGGCGTTACAACACTCCTCCACTAACAAGAGATCTCGTCCCGAGATCTTAGGACCGAGACGGAAGGGAAAATGGAAGAGGTGAAGTAAGAACTCAAGAGAAGAAGCAAAGAATCGAGAGCACTCGAGTAGAAAGAGAAAAGGCGAATATGACGAGAATCAAAGCTCATGGAAACAAGATAGACTCTGAAATCACTCGTTCTAACCGGAGTGGTTAGAATGAGAAAAGAAACGAATAAGACTGAAAGGATTTAGGTAGCACTCCGGCTGAAAATGGAAGGATTAGAACACGCGCTTGAGAATGGAAATGATACTTGATGAAGACATGACACAAAACCTCCGGAAAGAATTGAAGGAGTTGAATGAAAAGAATGGAGAAGGAAATGACAACTTGTGCCACGAATAAAATTGAAAGCATCTTTAGAAGTAAGGTTAGAATGGAGTTGTTGAGAAAATCAACAACGAAAGAATAAGCTTGTTGTGGACTTATGGATAACATCTCAAAATCAATAGGTGATAACCGACCACAAGCGGAAATGATTGGATAGCTGAGACGAACGAAGAAATGCAAAACTCCACTTCAAAAGAATACGGAGAATTAATTGCACTTCGAGACGCGAGAAGAAAAGATAATAGAACTCCTTGAACAAGAATCTTGAACGAACCACCGTGAGAATTCGGAAATGACCGATGAAAGAGAATGAATCACCGGGAAGAATTAGAAGAACCAATAAGCTAGAGGGGATTTAGATGCAAAAGAATGAAGAGATAACAAGCTGATTAAAGAGCACTAGAACGAAGCGCCGGAAGAATACTGAGATGAAGGAAGGGGTACAGATATAGAATAATTGGAGAACGAATTTGAAAACTTACAACAAAGAAATCTTCCAAAAAGATGGCCTCCGGATGATCGAGAGAGAAAGCAACTCCTGAAATGCTCCGGATGGATGAAAGGAATTTGCATGACTAGAAACAATTTGATAGCATAACATCGAGCTAGGACCGCGAATCTCCGGGAGAACGAACAAGATTTAAGAGAAATCTTCTTCTTCGATCTTCAAATGACGATGAGAAACCACCAAAATTAGTGAGATACTCCGGGAGAATGAAAAGCGAAGGGGTTTTGAACCAACAATGAAAAGAATTTGAAAGCGATCTTGGAAAAGGCATGTGACTGATGGAATCCATTCTTACATCACACTTTGAAAAGAATTTGAGAATAACTCCGGGGAAATTAGAAGAGTCAGGTAAGATCCTGGGAAAAGAACTGTGGGTTAGGGCCCACTGAAGAAAACACCGTTGGAAAGGATTGTTGAACAGATAGATGATGCACCGGAACAATTGAAATATTTGAATGAGGTGACAACCTCGAATTAATTGGAATACAAACGAATCTTCTGAGATGTCTTCTGAACTCCGGAATGATTGAATGGCGAGAGGCAAACGAGCAAGGAGAACACTTGAGCCGAGGAAAAGAATATAATCACTACTGAAAATTAGAGTTGAATCCACCGGAGAAGAAAAAAAGATGAAGAGTGACGAACAAGATGAGAATTCACCCGTTGAAATAATTGAGGGAAGACTGAAGAGGCTCCGAGCGAATGAAATAGATGGTTGAGAGAGAGTCAGACTCCGGGAAGAAAAATGGTGGGAGGGCGGGAAAACAAAGGCAACTTGGATGGGGAACCGTCGAATACCTTGAAGAGAAAACACCGGTTGAAATCATTGAGGAAAGAAAGCAAAGACTTCACACGAGTAGGATGGATACTAGATTACGGACACCGGTTCCAAGATGAAAAAAAAGGGAGGGGGTGGGAAAAGCAAAGACAACTTCGGACAGGGAAAAACAACGATGTCAGAGGAAGAACTGAGGATTGATCTCGCGAAAGACAAAGAGGTTCGAGTTGACTTGACGAGAGATGCACCGGATGAAAAGAGCTGAGAACCAACGAACGAAAAAAACTAACTACGTGATCCTAAAGAAAAATTTGAAGGGGAAGAGGAGTAGTTCAACACACCTACGTCAAGACTCCTCACCAGAGCGACGAAGGGGCTGAGGAGTAAAAAGAATCCTACTCTCCGATATAACTAGACTCCGAAAATAGTTTTTTTTCTAGACTCAACAACGGCCAAACTACACGATCAATCAAGGGGGCTCCTCAGGTAGGTCGGGGCTCTGATACCAACTTGTCACGCCCAATATGCGACCCTATCCAAAAGGAACTCGAAGGTCCCACCAAGGATAGACCCGCATATTGAGACGCTTTTGCAAGGTGGATATCATTACATCAACATTACATAATAGATCGGGATACATACATAAGGCATACAATGCCACACCAATATAACATCATCATACAAGAACAACATCCGACTACGGATGAATCATAAACAGAAACTCAAACAACATCCACCCTGCTGACCCAGGCTGCCGACCTGGAACCTATCCCCTGATCGAAGAAGCAGAAGAAGAAACTCCAAAACAAGTAACATCGCTCTCGCGTCAAGATCATCGCAAAACATGTACCTGCAACTGTTGTTGTAGTAATCTGTGAGCCACGAGGACTCAGCAATCCCATTACCATGGGTATCAAGACTAGCAAAGCTTAATGGGTAAGGAAGGGGTAAAGTGGTGAGGTTGCAGCAGCGACTAAGCATGATATGGTGGCTAACATACGTAAATGAGAGCAAGAAGAGAAACAAAGGAACGGTCGTGAAGCTAGAAATGATCAAGAGGTGATCCTGAACACCTACTTACGTCAAACATAACACAGAAACCGTGTTCACTTCCCGGACTCCGCCGAAAAGAGACCATCACGGCTACACGCGCGGTTGATGCGTTTTAATTCGGATCAAGTGTCAAGTTATCTACAACCGGACATTAACAAATTCCCATCTGCCACATAACCGCGGGCACGGCTCTCGAAAGTTTATACCCTGCAGGGGTGTCCCAACTTAGCCCATGACAAGCTCTCGCGATCAACGAAGGAATAGACCTTCTTCCCAGGAAGACCCGATCAGTCTCGGAATCCTGGTTTACAAGACATTTCGACAATGATAAAACAAGACCAGCAAAACCGCCCGATGCACCGACAATCCCGATAGGAGCTGCACATATCTCGTTCTCAGGGCAACACCGGATGAGACTAGCTACGAGTAAAACCAGACTTCGAGTTTCCCCAAGGTGGCCCCGCAGGAAGCTCAGTTCGGACCAACACTTAGACAAGCACTGGCCTGGGGGGGCTAAAATAAAGATGACCCTTGGGTTGGCCGACCCAAGGGAAGGGTATAGGTGGTGGTGAGTCAAATGGTAAAACCAAGGTTGGGCCTTGCTGGACAAGTTTTATTCAAAGCGAACTGTCAGGGGGGTCCCATAAATCACCCGACCGCGTTAGGAACGCAAAAAATCCGGGAACATAACACCGGTATGACGGAAACTAGGGCGGCAAGAGTGGAACAAAACACCAGGCATAAGGCCGAGCCTTCCACCCTTTACCAAATATATAGATGCATTAATAATATAAGAGATATTGTGATATCCCAACATAACCCTGTCCACCATGGAGCAATCTTCAACTTCACCTGCAACTAGCAACGCTATAAGAGGGGCGGAGAAAAAGCGGTAACATAGCCAAACAACGGTTTGCATAGGAAAGGTATCAAAGGTTAGAGGTTCATGGCAATATGGGATGGCTTGATAAACAGGTAATAGGTAGCGCAACATAGCGATAGAACGAAGCAACTAGCATAGCAATGATAGTAGTGAGATCCAGGGTAGCGGTCATCTTGCCTGAAATCCCGCAAGGAAGAAGAACGAGTCCATGAAGAAGATGAAGCCACGAAGACGAACCAAGCGTAGACGAACGAATCCTCACGGTCGCAACGAAACAGGAACTAACAAGAAGAAGCACCAAACATAGGTAAACACACCACACATGAACAAGGCATGATGCACAACAAGCATGATGCATGACCAAGCTACATGAAGCTACTCATGGCAAGAGATGATGCAATCAAGAACAACACATCAAGGCAAGTTGAAATGAGGCCGGGAACAACATATAACAATTCCGGTAAGTCCTCATATGCAAATTTCGAAATTGGTCCAGATCTGAATAAACCTTATGTTCAAGTTGTTAAACAGCAAGTTAAGATGCACCACAATGATCTACACGAAATTCTAGTCAAGTTACATATAAAGTTCATTTAATTCGGAGCTACGGCCTAGAAGATATGAGCAAAACAAGTTAAGCATGGCATCGATGCAAAATGCATACAAACATCAAGCAAACACCTCAAAACAAGGATGCAACACGATAATATGAAGTTACATGCAAAAACAAACAAGTTTCATATAGAGCACACTCAAAACGGAGCAACGGTTCAACACATACACTATACAAGACATGACAACAATCTGTCCAAAACAGCAACTAGGCATCTTACAAGCATCAAAACAACATGCTACAGCACCCCAACATAATAACAAAAGGCATGGGCATGAAGTACAGGTAAAGCATAACAAGACATGAACACTGAGCTGTCTCCAACAACTAGAACATGCTCAAAAAGACATGGAAAGATTGCAAATTATAACAGTTTCAGACTTTGCAGAATTAACATCAGGTTGCAATGTTAAGAGCTACCAAACAACATGTTACAGGAACATATTATGGCAAACAAAGGCATGACATGAATATACTGATTGCATAGATCAAAAGTCCCTTACTGACCATGAGCCAAAAAGGCACAGAAAATATGATGTGTAAACATGGCAAGTTATATTACAGATTCATACATGGCAGGAACAACAATAAGTAGGCATGTTGGTGAGCTTGAACCACTCACCACAGAGCAATACATGGCATGGCAAGGCAACCAACAGTAATAAGACATGTTTGTGAAGCTAAGCATGGCAAGATCAAGTTCATAGGATGCATGGATCACTAGCAAACAATCATGGAAACATTGAACTTCATGTTAACAGGTTGACAGCAACATTATCAAGCAACTTTGGAGCAAGATAACAACATGTTCCAGCAGGCTATAATTGCAACCAAGGGCATGAATGGATAGAGCATGACATGTAGATCAAAACATGTTTATAGAACATCTCCAGGTTATGCATAGAATGATTAGTAGAAGCATGTTTACATAGCAACAAAATATAACAGAATCTGTCAGGAAAACAGCAACAGCAACTACCCTACTTAGCAAGCTTGATACACTCAGCACACAAATCACAAAAATACATGGATGGCACCCCTGGAAAGATGGCATATCATAGATCAAAACACATGTAGACATCAACCTCATAGGATGCACACATCAATCATGGCAAAAATGACAAATGAGCAAGTTATAACAGTTTCAGCAGATTAACATCAACATGCACTCTTCCAACAGCATTTCGGGCATCAAGATGAGCTCAAATGAAAATGATGCAATGGAATGAAATGAAGTACTCGAAGAGACGAACAATTTGACATATTACACGCGCAAAACGGAGCTACGGATGCAGAGATATGATGGCATGAACATGGCATGAAAATAACAAAATATGTCGGGACTTAGAGAAATATACCCCTCCGAAAACAGATCTAGGGTTCGGCGTGACTCCCGAGGATGGCCGGAGCGGATCGGGCTCCGGCGAGGTCGGGCGGCCTCCGGGGACGAGGGAGGAGGCCGGAGAGGCCGGGGAGAGCGCCGCCGAAGGGCGAGGCAGCGGAGGGGCGCTGGGGCGCGGCCGGGCGGCGCGAGCAGGGAGGAGCCGCGGCCGAGGCGGCGGCGGGGCCTTCCGGTGACCGGAGGCGGCGCGAGGCGGCGGAGTCTGGTGCGGTGGCAGCGGCGCGGGCACCGGCCGGGAGGCGCGCGGACGGGGAGCGCGGAGCGGTGGAGGCGGGCGCCGGCCGGGCGGAGGCAGAGGCGAGCGCCGGCCGGTCGGCGGCGGTGGCGGCGGGCGAGCGCCGGCCGGTCGCGGGCGCGGGCGACCCCGGGCGGCGGCGGCTGCGGATCCGGCCCCACGGGCCCCGGATGGGCCCCGGCGGGCCGCGGCGCAGCGAGACGGCGACGGGCCACGCGGCGCGCGGTGGTTGGCTGCGGGCGCGGAGGTGATGACGTGGCGGGCTTCGATTCGCCGGGGTGAGGTGTCCGGCGGACATGTCCGGCGGGGTTGGACATGTCCGGCGCGCGAGGGGAGCGGGGCTAGGGTTTGATCTGCGGGATTTTCGGGGAGAGCACATATATATAGGTAGAGGGAGCTAGGAAAGTCCAAATGAGGTGCGGTTTTTGGCCGCGCGATCGTGATCGAACAACCGAGAGCATGGAGGGGAGTTAGATGAGTTTTGGGCCACTTTGGAAGGGGTGTTGGGCTGCAACAAAAGAAGGCTTTACGGTTACCCGGTTAACCGTTGGAGTACCAAACGACCTCCAAATGGCACGAAACTTGACAGGCGGTCTATCGGTGCTATACCAAGGCCGCTTGGCAAACCTCGGGCCATTCCGAGTAAGTTTAACACCCCTCACAATGAGAGACAAAAGGGGACGCCGAAGAACATAGGAGTGCCAGATTGCAAAACGGATAACGGGGAAAATGCTCGGATGCAAGAGACGAACACGTATGCAAATGCAATGCACATGATGACATGATATGAAATGCAGATAATGACATGGCAAAGTGCAACACGCAAGCACATGACATGGCAACGACGGCGAATAACTGGAAGACACCTGGCGCATCGAATCCGGGGCGTTACACTATATCTCTTTTCAATCCCTCAAGAAGAATAAGTAGTATGTTAAAATCCGGTTGTCATCAATTAAATTTGATGAGGATAAGCATAACGTAATTCTTATTCTTATTTCGTCGTCGTCAAGTAATCCTTTCCTTCGGAGTTTGTTCGTGAGGAATAAATTCTAGTTCCAAGTGCTTTCATCTTTTCTTTTCCGGAGTTCAAATTTCCTCGGCCATTTCGTCGAAACCTCCATCTAAATCATCGCAAGGCTTTAGTCTTATTCTTTTCATCCTTCAATTCTATCTCATCATCCTTTTGTTACTGGAGTTCTTCTCGGTGGCTCGTCATGATTTAATTCATTCCTCAAGTGTTCATCAAGATTCTTATCGAAGGAGCTCAAGTATCTTTCCTTCTCGCGTTTCGAAGTGCAATTAATTCTCCATATTCTTTTGGAAGTGGAGTTTTGCATTTCTTCGTTCTTCTCAGCTATCCAATCATTTCCGTTTGTGGCCGGTTATCACCTTATGATCTTGAGATGTTACCACAAGACCACAACAAGCTTATTCTTTTCGTTGTTGATTTTCTCAACAACTCCGTTCAATCCTTCCTTCTAAGTTCTTTTCATTCAATTCTTTCAATTCTTCCGGAGGCATTGCGTTGTTCATCTCATCAAGTGCCATCCCATCTTGTGAAGTTCATGTTCTAATCCTTCCATTTTCAGTCCGAGTGTTGCCGAAATTCTATTATTCATTCCTTTTCTATCTTGTTCTAACCGGAGTGGTGTCAAAGTCTATCTTGTTTCCATGAGCAGTTGATTCTCGTCATATTCACCGTTCATCTTTTCTAACCGAGTGCTTACTTCACCTCTTCCTCTTTCTCTCTTGTGTTCTAACTTTGTTCATCTTCTCTCTTGTGTTCTTACTTCACCTCTTCCTCTTTCTCTTCTGTCTCGTTCCTAAGATTTCGAGACAAGATCTCTTGTTAGTGGAGGAGAGTTGTAACGCCCCGAGACCGATGTTCCAGAGGCCTTCTATTTCGTTTTAGTTGTTGCCGTGTGTTTATTATGTTTGTTGCATTATCATAAATTGTTTTTCATCCTTCATTCCTCTATGTTGATGCCATGACCATGATGAGTGCCATTGCCATATTTTGCTTCTTGCATCTTGTTCATATTTTATTATATTGTTTTGCGCCATCTTTGTTTGTTTGCCATGTTCATCTCACCTTGTTATATGCTACATGATATGGATGTGCCTCTTGTCATTTTTTATTGCATTATATCATGATCATCATGTGTGTTGCATTCTTTATGTTGATGTGTTGGTTATGTGCTCTCCATCTTCCCCACTTCCTCCTATGGTTGTTTGTCTCTTCATCTTTTCTCCAATGCCCTTCTCCAAGTGCAAACCATTTCACTTCTTCCTTCTTTCAAATTCCCCCTTTATTGCAAGTGACCTTTTCCCTTCCTCCATAAATGTTCATTCTTTCCCTATTAATCTTAAACCATGCCTAAACCCTCTCTATCAAATTTCATCCATTTTGGAGTTGTTTTGGTTGGGTTCAAAAATGGCTCAAGTTTGAATTTAATTCAAACTTGGATTATTTTTCTACCTCTAAAAATGCCCAATTCAATTTTACCAAATACTACATAATTCATGGACTCTAGGGGTATATTCATTTCTTCCTCATACCTCTCTTTTTCCTCTGTGCTTTTTGCTCTTTTATTCTGGTTGAAGAAATAAAAGAAGGCAGAAGCAGTAGGAGCAGCAGCAACCCAGCAGCCGCAGCCCAGCTCACCTCCCACGCAGCCCACCTGGCCCAACTCTGTTCACGGCCACCTGCCCCGTTGCATCGCCGTCTCTATTCCAGAGACAGAGCACTCACGCTCGCGCCGTGAGCTTCACGGACGCCGAGGTCGCGCCGTCTTCTCCCCTCCTTTTAAGCCAGCAGCCACGCCCTAGGGTTTCCCCCTTCTCCCTCTCGATTTCCTCGCCGCCGCCACCCAGGAGGGCATCTCCTCCCTGCTCCATCTCCTCCCTGCAGCCACCATGGCCGGCCCAAGCAAGAGCCCAGAACCGGAGTAGGAGCATCGCCGGCCTCCCCTCCGATGAACCCGAGCACCGCAGCACCTCCCCGAGTCCGCTCTGACGCCGATCCGAGCCCGAGGACGCCTTCCCCGACGTCCTCTTCGTCCTCTGCTTCGTCTTCTTCACGGACAGCAAGTCCACCGGAGTTCCTCGCCTCCTCTCCGTTGATAATTTATGTCCCCGACCTCATCCTCATGTCACAGGTATACTAGGTATACCCAACCCCAACCCTGATCTTTTCCATCGCGATTAGACCGCTGGAGTCGTCGCTAGATCCATGCCATCCTCGTGTTCTCGGTGCTCCGACGAGTTCTGAATTTTGTTGTGTAGTTACAGTAGTCGTCGCGCTTCCTCGCGCTTCACCCCCGCTCTGGATCCTCTCTCGCACACGCATCAGCACCTCCACAGCACACGCTCGCGAGCTCAAGCAAGCCCCACGCCCCCTCCTTGCAATCTATCTGTTCCAGCCAACAATCATGGCCGTGATCTCTGAACTCTTCCACACGGCCGCCCCTTGCTACACCCACAAATGCACCACGTACACCCACGCTTCCACACCTGCACGCGCGCACCCATGTATGTTCCTGCAACCCCGCCGGCGACCTGCAGCCGCTGGTGTTGGCTCCCGGCGCCGGCCATGTCCACCGTGCGTACGAGCCATCTCTGATTCCATTTTCTATTTCGTCAGATCAACGCCAGGACATTCATCTCTACCATAAGGCATATCTTAGCAGAGTTCCATAGTAGCCCATCTGGCCGCCCCTGCTTCTTTTCTTCTTGTTTCTGTTATTTTTCCAGTCAGGTTTGCTCGAACTGTCGTTTCAGTTAGTGTTTGTCTGCAAATTATCTCAGTTGCACTTCTGTTGCTACTGGTTAGACTAGCAGGTTTGCACTCAGACAACCAGGGATCAAATCCCCACGCCAACATCTTTTTGCACCAATTTTGGCTCACCCAGATCAAGCCCTTGTACTTCTTCATGTCGCGCCTAGCCCCTCTCTTATCACCATACCACTTGTATCCCAGTGGTCTTCATAGTGTGCATCTTTCCAGTAGGTCTGGGGTTCGAATCCCAGGCAATCCCCTTTTGTTTCATTAGTTTGTTTTGATGTTCTTCTGTTCCCAGCCACATAAGAGCAATGTTCATCTGCGGCCGATCCCCTTTTGTATCACAAACATTAACCTAGTCCATTGGTTCCTCCCTCGTGCACACATCCAGGAGGACCTGGGTTCGAAACCCAGGCGCCTTAATTTTTTTGCTCTGTTTTTTTTCCTTTACTATTGCACGCACACACCCATAGCCGGTTGGGCTCGATTCCAGTTCTGGGCCGCTGCACTATGTTGCTTCTAGCCCGCGTATGTGTTTTTTTTTCTGTTGTGTGGTTTTAGCATTTTCCATTGCATGCATATTAACAAAAATGCCATCATTTTGAAATGTGCATAACTAAATATCCATGCATCCAAATAGATCATGTCATATATGTAAAATGCTTGGAATTTCATCTAGTTTCATAATATGCCACTTTCATCCATGTTTAAAATGTTTAAAATGATGTTTGTTTAAATTTGCTTAAATGCCATGCTAAAATGATTTATTTCATAACTAATTAACCGTATCCCCGAATTAAACAAACTTTATATGTAAATGGGTGGGAAAATGCCTAGTTTAACATGGTGGACTTTATTTTCCTGTTTAACAACAATAAAATATGTTTTAGGGCAGAACAGTACCAAATTCGAATATTGCTCATGAGGATTTTCCGGAATTGTTGTTTGTTACTTCCGGCCTCATTTAAACTTGCCTAAATAGGTAGTTTCATTATGCTTCACCTCTTGCCATGATTAACAACATTTAATATTGTTGGGTACATAAACGAGAGAGAACTAAATGTGTCAATGTGGTGTTTTGTCAATATGCAACTCGTTGCATATTGAGCTCCACTTAACTTGTAGTATTGTTTGTTGCACTTTCCCATGCCATGCCTATTTAAACCGGACATGCGTCATACTTGATTGTGCATCATGCCATCTTTATATGATGGTTGTTTACCACGATGTTTGCTTCTTTCCGGTTGTGCTCCTTCTCGTTAGTTCCTGTTTCGTTGCGATCGTGAGGATTCGTTCGTCTACGCTTGGTTCGTCTTCGTGGCTTCATCTTCAGCATAGACTCGTTCTTCTTCCTTGCGGGATTTCAGGCATGATGACCGTCACCCTGGATCTCACTACTATCATTGCTTTGCTAGTTGCTTCATTCTATCGCTTTGTCGCGCTACCTATCTCTTGTTGATCAAGCCTCCCAAATTGCCATGTCAGCCTCTAACCTTTTCACCCTTCCTAGCAAACCGTTGCTTGGCTATGTTACCACTTTGCTCAGCCCCTCTTATAGCGTTAGTTGCAGGTGAAGTTGAAGATTTCTCCATGGTGGACAGGATTATGTTGGGATATCACAATATCTCTTATTTAATTAATGCATCTATATACTTGGTAAAGGGTGGAAGGCTCGGCCTTATGCCTGGTGTTTTGTTCCACTCTTGCCGCCCTAGTTTCCGTCATATCGGTATTATGTTCCCGGATTTTGCGTTCCTTACGCGGTTGGGTGATTTATGGGACCCCCTTGACAGTTCGCTTTGAATAAAACTCCTCCAGCAAGGCCCTACCTTGGTTTTACCATTTGCCTCACCTAGCCTTTTTTCCCTTGGGAGTCGCACATCCCGAGGGTCATCTTTATTTTACCCTCCCCCCCCCCCCCGGGGCCAGTGCTTCTCCAAGTGCTGGTCCAAACCGAGCGATGTCCGGCGCCCCCTGGGCAAGCAGGGTCTATGCCAACCCGACGTCTTGCTCATCCGGTGTGCCCTGAGAACGAGATATGTGCAGCTCCTATCGGGATTTGTCGGCACAGCGGGCGGCTTTGCTGGTCTTGTTTTACCATTGTGGAAATGTCTTGTAAACCGGGATTCTGAGACTGATCGGGTCTTCCTGGGAGAAGGAATATCCTTCGTTGATCGCGAGAGCTTATCATGGGCTAAGTTGGGACACCCCTGCAGGGTATAAACTTTCGAGAGTCGTGTCCGTGGTTATGTGGCAGATGGGAATTTGTTAATGTCCGGTTGTAGATAACTTGACACCAGATTCGAATTAAAACGCATCAACTATGTGTGTAGCCGTGATGGTCTCTTCTCGGCGGAGTCCGGGAAGTGAACACGGTTTTTGGGTTATGTTTGACGTAAGTAGGAGATCAGGATCACCTCTTGATCATTGCTAGCTTTCTGACCGTTCCTTTGCTTCTCTTCTCGCTCTTATTTGCGTATGTTAGCCACCATATATGCTTAGCCGCTGCTGCAACCTCACCACTTTACCCCTTCCTACCCATGGTAACGGGATTGCTGAGTCCTCGTGGCTCACATATTCTACAACAATAGTTGCAGGTGCAGGTTATGTGATGATCATGGCGCGAGAGCGATGCTTGCTTGTTTTGGAGTCCTTCTTCTGCTTCTTCTTTGATCAGGGGATAGGTTCTAGGTCGGCAGCCTGGGCTAGCAGGGTGGTTGTCGTTTGAGTTTCTGTTTGTGATTCATCCGTAGTCGGATGGTGCTCTTATGTAAGATGTTGTTGTATTCGTGTGGCATTGTATGCCTTTTGTATGTATCCCCATCTACTATGTAATGTTGATGTAATGATATCCACCTTGCAAAAGCGTATCAATATGCGGTTCTATTCTTGATGGGACCTTCGAGTCTCTTTAGGATAGTATCGCATATTGGGCGTGACAAGGGGTGCACCCCCCCAACCGCCGACGTCGCAGAGTTTGAGGTCGCTGCCCGCCGGGAAAACAGCCTGTTCGCCGCCCGTGGGGGAAACTGCATGCCCAAGATCCCCGATGCAGCGGATGAGATCGAGGTCCTTTGCGCAGCGAAGGGCAACTTGGAGGAGCGGCAGCTGCAGACCACGCATCTCCCGCACACAGCGACGCGCTAGGAGGCCGCGCGCAGCAGCCTGCAGCCTCACCGCCGCCAACACGTGGCGGGTAGCGATCCAAGACGGAAGCGGTGACGGCGACGGCGGGGACTTGATCTGTTGGATGTGGACGCCCTGGGATGGCGGCGGCGCTGATGGAAACGAGGTCTTCGCACTCCCGTCGTAGGGCATCCCATACCTGGCGCGGCGGAGGCTGCCAGGAGCGATGGCTACCACTGCAGCCAGGGCTGGGCGATGGTGGCGATGGATGGCAGCTGCAGCGGCTGCTGCGGCGGCCCGGCGAGCGCGGCGAAGGCCGCCTGGTGCGGCGGCGCAGCCGGGCGGCCCGTAGGACCTGACCAAGAACAGGTGGATCTCCTGGACCGCCCGGGTTAGGTCCCACAGCACCCCGGACACCTCCTCCCAGGTGAAGACGGCGGGGGCGGGCGCGACGGAGGATCCTGGCGCGGGCAAGAGCGGGGCGACGGTCGTGGTGGTCGCCGGAGGCGACAAGGTGACCAGCAGCGGAAGAGACAGGCTTGGCGGCGGTGAAGACATGATCGAACCGAAGCTAGCTGGAAATTGTTATGGCGCTGCTAGAAGGTGGGCGCGAGAGGGCCGACCGGGGGCCTTTTTGCCCACGGCCGGGCAAGAGGGAAGGGATTTCCTTCTTAATTCTTGCTTGATTAGATTGATACATCTCCTCTGTTTATATAGACAAGTTTACTTGACTCCCAAGCAAGGCTTACTTGACCCCTAAGCAAGCAACCCTTATCTCTAATTAACTCTAAGACTAACGGGCCCATTAGGCCCATTACGTACTCTAACAGTTGCATTGATCATACATAAGGCTCTATTTCTAGCCTTTTTATTCATTTTGTCAATTATGAAAACACTAATGCAAGGAGCTGTATCAGTATATTGTATGTCATCGGATAAAAGATTCAAGCCCTGATTCTCACATGGCAGTGAAAAACATAGTCATCTTTGCGGCTTTTTCTTTATATTCAGAATTGAATTCTACTCATTATGCTCATGCACATATCTTTGCTCTTGGTGATAGGCATGTAGGAATTGTTCCCAAATTATTTGTTTCATATGAGATGACTCAATACTCTGAAATCTTAGACCTTTGTATTTCAAACTTATTCTTTCCCATGCATAGTATCTAACTGTGGGTTAATATGGAATACTCACAAGTATAAACCATTTTTTAACAACACAAAAATGAGCATAATTAACTTGTGCTCCCTCTGTAAAGAAATATAAGAGCGTTTAGATCACTTATATTTCTTTACGGAGGAGTAAAATAGTTTGATCATATTATCTTAATCTTTCTTTAATACCTATTCAGATTTTTAGCCACTATCACTTCCAGAGCTTGTTCTGTTTCTTTGTATGCAAATGTCAAAGAAAAAAAATATCCTTGTTGTGATGTGTGGATTATGATTATCCTTAAACAGCGGGAACCACTGCTTTTCTGTTGGCGTAGGCGTTTCATATAAGCTTACTCCTTATTAACACTGTAAATCTAGGAATGCAGTGAGTATGTGATGGTTTTTTCCTCGTGAGCAGAGTGCTACAGTTGGATAATTGTTCAACACAATTATGTATAAAGTTCAAACTGCTATCATAAAAGTATTTGCTCGGTGTTCTAATGTTTGTCGGTGAAGTGTAATGTATTCGACCATTAGTGACACTACTAAATATAAGCCTGTTATGGCGCTGCTAGAAGGAGGGTGCAAGAGGGCCTGCCGGGGGCCTTTTTGCCCACGGCCGGGCAAGAGGGAAGGGATTTCCTTCTTAATTCTTGCTTGATTAGATTGATACATCTCCTCTCTTTATATAGAGAGGTTTACTTGACTCTCAAGAAAGGCTTACTTGATCCCTAAGCAAGCGACCCTTACCTCTAATTAACCCTAAGACTAACGGGTTCATTAGGCCCATTACGTGCTCTAACACTACACTCCACCTAGACATGCAGCTTGTCCTCGAGCTGCAGCCTAACCAACTTATAACCATGACTCAACGCAACACAAACCTAACACCTAAAAATAAGCCTTTTACATCTCGGCTTGTTTTATTATTCTCAACCTGAAATGGACTAGGACGCTTTATTTTGGACCCCTTAACCAAAAGTGGACACCATCTGCACGTCGGACGTGCACGTGTACAGCCACCTGGATCCCATGGACACCACCTGGACAAAAGGAGTGCATGTGTATGACCACCTGGAAGTGGTCGCAAGAGTGACCAACAGAGGCGGCCGGTGGCGGAATGCAGTGGTGCTACGCGATGTGCTGCTGTCGGTGACACCGTGCCTTCTCCTTGTCGGACGGCTGTTGTCTGCACCACACAGGGAAGAGTGGAGGGCTTGCAATGGAGAATGACGAGGAGGGGTGCGCCCCCTAGCCGCCGATGTCGTAGACTTTGAGGTCGCTGCCCGCGGGGAAAACAGTAGGCCCACCGCCCTTGGGGGAAACCGCATGCCCAAGATTCCCGACCCAACGGATGAGATCGAGGTCCTCTGCGCAGCGAAGGGCAACTTGGAGGAGCGGCACCTGTAGACCACGCATCTCCCGCACACGCCGACACGCCAGGAGGCCGCGCGCAGCAGCCTGCAGCCTCACCGCCGCCGACAGGTGGCGGGTAGTGATCCAAGAAGGAAGCGATGACGGTGACGGTGGGGACTGGACTTGGTGGAGTGGGACTCCAGCCGGTGCGGTCGATGCAGGGCTGGAGCTGGCCGACGATGGCTGCTGCAGCTGCAGCGGCTGCTGCAGTGGCGCACTGGGCAGCGGCTGCGGCTGCTGCGGCGGAGCACCGGGCACGGCGGAGGCCGCCAGGAGCGGCGGCTGCCACGGCAGCCAGGGTTGGGCGGTGGTGGCGATGGATGGCAGCTGCAGCGGCTGCTGCAGTGGCCCGACGAGCGCGGCGAAGGCCTCCTGGTGCGGCGGCTGCCACGGCGGCGCGGGGGTGGCGATGGGCGCTGGAGGCGCGGCGAGAGCCGGCGTCGGCCACTATGGGGCGGCGGCGGGCGGCGGCGGCAGCTGAAGCATCCCAGCGAACGCCGCGGAGGCCCCTGGATGCGGCGAGTACCACGGCAGGGCCGGCGGCTAGATGGCGACGGTCGGCGGCAGGGGCGGCGGCGGCCCGTAGGGGCTGGCCAGGTATAGCCGGATCCCCTGGACGGTTGTGACGAGGTCTTTGAGGACCCCGGTGATCTCCTCCGGGGTGTAGGCGGCGGCCGGTGGTGCGGTGGCGGCGATAGGTGGTGCGGTGGCGGCGCCGGAGGATGCGACCAGCAGCGCGGACGGGGAGGGCAGCGGCGCGGTGCAGATGGCCAGTGGCGCGGTGGTGACGGTCGGCAGCGGAAGCGACGGGGTGGGCGGCGGCGAAGACATGATCGGAACTAAGCTATCTCATACCAAATGGTTATGGCGCAGCTAGAAGGAGGGCGCAAGAGGGCCGGCCGGGGGCCTTTTTTGCCCACGGCCGGGCAAGAGGGAAAGGATTTCCTTCTTAATTCTTGCTTGATTAGATTGATACTTCTCCTCTTTTTATATAGAGAGGTTTACTTAACTCCCAAACAAGGCTTACTTGACCCCTAAGTAAGCGACCCTTATCTCTGATTAACCCTAAGACTAACGGGTCCATTAGGCCCATTATGTACTCTAACAAAGCCATAGTACCAAATGATGTTATTTCTTGAAGAAAATTTGAAATTTGTGTCCGTTGTGACTAACAAGTATACTACTCAGGACGCTCCTATTTGTATATTTTCAAGCTGTTACCTGATTGATGTATTAGAAGAGTGTGGTTAGTCTAGATTTAATCAGTATACTTCGGTTTGGTTCAGTTCAGGGCATATAGTAAGTTTGATTTAGAAGAAAATACCAAAATTACCTGCTGCGAAGAACATGTCGGGCGTGTTTTTTCAATCTCCCTGTACTTCCATGGTTCTGAATTTTCTATTGTACTGTACGGCAAGTTAGTTTGTTATTCAAGCAAAATCCATTTATTATACAAAGTGTGCATGGATTGCTCGGTTACTAGGATTGTAGCCCACTAGGTAGTTCCAAATCCATTTATTTTGTAGAACATTGCCTATTTCATCAGTCTAAAAATTATGGTAGCTCACTATGATTGTATACTAACATTAGCTTATTTAGTTTTTTGAACGGTCACGGGGAAGAGTGTCCCCACCTAAATATATTACCACTCAAGTGGCCATAATGCCAAGAGATTGATCCAGTTTATAAGGAAAACCGGGTCGAAAACCTTAACAAATTGACCCCGTTTATAAGGAAAACCGGGTCAAAAACCGTACATGTAGCAAGGTAAAATAAGATGAGAGAAAAATGGAGACCCAAGACAAGGCATAACCTAGCTAGCAGACTGAAAGACCATCACCATGAGAGACACAAGTAGATGCGGGTGCCGTCAAGGGATCACAATACCAAGACTTTGCAAGCAGCCTAGCGCACCGCACCGGCATGCGTACCGAACCTCACGGCGCAACACAGGAGCATCAACAATCAATGAGTGCCACTTAACACGAACCTTGACTGGGAGCTCCGCCACAGGAGATCGGAACGATTAGCAAGTTGGGCAGACATCTTGCGCCATCATTTAGCAAAGAAGAACCGAGACAATACCAAAAGCACGAAGCTCGCTGCAACACAATGGCAACCATGAGAGAGTCTTGTGCAAGCATCACTAGGGGCAGCAGAGTCAACAATGGGCAGGGGCGGATGGATGGCAGCGAAGAGCTTCCAATGACACCTTCAAGAAGGTGAACGACGTCCGTAGACGACATCGTCAATGGACTTCCGTCCGGAGCCCATACCAAGTGGATCAAGTACAGCTCAAGGACCACGCCCCCAGGAGGGAAAGCGCCGCCAGACAGGCGCCACCGTGATCAGTTGATGCTCGGGTCAGCAGGGATTTCTCCCCGAGCAGGACCAGATCGAGCTTGACGGTGAGGCAGCAGGTCGAAGGAGCTGCAGGGATTGCATATTGACGACCGATAGCCACCATCCATGTGGAGTCGATGGAGCAGTGGGCGAAAGTCAGAGACAACAGGGGCTGGGGGAGGCGCTTGGGGAGCACGGAGGCCACACGGGGTCCAGGGAGGCCAGCAGGCCGCACCCACGGGCAAAAGGAGCCATGGCCCGACTGCAGGCAGGCCAGGAGGCTGCAGATCTGGCCGGGGCACGCACCGCCATGGCCAGGAGGTGGATGGAGGGGGACGGGCGCGCGCCACACGGGTGCCTCGTGGCCAGGTGGTGGCTGCGGTGGATCTGGAGATGGAAGGGACGGCGGGGCTCGGGCCAGCCGGGGGTGCAGGGGGCAGGTGGAGGCGACGGCGGCGAAGGCGGAGCGTGGCGTGCGAGGCGGATGGAGGTCGAGGGAGGTCAAGGGGAGTGAGGGATGTGAGCTCGGCGGTCGGCGGCAAGCACCAGCCAAGACAGAGCAGATCGAGGCAGCCACCCGGCAGAGCCACGACCCGGGCGAAGGAAGGACGTGAGGCGGCCGCCCCTAGGGGAAGAGGAAGAGGTCGATGGAGGTCGAAGGAGGCCGGCGGAGCCCAGCGTGGTAAGCAGCAGACGGAGCAGAGCAGATCGAGGCTGCGGCCCCGAGCGAACCGCGAGCGGACTTGGATTGACGGGAGGGACGCGAGCTTCAGCTTTCCGGAGCCGCCTTCACCGCCGCCGGCAGCGGCGGCGCTGAGGTGGTGGATGGCAGTCACTGGCGGGCTAGGGTTGGGGGCGCCCCGGTGTCGCCCTCGGAGTGACACGGGAGCGGGGAAGAATTTCGATAGATCTAGCGTTGTGACTTTGTAATTTGCGGCTAATGGCAATTCCATATTAGTTAGGGAGTTGTGAGTTCTACGAAATGTGGATGGAAAGGTGTATTGAAGAGCTATTTAGTGACTTTGTAATTTACGGCTAATGGCATTTCCATATTAGTTAGGGAGTTGTCCAGTTTCATGTATGTTTGTGTGTCAGAGACATGTACATTCATCGTCTCATGCCATGTGTTGACACCAGATTTTGGCACGGTCAATAACTTATTTAAAATGGCCTCAAATGGAGAAGTGATCTTCATCAAAGAGTTCCGTATTGTCGATATGAACATCTTTGAAGTTTGGGTCATCTCAGTCCGATTTCATCTCGAAGGCCGAAACTATGCTCAAAGTACTAAGATCTTATATTCAGAGTACAGTTTGGCTGATTAAGCCCCCAAGACAACCTCAAACGGAAACATTATCTACACGGATTGTCTTCATCTCATCGAAACGATCGATTTTGATATAAAAATCGTTCTAATCCGAGTTCGTATGCAAAAGTTAGAGCCATCGGAATACAGCCCTGTCAGGAGGCAAAAACTGGCGCGCCCCACCAGACACCCTGTCTGATGGGTAGCGCGAGGGATAGCCTATTTTGCGCGACCCATTTGACCCTCAAGATGACCTCTGATCAGAAAACGTTCAACATAAAAGTTGTTCATCTCGTTGAAACGGTTAAGATTGCTTTTGGGTTCGTTTCCATCCGAGATCGTTTACCACCACAAAAAAGACCCGCAAGGTGCAGCCAGTTTAAACCGAACAGTTTTGAAAAGTTCGGACAAAACCAATCCGAATTTGACTAGGGTTTTGGACGTGAATCCAAGCCTTTTCCTTGCACGGGAAGTCCATACGCCTCTTATATACCTAAGGGGTGACGGCCGATTAAACAACACACAATCGATCAATCAATCTACTACTTTTCCGTGTTCATCTACTTTTATCTCTCCCCTTGTATCTTTCTTCTCGTTCTTCGTCGTTCTTCAAGATTGGAGGCTGCGAATCCATGAGGCTCTACGGGCGGTAAGACCAACCTCGAGCAGCCAATCGTCGCCGTGAGCCTTGACGGGGTCCCTCCAGGGCGAGCGGGGCGTCTGGTCCCAAAAGCGTCGGCTTGCTGTCTTGCGTATCGCGCTGGAAGTCGGCCTTCCGCGGTGTGAGTTGCGGAGCATCTCCCTCGGTGCCGCGGGTACACATCGACGTGTTCGTGTGACGCGTTCCAGCGTCAACACACTTTTTGGCGACTCCGCTGGGGACGAAGCTTCGAATGGTCTCCGGCCCGTTCTTGCTACAAAGAGATCGTCATCTAGGGTTTGCAGTCTACAAAGGTAATATGAATACCCAATCCTTTATGTAGATGCAAATAATTCATATGGTGTTACTAGATCGTTCAATGAGTATACTCTATCGGCCAACCCTAGTTTTTTCAATCATGCAACTAACTACGTGCAAGGGCCGATTCAAAGTAATTTATATACTTCAACTTCTTATGATATTAGTAACATGCACCATATGTATCCCAACTCACACGCATCGGCAACCCAGCAAATTCATATGCCGATGAGCAACATGATGAGTTCGATTAATCAATTTGAAACACCCCAAGTTAGAATTTCCAATGCCATACAAGAAAGTGTTTCACCCTTTTATTCATCGGCAGCTAATGTGCAATATAGTAATCCAACCATGCCGATGAATGAGAGAATTGGCCATGCTACTAGTGGCTATTCGGCCAGTTACTCTCAACCGTCATATGCTACACCTCATGTTACTAATTCTTCGGCACCATACACAACTGTAGATGCTCATAATTCGGCTTCACACCTTCCTGGTTATAGCCGAATGAATGTAAATTTTACAGGAACGGTTGTGCCCAACATTGTAGAAGATGAGGTAGTGGTGGCTGCATTGAAGAGTTTAGCCCAAAATAAGATAATTAGTGCTCTTTGCCTTGAACAACATGAAAAGGGGCTATTTCCTGATTATACCGCAATAAAAGCTAGAGTTTTGCAAGAAGATGAATCTTTGCCAATTGATAAAATTGGCGAGCAAAAGGATGGTCTTACAACAATGCATATGCCTTCACCTAGTACTATATCATATTATATACCCCCTACACAATTGCAAAATTTCGGCAACACCCGTGTGTCATTGCTGAAAGAATCTAAAAGCATTGGGGGGCAATCATATCCGGAGTGGGCTGAAATTGAGAAAAAACTTAAAGCTAATTTTGCCGCTCACCGTCAGAAACAAATAGAAAAAGAATTGGCTCAAATAAAAGAAGCATTGCCAATTGGTACTATGAATGAAAGGAAGGATGATTCGGAACATGAAAGTGCTTCGGTTGAAAAAGCCGAATCAAGTAGTATATATTCTGAATCCATCAAATCCAACGAGGCAAGCATTATTGAGAAAGGGCATGGCAAGCATAGGAAAACAACGGTACTTGATATTTCTGAAGTCAATGGAACCTACTTCCTGCCCTATGATTTTCGTGCCATAGAAATTGACAAGCCTCAAGGACAAGAACAAGTAGCCGAACAAAGTTCAGCTGACATGGATCTTCAAAACAATGATGCACGGAATCAAGAAAAAGATGATGACAAGGTGTTGGGGAGCCATCCAAAGACGGAGCAAGATGTTCTTCAAGTGGCATCACCATCATGCTCTCCCAACATATTTGAAGAGGTATGCATAGAGAGTAATTTGCCTATTTTCATATTTGGTCGCAACTTCATTATTGATGCATCTATAAGAAATATTCTCATAAGTAATTTTGAAAGACCAATGAAGAAGGGTAATTTACTTGTTAGCAATAAACTTGTTATGGAACATATCGGTCAACACATTGCGCCATTTATAAAGACCGATAATGACTTATTGTTACAGCCAAAGCTTTTCCCGTTGCTTTATCTAAAGTTCGTATCTAGTTGGGTATCTTTGCTTATTTCGTGCTTGGCTTGCACTTGGTCTCAATTGAGACATGTGTGTTCTAAATATTTTCGTTTCAGAAGTTTAAAGCCAAGGTTAATTTCTTTTGAGAAATCCGATGCTAATATAATATCTTATCCAAAGACACCGGAGATAGAGTGGAAAACACAATGTATAGCCGAATGGGGAGATTCCAAATCTGAACCATTCGTTTGCTTATCTCCAAAGCCGTTCACACAGCAAGATCGGCTAGAAAACAAGAAGTTTACCTTCAATTCAAGCATGTGTGACCAAATATTTGATTTATTGCTGAAAAATAAGTACATAAGAATTCTTGGTCACCATGTTGAGCCATCTATCCAAGGACGAATGTATTGTAAGTTGCATGATTCGTTCAAGCATAATTTTGAGGATTGTAACATGTTCCGTCAAATAGTTAAATCGGCCATTGAAAAAGGACGATTGAAGTTTGTTGAAACACCAAGAGATGACCAGTCTATTCCGATTGGTCTTGATGGCAAAAAGTTTTTGCATCGGCTGCTTCAAGCCAATACATTTAAAGGGAAGGTAAAAACTACAGGTGATGGGATCAAGCTTTCAAGTAAAGAAGTTGTTGAAGAGCATAATGAACATAATCTTGAGGGTGACAATTCCATCAAAGCTACAATGGAGATGCCAAGTACTGGGGGGCAGCAAGCAAATCCAAAGATCGGTGCAAGCACAACCAAAGAAAACAAAGGCCGACGTAAGCACAAAGGTAAAAAGCCGAAAGTCACTTTCGCACAACTATTGGAAAAATATCAAAAGAAGAGTGAAGAGAAGAATGCTTATCGGCCAAATCATGCAAAGAAACCAAGATCACCCCCAAGGTGAAAATATGAGGATTGGTATTGGCAAAGTGATAATTTTAATGCAACATATTCATATCCTTATTTTGGGCCGTCAATGCCAATGTCGTGGATGCCTCCCTATGCTCATATATATACATATACATCATGGGACAGGTATGATACAAGGGCACATTCTACATCTTATTGTAGACCATCTCACCAATACTATGCAGCTCAAAGAAGATCAACATTTAAACAATCACGCGTCAAAGACCATTTCAATCATAAGGAATCGGTCCAGAGCTCAAGGAAGAAGAAAGAGGTGGTCAAGCAGGTTTACCGCATTAAAAGAGATGGTCGTAAGAGTGCAATTTCAGATTTGATCTCAAATGAAAAAGAGCCAATTAAAGTGTTGACATTGGCTACCAAAGGCAATGAGACAAAACAATCAATTGATAAAAATCAGAGTGCCAAACCTGAAGAAAAGAAGTTGAGGGTGCACAAGGCCCAAAAAGAGTTGCCATTTGTTGAAACAAAATCACAGCCGAGATGCCCACTCGGTTTATCGTATTGGCGAAAGAAGGAATTACAAAAACTTAGTGCACAAGAGCTGAAAAAGAAGAACATGGCATGGGTTCCGAAGAGGAGCAGTCAAAATGAAAGTGATGTGCAACCTTCTATTGCAACAAGTGTTACAAAAGTGAAGAAAGAGAAGGATGGACACCAAAAACAGTTAAGCCGAAGGTTTGCATCACCCCATCAAAATCTTCGGTTAGCACATCATCCATATTCTTCAACCATACCATTGATGCCTTTGCCATGGAATTCATCATCAGGTATGATAAATTACCCTCCCTGGATTTATTTTAATCCATGGAAGCGACATAATTTTTTGCATCATGAGAGGGTATTACCAAATCTCTATACATTTTATTAGCTACATTTTTTCTTGCTAATCCAAAGGGCCGAAATATTTGATTGCTATTTCATTTGTTTATTTCGGCTATACATGATTTGGTGAATGAATTCTACATGGGCATTATGTTGATGGCCGGTATTTATCTATCGCCCTAAGAATATGTCAAAGCATGGCTGATGTAGTATCCTAACATCGTCCTTAGTTCAATTAGAGGCCAAAACGAGGTACATGTTCATTGATATTGCCCTTGTCTTTCTAGTACTATGGAGATTATTTTCGACGATAAATTTGTGGCAATGGCCAAGGTGTTGGTGTTGCTTATTTATCTTCATATGGAGCTATTTTGTGAAGCCTCAGGCCGCTTATAATATGTTTGCACAATCATCAAAGCCGAATATGCATTGTCATTCGGATTGGAGCTTTGCCTTGATATAGGTGCTATACATATTGAGGCTTCCGATGATTCGTTATTAGTAGTGCAACAAATATCCAAGGGTTATCAATGTTTTGACAGATCACTTATAGTTTATCTTTTGGTATGTCTAGATGCAAGATTTACCTTGGGTTTCTTTGAAATTGATCATATATCTAGGCATGACAATTCAAAAGAGTTGGCACAGCAAGCGTCCGGCTACTATGTTAACCATGGTGTATTGCATTTCTATCAATAGCCGATGCTAGGTCTTGTCAACATAGGTAAGGCTGAATCAAAGCCCACCGCTTCGGCCACTAATGAAACTTTTATGCAGGCGAAGTAAGGATTGAAGGAAGTTCATTCTTGATTATCTGCAAAATCCTAGCGAAAGGGTGAACAATATGGTTCGGAGGATGGTTTTGATCTATGGAACCTTATCACCGGATTGTTATAGAAGCTGAGAAGTTTTCACCCAAGTTTGCATCAAGAGGTTCAAACAAGCAATGGCCGATATATACTTGTCGTCCTAATAACATGCAAAATGGCCGATGGAGTGTTGACATCGTCCTTAGAACAAGCTATGCGGAAGTTATTTTTCGGCACACAAACTTTGCCGAAAAACAGGGGGGGCATGTGTTGACACCAGATTTTGGCACGGTCAATAACTTATTTAAGATGGCCTCAAATGGAGAAGTGATCTTCATGAAAGAGTTCCGTATTGTCGATATGAACATCTTTGAAGTTTGGGTCATCACAGTCCGATTTCATCTCGAAGGCCGAAACTATGCTCAAAGTACTAAGATCTTATATTCAGAGTACAGTTTGGCTGATTAAGCCCCCAAGACGACCTCAAATGGAAACATTATCTACATGGATTGTCTTCGTCTCGTCGAAACGATCGATTTTGATATAAAAATCGTTCCAATCCGAGTTCGTATGCAAAAGTTAGAGCCATCGAAATACAGCCCTGTCAGGAGGCAAAAACTGGCGCGCCCCACCAGACACCCTGTCTGATGGGTAGCGCGAGGGATAGCCTATTTTGCGCGACCCATTTGACCCTCAAGATGACCTTTGATCAAAAAACGTTCAACATAAAAGTTGTTCGTCTCGTCGAAACGGTTAAGATTGCTTTTGGGCTCGTTTCCATCCGAGATCGTTTACCACCACAAAAAAGACCCGCAAGGTGCAGCCAGTTTAAACCGAACAGTTTTGGAAAGTTCGGACAAAACCAATCCGAATTTGACTAGGGTTTTGGACGTGAATCCAAGCCTTTTCCTTGCACGGGAAGTCCAGCCGCCTCTTATATACCTAAGGGGTGATGGCCGATTGAACAACACACAATCGATCAATCAATCTACTACTTTTCCGTGTTCATCTACTTTTATCTCTCCCCTTGTATCTTTCTTCTCGTTCTTCGTCGTTCTTCAAGATTGGAGGCTGCGAATCCACGAGGCTCTAGGGGCGGTAAGACCGACCTCGAGCAGCCAATCGTCGCCGCGAGCCCTGACGGGGTCCCTCCCGGGCGAGCGGGGCGTCTGGTCCCAAAAGCGCCGGCTTGCTGTCTTGCGTATCGCGCTGGAAGTCGGCCTCCCGCGGTGTGAGTTGCGGAGCATCTCCCTCGGCGCCGCGGGTACACATCGACGTGTTCGTGTGACGCGTTCCAGCGTCAACACCATGTTAATTTTTCCTATACATCACAATAGGCGCAAAACAACATTTTTCTGAATGAGGCGAGAACATTTGTCATTTCATGCCGTGCAAAATATTCTTATAAACTTTTTATTTGAATAAGTGCCTCTTAACTAGGATGAATGAGGAAATATATATTCGAAGTGTTTACGTGTGTGTTGCACGTGCACATTTACTAGTGAGTAAGAGGCGGAAAAAACAATAAACCGTTTGGTGCCGGCGATCTATAAATCCAATACAGGGCTATCAGTTGGTGATAATACATCCAGAGAAAGTGCACAAGATTTGTGACTTGCAAAATCGTGTGATACATTTGAACAAGAGGGAAAATGGTTGGTTAAATTATCATATATTCTTAAAATGCGACAATGAGCAGGACATGGCATGCGAGTGAAAATGTTGTCAACAATTACATAACCTCTAAGCAAGTAGTAGACCTAAGAACTTTTCTTGAAAGCAGCTTACAAGCTCAAGGACAGATTTCACAAGTAGAAAGATGTAATCAGCACAAGAGTAGAACATAGTAAGATCCTTACCAACAATTCCAATGAATGAAATATGAGGGTCTGAGACAAATACTAGTACATGATAAGGCTGAAGCATCAATGATTTTCTTTTCTTGATGGAAATAGCTGTTTAGCACACAAACCAGGTAGCAGAGCGAACACCAAAACATTTTGGCTCCCCAGTATTCTGGGGTAACAATAGATGATGATTCAATCCAGAAGAGGAGCCCAAGGGAAAAAGCGGTGTGGAGGCAAACTGCTGACCGAGACAACGACCCCATGCTCCTGTGCCAGGGAAGGGGAAGGGTCAGGGAGGAGACGATGAGAGAGTGCAGCGTCGGCCAGAGTACTGAGGGGAGCGCCCTCACTGGCATCGACCAAGGCATCTGTTGCCTCTGTCCTACTACCATGACAAAGAAATTGCCAGAACAGCACAAATGCAGCAACAGGAACACAATTCGTAACCGAATTTGTTATCTTCTTATCTTAAAAAATAAATGCAACTCAGGCCCGTCCGTCCACAACCACAGGCATACACAACGTCAATGCTTTCCTTTGTTCTTCCGTCTACTCGTGTCAACCTTCTTAGTCTTCTTGCTTTTGCTGAATTGCCTCTTTGGTGGCGGCTTCTTCTTCATGCCTAAACGGGGCTGCTTCTTGGCACTAACCACGCCGCAACTCTTCTTAGCATAGCTCCTTGACACGGATTTCTGGTCATCCTCCTCTCCATGAGTAATTTCACAGGTGACTACTGTTATTCTAGTCCCGCCATCTTCATACGTCTTGATTTCTACATAAGCACCAAATCAATCAAGGCACAATAGGATCAACAAACATCATGCCAGTAACTGCTGTAAAATTAATCTCATCGCTCTACTCACCAGGCGCAGCTGCATCCATCCCGTCACCATCACCATCACCGTCTTCACCATCCACATTTTCTGATGACACGACTTTACCGTATAGAGCAATCTCTTTCTCTTGCTTTCTCTGGAAATGCATAAAATGACACTGGTCAGTAAACTCTTCAAGTCTTGTTCATACTCCCTCCGTCCCAAAATAAGTGACTCAAGTTTGTACTAACTTTGTACTAAAGCTAATACAAAGTTGAGTCACTTATTTTGGGAAGGAGGGAGTATTATTTATGTGACAGAAACACGCTAGATAATCTACTTGAAATGACAGTAAGCCCAGATTCAGTGCTGTCCCTACCATTCCTGTTTCATCAAATCATCCTTCAGTCTAACAGAGAAAACTGGTTTCTTGCATGTTTTCCCGTACCAGAAAGCACACGGTTGAGCTCTGAGGAATGCGTTGTGCATTCCGCAGCTCTAGGCATCTTCCCTTCAACATACCACCCCACACAACAAATCTTTGCAGTACCCTTTCCTAATGTTCCACTAGTGATCCCTATCAGTTATTGGTAGCATTAACCCAAGAAAAATGCACCCCATGTTCTAATATGAAAAATATTAACCATGTAGTAGGATACAGCCATTCAGCTTTTCATTCATTCTGATGATACACTTCTTCCTAGACTTCTCAAAACGTTGGCGCCTAAGGGAACCCTTCAACTAGAAGGATCCTACAGTCCGGTGGGCACATAATAATAGAGGAAACAATGGTCAATCAACCTTCTCTTGGAAATCTTTGCTTTGGACCAACTATTACTAAATCAATAAAAACATCCAAAGAACAATAAGAGCATCTCGAACAGATGATGTAAAACAGCCACGGTGCCCAAAAAACTGTTGTTTGGGCATTTGGCATAAAAAAACCAGCTCCAACAGAAGATGTTGTATTTAGTGATGCAAAAAAATTTGAGCAACCCCAAATTTTGGCCCCAAGTGCTTCAAATATCCACCGGCTGCCTCAAAACACAAACACAGCTGCGCGAACTGCAACTGCCACGCTGAAGTTTCCCCCGCCACCACCAAACATCGACTCCGGCTGGATCTAGCCGTTGCAGCCACCGCTGCAAGTCCACCGCCCGCCCCGGCCCAGCCGCCATAACACCGTCCATTCCTGCCGCTCCGGACGCCCACAACAACCCCCGCCGCCGTCTCTGGTTCAGGATCCGCCGAAGCCCGATTTGCAGCAATTGCGTCCGTCCCCCGCCCACCACCGCCTGAAATGGCCGCGTAGCACCGGTGCTCACCTTGGAGATCCATTAGTGGCCGCCGTGACCCCCACATGACAGCCGATACCACCGCAGAGCTACTGCTCCTTCAGAGCTCTTAGCTGTCAGACGACGAGGCGACGGCGGTTCCTGCCACAACCCCCAGCTCGTGGACGTCATGAAGACCGCTGCTCCTTCGGTGCACCACCCTTGAGCCCATTCCTAGCTGCGCCTGCGACCGCTGCTCCTTCGGTGCCCACTAGGTGTTCGGCAAAAAGCTTCTAAGGTGAAAATAATTCATTTTTTCTGGTGTTTTTATGGCGATGTAGGAGTCGATTGTGACGGAAAGTATTGTGTTGTAGATGAGTTCATTTGAATTATCTTTGTTGGATGATTCCTCCTCCGAAGAGGAATATGAGCGAGCCGAAGGGGAGGATATTGCTTTGATTATGATGGTGCACATGGAGAGGAACAAGTTGCACCAAAATTTAAATCATCCGTTGGAGATGCTCTAAGAACACAGAAAAGCAGAATGCTGTGTGAGAGCTTCTCACCTTCTTGCGTCCCTCGATTCGCTTCCGTCTGTCCTTCTCCTGCGTAATTCTCTGTGCCTCCTTTCTCCTCTTCTTCTTTCTCTTGTGAAACCCAGTCACGAAATCCCTATAGATCCAAGATTCGCGTTAGAAAAAATTAAGAGCCCACGCAAACACAAATCGCACCGTGCCGCTACAGCCCAGAGACCGAAGGAGGTTGCGGTACCGTACTTGAGGGCTTTCTTGTCGAGGGAGACGGAGAGGGCCTTGTTCTTCAGGGCGCGCTTATTGATGTGCTTTGGGACCATGAACGTTGGCATCTACCCCACCACCACATCCTCCCCTTCCTCCTCCGACGCTTCCATATCCTCCTCGTGCTCCTCTTCCAAGCCATCTTCCTCCCACGCCATGGCCAAGCCTTTCCTCTCTCTCTCTCTCTCTCTCTCTCTCTGGTAGAGACGAGGAAGCGCCGCCGGCTTTGGAGAAGGGGGGCAACTAGGTTAGACGATACAGAGGTACACAAGTCACGTGCGATTCGTCGCAAAACTCCTATTCTACATACCCCCTCGCCAAAAAGATAATTTATGGTCGGTTTTCTTTGGACGAAAAAGTTTGTACCATCCTCTTATATTTTGAGAGTATATATATAATAAAGAAAATACAAGCATAATCTCTAGTTCTAAGACTACCCAAAGTAGGAATAACATAGGTAGTAAGATCACACATATCTAAATAAAAGAAATGATGTGGCGAGTAATAAATGAAGAAAGAGAGGAAAGTGGTAACATAGCTACTCCCTCCGTCCCATAATGTAAGATGTTTTTTGACACTAGTATAGAGCCAAAAAACGTCTTACATTATGGACGGAGGGAGTAGATACTAGTATCACACGTATCAAGGCAAGATGTGTCTATAGCCTAATTTACTCCCCATTATAGAGGTAGTAACATAGACTAGTAACATAGGCATGTTACTACTCTATGTTGCTACCTATTGTGTCTAGTCTAACAAGGGCAGACATGGATAATGCAACTTCAGGTTTTATTGTTTCGTGCCACGTGCGTGTGCAGTACTCCAGCGACTTGAATATTGCGATCAAATAATATTGGCAGGCAGGGTGGCAGCACAGAGACGGGGACCCTGATGTCTTCCCTCGTCTCCCTCCCTCTCCTCCCTCCCCCCTCCCCTCGCGATCTCAAGCCTTGATGGTTTCCCTCCGGCGAGCTCCTCCCCCTCGTCGCCCCCTTCCCCTTCTGGTGCGGCGCTCGCTGGCCTCGCTCCGGCGTCGGTGCGGCAGCCGGCGGCCTCGCAGGCGCCCTCTGGATCTCGTTTTTGGGCGCTCGACGGTGATGCGGACTCCTCCTCTGATTCAGAGGCCGCTCCTGCCCTTGTTTCACCAGGGTCAGCATTGGCTTCCAAGGCAGCGCCCCGTTCCAGAAAGTTTGCCCCTGGGGGCAAGGGCAGTCCGGTGGCGTCGTCGGAGGACGACTTTGGTTGGCATCGTGTGTCTCGTCGGCGGCGTAGATCTGGTAAGTTCCCATTTCCGTCCCCGGCTAAGGGGATTCTTGGTGCGTTGCCATCTGTGGAGGGGTTGGGTGTCTCTGCCATGTGTTCTCCTGGCTCGCGCGGGGGCTCGCCTCCTCCATCTGCCTCGACCATGGCGGCGTCGCCGGTGCCACCTGGTCTGTCAGAGGGTGGGGGATCAGCGGCGGGGAAAACCCTAGATCTGGCTCTGTCCTCGGTGGCTTGTGGGCCCCGGGGACTGCGGGGCCTTGCGTGTCGTGGGCCGATCTCGGGTGGGCGGCCCGTGCCCCCCTTTCTTTGATGTCCGTTTTCCCCTCCCTCCCGTGGGCCCTGGACAGCTGGTGGTGGCCACTGTCCTCCCCCCACCTCGGCACGTGCGGCCTGCTCGGCCCACTTGGGCGTTGCTCGCTTGGGCTATTTATGGGTGAGGAAAGGTTCCCTTCTCCCATTTCTAGGGTTTTCGGCCTCTGCCGTTGATCTACGCAAACACCGCACTCCCATCCGCCGCTTCCTTAGATCTATCCCTCCTTCTCTACTTCTTCTCTCGTTCACAGAGGCCCTCACCATGGACAAGTCCAGGGGCTCCTCGAGTGAGGCGTTGTCGGCAGCAAGCGTCAATGCGAGGACTCGCCGACCACGGGTGTCGATCTGGAATATGAGGCTTCCCTTCGCTCCAAGTTGGAGGCCGAGCAGGCGGCTCGACTGCGAGGCATGGGCAGCGGGTCCAAAATGGCTCCAGCGTGAGGAGGGGGAGCGGGCGCTGGCTGGATCTGGCCCCCCGGCCTCCGGATCTGGTGGTGCGGGGTCGCCGGTGTTGGATCCTTGGGAGGTTGATGCGTCTGGTGGTGATGACGGCTCGTCTTCTTCGGGGCCGCGCTCGGCTCCCTCTTGGGGCCCGGTGGCTCCCCGCGGCAGTCTCCCTGTTCCTCTGGTGTTGGAGATGGTTCTTGCCCTCCCCCACATAACTTCTCTGAGCCCCTACCCAACAGTTCAAGGCTCGTCGTTTCCCTGCCTCGGGCCCTAGCTCCTCCTCGTCTGGTCTTGGGGACGGCATTCTTCCTCCTCCACCACCTCCCTCTCCTTGCCAGGGTGCTAATGCTTTGAACTCCTCATCTCTCACATGTGTTCGCATGCCACCAACCAGGCCATTTCCAATCAAGGTGCTTCAACCCCCCTTTCTGTCTGATATGTAGATCTGAAGGTCATCTTATAGTAGACTGCCAAAACCGCATCAAACCACCTGCCTTTGTGCACTTCGGGACGGGCCTCCCTGGTTGTTCTTTCTTCGCTCTGGACAGTGAGGTGCCCCTGGTTGCCGCGGCTCCGTCCCTCTCTAATGTTGCCATCGTTGCGGTCCAGGACCAGACGATCTCTCCTCAGACCTTACTGGAAGGTATTCAGATCTGGGACGAGGGAGGTTGGGATTGGCAAGTTAATCAGCTTTCTGAGTATGAGTTCGCGGTGGTGTTCTCCTCCAAAATTTGCTTAAGAATGATCTGCTCCTGCACCAGCTTTACTTTGCCTTACAACCAACTGGTGGTGTGTATGAAGGCTGCGGCATGTGGTGTCAAAGCAGTGGGACCGCTCTCTCAGGTCTGGGTTCTGGTGGATGACGTGCCTGCTGGGTTGCGCTCGGTCCCGTTCTTGATGGATTTTGGTGTTCTCATTGGCAAGCCGATTGAGGTGGACTCCGAGTCTTTGGAGAAGCTTGGTCCGGTTCGCATTAAGGTCTGGTGTGTGGATCCGCTATGTTTGTGTGGTGTGGTTGATGTGTTCCCTTCCTCTGATGGAGTTCGGCTACGGGTGCGGGTGGAGGGGGCGGAGGCGTTCCAGGCCCCTCCACCTCCTCCTCCTCCTAGCTCTGCTAACCCTGGTAATCATGGAGATGGCTCTGCGGGTGGGCAGAATCCTAGCGGTGGCACTGATGCTCATTTCACCCAATCTGAACGGAATGGCATGGAACCAGAGGTTCGTGATCTGTTCAAGTCATGCTCGGTGGGTCCTTCTCAGAAGGAGGCGGTGGAGGTTCCTGCACAGGGGGCCGCGAGCTTGGGGGTGGTGGCCAAGGAAAAGTTGTGGCCGCGGTCACCCCCATCTCGGGGGTGTGCTCCAATTTGTCGGCCGTCCCCTCTCTCCTACCTTATCTGGTACTGAAGATCTACCTATCTCCCCTCCTCGCCCTACTAGATGCCCACTACCAAGAAGAAGAAATCTAGTGTCGGGAAGTATTCAGCCAAGAGTAGGGCCTCATCGGGCTCCAAGAAATCAATGACGGGTCTCTGTCGGCGTCTGGCTAAGGATTTGGGATCTGCGTCGTGTTTCGAGCCTGTGTCCGTGTCCCCTGTGGCTCTCTCCCCCCTGCTTCGTTCGCCCGCCTCCACGGCTCTTAAAGGACGGCGTGTGAGGGACTCTGGCAAGCCGGTGGCTCTGTGGGTGGAGCACCGTGCGGCGGCCAAGGACCTCCCTCCCTTAGGTACGGTGCATAGTCCCCCTCCTCCATCCTCCCCGATTTGGCTAGTTTTGCCTTCTCTTTTGGATGATCATCTCTTGCATATCTTATCAGATGTGGGTGTCTCTCTTAATCCTGGTTATGGGTTTCCTTCAGTTATTTTGTCCACTATTAGGGCCAATGAGATGGCCCAAGCGGCCATTGCTAAGGCCAAAGAGGCCGCTGCCGCCGCGGCTAATGGGGATGGGGCTGTGCCGATAGGGGATGGGGGTGTCGATGATGGTTGTGGCCAGTCTTACCCCCCTCCATCCAAAAGGGGCCCTTCGAAATTCTCTAAATCCCATGTTGCCCCGTGTAGGTCTAGCTTTCGTATCAAGAATCTTTCTTTCATATGAAAGCTCTCTTCTAGAATTTTAGTGGTTTCAGAGCTAGGGGCGCCGAGAGCAGATTAGGGATGTCGTTTGAGGAGAGAACATTGAAATTTTAGGGCTGGTTGAAACCTTCAAAGAATCCTTCTCCCCTAATGAACTTTTAGCGATTGCGGGTATGGATAGATTTGACTGGAATTTTTTGCCGTCCTCAGGTCATTCTGGGGGCATTCTTATTGGTTCCAAGGGCGACATGTTTGATTTTGTGGCCTTTGATCATGGTGTTTTTTGGGCAAGCACTGTTGTGCACCATCAGTAGCTTAACACTCTATGGGAATTTATGGTAGTTTATGGCCCAGCGGATCATGCCTTAACCTCTATCTTCCTTGATGAAATATCTACTAAAATTGAGGTGTGTACGTTACCTATTGTGATAGGTGGAGACTTCAATCTTTTGCGACCCCCTCTGATAAGAATAATTGTAATATCTATTGGCCCCTTGCTAATGCGTTTAACGGTTTCATTTGTGACTGTGCTCTGCGCGAGCTACCTCGGTGGGTGCTCGTTTTACCCGGACTAATCATCAGACCAATCTGGTACGGTCGATGCTGGATCGGGTTTTTATCTGCTCGAACTGGGACTCCTTATTCCCACGGGCCTCCTGAAAGCTAAAGCGGTCGTGGGTTCGGATCATGCCTCCCTTATCTTGGACGCTGGCCTTGACCACTCTATGGTTACCTCTCGCTTCCAATTCGATGCCTCGTGGCTTTTAGTTGAGGGTTTCATTGATATGTTGGCTACCATGATATCTGCTCATCTCACTTCTTCTCACCGCTCCTTTGGTCCCATGGATGATTGGCACATATGCTCCTATGAGCTCCGCAAGTTTCTTTGGGGTTGGTCTCGTAACAGAGCCACGGAGGCCTACTAGGAGAAAACTTCCTTAGAGGCCCAGATTGCTAGTCTGGACCTCGTGGCTAATGGGACTGACCTCTCGGAGAGCGAGTGGTCAGTCCATTATAACCTTGAAGCATCTCAGATGCAGTTGCACCAGCAGGGGGAGATCTATTGGCGTCAGTGTGGCACCCTAAATTGGAATCTTAAAGGTGACTCCCCTATGGCTTACTTCTTTGCCATTTCCAATGGTAGAAGAAGAAGATGTTTTATTGATAGCCTCATCATTAACGGAGTTAGGACCTCGGATCAATCTCCGATCATCTCTCATGTAGTGGATTTTTTTCTCTTCTCTCTTGGGTGCTAAGTAGGAGGCTGGCCTTACTATCTCCCCCTCCTTGTGGGACAACCACAGTATGACCTTGAATGCTAAAAACGAGGCCTTAATGCTACCTTTGTCTGATGCTGAGATCTGGGATGTTATCAAATCAGCTAACCCGAATGCGGCCCCTAGTCCTAATGGGTACTCCATTCACTTCTTTAAGAAGTTCTGGCCCCAGCTGCGCCTGCTGATGTGTCAAATTATTCAAGGTTTTTGTCTGGGGATAGTTGATATCTCTCGCCTTAACTATGTTGTCATTACACTTATTCCTAAAGTTAAAGGAGCCGAGCTGATTTCCCAGTTTAGACCGATTGCTCTCATTAACAATTTTGCTAAGTTCCCTGTGAAGGGCTTTGCCACTCGCCTTTCTCCCATTGCCCACAGAGCTATTAATCCTTTCCAATCGGCTTATTTAAAGGTTGTTTTATCCTAGATGGGATCCTTTTTCTACATGAGATCGTTCATGACCTCAAAATTCGTAAGTCTAAAGCGGTAACATTAAAGGTGGACTTTGAAAAAGCATACGATTCAGTCAGCTGGCATTTCCTGAGAAAGGTCCTCCTGGCCAAAGGTTTCGACAGGGCTTATGTTCACAGGATTATGCAGTTGGTCTCGGGGGGGGGGGGGCACACTGCGGTCTCTGTTAATGGTCAGGTCAGTAATTACTTTGCCAATAGTAGGGGCCTGCGGCAGGGTCATCCTACTTCTCCTATCATGTTCAATTTTGTTGCAGATGCTCTATCTTGTATTCTATCCAGAGTTGCTACCCATGGCCATATATCTCCTGTTATCTCCCACCTCATTCCGGAAGGGGTCACTCACCTTCAGTACACGGATGACACTATCATTATGGTAGAATTAACTGACTCCTGCATTGCCCACCTCAAGTTCATACTTCTCTATTTTGAAGCCCTATCGGGGCTTAAAATTAACTTCACTAAGAGTGAGGTCATAGTCACTGGTGTTGATGATACAGACGCTTTAAGGGTAGCCCATCTTCTCAATTGTAAGCTGGGATCCTTTCCCTTCAAATACTTGGGCCTCCCGATTTCTCCGGACATGCTTTATGCTAAAGAGTTTGCCCCTGTTGTCGCTAAGGTTAGCAATAGGGTGCTTCCTTGGAGGGGGAGATACAACACTAGTGCTGGGAAAGTGGCGCTGATTAATGCCTGCTTGTCTTCCTTACCAATGTTTATCATGGGCTTTTACTTACTCTCTGGTGGCACGCACGCTGGCTTCGATAAGCATCGGGGTCCTTTTTCCAGAATGCAGCAGCCAATAGACGCAAGTACAGACTTGTCAAGTGGAATATTATGTGTAAACCCAAAAACCTTAGAGGGTTGGGCATCATAAACACATCTATTATGAATAAATGCCTCTTGATTAAATGGTGGTGTAAAATTATGACCACGGCTGATGATACTTTGTGGTTTTCCATCCTTAAAGCAAGTATTTCCCTCTTTCTAGCCCCTTGTTCACCTCTGCTCGCAGAGGCTCGTAGTTTTGGAAAGATCTTATTAAAGTTCGACCTTTGTTTTTGGCTCATGTTAAGTTTATAAGTGAGGATGGGGCTTCTGTTCGTTTTTGGCTAGATTGGTGGTGTGGAGACTCACCTCTCTTTGTGAGCTTCCCTACGCTTTTTTCCTATTGCCCTAACCCGAATATCTCCATCGTGGAGCTATCGGCGAATAACTGGGACTTAGCCTTCCGACGTTCCTTATCTCCTGTAGAGTTAGAAGATTGGCAACGGCTTACTGCCTTCTTCCCTACGCTCTCGAAGACCGCGGACACGGTGCTCTGGCCTCATACTTCTTCTGGGCATTTTACGGTCAAGTCTTTATATTCCAAGATAAATGGTGGTACCCCCACTAATAGATTTTCCCATGTGTGGAGGGCTCATATCCCCCCTAAAGTTAAGATCTTTCTTTGACAAGCTTTTAAAGGTCGTCTCCCCGCGGCTGACCAACTTTCTAAGAGGAATGGCCCGGGCTCGGAGTTCTGCGCCTTATGTGGAGCCCTAGAGGAGACGGATCATATATGTGTTTACTGTGTTTTGGCCAAGTTGGTCTGGAGTTGTGTTCGAACATGGATCCAGGTCTCCTGGGATCCATCTTCTTTCTCTGAGCTTCAGGCCCTTGCTAATTCTTTGACGGGTGTTACAAAGAGAGTCTTTTGGGTAGGACTTGGAGCATTCTATTGGTCCTTGTGGACTACTAGGAACAAGTTTACAATCGAACATGTTTTTCCTGCTAAACCTGCTGATTGCTTATTTAATCTTCTAATCTTGTACGTTGCTGCAGCAGTGGAGATTAGTGACTAATCCGGAGGACTGGGATGCTCTTGATATTCTGATATCTAAAATGTGGGCCTCGACATCTTCTTTATCCAGACAGGAGCATGCTGCATAGTTGCTTTTGCATCTCTTCTGACTAGTTGCTGGCTATGTTGATGTTTATCTCTCCGGCCTGCATGTCGTGGTAGTGGCCTGGGTGCCTTGTATCTCTTACTCTAAAACTTTGGGTGGGTCCTCATATGGGACACCGTTGTGTTCGTAGGTCTGGTTGGATGGTTCGTCTGGAACTTTGCCTAGTGGCTTTATTTGTAAAGTCGGGGGCATGCCTTTTCTCTAAAAAAGTAATGCAACTTCATTACGGTAAGATTTGGATGTGTTCGCTTTTCTTTCTTCAGCTCGAAGAAAGTAAAGGCGACCTTGTCGCCAGGAGTCTCTCCCGCCGCCGCCCTCTGGCAGCTCCCCTTCATCGGTGCCTCGATCGTCGGTTGTTGGGGGGATGAGCCCCCCGGGCAGGCAATGGAACCCAGATCTTTTTCAAAACATCGGGGCCAGCATCGCCCCTCAATCCGGCTCATCCTTGGCCGGATTCCTCAACCCGGCCAAGCCCCACAACCCGGCCAGACCCGTTGGCGCATGCCGGCCGACCCCGCCAAGCCGAGACTTCCTTAACAAACAAGCACCCTCATGGGATGCTCCTCAATCCAGCCACGGGTCAGCTCCCGTCCCATCTGGGGCGTACGACGGATCAAGTCCCCATAAAGGAGATGAGCATGGCTATAGTGGCCAACCGACCCCGCTGACTAGCAGGAGCATGGCAGCGGTGGCCCACCTACTCCGCTGACCAGGGCCGGCATGGCAACAGTGCCCCCCTCGTCCTGCTGACACAAGCCGATGGCGACCATGCGATGCACCACTATAGCCGAGCCAGCCCAACCACTCCGTGACGCATGATAAGACGGATAATAGTGCCCCTTGACGCACGGGGCCCACGCCCTGGCACCCGGCGAGTCCCAACGCCGGCTTCCCAGACGCTGACATCCTGGCTCTGCGGCCATGTAACTTTACCATTGTAATCCTAGGGGGTTGACCTATAAAACCCCCCAGGAGGCCTCCATGCACGGGGCGATCATATCATTTAGTAGAACACACACACATACACCAAGACAAGGAGCAGCCTAAGCCTTGGCCTACCTTCCTTCCTCCCCCAAACAACTCTAGGAGCAACTCTGTACTACTACGTGCATCCACATATAAACCACTCTCGACAGGACTAGGGGTGTTATCTCTCTGGAGAGCCCCGAACCTGGGTATGTCTTGTGTCCCACGCTCGCTCATGTCGACCTCGCCTCTGGAGCCCACCGGTGCCCTCGAGCCTCTCCCTCTCCTTAGCCATCCTTTGGCATCTGCCATGCGCCCACCATGACAGTTGGTGCCCACTATGGGGCGGCTCAAGGTCCCGACCAGAGACATGTTCCAGATGGGGCCCATCACCGATTTCGACGAGCACGTCGAGCGCTACACGTCCCCCGAGCCCGTCACGCTTGCAGCCGATGTCATCGACGCACTCGCCGTCTCCTTCGCTGTGTCGCACATCTCCGACGCGCCCGTGGCCGACGTCTCCGACTCACCTGTGCCCCTCGGCGACGACATTTCCGCCGGGGCAGCGGGTCTATGCATCCGGATGGAGGTATTCACCACCGACACCAGCTCCACTTCATCTAGGGCCGCGAAGAAGGCCGCCGCCGCCAAGGGCGCAGCGGAGCGCACCAACGTGCTCGACCCGCTGTGCTCCATGATGTAGAACCTTAGTGTCCCCATCGGCACCGACAACAACACAACCAATGCAGAAGAGACCTTGGCCCGGCTCGAGGAGGGACACAAGCACCTGCTAGAGGAGGCCGCGATGCTCGCTGCTATGCAGCACCGGTTGGGGTCCGCCCAGCGGGAGCGTGGCGCCGCATACGGCTTCACGTCGGCCGCTACCGAGCCCATCCGGGTGGCTGAGGTGCAGAATCGTGGCGCCGCCATTGACCGTGCCCTCGGCACGATCCCACCCGTCTATGACACCCCCTACAAGAACATGTGTCGTCGGCTTGTAGAAGCTGCAGGGTGAGGAGCTGCAAGAGCGCCTACGATGAACTAACGAGCTCCTCGGCGCCGCGAACACGCAGCAAAACTACCTCGACCGTCCCGCGGGATCCTCTCGCGCCACTCCAAGGACCCTGGGCAGGGGAACACGACATCTTCTCCGCTCCCCAACAAAGCTCAGTCCGGCCAGACGAAAACCCGATGCACCCGCGCCGTGATGACAGGAGACAACCTGGGCAATGAGCCGGCCGCCAGAGGCCAGCTCCTGCAAGACCCTCCTCTGCCATCCGGCTGACGCGGTAACCTGGCTTCGGCCATCCCGGCATCCCGCGTTCCCGTCGCAATCCAGCTGGGCCTGCGGGCCAATGACGATGCCGACGCTCGCCACCGCCTCGACCGGCTCGCCCTCTCCTTTGAGCTGGAGGAGGACAATGCTATTGGGTCGGCTTGTTTTGGCCGACCTGCACTTACCAATTTCATGACGGTTCCCCACTACGCCTACCTGAAGATGAACCTGCCAGTACCTAAGGGCCTCATCACCGTCATCGGCGACTACCGCAAGTCCTTGGAGTGTGCTCAAGCTAGCGCCAAGCTGACCGAGTCACTGGTCATAGCTAAGGAGCGCCGCCAGCTCGACCGAATCATCGCGTTGGCCAACGAGATGTCGGCCGTGCCGACTTCGGCCAAGGATCCGGCTAGCAAGACCTTGTTCCAGCCATCCAAGGAGACCAAGAAGGTCAAGATGAACCCAGAAGACCCCAGCTACAGAAAGTATGTCGTCGTGGGCGCCCACCTCAACAGCAAATAGGAAGGCGAGCTTGTCGACTTCCTCCGTAAGAATAGGGATATCTTCGCATGGACCCCAAAGGACATGCCGGGATCGACGTCGACCGAGGAGGCGCCGGGAAGATGTAGCCATGCCCTAGTGGTCGTGCCGCCATAGGCCACCCTGAACACGGAGCAAGGGCCGGGAAGCGGGCCTGCCACCGGGGTGCAGGAACCCCAAGCGGGGGCTGACAAAGTCGCGGTCGGGCCGCACCGTCAAGAGGACACAGCGACGGACGTTGTGCGCGAGCAGATCCGAGGGTGCGAGAGCCGTCTACAGGCCTTCGTTCAGAGTGAGCTGGAGCGCGCCATGGCGTTAAAGTTTCTTTCTTTTGCTTGTTTCGCGGTTGATCGGTGGGGGCGCGCCAGTGCACCCACTGGTGTAGCCCCCGAGGCTCGGGTCAGTTGTGGAGCAGCTGGTTCGGGTCTTATATGCGTTTGTACTTTTTGCTGACACTTGTTCCTCCACAACATCTAGACGGCCTGCGAGTCAGCACGCACAACCGGCTTCTGGAGAAGTATCATGCGGCCATGGTGCAACTCATCGTCAAGGAGGAAGCGCTTAGCCTGGCCCAAGGTATGTCTTGCATGCTTCCAGTGGGGGCGCGTCAGCACACCCATTGGGTGTAGCCCCGAGATTCGGGCCAACTACAAAGCAGTTAGGTCGAATCTTAAGGTATTTTCTTTCTTCTGGCGTTTGACTCAATGTCCCCCACAGCCACCGCGGCCGAGGTGCTGGGCCTCCGAACCCCGCTAGCCGAAGCCGTCCAGCAGTGTGACCACGCCACCACCGACAGCGATCGGCTTCCGGCTGAGGTGAAGCGGCTGGAGGTGGAGGCTGCCAAGGCGTTGGAGGCCCACCAGGCGGAGTTGAGCCAGCTGGCGGGGGAGCATGGGGAAGCGGTCTCTATGAAGGACGTCGAGCTGAAGGTGGCCGTCGAGAAGATCGTTGGGCTCGAGAAGGAGCTCGAGACCAGCGGCCGTGCGTGGGCCCTTTAGCAGAACGGTATGTTATGTGAAGCGCATCATTTGGACGAGCTCCTCCTCCGTAAGTGCTTCTTCGACTGTCCTGCCAGTTTGCGAGACAGCCGAGCCTTTGCATGGATGACCGACTCCCTTCTTCCTTGCACCAGGGGCCTTCCCAGAGACGTAGAAATTGCCGGAGGCAGCCGTGTTAATGCACCGTCCCTCCAGGTGGATGCGGGTGCCACGGTTGACCAGCATGCCACATGGACCTTCTCGGAGCTCATGCTCGCTGCCGAAGCCCGTCTGAAGGCCCTCGACAGGCAGATACAACGGCTGTTTGTGGCTGGTTTGGGCATGACGGCCGCCCTCTGGCCGGATGCGGTGGCTCCCAATAGCGTTACGTGGCTGGAGTGCTGGCTGGAGGCCAGCACAGCATGACTCCATGCATGGCGAGTCCGCGGCTCACGCCATTGCAGACCCGACTCTGCGCTATGCTATGTCTTGGTACCCGACCCTAGACCTGGACCAACTGGCAGCCCAGCGAGCCGGTGCCGAGGCCGACTTTGAGGCGCAGGCGCGCCGGATTATCGGACGAGCCAACTACCTCACCTCGTTCACCGCACATGATGACTTTAACATGGAGCGGACGGAGGACGGCTGAGAGCTTTCGCCCGACAACTTCGGCTTGGAGCTCAACGACCCAGACGACAGCTCCAACGAGACTGGGGCCTACGGGGATGACGAGGCCGTGTTGGGCAATACCGCCGTCTTGGCGGAGCCTGCGCGGGCCAACAACGGCGCGACGATCGGGGCTTACATGGAGGAGCCGGCAGGCACGGGGACCGACACGGCTGCCGCGTGAAGCTAGCCTATCTTTTTGTCTTGAAATTTGTTAAGTGACAGGTCCACCCACCAGGAGTGTAGTGGAATGTAATGAACTCCGGCCGTGGGCCTTTTGTTGTGTAAATATTTCGTGGGTGTTTATGTTTTTGCTACCCGTCCTTAGGCCTTTTTTTGTTTGTCCCCTCTTTGGGCCTCCCCCTCTAGTTGAACAGCCTAGTGTCGGTTTTTGACAAGGAATTTGGCCTTGGGAAGGGGTGCACAATCCTTAGGCTTTCCCAGACATTGAGTGCGAGCGAAACACCCATTGGGCCGGCTGGCGGCGAAGCTGGCTGGCACGCAACCGGTCATGCGACATCTTAGCGCGGGGGTGCCGGATGGACCGATCCGGACGATCCAACTTAGCAGATCTCTGTGTGCCAGCGCATTTGGCCCTTGGTTCTTGCCAGTCGAACAGCCGGAGCCGGTCTATGGCTTAGGGCGAAGAGGGGGGCCTTGGCGACCCGGACACACCAAAACAGACTCAGGGGGTGGCAGGGTGCGGTTGAGCCGGCAAACCCCTGAGCCCCGAGCCGGGTGACCCACAACCCGAAGGGAGAGGGTGAAATCATAAAGGTGTGCGAGACATGGTATTTGATAGGAAAGGTAGCCCCCATCTATCGTTCGGTGGACCTTTTTCTTTCCTAGAAATCAAAAGGTAGCGATACATGCATGCATACAACTAACTGTAAAACGGGCAGAGGAGCTCCGCGTTCCATGGCCGGCTTGTCTCTTCACTGGTGGTGTCCCTCTTTTGCTTGTTCGGCTTGCATGCGTCAATGAGGTAGTATGCATTTCGGTCACATAGGGCCTTGCCGACGATGAAGGGGCCCTCCCAAGGGGAGGCTAGTTTGTGCTGGCCGGCTTGTTGCTGGACGAGCCGGAGTATGAGGTCACCCTCGTGAAATGCGACGGGCTTGATATTTTGCTGTGGTAGTGTCATAGGTTTTCCTGCTAAATGGCTGATCGGCTGAGGGCCAACAGGCGTACCTCCTCAAGCAGGTCGACACCGTCTTCGTGAGCTTCCTTGGCTTCTGCTTCCATGCACATGGTGACCCATGGCAAGTCGAACTCTATGTCAGTTGGGATGATTGCTTCAGCTCCGTAGACGAGGAAGAACGGGGTGAACCCGGTTGACAAATTTGGCATCGTCTGGAGACTCCAGAGGACGGCCTGCAGCTCATCGAGCCAGCTGCTAGGTGAGTGCACTAGCGGCTCAACGAGTCACGGCTTGATGCCGGCCAGGATCAGGCCGTTTGCCCGCTCGACCTGACCATTCAATTGGGGATGTGTAACTGATGCCAAGTCGAGTCGGATGCCAATTGCAGAGCAGTATTGAGCCAGCGCGCCCTTGGTGTAGTTGGTGTCATTGTCTATGATGATGCTGTGCGGGACGCCGTAGCAAATCGCGATGTCCTTGACGAACCAGACGACCGTCGGCCCATCGAGTTTCTTGATCGGCCACGCCTCGATCCACTTGGTGAACTTGTCAACGACCACCAGCAAGTCTGTCATGCCGCCTCGGGTGGTTTTGTAGGGCCCCACCATGTTGAGCCCCCAAACGGCAAAGGACCAGGTGATCGGGATGGTTTGGAGGGTCGTAGCCGGCTGGTGACTACGCTTGCTGAAGCGTTGGCAGCCCTCACACTTGAGGACCAGCGACTTAGTGTCTTTGAGAGCTGTGCGCCAGTAGAAGCCGTGGCGGAAAGCCTTTGCCACCAGGGACCATGAGGCGGTGTGGTGCCCGCACTTGCCCTGGTGGATGTCGAGGAGGATCTCTATGCCCTTGTCCTGCTCGACGCAACACTGGAACACACCCGTCGTGCTGCGTTTGATGAGCTCGTGGTTGATGATGTTGTAGGCGGACGCCGAGCGCTGCACTTGGCGGACCTCAGTCTCGTCCATGGGGAGCGCTCCGCTCTCCAGGAAGGCGAGGATTGGCTGTGCCCAGGACGGAGCCATCACCACTGTGAAGATGGCCACTTGGACGGGGTCCGGGGCGGTAGCCCCCGGGTTGGATTCAGTAGCCCTCGGGTTGGAGCCGGCAGCCCCCGAGCCTGAGCCGACAGCCCTCGGGTCGGATTCATCAGCCCTCGGGCTGGAGCGGTAGCCCCCGAGCCGGAGCCGGCAGCCGCCAGGGCAGGTTCGAGACCGGCGACCACTGGGGTTGGGACGGCGGCTCCCGCACTAGGGTCGGGGTCTCCAGGGTCGAGCGGGGTTGCCGCGGGGTTGTCCGGGTCGAAGATGGACTTGGAGTCAGGAGACAGCTTGATGGACAGCTTTTGCAAGTGCTCGAGGGAGATGTCGGGTGGAACCTATCTTGGCGAGGGTGACGGTGGCCACGTTGTCCGCGCGGGGAACATGAAGGAACTCGCAGTCGTCGAAGCCACCGGAGAGTTGCTACACAAGGAAGCGGTAGCTGGCCATATTGGCGTCTCGGGCGTCCCATTCGCTGAATGCCTGCCGCACCACCAGATCTGAGTCACCTTAGCAGAGGATGCGTCGGATGCCGATCTCTTTGGCCAGCCGGAGGCCATGCACGAGAGCTTCGTACTCGGCAACGTTGTTGGAGGTGGCGAAGTGGATCTGCAGTGCATACCGCAGTCGGTCACCCTTGGGGGACGATAGCATGATGCCAACTCCCAAGCCAGATTGTGTCTTGGAGCCGTCAAAGTGCATGCGCTAGTGCGTCGAGTCGGGTGGCGGCGATAGGCTCAAAACTTGTGTCCACATAGGGTGGAAATCCTCTGGTATATATAGGATTGGGGGGAGAAAAGGGGCCACCAAGGCGGAAAGAGCCCCCTTGGGGCGCCAACCATGGGAGGGGGAGTAGGACTCCCCCTCCAACTAGGATTTGCCCCCCCCCCCCGCTTTAGGAAAGGGGGCGCCTTGGGCCCTTGTGGCCCAACTCCTTCTCCACCTCTTGGCCTTATTTGGCCCATTGATATTAAATTAAATATATTTTTTCTAAACATTTTCAGAGCATAATATATATAATTTCACATCTCCGGAAACATTTTCCACCTATATATAGTAATCAGTAATACCCAATATTACCCGATATACACCCAAACCCATCCGGTGACCCCGAAACACTTACGGAACCTCTCAGACATGAACGAAACCCCTTAGGTTCGGTAACAATAGTTGTCGGGAGGATGAACCCCGGGAAGACAACAGAACCCGGATCCCATTAGAAAACTTCAGGGCTAGCAACGACCCTCAATCCGGTTTGTCCATTGCCGGGTTCGGCAACCCGGCCGTGTTCCGCAACACGGCCAAATCCCGCAACCTGGCCACAATCGCTGGCGCATGCAAGCCGGTCCCAGCAAGTCAAGACTTCTTCAACAAGTAAGTGCAACCAAAGTGCACCCCTCAACCCGACCACGGGTCAGCTCCCGTCCCATCCAGGACGTATGACGGAACAAGTTCCCATGAAGAGATGAGCAAGGCAACAGTGGTCCACCTACCCCGCTGACCGGCAAGGGCGTGGCAACAGTGTCCCACCTACCCCGCTGACCTGGGCAGGCATGGCTACAATGCAACCTCGTCCTGCTGACACAAGCCGACAGTGACCAGGTGACACGCCACTGTAGCCAAGCCAGCCCAACCACCCTGTGATGCACGAGAAGATGGAGAACAGTGCCCTCTGGCGCACGGGGCCCGTGCCCGGAGAACCCGGCGTACCATGGTACCTGGTGGGCCCCAGCGCTGGGTTCCCAGACGCTGACATCCCGGCCCCACGACCATGTAACTTTACCATTGGAACCTTGGGGGGTTGACCTATAAACCCCTAGGAGGCATCCATGCACGGGGAGAGATACGATCAGTAGAATACACACATAAGGAGAAGGAGCAGCCTATGCTTTGTCATGTCTTCCTCCCTCCCCAACACAGCTCAAGGAGCAAGCTTGTAGCATCCACATATAAACCACACTCGGCAGGACTAGGGGTGTTATCTCTCCGGAGAGCCCCGAACCTGGGTATGTCTTGCGTCCCTTGCTCGCTCATGCTAACCTCGCCTCTGGAGCCCACCGGTGCCCTTGTCCCTCTCTCTATCCATCCTTTGGCATCTACCGTTCGCCCACCACGACTGTTGGGGCCCACCATGGGGCAGCTCGAGGTCCCGGCTGGAGACATGTTCCAGATGGGGCCCTTCATCGACTTCGGTGAGCACATCACGCACTACACGTTCCCCGCGCACGACACGTCGACGGCCGACGTCACCGAATCACTCACCACCTCCTTTGGCGTGATGCGCATCTCCGACATGTCCGCGGCCGATGAGTACCCCAGCTGGGTGCTCGACGTCTCCGACTCGCCTGTCCCCCTCAGTGACGACATCTCCGCCGGGGTGGCGGATCTCTGTGTCCGGGTGGAGGTGCTCGCCACCGACTCCGGCTCCACTTCTTCTAGTGCCGCGAACAAGGCCGCAGCTGCCAGGGCCGTAGCGGAGCATGCTAGCTTTCCCGACCCGCTGCACACCATGATGCAGAACCTCAGGGTTCCCATCGCCACTGACGTCAACGCCACCAATGCCGCAGAGGCCCTGGACCGACTCGAGGAGGGCCGCAAGCGCCTTCTCGACGAGGCCGCGATGCTTGCTGCTATACAACGCCAGTTGGAGTCCGCCCAGCGGGAGCGCGATGCCGCGTATGGCTTCACGCCGGCCGCTGTTGAGCCCAGCTGGGTTACCGATGTGTGGAACCATGGCGCCTCCATCGGTTGCGTGCTGGGCGCGATCTCACCTGTCTACGACACCCGCATCAAGAACATGCGCGTCGCGCAGGCGGCCCCTGTCGGCCTGGAGCAGCTGTAGGGCGAGGAGCTGCAGGAGCATCTGCGGCGTGTGAACATGTGGCAAGACCGCCTCGACCATCCCGCGGGACCCGTCTCGCACTACACCAAAGACCCCGAGCAGCCGAACATGACATCCTCACCGCCCACAGCGAAGCTCATTCCGACCGTACCTGAACCCAGCGCGATCGCGCCCTGACGGCTGGCGACGGCCAGGGCAACGAGCTAGCTCCGGAAGACCGGCGCCGGCAAGATCTTCCCACGCAATTTGTCCGACACGCCCGTCCGGCTTCAGTCGACCCAGCCCCCTGTGGTCCGGTCGCAAGCCGGCTAGGCCCGTTCACCATCTACGATACCGACGCTCGCCATCACCTCGATCAACTTACCCTCTCCCTCGAGTTGGAGGAAGACAACACCGTCTGGCCGGCTTGTTTTGGTCCACGCCTCTGGGTTGAGCCCTTCCACAAAGGGTTCACGCTGCCCCGCGACACCCCCAAGTACAATGGGACTGTCAAGCTGGAGTACTGGCTCATCGACTACACCACCGCCATCGGCATCACAGGTGGCAACCGACGCCTCGCCATACGCTATGCCCCACTCATGCTCTTGGGTTCGGCCCGGACATGGCTCAACAGTATGCCAGCCGGCATCATCAACGCATGGGTGGACTTCGAGCAGGCCTTCGTTCGCAACTTCACCGGCACCTACAAGCGTCCCGACCGCCGTAGTCAGCTCACCATGTGCGCGTAGGGGCCGACCAAAACTGGCCGCGAGTACCTCGCATGCCAGACCGAGCTCCGGAACAGCTATGAGGGTGTCCATGAGATCCAAGCCATTCAGTACTTCGTGAGCAGCTGCCGAGATGGCACCGTCCTCAAGCACAAGCTCCTGCACTCCGAGCCAGCCACCATGGCCGCGCTCATGGTCATCAAAAACAAGTACGCCAACGCCAACTCCGCCATGAAGATCCAGGTGGTGCTGGATGAGGCCGGCAAGGCAATGCCGGCACCATCCCCCAAGCCAGCTGGTAAGAGCAGCCGCGAGCAGAACAACAGGCAAAACAAGTGCAAGGCCGATCAGCAGGCCTCATGCTACTACAACCGCCTTGTCACGACCGCCGAGCAGGCGCCCGCGACCGAGCCGGCCGGCAAGCGCCGGTAAACCAGCAAGACCCCATGGCAACCCGCCATGAGCTTTGAGGAGATGCTCGACACTCCCTGCAAGCACCACAGCAGCGCCAGGCCGTCAAGGCACATGCTCCGGCTGTGCGCCATCACCAAGCGCATCATGTGGGGTGATATCCCGCCACCTCTCGCTCCGGCTCTGGGTGCGGGGCAGCCGCCGCAGCTGCCTTCACCTTCGCCACGCCAACAGCGCAATGCGTGATGAAGTCTACCCCAAATAGAACGCGAGCTACGTCGTCTTCAACAACCTTCGTGACGACAAACATAGCGAACGCCTGCTCCGGCAGGAGGTGAACACCGTCATCCTGGGCATGCCGGAATATATGCACTGATCGGTGCGTCCGGTCAGCTAGTGAAAGTGCAACTAATCCCCGGGTGGTTTTGGTAATTCATAACAACATATAGCTCATTGAACTACTAGTCATTCAAGTTAAATGTTTCAGAAAGTTCAATGATTGGAATGGCATGGACTAGAGATGTGGACCCCTCAAAATGCTAAGGACACATATTGGCAAAAGCTCAAGACTTTTCATTTCTATTTTAGTGATCCAAGATCACATTGAGTCCATAGGAAAAGCCAATACTATTCAAAGGGGATGACGTGTTGCTTAATGGTGTACTTGCTCAAAATGCTTAGTGATATGCTCCAAAACCCTCAGCCACTTTCTCATTTCCAAATATGTCCTAAACCTAAAATCAAACTCAGCCCCACCGATTTGATCTATCCAGCGCCATTGAGTTCACTTGACATAGCCAAAGCCAGAAACCCTAATCAGTTCGATCGCACTGATACGGCTCTTGGTCCCACCGAGATGGCTTTGCAAACTCTCTGTTTCCCATCATAACATTTCGGTCTCACCAAAATGAGCGATCGGTCCCAGTGAGTTCGCATTCCAAACTCTCTGTTTCCTTTTTGTAACATTTTGGTCTCATCGAAATGAGCAATCAGTTCCACCAAGTTTGTTTGACCAACTCTCTGTTTGATTAATTTCTGAAATCGGTCTCACCGAGTTCATGCGATCGGTCTCACCGATATGAGGTTTTGCCCTAGCCCTAGCACATCGGTCCCACTGAGTTGATCTCGTCGGTCCCACCGAAAATCCTAACATTCACATTTTGAACTAAATCGGTCCCACCGAGTTCACCTATTCGGTCTAACCGAGTTGGATCAGATGTGTGTAATGGTTAGATTTAGTTTGGAGACTATATATACCCCTCCACCCCCTTCTCTATTTGAGAGAGAGCCATCAGAACGTGCCTACATTTCCACTACTCATTTTCTGAGAGAGAACCACCTAATCATGTGTTGAGACCAAGATATTCCAATCCAACCACAATAATATTGATCTCTAGCCTTCCCCAAGTTGCTTTCCACTCAAATCATCTTTCCACCATATCCAAATCTGTGAGAGAGAGTTGAGTGTTGGGGAGACTATCATTTGAAGCACAAGAGCAAGGAGTTCATCATCAACACACCATCTATTACCTTTTGGAGAGTGGTGTCTCCTAGATTGGTTAGGTGTCACTTTGGAGCTTTCGTGAAGATTGTGGAGTTGAACCAAGGAGTTTGTAAGGGCAAGGAGATTGCCTACTTCGTGAAGATCTACCCAAGTGAGGCAAGTCACTATAAGAAATACGTCAACTTGCGACGATCACTATTGGTCACTGAATGGTCATTGTTTTCCGTTTGCGACCTTTTTGTGACCAAAAAAAGATGGTCAAAAGCTGGCCGTCGTAAACTGAAATTAACGACCTTCTTCGGGATAAGGTCGTGGAAGGTAACGACCAAAACAAAAGGTCGACCTCAGTGGTTTTCTGCCGAGGCCACGTCGGATCCGACATGGCAATATGACGTGGCAAAATTGCGACCAATTGAAAAGGTCGTTGATAATATTCAGCCCGGTCCAATTCGACGCTTTACATGGGCCGAGCCCAACAATTCAGCCTTTTTTCTTATTAATTTTAGTCAGCCACATGGGCCAGCCCAACATTTCAGCCTTTCTATTTCCAAGGTCGTGAACCTTTTTTAGACTATTTCTTTTTTGGGTCGCATCTATTTCTCAATTGGGCCTCGGCCTTTTTATAGTCCATTTCCTTAATTTTTAGATTTTTTCCTGTGAATATTATTTGGAAAATGGCCTTTTTAGATGCCAAATACTATTAGGTCCCACTTGTCAGGTTCTAATTAAAGACAACCCAGGTTTCAATTTTCACACAATTATTTCAGTGAGAACAACAAAGAAATGAAAATTATCAAACCACATGTCAATTTTGGCTAATAGCACAATCCTTACATAATTCATTTCACCATTACATGTGGTACTATCACAACATATAACTACTACAAATATACTCCTGACTTCTTCACTTTCAGACTGGAGCTCCTTAAATGAGAGGAAACTCCAGTTCTGGATATGTCCGTACAGGCTGAACATAGGCATCTAATAATAAACCAAAAGAGTTAGAAACAAAATAAAAACAAATTTATAAAGCAGCTAGGGACTAAATCATGAAGCATCTCTACATGTAACATGTAACAGTAATAACCACAAGGACTAGCTCACAGGAACAACACAAGAGACAAGAACGCACAGTTGTTGCATGAATACCAAAACTCCCAGAATGGTTCTAGATGTTGAGCGCAAAAAATGATTCAATCTTAGATGGTTCATTAAGCACGACACAAATGATTTAAGATAATAAGAAATATGTTCTACACTAATTTTACACAAACCATTATCAATTACAATTTACAACAGACTCAAAACAAAACACCATAGCTTCTGCATCACATAGGGAATCAACACAATAATATATGTCATGGCATCATGGCCCATCGACCAAGTAACAAAAGAAAATAATGGGATAGACAAAAGACTTATCTAGTCAGAGTAGATAGCGTTGATGCAGTTGCAGCACGACTACCTCAAGACTATGAATGTGGTGCCATGGTCGAGGTTGATGCGCTCCAGCAAGGTAAGCATCATGGCCTCATCGGGTCTACGAGAACAAGTAAGAAAAGTATTAGCTATACCGCCCAATAGGACTAGCTAGCATACAGAGCATGCATTGACTGGACACACATTCCCATTAACAAAGTGATAAGAGTATGATTAGGATCATTAGCTTCCCTCTTTCTGCTCCATGGATGGCCTAAACAGAACCACCTTGAAGAATAGAAAGAAGTCTCAGGTTTATCAAACACAGCAAAACAATAGTGTGACCTGAAGAAGAATAGAAAGAGGTCTCAGGTTTATCAAACATAGCAAAATAGCAGTCTAACCATCAGTCATAGATCTGAATATAAAACAAAAGAGGTCTTAGGTTTAGACTGAAAAGGAAGAGCTAGTTATGCATGATGTCTCAGGTTTAAACAAAAGATCAAGACCACAATTTTAACAAGAGATATATAGTCAGTCCAATTGAACAAAATCTAGACAGTAGCATTATGAGTATTTAAGTGGAGATGTAGCAGGCAATCAAATGAATATATTGTGGAGACGATGAATAAAGTTAGGCAATCAACAGCTTAGGCATGGGGTCCTGGTCGTCAATGGAGAGCGTCTAATGCTCGATCAAACAAACTGATATTTTTAGCCAACCAAGAAGGGAAGCACTAACCAAACAGTGGCAATTTTAGGCGGTGAGCTAGATGAGGTACAAACTGAGATGACATTCAATCATCCGGTAGCAAAACAAGCTTACTAGCTAGCTAGTACACTAGAATGTGACCATCCAACATGCACACACACATCATGTAGGAACATATATGAACATTTTTCTGTAAGGGGGACATCAAGACCTTGTTTTGGAAGGACTAAAGAGCTCTTGAACGAGTTCTGGTCATCAGGTGCTTCTTCACCATCACGCTCATTTGCTGCTGCTTCTAATCCTCCTACTCCATCTACATGGACAAGAGCAAGTTAGTTGTTTGCATGGCATTCACTTAATAAAACTGCATGTATATTCATCTACATTACTTCTTCAGTACAGTATAGTACAGAGGATAGATAGGTTTGAGTTCAAATATTTACTTGCACATGTACTACACATATACTTAGGCACATGGAAAATCAACTACAAGCAGGAACACGATGAGCCAGAACAAGCTAGTAAGACACTAGCAGTAGAGCATCCATAATATGAAGCAAAAAGAGGAATCACAAGGTAATTCTACTAATTTCATTGAAAGAATAGTGGTAAGTTTAGGCAGTGTGCTAGATGAGGTACAAACTAAATACTAGTACAGATTAAAGCAGGTTGAATGTTGAGCGGCACATATAATATGATGGTAAGAAAATTATAGCATCAAACAGATTGACAACGAGAATTTCTCATCTTGGGCATGGGGAGCTCTGTATGATTGAACCATTCAAAACTATACACTGCATAGCAAGCACTATACGGAATACTAGAAAGCATTTAATTTGCTTGCGCTTGATTGTTTGACAGCCATTGTTAACAAGTCAAATTAAATCACAACACCATATGCAGTGAGGACAAACCATCCTAAAGACCGCAAACTATAGTGCTTCCAGAGGAGTTACAAGCGGTCTTTGTGAAACTAATAATTGTAGAATAGCAACCAAAGAGTCCTAGGTTATGTATGTACAGAGCAGAGCAGCGGCGAGGGTAATGCAAATCACTGGCTAAAACAGTGGATCAAGCTGAAAATCTGTAACAGAAATTACAGGATTGAGTATATCAAAACGTGTCAGTCATTGGTAACTCCAGTAAGAAGAAACCTAAAGCCTGATGCTACTAAAACTAGTACTGCCATTTTCACTGTAATGAAATATAAAAAACTATAAATGGATGGATCGTCCTAGCTTAACACAGACCAGCTGGACTGCATCCACAACACATACCCAAAATTTCCCACATCTACCTGATCAAAGTCATCACCGCCCAATCCTATTCCTATATAGGGGCGTTAGCGACGATGAATTGGAAAATTGGAGACAGAGTTGCGATACAGAGAAAGAGAGACAGAGAGGGAGCTGACGAGGTTAGTATTGAGTCAATCAAGATCGAGGCACTTGACGGCGATGGTCTAGTTGGCCGGGAGGAAGATGGCGCGGTACACGACGGCGTTGGCGCCGAAGAAGACCTCCTCCATGAGCCTGTAGTCGTCGGCCGACAAGGTGAACTCCAGCGCCGCTGGAGGTAGGGTCGAGGCGATGGGCCTTCTCAAAGGCGTAGAACCGACCTAGCACCACGCCAAGAGACATACATATTAGTACTTTGTGTGGGTGAGGCAAGGAAACATATACTAGCACTCTGTAAAATCTAGAGAATTATGCCCACTTCACCTCACTTCACTTGGAGTTAATAAACTAGATGGACTGACACTAGTGTACAACTACTAGTGTTGTAGTACTTGAGGAAGATCAATATAATACAGCTCACACACACAGGTACAAAGTAATAGAATACAAACAAGTTACTAAGTGGAGTAGTAATAGAAGGGACCTAAGCTAGCACCCAAGCCAAAATACATACTACTAGTAAATTGTTGTTATGGGTGAGACAAGAGCATAGGTGGTGCTGCTAGAGAGGGAATTACGGGCACTCGGAATAAATGAACAGAGTTTGTCCATGGATTGTCATAGGCAGCAAGATAGAACTAGTGCTCTTGTGCTTGAGCAAGTAGAATATATATAATACATAGGCAGCAGAGTTGGTGCTAATAGAATACAGCAGCGGTGAGTAGTAGTAATTAACAGGCAGCAGACTTGGTGCTAATAGAATACAAGAGAAGTGAGTAGCATAGTATTTAACAAAGAGAGCAGAGACGGATTGAGAGAAGGGATCTGCTCTACTCTGTTGTGGTTGGTAACAGTAATAATTAACAGGCAGAGGATGAATGTGCGAAGAAGGGGGTTGCTCACATAGGTATGCGATGCGTGGGTTGCTGGCCTCTACCTCATTTGTGACGTGAAGGATGGGGGCGATCTCCAGCAGCGAGGAGGGGACCACCTGCTGTTGAAGATGGATTCGCCTAGGTTCCTCGCGGTCTGCGTGCGGAGGGCATCACTAAAGTGAGTTTGGGAATCCTATCAACAGCATCACTGCATGCATGGGAAGACTAAAGAGTAAAATTGGAAGTAAATTGAGCCATCTAAACAGTAAAAAAATAGCACAAGCAAGAACAGAAGTTCGGCAAACAGGCGGGACCACTACAAACTGACTAGCAGTAAACCCTTCATGGCTAAAATATAATAACAGAGTAAAAGGATCGAGACGGCTCACGCATCACTTGCCATGAGCTAACTGGGGAAAAAGATATGAGCCGCAGTTAGCCAATTTTAGGATAACATATGCTGGTTGTCATTCATCCTTGTTCATGTGTGGTTGAAGCCAGCTTTGAAGTCAAACAGTGTTATGTGCCATTCAGGACATAGAACCCAAACTCTCAGACAAATGAGCAAATTTTACAACTCTGGCAACACCTCTATAACTCCCCCTGAAACAGGGGTACTGGCAACTACTATGTACGTCATCAGATTTATTTGCAGATTCAGTACAATTTTAAGTGCAGTAGAAACCACATCAGTTTATATCATGAGGATTTTGCATCAGCCAAACACATATTGGCCAACCACACAACACATCCATCCTTCCAAGAACAACAACAATATTGTATATATATGGACCAAGCTTGTACTCCGAAGAACTCAGAAGGGATTGAATTGAACCTAACAACCCAACTGATGTGTGGCGACGGCAAGCACGACATCAATTTTATACAACACATGCACCATGAGAGTGATTAGACCTACAAAAGAAGCAGTACACTTGTTCAATCATGCCTCAAATGAACTGATAGATAACAACAGAGCAATTCACATGACAGCAGGCAGGTAAAAGCAGAACCAGAGGATCATGAAGCAGCCGGAGCTGGGATTTCGCTTTTTCTCCGAAACTAACAGAACATGCTAACAAGTTATTGGAACCATTCCATGATGCTACATAGCATTGAAACTAACAATACATGCTAATAAGTCATCAGAGCTACTGCATGATGCTACATGACCCTATCAAGAAACAAATCATGCCAACATAATCAAGCGAAGAGACAAACAAAAGCCTAACAAGTGGGGAACAGTAATTGCTACATGGTGGAATATACAAGGAACTGGCTGGTAGGAACTTGCGTTAGTAGCCACCCACATTCTCAATCTGTTGGAAATATGCCCTAGAGGCAATAATAAAAGTATTATTATATTTCCTTGTTCATGATAATTGTCTTTTATTCATGCTATAACTGTATTATCCGGAAATCGTAATACACGTGTGAATACATAGACCACAATATGTCCCTAGTGAGCCTCTAGTTGACTAGCTCGTTGTGATCAACAGATAGTCATGGTTTCCTGGCTATGGACATTGGATGTCGTTGATAACGGGATCACATCATTAGGAGAATGATGTGATGGACAAGACCCAATCCTAAGCATAGCACAAAGATCGTGTAGTTCGTTTGCTAGAGCTTTTCCAATGTCAAGTATCTCTTCCTTAGACCATGAGATCGTGTAACTCACGGATACCGTAGGAGTGCTTTGGGTGTATCAAACATCACAACGTAACTGGGTGACTATAAAGGTGCACTACAGGTATCTCCGAAAGTGTCTGTTGGGTTGACACGGATCGAGACTGGGATTTGTCACTCCGTGTAAACGGAGAGGTATCTTTGGGCCCACTCGGTAGGACATCATCATAATGTGCACAATGTGACCAAGGGGTTGATCACGGGATGATGTGTTACGGAACGAGTAAAGAGACTTGCCGGTAACGAGATTGAACAAGGTACCGGTATACCGACGATCGAATCTCGGGCAAGTACAATACCGTTGGACAAAGGGAATTGTATACGGGATCGATTGAGTCCTTGACATCGTGGTTCATCCGATGAGATCATCGTGGAACATGTGGGAGCCAACATGGGTATCCAGATCCCGCTGTTGGTTATTGACCGGAGAAAGTCTCGGTCATGTCTACGTGTCTCCCGAACCCGTAGGGTCTACACACTTAAGGTTCGATGACGCTAGGGTTATAAAGGAAGTTTGTATGTGGTTACTGAATGCTGTTCGGAGTCCCGAATGAGATCCCGGACGTCACGAGGAGTTCCGGAATGATCCGGAGGTAAAGATTTATATATGGGAAGTCCTGTTTTGGTCACCGGAAAAGTTTCAGGTTTTTCCGGTAACGTACCGGGACCACCGGGAGGCTCCCGGGGGTCCACCAAGCGGGGCCACCAACCCTGGAGGGCTGCATGGGCCAAGTGTGGGAGGGGACCAGCCCTAGGTGGGCTGGTGCGCCCCCCCCCCCACAGGGCCCAAGGCGCAGGAAGTGGGGAAGGGGGGCAAACCCTAGGGCAGATGGGCCCTAAGGCCCACCCTAGGTGCGCCTCCCCCCTCTCCCCTTCTGGCCGCCACCCAGATGGGATCTGGGGGCTGCCGCCACCCCTCGGCAGGGAACCCTAGAGGGGGCGCAGCCCCCTCCCCTCCCCCTATTAATACTTGAGGTCTGGGGGCTGCCCAAGACACGAGAATCTCTCCCTCTTGGTGCAGCCCTACCTCTCTTACTCCTCCTCTCCCGTGGTGCTTGGCGAAGCCCTGCAGGATAGCCACGCTCCTCCATCACCATCGCGCCGTTGTGTTGCTGCTGGATGGAGTCTTCCTCAACCTCTCCCTCTCTCCTTGCTGGATCAAGGCGTGGGAGACGTCACCGGGCTGTACGTGTGTTGAACGCGGAGGTGCCATCCGTTCGGCACTAGGATCTCCGGTGATTTGGATCACGACGAGTACGACTCCTTCAACCCCGTTCTCCTGAACGCTTCCGCTTAGCGATCTACAAGGGTATGTAGATGCACTCTCCTTCCCCTCGTTGCTGGTTTCTCCATAGATAGATCTTGGTGACACGTAGGAAAATTTTGAATTTCTGCTACGTTCCCCAACAGTGGCATCATGAGCTAGGTCTATTGCGTAGATTCTTTGCACGAGTAGAACACAAGTTTTTGTGGGCATTGATTTTGTTCAATTTTCTTACCGTTACTAGTCCAATCTTGTTTCGACGGTATTGTGGGATGAAGCGGCCCGGACCGACCTTACACGTACACTTACGTGAGACAGGTTCCACCGATTGACATGCACTTGGTGCATAAGGTGGCTAGCGGGTGCCAGTCTCTCCCACTTTAGTCGGAACGGATTTGATGAAAAAGGGTCCTTATGAAGGGTAAATAGCAATTGGCATATCACGTTGTGGAGTTGCGTAGGTAAGAAACATTCTTGCTAGAAACCCATAGCAGCCACGTAAAACATGCAAACAACAATTAGAGGACGTCTAACTTGTTTTTGCAGGGTATGCTATGTGATGTGATATGGCCAAGAAGAATGTGATGAATGATATGTGATGTATGAGATTGATCATGTTCTTGTAATAGGAATCACGACTTGCATGTTGATGAGTATGACAACCGGCAGGAGCCATAGGAGTTGTCTTAATTTATTGTATGACCTGCGTGTCATTGAACAACGCCATGTAATTACTTTACTTTATTGCTAACCGGTAGCCATAGTAGTAGAAGTAATAAGTTGGCGAGACAACTTCATGGAGACACGATGATGGAGATCATGATGATGGAGATCATGGTGTCATGCCGGTGACGATGATGATCATGGAGCCCCGAAGATGGAGATCAAAAGGAGCAAAATGATATTGGCCATATCATGTCACTATTTGATTGCATGTGATGTTTATCATGTTTATGCATCTTGTTTACTTAGAACGACGGTAGTAAATAAGATGATCCCTTACAACAATTTCAAGAAGTGTTCTCCCCTAACTGTGCACCGTTGCTAAAGTTCATCGTTTCGAAGCACCACGTGATGATCGGGTGTGATAGATCCTTACGTTCACATACAATGGGTGTAAGACAATTTTACACATGCAAAACACTTAGGGTTAACTTGACGAGCCTAGCATGTACAGACATGGCCTCGGAACACAGAGACCGAAAGGTCGAGCATGAGTCGTATGGAGGATACGATCAACATGAAGATGTTCACCGATGATGACTAGTCCGTCTCACGTGATGATCGGACACGGCCTAGTTGACTCGGATCATGTAGTCACTTAGATGACTAGAGGGATGTCTATCTGAGTGGGAGTTCATAAGATGAACTTAATTATCCTGAACATAGTCAAAAGATCTTTGCAAATTATGTCGTAAGCTCGCGCTTTAGTTCCACTGTTTAGATATGTTCCTAGAGAAAATAGTTGAAAGTTGACAATAGCGATTATGCGAACAGTAGAAAGCTTATGTTCTTAATGCACCGCTCAGTGTGCTGAACCCCAAACGTCGTTTGTGGATGTTGCGAACATTAGACATACACGTTTTGATAACTACGTGATAGTTCAGTTAAACGGTTTAGAGTTGAGGCACCAAAGACGTTTTCGAAACATCGCGGAACATATGAGATGTTTTGAGGGCTGAAATTGAGATTTTAGGCTCGTGCCCACATCAAGAGGTATGAGACCTCCGACGATTTTCTTAGCCTGCAAACTAAGGGAGAAAAGCTCAATCGTTGAGCTTGTGCTCAGATTGTCTGAGTGCAACAATCACTTGAATTGAGTGGGAGTTGATCTTCCAGATGAGATAGTGATGTTTCTCCAAAGTCATTGCCACCAAGCTGCTAGAGCTTCGTGATGAGCTATAACATATCAGGGATAGATATGATGATCCTTGAGGTATTCGCGATGTTTGACACCGCGAAAGTAGAAATCAAGAAGGAGCATCAATTGTTGATGGTTGGTGAAACCACTAGTTTCAAGAAGGGCAAGGGCAAGAAGGGATACTTCATGAAACGGCAAATCAGCTGCTGCTCTAGTGAAGAAACCCAAGGTTGAACCCAAACCCGAGACTAAGTGCTTCCGTAATAAGGGGAACTACCACCGGAGTGGAATTACCCTAGATACTTGGTAGATGAGAAGGATGGCAAGGTCGATAGAAGTATATTGGATATACATTATGTTAATGTGTACTTTACTAGTACTCCTAGTAGCACCAGGGTATTAGATACCGGTTCGGTTGCTAAGTGTTAGTAACTCGAAATAAAAGCTACGGAATAAACGGAGACTAGCTAAAGGTGGGCTGACGATATGTGTTGGAAGTGTTTCCAAGGTTAATGTGATCAAGCATCGCACGCTCCCTCTACCATCGAGATTTGGTGTTTGCGTTGAGCATAGACATGATTGGATTATGTCTATCGCAATACGGTTATTCATTTAAGGAGAATAATGGTTACTCTATTTATTTGAATAATACCTTCAATGGTCTTGCACCTAAAGGAATGGTTTATTGAATCTCGATCGTAGTGATACACATTTTCATGCCAAAAAGATATAAGATAGTAATGATAGTACCACTTACTTGTGGCACTGCCATGTAAGTCATATTGGTGTAAAACGCATGAAGAAGCTCCATGTTGATGGATCTTTGGACTCACTCGTTTTGAAAAGTTTGAGACATGCGAACCATGTCTATTGGTGTATACGCATGAAGAAACTCCATGCAGATGGATCGTTTGGACTCACTTGATTTTGAATCACTTGAGATATGCAAATCATACCACATGGGCAAGATGACTAAAAAGCCTCGTTTTTCAGTAAAATGGAACAAGATAGCAACTTGTTGGAAGTAACACATTTTGATGTGTGCAGTCCAATGAGTGCTGAGGCATGCAGTGAATATCGTTATGTTCTTACTTCACAGATGATTCGAGTAGATGTAGAGTATATTTACTTGATGAAACACAAGTCTGAATTATTGAATGGTTCAAGTAATTTCAGAGTGAAGTTGAAGATCATCGTGACAAGAGGATGAAATGTCTATGATATGATCATAGAGATGAGTATCTGAGTTACGAGCTTTGGCACGCAATTAAGACATTGTGGAAATTGTTTCACAATTAATACCGCCTGGAACACCATAGTTTGATGGTGTGTCCGAACATCATAGTTGCACCCTATTGGATATGGTGCGTACCATGATGTCTCTTATCGAATTACCACTATCGTTTATGGGTTAGGCATTAGAGACAACCACATTCACTTTAAATAGGGCACCACGTAATTCCGTTGAGATGACACCGTATGAACTATGGTTTAGAGAAACCTAAGCTGTCATTTCTTAAAGGTTTGGGGCTGTGATGCTTATGTGAAAAAGTTTCAGGTTGATAAGCTCGAACCCAAAGAGGATAAAATGCATCTTCATAGGACACCCAAAACAGTTGGGTATACCTCCTAATTCAGATCCGAAAGCAATAGGGATTGTTTCTTGAATCGGGTCCTTTCTCTAGGAAAAGTTTGTCTCGAAAAGTTGAGTGGGAGGATGGTGGAGACTTGATATGGTTATTGAACCGTCACTACAACTAGTGTGTAGCAGGGCACAGGAAGTTGTTCTTGTGGCACCTACACCAATTGAAGTAGAAGCTTATGATAGTGATCATGAAACTTCGGATCAAGTCACTACCGTACCTCGTAGGGTGACAAGGATGCGTACTGCTTCGGAGTCATACAGTAATCTTGTCTTGAAGGTCATGTTGCTAGACAACAATGAATCTACGAGCTATGGAGAAGCAATGGTGGGCCCAAATTCCGACAAATGGTTAGAAGCCATGAAATCCGAGATAGGATCCATGTATCAGAACAAAGCATGGACTTTGGTGGACTTGCCCGATGATCGGCAAGCCTTTGAGATAAATGGATCTTTAAGAAGAAGACGGACGTGGATGGTAATGTCACCGGCTATGAAGCTCGACTTGTGGCAAAGAGTTTTTCACAAGTTCAAGGAGTTGACTACGATGAGATTTTCTCATCCGTAGCGATGCTTAAGTCCATCGGAATCATGTTAGCATTAGCTGCATTTATGAAATCTGGCAGATGGATGTCAAAACGAGTTTCCTTACAGTCTTTGTAAGGAAAGGTTGTATGTGATACAATCAGAAAGGTTTTGCCGATCCTAAGGATGCTAAAAGGTATGCTAGCTCCAGCGATCCTTCCATGGACTGGAGTAAGCATCTCAGAGTTGGAATATACACTTTGATCAAAGATTTTGGGTTTATACAAAGTTTACGAGAAACTTGTATTTCCAAAGAAGTGAGTGGGAGCACTATAGAATTTCTGATGAGTATATGTTATTGACATATTGTTGATCAGAAATGATGTAGAATTTCTGGAAAGCATATAGGGTTATTTGAAAAGTGTTTTTCAATGGAAAACCTGGATTAGGCTACTTGAATAATAAGCATCAAGATCTATAAGATAGATCAAAATGCTTAATAGTACTTTCAAATGAGCACGTACCTTGATATGATCTTGAAGGTGTTCAAGATGGATCAGTCAAAGAAGGAGTTCTTGCCTGAGATGTAAGGTATGAAGTTAAGACTTAAAAGCTCGACCACGGCAGAATAGAGAGAAAGGACGAAGGTCGTCCCCTATACTTCAGACGTAGGCTCTATAGTATGCTATGCTGTGTACCGCACCAGAAGTGTGCCTTGCCATGAGTCAGTCAAGGGGCACAAGAATGATCCAGGAATGGATCATTGGACAGCGGTCAAAATTGTCCTTGGAGTAAATAAGGACATGTTTCTCGATTATGGAGGTGATAAAGAGTTCGGCGTAAAGGGTTACGTCGATGCAAGCTTTAACACCTATCTGAGTGACTCTGAGTAGCAAACCGGATACGTATAGTGGAGCAACCATTTGGAATAGCTCCAAGTGGAGCGTGGAATCAGCGTTTACAATATGACCTAGAGATTTGCAAAGTACATACGGATCTGAATGTTGCAGACCCGTTGACTAAAACCTCTCTCACAAGCAAAACATGATCAAACCCCAGAACTCATTGAGTCTTAATCACATGATGATGTGAACTAGTTTAATGACACTAGTAAACTCTTTGGATGTTGGTCACATGGCGATGTGACATGTGAATGTTAATCACATGGCTAGATTATTGACTCTAGTGCAAGTGGGAGACTGTTGGAAATATGCCCTAGAGGCAATAATAAAAGTATTATTATATTTCCTTGTTCATGATAATTGTCTTTTATTCATGCTATAACTGTATTATCCGGAAATCATAATACACGTGTGAATACATAGACCACAGTATGTCCCTAGTGAGCCTCTAGTTGACTAGCTCATTGTGATCAACAGATAGTCATGGTTTCCTGGCTATGGACATTGGATGTCGTTTATAACGGGATCACATCATTAGGAGAATGATGTGATGGACAAGACCCAATCCTAAGCATAGCACAAAGATCGTGTAGTTCGTTTGCTAGAGCTTTTCCAATGTCAAGTATCTCTTCCTTAGACCATGAGATCGTGTAACTCACGGATACCGTAGGAGTGCTTTGGGTGTATCAAATGTCACAACGTAACTGGGTGACTATAAAGGTGCACTACAGGTATCTCCGAAAGTGTCTGTTGGGTTGACACGGATCGAGACTGGGATTTGTCACTCCGTGTAAACGGAGAGGTATCTCTGGGCCCACTCAGTAGGACATCATCATAATGTGCACAATGTGACCAAGGGGTTGATCACGGGATGATGTGTTACGGAACAAGTAAAGAGACTTGCCGGTAACGAGATTGAACAAGGTATCGGTATACCGACGATCGAATCTCGGGCAAGTACAATACCGTTGGACAAAGGGAATTGTATACGGGATCGATTGAGTCCTTGACATTGTGGTTCATCCGATGAGATCATCGTGGAACATATGGGAGCCAACATGGGTATCCAGATCCCACTGTTGGTTATTGACCGGAGAACGTGTCGGTCATGTCTACATGTCTCCCGAACCCGTAGGGTCTACACACTTAAGGTTCGATGACGCTAGGGTTATAAAGGAAGTTTGTATGTGCTTACCAAATGTTGTTCGGAGTCCCGGATGAGCTCCCGGACGTCACGAGGAGTTCCGGAATGGTCCGGAGGTAAAGATTTATATATGGGAAGTCCTGTTTTGGTCACCGGAAAAGTTTTGGGTTTTTCCGGTAACGTACCGGGACCACCGGGAGGGTCCCGGGGGTCCACCAAGCGGGGCCACCAACCCTGGAGGGCTGCATGGGCCAAGTGTGGGAGGGGACCAGCCCCAGGTGGGCTGGTGCGCCCCCCCCCCACAAGGCCCAAGGCGCAGAAAGTGGGGAAGGGGGGCAAACCCTAGGGCAGATGGGCCCTAAGGCCCACCCTAGGTGCGCCTCCCCCCTCTCCCCTTCTGGCCGCCACCTAGATGGGATCTGGGGGCTGCCGCCACCCCTGGGGAGGGAACCCTAGAGGGGGCGCAGCCCCCTCCCCTCCCCCTATAAATACTTGAGGTCTGGGGGCTGCCCAAGACACGAGAATCTCTCCCTCTTGGTGCAGCCCTACCTCTCTTACTCCTCCTCTCCCGTGGTGCTTGGCGAAGCCCTACAGGATAGCCACGCTCCTCCATCACCACCACGCCGTTGTGCTACTGCTGGATGGAGTCTTCCTCAACCTCTCCGTCTCTCCTTGCTGAATCAAGGCGTGGGAGACGTCACTGGGCTGTATGTGTGTTGAACGCGGAGGTGCCGTCCGTTCGGCACTAGGATCTCCGGTGATTTGGATCACGACGAGTACGACTCCTTCAACCCCGTTCTCTTGAACGCTTCCGCTTAGCGATCTACAAGGGTATGTAGATGCACTCTCCTTCCCCTCATTGCTGGTTTCTCCATAGATAGATCTTGGTGACACGTAGGAAAATTTTGAATTTCTGCTATGTTCCCCAACACAATCGTCTATCTGAATCCAACCCCTTGGTAAATCGCTGGATCAACAGACAACACAGCCAAGGCTAGGCATGACGTAGACCAAACTGGAGGAAGAATCAAGGTGCTCAACTAGCAAATCAATCAGCTAGTACCCGCCGGCATTCACAATCCTATCTCCGAACCCCACCCTTAATCTGTGAAATAAATCCCTTACCTTGCTAGCGGTCCCTGCATCAGCGAGCTCCCCTGGCGCAGTTGCGAAGGGTCCCCCGGCGCCACAAGTGTTGTTCCTCTGGTCGATGGCGGACGCGACAGCGACCGAGGCAGCAAGGTTAGTGAGATAGAGGCGGAGGAATGGCACGTAGAAGCCATGGACCGTGAAGGCGGAGGAAGGGCCCCGCAGCTCCGCCCCTCACTCCTCCTTCGTCTGCCACTACGTGGGCGTGGTTGTAGAGGACGGCGGTGGCGGATCTGCGTGCCGCCTGAGTAGCTTGGGAAGGGGAGAGGGTGGGGTCGGCAGCAATGCGGCGATGGAGAGAGCCCGGGGTGGAGAAGAGGAGGCCACGGGCGACGGGGTTGGGGGAGAGGAGTTGGTCGGCGGCAAGGCTGGGACTTGGGTTGGGGAATCGGGAGAGGAGGAGGAGGAGGAAATTTGGTGGGGTGGGGGCGGGATGGTGAGCGTTGCAACTGGGATGGGGAAGGAGGGGCGGCGATGGAGGGACGTCGTTGTTGATCTTGATTTTGGATCGGGGAGAGAGCGAGGGAGAGGCGGCGGCGGGTGTGTTCGTGGGGAGAGGGGGAGAGAGAGACAGTCGGGGGTTGCTAGGGTTTTGGTTGGGGTGCTGAGACCAAGTGAGAGACGTTGGATTTACCAAGTGTGGACGATTCAGATTGCTAAGGGGGGTGATTCATGAGAAGAGTTTTGATTGGTTTGAAAAGTCTGTGATTTAAAATAGTTTCCAAGTGCTAAAAATATAGTGATTTTGTGAAGGTGCTATCAAAAATATTTTGCAAAAGGGCACCACACAAATTTTCACTAGAGTTAGACCACATTTTATGGATGAGCACCAATTTGTATGCATTTCTGATCTTTCTAGCTATATTTAATCATTTTCCGAGTGGCAAAAATGATTTTTTTATGAAGAACCTACCAAATATTTGTTGCAAAATTGGAATCCATCAATTTTCTAAAATACTAGTCCATGTTTGACACAATTGACAAAATGGTTGGGTGTCAAAAGCTTTGATCCACCTCTCGTGAAAAAGACAAATTTTTGTTAATTTAGCTAGAAGCGGGTCAAATTTGAACAGCAGTTACCTCATAGTTTGCTCTTTAATTTTCCCAAAAATCATTTCTAGGTACAAAGGTATCGATTTCTTCATATATATAGTCCAAAATATTTGCAAGAATCAACCCCTAGATACAAACGGTCATACCCGCAGTTTTGACCGCATTTTGAAACGGGCATAGAATATTTAAAAAAACCAAAAAATAGAAATCCTTCACATTGTGTCATTATATGTGGCCAAGTTACTAGGAAAAATAATAAACTTGTAATATGGTAATTAGTTTTAAAAATTGTTCTCAGAAATGAGCTATCAGATGTGAAGATTCATGGCTTTTAAGCCATATGATCAATCTTATGTCCACATTCATGGCATGGTTTGTTCAAATGATCTCATATTGTGCACAAGGGTGGATATGGGAATGGCAAACAATGTTGCCCAAGGAAGGTTTCATTTTTTTGAACAAAAAAATCATTTTCCATTTTTCGAGTGCCCAAAATGAGGTTTTTTTGTGAAGAACCTACCAAACAATTATTGCAAAATTGGACCAAATCAATTTTATAAAATACTAGGACATATTTAATGCACAATTGACAAAATAGTTGGGTGTCAAAAGCTTTTATCCACCTCTTGTGAAAAAGACAAATTTCTGTCGATTTAGTAGGAAACGGGTCAAATTTGAATAGCAGCAGCCTCATAGTTTGCTCTTTATTTTTCCCAAAAATCATTTTTAGGTACAAAAGTATCTATTTAATCAGAGAAACACCAAAAGTTTTCCAAGATTCAACCACTAGCTAGGAACGGTCATGCCCGCCATTTTGACCGCATTTTGAAACGGGCATAAAAAATTCAAAAAAAAATCAAAAAAATTGGAAAACCTTCGAATAGTGTCATTATATGTGACCAAGTTACCAGGAAAAATAATAAACTTGTAATATGGCAATTATTTTAAAAAAGTGTTCTCAGAAATGAGTTATCATCTATGAAGATTCATGGCTTTCAAGCCAAATGATCAATCTTATGGCCACATTCATGGCATAGTTTGTTCAAATGATCTCATATTGTGCACAAGGGTGCATCTTGGAATGACAAACAATGTTGCCTAAGGAAGTTATCATTCTCTTTGCACGAAAAAAAAAATCATTTTCCATTTTTCGAGTGCCCAAAATGAGCTTTTTTTGTGAAGGACCTACCAAATATTTGTTGCAAAATTGTACCAAATCAATTTTATAAAATACTAGGATATATTTAATGCACAATTGACCAAATGTTTGGGTGTGAAAAGTTTTGATCCACCCCTCGTGAAAAATACAAATTTCCGTCGATTCAGGAGGAAGCGGGTCAAATTTGAACTGCAGCTGCCTCATTGTTTGCTCTTTATTTTTTACAAAAATCATTTCTAGGTACATAAGTATCCGTTTAATCAGAAATACATGGTTTGGTGGTGATACATCGAGGTTTGGACAGTGGCCGAGGGCCCCAACTCCAGAGCACGTAAACTCGCATGCCCGCCGCGTGGTCACCGCATGGCCGTGGCGTTTCCATGCGTTCTGGGCGGCCTAGGAATGTCTAGTGGGTTCGGAACTCCCCAGGTAGGTGTTAGGAAGAAATTAGAACATAAGATTCTCATGAGGAGACCGAACTATGCTCAAACATGAATTAACATCCAAGTGTTTGATTAGCGGTACGGGAAATGCACATGGATAATGGGCGTGAATTTTGGCTGAGAATGATCAGTTACTAAGAAGACTGTCTTCACCAATTTTCAGCTCAAAAGGAGGAGCCTAGGTGGTACTTCCTTTGCAAAGTACCGCACTGGGCATAAATACGACTGTTGAATCTTGCCTCAAACTAGTGAATGGATTGAGATGAAATTTGGTGGAGGATGTTTATTTGGGCATAGGAAAGCACTGTAGAAAATGGGTACCATTTGGACATGCCAAAGTGGTACTTCCTTCACAATGCTCTTCTCTAGACAGAAACTTTAGAAAATTAGTAAGAGAAATTGGCTAAATGAAATGAGCTCAAATTTGGTGTAGGTAAGTTACATAGGCATATATAATATGTGGCAAAAATTTAACTCATTAGGATATGCATAGCTAGTACTTCTTTCACAAAGGTTCTAGGTAGACAAAAACTTTCGAAATTTACCGAGGAATATTTACTGGGAAAATGGAGCTGAATTTTGTCACGAGGTAATGATTTGTATAGGAAATAGTGCCCAAAATTTTTGAGGGCAATCAAGAATATATAAATAGCACTTCCTTCATAAAGTGTTGTTCTGAACAGAATAGGAAAATGAATATTGTTGAATTATTTTTGAACTAGGCAAGGAAGGTTTTTTTACATATTTGATGAAGATATGACCCAAAGAATTTATGAGATTTTTTTGGGAATTTTGGGAATGACAGAAATATAGGTTGCTTCACAACCTAGTGCAAAATTTGACACATGGACATGACACATATGCAAAACTGATGAGGTGGCGCCTAGTCATAGCAACCCACCACAATTTACAAGGTTATGACCATCTATATTGGTCGTGATCAGCTATAAATAAGGCAGCAGACCAGTGCTATCTGCTTTATGACAATTTCGTGCAAGGAAATTACGACCTTTCTGACCAAAATGGCCATTATAGTTCAGGGTTTGGCGCCCCTCGAACAACTTTTGACTAGTTGGTCTCAAATTGTCGTAAATTGATAACCCACAAGTATATGGGATCAATTGTAGCCTCTTTCGATAAGTAAGAGTGTCGAACCCAACGAGGAGCTAAAGGTAGAACAAATATTCCCTCAAGTTCTATCGACCACAGATACAACTCTGCGCACGCTTGATGTTCGCTTTACCTAAAGCAAGTATGAAACTAGAAGGACTTTGTAGGTGTTGTTGGATAGGTTTGCAAGATAATAAAGAGCACGTAAATATAAACTAGGGGCTGTTTAGATGAAGACACAACTAAGTTAGTTTTAATAGAGAGCTTTTTGTCACGAGAAAGTTATTTGTCCCTAGGCAAATAACTAGACCGACAATCACTATTGCAATTTTATTTGAGGGAGAGGCATAAGCTAACATACTTTCTCTTCTTGGATCATATGCACTTATGATTGGAACTCTAGCAAGCATACGCAACTAGTAAAGATCATTAAGGTAAAACCCAACCATAGCATTAAAGCATCAAGTCCCCTTTATCCCATCCGCCATAACCCCCTTACTAGGGTTTATGCTTCTGTCGCTCAAGCAACCCACTATAAGTGAATCATGAACGTATTGCAACACCCTACAGCGGGAATCCCTCACGCTTGCGCGACACGGAGGGCACAATAGGATATCACCAATAATAAAACATGCAACTTAAACCAATCACGATCATCAATTAACCCATAGGACAAAACGGATCTACTCAAACATCATAGGATAGCCATACATCATTGGGAAATAATATATAGTGTTGAGCACCATGTTTAAGTAGATATTACAGCGGGTAAAAGAGGGGTTACACCGCTGCATAGAGGAGGGAAGAATTGGTGATGAGGGCGGTGAAGTTGTTGGTGTAGATTGCAGTGATGATGATGGCCCCCGGCGGCGTTCCGGCGCCACCGGAAGCGAGGGGGAGAGAGAGCCCCCCTTCTTCTTCTTCTTCTTCTTCCTTGACCTTCTCCCTAGATGGGAGAAGGGTTTCCCCTCTGGTCCATGGTCTCCATGCGTGGGAGGGGCGAGAGCCCCTCAGAGATTGGATCTGTCTCTCTGTCTCTCTCTATTTCTGCGCTCTCAGATTCTGCCCTTTCACCATTTCTTATATATCCGGAGATCTGTAACTGCGATTGGATTGAAACCTTCGCCAAGATTTTTCTCCAAAAATTAGCTTTCTTGCGGCCAAAGAAGAGCATCAACCGCCTTATGGGGCGCCCACGAGGGTCAGGGGCGCGCCCCTTGCCTCGTGGCCCCCTCGGGCACGGCCTCACGTTGATTTTTCTTCCAAAAAATCATAAATATTCCAAAAATATTCTCCGTCCATTTTATCCCGTTTGGACTCAGTTTGATATGGGGTTTCTGCAAAACATAAAATATGCGACAAACAGGAACTGGCACTGGGCACTGGATTAATATGTTAGTCCCAAAAATAGTATAAAAAGTTGCCAAAAGTATATGAAAGTTGGATAATATTGGCATGGAACAATAAAAAATTATAGACACGACGGAGACGTATCAGCATCCCCAAGCTTAATTCCTGCTCATCCTCGAGTAGGTAAATGATAAAAAAAGATAATTTTTGATGTGGAATGCTACCTAGCATAATCTTGATCATATATCTAATCATGGCATGAATATTAGGACACGAGTGATTCAAAGCAATAGTCTATCATTTGACATAAAAACAATAATACTTAGGGCATCCCAACAAGCAATCATGTCTTTCAAAATATCAATGCTTCAGAATGTTATCCCTAAAAAATCATATAGTCTTGTATGCTCCCTTTTCTTAACACAAGGTACCCCTCATGCCTATCCCGGTGTCAGCCAAGCAAGTGATTCATACTTTTTAACGCGCTTGAGCTTTTTCAACCTTCACGCAATACATGAGCGCAAGCCATGGATATAGCACTATGGGTGGAATAGAGTATGATGGTGGAGGTTATGTGGAGAAGACAAAAAGGGAGAAAGTCTCACATCGATGCGGCTAATCAATAAGCTATGGAGATGCCCATCAATTGATGTCAATGCGAGGAGTAGGGATTGCCATGCAACTGATGCACTAAGAGCTATAAGTGTATGAAAGCTCAAACTGGAAACTAAGTGGGTGTGCATCCAACTTGCTTGCTCGTGAAGACCTCGGGCATTGGGGGATGCCCATCATCGGAATATACAAGCCAAGTTCTATAATGAAAATTCCCACTAGTATATGAAAGTGACAATATAGGAGACTCTCTATATGAAGAACATGGTTCTACTCTAAAGCACAAGTGTGGAAAAAGGATAGTCACATTGTCCCTTTTTTTGCGGGCTTCTGTGGCCCCCTTTTTTTATTTAGGATTCTTTGGCCTCTTTTTTTGGGACAATGCTCTAATAATGATGATCATCACACTTTATTTACTTACAATTCAATATTACAACTCGATATCTAGAACAAAGATATGACTCTATATGAATGCCTCCGGCGGTGTACCGGGATGTGCAATGATCTAGCATAACAAAGATATCAAAAAACGGACAAGCCATGAAAACATCATGCTAGCTATCTTACGATCATGGAAAGAAATATGACAATGAATGCTCAAGTCATGTATATGATGATGATGGAAGTTGCATGGCAATATATCTCGGAATGGCTATGGAAATGCCATAATAGGTAGGTATGGTGGATGTTTTGAGGAAGATATAAGGAGGCTTATGTGTGATAGAGCATATCATATCACGGGGTTTGGATGCACCGGCGAAGTTTGCACCAACTCTCGAGGTGAGAAAGGGCAATGCACGGTACCGAAGAGGCTAGCAATGATGGAAGGGTGAGAGTGCGTATAATCCATGGACTCGCATTAGTCATAAAGAACTCATATACTTATTGCAAAAGTTTATCAGCCCTCGAAGCAAAGTACTACTACGCATGCCCCTAGGGGGGAGGTTGGTAGGAATTAACCATCGCGCGCCCCCGACCTTCACGCAAAGATAAACAATCAAAATACAATGTGCGCCAATTTGGTTACATAGTTAGGAGACCATACGTGCATGCTTCGGGAATCACAAACCTTAACACCAATATCCTTACTAAACACAACCATTTACTAGTACCTCCCACATATTATCATCTCTATATCGCAAAACTATTGCAAGGAATCGAACATATCATATTCAGTGATCTACATGTTTTATGTAGGATTTTATGACTAACCATGTGAATGACCAATTCCTGTCATCTCTCTAAATAGATATAAGTGAAGCAAGAGAGTTTAGTTCTTTCTACAAAAGATATGCCCACACTCTAACAAATATAAGTGAAGCAAAAGAGCATTCTACAAATGGCGGTTTTCTATGTGAAGAGAAACAGGCAATCCAAACTTCAAAAGATTTAAGTGAAGCACATGAAGCATTCTATAAAGCCATACTCAAAAGATTTAAGTGATGTGCAAATAGTATTCTATAAATCAACCAAGGACAATCTCATACCAACATGGTGCATAAAAGAAAAGTCAAAACTAAATGCAAAAGATGCTCCAAGACTTGCACATATCGCATGAACGAAACGAATCTGAAAACATACCGATACTTGTTGAAGAAAGAGGGGATGACTTCCGGGGCATCCCCAAGCATAGACGCTTGAGTCACCTTGAATATTTACTTGAGGTTCCTTGGGAATCCCCAAGCTTGAGCTCTTTCCTCTCCTCCTTTTCCTCATATCGAGACCTCCTCGATCAAACACTTCATCCACACAAAACTTCAACAGAAACTCGGTAAGATCCGTTAGTATAATAAAGCAAATCACTACTCTAAGTACTGTTGAAAACAATTCATATTTTGTTTTTGAATTGTAGCTACTGTAATATAACTTTTCCACGGCTTAATCCACTGATAGGAATTGATAGTTTCATCAAAACAAGTAAGCTATGCATCAAAAACAGAATCTGTCAAAAACAGAACAGTCTGTAGCAATCTGAACATTCACCGTACTTCTGTTACCCCGAAAATTCTACCAAAATTAGGAAAAATAAACCATTTGGATGGCAAGACAGTTCAAAAAGTTTCAAACTGTTTGACGTTCCAGTAAAAAATGTAAAATCACGCACTACAGCCAAAGTTTCTGTCCTGCACCGCACAAGCCAACAAGCATTGTAAACATCCTAAAGGCAAACCTTAGCACATTATTTTTATAATACAATGGAATTGTACATGGGGATAATTATTTTTGATGAAAAGTTTCTGTAATTAAGATTCACAAAGTTTCTGTAAGCATGAACAAAGTTCAAGGAGCTCCCCCACTTCAACAATGCTTGTCTTTCTCACTTTCACTTTCCTTTTTGAAAAGTTTTGGGTTCCCCTCTTTTTTTGGTTTTAAACTATATAAAAGCACTCAACAGAAATAAATGACTCTCTAAAACTTCCGCGTTGTCTCCCTGGCAACGCTTTCTTTAAAGCCATTAAGCTAGGCATATAGTGCTCAAGTAATGAATCCACCCGGATCCCAAGGTATATCAAAGCCAATTTTAATTAACAATGATTTGTAATTTAGTCGTGAGCACAAAGTAACATATATCAGGCAACAAAGAAGTCTAACTCTCTTCCTATGCATCGACATGTCATAAAAGAACAATTCATGCATAACAAGTAAAGGCCAATGCATAGTATAAGCAATTTCTTGCAATTCTATTGTGCTAGAAACATAGAGAGGTGGAGATATAGTTCCTCTCTCATAATAATTGCAAGTAGGATCAGCAAGCACATGCATATCACATTCATCAAAATTATCATGTGCAATGATAAAAGGCAACCCATCAATATAATCCTTAATAAGGGCAAACTTCTCCGATATAGTGTAGTAGGGAGAATTCAAAAAGAAAATAGGACTATCATGCGTTGGTGCAATAGTAACAATTTCATGTTTAACATAAGGAACTATAGCAATTTCATCTCCATAAGCATAATTCATATTGGCATCTCGGCCACAAGCATAGCAAGCATCATCAAAAAGGGATATTTCAAAAGAATCAACGGGATCATAACAATCATCATAGCAATCATCCTTTGGTAAGCACGAAGGAGAATTAAACAATGTATGAGTTGAAGAGTTACTCTCACTAGAAGGTGGGCACGGGTAGCTAATCCGCTCTTCCTCCTTTTGTTCTTCGCTCTCCTCATCATCTTTTTCATCCAATGAGCTCACAGGTTCATCAATTTCTTCTTCCATAGACTCCTGCAAAATATTAGTCTCTTCTTGGACAGCAGAGACTTCCTCAATAAATGCATCAATATCGGCATTATATTCTTAATTCTCATAGCAATATTTAAGTATAGCAGAATTTTCAGGTCTATAAACAACATCATCAAGATTTTCACATGTTTTAAACAAAGATTCAATTTCATAAGCACCCATAAAAGCAACAAATTCTTCTATTTGTTCCACATCATAGTAATCATATATACCATTAGCATAAGAAGCCAAGGTTTCATTAGCATTAAATTTGCATGAAAAGGAAAGGTGTGGAGCCTTCATCCTAGAGCAACAAGTATAATCATATCTCAAGCATAGTTGCCAGCATACCAATACAACATATAAATTTGATCCCATAATAGTTTCCCTTTTTGTGTCAAGCGATAATCCCTAAAGTATTCACGTTGATCCAATGTGTCTCCCATAACATAATTGAATGGGGTTTTCTCAGGATTATCAAAGTAGTACATAATATCTTCCACATAATGAGCATCGAGGGTTTTAGGGGGTTCCCCATCTCCATGAGTAGCAAGTACACCTAATTTTTTTGGTATTTCGTGTTCCATATCCATAACTAAAGATAGAGAACAACTTAGAACATCAAATAAAAATTACTTAGTGATAAAGCAAACAAGCAAACACGAGAATATTCACCCGACGCTATGACTACCCGGCAACGGCACCAGAAAAAGGTCTTGATAACCCACAAGTATAGGGGATCAATTGTAGCCTCTTTCGATAAGTAAGAATGTCGAACCCAACAAGGAGCTAAAGGTAGAACAAATATTCCCTCAAGTTCTATCGACCACAGATACAACTCTACGCACACTTGACGTTCGGTTTACCTAAAACAAGTATGAAACTAGAAGGACTTTGTAGGTGTTGTTGGATAGGTTTGCAAGATAATAAAGAGCACGTAAATATAAACTAGGGGCTGTTTAGATGAATACACAACTAAGTTTGTTTAATAGAGAGCTTTTTGTCACGAGAAAGTTATTTGTCCCTAGGCAATCGATAACTAGACCGGCAATCACTATTGCAATTTTATTTGAGGGAGAGGCATAAGCTAACATACTTTCTATTCTTGGATCATATGCACTTATGATTGGAACTCTAGCAAGCATCCACAACTACTAAAGATCATTAAGGTAAAACCCAACCAGAGCATTAAAGCATCAAGTCCCCTTTATCCATACGCCACAACCCCCTTACTCGGGTTTATGCTTCTGTCGCTCAAGCAACCCACTATAAGCGAATCATGAACATATCGCAACACCCTACAACGGGAATCCCTCACTATTGCGCAACATGGAGGGCACAATAGGACAACACCAATAATAAAACATGCAACTCAAACCAATCACGATCATCAATTAACCCATAGGACAAAACAGATCTACTCAAACATCATAGGATAGCCATACATCATTGGGAAATAATATATAGTGTTGAGAACCATGTTTAAGTAGAGATTACAGTGGGTAAAAGAGGGGTTACACCGCTGCATAGAGGTGGGAAGAGTTGGTGATGAGGGCAGTGAAGTTGTTGGTGTAGATCGCGGTGATGATGATAGCCCCGGGCGGCGTTCTGGCGCCACCGGAAGAGAGGGGGAGAGATCCCTCCTCCTTCTTCTTCTTCCTTTACCTTCTCCCTAGATGGTAGAAGGGTTTCCCCTCTGGTCCATGGTCTCCATGGCGTGGGTCGGGCGAGAGCCCCTCCGAGATTGGATCTGTCTATCTGTCTCTCTCTATTTCTGCGCTCTCAGAAACTATGCATAGACCTAGCTCTGATACCACTGTTGGGGAACGTTGCAGAAAATAAAATTTTTCTACGCTTCACCAAGATCAATCTATGGAGTCATCTAGCAATGATATAGAGGAGTGCATCTACATACCATTGTAGATCGCGCGGAAGCGTTCAAGAGAACAGGGTTGAGGGAGTTGTACTCGTCGTGATGCAAATCACCGATGATCCTACTGCCGAACGGACGGCACCTCCGCATTCAACACACGTACGGTTGGGGAAGACGTCTCCTCCTTCTTGATCTAGCAATGGGGAGGGAGAGGTTGATGGAGATCCAGCAGAACGACGGCGTGGTGGTGGAAGCAGCGGCGATCTCGGCAGGGCTTCGCCAAGCTCTACGAGAGGGAGAGGTGTTGCAGAGGGAGAGGGAGGCGCCAGAAACTTGGGTGCGTCTACCCTACCTCCCCCCTCTTTATATAGGGGCCAAGGGTGGGGGCACCGGCCCCCTAGAGATTGGATCTCAAGGGGGGGCGGCCAAGGGGGGTGGCTTGCCCCCCAAGCCAAGTGGGGCGCGCCCACCCCTAGGGTTTACAACCCTAGGCGCAGGGGGGGCCAAGGGGGGGCGCACCAGCCCACCAAGGGCTGGTTCCCCTTCCCACTTCATCCCATGGGGCCCTCCGGGATAGGTGGCCCCACCCGGTGGACCCCCGGGACCCTTCCGGTGGTCCCGGTACAATACCGGTGACCCCCAAAACTTCCCCGATGGCCGAAACTTGACTTCCCATATATAATTCTTCACCTCCGGACCATTCTGGAACTCCCCGTGACGTCCGGGATCTTATCCGGGACTCCGAACAACTTTCGGGTTACCACATACTAGTATCTCTACAACCCTAGCGTCACCGAACCTTAAGTGTGTAGACCCTACGGGTTCGGGAGACATGCAGACATGACCGAGACGACTCTCCGGCCAATAACCAATAGCGGGATCTGGATACCCATGTTGGCTCCCACATGTTCCACGATGATCTCATCGAATGAACCACGACGTCGAGGATTCAAGTAATCCCGTATACAATTCCCTTTGTCAATCAGTACGTTACTTGCCCAAGATTCGATAGTCGGTATCCTAATACCTCGTTCAATCTCGTTACCAGCAAGTCACTTTACTCGTACCATAATGCATGATCCCATGACCAACCACTTAGTCACTTTGAGCTCATTATGTTGATGTATTACCGAGTGGGCCCAGAGATACCTCTCCATCATACGGAGTGACAAATCCCAGTCTCGATCCGTATCAACCCAACAGACACTTTCGGAGATACCTGCAGTATACCTTTATAGTCACCCAGTTACATTGTGACGTTTGGTACACCCAAAGCACTCCTACGATATCCGGGAGTTACATGATCTCATGGTCTAAGGAAATGATACTTGACATTGGAAAAGCTCTAGCAAACGAACTACACGATCTTGTGCTATGCTTAGGATTGTGTCTTGTCCATCACATCATTCTCCCAAGGATGTGATCCCGATATCAATGACATCCAAACGAGCTAGTCAACTAGAGGCTCACTAGGGACATGTTGTGGTCTATGTATTCACACATGTATTACGATTTCCGGATAACACAATTATAGCATGAATAAAAGATAATTATCATGAACGAGGAAATATAATAATAATCATCTTATTATTGCCTCTAGGGCATATTTCCAACAGTCTCCCACTTTCACTAGAGTCAATAATCTAGTTACATGTGATGTATCGAACACCCATAGAGTTCTGGTGTTGATCATGTTTTGCTCGCGGAAGAGGTTTAGTCAACGGATCTGCGACATTCAGATCCGTATGCACTTTGCAAATATCTATGTCTCCATCTTGAACATTTTCACGAATGGAGTTGAAGCGACGCTTGATGTGCCTGGTCTTCTTGTGAAACCTGGGCTCCTTGGCAAGGGCAATAGCTCCAGTGTTGTCATAGAAGAGTGTTATCGGCCCCGACGCATTAGGTATGACTCCTAGGTCGGTGATGAACTCCTTCACCCATATTGCTTCATGCGCTGCCTCCGAGGCTGCCATGTACTCCGCTTCACATGTAGATCCCGCCACCATGCTTTGCTTGCAACTGCACCAGCTTACTGCCCCACCATTCAAAATATACGTGTATCCGGTTATGACTTAGATTCATCCAGATCTGTGTCGAAGCTAGCGTCGATGTAACCCTTTACGACGATCTATTCGTCACCTCCATATACGAGAAACATATCCTTAGTCCTTTTCAGGTACTTCAGGATATTCTTGACCGCTGTCCAGTGTTCCATGTCGGGATTACTTTGGTACCTTCCTACCAAACTTACGGCAAGGTTTACATCTGGTCTGGTACACGTCATGGCATACATGATAGACCCTATGGCTGAGGCATAGGGGATGACACTCATCTTTTCTCTATCTTCTGCCGTGGTCGGACTTTGAGCCGAGCTCAATATCACACCTTGCAACACAGGCAAGAACCCCTTCTTGGACTGATCCATATTGAACTTCTTCAATATCTTATCAAGGTATGTGCTTTGTGAAAGACCTATGAGGCGTCTCGATCTATCTCTATAGATCTTGATGCCTAATATGTAAGCAGCTTCTCCAAGGTCCTTCATTGAAAAACACTTATTCAAGTAGGCCTTAATGCTTTCCAAAAGTTCTATATCATTTCCCATCAAAAGTATGTCATCCACATATAATATGAGAAATGCTACAGAGCTCCCACTCACTTTCTTGTAAATGCAAGCTTCTCCATAAGTTTGCATAAACCCAAACGCTTTCATCATTTCATTAAAGTGAATGTTCCAACTTCGAGATGCTTGCACCAGCCCATAGATGGAGCGCTGGAGCTTGCATACCTTGTTAGCATTTTTAGGATCGACAAAACCCTCCGGCTGCATCATATATAGTTCTTCCTTAAGATGACCGCTAAGGAATGCCATTTTGACGTCCATTTGCCATATCTCATAATCATAGTATGCGGCAATTGCTAACATGATTTGGACGGACTTCAGCTTCGCTACGGGAGAGAAAGTCTCATCGTAGTCAACCCCTTGAACTTGTCGATAATCCTTAGCGACAAGTCGAGCTTTATAGATGGTAACATTACCATCCGCATCCGTCTTCTTCTTAAAGATCCATTTGTTTTCTATCGCTTGCCGATCATCGGGCAAGTCTGTCAGAGTCCATACTTTGTTTTCATACATGGATCCTATCTCGGATTGCATGGTTTCAAGCCATTTGTTGGAATCTGGGCCCGCCATTGCTTCTTCATAGTTTGAAGGTTCACCGTTGTCTAACAACATGATTTCCAGGACAGGGTTGCCATACCACTCTGGTGTGGAACGTGTCCTCGTGGACCTACGAAGTTCAGTGGTAACTTGATCCGAAGTACCTTGATCATCATCATTAGTTTCCTCTCTAGTCAGTGCAGGCACCACAGGAGCATCTTCCTGAGCTGCGCTACTTTCAAGAGGTAGTACTTCATCAAGTTCCACTGCCCTCCCACTTACTTCTTTCGAGAGAAACTCTTTCTCTAGAAAGGACCCGTTCTTGGCAACAAAGATCTTGCCTTCGGATCTGAGGTAGAAGGTATACCCAATGGTTTCCTTAGGGTATCCTATGAAGACGCATTTTTCCGACTTGGGTTCGAGCTTTTCAGGTTGAAGTTTCTTGACATAAGCATCGCATCCCGAAACTTTTAGAAACGACAGCTTAGGTTTCTTCCCAAACCATAATTCATACGGTGTTGTCTCAACGGATTTAGGCGGTGCCCTATTTAAAGTGAATGTAGCTGTCTCTAGAGCGTATCCCCAAATTGATAGCGGTAAATCGGTGAGTGACATCATAGATCTCACCATATCCAATAGAGTGTGATTACGACGTTCGGACACACCGTTACGCTGAGGTGTTCCAGGCGGCGTGAGTTGTGAAACGATTCCACATTTCCTTAAGTGCGTACCAAATTCGTGACTTAAATATTCTCCCCCACGATCTAATCGTAAGAACTTTATCTTTCGGTCACATTGATTCTCTACCTCATTCTGAAATTCCTTGAACTTTTTAGAGGTCTCAGACTTGTGTTTCATCAAGTAGACATACCCATATCTACTCAAGTCGTTAGTGAGAGTGAGAACATAACGATATCCTCCGCGAGCCTCAATGCTCATTGGACCGCACACATCGGTATGTATGATTTCCAATAAGTTGGTTGCTTGCTCCATTGTTCCGGAGAACGGAGTCTTGGTCATTTTGCCCATAAGGCATGGTTCACACGTGTCAAATGATTCGTAATCAAGAGACTCCAAAAGTCCATCAGCATGGAGCTTCTTCATGTGTTTGACACCAATGTGACCAAGGCGGCAGTGCCACAAGTATGTGGGACTATCGTTATCAACTTCACATCTTTTGGTATTCACACTAAGAATATGTGTAACATCACGTTCGAGATTCATTAAGAATAAACCATTGACCAACGGGGCATGACCATAAAACATATCTCTCATATAAATAGAACAACCATTATTCTCGGATTTAAATGAGTAGCCATCTCGCACTAAACGAAATCCAGATACAATGTTCATGCTCAAAGCTGGCACTAAAGAACAAGTATTGAGGTTTAAAACTAATCCCGTAGGTAAATGTAGAGGTAGTGTGCCGACGACGATCACATCGACCTTGGAACCATTCCCGACGCGCATCGTCACCTCGTCCTTCGCCAGTCTCCGCTTATTCCGCAGTTCCTGCTTTGAGTTACAAATATGAGCAACCACACCGGTATCAAATACCCAGGAGCTACTACGAGTACTGGTAAGGTACACATCAATTACATGTATATCACATATATCATTGGTGTTGCCGACCTTCTTGTCCGCTAAGTATTTGGGGCAGTTCCGCTTCCAGTGTCCCTTTCCCTTCCAATAAAAGCACTCAGTCTCAGGCTTGGGTCCATTCTTTGACTTCTTCCCGGCAGCAGACTTACCGGGCGCGGCAACTCCCTTGCCGTCCTTCTTGAAGTTCTTCTTACCCTTGCCTTTCTTGAAACTAGTGGTTTTATTGACCATCAACACTTGATGTTCCTTTTTGATTTCCACCTCTGCTGATTTTAGCATTGAAAATACTTCAAGAATAGTTTTCACCATCCCCTGCATATTGTAGTTCATCACAAAGCTCTTGTAGCTAGGTGGGAGCGACTGAAGGATTCTGTCAATGACCGCCTCGTCCGGGAGCTTAATCTCCAGCTGGGACAAGCGGTTGTGTAACCCAGACATTTTGAGTATGTGCTCACTAACATAACTATTTTCCTCCATCTTACAACTGTAGAACTTGTCGGAGACTTCATATCTCTCGACTCGGGCATGAGCTTGGAAAACCATTTTCAGCTCTTCGAACATCTCATATGCTCTGTGTTGCCCAAAACTCTTTTGGAACCCCGGTTCTAAGCTGTAAAGCATGCCGCACTGAACGAGGGAGTAATCATCAGCACGTGACTGCCAAGTGTTCATAACGTCTTGGTTCTCTAGGATGGGTGCTTCACCTAGCGGCCCTTCTAGGACATATGCTTTCTTGGCAGCTATGAGGATGATCCTCAGGTTCCGGACCCAGTCCGAATAGTTGCTGCCATAATCTTTCAGCTTGGTTTTCTCTAGGAACGCGTTGAAGTTGAGGTTGACATGAGCGTTGGCCATTTGATCTACAAGAAATTTGGCAAAGGTTTTTAGACTAAGTTCATGATAATTAAGTTCATCTAATCAAATTATTTAATGAACTCCCACTCAGATTAGACATCCCTCTAGTAATCTAAGTGATACATGATCCGACTCAACTAGACCGTGTCCGATCATCACGTGAGATGGACTAGTCATCATCGGTGAACATCTCCATGTTGATCGTATCTTCCATACGACTCATGTTCGACCTTTCGGTCTCTTGTGTTCCGAGGCCATGTCTGTACATGCTAGGCTTGTCAAGTCAACCTAAGTGTTTTGCATGTGTAAATCTGTCTTACACCCGTTGTATGTGAACGTTAGAATCTATCACACCCGATTATCACGTGGTGCTTCGAAACAACAAACTTTCACAATGACACACAGTTAGGGGGAACACTTTCTTGAAATTATTATAAGGGATCATCTTATTTACTACCGTCGTACTAAGCAAATAAGAAGCAAAACATGATAAACATCACATGCAATCAAATTGTGACATGATATGGCCAATATCATATTGCTCCTTTGATCTCCATCTTCGGGGCGCCATGATCATCTTCGTCACCGGCATGACACCATGATCTCCATCATCGTGTCTTCATGAAGTTGTCACGCCAACGATTACTTCTACTTCTATGGCTAACGTGTTTAGCAATAAAGTAAAGTAATTTACATGGCGTTATTCAATGACACGCAGGTCATACAAAAAAATAAAGACAACTCCTATGGCTCCTGCCGGTTGTCATACTCATCGACATGCAAGTCGTGATTCCTATTACAAGAACATGATCAATCTCATACATCACATATATCATTCATCACATCCTTTTGGCCATATCACATCACAAGGCATATGCTGCAAAAACAAGTTAGACGTCCTCCAATTGTTGTTGCATGTTTTTACGTGGCTTCTATAGATTTCTAGCAAGAACGTTTCTTACCTACGTAAAACCACAAAGTGGTATGCCAATTTCTATTTACCCTTCATAAGGACCCTTTCATCGAATCCGCTCCAACTAAAGTGGGAGAGACAGACACCCGCTAGCCACCTTCTGCAACTAGTGCATGTCAGTCGGTGGAACATGTCTCACGTAAGCGTACGTGTAAGGTCGGTCCGGGCCACTTCATCCCACGATGCCGCTGAAGCAAGATAAGACTAGTAGTGGCAAGAAAATTGACAACATCTATGCCCACAACAAGTTTGTGTTCTACTCGTGCATAGAAACTATGCATACACCTAGCTCTGATACCACTGTTGGGGAACGTTGCAGAAAATAAAATTTTTCTACGCTTCACCAAGATCAATCTATGGAGTCATCTAGCAACGAGATAGAGGAGTGCATCTACATACCCCTGTAGATTGCGCGAAAGCGTTCAAGAGAACGTGGTTGAGGGAGTCGTACTCGTCGTGATCCAAATCACCGATGATCCTAGTGCTGAACGGACGGCACCTCCGTGTTCAACACATGTACGGTTGGGGAAGACGTCTCCTCCTTCTTGATGCAGCAAGGGGGAGGGAGAGGTTGATGGAGATCCAGCAGCACGACGGCGTGGTGGTGGAAGCAGTGGCGATCTCGGCAGGGCTTCGCCAAGCACTACGAGAGGGAGAGGTGTTGCAAAGGGAGAGGGAGGCGCCAGAGACTTGGGTGCGGCTGCCCTCCCTCCCCCCTCTTTATATAGGGGCCAAGGGGGGGGGGGTGCCGGCCCCCTAGAGATTGGATCTCAAGGGGGGGGGGCAAGGGGGGTGGCTTGCCCCCCAAGCTAAGTGGAGCGCCCCCACCCCTAGGGTTTCCAACCCTAGGTGCAGGGGGCCCCAAGGGGGGCGCACCAGCCCAACAGGGGCTGGTTCCCCTTCCCACTTCAGCCCATGGTTCCCTTCGGGATAGGTGACCCACCCGGTGGACCCTCGGGACCCTTCCGGTGGTCCCGGTACAATACCGGTGACCCCCGAAACTTTCCCGATGGCCGAAACTGGACTTCCCATATATAATTCTTCACCTCCGAACCATTCCGGAACTCCTCGTGACGTCCGGGATCTCATCCGGGACTCCGAACAACTTTCGGGTTACCGCATACTAGTATCTCTATGACCCTAGCGTCACCGAACCTTAAGTGTGTAGACCCTACGGGTTCGGGAGACATGCAGACATGACCGAGATGACTCTCCGGCCAATAACCAACAGCGGGATCTGGATACCCATGTTGGCTCCCACATGTTCCACGATGATCTCATCGAATGAACCATGATGTCGAGGATTCAAGTAATCCCGTATACAATTCCCTTTGTCAATCGGTACGTTACTTGCCCAAGATTCAATCGTCGGTATCCTAATACCTCGTTCAATCTCGTTACCAGCAAGTCACTTTACTCGTACTGTAAAGCATGATCCCGTGACCAACCGCTTAGTCACTTTGAGCTCATTATGATGATGCATTACTGAGTGGGCCCAGAGATACCTCTCCGTCATACGGAGTGACAAATCCCAGTCTCGATGTGTGTCAACCCAACGGGCACTTTCAGAGATACCTATAGTATACCTTTATAGTCACCCAGTTACGTTGTGACGTTTGGTACACCCAAAGCACTCCTACGGTATCCAGGAGTTACATGATCTCATGGTCTAAGGAAATGATACTTGACATTGGAAAAGCTCTAGCAAACAAACTACACGATCTTGTGCTATGCTTAGGATTGGGTCTTTCCATCACATCATTCTCCCAAGGATGTGATCCCGTTATCAATGACATCCAATGTCCATGGTCAGGAAACCGTGACCATCTATTGATAAACTAGCTAGTCAACTAGAGGCTCACTAGGGACATGTTGTGGTCTATGTATTCACACATGTATTACGATTTCCGGATAACACAATTATAGCATGAATAAAAGACAATTATCATGAACGAGGAAATATAATAATAATCATCTTATTATTGCCTCTAGGGCATATTTCCAACATTCCATTACTTCGATTGGATTGAAACCTTCGCCAAGATTTTTCGCCGAAAATTAGCTTTCTTGCGGCCAAAGAAGAGCATCAACCGCCTGACAGGGTGCCCACGAGGGTCAGCGGCGCGCCTGCCTGCCTCGTGGCCCCCTCGGGCACCGTCCCGTGTTGGTTTTTCTTCCCAAAAATCATAAATATTTCAGAAATATGCTCCGTCCGTTTTATCCCGTTTGGACTCCGTTTGATATGGGGTTTCTGCGAAACATTAAACATGCAACAAACAGGAACTGGCACTGGGCACTGGATCAATATGTTAGTCCCGAAAATAGTATAAAAAGTTGCCAAAAGTATATGAAAGTTGAATAATATTGGCATGGAACAATAAAACATTAGATACGACGGAGACGTATCATAGATTCATGACCAATTCTTCCAGGATCACTGACAGAAGGTCACAAGTTGACATATTTCTTGTAGTGAGTCCTTCGTGGGTGATGGCCATGGTGGGACAGACAAGGTTGCTTCTTCGTGGATCCTTCGTGGGTGGAGCCCTCCGTGGACTCGCACAACCGTTACCCTTCGTGGGTTGAAGTCTCCATCAACGTGGATCTACAATAGCACCACCTATCGGAACCACGCCAAAAATCTCTGTGTCTACATTGTGTTTGCCCTCTCCAAACCTTCCCTTTTACCTTCATATGCAATGTTTTACTTTCCGCTGCCACACTCTTATAATTGCATGTGTAGGTTGATTTCTTGACTTGTGCTAAGTTGCTAAAATCTGCCAAGACTTAATTGGGAAAAGGCTAGATTTTATTTGGTCAAGTAGTCTAATCACCCCCCTCTAGATATACTTTTGATCCTACAAGTGGTATCAGAGCTTTGGTCTCCATTTGCCTTGATTTCCATAGCTTTTGGTGATCATAGCCTTAGTTTCACAACCTAGGAGAGTATGGCGTCTAGTGAGGGAAATTACCACCGTAGAGGTTCTTACTTTGATGGTACCAATTTTGCTAGTTGGAAGCATAAGATGAAAATGCATATTCTTGGACATAACCCCGCCGTTTGGGCTATTGTGTGTATTGGTTTGCAAGGTGAATTCTTCGATGGGAGAGAACCAAATCGTGAAGCAACTGTGGAAGAGTTGAAGATGCTGCAATATAATGCACAAGCTTGTGATATCCTCTTCAATGGATTGTGCCCTGAAGAATTCAACAAAATCAGCCATCTTGAGAATGCAAAGGAAATTTGGGATACTTTGATTGATATGCACGAAGGTACCGAGTTTGTCAAGGAATCCAAATTGGATGTGCTTAAAAGTCAACTTGACAAGTTCAAAATGAAGGATGGTGAAGGTGTCGCTGAAATGTACTCTAGGCACTCTCATCACAAATGAGATTGCCGGCTTAGGAAGTGAAGAGATGACTGATAGATTCGTCATCAGGAAGATCCTAAGAGCCTTGGATGGAAAATATGATACCGTGTGCACTTTGATCCAAATGATGCCCAATTACAAAGATCTCAAGCCAATAGAAGTCATTGGAAGAATTGTTGCTCATGAGATGTCATCCAAGGATAAAGAAGAGCTTCACAACAAGTCTAGTGGTGCTTATAAACCTTCATGTGATGCTCCTGCCACATCAAGTGAAAACAAGTCTTCAACGAAGAATTGAGATTAATGGTAAAGAACTTCAACAAATTCTACAAGAGTAGAACCAAAGAGAGAAGCTACAAGTCAAGATCCTACCATGAAAAAAGATCTTCTAGTCGTGATCGAAATTGCTACAATTGTGAAAGACCCGGACACTACTCCAATGAGTGTACGACTCCCTATAAAAGAAAAGAAGACTCACCTAAAAGGAGAAGCAAAAGGGAGCAATCACCACCAAGAGAGAGAAGGAGTAAAGATGATCGTTATGAACGAAGACCCTCTCGCAGAATCAAGGATTCAGAAAGGAAGGAAAAGTCATCAAGGAGCTACACAAAACAAAGACATCAAGATCATGTTGGTGAATGGGTATCCGGTTCCAACTCCGACAACCACCGGACAGAAGTTATCACTCCGATTCCGAATATACTCAAGATGAAGGTGTTGCCTGTTTTGCACTTGTGTCAACCAACTCCTACGGCATATTTGACTCACCAAATGAAGAAATTGGAAGGTGCTTCATGGCTAAAGGCCCTAAGGTATCACACCCTGAGTATATTGATTTCAATAGTGATGAAGATGATTTGCTAGGTGATGCTGATTTGTTTGTTGGCAATGCCAGTGATGAAAACTATCATGAAATTGCTATTACTCATGCTAATCAAGATGAAATGAATGACAATGATAAGAAGGAGATTGAGCGTCTAACTAGATAACTAAACACTCTTAAGTTAGCTCATGATACTACTTTAGAGGATCATCGCAAACTTTTGAAGACTCATGAGAAGCTATGCTTTGAAAAGCTCAACTTAGAGCAAGAGCATGGGTTCTTAAAAGCAATCAATGATGATCTTCAGAAGAAAAGTTCTTTCTTACATTGCCAAGCGTTTACTCTTGTCTACTTATATGCCACAAGTAAAATCTAGCAACAAGAGTAAGAAAGCTTCTTCTTCTAGTAGTAACAATAATGATGCTAAATCTAATATTGTTGCTCCTAGTAGTTCTCTTGATTCCACTAATGATTCGCTTAGCCAAGTTACACTTGAGCAAGAAAATAGCTTATTAAAGGGAATTATAGAAAAAGGTGTTTACAAGAGCCTTGCCAGAAGTAAGCAATTTAAGGAAATTGTACGCAAGCAAGGAAGGCACCGGAAGAATCAAGGTGTTGGTTTTGAACGTAAGTTCAATGCCAATGGAGTTGAGTGGGAAGAAGATCAATACCCCAAGACAAATTTTGTTCTTCAATAAGATAAGTATGATCCTACTTCCTTCAAGGGAACACAAGCTCAAGATGACATTCCACCACAAGACCATAAGCTAAAAGGCAAGGACAAGCTTCAAGAGGAAATTGATGCATTCGAAGAGGCTCCTAAGGCCTTGGTCAAGTGGGTTCCCAAGACTACATCGACTTCTTCTTCATCAAGTAATACTACAACCCCAAGGATTCCCATCAAGTTGATGTGGATCCCAAATAAGAACTAGATAATTCTTGACGGTGACTCCTCCAACAAACTTCACTCATATTCATATTGGCAAGGATAAGTGCAATCAACTTCCACATCTAGCACTAGTTCAAGGAGTCACAAACCCTCTTGTTAGTAAGTCAAGGGACAAGGTAACCAAATGCTTTCATGGACATCATCATATGTGTACTTCACTCTATGTCTATGGATATCCTTGTTTGTTCCTTGTGGGACTAACCCATGTAGGTATTGAATGTGCAACTCACTCCAATGGATTGCTCCAAATGATCTAAATCAACACTGAGCATCCACATCTTCAACACCTACATGAAGTCATCATCGACAAAACCCAAGGTTAGTTCATCCCTCTAAAAGGGGATATCACATCTAGGGGGGGCTTTACTCTAAGAATTGAGCTAAAGCAACTCTAATGGTGTGAACACAACAATGCTTTATGTAAAAGTCGTAACCCCACTTGTGCTTAAACGATGAGTATGACCGATGATCAAATGTTCTCATTTGACTCCTAAGTCAATATACTCATATATAGATGACCTAGTCATCGCCAATTGTTTGAGATGGTAGAGTGTTTGTGCATGCTTTGCCACATATTTCATTTGCTATCTTATTGTGTGAGCATGTTGGTTGCATAAGTTTCTCCATTCAAGGACATACATTTGTTGCTTTGATTGTTTGGTTTTTTCTTTTTGCCAAATGGATGGACAAGAATGCCTAAGTACCCCCTCTAGCTATCTATGCTTTTGTCGTTTGAAACTCTATTCATGCCACATCAAAAAGTTTGATCAAGTCATATCAGAACCCTTTGAGTGAGGAGCACTCGGAGCCATCAATTCATCATAGACTTAACTTCCAAAACTTCTTAGCGCATTTCGGTCCGACCGATTCATCCGATTCAGTCACACCGAGTTAATTAAGTTGATCTAGGTTTTAATCTTGGTGCAACCGATTTGAATATTTCGGTAACGCCAAGTTGCATCAACCGCTTGCGATTCTGCATCTCAGTGCCACCGAGGCGTTCCACTTGGTCACACCGACAGAGTCTGTATATATATATATACACCCGCGGGCTGAAAATTTGAAAATTCTCCAAAAGCTTCGCCCGCGCCTGTCCATCTCTACCGACTCGAGGTCTCCAGATCGTCTCCTCATCGTCAGCGTCCTTCTGCCGCTGGTCTCCTTCACCGTGAACGGGGATCTTCGCCGCCGTTGTCGCTGTAGTGGGTTCATCACCAAGTCAGGGTATGAACTCGTCCCTTTTTGCCATCCCCACTCCAATTCTGAGCACAAAGATCAATGCCTATATTCTTGCCACATTTGAGATTACTCTATCCACTACAAACTCCGTTAGATTAGATTTGATGCAAAAATTTAGGTTTAGGTTTCTGTCGAACTCATCTTGGACTGACAGATATTAGGATTTCGGTCTCACTGGTTTGGCTCAGGCCATAGCACAAGTATTTTTCGGTCTGACCGAAACATACCGATCGGTGTGACCGAGTTCATCTCTCTATTAAACCCTAGCAACTCGGAGTCACTGAACTGCATCTCGGTCTGACCGATCTTGCATGTTTAGACTCCAAAACTGCTTTGGTGTCACCGAGTTTGTAATATCGGTAGCTCCGAAATGCTTTCTGTAGAAAACTAAAACTAAGTTTTTGACTCACTTGTTTTGCAAAGTGGTTGTGCTTTGTGATGCTCAACTACTCTATCTCAACCTATCTATTCACAGGGTCAACTTTCAGTTTTTAGAGATGTCAGACAAAAGTGATAGCCAAAACAGATAAGAGGAGCAGGCAAATCTAAGTGAGGGCACTAGTCCCTCAAATAGCAGCCATGATGATGGAAGCATAAGCACTCCAAGCAACCTACCCAAGCCTGCAACCAGGCAGAGGAAGAAGAAAACCTCAGATTCATAGGATGAGGACTTTGTGGTTGATGAGGAAGTCACCTCAAAGAAGAAGGTTGTCAAGAAGCAATTTGGTACAACTGCCTCCACTAGGCCTGGCTTGAAGAAGAAAGCTCCTGCCAAGAGAGTGCCAATGTCCAAAGCCAGGGCCTCAACTCAGGAAAGTATGGAGTTCACCCTTGAACCAAGAGAAGAAGAGGCTGCTGGAGGCAAGAAAAGGATCAAGAAGACCATGGCTAGAGTGATTGGCAGATCATCAATGATGAAAGATCCAGATGAAGATGATGAGGAAGAAGCTGAAGAGCAAGCTCAAAAATCTCAGAAATTGATGGGAGATGCTAGCAAGTTTGGGGCTGCTCCATCCAAGACCAAGACAGCTCCCAAGTCATCAGCTCAAGCTTCAAATCCAACAACACCCAAGAGATCCACAAGAAATATCTCAGCTGCAGAGAAGAACAAGGCACCAGTGCCTGCAGTTCAAGAAGATGATGAGCCCAAGTGCTCAGGAAGCTCAAGACAAAAATTCTAGATCATGATGACACTCATCCAGTAGCAGAGAACATGAAAGTGAGAAAAGATGCAGGTCTCAGACTATGGAGGCAGACAGACCCATATGCTACAAGAAGAAGGACTGCTGTGGATTACAAGTTTCACACTAAGGAGCCGCATGACTTCTATGAGACAGTTCTTTTGGACAAGAAGCCCATAGTTAGTGACATGAGATGGGTCGACTGGAAGTTCATTGATAACAATGAAGACTACTTCCCTAGAGAGCATGAGAGCTTCACGATGAATGGAGTTGATACTTTTATTGGTCAGAAACTTACAAAGTGGAATGATGAGATGGTGATGCAATTTTATTCAACTTCACATTTTTACCCAGATGGCAAGATAGTCTGGATGACTGAAGGTACTAGGTACCAATCCTCCATTGCTGATTGGGCCAAGCTGATCAATGCCCCTGAATTATCTGAAAATGACACAGATGTTTACACCAAGCCCAGGAAAGACCATAACTCCATGGCACACATGTACAAGGAAATTCCTGATGATTCTTTGGGGACTCACAAGTTTGGATCCATTTACTATCTGTTATCAGGGCTGCCTACTATCAACACTATATTGAGGCATACTTTGTTGCCCAAATCAGGAGATGACAGGATGACCAGAGGGCACTCAATCAACTTGCTGCATGTGTTTGATGTGCCAGAGAAGTTCAAGGTGATGACCTTGATTGTTGAAACAATTAAGAGGACTGCAACGGATCAGAACAGGTCATGTGGATTTGCCCCACACATTCACATGCTCATCAACTCCAAGATGGGTACAGGCACACATCTTCTAGATAGAGAGCACCTTCCCCTGTGGCCAGATTTTGAGGACAATGTTGTTGTCATGGATGCATCACATCCTACATCTGTAGAGGCTCAAGAGAAGAGAGAGAAAGCAGAAGCAGCAAAGACTTCCAAGGTTCCAGATGCCTCAACTGTAAATCTCAAGACCAAGAAGGATCGGCTCAACTACCAGCTTGAGGCCACAGTGAGAATTTAGAAAGGACTAGCCACCCTGACTCAAAACCAAGAAAGTCTTGAGAGGATCATTGAAACAAAATTTTATGATCTAGACATGAAGGTCACAAAAATTCAGACCGCAGTTGAGCAACTTCAAGAAGAAGTAGAGGATAGGAGAGGGAGAGCTACCACATATGCATTTCAGAGAGTGCCTAGAGAACACAGGTCTATAGTTGTGCCAGCCAGTGACACGAGAGCTACCACTTCAGCACCTGCAGCCACTGCCCCTATTGCCCTCCAGTTGCAACTCCTCTAGTTCCTCAGACATCAGCAGAAGATTTTGCAGATGCTGTCCTCTCCACGCCATCTTCGCACACCGGAGCTCCCGGAGATCGTGCTTAGAGTGCCGCATAGCACTATGCATTTCAAGCTTTTTGGTAACTTGTTGCCAAAGGCGGAGAAAGTGTATATATCATAGGCTTCGAGAGAGAGAGAGTTTTGCTTTTATTTGCCTCTCTTGCTACTTTTTTTCTTGTTTGTTTGCTACAATATTTGTGCTTGTGTGTGAGATACTCTCATGATCATGTGTTTGATCGTATTATGCTTTAATGTGTGCTTGAACGATGATATCTTATCACTTGTGTATGATCAATCATGTTTGCCTTGGTGATGAGTGCATGCTATTTATATTTTACCATTTTGAGCGCTCCACCAAGATGTATGTGACATGGAAAAGTAACCAATGATCCTAATCGATTGTGCATTTGCATTCAAAAGAAAATTTTTAATAGTGCACAAATTTAGGTGGAGCTATTGCTTATCACATACTTCTCAAAGCGACGATGTATTTCATTAATATTATCATTTGTCGAAGCTTTGATCTATATGTTATCATCAATTACCCAAAATGGGGAGATTGAAAGTGCAACTAATACCTGGGTGGTTTTGGTAATTGATAACAACATATACCTCATTGAACTAATAGTCATTCAAGTTAAATGTTTTAGAAAGTTCAATGATTGGCATGGCATGGACTAGAGATGTGGACCCCTCAAAATGCTAAGGACACATATTGGCAAAAGCTAAAGACTCTTCATTTCTATTTTAGTGATCCAAGATTACATTGAGTCCATAGGAAAAGCCAATACTATTTAAAAGAGGATGAGCTGTTGCTTAATGGTCTACTTGCTCAAAATGCTTAGTAATTATGCTCCAAAACCCTCAGCCACTTTCTCATTTCCAAATATGTCCTAAACCTAAAGTCAAACTCGGCCCCACCGATTTGATCTATTCGGCGCCACCGAGTTCACTTGACATAGCCATAGCCAGAAACCCCAATCAGTTCGGTCGCACCGATACGGCTCTCGGTCCCATTGAGATGGCTTTGCAAACTCTCTGTTTCCCTTCGTAACATTTCGGTCTCACCGAAATGAGCGATCGGTCCCACCGAGTTCGTATTGCAAACTCTCTGTTTCATTTTCGTAACATTTCAGTTTCACCAAAATGAGCAATCGGTTCCACCGAGTTTGCTTGACCAACTCTCTATTTGATTAATTGCTGAAATCGGTCTCACCGAGTTCATGCGATCGGTCTAACCGAGATGAGGTTTTGCCCTAGCCCTAGCACATCGGTCCCATCGAGTTGATCTTGTCGGTCCCACTGAAAGTCCTAACGTTCACATTTTGAATTAAATCGGTCTCACCAAGTTCACCTATTCGGTCTAACCGAGTTGGGTCAAATGTGTGTAATAGTTAGATTTTGTGTGGAGGCTATATAGACCAATCCATCCCTTCTCTATTTGAGAGAGAGCCATCAGAACGTGCCTACACTTCAGTACTCATTTTCTGATAGATAACCACCTACACATGTGTTGAGACCAAGACATTCCAATCCAACGACAAGAATCTTGATCTCTAGCCTTCCCCAAGTTGCTTTCCACTCAAATCATCTTTCCACCATAATAAAATCTGTGCGAGAGAGTTGAGTGTTGCGGATACTATCATTTGAAGCACAAGAGCAAAGATTTCATCATCAACACACCATCTATTACCTTTTGGAGGGTGGTGTCTCCTAGATTGGTTAGGTGTCACTTGGGAGCCTCTGTCAAGATTGTGGAGTTGAACCAGTGAGTTTGCAAGGGTAAGGAAATCACCTACTTCCTGAAGATATACCCAAGTGAGGTAAGTTATTCGTGGGCAATGGCCATCGTGGGATAGACAAGGTTGCTTTTTCATGGACCCTTCATGGGTGGAGCCCTCTGTGGACTCGTGCAACCGTTACCCTTCGTGGGTTGAAGTCTCCATCAACAAGGATGTATGATAGCACCACCTACCGGAACCACGTCAAAAGTCTCCGTGTCTACGTTGTGTTTGCCCTCTCCAAACCCTTCCCTTTTACCTTCATATGCAATGTTTTACTTTCCGCTGCCACACTCTTAGAATTGCATGTGTAGGTTGATTGCTTGACTTGTGCTAAGTTGCTAAAATCTGCCATGACTTAAAATTGGGAAAGGCTAGGTTTTTATTTGGTCAAGTATTTTAATCACCCCCCTCTAGACTACTTCACCCTGAGTGGCTTGCCAACCCGGTCCTCGTCCTGAAGAAGAACAACACCTGGTGCATTACCAGCCTGAACAAGGCCTGCCCCAAGGATCCTTTCTCTATCCCATGGATATATCAAGTGATCAACTCCACCGACGGCTGTGAGCTCCTGTCCATCCTGGATGGTTACTCCAGCTATCATCAGATCAAGCTGGACCTGGCCGACGCCCTGAAGACATCCTTCATCACGCCCTTCGGGGCATACTGCTACATCAGCATATCGTTTGGTTTGAAGAACATCAGCGCCACCTTCCAGCGCTACATGCAGAAATGCCTGCTAAAGCAACTCGGCCGCAACATTCATGTCTACATCGACGACATCATGGTGAAGACCAAGCAGCACCTCACGCTCCTCAACGAACCGAAGGAGAACTTTGCCAATCTGCACGAGTACCCAATCAAGCTCAACCAGGATAAGTGTGTCTTCAGCGTGCCGGTCGGGAAGCTGCTCGGCTTCCTCGTCTCGGAGGGCGGCATTGAGGCGAACCCGGAGAAGATCAAGGCCATCGAGCGCATGCGCAAGCCAACCTGGTTGCACGATGTTCAAAAGTTCACTGGGTGCTTGGCCTTAGTCAGCCGGTTTCTTAGACGACTAGACGAGAGGGCCTTGCGCCTATATCAGCTGATGAACAAGATGTTGCCATTTGAGTGGAACGACCAGGTGGATGAAGCGTTCCCGGATCTCAAGCGCATGCTCTCCAAGACACCCATCCTGGCCGCACCAGCTGATAAGGAACCATTGTTTCTATACATTGCTACCAGCTCGCAGTCGGTCAACACGGTGCTGGTGGTCGAGCGACCAGAGAAGGGCAAGATCCAGCCCATCCTACGCCCGCTCTATTTTGAGCATTGAGCGCCCGCTCTTCTTCCTCTAGCAATTGAGCACAATTATCAGATTCCTTATTTTCATGAAAGACATTAAAAAGATGAAGCATATGAGGCACCCTCAATTCCATTTTTTTGTAGTTTTATTTTATAGACTAAACTAGTGATAAAACAAGAAACTAAAAGATTCGATTGCAAGATCTAAAGATATACCTTCAAGCACTCACTGTCGGTGTCAAAACCGGCGGATCTCGGGTAGGGGGTCCCGAACTGTGCGTCTAAGGCTAATGGTAACAGGAGGCGGGGGACATGATGTTTTACCCAGGTTCGGGCCCTCTTGATGGAGGTAATACCCTACTACCTGCTTGATTGATCTTGACGATATGAGTATTACAAGAGTTGATCTACCACGAGATCATAGAGGCTAAACCCTAGAAGCTAGCCTATGATTATGATTGTTCTTGTCCTACGGACTAAACCCTCCAGTTTATATAGACACCGGAGGGGGCTAGGATTACACAGAGTCGGTTACAGAGAAGGAGATCTACATATCCGAATTGCCAAGCTTGCCTTCCACGCAAAGGAGAGTCCCATCCGGACATGGGACGAAGTCTTCAATCTTGTATCTTCATAGTCCAACAGTCCGGCCAAAGTACATAGTCCGGTTGCCCGAGGACCCCTTAATCCCGGACTCCCTCAGTAGCCCCCAAACAAGGCTTCAATGAAGATTAGTCTGGCGCGCAGATTATCTTCGGCATTGCAAGGCGGGTTCTTCTCCAAATTCTCCAGAGTACCTGTTGTAATGAGCAGTGTCCGGCTCCCCATTAATGTTGCACTCCTCGGCTTCTGTGCTTCAATAATGGCTATCTCCACGTGTTAAGCGGATGCGAGAAGTTGGGGCATTTTTTCATTTGCCACCCTGACCATGCAAGTATATCGTCTATCTAAAGAGTTGAGGATCCTCAGATCCAAACCACACCATCTCCTCCCTGCGAGTATCCATCAGAGCGCGCCCAGAAAAACCCATCCCATCATGGCCGGTCGTCGCAGCTCCTCCTCTCGCCCCCGTAGCACCAAGCCAGGCGATTGGGAGAAGTGTTCCGTCCCTCATAGCCGATTGGTAGAGTTGCAGACCCAGGGGTTTCTCCCGCCTGCCTACATGGTCCCCGTCCGAGCCGGACTAGCCACTTATAATGGCGGGGAGCAAGCGGAGAGTTCTCCCAATCCATCCAAGGGGTAGCGGGTATGCTTTGTCCCCTATTTGTTGAGGGGACTTGGATTTCCAATCCATCCATTCCTCCGCGGGCTCCTGGAGTTCTACGGTCTCCAGCTGCACAACTTTACTCCAGCCTCCATACTGCACATCGCGGGTTATGTCGCCTTCTGCGAGCTATTTCTGGGCTACGAAGCTCATTTCGAGCTATGGAAGAGGCTATTCTGCCTTGTACCCCGTACTTAGGAGGGGTTGATATATCAAGTGGGCGGAGCCGAGATATGGCGCATCGCCGGGACCGGATACCTGTCCGGTACTCCGAAGAAGACATCCGCAGACTGGCCTTCGGAGTGGTTTTATATGGAGGACGTCCCTCTTCTGGACCCTATTCGGTTGGGCCTTCCCGAGTTTGCAAATGCCCCGTTGAAGAAACGCCACAGCTAGCGCCCCCGGAGCCCCCACGAGGAAGATAACAGAGAGATCCTTTTCCTAATGGACAGGATACAGACACTGGCCAAATCAGGACTGCCAATAATTGAGGTTATGTCCATATGTATAATGCGGGGAGTGCAGCCACTTCAATATCGGGGGAAACCCATGTGGCACTACAATGGAGAAGACGACGCCACCCGCTACAGCCGTAAAGGTCCGAACTCCACCGCCGCTCTGGCGAAAATATTGTCCGATTTGTTCAAAGGATAAGAAGAGGAGTTCATCCGTATTAAGCCACGGGATGGATTCTCCATGTACAACCCCCCAAGCTGGGTGAGCTGCTATCTTTTATTCCAGTCTTTCCCGCGTTCTCTAGCACAAACATTTACCTTGTTAATTCATAGCAGGAACTGCGCAAAGCTATGAGGGATGTTCACAGCCCGTCTCCACAGCCAGAGGACCCCGACCGGGCCCTCGACCCCAGACTCAAAGAAGACCCGGACACATTTGTGGAGCTCGTCGACAGGACATTTTATCAGTTAAGCTGCGATGGTGCCTTGGTGGCCATCATAGCTGATTATCTTGACCTACTCCCTATATCACATGTAAGTAAAACCGGAGTCCCAACTTCCAAAAAGGATTCTCTCTTTGCACCTTACCCATCGCATATGTTTTGCGTTTTACAGGGAAGGCCATCGGGACGCCGTGCCGAACCCACGGTGACTCGTCAACAAGGAGCACCAAAGCCGGGTAGGCTTAAAGGAAGGCGGTCAGGACCGAGACGCCATTGCAAAGGTATGATTAAAAACCTGCTACGCAATTATCGTCGTTGAAATATGATAGTGTCCACTGTTCCCTGGCAGAAAAAGCACTTGCCGAACTATATCCGGAGAGCCTGCCGACCACGCCTCCACCAGCCGGGCTCCGAGGCCGGACCTAAGGGCGGAGGTCAACGCAGGGAAAACGCCGGACGATCCTCCTACAGAGGATGCGGATAGATTCTCCGCTATGAACTCCGAAGTGGAGAGCGCCATGAATCGTAGGCGCCGACGGGCCACACTACGCGACCCTAATTTCTTTGAAGAGGCGTTCAACGCCTTCAACTCAGGGGACGCGTACATCCGAGCTGCTCAAGATGGCCTCGCCAGAGCTATGGACCAGTATGTAAAGGATATACAGGTAAGAAAATTTGATAAGTATATATATCAGTAGCCCTTGAGACTTGAAACAGTTGGCACAACTGATTTAAGGATCAATTATATGCATAGATTCTTACAGAGAAGAATACCCAGCTGTCTAAAGAGCTGGAGGAGTGAAAATCCCAGCTATGGGCCGCAGTCGTCGGAATGGAGGAGACCAAGAAGGCCTCATCTGGTAATACTTGTCTTGATCGAAAAGAATAAATTGACATATACCAGTTAGTATTTGGCATGCATGCAAATCTAACAATAGATTCTGCAGACAATCCTGGAGGTAATCCGGAGATTGTATCGGAGGATGAACAACATGCTCAACGACAGCTAAAGGCTGGCGAGCACGTGCTTACAAAAGTTATACGGGAGAAGAATGATCTCCAGGACGCGAAGACCCGGTTGGACGTTGAATTAAAAGATGTTCGGGCCCAGCTTGCTGACTCCGTGAAGGAGAATAGGAGGCTTCGACGTGGCATTTTTAGTAAGTGCTCGAACAAACCTTTATAAAGTTCGGCGAAGAAGCGGGCTAACAGAATTATGTCTATAGGTATGCTGACAGGTCGTCCCGAAGAGGAGATGCCCGGATCTGCAGGCGATCTTCTGCAAGAGTTCTCACAGTTGCACAGACAAATTCGGCAGGTGATGCAGGGTATTGCCCAGGCCTTGTGGCCATCCGCATCCTTGCCCGAAGAATTGGGAGAGCTCGTGGAGATGCTCAAGGGAGCGCGGCGGCGCTTCCGATTATGGAAGATATCGGCCTGCCGACAAGGTGCAAGGGAGGCCTGGGCCATGGTGAAGACACGATACACCAAAACTGACCCGAACCACATTGCCAAGGTCGGACCTATAGGGCCAGATGGGAAAGAGATCCTTGTTAGTCTGGTATATGACCAGGTAGCTTTAGTCATGAAGTATTCCCAACAGGGTTGTAGGCTAGACAGCCTGTTGTATGGTATAGAAGAAGAGTTTTGTTAGTCTAAGTGACTTTGTACTTCAAAGGACATATTTTGTCCCTAGCCGGATTGTAAACCATTTGTCTTGGCGGACCTTTTCGCTTCAACCTCTGGACCTGACAGTCCGGAGTGTATCCGAATACCCGCTCAGTTATGTGAAAACCGGGGCACGCGTGGAAACCAGGCGTAGGGGTCATAAGTGCTTGAACAGACAAGTACCCAACTAGCTATGTTATATTACATGGGTAGTAAGAAACATCTTCCAGGGATAATAGTTCCGTTAAGGGTTCCTTTCCTTGGGTGTGCATGCATTAATGTGCATGTCCGAACTGTGAAAAATGACGCAGGATATAAGCATCTGGGGGCATGTTTTGTCAATAAGTAAAAGACATCTTTTGTTCACTGCTACCTCTTGAGCACTGCGTTGGATTTCCCCGAAGAGGAGAGGATGATGCAGCAAAGTAGCGTAAGTATTTCCCTCAGTTTTTGAGAACCAAGGTATCAATCTAGTAGGAGACCATGCACAAGTCCCTCGTACCTACACAAAATGATAGCTCCTCACAACCAACGCGATTAGGGGTTGTCAATCCCTTCACGGTCACTTATGAGAGTGAGATCTGATAGAGGTGATAAATAATATTTTTTTGGTATTTTTGGTATATAGATGCAAAGTGAAAACTAAAAGGCAAAGTAAAAACAAAGCAAGTAATAAAGTAATGGAGATTGATATGATTAGAATAGACCCGGGGGCCATAGGTTTCACTTGTGGCTTCTCTCAAGAGCATAGATATTCTATGGTGGGTGAACAAATTACTATTGAGCAATTGATAGAATTGAGCATAATTATGAGTATATCTAGGTATGATCATGTATATAGGCATCACGTCCAAGACAAGTAGATCGAAACGATTCTGCATCTACTACTATTACTCCACTCATCGACCGCTATCCAGCATGCATCTAGAGTATTAAGTTAAAAACAGAGTAACGCCTTAAGCAAGATGACATGATGTAGAGGGATAAATTCATGCAATATGATAAAAAACCCATCTTGTTATCCTCAATGGCAACAATACAATACATGCCTTGCTGCCCCTTCTGTCACTGGGAAAGGACACCGCAAGATTGAACACAAAGCTAAACACTTCTCCCATTGCAAGAACTACCAATCAGGTTGGCCAAACCAAACGGATAATTCGAAGAGACTTGCAAAGATAACTCAATCATACATAAAAGAATTCAGAGAAGATTCAAATATTATTCATAGATAAGCTGGATCATAAACCCACAATTCATCGGTCTCAACAAACACACCGCAAAAAGAAGATTACATCGAATAGATCTCCACGAGAGAGGGGGAGAACATTGTATTGAGATCCAAAAAGAGAGAAGAAGCCATCTAGCTACTAGCTATGGACTTGAAGGTCTGAAGTAAACTACTCACACTTCATCGGAGGGGCTATGGTGTTGATGTAGAAGCCCTCCATGGTGGATGCCCCCTCCGGCGGAGCTCCGGAACAGGCCCCAAGATGGGATCTCGTGGATATAGAAGGTTGCGGCGGTGGAATTAGGTTTTTTGCTCCTGTTCTGATCGTTTGGGGATATGTAGGTATATATAGGAGGAAGGAGTACGTCGGTGGAGCAACAGGGGGCCCACGAGGCAGGGGGCACGCCCTGGGGGGGGGGGGGGGGCGCCCCCACCCTCGTGACCGCCTCTTCTGTTCCTTGGAGCATGGTCCAAGTCTCCTGGATCACGTTCGGTGAGAAAATCACGTTCCTGAAGGTTTCATTCCGTTTGGACTCCGTTTGATATTCCGTTTCTTCGAAACACTGAAATAGGCAAAAAACAGCAATTCTGGGCTGGGCCTCCGGTTAATAGGTTAGTCCCAAAAATAATATAAAAGTGGAAAATAAAGCCCAATATAGTCCAAAACAGTAGATAAAGTAGCATGGAGCAATCAAAAATTATAGATACGTTGGAGACGTATCAGGCATCCCCAAGCTTAATTCCTGCTCGTCCTCGAGTAGGTAAATGATAAAAAAGAATTTTTGACGCGGAGTGATACTTTGGCATAATTTCAATGTAAATATTCTTAATTGTGACATGAATATTCATTTCCGAAAGATTCAAGACAAAAGTTCATATTGACATAAAAATAATAATACTTCAAGCATACTAATCAAAGCAATCATGTCTTCTCAAAATAGCATGGCAAAAGAAAGTTCATCCCTACAAAATCATATAGTTAGGCTATGCTTCATTTTTGTCACACAAAGATGTTCCCAACTTCTATACCCCCGATGACAAGCCAAGCAATTGTTTCATACTTAAATAATCTCAAACTTTTTCAACCTTCATGCAATACATGAGCGTGAGCCATGGATATAACACTATGGGTGGAATAGAATATGATGATGGGGATTGTGTGGAGAAGACAAAAAAGGAGAAAGTCTCACATTGACGAGGATAATCAACGGGCTATGGAGATGACCATCAATTGATGTCAACATGAGGAGTAGGGATTGCCATGCAACGGATGCACTAGATCTATGAATGCTCAACAAAAGAAAACTAGTGGGTGTGCATCCAACTTGCTTGCTCATGAAGACCTAGGGCATTTGAGGAAGCCCATCGTAGGAATATACAAGCCAAGTTCTATAATGAAAAATTCCCACTAGTATAAAAAGACAACGTATGAGACTCAATGCATGAAGAACAAGGTGCTACTTTGAAGCACAATATATGAGACTCACTACATGAAGAACAAGGTGCTACTTTGAAGCACAAGTGTGGAAAAAGAGATAGTAGCATTGCCCTTTTTATTTATTTTCTTTTTTCCCTTTTTTGGGCCTTTCCTTTTTTTGGCCTTTCTTCTTTTTTTTTCTTTTTCTTTTTGGGCAATGCTCTAATAATGATGATCATCACACTTCTATTGATTACAACATAAGGATTACAACTCGAAACTTAGAACAAGATATGAATCTATATGAATGCCTCCGGTGGTGTACCGGGATGGTGTAATGAATCAAGAGTGACATGTATGAAAAATAATGCATGGTGGCTTTGCCACAAATACGATGTCAACTACATGATCATGCAATGGCAATATGACAAAAGTAATGTATGTCATAAATATGATGATGGAAGTTGCATGGCAATATATCTCGGAATGGCTATGGAAATGCCATGATAGGTAGGTATGGTGGCTGTTTTGAGGAAGATATAAGGAGGTTTATGTGTGATAGAGCGTATCGTATCACGGGGTTTGGATGCACCGGCGAATTTTGCACCAACTCTTAAGGTGAGAAAGGGCAATTCACGGTACCGAAGAGGCTAGCAAAAGCGGAAAGGTAAAATTGCGTATAATCCATGAACTCAACATTAGTCAAAAGAACTCATATACTTATTGCAAAATTTTAGAAGTCATCAAAAATCAAGTACTACGTGCATGCTCCTAGGGGGATAGATTGGTAGGAAAAGACCATCGCTCGTCCCTACCGCCACTCATAAGGATGCACAAGCCAGGTACACTTCATGTTTCAAATTTGTTACACAACTTTAACCATACGTGCATGCTACGGGACTTGCTAACTTCAACACAAGCATTCTCAAATTCACAATTACTCAACTAGCATGACTTTGATATTATCACCTCCATATCTCAAAAAATTATCAAACATCAAACTTATCTTAGTATTCAACGCACTCAAAAGAAAGTTTCACATATCTTGAATACCAAGTATATTAATATTAAGCAAATTACCATGCTATTAACGACTCTCAAATTAATCTAAGTGAAGCATGAGAGATCAATAGTTTCTTTAAAAAAATCCACAACCATGATCTAAAAGATCTAAGTAAATCACTAGAGCAAAAATTATCACGCTCAAAAGATATAAGTGAAGCACTATGAGAAAAACTATCAAGCTCAAAAGATATAAGTGAAGCACAAAGAGTATTCTAGCAAATTCCAATTCATGTATGGTTCTCTCAAAAGGTGTGTACATCAAGGATGATTGTGGTAGACTAACAAGCGAAGACGCAAATAATACAAGACGCTCGAAGAAAAACACATATCATGTGGTGAATAAAAATATAGCTCCAAGTAAATTACCGATGGAAGTAGACGAAAGAGGGGATGCCTTCCGGGGCATCCCCAAGCTTTGAATTTTTGGTGTCCTTGGATTATCTTGGGGGTTCCATGGGCATCCCCAAGCTTAGGCTCTTGCCACTCCTTGTTCCATAATCCATCAAAAGAATTCACCCAAAACTTGAAAACTTCACAACACAAAACTCAATAGAAATCTCGTGAGCTCCGTTAGAGAAAGAAAACAAAAGACTACTTCAAGGTACTGTAATGAACTCATTATTTATTTATATTGGTGTTAAACCTACTATATTCCAACTTCTCTATGGATTATAAACTATTTTATTAGCCATAGATTCATCAAAATAAGCAAACAACACACGCAAAACAGAATCTGTCAAAAACAGAACAGTCTGTAGTAATCTGTAACTAACGCAAACTTCTGGAACTCTAAAAATCCTACCAAAATAGGAAGTCCTGGAAAATTTGTTTATTGAACAGAAGAAAAAAGAATCAACGAAAAATCACGTTTCTGTGATTTAACAAAATTATATTTGTGCGCACAAAGTTTCTGTTTTTCAGCAGAATCAAATCAACTATCATCGTAGGTTATCCTATAGGTTCTACTTGGCACAAACACTAATTAAAAGATAAAACCACATCTAAACAGAGGATAGATGGATTATTTATTCCTAAACAGAAGCAAAAACAAAAAGCTAAAAATAAAATTGGGTTGCCTCCCAACAAGAGCTATCCTTTAACGCCCCTAGCTAGGCATAAATGCAAGGATAGACCTAGGTATTGCCATCTTTGGTAGGCAATCCATAAGTGGCTCTCATGATAGATTCATATGGTAATTTTATTTTCTTTCTAGGTAAGTGTTCCATGCCCTTCTTTAAGGGAAATTGGAATCTAATATTCCCTTCCTTCATATCAATAATTGCACCAATCCTTCTAAGGAAAGGCCTACCAAGAATAATAGGACATGAAGGATTGCAATCTATATCAAGAATGATAAAATCTACGGGCACATAATTCCTATTTGCAACAATAAGAACATCATTAATTCTTCCCATAGGCTTTTTAAAATATGGAATCCACAAGATGCAAGTTTAGAGAGCAATCATCAAAGTCACGGAAATCTAGCAAATCACACAAAGTTTTGGGAATAGTAGAGACACTAGCACCCAAATCACACAAAGCATGAAACTCATATCTTTCATTTTAATTTTAATAGTAGGTTCCCACTCATCATAGAGTTTGCTAGGGATAGAAACTTTCAACTCAAGTTTTTCTTCATAAGATTGCATCAAGGCATCAACAATGTGTTCGGTAAAGGCCTTATTTTGACTATAAGCATGAGGAGAATCTAGCACAGATTGCAACAAGGAAATACAATCAATTAAAGAGCAATTTTCATAATTAAATTCCTTGAGATCCAAAATAGTGGGTTTAGCAACATCTAGGTTTTTATTTCTTTCAATCCCACATTTATCAATTTCATCATCAAGATCTAGAAACTCCAAATTCTTAAAACGCCTTCTAGGTAAAGGAAGATCATCTTCAGTTTCATTAAGATTCATATTGCAAAACAAAGATTTAATGGGGGACACATCAATAACTTTTAGATCTTCATCATGATTTTCATAGGAATTGGAAGAACACGCTTTAATAAAGGCATCTTTGGAAGCACGCATCCTAGCGGTTCTTTCTTTGCACTCATCAATGGAAATTCTCATGGCTTTGAGAGACTCAGTGATATCATGCTTAGGAGGAATAGATCTAAGCTTTAAAGAATCAATTTCAAGAGAAATTCTATCAACATTCCTAGCCAAATCATCAACTTTAAGCAATTTCTCTTCAAGCAAAGCATTAAAACTCTTTTGTGAATTCATAAACTCTTTAACACTACTCTCAAATTCAGACAGCATCTTATTAAAATTTCCATAAGAGTTGTTGTAGGAATTTCCATAATTATTAGAAGGATTACTAGGATAAGGCCTAGGATTAAAATTCCCTCTATACGCGTTGTTTCCAAAACTATTCCTACCAACAAAATTCACATCCATAGATTCATTATTATTCTCAATCAAAGTAGACAAAGGCATATCATTGGGATAAAGAGGAGTATTTTTAGTAGCAAACATCTTCATAAGTTCATCCATCTTTTCACTCAAAACATTGGTTTCTTCTATAGCATGCACTCTTTTACTAGAAGATCTTTCGGTGTGCCATTGAGAATAATTAGCCATAATATTATCAAGCAATTTTGTAGCATCTCCTAACGTAATTTCCATAAATGTGCCTCCCACGGCCGAATCTAAAAGATTTCTAGAAGCAAAATTCAATCCGGCATAAAATTTTTGTATGATCATCCATAAATTCAAACCATGAGTAGGGCAATTGCGAAGCATCAATTTCATTATTTCCCAAGATTGGGCAACATGCTCATGATCAAGTTGTTTAAAATTCATAATATCGTTCCTAAGAGTGATGATCTTAGCGGGAGGAAAATACTTAGAGATAAAAGCATCTTTGCACTTGTTCCAAGAATCAATACTATTTTTAGGCAAAGACGAAACCAAAATTTAGCACGATCTCTAAGTGAAAACGGAAATAACTTCAATTTGGCAATATTGTTAGCCATATCTTTCTTCTTTTGCATATCACACAAATCAACAAAATTATTTAGATGAGTAGCGGCATCTTCACTAGGAAGGCCGGCGAATTGATCTTTCATAACAAGATTCAGCAAAGCGGTATTGATTTCACAAGACTCATCATTATTAAGAGGAGCAATCGGAGTACTAAGGAAAACATTATTATTGGTATTCGAGAAGTCACACAATTTGGTATTATCTTGCGCCATGGCAACAAGTAATCCAACACACAAGCAAACAGAAAGGCAACGGGAACAGGAAAACAGAAAAAAAAAGAGGAGGAGATTGGGAAAGAGAGGACGAATAAAATGGCAAGGGTGAAGTGGGGGAGAGGAAAACGAGAGGCAAATGGCAAATAATGTAATGTGAGAGATAGGGATTGTGATGGGTACTTGGTATGGTTGACTTGCTCTTGCGTGAGCCTCCCCGGCAACGGCGCCAAAAATTCTTCTTGCTACCTCTTGAGCATTGCGTTGGATTTCCTCGAAGAGGAGAGGATGATGCAGCAAAGTAGCGTAAGTATTTCCCTCAGTTTTTGAGAACCAAGGTATCAATCCAGTAGGAGACCATGCACAAGTCCCTCGTACCTACACAAAACGATAGCTCCTCGCAACCAACACGATTAGGGGTTGTCAATCCCTTCACGGTCACTTACGAGAGTGAGATCTGATAGAGATGATAAATAATAATTTTTGGTATTTTTGGTATATATATGAAAAGTGAAAAGTAAAAGGCAAAGTAAAAACAAAGCAAGTAATAAAGTAATGGAGATTGATATGATGAGAATAGACCCGGGGGCCATAGGTTTCACTAGTGGCTTCTCTCAAGAGCATAGATATTCTACGGTGGGTGAACAAATTACTATTGAGAAATTGATAGAATTGAGCATAATTATGAATATATCTAGGTATAATCGTGTATATAGGCATCACATCCAAGACAAGTAGATCGAAACAATTCTGCATCTACTACTATTACTCCACTCATCGACCGCTATCCAGCATGCATCTAGAGTATTAAGTTAAAAACAGAGTAACGCCTTAAGCAAGATGACATGATGTAGATGGATAAATTCATGCAATATGATAAAAAAAACCCCATCTTGTTATCCTCGATGACAATAATACAATACGTGCCTTGCTGCCCCTTCTGTCACTGGGAAAGGACACCGCAAGATTGAACCCAAAGCTAAACATTTCTCCCATTGCAAGAACTACCAATCTAGTTGGCCAAACCAAACGGATAATTTGAAGAGACTTGCAAAGATAACTCAATCATACATAAAAGAATTCAGAGAAGATTCAAATATTATTCATAAATAAGCTGGATCATAAACCCACAATTCATCGGTCTCAACAAACACACCGCAAAAAGACCTCCACGAGAGAGGGGGAGAACATTGTATTGAGATCCAAAAAGAGAGAAGAAGCCATCTAGCTACTAGCTATGGACCCGAAGGTCTGAAGTAAACTACTCACACTTCATCGGAGGGGCTATGGTGTTGATGTATAAGCCTCCGTGGTGGATACCCCCTCCAGCGGAGCTCCGGAACAGGCCCCAAGATGGGATCTCGTGGATATAGAAGGTTGCGGCGGTGGAATTAGGTTTTTGGCTCCTGTTCTGATCGTTTGGGGATACGTAGGTATATATAGGAGGAAGGAGTACATCGGTGGAGCAACAGGGGGCCCACGAGGCAGGGGGCGCGCCCTAGGGGGGGTGGCCCCCACCCTCGTGACCGCCTCTTTTGTTCCTTGGAGCAGGGTCCAAGTCTCCTGGATCACGTTCGGTGAGAAAATCACGTTCCCGAAGGTTTCATTCCGTTTGAACTCCGTTTGATATTCTGTTTCTTCGAAACACTGAAATAGGCAAAAAACATCAATTCTGGGCTGGGTCTCCGGTTAATAGGTTAGTCCCAGAAATAATATAAAAGTGGAAAATAAAGCCCAATATAGTCCAAAACAGTAGATAAAGTAGCATGGAGCAATCAAACATTATAGATACGTTGGAGACGTATCATTCACCGACCGAATATTCCCTTAAGAATGCTAGCTTTCGGCTTCACCTAGTCTGAGGTACACATCCGGCTGACCCGGCAGTAACAATCGCAGAGGTGCTCCCCTTATGCCCTAGCCTAATTAACGGGAATGTAGGGCATAAACACAAGAGCCAGTCAACCCAGCTTGGCCAAAACTTAAGTCATATCGATGCATATAGTGGTGAAAAAAGCACATATGGAGAAATGACGCATATGTGGTGAGCATAAAGCCCAGAAGATAATTATATTAAGCTTCTGTATAAGAAGCCCCCAGGTATATTGAGCGCGCATAGCGCGGCAGGAGTGTGCGGTCAAAGCATACTTGAAGCTTTTAAAGCTATATATATGAAAAAGAAAGAGAGAGAGGATATAATTTAAAAAGGAAGACGGAGGTAAGGAGACAAACACAGAGTTCAACACTAGGCGTAGAATCTTCGGAGTCTGGCCGCGTTCCATGGGTTCAGCTCGAGTCGATTATCTGATGCATCACGCAGACGGTACGCTCCTCCGGTGAGAACTTTATCAATGATGAAGGGACCCTCCCACTTGGGCTTGAGCTTGTCCTTTTTCTTCTCTGGTAGGCGTAGAACGAGTTCGCCAATGTTATAAGTTTTGGACCGTACTTCTCTGCTTTGATACCTTCGAGCCTGCTGTTGATATAATGCGGAACGTGCCTTTGTGACGTCACGCTCCTCCTCCAGGGCATCTAAGCTGTCCTGCCGATCCAGCTCGGCTTCTCTCTCTTCGTACATGCGCACTCGAGGTGAGTCATGGATGATATCACACAATAGCACTGCCTCTGCTCCATACACCATAAAAAATGGTGTGTATCCGGTTGTGCAATTTGGCGTGGTCCACAGTCCCATAGTACGGAGTCGAGCTCCTCGACCTAGTGCGTATTTGATTCCTTCAAGGATCGCACTAGTCTGGGTTTAATGCCGCTCATAATAAGACCATTCACTCGTTCTACTTGACCGTTTGTTTGAGGGTGATAGATGGATACATAATCGAGCTTTATTCCCATTTTTCCACACCAAGTTTTCACCTCGTCGGCTGTGAAGTTTGAGTCGTTATCAGTGATGATGCTGTGGGGGACACCGTAACAGTGTACGACCCCGGATATGAAGTCTATCACTAGTCCGGACTCAGCCGTTTTAACTGGTTTGGCTTCTATCCATTTGGTGAATTTATCGACCATGACCAGCAAGTATTTCTTCTTATGGCTTCCTCCTTTAAGGGGTCCAACCATATCGAGCCCCCAGACCGCAAAGGGCCAAGTTATGGGGATTGTTTGGAGAGCGGTAGGTGGCATATGGCTTTGATTTGCAAAAAGCTGGCAACCGACGCAATGTTGGACGAGGTCTTGTGCGTCTGCCCGGGCTGTCGGCCAGTAGAAACCTGTACGGAAGGCCTTGCTTACAAGCGGCCGAGCTGCGGCATGGTGGCCGCCGACTCCAGGATGAATTTCGGCCAAGAGCTACTGCCCTTCCTCTTCGGAGATGCACCTTTGGAGCAGTCTAGTCGCGCTTTTCTTATAAAGCTCTCCCTCGTGGACTTTGTAGGCTTTAGAGCGCCGCACAATGCAACATGCCTCATTTTGGTCCTCAGGGAGTTCTTGCCTATTTAAGTAGGCTAAGAAGGGTTCTGTCCACGGGGCGATGACAGCCATAATCACATGGGCCGAAGGTGTTATTTCGGTGGCGGAGCCTCCGATTACGTCAGATTTTTCGGGATCTGGGGTTGTGTTCGGATCTGGACTGGTATTGCCGGTCTTCCCTTCCCATACCACTGATGGCTTGAACAACCTTTCCAAAAAGATATTAGGTGGGATGGGGTCGCGCTTAGCACCGATGCGGGCGAGGATATCCGCCGCTTGGTTGTTTTCTCGGACCATATGGTGGAATTCGAGCCCCACGAACCGAGCTGACATTTTGAGGACGGCATTGTGGGAGGCCGCCATTTTTGAGTCCTTGGCATCAAAGTCTCCATTTATTGAGATATTGCGAGGTTTGAATCCCCACGCACTTCCAGGCATTAAATGCCCATGGAGACTGCCATCCAGAGACCATGCCACAAGGCCTCATATTCGGCTGCATTGTTGGAATCTGTGTATAGTATTTGGAGTATGTATTGGACTGTATCTCCGGTGGGGGATGTCAGGACAATGCCTGCCCCTAGACCAACCATCATCTTAGAGCTGTCAAAGTGCATGATCCAATTGGAGTACGCGCCGTACTCTTTAGGGAGTTCGGCTTCTGTCCATTCGGCGACGAAGTCGGCCAGTACTTGCGACTTAATGGCTCGCCGTGGTTTGTATGTTATGTCGAACGGGAGGAGCTCGATAGCGCATTTAGCAATCCAGCCCGTGGCATCGCGGTTATTTATTATGTCATTGAGTGGTACTTCGGAGGCCACCGTGATTGAACACTCTTGAAAGTAGTGTCGTAATTTTTGGGATGCCATGAAGACCGTGTATGCTATCTTTTGATAATGTGGGTACGTGACTTGCATGGAGTGAGGACAGTGGATACATAGTATACCGGCTTTTGAAGCGGGAACTTATGTCCGTCTGTCTCTCGTTCGATGATGAGCACTGCGCTTACAACCTGGTGTGTTGCAGCTATATATAACAACATAGGTTCGCCGATATTTGGCGCAACCAGGGTTGGATTGGTGGCCAAGAGGGGTTTTATTTCCTCCAGTCTGGCCGTAGCCGCATCCGTCCACTCGAAGTGTTCGGTGCGTCGAAGAAGGCAATAAAGTGGTAGTGCCTTTTCTCCTAATCGGGAGATAAAGCGGCTTAAGGCGGCCATGCATCCAGTTAATTTCTGGATTTGCTTGAGGTCTGTTGGGCTAGCCAACTGTGGCAGAGCTCGGATTTTAGCCGAATTTGCTTCAATTCCTCTATTGGAAATGGTAAAGCCCAGGAGCTTTCCGGCAGGTACGCCGAAAATGCATTTTTCCAGATTGAGCTTGATGTCGTATGTTCGAAGATTGTCGAACGTAAGCCTCGAGTCGTCTATTAAAGATTCGACGTGTCTGGTTTTGATGACCACATCGTCTACGTATGCCTCCACTGTTTTGCCGATTTGTGTTTCCAGGCATGTCTGAATCATGCGTTGGTAGGTTGCACCGGCGTTTTTGAGCCGAAAGGCATGGTGTTAAAACAGAAGGGGCCGTATGGAGTGATGAATGCTGTTGCGGCTTGATCGGACTCCGCCATCTTGATTTGATGGTATCCGGAGTATGCGTCAAGGAAACACAATGAGTCGTGTCCTGCGGTAGCGTCGATGATTTGATCATTGCGGGGGAGGGGGAAGGGATCCTTAGGGCAAGCCTTATTGAGGTCCTTGAAATCTACGCATAGGCACCAGGATTTGTCCTTCTTTGGTACCATCACCAGGTTTGTTAGCCAGTCTGGATGTTTTATTTCTCTGATGTATCCGGCCTCGAGTAGCTTGGCTAGCTCTTCTCCCATAGCTTGTTGCTTGGGTTCTGAAAAGCGCCGAAGAGTCTGCTTGACCGGCTTGTATCCCTTTAGTATGTTTAGGCTATGCTGAGCCAGCCTGTGTGGGATACCTGGCATGTCTGAAGGATGCCAGGCGAAGATGTTCCAATTCTCGCGCAAGAACTCTCGTAGTGCGGCGTCTATTGTGGGGTTGAGCTGTGCCCCAACTGATGCTATTTTTGTAGGGTCGTTGGGTGAATATGGAATTTGACTATTTTGTCTGCTGGTTGAAAAGAGGTGGAATTGGGTCGTTTGTTGAGTATCACATCGTCCCTATCCACTATGGAGCGCAGCGCAGTTAACTCTTCGGCCGCGAGGGCTTCGGATAACGCCTCCAGGGCTAGTGCGGCGGTTTTATTTTCGGCGTGGAGTGCTATGTCCGGATCACTAGCTAGGGTGATGATTCCATTGGGACCAGGCATCTTGAGCTTCATGTACCCATAATGGGTATAGCTTGGAAGCTTGTGAATGCATCCCGCCCTAAAAGGGCGTGGTATCCACTATTGAACGGGGCCACTTGGAATGTGATTTCTTCGGACCTATAATTCTTCTGCGTGCCAAATACCACATCCAGCATAATTTTTCCTGCGCATCGTGCCTCCCGACTAGGGATGATTCCTCTGAAGGTCGTGCTGCTTTGCGGCTCTTGTCTATTTCCATTTTGTTAAGAGTTTCCTCATAGATGAGGTTTAATCCGCTGTCGCCGTCCATGAGCACTTTAGTAAGCCGGAAGCCGTCCACAATTGCACTAAGGACCAAAGCGGCTGGTGCTCGGACTGTTTGGAATTGAGGTTCATCACTGGCATTGAAGGTTATGGCCGTGTCGTTCCACGGATTTATTGCTGCAACGTGGCAGACTTCGGCGAGGTTGCGGAGTGTTCGCTTGCGCCTATTGTTTGAGGCAAAAGCCTCGAAGACTGTCAGTACTATATTGTTATTCTCCGTGGGATGGTGCTCTGCGGTATTGTTGATGAGAAGGTCCTCGCCGCTCTTGGCCACCTGCCGGAGTATCCAACATGCTCTAAGGCTGTGTGTTGGTGTGATGCACAGTGTGCTGTGAATTTTGCATGGCCTGTTGAGACATCCCTCAGTACGGTTCCACGCCCTGTAAAAGGCTTTGGCTTCTTTGTAATTTGATTGGGTGACTTGCGAAAGCGCACCATTTTAGTTTGGACGAGGGGTTTAGTGAGAGCCGGAGGATCCCAGAATTTTGTTTGGGTTTTCCAGGCGCTTTCCATCGCACAGTACTTCTGTACTATGGCTGCCAAGTCGGCGAAGTGTGCTATGTCACGACGACTTATGGCGTTGAGAATTCCCTTGTCCGTGCAATTTTTGCAAAAGAATGAGATTGCGTCTTCCTCGCGACACTCCTTAACCTTGCTCATTACAAGGAGGAATCTGGCCCAGAAGTGATGTACTGTCTCTTGGGGCTCTTGTCTAATGTGGGAAAGATCACTTGTGTCTGGGTGGGTGGGTCGACTTAAGTCCAAATCCTGATCCGATCTGAGACCCAGGGGCAAAGGAGCTCCCGAGCTTGGCAGCTCGGACTCCAGGATGTTGCCCAATATTTGTGGCCCATTGCCCGATTCTAACTTTGGAGCCTGGGCCATATCCTCCCATAGACGGGTATCCGGCTCGGAGAGCTCAGGAATCCGGACATAGTTCGTCCTCAAAATAGAGGAGGAATCGTTGTTTTGTTCCTCCACCACCGCTATCTGATGGGTGACCGGCGGAGAGTTAATCTCCCTTTGGTCGGGTTTAAGCCCGATCCGATCATAGTCCGTAGTGACTCCCAGGGAGGCGATGCGATCCAAGAGCTCGTTCAGGGAGGAGAGCTCTATTGGATCCATCTGCTCGGTGAATTCCGAGCTGACGTGGAGGCTGTTGCTCATGACCTGAGAAGTCATCGTCGGCGTGGCAGCCGAACGGGCGGCCATGACAAAGCCGCCCAGCTGGAGAGTCTGGCCTACAGCCAGGGTTCCTCCAGAGGTGACGTTGTCCTTGACAATAAGGAGAGCCATCAAGCCTTATCAGGACGGCACAATGGAACTCTCAATGAAAGTACCAATGTCGGCGTCAAAACCGGCGGATCTCGGGTAGGGGGTCCCGAACTGTGCATCTAAGGCTAATGGTAACAGGAGGCGGGGGGACATGATGTTTACCCAGGTTTGGGCCCTCTCGATGGAGGTAATACCCTACTTCCTGCTTGATTGATCTTGATGATATGAGTATTACAAGAGTTGATCTACCACAAGATCGTAGAGGCTAAACCCTATAAGCTAGCCTATGATTATGATTGTTCTTGTCCTATGGACTAAACCCTCCGGTTTATATAGACACTGGAGGGGGCTAGGGTTACATAGAGTCGGTTACAGAGAAGGAGATCTACATATCCGAATTGCCAAGCTTGCCTTCCACGCAAAGGAGAGTCCCATCCGGACACGGGACGAAGTCTTCAATCTTGTATCTTCATAGTCCAACAGTCCAGCCAGAGTACATAGTCCGGCTGCCCGAGGACCCCTTAATCCCGGACTCCCTCACTCACCTCCCCGGCAACGGCGCTAGAAAAGAGCTTGATGTCTACTACACAACCTTGTTCTTGTAGACGTTGTTGGGCCTCCAAGTGCAGAGGTTTGTAGGATAGTAGCAAATTTCCCTCAAGTGGATGACCTAAGGTTTATCAATCCGTGGGAGGCGTAGGTTGAAGATCGTCTCTCTCAAGGAACCCTGCAACCAAATAAGAAAGAGTCTCTTGTGTCCCCAACACACCCAATACAATGGTAAATTGTATAGGTGCACTAGTTCGGCGAAGAGATGGTGATACAAGTGCAATATGGATGGTAGATATAGGTATTTGCAATATGAAAATATAAAAACAGCAAGGTAGCAAGTGGTAGAAGTGAGCGTAAACAGTATTGAAATGCTAGGAAACAAGGCCTAGGGTTCATACTTTCACTAGTGCAAGTTCTCTCAACAATAATAACATATTTGGATCATATAACTATCCCTCAACATGCAACAAAGAGTCACTCCAAAGTCACTAATAGCGGAGAACACACGAAGAGATTATTGTAGGGTACAAAACCACCTCAAAGTTATCCTTTCTGATCGATCTATTCAAGACTCCATAGTAAAATATCATGAAGCTATTCTTTCCATTCGATCTATCATAGAGTTCGTACTAGAATAACACCTTAAGACACAAATCAACCAAAACCCTAATGTCACCTAGATACTCCAATGTCACTTCAAGTATCCGTGGGTATGATTATACGATATGCATCACACAATCTCAGATTCATCTATTCAAACTGGCACAAAGTACTTCAAAGAGTGCCCCAAAGTTTCTAACGGAGAGTCAAGACGAAAACGTGTGCCAACCCCTATGCATAAGTTCACAAGGTCACTGAACCCGCAAGTTGATCACCAAAACATACATCAAGTAGATCACGTGATATCCCATTGTCACCGCAGATAAGCACATGCAAGACATACATCAAGTGTTCTCAAATCCTTAAAGACTCAATCCGATAAGATAACTTCAACGGGAAAACTCAGTCCATTACAAGAGAGTATAGGGGGAGAAACATCATAAGATCCAACTATAATAGCAAAGCTCGCGATACATCAAGATCGTACCACCTCAAGAACACGAGAGAGAGAGATCAAACACATAGCTACTCGTACATACCCTCATCCCCGAGGGTGAACTACTCCCTCCTCGTCATGGAGAGCGCCGAGATTATGAAGATGGCCACCGGTGAGGGATCCCCTCTCCGGCAGGGTGCCGGAATAGGCTCCCGATTGGTTTATGGTGGCTACAGAGGCTTGCGGTGGCGGAACTCCCAATCTATTGAGCCCTTGGATATTTTCGGGGTATATGGGTATATATAGGAGGAAGAAGTAGGTCAATGGAGCTGCGAGGGGCCCACGAGGGTGGGGGGCGCGCCCAGGGGGGCAGGCACGCCTCCCTGCCTCGTGGCCTCCTTGCTTCTTTCTTGACGTCCACTCCAATTCCTCTGGATCACGTTTGTTCCAAAAATGATTCTCCCGAAGGTTTCATTCCGTTTGGACTCCATTTGATATTCCTTTTCTGCGGAACACTAAAATAGGCAAAAAAACAATTTGGACTGGGCCTCTGGGTTAATAGGCCAGTCCTTAAAATAATATAAAAGTGTATAATAAAGCCCATTAAACATCCAAAACAGATAATATAATAGCAATCAAAAATTATAGATACGTTGGAGACGTATTAGTGGGCCCCTCGTAGCTCCCCTGACCTAGTCCCTTCGCCTACATACACTCTTATACCTTAAAAACACCAGGGGAGCCACGAAACCACTTTTCCACCACCGCAACCTTCTGTACCCATGAGATCCTATCTCGGGGCCTTTTCAGGTGATCTGTCGGAGGGGGATTCGATCAAGGAGGGCTTCTACATCAACACCATCACCTCTCAGATGAAGCGTGGATATTTTACCACAGACCTTCGGGTCCATATTAATTAGCTATATGGCTTCTTCTCACTCTCTCTGATTATCAATACAAAGTTCTCCTCGATGTTCTTGGAGATCTATTAGATGTAATACTCTTTTGTGGTGTGTTTTCCGAGATCCGATGAATTGTGGATTTATGATCAAGATTATCTATGAATATTATTTGGTTCTTCTCTGAATTCTTATATGCATGACTTGATATCTTTGCAAGTCTCTTCGAATTATCGGTTTAGTTTAGCCTACTAGATTTATCTTTCTTGCCATGGGAGAAGTGCTTAGCTTTGGGTTCAATCTTGCGGTGTCCTTTCCCAGTGACAGTGGGGGCAGCAAGGCACGTATTGTATTGTTGCCATCAAGGATAACAAGATGGGATTTTCACCATATTGCTTGAGTTAATTCCTCTACATCATGTCATCTTCCTTAATGCGTTACTCTGTTCGTTATGAACTTAATACTCTAGATGCATGCTGGATAGCGGTCGATGTGTGGAGTAATCGTAGTAGATGCAGGCAGGAGTCGGTCTACTTGACATGAACATGATGCCTATGTTTATGATCATTGACTTAGATGTCATCATAATTATGTGCTTTTCTATCAATTGCTCGGCAGTAATTTGTTCACCCACCGTAATATATGCTATCTCGAGAGAAGCCACAAGTGAAACCTATGGCCCCCGGGTCTCTTTTCCATATTATTGAATCTCGTTTACATCTTGCTAGTTTCCGATCTATTATTTTGCAATCTTTACTTTCCAATCTATAAACATAAAAATACCAAAAATATTTACTTTACCGTTTATCTATCTCTATCAGATCTCACTTTTGCGAGTGACCGTGAATGGATTGACAACCCCTTTATCGCGTTAGTTATAGGTTCTTGATTGTTTGTGCAGGTATTCAGTGACTTGTGCGTCGTCTCCTACTGGATTGATACCTTGGTTCTCAAAACTGAGGTAAATACTTATGCTACTTTGCTGCATCACCCTTTCCTCTTCAAGGGAAAAACCAACGCAATCTCAAGAGGTAGCAAGAAGGATTTCTGCCGCCGTTGCCGGGGAGATCTACGTCAAGTCAAGCCATAGCAAGTACCCATAATAACTCTACTCCCTTGCATTACATTATTCGCCATTCACCTCTCATTTTCCTCTCCCTCACCTCTAAAACGATTTTTAAACAAATTGCCTTTTCTTTGCCCTTCTTCCGTTAGATCTTTCGTTCACTTGTGTTACCATGTGCCTTATTTTTGCTTGCATCTTCGCTTGCTAAAATTTTATGGATCCTCATCCACTTGCTAACCTTTTAAAGATATCCAATTATGATGAACCAATTTCTAGTGAGTTTTGTGCACTAGATTATCTTTATGAAGTTTTGCTTGAAATTCGTGAATCTGAAAATTGTGATGAAGAAATTTATGAAGAGATTCATGATAGCTCCTTGAACGAAAAGCATGATTGCAATGATGTTATTATAAATTCTCTTAATGTCAATTGTGTTAATGGTATGCAAAACCTCAATCTTGGGGATGCTAGTTTTGCTATGTCTACTATTTGTTGCAATGATCATGATTGGGGTGATTCTTTTTACGATCTTGAAAATTTATTTTAGCCCCATGATGAATATGAGATTGATAATAGTGTTTGTAATATTATTGAAAGTGGGTTTGGAAGAGTGTCAACTTTAGACCCCACATATTTGGAGAATGTTCAACCTTATGTTTTTTTTGATAAAAGTGGGTTTGGAGAGGTCACGACTTTAGTTAATGTTAATCCCACTATTTTGGAAGAGTGTCAACTTTGCATACATGTGGATTGTGTTGAGAATATGTTATGTGATAGATATATTGTTGAATTTGCTTATGATCCTACATGTAATTATTATGAGAGAGGAAAATATGGTTGTAAAAATTCTCATGTTACTAAATTTCCTCTCGTTATGTTGAGATTGCCATTGTTTCTTTCTTCTTCCTTGCATATGCTAGATCTTGCTTATCTTGCTAATTTGTTTTCCTATAAAATGCCTATGCATAGGACGTATTTTAGACTTAGATGTGTTTTTCACATGCTACATAATGCTCTCTTCGTGTTTGAATTACTATCTTTCATGTGAGCATCATTAAAATTTTCAACGCCTAGCTAAAGGGTGTTCAACGATAGAGCTTGTTGGGAGGTAACCCAATTTTATTTTTGTTCTTTACTTTTTGCTCCTGTTTAGTAATAAACAATTCATCTACCCTCTGGTTATATGTGGTCTTATGTTTTAATTAGTGTTTGGGCCAAGTATAACCTTTGGGAAGACTTGGGTGAAGTCAATGCAATCTTGCTGTAAAAAACAAAAACTTTTGCGCTCACGAGAATAACTGTCATTTTTTAAAGGAGAGTGCTTTTAGGTTTATTAGTTTTTTCAGAAGATTAATAGATAAATTCCTCACATCCACCAATTTATTTCAGAATTTTTGGAGTTACAGAAGTATTCGAAAGTTACAGATTGCTACAGACTATTCTGTTCTTGACAGATTCTGTTTTTCGCGTGTTGTTTGCTTATTTTGATGAATCTCTGGTATCGGGGGGTACGAACCATATAAAAGTTGGAATACAGTAGGTTTTACACCAGTATGAATAAAGAATGAGTTCATAACAGTACCTTAAAGTGGTGATTTATTTTCTTATACTAACGGAGATCATGAGATTTTCTGTTGAAGTTTTGTGTTGTGAAGTTTTCAAGTTTTAGGTAAGGATTTGATGGACTTTGGAATAAGGAGTGGCAAGAGCCTAGGATTGGGGATGCCCAAGGCACCCCAAGGTAAAATTCAAGGACAACCAAAAGCCTAAGCTTGGGGATGCCCCGAAAGGCATCCCCTCTTTCGTCTTCGTCTATCGGTAACTTTACTTGAGGCTATATTTTTATTCACCACATGATATGTGTTTTGCGTGGAGCGTCTTGTATGATTTGAGTCTTTGATTTTTAGTTTACCACAATCATCCTTGCTGTACAAACCTTTTGGGAGAGACACACATGAATCGTGATTTGTTAGAATACTCTATGTGCTTCACTTATATCTTTTGAGCTAGACAATATTGCTAGTGCTTCACTTATATCTTTTTAGAGAACAATGGTGGTTTTATGTTTTAGAAATTGTTGATCTCTCATGCTTCACTTATATTATTTTGGTAGTTTTTAGAACAGCATCACAATTTGCTTTGGTTATAGAATTTGTCCTAATATGATGGGCATCCAAGATGGGTATAATAAAAACTTTCACATGAAGTGCATTGAATACTATGAGAACTTTGATTCTTTATGATTGTTTTGAGATATGAAGATGGTGATATTAGAGTCATGCTAGTAGAGTAGTTATGAATTTGACAGATACTTGTGTTAAAGTTTGCGATTCCCGTAGCATGCACGTATGGTGAACCGTTATGTGATGAAGTTGGAGCATGATTTATTTATTGATTGTCTTCCTTATGAGTGGCGGTCGGGGACGAGCGATGGTATTTTCCTACCAATCTATGCCCCTAGGAGCATGCGCGTAGTACTTCGTTTCGATAACTAATAAATTTTTGCAATAAGTATGTGAGTTCTTTATGACTAATGTTGAGTCCATAGATTATACGCACTCTCACCCTTCCACCATTGCTAGCCTCTCTAGTACCGCGCAACTTTCGCCGGTACCATACACCCACCATATACCTTCCTCAAAACAGCCACCATACCTACCTATTATGGCATTTCCATAGCCATTCTGAGATATATTCCCATGCAACTTTCCACCATTCCGTTTATTATGACACGCTCCGTCATTGTCATATTACTTTGCATGATCATGTAGTTGACATCGTATTTGTGGCAAAGCCACCGTTCATAATTTTTTCATACATGTCACTCTTGAATCATTGCACATCCCGGTACACCGCCGGAGGCATTCACATAGAGTCATATTTTTTTTCTAAGTATCGACTTGCAATTCTTGAGTTGTAAGTAAATAAAAGTGTGATGATCTTCATTATTAGAGCATTGTCCCATGCGAGGAAAGGATGATGAAGACCATGATTCCCCCACAAGTCGGGATGAGACTCCGGATGAAAAAAATATATAAAACAAGAGACCATAAAAAAAGAGAAGGCCCAAATAAAAAAAATAAAATAAAGAGAAAAGAGAGAAGGGACAATCCTACTATCCTTTTTCCACACTTGTCCTTCAAAGTAGCACCGTGATCTTCGTGATAGAGAGTCTCCTATGTTGTCACTTTCATATACTAGTGGGAATTTTCATTATAGAACTTGTCTTGTATATTCCAATAATGGGCTTCCTCAAAATGCCCTAGGTCTTCGTGAGCAAGCAAGTTGGATGCACACCCACTTAGTTTCTTTTTGAGCTTTCATACACTTATAGCTCTAGTGCATCCGTTGCATGGCAATCCCTACTCACTCACATTGATATCTATTTATGGGCATCTCCATAGCCCGTCGATACGCCTAGTTGATGTGAGACTATCTTCCTCCTTTTTGTCTTCTCCACAACCACCATTCTATTCCACCTATAGTGCTATATCCATGGCTCACACTCATGTATTGCGTGAAGATTGAAAAAGTTTGAGAACATCAAAAGTATGAAACAATTGCTTGGCTTGTCATCGAGGTTGTGCATGATTAAATACTTTGTGTGATGAAGATAGAGCATAGCCATACTACATGATTTTGTAGGGATAGCTTTCTTTGGCCATGTTATTTTGAGAAGACATGATTGCTTTGTTAGTATGCTTGAAGTATTATTATTTTTATGTCAATATTAATACTTTTGTCTTGAATCTTTCGGATTTGAACATTCATGCCACAATAAAGAAAAATTACATGGATAAATAGGTTAGGTAGCATTCCACATCAAAAATTCTGTTTTTATCATTTACCTACTCGAGGACGAGCAGGAATTAAGCTTGGGGATGATACGTCTCCAATGTATCTATAATTTTTGTTTGTTCCATGTTATTATATTATCTATTTTGGATGTTTAATGGGCATTAATATGCTCTTTTATATAATTTTTGGGACTAATCTATTAACCGACGGCCCAGTGCCAGTTTATGCTTTTTTTGCCTATTTTAGAGTTTTGCAGAAAAGGAATACCAAACTGAGTCCAAACGGAATGAAACCTTTGCGATGATCTTTCTTGGACCGAAACAAACCAGAAGACTTGGAGATGAAGTCGGAGAGGCAATGAGGCAACCATGAGGCAGGAGGGCGTGCCCAGGGGGGTAGGCGCACCCCCACCCTCGTGGGTCCCTCGTAACTCCCCTGACCTAGTCCCTTCGCCTATATATACACTCTTATACCCTAAAAACATCAGGGGGAGCCACCAAACCACTTTTCCACTACCGCAACCTTCTGTACCCATGAGATCCCATCTTGGGGCCTTTTTTCGGTGATCTTCCAGAGGGGGATTTGATCACGGAGGGCTTCTACATCAACACCATTACCTCTCCGATGAATCGTGAGTAGTTGACCACAGACCTTTGGGTCCATAGTTATTAGCTATATGGCTTATTCTCTCTCTTTTATTCTCAATACAAAGTTCTCCTCGATGTTCTTGGAGATCTATTAGATGTAATACTCTTTTGCGGTGTGTTTGCGGAGATCTGATGAATTGTGGATTTATGATCAAGATTATCTATGAATATTATTTGGTTCTTCTCTGAATTCTTATATGCATGATTTGATATCTTTGCAATTCTGTTCGAATTATCGGTTTAGATTGGCCTACTAGATTGATATTTCTTGCCATGGGAGAAGTGCTTAGCTTTGGGTTCATTCTTGCGGTGTCCTTTCCCGGTGACAGTAGGGGCAGCAAGGCACATCTTGTATTGTTCCCATCGAGGATAACAAGATGAGGTTTTCACCATACTGCTTGAGTTAATTCCTCTACATCATGTCATCTTACTTAATGCGTTACTCCGTTCTTTATGAACTTAATACTCTAGATGCATGCTGGATAGCGGTTAATGTGTGGAGTAGTAGATGCAGGTAGGAGTCGGTCTACTTGACACGGACGTGAGGCCTATGTTCATGATCATTGCCTTAGATTCCATCATAATTATGCACTTTTCTATCAATTGCTCCGCAGTAATTTGTTTACCCACCATAGTATATGCTATCTCAAGAGAAGCCACTAGTGAAACCTATGGTCCCGGGTCTCTTTTTCATATTAATGAATCTCATTTACATCTGGCTAGTTTCTGATCTATTATTTTGCAGTCTTTATTTTCCAATCTGTAAACATAAAAATACCAAAAAATATTTACTTTACCATTTATCTATCTCTATCAGATCCCACTTTTGTGAGTGACCATGAAGGGATTGACAACCCCTTTATCGCGTTGGTTGCAAGTTCTTGATTGTTTGTGCAGGTATTCAGTGACTTGCGCGTCGTCTCATACTGGATTTTTCAGCGTTCTGGGAACGGGGTTCCCCAGACTTGCCTGCCTGTGGCCTGCGGCATGGCTCGAGTGGTGGCCCAATACGGCCCATCTTCATCAGCGCAAGACTCAAGACCCTTGCGAGGGGCCAAGCCTCACGGGGCGGACGACACAAGAATTCCTCAGGAACGGCCTCGCCAGGAAGGCTCGCGAGGAGGCGGAGAGATCAAGGCAAGGTACCTCGTGAGGGGCTCGTGACGCAAGCCATGACGATCGAGACCAGGCGGGCGCCGGCCTGTGCAGTGTCCTTGTTTCCTCTTTGGTGCAAAGGGGGCAAGCACAGGCGTGGAGTACCGAGGCATCAGGCAAAGGTTGCCATTTTAGTGCAACGAGACCAAGACCAGCAGAGCGACAGGATGGAGGTCACCATGGAGCCCAGGACGGCGTCATCGCCAGTGCCTTTGGCAGCCGAAGACCACCTTTAGTCAGGATAACTTGTACTAGATGTTCCCCTTCAAAATGGCCGTTGTTGGCGCCCTTCCCTCTCAATATTTGGGAAGAGGACCAGGGCCTCTATATATATAGGGATAGCCACCACAGTAGGGGGCATCTGATCGGCATCCAAGAGGCGATCGAACTCACCCAAGCAGTTCATCGCACCAGCTCAAGAACACCTCTCACGAGGCAACTGTTCATCATCAGCCCCTGAGGCAATCCACCACACCACAAACTGGAGTAGGGTATTACACCACAATGGTGGCCCGAACCAGTATAAATCTTGTGTCCCTCGTGTTGTTCATCGTTTTAGCTTAGATTATCGTGAGGCGATCGGACGTGGATTGGTAGGGGGAAGATCTTCGTGCGCACCCCAGAGTTCGAACCTTAAGGGTCTGCCGGAACCCTACATCCGACATTTAGCGTGTCAGGTAGGGGTGCGCCGGAATCTTTCTTCCGCTGTTTCGTGTTCGATCTTCCATCGTGTCCATGGTTGACGCTCGCCGGGATTGCACCGAGTGTCGGGCTGCTCTCGCCGCCCGTGTCGCCCAGACGGCTCCTGTCGGTGGGTGTCCCTATCGTTCCTCGTCGCCTGCCGCCAACGCAGCCACTGGCCCGGTGGGGAACGAGAAGCAGGCCTCATCACTGCACCCTTCGGTGAGGCGGGAAGGCCGCACCGCCACCCCGTTGCTGACTCCAGCTGGTTCGTCGTCCCACGCCTGTCGCACCCCCACGGATGCGCACGCCGCATTGCTCCTGGCGCGTGAGCTCCTGCACTACCGTCCCATCGACGACCTCTACGAGGAGTGGCTCGCTCGCATCACCGAGCTCGTCAGCGCCGCAGGGGGCTCCCCTGCACCGTCCTTGTCACTGCCTCGCCCTCGGTCCTGCGCAGGAGGCGGAGACCAGGAGGTGCCTCCACCACCTCCTCCCAAGAAGGCGCCCTGGCTCCAAGGCGCGTGGCCCCAGGACGAGATCCACCGTGTCCGGCGCCCGTGCGATAAGAAAGGAGCTGCCAAGAAATACCTCGTCCCCAAGAAGGTGCACGCATGCTCCCGGCACTGGTGCGCCACGACCGCATCCCTGCGCCAGCACGTCAAGACCCTGCGCTGCTCCTGGCAGCGGCGCGCGGGAACCCCCAGGAGCAAGCCGCGCATCAGCAGAGAGCTCCGGTGGACACCGCAGGCTGCAGTGCCTTCACCACCGAGCTATGCAGTGTCGCCTGGCTAGGCAAGTTCAAACCTGACCTGCCTCCTCGCTACGAAGGCACTGCCGACTCTGCGGAGTTCCTGCAGCTCTACAAGCTAGGCATCGAAGCAGCCAACGGGGATGAAAAGGTCATGGCGAATTGGTTTGCCATGGCACTCAAGGACGACGCTCGCACCTGGCCCCTGAACGTGCCTCCTGGCACTATCTCCTCCTGGGACGAGATGCGCACTCGCTTCATCGCCAACTTCCAGGGCACTCGCGACCGTCCGTCGGCCGTGGGTGACCTACGCCGCATCAAGCAGCAACCCGGAGAAACCTTGCAGAAGTACATCCAGCGCTTCAACAACGCTCGCCTCAAGATTCCCAGGGTGACTGAGGAGGCCATCATCTCAGCGTTCTTTGATGGCGTCCGCGATGTCAAGATGAAGGAGGAGCTGGCGATCCACGAAGATCTGTGTACATCTCTGGAGCTGTTCAACCTGGCGACCAAGTGCGCAAGGGATGAGGAGGGACGCCTCTCACTTCTCGAGCTCCCAGCAGCAGACACAGAAGAGAAGAAAACCAAGTCCAAAGATGTGAAGCGCAAGGGAGCAGTTGTGCTCGCAGTAGAGCCGGACATGAAGCGCGACAGGGACTAGCTGGAGTCGTCCAAGGGCAGCCGGTACTGTGTGTACCATGATCTCCATACCCACAACACCAATGAATGCCAAGAGCTGAGGGCCGTGCGAGAAGGCCGTGTCAGTAGACACCCCGAGCGCAACGATCGGGGCTATGGCCGAGGCAGAGCAAGAGGTGGAGGACGATGGGACGACCGTGGCCCTCGCCAAGGGTGGCGTGACCGGCCTCGTGAGGACCGCTGGTAGGATCAGCCTCGCGAGGGGGCTTGGAGGGATCAGCCTCGTGAGGATTGCTCGCAAGGCAACGCAGGACTTCCTCCTCTGCCACCACCACCAAGAAGGAATGAAGACCATCATCAGGACGAGGGGGCTGGGGGCTTCCAGGAGCCGCGTGCAATCGCTTGCATCTTGGGCGGCGCTTAGGCCCCAGCCTCTCAGCGCATCTTCAAGCAGTTTGCTCGCGAGGTGAATGCAGTCCTCCCCAAGCTTGAGGCCACGCGCCCTCTCAGGTGGTCTGCATGCGCCATCATGTTCAGCTCAGCGGATCTGCTCAAGTGGGAGGCGATGGCCGTTGTCCTCCCGATGCTCTGGTCCCTAGTCATCAGCAATGTGCAAGTTACCAGGACCCTCATCGACTGCAGGGCAGGGCTCAACATCCTGTCCGTCGAGACGTTCAACAATCTTCAAGTGCCATATGATCAGCTTCAACCAACCAAGCCCTTCTCAGGAGTCACTGATGGTTCCACTGTCCCGATAGGGCAGGTCTGCCTCCTTGTCACTTTTGGACAACGCAAGGACTACCGCACCAAGCTCATTGACTTTGATGTCGCCCACATTCGCCTGCCATACAATGCCATCCTCGGGTATCCAGCCCTGGCCAAGTTCATGGCAGTGACTCACCATGGCTACAACGTCCTCAAGATGCCAGGAAGTGGCGGGGTCATCATGGTCCCCTGTGAAGAGAAGGATGCGGTGTGCTCCCTCGAGCGTGCCTTCCAAGCCGCGTCGGTCGAGGACCCAAATGGCAAGAGTGGAACCCTTCCTGAAGCAGCTCCCAAGAAGAAGAAGACGTCACCTGGCCCAGGGCCTCAGGAGGCAGGCACCTCAGGAGGCAGGCACCTCCAGAGGCGCCACATCCGGACATGCGCCCATCCAAGGGGCTCCACCCTCCATCGCATAGGAAGGCGCGCCCGGCGCCCTCCTCGGGCAAGGCTCGGTGGCTCTCTCCTAGGGATCCATTGACTTTGCCAAGGTCACGAGGGAGGCACTCGGGCACCACTTGGAGGCATGCTTCACGACACGTTTCCCGCAGGAAGGCGTGAGGCAAGGAGGGCCCAACCCTCAGGAGTTCATCACCAAGGTCGCTCAGGAGTTGCAGGAATCGAGAGTCATGCGCGGCAACCGCCGCCTGCCCAACGTAGCTCCCCATCCAGGCGAGGATGGCGGGCTACGCGTCTGCATCGACTACCCAGGGCTCAATCGAGTCGCGTCTCAGGAGTGCATCTGGCCTTCATGCGTGGGGCATTGCGCGGGTCCACCACACAGCTACGTTCGCATGCCCTTCGGCCTGCCAAACGCGGCTGCAGCCCACCAGTGCCTGATGAGAAGCATTCTGGAAGCTCAGGTGGCCAAGCATCGCGCGCTCCTGGAGGAAATGGAGATGGACTTTGCCGAGCCGCCCGGACCTCCTGAGCCTCTCGTGGCTTGGAGCCCCGAGGGCTCGTGAGGATTGGCTTCTTCACCTAGCACCGTCAGCTGCTCTGACACTCGCTCTACAATGGTATTAGGTGACTTCTTTCAAGTTTCGTTTCAGCTGGGAGCACCCTCAGGGCTGCATCATTCCCAGGTCGCGTGGGTCTGTCCCCGCGGCATGTATCTGTTTTGCTTTTGTCTTCAGCATACCTTGTTGGGGGCGCCCCTCGGGCATCATCATCCTCAAGTTGCTTGGGCCTGACCCAGCGGCGTCCCTTTCTCTGCAATTATCTAAGTTGATTCGCTTCCTCATGCTTAACTTGCTCGAGATAATCCCCTGCTCGATTGACACCTACGTTTGGAGCCGCTCACTCTGGCACGGCGCTTGCGCATGGGTCCGTCCTTGCAACGTCGACAAATCTGAGTGGTCGAGGTCTAGCCGCAGCAGCTGTAACGCCCACGATGCGGCTATATCTCTCACGTGTCAAAGCACGACTTAGAGGCATAACCGCATGGTGGTTTTGTCGCAAGAAGGGTCATCTTCACACAATCCCATGTAATGAACAAGAATGGGATAAAGAGAGTTGGCTTACAATCGCCACTTCACACAATACATAATATAAATCATACATCATTCAAAATACACTCATAGACCGGCTACGGTCAAATCCAAATGAAAAGAAGACAACCCCAAATGCTAGATCCCCGACCGTCCCAACTGGGCCCACTATTCATCATCTGGAAACGAAACGTAGTAACGACCAAGGTCCTCGTCAAACTCCCACTTGAGCTCGATTGCGCCACTTGTGCTAGTATCCTCGGTACCTGCATCTGTTTTGGTAGAATCTATGAGCTACGGGGACTCAGCAATCTCACACCCGCGAGATCAAGACTATTTAAGCTTGTAGGTAGGAAAGGGGGTAATATGGTGGAGCTGCAGCAAGCACTAAGCATATATGGTGGCTAACATACGCAAGTGAGAGCGAGAAGAGAAGCAACGCATCGGTCGTAAAACTAGAAGTGATCAAGAAGTGATCCTGAAACTACTTACATTCAAACATAACTCAAACTGTGTTCACTTCCCGGACTCCACCGAGAAGAGACCATCACGGCTACACACGCGGTTGATGCATTTTAATTAAGTCAAGTGTCAAGTTCTCTACAAACGGACATCAACAAATTCCCATCTGCCTCATAACCGCGGGCACGGCTTTCGAAAGATAATACCCTGCAGGGGTGTCCCAACTTAGCCCATCATAAGTTCTCATGGTCAACGAAGGATATACCTTCTCCCGGGAAGACCCGATCAGTCTCGGAATCCCGGTTCGCAAGACATTTCGACAATGGTAAAACAAGACCAGCAAGACCACACGCTGTGCCGACAAATCCCGATAGGAGCTGCACATATCTCATTCTCAGGGCACACCGGATAAGCTAAGCATACAAGTACCAACATAACCCAAGTTGCCAAGGGACGGTACCGCACGGTGCTCTAGTTTGGACCAACACTCGGAGGAGCACTGGCCCGGGGGGGTAAATAAAGATGACCCTCGGGCTCGCAAAAACCCAAGGGAAAAAGGCTTAGGTGGCAAATGGTAAAACCAAGGTTGGGCCTTGCTGGAGGAGTTTTATTCAAAACGAACTGTCAAGGGGGTCCCATAAATCACTCAACCGCGTAAGGAACGCAAAATCAAGGAACATAACACCGATATGACGGAAACTAGGGTGGCAAGAGTGGAACAAAACACCAGGCATAAGGCCGAGCCTTCCACCCTTTAGCAAGTATATAGGTGCATTAATTAAAATAATAGATATTGTGATATCCCAAAATATCCATGTTCCAACAAGGAACAATCTTCATCTTCACCTGCAACTAGCACGCTATAAGAGGGGCTGAGCAAAAGCGGTGACATAGCCAAACAACGGTTTGCTAGGAAAGGATGGTTAGAGGCTTGACATGGCAATATGGGAGGCATGATAAACAAGTGGTAGGTAGAGCTAACATAGCGATAGAGCGAGCAACTAGCAAAGCAAAGATAGAAGTGATATCGAGGGTATGGTCATCTTGCCTGCAAAGTTCTCAGAGTTGTCGAAAGCTTGATCCTCATTAGCGTACTCAACAGGTTACTCGTTCACGTACTCGTCTCACGGCTCTACCCAAAGCAAGAACACAAGCAATGGAACCACAATAAATCACGGTGCAATGCTCAAGCAACATGATGCAATACATGGCATGATATGCGAGATGTGATATGCAATTCTTATGCGTGATCCGAAAGGAAAATGATGAACAAGGCATCAACTTGTCAAACTAAGTATGCCACTGGAAAGATGAGATGATTTTGGTTGAAATCGATATAAAGATCACCGAAATCGGATGCACGGTTTGCAAATGGCAAGCAAAACAAGAATGACACAAATCTGCGATTAACAGCATGATAGCACTTAGAATACATCAAGAAACTATGCTACAACACCCCAACATATCAACAAATCACATGGCAATGATCTACAAGAGATGCTTGACAAAAGATGTACACTGAACTATGGCTAATTCACACATTAACAAGTTCAAACAACTATGGCAAAAGTGCAAAAGATAACAGCAGCACAGATTTCACTAACATGGCAGAAACAGCATCAGGAAGCAATGTTTAGAGCAAGCAAACATCATGCTAAAGGAACATATCATAGAAAATTAAGGCATGGCATGATACTACTAAATGCATAGAACAAAAGTCCTTTACTGACCATGAGCCAAAAATGATCAGAAGATATGATTACACCCATGTAAACATAGCAAGTCTCGTTAACAGATTCAGGAAACAGAGCATGGCATTAACAGCATTATGAAGGCATCTTTGCAAGCTCGATTCTCTCACCACAAGTCATTGCATGACAAGATAAGCATAGCACCAGCAAGAATACATGTTTATGAAACTAAACATGGCAAGAACAAGATCATAGCATGCAAGGATCAACTACAACAACCTTGGCAAAATTGAATATCATGTAAACAATCTGCCAGGAAACATTCTATAGCAAAAGTAGAGCAAGAAAATGACATGGTAGACTACTCCATAATTGCAAACAGGGGCATGAATGGACAGAGCATAACCATATGTTCAAAACATCCTTACTGAAGTTTCTCAAATTAAGCATGGATCTCTCTGTAGCATCAAGTTTACATGGCATAAAAATAACAGCAAACCAGGGACTGAAATCAGCAACATCACGAAGCCTAGTTTGCATGCTTATTCTAGTCACTACATAACTCAAAAAAATACATGGCAAGCACCTCTGTAAATAAGACATGGGATAGAACAAAACACATGTAGAGCTCATGCCCATAAGATGCACACAATAAATGTAGCAAAAATGACAAATGCACACATTCTGTTAAGAATCAGAAACTAACATCATATATCACTCTTGCATCAGAGATTCAGGCATCTAGATGACCTCAAATGAATATGTCCAAATGGAACAAAATGAAGAGAACATCCTGATGAACATTTTGATATATCATGCGCGTGAAACGGAGCTACGATGATGGAGTTATGAAGCGATGAACATGGCTAAAAATAATGCAGACTTAGCAAAAAAAAAACGAGGTCAACCTAGGTTATCCCAGATCCGATCTGGCACGAGGGTCGAGGTTCGCCGGAGCAGCTCGGAGCAGCTCGCCGGAGCAGGGAGATGGCCGGAGATGGCCGGCGAGGGGCCGGGGCGTCGGATCCGGCCGGCTCCTTGCCGGATCCGGCGAGGACGAGGCGTTGGGGCGGAGGAGCGCCTCGGGCGGCGGCGGTGGCGACGACGGGCAGCGGTCGGAGCGGGAAGGATTGGGGCGGCGGCGGAGCTCCTGTCCAGCGGTGGCGGGCGGCCAGGCGGCGGAGGAGCGCGGCGGCGGCGCGCTCGGGCGCGGGTGGCGGCCCACGGGCCGTGGGGGCCGGGAGCGGAGCAGGCCACGTGGCGGCGCGTGGTTCATCGGCGGCAGCGGGCGGACGCGTCCGGCGCGGTCCGGACGTGTCCGGTGCGCGGAGGAAGGGGAAGACTAGGGTTTGCCCGAAAAATTTCGGGGGTGGGCACATATTTGCAGGTAGAGGGAGCTAGGAGACTCCAAATGGGGTGTAGTTTTCGCCCACACGATCGTGATCTGACGACGGAGAGCATGGAAGAGACTTAGATGGGTTATTGGACTGTTTTGGAGGGGTGTTGGGCTGCAACCCAAAAGAGGCCTTTGCGGTTATGCGGTTAACCGTTGGAGTATCAAACGACCTCCAAATGGCACGAAACTTGACAGGTGGTCTACCGGTGGTGTACCAAGGCCACTTGGCAAGGCTCGGTCCATTCCGAGAACATTTAACACCTGCACACGAAAAGAGACAAGAGGGGTGCGCCGGTGCATGTGAGAGTGCCGGATTGCAAAATGGACAACGGGGAAAATGCTCGGATGCATGAGATGAACACGTATGCAAATGAGATGCACATGATGACATGATATGAGATGCATGACATGAACAAAATGCAAAACAAAAGGCAAAACCCAACCACGGAGGGAATATCATAACACATAGCTGAAAATGGCAAGAGTTGAAGTTACAAAGATGGAAAGTTACATCCGGGGTGTTACAACACTCCACCACTACAAGAGGATCTCGTCCCGAGATCTAGGACTGAAAGAACACCGGATATTTGGAACGGAGGTGATCCTCGCGCTCCCAGCTGGCTTCTCGGTCGGAGTGGTGTGACCACTTCACTTTCAGGAATTTGATTGACTTGTTGCGAGTCTTGCGCTCAGTTTCTTCAAGAATAGCAACGGGGTGCTCATGATAAGAGAGATCTTCTTGGAGGTCAATTTCTTCGAAGTTGATAGTGCGCTCAGGAGTCTTGAAGCACTTGCGAAGCTGTGACACGTGAAACACATCGTGCACGTTTGCAAAATTGGATGGAAGCTCAAGTTGATAGGCGAGATCGCCTCTTTTGCCAATGATCTTGAAAGGACCCACGTATCTAGGGGCAAGCTTCCCTTTGATACCGAAGCGACGAGTGCCTTTCATTGGAGAGACGTGGAGGTAGACATGGTCTCCGATTTCAAAAGCCACATCACAGTGCTTGTCATCATAATAGCTCTTCTGGCGCGATTGCGCGGCTTTGAGATTCTCACGAATGACTTTGCACATTTCTTCGGCTTCTTTGATCAAGTCGTTGCCAAGAAGTTGGCGTTCACTTGTCTCGGACCAATTGAGAGGAGTACGGCACTTTCTGCCATAGAGAATTTCGAATGGGGCCTTGCCCGAACTCGCTTGGAAGCTGTTGTTGTAGGAGAACTCGGCATATGGAAGACAATCTTCCCACTTTATACCGAAAGAGATGACACAAGCCCTGAGCATGTCTTCAAGGATTTGATTGACTCGCTCGACTTGGCCACTTGTTTGAGGATGGAAAGCTGTGCTGAAGCGAATGTTGGTGCCCATGGCCTTCTGAAAGGAGTCCCAGAACTTAGAAGTGAAGATGCTTCCGCGGTCTGAAGAGATCAATTGTGGAATGCCGTTCAAGGAGACAATCCTGGAGGTGTATAACTCTGCCAACCGAGCTGCTGTGATAGATTCTTTGATAGGAAGGAAATGAGCCACTTTAGTAAGCTTGTCAATGACAACGAAGATAGCATCATTTCCACACTTGGACTTAGGAAATCCATTCACGATGTCCATCTCGATATGGTCAAACTTCCATTCTGGAATAGCAAGAGGTTGGAGGAGACCATCTGGTCGTTGGTGTTCTGCTTTCACCCTTCTGCAGACATCACATTCGTTCACGAATTGAGCAATCTCTCGCTTCATTCGAGTCCACCAATACGACTGCTTGAGGTCATGGTACATCTTCGTACTTCCAGGATGAATGGATAGAAGGGAATTTTGTGCCTCGTTCATAATGACTTTTCTCAGATCACCTTTAGGAACCACAATTCGGTCCTCGAAGAAAAGAGTATCTTTGTCATCCAAGCGATAGCACTTGTATTTGGGAATGCCCTTGTCGATACCACGTTTCACCTTTTTCACCATGGTATCCAGGAGTTGTGCCTCATGAATTTGATCTTCCAAAGTAGGAGAGACTATGAGGTTGGCAAGAAAGCCTTGAGGAACAACTTTGCGGAAAGCTTCACAAAGATCCGGTTGGAAGGGCTTGAGAATTAAGCTGTTGCAATAAGCCTTTCTTCTCGGAGCATCTGCAATCACATTGGCCTTGCCAGGAGTATATTCAATACTTGGATTGTACTCTTGAATCATTTCGACCCATCGAGTTTGTCTGAGGTTGAGGTTGGGTTGAGTGAAGATATACTTAAGACTCTTGTGATCGGTGAAAATGTCCACTTTCCTTCCCAACAAGAGATGTCTCCATCTTATCAATGCATGGACAACTGCCGCCAACTCAAGATCGTAAGTGGGGTAGTTCTTTTCGTTGGGCTTCAACTGACGAGAGGTATAGGCCAAAACTTTCTTCTCTTGCATTAACACAGCACCGAGACCTTGAAGAGAAGCATCACAGAAAACTTCGAATGGCTTGGATTCATCAGGAGGAGTTAAGACAGGAGCTGTGACTAGCTTCTCTTTGAGGGTGTTGAAATCAACATCACACTCAGGCGTCCAGACATACTTGACATGCTTCTGGAGGAGGTTGGAAAGAGGCTTTGCAATCTTAGAGAAGTTCTCAACGAATCTTCGGCAATAGCTTGCAAGACCAAGAAAACTGTGGAGCTTCTTGACGTTCTGAGGAGGTTCCCAATTCACAACTGCAGACACCTTCTCGGGATTAACAGCGATGCCCTTGGCGGAGATGATGTGACCAAGATAAAGAACTTCATCAAGCCAGAACTCACATTTGGAAAACTTTGCATAGAATTGATGCTCTCTGAGCTTGTCGAGCACCAATCGCAAATGTTTGGCATGATCCTTCTTATTCTTGGAGAAGACCAAGATATCATCGAGATACACCAGGACGAATTCATTGGTGTAGGGGTTGAAGATAAAGCTCATCATGCGAGAGAACGTTGGAGGAGCATTGACAGGGCCGAAAGACATGACAATATATTCATAAGAACCAAAGCTTGTTCTGAATGTTGTCTTGGGAATATCTTGTTCACGAATGCGAATTTGATGATAACCCATCCGAAGGTCAAGCTTGGAGAATACTTTAGCACCTTTGAGTTGCTCGAAAAGCTCATTGATGTTGGGAAGTGGATACTTGTTCTTGATTGTCTTCTTATTCAATGGACGGTAATCGACGCACAGTCGGTCCGTGCCATCCTTCTTCTGGACAAAAAGAACTCCACAACCCCATGGAGATGAACTCGGTCTGATCAAACCCAGAAGCTCTTGTTCATCGAGCTGTTTCTCCAATTCCTTCAGTTCTTCAGGTCCAAGCTTGTATGGACGCTTGCAAATGGGTTCTGTGCCAGGCTCAAGATCGATAACGAATTTGACTGGCCGATGCAGAGGCATACCCGGAAGCTCTTCTGGAAAGACATCTTGGTACTCACAAATGACTGGAATCTGAGAGATAGTATCCAACTCGCCCTTCTCATTGAGAGAAAACAACCGAATGGTTTTGTCACGAGCGGCATAGATTATAACATCCTCAGAAGAGTGTGTCAATTGAATTTCCCTGGTAGCACAATCAAGTTGAGCTTTGTGCTGAGAAAGCCAGTCCATCCCGAGAATTAGATCAATATCCGAGTCACCAAGAACAAATGGTTTAGATAGAAATTTATAGTTCCCCATCTTGATAGAAACATCCGGAATCATTGTGGTAGCCCTCATAGAAGAGCCCGGAGAAACAACTCCCATAGGTTTTTCCAACATTTCCGAAATGAAATCATGCTTTGCAACAAATGATCTAGACATGAAACAATGCGATGCACCGGTATCAAATAAAACTTTTGCAGGAATATCATTAACTGGAAGATTACCCATGATCACATCTGAAGAATCCTCTACCTGAGCTGCATTCATCATGTTCACCTTTTCATGCTTTGGATTATGCTTGACCACTACATTGCTTGAAGATCTCACAGGAGGAGGAGGAGGCGGAAGGCGCCTTTGGTTGAAGCACTTGTTCGCGTAGTGACCTTTCTGCTGGCACTTGTTGCAAGTCACCTCTGAGAGCGGAGGGTGATAAGGAGCATTTGACCTTGGAGCTTGAGAATTTGACTTGTTCTGATAGCCTGGGTTGGGTGGGTGGGAAGATCCACGACCACCTGAGTTCTTCTGCTGATAAGGCTGACGAAACAGAGGAGGAGGAAGGTAGAACTTCTGCTACTTAGCTGCCACTTGTGAGGAAGAAGAATACTGAACTGCATCCCTAATTCTCTTCTTAGAAGCCTCACACTTTAGCTGAGCACCTTCTTGCTTGAGGGCCATATTGTAGAATTGATCAAACTGAGTAGGCTCAACAAGAACGAGAGCTAACTGCAGATCCTCTCTAAGGCCACCTCTGAATTGATAGATCATACTCTTTTCATCAGGAACATCTTGTTTAGCAAAGCGAGCAAGTTTCTGAAACTGCTTGTTGTATTCGTACACTGACATGTTGCCTTGCTTGAGATTGCGGAACTCCTCACACTTGCTCTCAACAACACTGGTAGGAATGTGGTGAGCTTTAAAGTCCCGACAGAAATCAGTCCAAGTAATCACTCGACCTCCTCTGGAATCCTTGTATTGCTGGAACCAATCAGCTGCTTGGTCCTTGAGCTGAAAAGAAGCGAACTTGACGTAGTCCTCAGGCCTGACATTGTTGCATTCAAAATGCTTGTTGATATCCACGAGCCAATCGTCGGCGTCTGTGGCCTCGGCACAGTAGCTAAAAGACTTCGGCTGATTTGCAAGGAACTGTTGAGGGTAGGAAACTGAGGCTGATGGTTGAACTACCCTTGACCTTGATTTCCTTGGTTGCCTTGGCCTTGGTTGCGCTCTTGCATCAGCTGAATCAACAACTAAGCGTTGGTGTTTGTGGTTTCCATCAAAGTTTGCCATGCCTCCGGAGGCGGAGGTGGAGGTGGAGGGTTCGCCTGACTCCCATCATTGCGTTCTGGATTCTGATGCGTTGGCGGAGCCATCTTGAAGAGGGTGACATCCGTTAGCATCTTGATAGACACATAGACAAGTTGAATCAACGGATAGAAATTGCAACATATAGTCTTCACAATAGACATTCGAACAAGGATGAACAAATGAATTCCAAAGTAAACATCACGTCCATTAAGGTGAGAAGCCACTTGATAAGATATTGATGAAAGAAAATAAAAAGCAAGGTACGAATGGAACAAATAAGTGGTAAGGGTTACCCAATCACAAACCAAATATCTGCTGGAAGAAATGCTAGAGCTACTTGAATCCCACCTATAAACTCCCGAAACTTTTTGGTTATTTAATCAGGTGTTGGGGATACAGGGGAAGTAATATATCTCACCCAAACTAACAATCCGTACATCCAGCCGTATCCATCCGTCAACACATAACAAAGAAACCTTCGGAAATCATGTACCTCAACCTTCGAAAAGCATCCATTATACGAGTTATGGCAATACTCCCGAACTCCCCAGTACTGGGTGACGTCGAGGTTATCTCACCAACAACTGCATAAAAGAGATTTTTGATGTCGGCAAAACTCAGGTATTCCAGAACTACAACGATAAAATTGTGACGACAACACCTCAGAGCTCAAATCCCCAGGACACTGCCACAACCCCTAAATGTTAGGAGGCACCAAGAACAATGTTCTCGTCACAAAAACATCGGAACGATTCCAAGATACCCGCGTGATCCTAAATTTTTTTTAGTGAAATTTGAGGAGAGGAGAGTCAAAACTTCTACGTCAGGAGACCTCACCAGAGCGACGAAGGGACTGAGGAGTAAAAAGAATCCTACTCTCCGATATATATAATCCTAAGACTCAAAACATTTTTGTTCTAGACTCAACAACGCCAGCAATCAATCAAGCAGGGGGCTCCTAAGTCGGGGATGGCTCTGATTACCAACTTGTAACACCCACGATGCGGCTATATCTCCCATGTGTCGAAGCATGACTTAGAGGCATAACCACATGGTGGTTTTGTCGCAAGAAGGGTCATCTTCACACAATCCCATGTAATGAACAAGAATGGGATAAAGAGAGTTGGCTTACAATCACCACATCACACAATACATAATATAAATCATACATCATTCAAAATACACTCATAGACTAGCTACGGTCAAATCCAAATGAAAAGAAGACAACCCCAAATGCTAGATCCCCGACCGTCCCAACTGGGCCCACTACTGATCATCTGGAAACGAAATGTAGTAACGACCAAGGTCCTCATCAACCTCCCACTTGAGCTTGATTGTGCCACTTGCGCTAGTATCCTTGGTACCTGCATCTGTTTTGGTAGAATCTGTGAGCCACGGGGACTCAGCAATCTCACACCGGCGACATCAAGACTATTTAAGCTTGTAGGTAGGAAAGGGGGTAATATGGTGGAGCTGCATCAAGCACTAAGCATATATGGTGGCTAACATACGCAAGTGAGAGCGAGAAGAGAAGCAACGCATCAGTCGTAAAACTAGAAGTGATCAAGAAGTGATCCTGAAACTACTTACGTTCAGACATAACTCAAATCGTGTTCACTTCCCGGACTCCGCCGATAAGAGACCATCACGGCTACACACGCGGTTGATGCATTTTAATTAAGTCAAGTGTCAAGTTCTCTACAACCGGACATTAACAAATTCCCATCTGCCTCATAACCGCGGGCACGGCTTTCGAAAGATAATACCCTGCAGGGGTGTCCCAACTTAGCCCATCATAAGCTCTCACGGTCAACGAAGGATATACCTTCTCCCGGGAAGACCCGATCAGTCTCGGAATCCTAGTTCGCAAGACATTTCGACAATGGTAAAACAAGACCAGCAAGACCACCTGCTGTGCCGACAAATCCCGATAGGAGCTACACATATCTTGTTCTCAGGGCACACCGGATAAGCTAAGCATACAAGTACCAACATAACCCAAGTTGCCAAGGGACGGTCCCGCACGGTGCTCTAGTTTGGACCAACACTCAGAGGAGCACTGGCCTGGGGGGGGGGGGGGTAAATAAAGATGACCCTCGGGCTCGCGAAAACCCAAGGGAAAAATTCTTAGGTGGCAAATGGTAAAACCAAGGTTGGCCCTTGCTGGAGGAGTTTTATTCAAAGCAAACTGTCAAGGGGGTCCCATAAATCACTCAACCGCGTAAGGAATGCAAAATCAAGGAACATAACACCGGTATGACGGAAACTAGGGTGGCAAGAGTGGAACAAAACACCAGGCATAAGGCCGAGCCTTCCACCCTTTACCAAGTACATAGGTGCATTAAATAAAACAATAGATATTGTGATATCCCAAAATATCCATGTTCCAACAAGGAACAATCTTCATCTTCACCAGCAACTAGCAACGCTATAAGAGGGGCTGAGCAAAAGCGGTGACATAGCCAAACAACGGTTTGCTAGGAAAGAATGGTTAGAGGCTTGACATGGCAATATGGGAGGCATGATAAACAAGTAGTAGGTAGAGCTAACATAGCGATAGAGCGAGCAACTAGCAAATCAAAGATAGAAGTGATATCGAGGGTATGGTCATCTTGCCTGCAAAGTTCTCAGAGTTGTCGAAAGCTTGATCCTCGTTAGCATACTCAGCAGGTTCCTCTTTCACGTACTTGTCTCCCAGCTCTACCCAAAGCAAGAACACAAGCAATGGAACCACAATAAATCACAGTGCAATGCTCAAGCAACATGATGCAATACATGGCATGATATGCGAGATGTGATATGCAATGCTTATGCGTGCTCCGGAAGGAAAAATTATGAAAAAGGCATCAACTTGGCAAACCAAGTATGCCAATGGAAAGATGAGATGATTTCGGTTGAAATCGATATAAAGATCACCGGAATCGGATGCACGGTTTGCAAATGGCAAGCAAAACAAGAATGACACAAATCTGCGATTAACAGCATGATAGAACTTAGAATACATCAAGAAACTATGCTACAGCAACCGAACATATCAACAAAGCACATAGCAGTGATCTACAAGAGATTCTTGACAAAAGATATAGACTGAGCTATGGCTAATTCACACATTAACAGGTTCAAACAACCATGGCAAAAGTGCAAAAGATAACAGCAGCACATATTTCACTAACATGGTAGAAACAGCACCAGGAAGCAATGTTTAGAGCAAGCAAACATCATGCTACAAGAACATATCATAGAAACTTAAGGCATGGCATGATAATACTAAATGCATAGAAAAAAAGTCCTTTACTGACCATGAGCCAAAAAGGATCAGAAGATATGATTACACCCATGTAAACATAGCAAGTCTCGTTAACAGATTCAGGAAACAGAGCATGGCATTAACAGCATTATGAAGGTATCTTTGCGAGCTTGATTCTCTCACCACAAGTCATAGCATGACAACATAAGCATAGCACCAGCAAGAATACATGTTTATGAAACTAAACATGGAAAGAACAAGATCATAGCATGCAAGGATCAACTACAACAACCTTTGTAAAATTGAATATCATGTAAACAATCTGCCAGGAAACATTTTATAGCAAAAGTAGAGCAAGAAAATGACATGCTAGACTACTCCATAATTGCAAATAGGGGCATGAATGGATAGAGCATAACCATATGTTCAAAACATACTTACTGAAGTTTCTCAAATTATGCATGGATCTCTCTGTAGAATCAAGTTTACATGGCATAAAAATAACAGCAGAACAGGGACTGAAATCAGCAACATCACGAAGCCTAGTTTGCATGCTTGTTCTAGTCACCACATAACTCACAAAAATACATGGCAAGCACCTCTGTAAAGAAGACATGGCATAGAACAAAACACATGTAGAGCTCATGCCCATAAGATGCACACAATAAATGTAGCAAAAATGACAAATGCACACATTCTGTTAAGAATCAGAAACTAACATCATATAGCACTCTTGCATCAGAGATTCAGGCATCTAGATGACCTCAAATGAACATGGCCCAATGGAACAAAATGAAGAGCACATCCTGATGAACATTTTGATATATCATGCGTGTGAAACGGAGCTACGATGACAGAGTTATGATGCAATGAACCTTGCTAAAAATAATGCAGACTTGGCCAAAAAAAAAACGAGGTCAACCTAGGTTACCTCAGATCTGATCTGGCACGAGGGTCGAGGTTCGCCGGAGCAGCTCGGAGCAGCTCGCCGGAGCAGGGAGATGGCCGAAGATGGCTGGCGAGGGGCCAGGGCATCAGATCCGGACGGCTCCTTGCCGGATCCGGCGAGGACGAGGCGTTGGGGTGGAGGAGCGCCTCGGGCGGCGGCGGTGGCGAGGGCGGGCGGCTGCCGGAGCGGGAAGGATCGGGGCAGCGGCAGAGCTCCTGTCCGGTGGCTGCGGGCGGCCGAGGCGGCGGAAGAGCGCGGCGGCGGCACGCTCGGGCGCGGGTGGCGGCGCACGGGCCGGGAGCGGGCCAGGCGGGCCGCCGGCGCGGGGGTGGCGGAGAAGGCCACGTGGCGGCGCGTGGTTCGTCGGTGGCGGCGAGCGAACGCGTCCGGCGCGGTCCGGACGTGTCCGGTTCGCGGAGGAAGGGGAAGACTAGGGTTTGCCCGAAAAATTTCGGGGGTGGGCACATATTTGTAGGTAGAGGGAGCTAGGAGACTCCAAATGGGGTGTAGTTTTCACCCACACGATCGTGATCCGACGACGGAGAGCATGGAAGTGACTTAGATGGGTTATTGGGCTGTTTTGGAAGGGTGTTGGGCTGCAACCCAAAAGAGGCCTTTGCGGTTATGCGGTTAACCGTTGGAGTATCAAACGACCTCCAAATGGCACGAAACTTGACAGGTGGTCTACCGGTGGTGTACCAAGGCCACTTGGCAAGACTCGGTCCATTCCGAGAACGTTTAACACATGCACACGAAAAGAGACAAGAGGGGTGCGTCGGTGCATGTGGGAGTGCCGGATTGCACAACGGACAACGGGGAAAATGCTCGGATGCATGAGACGAACACGTATGCAAATGAGATGCACATGATGACATGATATGAGATGCATGACATGAACAAAATGCAAAACAAAAGACAAAACCCAACCATGGAGGGAATATCATAACACGTAGCCGAAAATGGCAAGAGTTGAAGTTACAAAGATGGAAAGTTACATCCGGGGTGTTACAGCAGCCCCACAAATGCGCTACCTCACCAGGCCCTCAGTCCCTCAATCACTCCCTTGGAGCAACCAATGGCTGGCTGGCAACCGTAATGGCAGTCCTTGTCTTCCTTGTGTTGGTATACAGGATCCACATAAGGAGTAGCGTGGGGGGCGTCGTGAGCTCTCGCTCTTTATCTCCCGTGCGATCCACACACGCGTTAAAAGGGGGGGGGCGTGAGCATCGTGACTCATGGGCTCTTACTAGCTCTCCAGCCCTCACTCCCTGGCCTTGACCCACGACATCGCGACCTATCATACCAGCGCCGACTAAGCTCGCTCGAGGGCCGGGACCTGAGAACGTAGAGCATAAAGGAAAGTGCGGGGAAGAGGGGAGAAGCTCACGAGGACCCAACCCAGCGACACCCGAGCTGCCGGCACGCGGGCCAGGCACCTAGCCGAAGAACTACTCCAAACTCATGAGATAAGTCACGCCTCTACAGGAGCTGGATCAATACAACGCCAAACCCTCGCCTAGTGTGGCTTTTTCACGACGACATTGCCTTCCTTTCTCGCCCAACGGAGGCTGCTTGAGCGCTAAAGGGGACCTCCTGAGCATCGCGACTCAGGGGCTCTTACTTGACCTTGGGCCGCTCACCTCCTGGCCTTGACCACGGCATCGCGACCTGGCGTACCAGCGACAGCTGAAGCCTGCCTGGGGACCGGGACCTGTCAGCGTAGAGCACCAAGCCCTCGTGAGGATAGAAAGGGGGAGCCGAGCCGGGACAGGACAAGCATCTCACCTCGATTCATAATAAGGATATAATATTCACAAAAGACATGGCAGGCGCCTTACATACCCCCGCCGGGTGTTACTTTGATTCCTCGCAGGGAACAAAAGGTGCTAATCCTAAGGAACACTAACTACGCGCACCTCCACAGGAGATGCCATCATCAACAGTGGGCCGCCAGGCGCCGGTGCCAGCCCCATCCAGATCAGTGGCGTCAGCGGCCTGATGCAGCTGCCCTGCTCCGGGTGCGACGCGAGCTCGGGGGCTCGTAGCTTTGCTCGTCTCCAGAGTCATGTGAAGCTCGGGGGAGTCGCTGGATTCTCCGGCTCCTCTGCTGCTGCCTGAGGAGCTGCTGGGGAATCGGTTGGCAGGCCTGGTCCTCGCCACTTCGATGTTCCGGCCGCTTTCCTTCGGGCAGCACTCCAGCCGGCGTCCTTCCGCGTCGAAGACCTTGAAGAACATCCAGGAGGCGCGATCGTATTCGAGATGAATTATGAGGGCACCCCCTGTCCGGCAGACCCAGGCGATCTCGCCCCTGCCCCGGGTCATGTAGACCTTGCCCGGAGCGACAACCGCGACCTCCACTCAGGTCGCAAGGGATCTACAGTCAGCATGCTGTAGCCAGATGTCACATCCCTAGTTCTGGTATGCACTAAGCTTGCTAGTCATGTGTTGCATGATGTTTAAATTTTTCTTAAACTTGAAATGGGGATTGACTAAACCCTAGCAACAAATGAATTCAACTAGGTTCAACTAAAATATTTTCAATGAGTCCAAATGGCTTTCAAAAATGTTCATCATTTCTGGAAAATGCTAGAACCATAACCAGAGGTGTTGCACATTTTTCCATGACATATTTGGTCACTGAATTAAATCATATAGTATTTGCAATTGGGCATTTAAATGCTATATATTATTTTAATTGCTCAATTAATTCTGAACTTAAGTGTGGGCTGCTAGGAATAATCCTAAAAGAGCCCACAACTATTTTCAGGATTTTTGGAAATGTTTTTGTATTTTTAATAAAGCCACAAAGATTACAAAATAGAAATAAGAAAACAGTTTAGAAAGAGAGAGAGAGAAAGGCCAGAGGCCACTTACCTGGCTGGCCCGGCCCATCTAGCTTGAACCAGTCATCACCTACCTCTGCGAGTAGGCAGAGGAGGGACACCGCGATGCCGCCGCACTCGCCACGCCACCACCCTGCCTGTCTGCCGTCGCCCGCGCCAGCGCGACGCCTCGATGCGCCTCTGCAGCACCGCCCCGACCCCGTGGACACCTCACACGTGCCCCTACCTCTCTCCCTCGCTCTCTCCCACGATGGCCGACGCTATCGTAGTCGCATCGTCGCCATAACTGTGCCCTCCGTCGTCTCCGTGCCACGCCACCGTGTCCAGGAGCTCCGCCGCCCTCCTCTCCGTCGAGCAGACCGAGCCCCGAGCGCTCGCTCGCCCTGGAGTTACCGCCTCGTCCTCGTCTTCGCTGATCGCCGCTGAAGATCCCTTTCACCGTCACCACTGCTTCAGCTCGTCCCCGACCTCGCCGTTTAGCTCGTCGCAACCGCTGTGAGCTCAGCTACATTCCCATCCTCTCCGTTCTTGCTGTCTTCCCCTGCATCGACTGCACGAAGCTCAGCCGCACGTGCCGCCGCCCGCGTCGTCGCCGGTCATGCTCCGGTGACCATATGGTCCCGGGCTTGTGTCCAACGCACTCCCCGCAACGCGTAGGAGCCATAGATGCTAGCGCCGCCCTGCCTAGGCCACTGCAGCAACGAGCCCGAGCTCACCCGAGCTCCAGCGACCGCCAAGGTCGTCGCCGGCGTCATTCCCGGCCTCCCCGAGCTCCACTTCCACCCCAAACGACGCGGCTCGCTTCCAGCTCCCCGTAGATGGTCTCGGCCGCCTGTTTGGTCGCCGGAGACGCAAACCCGAGCCCCTCCACCGCGTCTGGCCTCGCCGGCATCATGTCGCCGGTGGGTTTGACCCCGCTGACCGTTGATCGGTGGGCCCAGTTTGACTTCCTGGGTCACCGACGTGTGGGCCCCAGGCCACTAATGAACCATGATTAGTTAAACTAATGACCTGACACGCGGGACCCACAGGTTAGAGTTGACTTGGACCGTGCCTTTGACCTGTTTACGTCACCCTGACGTCATGCTGACGCACTAATTATTTACTGGAATTATTCTTACATGGGAAATTCCAGAATATAATGCAAACTTCTAAAAATCATAGAAAATCAACCATAGCTCAGAATGAAATAAATTATATATGAAAAATGATCATAAAAATCCAACCTATCCATCTGTACTGGTTTCATGCATGTTAGAACACATTAACCATGCTGTTTAGGTGAAACAAGTTAATGCACTAATATAACCTCTTAAAATGGGTTTGCATTTGAATCTTTGATTCAAATGGACTCATCTCAATCTGTTCTAGCTTGCATTAGCCCAAAACACATTCATATTGCCATGTCATAGCATGCATCATATTGTGCATTGCATTGATCGTGTTTCTTCTCTGTTTGCCGGTGTTGTTCCCCCTCGGTAGACGTTGTACCGACGTTGTGATCGTTGACACTGATGAAGACTCAATGCTATCTTCAGAAGTGCCAGGCAAGCAAAACCCCCTTGTTCATTCCGATACAATCCCACTCTCTTGCTCCTGCTCTCTTTTACTGCATTAGGACAACAATGATTCATCTGTTACTTGCTGCGGTAGCTGAACCCCTTTATCCTCTGCATGACCTGTCATTGCCATAGTAAATAGATGAAATCCACTAGCATGAGTAGGAGTTGTTTGAGCCCTGTTGTGCCTACTCATTCATGCTTGTTTGTCATGCCTGCTACTGCTTAGAGTTGAGTCAGGTCTGATTCATCGAGGATGAATCAGAGTTGTGTGGACATGTCCTACTGTGTGTGAGCTAAGTGTGTGAACACGATTTGGTAAAGGTAGCGGTGAGAGGCCATGTAGGAGTACATGGTGGGTTGTCTCATTGAAGCTATCCTCAGGAACTGAGTTCTGTGTTTGTGATCCATGAAACAACTACTACCATGCATTGGGCCCTGAAATATGTCCCTGCTTGACTTCTTAATCACCCTTGTCCTCTGTCCAGGAGTTGCAAGTAGTTTCTGGTGTTTGTAGTATGCTGGAGGCCGTGCACAGCGCTGACCGAAGGGGTGGGCTGTGATGCGGTAGGCACGTGGCACGGTGTACCGGGCGCCCGTTTGGTGTCTCGGGAACCCTGCACACATCGTTCGGGGCCGTATGTGGAAACTTGGGCCGGACTCCCTACGGATGGAACCTGAATAGGCGATAAACCTGGACTAGAGACTTGAGTATTTAGGTAGGTCGTGGTCTACACCCACGTCGGCTTCCGCTTGAAGTCTGCCGAGCACATGTCATGTGCAGACGCTAAGTGGTGGAAACATGTATGAAGAAGTACACCCCTGCAGGGTTATAATAATCTATTCAAATAGTCGCGTCCACGGTAAAGGACTTCTGGGTTGCCTATAACAGTTCATAGACAAGTGGAAGTGGATACTCTAAAATACGCAAGATAAGCATGAGTGCTATGGATGGCATTCTCTTAGGGAGACGAGAGCGGATCCATAGTGGTGTATTGGTTGGTGCATATATGGCCTCGTGTGCGCCATCTAAAAAGAGTTACTTGCAGTAGTAGTTCAGGATAGCCACCGAGTCAAAGCTGGCTTGCTGCAGTTAAACCCCACCACCCCCTTTGTTGATAATGATGCATATGTAGACAGTTCTGATGTAAGTCTTGCTGGGTATATTTGTACTCACGTTTGCCTATTTTATGTTGTTGCAGAGAGACGTCAGTCTCGTTAGTAGTTCCGCATGGACTTCGACGTTTAGCTTGTTACCTCAGCTAGGATCTTGTGCCCTCGGCAGGATCTCGTAGATAGTCAGGCTTCTAAGCCTTTTTCGTTTGTAGATGTCTGTACTCAGACATGTTAAGCTTTCGCTTGTGCTTTGATTTGTATGCTCTGAATGTTGGGTCATGAGACCCCTGTTTGTAATATCTAGCTCCTGGGAGCCTAATGAATACATACTTGAGTTGTAGAGTCATGTTGTGATGCCATGTTGTATTTGCACATATCGAGCATATTGTGTGTATGTTATTGAAATGCTTGGTATGTGTGGGATCTGACTATCTAGTTGTTTATCCTTGGTAGCCTCTCTTATAGGGAAATGTCTCCTAGTGCTTCCACTGAGCCATGGTAGCTTGCTACTGCTCCGGAACACTTAGGCTTGCAAGCATGTGTCCTTCTTCATTCCTGTGTCTGTCCCCTCGGGGCAATGTCACGCGATGAATACCGGAGTCCTGTTAGCCCGCTACAGCCCGGTTCACCGAAGTCCTGCTAGCCCAGTGCTACAGCCTGGATTCACTCGCTGATGACCGACATGTTTGATGCTGGGTCATGGATGCCTGTACCTGTAAGTTTGTGCCACTTTGGGTTTACGACTAGCCATGTCAGCCCAGGCTCCTTATCATATGGATGCTAGCGACACTATCATATACGTGTGCCAAAAGGCGCAAACGGTCCCGGGCAAAGGTAAGGCGACACCCGTGGGAATACCGTGCGTGAGGTCGCAAAGTGATATGAGGTGTCACATGCTAGATCGATGTGGCATTGAGTCGGGGTCCTGACAGCTTTGGTATCAGAGCCTGACTGCCTGTAGGATTACCAAGCCAAACTGGTCGAAGTTGTGTCTAGAAATGCTTTAGTTATGTAAGGGAATTGATTGGGGAAGGGAACGTAAGGCTCTTTTTACTCCTTATACCTCATGGCCTTCTGATCTGAGTCAACCTCTTCTCTTCTATGGGGATTAAGAACTAGGCCTTCTCATCTATCTATCAGGATGACGTGTTACTAATCCATAGACTTATGAGATTGTTGGTTTTACGCCCCAGTTCAGTTTATACTATCTCCGTGTATTCATTGTTGATCTCAGAACCTTGATATTATGATGATCGAGTGGTTATGCCACCATTTTGTAGCATGTCTCAAATCTTTTTGAGCATATTACAGCCGTTATGCTGTCCGAGTCATCCCAGGTTTGTAAACAATCTGATGCACTTGCAAATTCTTTCCCACTGGTTTCGATGTTCCTTTAGGCCAAATTAATCACACTAATTGCTGAGTTGAGGTATTTTATTACCTCGACCTATATGTTGGGATTATTATTATGACCCTAGGTGTCTTAGAGTGCCACCTAGTAATCGAACCAAGTTTTGTGTTCCCGGTGTGATGATTCTGGCCATCATTCTCGAAAGCATCCCGTGATGTTATTAGTTAGTAGGTATTCTATTCCTGTGTTCTTGAACCCGAGATTCACCCCACTTACCTCATGTTGATAGTGTTTGCTCGTTCCTTTAGGTTATTAGTAACCTTTTGCATTATTCCTCGAGGTCCGTGGTATTTCCTCCTTCCAAATACTATGAACCATTCTTGGTAGAAGTTCCTCGCTGAACCGAAAGATCACAACCAGAGTGCTCTTGACGAGTTCTCGATTCCATGCTGTAACTCTGCCAATCCTACCTCTCCGCATGGATTATCTGGAAGAAATTTGTTGAACTTGGTTCGACATACTAATCTATGCATCCACAACTTAGAAAATCATACGTTCTTGAGTTGTCCCCCTTTAGTTGTATCCTGACCTTCGTCTATCGATTGATAGTCAGGAGTAGACGTGCATTCATGTTCATCGATGCCTTTTACTTCTGTGGTCCGTGAAGCCATTCTATCCGGAATGACTTGGAGAAACAAACTCCAGTACCTTGTCCACTTTGAGGATTAGGTCAAAGTACATGTATTCCGCAGGTCAAAATGCCAATCCAGCTTTTGATTCTGTTCCACCCTGAAGTATTGCCCTCTTTATGTCAGGATTGTCATGAGAATTGCACCATTTCTCATGAATTTTTTACGTAGTGATACTTCTCGCTATCATTATTCATTCCTCGGTCCCGTGTTGATGTAACCGGAATGCCGACAAGTGAATTGTGATGTGTGAAATCGATACTCCTAGCAACCTCGTTGCTTAGTAGTAAATGGACAATGTTCTCACTCTTAGCGTGTTGGCTTTTAAATCATCATTCTAAGATAGACTGTGCTACCTAGTCCTTATTTCCGGTGCACTCTTCGATCAATGAGTTAGGATTATTCATTCCCTTGCTTATTGTTCATATCGTCTTGCTCTGAAAAGCAAGATTGTTCCCGAGCTTAGTAACATATCGGTGGTTCGTGATGTTCCGAATATCTTCTTGGAAGTATTACCAGGTTGTCACCTGACCGCTATGTTGAGTTTGTGATCATGCTAGTTTTCTCCAAACCACCCATTCTCCAAGAATCGGTGTTGGATACCCCTGATCTAGTTGGTTGAGCCAAACAACAACTTGGAGAGTTGGAAGATAAAAGCTTGTCCGACTTAGCTCATGTTAAGGGATAACTTGTATGTATGTTGAAGAAAGATGATATCTTCATCGATTGGTCCCTGTGATCAGTTGTTGGCCCTATTATCTTATCAAAACTTTGATTTGAGTGTGGGATATTCTCAAATCAAATCAGAACCAACGATGATCTTAATGTTGTCTTACTCGTGGTTGATCCTTCGAGTATACACCATTATATCTTTTGTTCTGACCAATGCTATCACCGTGTTCAGATAATTGTGGAATTCCATTTATATGGAAACTGGATGAACTGTTGTTGAGCCCATTGACAACATCCTTATCTTCTCCATAATCTTGCTGAACATTAAGCTAGTATTGGAAACTTTTGAAAGCATTTCTTCATGCTAGCTCATGAAGCATATGTTCGGATGAAAGAAGTGACTCTCTCTAACTCATGTGCATTTGATGCAAGTTGCCGCCGTGGGTTCGAGAAAGTTAGTTTTGCTTCCTCTAGAATCGTCCCAAGTTAGTGATGCATGTGCGAAGTACTCTATGGTTTGATAGGTTGGTCGCCTCCATTCTATATGTGTTTCCTAGCACACCAAGCCACTGATTGACTTGTTCAAGGAGAAGAAGCTCCTTCTTAAGGGTATACCTTATGCAAGGACTTTGATATCCTCGATGATGGTTCCTCACCTGAACTCGTTAGTGTTTATTATAAGACTACTACGTGGTCAAGCTTGTCTGAGATAGCGTGTTCACATATGTGTAGCAGAATCAGCTCATGTTTTGGAGCTTGCTATCGTAGTTCATTTCCCGAGAATCTCGCAACGTCATCTCGTCGATTTCGTTGCAAACTTCCATTTTACTTTCTAGACTCGATGAGTCTAGATTATTCTGACACCAACCAGATCTGAATCTCAGGCAGATATGATGGTTTGAATGTTTCCCAAGAATTATATTATTGGTCTCTCTGTAACCCGGTAAAGTGGATGTCATGGCCAACACACCCAGCCGGAAGACCTGTTATTGTAATATCTTGATTGAAGAAGTTGGCCACCTCTCCATAAGGACTTCGTACGAATTATTCCCTAGTTGTGTGCCTTATGATCTTTGTGCTTCCGAAGTCCGACCTTTTTACTTGATGTTCTAGATATCAAACCATATCTATGAATGGCATACGCTAGTACATCAAGGATAACATTAGAAGCGGAGTGCTAAATGTCTCTCGGTCGATCGTCCAGATTTTGTTCCCTTGGCTTTGCTAAGGTGAAATCTGAGAAGAGATATCTTCCTTTGCATCTGCATCCTCCATCAATATCCATCATGGTGGTATGTTGTGTTGCCTGAATCCTTGTCACGGATGTTGGTAAAACCTTGATGAATGTGGAAATCCTTAAGTTCTTGAGAGCACGCACAAGCACTAGATGTTATCACCGGCACTAACTGGGATTGCTCTCAGTTTCGTTGGCTATGCCGCAAATTTTCAATAGTGGACCCACTCTCTACTGTTGAGCCTCTCCCCATTTACCAGAATCATTCCCAACATTTGCATTTTGTTTCCAGCTAGCACCCGTCATTGTGCCAGTCTACCATGGGTCTCATCCATTTCCGGTGATAAGCAAAATCATCGCTTGTGTTATCATCAACAAGGTAATCCACATCATCTATACTAGTCCGAGTATGCCATTCTACCGAACTCCTCCAAACGATCGCTCGAGATTTGCCCCATGCTGGTATAGAGAGTCTCAATGATCTCTATATCAAAGGTAATTCTTTTTGCCACTTAGGGTAATAACTCCATGAATCACCCTCCTCCAAGATGTTCTGTTATGGTATCATGACAACTCAACTCCCCGCTACGTTGAAAACCGCTCACCACCTTCTTAAGCGTGAAATTGTTGTCTACTTAGTGAACCTCCATCGTCTGTTCCACTTCATTCCTCTAGATGTGTGCTTCGTGTCTCAGCTCGAGAGATGTTTTTTATGACTCACCCCGTGAGCTGGTCCTAAGTTGTTTGATCTTCGAGAAGATCGATCCTTCTAGAGTTTTCCTTTCTACCCGTTGTCATATTGGATGTAGTTCCCAAAGCAAGACGTCGAGATCAAGGTGATGCAAATAATCAACATCCTCGAGAAAGACATATGGATCGTGAAGTTGTGTTAGCTTGTGTCCCCTTTGTCTTCTTACCTCACGTCTTGAATCTTGGGACGAGATTCTTGTTTAGTGGGGGTGAGCTGTCACATCCCTAGTTCTGGTATGCACTGAGCTAGCTAGTCATGTGTTGCATCATGTTTAAATTTTGCTTAAACTTGAAATGGGGATTGACTAAACCCTAGCACCAAATGAATTCAACTAGGTTCAACTAAAATATTTTCAATGAGTCCAAATGGCTTTCAAAAATGTTCATCATTTCTGGAAAATGCTAGAACCATAACCAGAGGTGTTGCACATTTTTCCATGACATATTTGGTCACTGAATTAAATCATATAGTATTTGCAATTGGGCATTTAAATGCTATATATTATTTTAATTGCTCAATTAATTCTGAACTTAAGTGTGGGCTGCTAGGAATAATCCTAACAGAGCCCACAACTATTTTCAGGATTTTTGGAAACGTTTTTGTATTTTTAATAAAGCCACAAAATTACAGAAAATAGAAAACAGAAAACAATTTAGAAAGAGAGAGAGAGAAAGGCCAGCGGCCACTTACCTGGCTGGCCCGGCCCATCTGGCCTGTGCCAGTCATCACCTACCGCTGCCAGTAGGCAGAGGAGGGACACCGCGATGCCGCCGCGCTCGCCACGCCACCACCCTGCCTGTCTACCGTCGCCCGCGCTAGCGCGACGCCTCGAAGCGCCTCTGCGGCACCGCCCCGACCCCGTGGACACCTCACACGCGCCCCTGCCTCTCTCCCTCGCTCTCTCCCACGATGGCCGACGCTGCCGTAGTCGCACCGTCGCCATAGCCGTGCCCTCCATCATCACCGTGCCACACCACCGTGTCCAGGAGCTCCGCCGCCCTCCTCTCCGTCAAGCAGACCGAGCCCCGAGCGCTCGCTCGCCCTGGAGTTACCGCCTCGTCCTTGTCTTCGCTGATCGCCGCCGAAGATCCCTTTCGCCGTCACCACTGCTTCAGCTCGTCCCCGACCTCGCCGTTTAGCTCGTCGCAACCGCCGTGAGCTCAGCTACATTCCCATCCTCTCCGTTCTTGCTGTTGTCCCCTGCATCGACTGCACGAAGCTCAACCACACGCGCCGCCGCCCGCATCGTCGCCGGTCATGCTGCGGTGACCATATGGTCCCGGGCTTGTGTCCAACGCACTCCCCGCAACGCGTAGGAGCTGTAGATGCTAGCACCACCCTGCCTAGGCCACTGCAGCAACGAGCCCGAGCTCACCCGAGCTCCGGCGACCACCAAGGTCATCGTCGGCGTCATTCCCGGCCTCCCCGAGCTCCACTTCCACCCCCAAACGACGCCGCTCGCTTCCAGCTCCCCGTAGATGGTCTCGGCCACCCGTTTTGTCGCCGGAGACTCAAACCCGAGCCCCTCCACCGCGTCTGACCTCACCGGCGTCATGTCGCCGGTGGGTTTGACCCCGCTGACCGTTGACCGGTGGGCCCAGTTTGACTTCCTGGGTCACCGACGTGTGGGCCCTAGGCCACTAATGAACCATGATTAGAATTAACTTAAATTAGTTAAACTAATGACCCTGACACGCGGGACCCACAGGTTAGAGTTGACCTGGACCGTGCCTTTGACCTGTTTACGTCACCCTGACGTCATGCTGGTGCAATAATTATTTACTGGAATTATTCTTACATGGGAAATTCCAGAAAATAATGCAAACTTCTAAAAATCATAGAAAATCAACCATAGCTCATAATGAAATAAATTATATATGAAAGATGATCCGAAAAATCCAATCTATCCATCTGTACTGGTTTCATGCATGTTAGAACACACTAACCTTGCTGTTGACGTGAAAGAATTTAATGCACTAATGTAACCTCTTAAAATGGGTTTCCATTTGAATCTTTGATTCAAATGGACTCATCGCGCAGTGGGAATGGGCTTCCCAAAAAGCGAGCCCCGTCCCGGGTCAGCATAGAATGGGGGGGGGGGCGGCCCTAATGTTGTGTTGGCCGGGTTGCGGGCTTTTTCACCTAGTAGGTGATGCACTATCTGCAATTCTGGATAGAGCTAAGGAAGCAGGTGTGATTAGAGGTACGGGAATTCAGAAATATTCTGAATTTCTTGAAGACCAAAAGCAGAACGAACCTTCAAAATGAGCGAATCAATCTGTTCTAGCTCGCATTAGCCCAAAACACATTCGTATTGCCATGTCATAGCATGCATCATATTGTGCATTGCATTGATCGTGTTTCTTCTCTGTTTGCCGGTGTTGTTTCCCCTCGGTAGACGTTGTACCAACGTTGTGATCGTTGACACTGATGAAGACTCAATGCTATCTTCAGAAGTGCCAGGCAAGCAAAACCCCCTTGTTCATTCCGATACAATCCCACTCTCTCGCTCCTGCTCTCTTTTACTGCATTAGGACAACAATGATTCATCTGTTACTTGCTGCGGTAGCTGAACCCCTTTATCCTCTGCATGACCTGTCATTGCCACAGTAAATAGATGAAACCCACTAGCATGAGTAGGAGTTGTTTGAGCCCTGTTGTGCCTACTCATTCATGCTTGTTTGTCATGCCTGCTATTGCTTAGAGTTGAGTCAGGTCTGATTCATCGGGGATGAATCAGAGGTGTGTGAACATGTCCTACTGTGTGTGAGAACATGATTTGGTAAAGGTAGCGGTGAGAGGCCATGTAGGAGTACATGGTGGGTTGTCTCATTGAAGCCGTCCTCAGGAACTGAGTTCTGTGTTTGTGATCCATGAAACAGCTACTACCATGCATTGGGCCCTGAAATATGACCCCGCTCAACTTCTTAATCACCCTTGTCCTCTGTCTAGGAGTTGCAAGTAGTTTCTAGTGTTTGTAGTATGCTGGAGGCCGTGCACAACGATGACCGAAGGGGTGGGCTGTGATGCGGTAGGCACGTGGCACGGTGTACCGGGCGCCCGTTTGGTGTCTCGGGAACCCTACACACATCGTTCGGGGCCGTATGTGGAAACTTCGGCCGGACTCCCTGCGGATGGAACCTGAATAGGCGATAAACCTGGACTAGAGACTTGAGTGTTTAGGTAGGTCGTGGTCTACACCCACGTCGGCTTTCGCTTGAAGTCTGCCCAGCACATGTCGTGTGCAGACGCTAAGTGGTGGAAACATGTATGAAGAAGTACACCCATGCAGGGTTATAATAATCTATTCGAATAGCTGCGTCCGTGGTAAAGGACTTCTGGGTTGCCTATAATAGTTCATAGGCAAGTGGAAGTGGATACTCTAAAATACGCAAGATAAGCGTGAGTGCTATGGATGACGTTCTCGTAGGGAGACGAGAGCGGATCCATAGTGGTTTATTGATATGGTGAATATGTGGACTCGTGTGCGCCATCTCAAAGGAGTTACTTGCAATCGTAGTTCAGGTGAGCCACCGAGTCAAAGCTGCCTTAGTGCAGTTAAACCCCACCACCCCCTTTGTTGATAATGATGCATATGTAGACAGTTTTGATGTAAGTCTTGCTGGGTACATTTGTACTCATGTTTGCCTATTTTATGTTTTTGCAGAGAGATGTCAGTCTCGTTAGTAGTTCCGTGTGGACTTCGACGTTTAGCTTGTTACCTCAGCTACGATCTTGTGCCCTCGGCACGATCTAGTAGATAGTCAGGCTTCTAAGCCTTTTTCATTTGTAGATGTGTGTACTCAGACATGTTAAGCTTCCGCTTGTGCTTTGATTTGTATGCTCTGAATGTTGGGTCATGAGACCCCTGTTTGTAATATCTCGCTCCTCGGAGCCTAATGAATACATACTTGAGTTGTAGAGTCATGTTGTGATGCCATGTTGTATTTGCACATATCGAGCATATTGTGTGTATGTTATTGAAATGCTTGGTATGTGTGGGATCTAACTATCTAGTTGTTTATCCTTGGTAGCCTCTCTTACCGGGAAATGTCTCCTAGTGCTTCCACTGAGCCATGGTAGCTTGCTACTGCTCCGGAACACTTAGGCTGGCCGGCATGTGTCCTTCTTCGTTCCTGTGTCTATCCCCTCGGGGAAATGTCACGCGATGAATACCGTAGTCCTGTTAGCCCGCTACAGCCCGGTTCACCGAAGTCCTGCTAGCCCAGTGCTACAGCCTGGATTCACTCGCTGACGACCGACACGTTCGATGCTAGGTCATGGATGCCTGTCCCTGTAAGTTTGTGCCACTTTGGGTTTACGACTAGCCATGTCAGCCCAAGCTCCTTATCATATGGATGCTAGCGACACTATCATATACATGTGCCAAAAGGCGCAAACGGTCCCGAGCAAAGGTAAGGCGACACCCGTGGGAATACCGTGCGTGAGGCCGCAAGTGATATGTGGTGTTACATGCTAGATCGATGTGGCATTGAGTCGGGGTCCTGACACCAGAGCTCCAGAGACCTACCCGGCGGCATCTCGAAGGCGAAGGAGGGAGGAAGGAGGATCCAAGAGCGTGGAGGCATGGCAGCGTGAAGCACAAGCTCGTGAGAGGAGCCCCTGGCATGGACTCCAGGGGTGACGATGCGCACGGCCGTGACTCGCCGGCGTCGCCGGCGACATCGTCGATGTTGCTCGGTGTCTTCTTCTCCAGGGCCGCTCAATCCAGGCATACAAGGGCAGCGGAAACCCGGGCGGCGGCCGCTCGTACCAGGGCCGCGATGTTTCCTTCCATGCAATCACGTCGCAGCGGCCGGGGACAGGCCGCTTCTTCGGCGGAAGCGGGTCGGGACCCTCTCGGGGGGGCCTTTCCCTTCTCTTCTGCTGAAAACTGGCAGATCGGCGCCATTGGCGTTGGGTGAAGCAAGGGCGAGGAAGAAGAAGGAGGAGAGAAGCAGGAAGAGACGGACTGCGGGGGCTCTTGCCGTCCGTACTTATAGTCCGGAGGAGGCCAACCGCCGGCCTCCACGATCTCAGGTAATCATGACCCATTTCTGCATGCAGGGACTTGTCAAGCGAGCAGTTGCCGAGGCAGCATGGGGAAGCGGAGACGCCCACGTCCAATCAACCGCGATGCGATGCCCAAGGCCGCATGCTGATGGGGCCTGCGGCGCTCTGCACTTGCCCCTCCGCTTCTCCGCTAAGCCAAGTTCGAGCGCGCCTTAGGCCCGGGGGCTACTGTCGGTGTTCTGGGAACGGGGGTCCCCAGACTTGCCTGCCTGCGGCCTGCGGTGTGGCTCGAGTGATGGCCCAGTACGGCCCATCTTCATCAGCGCAAGACTCAAGACCCTCGCGAGGGGCCATGCCTCGCGGGGTCGACGACACAAGACTTCCTCAGGAACGGCCTCGCCAGGCAGGCTCGCGAGGAGGCGGAGAGATCAAGGCAAGGTACCTCGCGAGGTGCTCGTGACACAAGCCATGACGATCGAGACCAGGCGGGCGCCAGGCGGGCGCCGGCCTGCGCAGTGTCCTTGCTTCTTCTTTAGTGCAAAGGGGGCAAGCACAGGCGTGGAGTATCGAGGCATCAGGCAAAGGTTGCCATTTCATAGCAATGAGACCAAGACCAGCAGAGCGGCAGGATGGAGGTCACCGTGGAGCCCAGGACGGCGTCATCGCCAGTTCCTTTGGCAGCCGAAGACCAACTTTAGTCAGGATAAATTGTACTAGATGTTCCCCTTCGAAATGGCCATTGTTGGCGCCCTTCCCGCTCAATATTTGGGAAGAGGACCAGGGCCTCTATATATATAGGGATAGCCACCACAGAAGGGGGCATCTGATCGGCATCCAAGAGGCGATCGAACTCACCCAAGCAGTTCATCGCACCAGCTCAAGAACACCTCTCACGAGGCTGTTCATCCTTTGTACTGTTCATCATCAACCCCTGAGGCAATCCACCACACCACACACTGGAGTAGGGTATTACACCACAACGGTGGCCCGAACTAGTATAAATCTTGTGTCCCTCATGTTGTTCATCGTTTTCGCGTAGGTTCTCGTGAGGCGATCGGACGTGGAGTGGTAGGGGGAAGATCTTCGTGCGCACCCCAAAGTTCGAACCTTAAGGGTCTGCTAGAACCCTACATCTGACAAGATTGATACCTTGGTTCTCAAAACTGAGGGAAATACTTACACTACTTTGCTGCATCACCCTTTCCTTTTCAAGGGAAAAACCAACGCAAGCTCAAGAGGTAGAAATGTGCTTTCCGCCTCCAATAAGAACTACACGCACTACCAGAAGATGTGCTATGGCGTGTACTTTACCACCAAGAAGCTGAAGCAGTACTTTCAAGAGCATGTCATCACCGTGGTCAGCACGCCCCCCATCGGCGAGATCATGGGCTGCCGGGATGCCTTTGGCCGGGTTGCCAAATGAGCCATCGAGCTAGTTGGCCACACCATCCTCTATGGGCCCCGCACCATGATTAAGTCGCGAGCGCTCACCGATTTCCTCATTGACTAGATGGAGACCCAGTACCTACCGCCACCGCCGGATTCCATGCATTGGCGCATGCACTTCGATGGCTCCAAGATGCATTCCGGCTTGGGAGACAACATCGTGGTGTGGTACGCACTCATGATCCACTTAGCCGCCTCCAACCATGTAGCCGAGTATGAAGCCCTTGTGCACAGCCTCAAGCTCACCAAGGAACTCGGTGTCCAGTGCATCCTATGGTACGACAACTCGGATCTAGTGGTGTAGCAGTGTTCCGGTGAGTGGGATGCCCGGGATGCCAACATGGCCAGCTACCGCCTCCTGGTCCAGCAGCTCTCCAGCACCTTCGACGGCTGTGAGTTCCTTCATATCCCGCGCGCGGAGAACAAAACCGCCGATACACTAGCCAAGATTGGATCATCCCGACAGGCCATACCGTCCGGCGTCTCCCTCGAGCACTTGTGCAAGCCGTCCGTCAAGCCGTCTCCGGATTCTGAGTCCATCTTCGTCCCGGACGACCCTGCAGCGCCCCTCCCCATCCCAGACCAGTGGGCCGCCGACCCAAGCTTCGGGGCTGCCGTCCCCAAGTCCGTCCTGGGGGCTACGGATCACGGCCCAGGGGCTGCCTCGTCGACCCCGGCGACCCTCGAACCTCACTACAAAAAAAAGACACATCCGTGACATTTTGGGCCGAACGAGTTTTTTTTCTGTCATACATATGACACTTCTATGACGATAATTGTGACAAAACCCGGTATCATCATAGATGTGGTGGGCTCCTACTTCTATGAGAAAAAATCATGACAGAAAAAGGGCTTTTCGTCCGGGGTGGGCCGGAGACGCAGCTGCATGACATTCTTTCGGCCGTCCATGACGGAAAAAACCGTGGTAGAAGCGAGGGGGAGGAAAATTTCGGGGAGTTGCCGGTTACGGTGGGAGGTCGGGGGCGGAGCGATGCGCATTTCTCTCGTACACGTACGCACATGTGTGTGAGGCGTTGGCTCTAACTGAACCCGAGCGAGGCGTTGGGCTCTAACTGAACCCGAGCGATTGCACTGCAGGCTGCGCATTACTGAACCCGAGCGATCGATCGATGGCTGTTAACTGAACTCGATGGAGCGATTCCTTCGCTACTGCTGCTAACTGAAGCCGATCGATGGATGAACAGTGAGCGTTGCGGGGGGGGGGGGTTGGATGAACAGTGAGCGGTGGCGTTTCCTCTAGATGAATAGGAACCCATGGTGTGGACGGCTGGATGAACAGTAGACAATGGAGGGGTGGCCGTGGAGGGGTGGTTGAACAGGACCCCGTGGTGTGGAGGGCTGGATGAACAGTAGACGGTGGAGGGCTGGATGAACAGTAGATGGTGGAGGGGTGGTTGAACAGTAGCCGGTGGAGTAGCACGCGGTGGAGGCTGGATGAACAGGAGCCCGTGGAGGCTGGAGGAGGTCGACGGTAGCCCGTGGAGGTTGGAGGAGGTCGACGGTGGAGATGAACAGTATCCTATGGAGTCCCATTTTGCGGTACGCCACACCCCTCCCAATGAACAGGACCCCCGTTTCGACCGTAGCGCTCCAACACAAGTCCGTTTCGTCTGTTTTGCGGTACGCCACACCCCTCCCGATCAACAGGACCCCTGTTTCGACCGTAGGAGGTCCGTTTCATCCGTTTTGCGGTACGCCACACCCCTCCCGATCAACAGGACCCCCGTTTCGAATGTAGGAGGTCCGTTTCCTCAGTTTTGCGGTACGCCACACCCCTCCCGATTAACAGGACCCCCGTCTCGACCGTAGGAGGTTCGTTTCCTCCGTTTTGCACTACGCCAGGCCTCGTTTCCATCGCCTGTTTCGTCCAAGCCCTCCCGATGAACACGACCACGCATTCGGTTCTGACCCGCCCGTATGTACACATACGTGGCCGTAATTTCTTTCTTCCACCCTGGCTGTTGTACGTACGTGTACATGCTACGTGCGCGCCTCTACTATGACATGTACGCGCCTCTACAACGACCAGTATGTACGTACACATTCGCGACCAGATTGACAACGCTATGTACGCTTCGACCAGGTGGGTCCCGACTGTCAGGCACTTCCTTGCGTGCGAAAATGTAGCTGGTGGGTCCCAGCAGTCGGAGGGGCGAATCGTTTTTTGCCCGGACGCACTTCCTTGCGTGCGAAGGTGTAGCTGGTGGGTCCCAGCAGTCAGGGGGGAAACATTTTTTTCGCGAAATACGGTGGCCCGTCCGGTGGGTCCCCGCTGCTAGGTGGAGGAATAATTATTTTCCGCGTAATAAGGAGGCACTTCCTTGCTGCGGCCGTGGACCCAGCTGTCAGCCTCTCCACATACAGTCCACGTCTGATGGAAATTGTTCCTTGACCATGTTGACCATGCCGCGCCGAGAGCACCAGGGCGGTGGACGAAGGCGAGGCCTAGGAAGGGGATGACGGGGAGCCAGGGAAGACGCGGCAGTGGAAGCCTGCGCTGAGAGGAGTACGAGGGTTCACTGGTTCGGCTGCAGTGTGAGGCTGCCGTCGCCGTAGGGCCTGGCCAGCGGTGGGAATAGTAGGGGGCGGTGAGTCCTCAGCGGCAGCACATCCGGCCACAGGAGGCAGGAGCATGCGGCACGACCGGCGCTACTTTGGGCGGCTGGAGCAAGAAGACCAGAGGTTGAAGAAGCACTACGGACATTGGATGGACATCGTACGGTCACTGGAGCTAGAATCGTGCATATTGACTAAGTTGACAAAGCCCTCCATCCCCGTCAACTTAGTAGGCCCACAAGTCAGCCTGCCCCTATACTGGGTCCCAGCTAATAGGGGGAGTATTCATTTTTTTTGTGCGTAATAAGGAGGCACTTCCTTGCGTACGAAGATATAGCTGGTGGGTCCGAGCTGTCAGAGCCAGCCGCGAGGAGGAGGGAGCAGGCAGTCCCGCCGGCGCTTGTTTGAGCGGCTGGAGCAAGAAGACCAGAGATTGAAGAAGCACAACGGCCGTTGGATGGCCATCCAATAGTCACTGCTTGTGCGTCAACCTTTTTTTAGGAAAGCCTCAAATCTGTGGAAAACAGCATACAACCCATCTACCATTATTTTTAATAATTTACAGCCCATTTGCTAATTCTTAAGGTTTTTTTGGAGCCCATATTCTTTTTGTTAGCATTATAGCCCATATTGTGGCCACGGTTAAAAACTTATACGAAATTTTGCATATTTCGGTGCGGTCCAAACTGTTTTTAATCCTGAAATTTCGACTCACATTCAAACTGATTTTAAAAATAAATGTATATCAATATAAAATCCAACAAATTCTCCACGCATAAAAATTAATGTAATTTAAAATCTTGAAATGAAAAAAAAGATATTTGAAACTAATTTCCGGTTTGATGTGTTTTAAAAATGTCAATCCCATTTCTCATTACTGATGGGCCATTTTCTCTGCCAGCCGAATGAAAGCTCTCCTCGTCTTGAAAGATTGCAGCCCAACAGGCCTGACAAAGCGACTTACTTGGCAAATCACAAAAAAACTAGGCTGTGGCCGTGGACCCAGCTGTCAGCCTCTACACGTACAGTACTCTACCGATGGAATGTCGTTGACCACATTGACCACGCCGTGCCGAGAGCACCAAGGCGGTGGACGACGGTGAGGCCTAGGAAGGGGACGACGCGGAGCCGGGGAAGACGCGGCAGTGGATGCCCACACGGAGAGGAGTACGAGGGTTCACTGGTTCGGCTGCGGTGTGAGGCTGCCGTCGCCGCAGGGCCTGGCTAGCGGTGGGAGTAGTAGGGGGCGATGAGGCCTCAACGGCAGCACAGCAGGCCACTGGAGGTAGGAGCAGGCGGTCTCCCTGGCGCTGGTTTGGGCGGTTGGTGCAAGAAGACCAGCGATTGAAGAAGCAGCAAGACCGTTCGATTCAAATCCAACGGTTACTACTGCTATAATCGTTTGTTGACTAAGTTGACAAGCCCTGCGTACGCGTCAACGTAGTAGGCCCACAGGTCAGCCTCCCAACCGGCGCGCCCCAGATGTCAGTGGGAGGAATCATTGTTTTTCGCGTAATAAGGAGGCAGTTGATTGCATGCGGCCAGGCCAGCGGAGGGAGTAGGGTGGGCCAGGGAAGCCTGCGCGACATCACAGCGGGCCACAAGAGGAGGGAGCAGGCAGTCCCGCCGGCGCTAGTTTAGGCGGCTGGAGCAGGAAGATCAAAGATTGAAGAAGCACGGCGGCTAGAATCGTGTGTTCACTGACAAAGCCTTGCGTAAACAAGTCAGTCTCAAAATCTGTGGCATGTACAGCCCATTTGCTATTATTTTTTATAATTTTTACTCATTTTCTAATTCATATGGAATTTATTGCAGCCCGTTTTCCATTTTTAGAATTGCCGGCCATTTCCTGGTCAGTACCAGGGTCAAAAAATAAACTAAATATGTGGGAAATTTTTGCTAGGGAACGAAATATTCTTAATCCAAAAATTAATAGCCATACTAAAACAACTTTAAAATTAAGTTAGTACTATGTCATGTTAAATCCAATGAAATACGTATAAGATATCAGTGAAGAACAAAATTCAAAAAAAACCTAATATCCCATTTGCTCGTCTTGAAAGATTTGCAGCCTAGTAATTCAGAGAAAACAAATAGGCCTAGCTTGGGTATTCTTCAAAAAGAAATACTGGGCTATCTATTTTCCCAAAGAACTGGTGCATGAGCATTTAGATTTATTTATTTATTTACTTATTTATGTTTAGGGGACCATGAGCATGTACCTGGGCCCGATTCATGTGAGAGCCTCCCTTCCAGTTAATTATGGCCTTCTCTATTGGGCCTTCATCAGTGGGCTGCATGTTATCAACAAGTGGAAAATGTGTTCCGTACGAAAAATAGTATGAGATACATACGGTACGGGGCACTAAAGGATCAAACCGTGCAATGACTTCCAAAACATTGTGTTTGTCGTTCTAACAACACATTTATATTCAACCAACAGACGAATTATACTACTGATTGTACATTGAAAATAGCAGCAGCAGCAACTAGGGCTGGGGGTGCAACAGAAGCAGTAAGCAGGCCAGAAGAGTGAAGATGCAGCTCTCTCTTCCAAACAAAACATCAGCCATCATTACAAAAGGGCTACCAAAAAAGAACAAGTGTATGCATCAAACTAAATAAAGATCCTACTACACCAAGTGTATGCATCTAACTAACTGGCTCAGTTAGACGTTACTATTTATTAAGCTGTGGAGATTGGCTGACGGCTTGAACCAGATGGGTGCCTGACGGGGGAAACTCTAGCCAGCAGGTCGAAGTCTGATACTTGCGACCCTCTCTCCTACTTTGGGCTGCAGAGCTGTCACGCCCAATATGCGACCCTATCCAAAAGGAACTCGAAGGTCCCACCAAGGATAGACCCGCATATTGATACGCTTCTGCAAGGTGGATATCATTACATCAACTTTACATAATAGGTAGGGATACATACATAAGGCATACAATGCCACATGAATACAACATCATACATAAGATCAACATCCGACTACGGATGAAACACAAACAGAAGCTCAAACGACATCCACCCTGCTAGCCCAGGCTGCCGACCTGGAACCTATCCCCTGATCGAAGAAGAAGCAGAAAAAGAACTCCAAACAAGCAAACATCGCTCTCGCATCATGATCATCACATAACCGGTACCTGTAACTGTTGTTGTAGTAATCTGTGAGCCACGAGGACTCAGCAATCCCATTACCATGGGTATCAAGACTAGCAAAGATTAATGGGAAAGGGAGGGGTAAAGTGGTGAGGTTGCAGGCGACTAAGCATGAAATGGTGGCTAACATACGCAAATAAGAGCGAGAAGAGAAGCAAAGGAACGGTCGTGAAGCTAGCAATGATCAAGAAGTGATGCTGAACTCCTACTTACGTCAAACATAACCCAAAGACCGTGTTCACTTCCCGGACTCCGCCAAGAAGAGACCATCACGGCTACACACGCGGTTGATGCGTTTTAGTTCGGATCTGGTGTCAAGTTATCTACAACCGGACATTAACAAATTCCCATCTGCCACATAACCACGGGCACGGCTCTCGAAAGTTTAAACCCTGCAGTGGTGTCCCAACTTAGCCCATGATAAGCTCTCGCGATCAACGAAGGATATACCTTCTCCCAGGATGACCCGATCAGTCTCGGAATCCCGGTTTACAAGACATTTCGACAATGGTAAAACAAGACCAGCAAGACCGCCCGATGTGTCGACAATCCCGATAGGAGCTGCACATATCTCGTTCTCAGGGCAACACCGGATAAGCTAAGCATACAGGTACCGACGTAACCCAAGTTGCCAAGGGATGTGTAACGCCCTGGATCCGATGCGCCAGGTGTCCGCCAGTTATTTGCCGTCGTTGCCATGTCGTTTGCTTGCGTGTTGCATTTTATCATGTCATCATGTGCATCTCATTTTGCATACGTGTTCGTCTCATGCATCCGAGCATTTTCCCCGTTGTCCGTTTTGCAATCCGGCACTCCTATGTCCTCCGGCGTCCCCTTTTTGTCTCTCGTTGTGAGCGGGTATTAAACTTTCTCGGAATGGACCGAGGTTTGCCAAGCGGCCTTGGTATAGCACCGGTAGACCGCCTGTCAAGTTTCGGGTCATTTGGAGGTCGTTTGATACTCCAATGGTTAACCGGGTAACCGCAAAAGCCTTCTTTTGTTGCAGCCCAACACCCCTTCCAAAGTGGCCCAAAATCCATCAAACTCTCCTCCATGCTCTCGGTTGTTCGATCACGATCGTGTGGGCGAAAACCGCTCCTCATTTGGACACTCCTAGCTCCCTCTACCTATATATATGTGCCCCTCCCCGAATTTTCGGTGCAAACCCTAGTCCTCTTCCTCCCGCCGCCACCAGACACGTCCGTGACGCCGGACACGTCCAGCGCCGCCGCCTCGTCCAATCGCGCCTTGCCACGTGGCCCGCCGCCGCCGTCTCTCTCCTCTGCGCGGCCCGCGGACCCGGATCAGGACCGCGCGAGCCCGCCCCGCCGCCGCTGTTCGGCCCCCGCCCCCGCGCTAAGGCCCGCAGCTTCACCGCCCCCGCGCCGGTGGCCTCGTTCCGCCGCCGCCTCCGGCGACCTCGCCGGCCCGGCCACCGCAGGCCCCGCCGCCGGCCGCTGCCTCTGCCTCCGCGCGCCTCCGTCCTGCCCAGCCGCCCGCGCGCCGGCCAGGGCCGCCCTCGACGCCCTCCGGCCGCCATCGCCGCGGCGCTGCGCCGCCCTCGCCGGTGCAGCCACGTCTGCCGCCGCCGCCCCGGTCTCCACCGTCCCCCGCGGCGTGCCTCCGGCCAGATCCGGCAAGGAGCCGGCCGGATCCGCTCTTCCCCGCTCCTCCGGCGCCTTCTCCAGCCATCTTCACGCCGCCCCGTCGCCGGAGAGACCCGCCTTAGCCGCCATTGACTTCTGCAGCACATGAACCCTAGATCCCGAGGTCTAAATTTTCGACTAAGTTTTCAACATTTCGAGCCCCTTGATCATTGCATCATAACTCCATGCATACTGCTCCATTTCATGCGTATGATATGTCAAATTGTTCGTCTCAAAGAGTAATTCATTTCATTCCATTGCATCATGTTTGTTTGAGTCCATCTTGATGCTTGAATCGTCGTTGCAAGAGTGCTATGTGATGTTAATCTGCTGAAACTGTTATAACTTGATGATTTGTCATTTTTGCCATGTTTGATGTGTGCATCCTATGAGGTTGATGTCTACATGTATTTTGAACTATGCCATGCCATCTTTACAGGGGTGCTATCCATGTATTTTTGTGAAACTTGTACTGAGTGCATCGAGCTCGTGAAGTAGGGAACTTGCTGTTGCTGTTTTGTTAGGCTGATTCTGTTATATTTTGTTGCTATGTAAACCTGCTCCCACAAGTCATTCTATGCATATTCTGGAGATGTTCACTAAGGATGTTTTGTTATACATGTCATGCTCTATCCATTCATTCCCCTGGTTGCATTTATAGCCTGCTGTAGCTTGCTGTAATATTGCTCGAAAGTTGCTAAATAATGTTGCTGTCAGCCTGTTAACATTAAGTTCAATGTTGCCATGATTATTGTTAGTGATCCATGCACCCTATGAGCATGTTCTTGCTATGCTTAGCTTCACAAACATGTCTTCTTACTGTTGGTTGCCTTGCCATGCCATGTATTGCTCTGTGATGAGTGGTTCAAGCTCACCAACATGCCTACTTATTATTGTTCCTGCCATGTATGAATCTGTCATATAACTTGCCATGTTTACATGGGTGTCATCATATCTTCTGATCCTTTTTGGCTCATGGTCAGTAAGGGACTTTTGTTCTATGCAATTAGTAGATTCATGACATGCCTTTATTTGCCTTGATAAGTTCCTGCAGCATGTTGTTTGATAGCTCTAAATATTGCAACCTGATGTTATTTCCTGATATGTCTGAAACTTTTATTATTGGCAATCTTGCCATGTCATTTTGAGCATGTTCTAGTGATTTCTGGAGAAAGCTCAGTGTTCATGTTTTGTTATGCTTTACCTGTACTTCATGCCCATGCCTTTTGTTCTTATGTTGGAGTGCTGTAGCTTGTTGTTTTGATGCTTGCAATATGCCTTGTTGCAGTTTTGGACAGCTTGTCCTTTAAACTTGTATAGAGTGTGTGTTGAACCGTTGCTCTGTTTTGAGTGTGCTCTATATGAAACTTGCTTGATTTTGCATGTAGTTTCATATTATCATGGTGCATCCTTGTTTTGAGGTGTTTGCTTAATGTTTGTATGCATTTTGCATCAATGCCATGTTTAACTTGTTTTGCTCATATCTTCTAGGCCGTAGCTCCAAATTAAATGAACTTCATATGTAACTTGACTAGAATTTCGTGTAGATTCTCTTGGTGCATTTTAACTTGTTGTTTAACAACTTGAACATAAGGTTTATTCAGATCTGGACCAATTTCGAAATTTGTATATGAGGACTTACCGGAATTGTTATATGTTGTTCCCGGCCTCATTTAAACTTGCTTTGATGTGTTGCTCTTGTTTGCATCGTCTCTTGTCATGAGTAGCTTCATGTAGCTTTGTCATGCATCATGCTTGTTGTGCATCATGTCTTGTCTATGTGTGGTGTGTTTACCATGTTGTGTGCTTCTTCTCGATAGTTCCTGTTTCGTTGCGATCGTGAGGATTCGTTCATCTACGCTTGGTTCGTCTTCGTGGCTTCATCTTCTTCATGGACTCGTTCTTCTTCCTTGCGGGATTTCAGGCAAGATGACCGCTACCCTGGATCTCACTACTATCATTGATATGCTAGTTGCTTCATTCTATCGCTTTGCTGCGCTACCTATCATTTGCTTTTCAAGCCTCCCAATTTGCCATGTCAGCCTCTAACCTTTTGTACCCTTCCTAGCAAACCATTGCTTGGCTATGTTACCGCTTTGCTCAGCCCCTCTTATAGCTTTGTTAGTTGCAGGTGAAGTTGAAGATTGCTCCATGGTGGACAGGGTTATGTTGGGATATCACAATATCCCTTATATTATTAATGCATCTATATACTTGGTAAAGGGTGGAAGGCTCGGCCTTATGCCTGGTGTTTTGTTACACTCTTGCCGCCGTAGTTTCCGTCATACCGGTATTATGTTCCCGGATTTTGCGTTCCCTACGCGGTCGGGTGATTTATGGGACCCCCTTGACAGTTCGCTTTGAATAAAACTCCTCCAGCAAGGCCCAACCTTGGTTTTACCATTTGCCTCACCACCACCTACTTTTCCCTTGGGAGTCGCTCTCTCGAGTGTCATCTTTATGTTAGCCCCCCCGGGCCAATGCTTGTCTAAGTGTTGGTCCAAACCGAGCGATGTCCGGTGCCCCCTGGGCAACCAGGGTCTATGCCAACCCGACGTCTGGCTCATCCGGTGTGCCCTGAGAACGAGATATGTTCAGCTCCTATCGGGATTTGTCGGCACAACGGGCGGTCTTGCTGGTCTTGTTTTACCATTGTCGAAATGTCTTGTAAACCGGGATTCCGAGACCGATCGGGTCTTCCTGGGAGAAGGTATATCCTTCGTTGATCGCGAGAGCTTATCATGGGCTAAGTTGGGACACCCCTGCAGGGTATAAACTTTCGAGAGCCGTGCCCGCAGTTATGTGGCAGATGGAAATTTGTTAATGTCCGGTTGTAGATAACTTGACACCAGATCCGCATTAAAACGCATCAACCGAGTGTTTAGCCGTGATGGTCTCTTCTCGGCGGAGTCCGGGAAGTGAACACGGTTTTGGGTTATGTTTGACGTAAGTAGGAGTTCAGGATCACCTCTTGATCATTACTAGTTGACGACCGTTCCTTTGCTTCTCTTCTCGCTCTTATTTGCGTATGTTAGCCACCATACATTGCTTAGTCGCTGCTGCAACCTCACCACTTTACCCCATCCTTTCCCATTAAGCTTTGCTAGTCTTGATACCCATGGTAATGGGATTGCTGAGTCCTCGTGGCTCACAGATTACTACAACAACAGTTGCAGGTACAGGTTATGCGATGATCATGACGCGAGAGCGATGTTTGCTTGTTTTGGAGTTCTTCTTCCGCTTCTTCTTCGATCAGGGGATAGGTTCCAGGTCAGCAGCCTTGGCTAGCAGGGTGGATGTCGTTTGAGTTTCTGTTTGTGTTTCATCCGTAGTCCGATGGTGCTCTTATGTAAGATGATGTTGTATTCGTGTGGCATTGTATGCCATTTGTATGTATCCCCATCTATTATGTAATGTTGATGTAATGATATCCACCTTGCAAAAGCATTTCAATATGCGGGTCTATCCTTGGTGGGACCTTCGAGTTCCTTTTGGATAGGGTCGCATATTGGGCGTGATAAGTTGGTATCAGAGCCTCGACCGACCCTAGGAGCACCCTTGATTGATCGTGTAGCTTGGCCGCTACAAAAAACTGGTTATCAGAGTCTAGTTATATCGGAGAGTAGGATTTCTTTTTACTCCTCTGCCCCTCCATCGCTCTTGTAAGGAATCTTGACATAGGTGTTTTGAACTACTCCTCTTCCCCTTCAATTTTTTTTTCTTTAGGATCACACGGTTAGTTTTTCGTTCGTTGTCCATCCTCTTTTGTCCGGTGCATCTCTCGTCAAGGCGACTCGAACCTCTCTGTCTTTTGCAAGTTCAATCCTCAGTTCTTCCTCTGACGTCGTTGTTTTTCCCTGTCTGAAGTTGTCTTTGTTTTTCCCACCCGCCCTCCCTTCTTCTTCTCGAATCCGGAGTCCGTAATCGAGTATCCATCCTACTCGTGCGAAGTCTTTGCCTTCTTTCCTCAATGATTTCAACCGATGTTTCCTCTTGAAGTTATTTGTTGATTTTTTTTCCCTTCCAAGTTGTCTTTGCTTTCCCACCCTCTCACCCTCTTCTTCCCGGAGCCTGAGTCTCTTTCGAGCATCAATTTCATTCGTGCGAAGCCTCTTCAGTCTTCCATCAATCATTTCAACCGGTGAATTCTCGTCTCGTTTGACATTCTTCATCTCTTTTCTTTTCCGGTGGATTCAATTCAAGTTTTCGGTGTTGATCGTATTCTTTCTTTGACCGAAGTGTTTCCCCCTTGTTCGTTCGCCTCTCGCCATTTAATCCTTCCGGAGACATCTCAGGAGATTCGGCAGTGTTCCAATTAATTCGAGGTTGTCACCTCATTCAAATATTTCAATTGTTCCGGTGCATCATCTATCTGTTCAACAATTCTTTCCAACGGTGTTTTTCTTTTAGTGGGCCCTAACCCACATGTCTTTTTCCAGGATCTTACCTGACTCTTCCAATTCTCCCGGAGTTATTCTCAAATTCTTTTCAAACATGAGGTAAGAATGGATCCCATCAGTCACATGCCTTCTCCAAGATCGCCTTCAAATTCTTTTCATTATTGGCTCAACCTCTTTGCTTTTCATTCTCCCGGAGTATCTCAGTAATCTTGGTGGTGTTTTCTGTCATCATTTGAAGACCGAAGAAGAGTTTTTCCTCTAAATCTTGTCCGTTCTTCCGAAGATTCATGGTTCTAGCTTCTTGTTATCCTCTCAAATTATTCCATTTGTTAGATATTCTTTTCTTACCCATCCGGAGTATGTCAGGAGTTGTTTTCCCGTTTCTTTTCACCGGAGGCCATCATTCCAGAAGAATTCTTCGTCCTCTCATTTCAGCTACCATTATCTAATTATCCCGGCGCTTTGTTCAAATGTTCTTTAATCAACTCATGATCTCTTTGTTCTTTCGCATCTAAATCACCTCTAGCATATTGGTTCTTCTAATTCTTCCCAGTGATTCATTCTCTTTCGTCAGTCATTTCTGAATTCTAACGGTGGTTCTTTAAGATTCTTTTCCTTGTTTATCATATTAATTCATTCGCTCTTTCAATCCTACCGGTGGTTCATGAAGACTTTCTCAAGTTTTGTACTATACCCCCCCTTAAATCCTTTTCAAGAAGAATAAGTAGTATGCAAAAATCCATCACCTCATCCCTTTAATTTGATGAAGGATAAGCATACAATAAATCTTATTCTTATTTCAACCAAGTGATTAATCCCTTTCTTTGGAGTTTGTTCTTGTTGAATAAATTCTAGTTCCAAGTGTTTTGATCTTTTCTTTTCCGGAGTTCAAATTTCCTCGGCCATCTCGTCGGAACCTCCATCTAAATCATCGCAAGGTTCATCCTTATTCTTTCCATCCTTCAATTGTATCTCATCATCCTTTTGTTACCGGAGTTCTTCATGGTGGCTCGTCAAAATTTAATTCATTCTTCAAGAGCTCATCAAGATTTTGTTGGAGTTCTAGTATCTTTTGTTCTTGCATCTCGAAGTGCAATTAATTCTCCGTATTCTTTTGAAGTGGAGTTTTGCATTTCTTCATTCTTCTCAGCTATCCAAGCATTTCCATTTGTGGCAGGTTATCACCTTAATTATGATGTTGAGATGTTACCTATAAGACCACAACAAGCTTATTCTTTCGTTGTTGATTTTCTCAACAACTCCGTTCAATCCTTCCTTCTAAGTTCTTTTCTTCCATTCTTTCAATTGTTCCAGAGGCATTGCGTTGCTTATGTCGTCAAGTGCCATCCCATCTTGTGAAATTCATGTTCTTTTCCTTCCATTTTCAGCCGGAGTGCTGCCTAGATCCTTTCAGTCTTATTCGTTTCTTATCTCGTTCTAACCGGAGTGGTTTCATAGTCTATCTGTTTCTGTGAGTTTTCGATTCTCGTCATTCTCGTTGTTCCTCTCTTCTTCTCGAGTGTTCTCGATTCTTTGCTGCTTCTCTTGAGTTCTTATTTCACCTCAACCCTTTTTCCTTCCGTCTCGGTCCTAAGATCTTGGGACGAGATCTCTTGTTAGTGGAGGAGAGTTGCAACACCCCGGATCCGATGCGCCAGGTGTCTGCCAGTTATTCGCCGTCATTGCCATGTCATTTGCTTGCGTGTTGCATTTTATCATGTCATCATGTGCATCTCAATTTGCATACGTGTTCGTCTCATGCATCCGAGCATTTTCCCCGTTGTCCATTTTGCAATCCGGCACTCCTATGTCCTCCGGCGTCCCCTTTTTGTCTCTCGTTGTGAGCGGGTGTTAAACTTTCTCGGAATGGACCGAGGTTTGCCAAGCGGCCTTGGTATAGCACCGGTAGACCGCCTGTCAAGTTTCGGGTCATTTGGAGGTCGTTTGATACTCCAACGGTTAACCGGGTAACTGCAAAAGCCCTCTTTTGTTGCAACCCAACACCCCTTCCAAAGTGGCCCAAAACCCATCAAACTCTCATCCATGCTCTCGGTCGTTCAATCACGATCGTGTGGGCAAAAACCGCTCCTCATTTGGGCACTCCTAGCTCCTTCTACCTATATATATGTGCCCCTCCCCGAAATTTCGGTGCAAACCCTAGTCCTCTTCCTCCCGCCGCCACTGGACACGTCCGTGACGCCGGACATGTCCAGCGCCGCCGCCTCGTCCAATTGCGCCTTGCCATGTGGCCCGCCGCCGCTGTCTCTCTCCTCCGCGCGGCCCGCGGACCCGGATCAGGCCCGCGCGAGCCCGTCCCGCCACCGCCGTTCGGCCCGCGCCCCTGCGCTGACGCCCACAGCTTCGCCGCCCCCGCGCCGGTGGCCTCGTTCCGCCGCCGCCTCCGGTGACCTCGCCGGCCCGGCCACCGCAGGCCCCGCCGCCGGCCGCTGCCTCCGCCTCCGCGCGCCTCCGTCCTGCCCCGCCTCCCGCGCGCCGGCCAGGGCCACCCCCGGCGCCCTCCGACCGCCATCGCCGCGGCGCTGCGCCGCCCTTGCTGGCGCAGCCGCGTCTGCCGCCCCCGCCCCGGTCTCCACCGTCCCCTGCGGCGCGCCTCCGGCCAGATCCGGCAAGGAGTCGGCCGGATCCGCTCTTCCCCGCTCCTCCAGCGCCTTCTCCAGCCATCTTCACGCCGCCCCGTCGCCGGAGAGACCCGCCTCCGCCGCCATTGACTTCTGCAGCACGCGAACTCTAGATCCCGAGGTCTAAATTTTCGACTGTCCCTATGTTGTCAACATTTTGAGCCCCTGTTCATTGCATCATAACTCCATGCACACTGCTCCGTTTCATGCGTATAATATGTCAAATTGTTCGACTCAACGAGTACTTCATTTCATTCCATTGCTTCATGTTTGTTTGAGTCCATCTTGATGCCTGAATCATCGTTGCAAGAGTGCTATGTGATGTTAATCTGCTAAAACTGTTATAACTTGATGATTTGTCATTTTTGCCATGTTTGATGTGTGCATCCTATGAGGTTGATGTCTACATGTATTTTGAACTATGCCATGCCATCTTTACAGGGGTGCTATCCATGTATTTTTGTGAAACTTGTACCGAGTGTATCGAGCTCGTGAAGTAGGGTACTTGCTATTGCTGTTTTGTTAGGCTGATTCTGTTATATTTTGTTGCTATGTAAACCTGCTCCCACAAGTCATTCTATGCATATTCTGGAGATGTTCACTAAGGATGTTTTGTTATACATGTCATGCTCTATCCATTCATTCCCCTGGTTGCATTTATAGCCTGCTGTAGCTTGTTGTAATCTTGCTCCAAAGTTGCTAAATAATGTTGCTGTCAGCTTGTTAACATTAAGTTCAATGTTGCCATGATTATTGTTAGTGATCCATGCACCCTATGAGCTTGTTCTTGCCATGCTTAGCTTCACAAACATGTCTTCTTACTGTTGGTTGCCTTTCCATGCCATGTATTGCTCTGTGGTGAGTGGTTCAAGCTCACCAACATGCCTACTTATTGTTGTTCCTGCCATCTATGAATCTGTCATATAACTTGCCATGTTTACATGGGTGTCATCATATCTTCTGATTCTTTTTGGCTCATGGTCAGTAAGGGACTTTTGTTCTATGCAATTAGTAGGTTCATGACATGCCTTTGTTTGCCATGATAAGTTCCTGTAGCATGTTGTTTGATAGCTCTAGACATTGCAACCTAATGTTATTTCTTGATAAGTCTGAAACTGTTATTATTTGCAATCTTGCCATGTCATTTTGAGCATGTTCTAGTGATTTCTGGAGATAGCTCACTGTTCATGTTTTGTTATGCTTTACCTGTACTTCATGCCCATGCCTTTTGGTCTTATGTTGGAGTGCTGTAGCTTGTTGCTTTGATGCTTGCAATATACCTAGTTGCTGTTTTGGACAGCTTGTCCTTTAAACTTGTATAGAGTGTGTGTCGAACCGTTGCTCCGTTTTGAGTGTGCTCTATATGAAACTTGCTTGATTTTGCATGTAGTTTCATATTATCATGGTGCATCCTTGTTTTGAGGTGTTTGCTTGATGTTTGTATGCATTTTGCATCAATGCCATGTTTAACTTGTTTTGCTCATATCTTCTAGGCCGTAGCTCCGAATTAAATGAACTTTATATGTAACTTGACTAGAATTTCGTGTAGATTCTCTTGGTGCATTTTAACTTGTTGTTTAACAACTTGAACATAAGGTTTATTCAGATCTGAACCAATTTCAAAATTTGCATATGAGGACTTACCGGAATTGTTATATGTTGTTCCCGGCCTCATTTAAACTTGCTTTGATGTGTTGCTTTTGTTTGCATCGTCTCATGTCATGAGTAGCTTCATGTAGCTTTGTCATGCATCATGCTTGTTGTGCATCATGTCTTGTCTATGTGTGGTGTGTTTACCATGTTGTGTGCTTCTTCTCAATAGTTCCTGTTTCGTTGCGATCGTGAGGATTCGTTCGTCTACGCTTGGTTCGTCTTCGTGGCTTCATCTTCTTCATGGACTCATTCTTCTTCCTTGCGGGATTTCAGGCAAGATGACTGCTACCCTGGATCTCACTACTATCATTGCTATGCTAGTTGCTTCGTTCTATCGCTTTGCTGCGCTACCTATCATTTTCTCTTCAAGCCTCCCAATTTGCCATGTCAGCCTCTAACCTTTTGCACCCTTCCTAGCAAACCATTGCTTGGCTATGTTACCGCTTTGCTCAGCCCCTCTTATAGCGTTGTTAGTTGCAGGTGAAGTTGAAGATTGCTCCATGGTGGACAGGGTTATGTTGGGATATCACAATATCTCTTATATTATTAATGCATCTATATACTTGGTAAAGGGTGGAAGGCTCGGCCTTATGCCTGGTGTTTTGTTCCACTCTTGCCGCCCTAGTTTCCGTCATACCGGTATTATGTTCCCGGATTTTGCGTTCCTTACGTGGTCGGGTGATTTATGGGACCCCCTTGACAGTTCGCTTTGAATAAAACTCCTCCAGCAAGGCCCAACTTTGGTTTTACCATTTGCCTCACCACCACCTACTTTTCCCTTGGGAGTCACTCTCTCAAGGGACATCTTTATTTTAGCCCCCCCGGGCCAATGCTTGTCTAAGTGTTGGTCCAAACCGAGTGATGTCCGGCGCCCCCTGGGCAACCAGGGTCTATGTCAACCCGACGTCTGGCTCATCCGGTGTGCCCTGAGAACGAGATATGTTCAGCTCCTATCGGGATTTGTCGGCACAGCAGGCGGTCTTGCTTGTCTTGTTTTACCATTGTCGAAATGTCTTGTAAACCGGGATTCCGAGACGGATCGGGTCTTCCTGGGAGAAGGTAAATCCTTCATTGATCGTGGGAGCTTATCATGGGCTAAGTTGGGACACCCCTGCAGGGTTTTAACTTTCGAGAGCCGTGCCCGCGGTTATGTGGCAGATGGGAATTTGTTAATGTCCGGTTGTAGATAACTTGACACCAGATCCGAATTAAAACGCATCAACCGAGTGTGTAGCCGTGATGGTCTCTTCTCGGCGGAGTCCGGGAAGTGAACACGGTTTTTGGGTTATGTTTGACGTAAGTAGGAGTTCAGGATCACCTCTTGATCATTACTAGTTGACGACCGTTCCATTTCTTCTCTTCTCACTCTTATTTGTGTATGTTAGCCACCATACATTGCTTAGTCGCTGCTGCAACCTCACCACTTTACCCCTTCCTTCCCCATTAAGCTTTGCTAGTCTTCATACCCATGGTAATGGGATTGCCGAGTCCTCGTGGCTCACAGATTACTACAACAACAGTTGCAGGTACAGGTTATGCGATGATCATGACGCGAGAGCGATGTTTGCTTGTTTTGGAGTTCTTCTTCCGCTTCTTCTTTGATCAGGGGATAGGTTCCAGGTCGGCAGCCTGGGCTAGCAGGGTGGATGTCGTTTGAGTTTCTGTTTGTGTTTCATCCGTAGTCAGATGGTGCTCTTATGTAAGATGATGTTGTATTCGTGTGGCATTGTATGCCTTTTGTATGTATCCCCATCTATTATGTAATGTTGATGTAATGATATCCACCTTGCAAAAGCTTTTCAATATGCGGGTCTATCCTTGGTGGGACCTTCGAGTTCCTTTTGGATAGGGTCGCATATTGGGCGTGATAGGATGGTCCCGCACGGTGCTCTAGTTTGGACCAACACGTAGACAAGCATTGGCCCGGGGGGAGGCTAAAATAAAGATGACCCTTGGGTTAATTACTCCCAAGGGAAAAGTAGGTGGTGGTGAGGCAAATGGTAAAACCAAGTTTGGGCCTTGCTGGAGGAGTTTTATTCAAAGCGAACTGTCAAGGGGGTCCCATAAATCACCCGACCGCATAAGGAACGCAAAATCCGGGAACATAACAATGGTATGACGGAAACTAGGGCGGCAAGAGAGGAACAAAACACCAGGCATAAGGCCGAGCCTTCCACCCTTTACCAAGTATATAGATGCATTAATTAAATAAGAGATATTGTGGTATCCCAACATAACCCTGTCCACCATGGAGCAATCTTCAACTTCACCTGCAACTAACAACGCTATAAGAGGGGCTGAGCAAAGCAGTAACATAGCCAAACAACGGTTTGCTAGGAAGGGTGACAAGGTTAGAGGCTGACATGGCAACTTGGGAGGCTGGAAGAGCAAATGATAGGTAGCGCAGCATAGCGATAGAACGAAGCAACTAGCATAGCAATGATAGTAGTGAGATCCAGGGTAGCGGTCATCCTGCCTGAAATCCCGCAAGGAAGAAGAAAGAGTCCATGAAGAAGATGAAGCCACGAAGACGAACCAAGCGTAGACGAGCGAATCCTCACGATCGTAACGAAACGGGAACTATCGAGAAGAAGCACACAACATGGTAAACACACCACACATAGACAAGACATGATGCATAACAAGCATGATGCATTACAAAGCTACATGAAGCTACTCATGGCAAGAGATGATGCAAACAAGAACAACACATCAAGGCAAGTTAAATGAGGCCGGAAACAACATATAACAATCCCGGTAAATCCTCATATGCAAATTTAGAAATTGGTCCAGAACTGAATAAACCTTAAGTTCAAGTAGTTAAGCAGCAAGTTAAGATGCACCAAGATGATCTACACGAAATTCTAGTCATGTTACATATAAAGTTCATTTAGTTCGGAGCTACGGCCTCGAAGATATGAGCAAAACAAGTTAAGCATGGCATTGATGCAAAATGCATGCAAACATCAAGCAAATACTCCCAAACATGGATGCAACATGATAATATGAAGCTACATGCAAAATCAAGTAAGTTTCATATTGAGCACACTCGAAACGGAGCAACGGTTCAACAAATACACTCTATACAAGTTATGACAACAATCTGTCCAGAACAGCAACTAGGCATATTGCAAGCATCAAAACATTATGCTACAGCACCTTAACATAATAACAAAAGGCATGGGCATGATTTAAAGGTAAAGCATGACAAAACATGAACACTGAGCTATCTCCAGAAACTACTAGAACATGCTGAAAATGACATGGCAATATTACAAATAATAACTGTTTCAGACTTAACATGAATAACATCAGGTTGCAATGTTTAGAGCTATCAAACAACATGTTACAGGAACTTATCATGTCAAACAAAGGCATGGCATGAATTTACTAATTGCATATAATAAAAATCCTTTACTGACCATGAGCCAAAAAGGAACAGAAGAAATGATGGCACCCTTGTAAACATGGCAAAAGATATGACAGATTCATACATGGCAGGAACAACAATTAGGCATGTTGGTGAACTTGAACCACTCACCACAGAGCAATAATTGGCATGGGATGGCAACCAATAGTAAGAAGGCATACTTATGAAGCCAAACATGGCAATAGCAAGTTCATAGGGTGCATGGATCACCATAAACAATCATGGCAACATTGAACTTAATGTTAACAGGCTGACAGAAACATTATTTAACAACTTTGGAGCAAGATAAGAACAAGTTACAGCAGGCTATAAATGCAACCAGGGGCTTGAATGGATAGATCAAGACATGTATAACAAATCCTCCTTAGTGAACATCTCCAGATTAAGCATAGAATGACTTGTAGCAGCAGGTTTACATAGCAACAAAATATAACAGAATCAGCCTGGCAAAACAACAACATCAAGTACCCTACTTAACAAGCTTGATGCACTCACCACACAACCCACAAAAATAGATGGATAGCACCACCATAAAGATGTCATGACATAGCACAAAACACATGTAGAGCTCATGCTCATAAGATGCACACATCAAATACAACAAAAATGACAAATCATCAAGTTATAACAGCTTCAGCAGATTAACATCATTTAGCACTATTGCAACGATGATTCAGGCATCACGATGAACTCAAATGAACATGATGCAATGGAACGAAATGAAGTACTCGTTTCGTCGAACAATTTGACATATTACACGCACAAAATGGAGCAGTATGCATGGAGTTATGACTGGTCAAACATGGCATCAGAATGTAAGAAACCGAGGACAGGAAAAATCAGGAGCGGGAGAAAGTCAACCTCTTTGGATCTCATATCTGGATCGGACGGAGCGGTTCCCAAGGCGGGGCGCAGACTCGCAAGAGTCCTTGCCGGAGAGGAAGGAGGTGGCCGGAGGAGGAGGCCGGCGGCGACAGGGGCGCGGGGCGTGGCCGGGCGGCACGGGGGCGGCGCGCTCCGGCGAGCCCGAGGCCGGAGCAGCGCAGCGAATGGCGGCGGTGTGGCACGGTTGCGCGGCCGGCGAGGGCAGGGCCGGCCAGGGCGGTGCTCCGGCGGAGGGAGGCCGAGACGGCGGCGACGGGCGCGGTGGAGGAGGGGGAGGCCACCGGCAGCGGCGGACGGCGGCGAAGGCGGCGCGGGACGGGTTGTGAGGCGGCGGCGGTGGTCGGCGACGGCGGCGGAGGCGCGCGGCAGCGCGACGGCGAGGCCCGGCGAGCGCGGGGCTAAGGCGCCCGCGGGGCGGCGGCAGTGGCGCCCCAGGTCGGGGAGGGCCCGCGATGGGCCGCGGCGGGCCGACGGTGGCGGGGAGCCGGACAGGCGACGTGGCAGGCGGGGATTGGGCGCAGGGGCGGTGGCGCTGAGGTGGCAGAGTGGGATTGGCCGGGCGATGTGGCAGGCGGCGGTGGATGTGTCCGTCCGCCGGGCGGACATGTCCGACGGCGCGAGGAGGGAGAGGGCTAGGGTTGGACTGCGCGAAAAATTGGAGGGGATCACATATATATAGGTAGAGAGAGCTAGGAGAGTCCAAATGAGGTGCGGTTTTCGCCCACACGATTGTGATCGAACGGCCGAGAGCATGGAGGGGGTTAGGATGGGTTTTTGGCCACTTTGGAAGGGGTGTTGGCCTGCACACAAAAGAGGCCTTTGCGGTTACCCGGTTAACCGTTGGAGTATCAAACGACCTCCAAATTGAACGAAACTTGACAGGCGGTCTACCGGTGCTATACCAAGGCCGCTTGGCAAACATCGGTCCATTCCGAGAACGTTTAACACCCGCATATGAAAAGAGGCAAAAGGGGGCGCCGGAGGACATAGGAGTGCCGGATTGCAAAACGGACAATGGGGAAAATGCTCGGATGCATGAGACGAACACGTATGCAAATGTGATGCACATGATGACATGATATGAAATGCATATGATGAAATGGCAAAGTGCAACACGCAAGCAAATGACATGGCAACGACGGTGAATAACTGGCGGACACCTGACGCATCGAATCCGGGGCGTTACAACACTCCTCCACTAACAAGAGATCTCGTCCCGAGATCTTAGGACCGAGACGGAGGGGAAAAGGGATGAGGTGAAACAAGAACTCAAGAGAAGAAGCAAAGAATCGAGAGCCCTCGAGAAGTAGAAAGGAACGACGAGAATGACGAGAATCGAAAACTCACGGAATCAGATAGACTATGAAACCACTCTGGTTAGAATGAGTTAGAAACGAACAAGACTGAAAAGGATTTAGGCAGCACTCCGACTTAACATGGAAAGATTTGGAACTGAGATTGACAAAATGGAACGATAGTTTACGAGAGGAACAACACAATGCCTCCGAAAGAATTAAAAAAGTTGAAAGAAAAGAACGGAGAAGAAGATGACATCTTCTAGCACGAATGAATTTGAAAAGCATCCTTGCGAGAAAAGATTTAATGAAGTTGTTGAGAAAATCAACAACAAAAAGAGTAAGCTTGTTGTGGTCTTATAGGTAACATCTCAAGATCATAAGATGATAACCGGCCACAAACGGAAATGATTGGATAGCTTAGAATAACGATGAAATGCTAAACTCCACTTCAAAAGAATACGAAGAATTAATTGTACTTCGAGACGTGAGAAGAAAAGATACTTGAACTCCACCAACAAGAATCTTGATGAACACTTGAAAGAATGAATTAAATCATGAAGAACCACCATGAAGAACTCCGGTGACAAAAAGATGATGAGATAGAATGAAGGAAGAAAGAATAAGATGAGCCTTGCGGTGATTTAGATGAAGGTTCCGACGAGATGGCCAGGAAATTTGAACTCCGGAAAAGAAAACATGAAACACTTGAAACTAGAATTTGTTCGTCAAGAACAAACTCTGAAGGATGGGATTAATCACCTTGAGGAAATAAGAATAAGATTTATTGTATGCTTATCCTTCATCAAATTAAATTGATGACAAGCGATGGATTTTGCATACTACTTATTCTTCTTGAAAAAGAATTGAGAAGTGACATATCGCAAACTTGAGAAGGTCTTCATAAACCACCGGTAGGATTGAAAAGAACGAATGGATTAATATGATAATCAAGGAAAAAGAATCTTGAATGAACCATCGTAAGAATTCGGAAATGACTGACGAACGCAAATGAATCACCAGGAAGAATTAGAAGAACAAATATGCTAGAGGGGATTTAGATGCAAAAGAACAGGAAGAACTCGAGCTGATTAAAGAACATTTAAATGAATCGCCGGGATAAATAGAGAACAATAGCCGAAATGTGAGGACGAAGAATTCTTCTGGAACGATGGCCTCCGGTGAAAAGAAATGGAAAAACAACTCCTGACATGCTCCGGATGGGTAAGCAAAGGAATATCTAACAAATGGAATAATTCAAGACTGATAACATGAATCTAGAACCACAAAACTTTGAGAGAACGGACAAGATTTAGAGAAAAACTCTTCTTCGGTCTTCAAAAAAAACGACGGGAAACACCACCAAAATTACTGAGATACTCTGGGAGAATGAAAAACAAAGAGGTTGAGCCAACAAATGAAAAGAGTTTGAAAACGATCTTGGAGAAGGCATGTGACTGATGGAATCCATTCTTACGTCACACTTCCAAAAGGATTTGAGAATAGCTCCCGGAAATTAGAAGAGTTAGGTAAGATCCTGGGAAAAGACCTGTGTGTTGGGGCCCACTGAAGAGAAAAACACCATTGGAAAGGGATGTTGAATAGGTAGATGATGCACCGGAATGATTGACATATTTAAATGAGGTGATAACCTCAAATTAATTCAAACACAGACGAATCTCCTAAGATGTCTTGAACACTCCGGAAGGATAAACTGGCGAGAGGCGAATGAGCAAGGAGAACACTTGATCCAAGGAAAAGAATGTGATCAACCCGAATAAAAGACTTGAATTGAGTGCACCGGAAAAAGAAAGGGATGAAGAATGACGAACGAGACGAGAATTCACCGGTTGAAATAATTGACAAAAGACTAAAGAGGCTCCGCACGAATGAAATTGATGGTCGAAATAGACTCAAACTCCGGGAAGAAAAAGGGTGGGAGGGCGGAAAAACAAAGACAACTTGGAAGGGGAAACCAACGAATATCTTGAAGAGAAAACACCGGTTAAAATCATTGAGGAAAAAAGGCAAAGACTTCGCACGAGTAGGATGGATACTCGATTACGTACTCCGGTTCCGAGGAGAAAAAGGTGGGCGGGTGGGAAAAAGAAAGACAACTGAGGATTGAACTCAAATATGAAGAGGCTCGAGTCAACTTGACGAGAAAAGCACCGGATGAAAAGAGATGAGAATCAACGATCGGAAAACCAACCGCGTGAATGTAAAGAAAAAATTTGAAGGGGAAGAGGAGTAATTCAAAACACCTACGTGAAGATTCCTCACCAGAGCGATGAAGGGGCTGAGGAGTAAAAACAATTCCTACTCTCTGATATAACTAGACTCCGAAAATAGTTTTCTTCTAGACTCAACATCGGCCAAACTACACGATCAACCAAGGGGGCTCCTAAGGTCGGTCGAGGCTCTGATACCAACTTGTCACGCCCAATATGCGACCCTATCCAAAAGGAACTCGAAGGTCCCACCAAGGATAGACCCGCATATTGATACGCTTTTGCAAGGTGGATAACATTACATCAACATTACATAATAGGTAGGGATACATACATAAGGCATACAATGCCACATGAATACAACATCATACATAAGATCAACATCCAACTACAGATGAAACACAAACATAAGCTCAAACGACATCCACCCTGCTAGCCCAGGCTGCCGACCTGGAACCTATCCCCTGATCGAAGAAGAAGCAGAAGAAGAACTTCAAACAAGCAAACACCACTCTCGCGTCATGATCATCACATAACTTGTACCTGCAACTGTTGTTGTAGTAATCTGTGAGCCACGAGGACTCAGCAATCCCATTACCATGGGTATCAAGACTAGCAAAGCTTAATGGGAAAGGAAGGGGTGAAGTGGTGAGGTTGCAGCAGCGACTAAGCATGAAATGGTGGCTAACATACGCAAATAAGAGCGAGAAGAGAAGCAAAGGAACGGTCGTGAAGCTAGCAATGATCAAGAAGTGATCCTGAACTCCTACTTACGTCAAACATAACCCAAAGACCGTGTTCACTTCCCGGTCTCCGCCGAGAAGAGACCATCACGGCTACGCACGCGGTTGATGCGTTTTAGTTCGGATCTGGTGTCAAGTTATCTACAACCAGACATTAACAAATTCCCATCTGCCACATAACCGCGGGCATGGCTCTCGAAAGTTTAAACCCTACAGGGGTGTCCCAACTTAGCCCATGATAAGCTCTCGCGATCAACGAATGATATACCTTCTCCCAGGAAGACCCGATTAGTCTCGGAATCCCGGTTTACAAGACATTTCGACAATGGTAAAACAAGACCAGCAAGACCGCCCGATGCGCCAACAATCCCGATAGGAGCTGCACATATCTCGTTCTCAGGGCAACACCGGATAAGCTAAGCGTACAGGTACCGACGTAACCCGAGTTGCCAAGGGATGGTCCCTCACGGTGCTCTAGTTTGGACCAACACTTGGACAAGCATTGGCCCGGGGGGCTAAAATAAAGATGACCCTTGTGTTAATTACTCCCAAGGGAAAAGTAGGTGGTGGTGAGGCAAATGGTAAAACCATGGTTGGGCCTTGCTGGAGGAGTTTTATTCAAAGCGAACTGTCAAGGGGGTCCCATAAATCACCCGACCGCGTAAGGAACGCAAAATCCGGGAACATAACACCGGTATGATGGAAACTAGGGCGGCAAGAGTGGAACAAAACACCAGGCATAAGGCCGAGCCTTCCACCCTTTACCAAGTATATAGGTGCGTTAATTAAATAAGATATATTTTGATATCCCAACATAACCCTGTCCACCATGGAGCAATCTTCAACTTCACCTGCAACTAACAATGCTATAAGAGGGGCTGAGCAAAGTGGTAACATAGCCAACAACGGTTTGCTAGGAAGGGTGACAAGGTTAGAGGCTGACATGGCAACTTGGGAGGCTGGAAGAGCAAATGATAGGTAGCCCAGCATAGCGATAGAACGAAGCAACTAGCATAGCAATGATAGTAGTGAGATCCAGGGTAGCGGTCATCTTGCCTGAAATCCCGCAAGGAAGAAGAACGAGACCATGAAGAAGATGAAGCCACGAAGACGAACCAAGCGTAGACGAACGAATCCTCACGATCGCAACGAAACGGGAACTATCGAGAAGAAGCACACAACATGGTAAACACACCACACATAGACAAGACATGATGCACAACAAGCATGATGCATGACAAAGCTACATTAAGCTACTCATGGCAAGAGATGATGCAAACAAGAACAACACATCAAGGCAAGTTAAATGAGGCCGGAAACAACATATAACAATCCCGGTAAATCCTCATATGCAAATTTAGAAATTGGTCCAGAACTGAATAAACCATAAGTTCAAGTAGTTAAACAGCAATTTAAGATGCACCAAGATGATCTACACGAAATTCTAGTCAAGTTACATATAAAGTTCATTTAGTTCGGAGCTACGGCCGCGAAGATATGAGCAAAACAAGTTAAGCATGGCATTGATGCAAAATGCATGCAAACATCAAGCAAACACTCCCAAACATGGATGCAACATGATAATATGAAGCTACATGCAAAATCAAGCAAGTTTCATATAGAGCATACTCGAAACGGAGAAACGGTTCAACACATACACTCTATACAAGTTATGACAACAATCTGTCCAGAACAGCAACTAGGCATATTGCAAGCATCAAAACATTATGCTACACACCTCAACATAATAACAAAAGGCATGGGCATGATGTACAGGTAAAGCATGACAAAACATGAACATTGAGCTATCTCCAGAAACTACTAGAACATGCTCAAAATGACATGGCAAGATTGCAAATAATAACTGTTTCAGACTTAACAGGAATAACATCAGGTTGCAATGTTTAGAGCTATCAAACAACATGTTACAAGAACTTATCATGTAAAGCAAAGGTATGGCATGAATCTACTAATTTCATATAACAAAAATCCCTTACTGACCATGAGCCAAAAAGGAACAGAAGAAATGATGGCACCCATGTAAACATGGCAAAAGATATGACAGATTCATACATGGCAGGAACAACAATAAGTAAGCATGTTGGTGAGCTTGAGCCACTCACCACAGAGCAATACATGGCATGGAAAGGCAACCAATAGTAATAAGGCATATGTATGAAGCTAAACATGGCAATAGCAAGTTCATAGGGTGCATGGATTGCTATAAACAATCATGGCAACATTGAACTTAATGTTAACAGGCTGACAGAAACATTATTTAACAACTTTGGAGCAAGATAACAATAAGTTACATCAGGCTATAAATGCAACCAGGGGCATGAATGGAGAGAGCAAGACATGTATAACAAATCCTCCTTAGTGAACATCTCCAGATTAAGCATAGAATGACTTGTAGCAGCAGGTTTACATAGCAACAAAATATAACAGAATCAGCCTAGCAAAACAGCAACATCAAGTACCCTACTTAACAAGCTTGATGCACTCACCACACAACTCACAAAAATACATGGATAGCACCGTTGTAAAGATGGCATGACGTAGCACAAAACACATGTAGAGCTCATGCTCATAAGATGCACACATCAAATGCAACAAAAATGACAAATCCTTAATTTTATAATAGTTTCAGCAGATTAACATCATATAGCACTCTTGCAACGATGATTCAGGCATCCAGATGAACTCAAATGAACATGATGCAATAGAACGGAATGAAGTACTCGTTGCGGCGAACAATTTGATATATTACACGCACAAAAAGGAGTAGTATGCATGGAGTTATGGCTGGTCAAATATGGCATCAAAATGTAAGAAACTGGGAGGGGGAGAAAGTCAACCTCTTCGGATCTCAGATCTGGATCGGACGGAGCGGTTCCCGAGGCGGGGCGCGGACTCGCCGGAGTCCTTGCTGGAGAGGAGGGAGGTGGCCAGAGGAGGAGGCCGGCGGCGACAGGGGCGCGGGGCGTGGCCGGGCGGCACGGGGGCGGCGCGCTCCGGCGAGCCCGAGGCTGGAGCAGCGCAGGGAACGGCGGCGGCGGGGCACGGTCGGGCGGCCGGCGAGGGGCAGGGCCGGCCAGGGCGGCGCTCCGGCGGAGGGAGGCCGAGATGGCGACGACGGGCGCGGTGGAGGAGGGGGAGGCCACCGGCGCCGGCGGACGGCGGCGAAGGCGGCGCGGGACGGGCGGCGAGGCGGCGGCGGAGGCGCGCGACGGCGCGGTGGCAGGGCCCGGCGAGCACGGGGATTGAGCGCCCGTGGGGCGGCGGCGGCGGCGCCTCGGGCCGGGGAGGGCCCGCGATGGGCCGCGGCGGGCCGGCGGTGGCGGGGAGCCGGACAGGCGACGTGGCATGCAGGGATTGGGCGCAGGGGCGGCGACGCTGAGGTGGCGGCGTGGGATTGGCCGGGCGACGTGGCAAGCGGCGGTGGACGTGTCTGGCCGCCGGGCGGACATGTTCGGCGGCGCGAGGAGGGAGAGGGCTAGGGTTGGACTGCGCGAAAAACTAGAGGGGATCACATATATATAGGTAGAGGGAGCTAGGATAGTCCAAATGAGGTGCGGTTTTCGCCCACACGATCGTGATCGAACGACCGAGAGCATGGAGGCGGTTAGGATGGGTTTTGGGTCACTTTGGAACGGGTGTTGGGCTGCACACAAAAGAGGCCTTTGCGGTTACCCGGTTAACCGTTGGAGTATCAAACGACCTCCAAATGGAACGAAACTTGACAGGCGGTCTACCGGTGCTATACCAAGGCCTCTTGGCAAACATCGGTCCATTCCGAGAACGTTTAACACCCGCACATGAAAAGAGGCAAAAGGGGGCGCCGGAGGACATAGGAGTGCCAGATTGCAAAACGGACAACGGGGAAAATGCTCGGATGCATGAGACGAACACGTATGCAAATGCGATGCACATGAAGACATGATATGAAATGCATATGATGACATGGCAAAGTGCAACACACAAGCAAATGACATGGCAACGATGGCGAATAATTGGTGGACACCTGGCGCATCGAATCTGGGGCGTTACAAGAGCATGGCGGCACATATCAGGGTACTGTGCATGCAGAGACGCATGGTACGCTGTGTACATACAGTTTTTCCTGATGAACGAAACCGTGCTGCCATCATGATCCTTGCCGTCGGTTATCTCCTGGTTAATCGGATAATTTAGTCCGACAAACAGAGAGCGTGTACCAAGGCTACTTACCAGCCTCCAGTCAAAAATCGGATAATTTAGTCCGACAAACAGAGAGCGTGTACCTGGGATCCTGCTCAAAGACCTTGCAGTGACTGTGATTGTATTCCGCGAAACAACACGTCTGGTACGTGCGAACGATCATCAATCTTTCGCCGTTGTTTGATCGAGCCAGGAACCACCTGCAACTGCCATGCCGCTTTTCTTTGAAAGGTTCTGGGATTAGGAAGGGTACGGACACTAGGCGGCCTACAACATCATATCAAGTTGGAGTCAAATAAAAAAGGGCTCTTGATTTAGTCAATCTTAAGAACAACATGTTATGAGCATGAATATTTTTTCAGTAAATGTTGACAGTAATATAAGCAAGCCATCATGATGTCATAGGAAAGTAACATACTGCTGTAACAGCCGTTTGTAGCGATGACAGGAGTAGGCCAGCAATAAGTCCAGCCATAGAAGGAGTCGACAGCTTAAATGTAGCCCCTGTGTTCAGTGGCATCAGAGAACCATGGAGGATGTATGATCCTGCGATGGACGTTGTCGGCGTTCTGGGAACGGGGGTCCCTAGACTTGCCTGCCTGCGGCCTGCGGCGTGGCTCAAAGGGGGGCCAGCACGGCCCATCTTCATCAGCACAAGCTCAAGACCCTCGCGAGGGGCCAAGCCTCGCGGGGCGGACGACCAGGAGCTTCCTCAGGCACGGCCTCATCAGGCTGGCTCGCGAGGAGGCGGAGAGTTCAAGGCGAGGTACCTCACGAGGTGCCCATGACGCAAGTCATGACGACCAAGGGCACCAGTCGGGCGCCAGCCCGCGCAGTGTGCTCCTTTCCTCTTTGGTGCAAAGGGAGCAAGCGCAGGCGAGAGCATCAAGCAAACGCATCCATTTCGGTGTAACAAGACCAAGACCAGCCCAACGGCAAGAAGGAAGTCATTGTGGAGCCCAAGCAGGCGTCATCACCAGAGCCTTTGACAAGCGAGGACCAACTTTAGTCAGGATAAGTGTACCCGATGTTCCCCTTCAAAATGGCCAATTGTTGGCGCCCTTCCCGCTCAATATTTGGGAAGAGGCCCAGGGCCTTTGCCTATAAATAGGACTAGCCAGCCCCGGGGTAGAGGTACCTAGATCGAGAGAGAGAGAGAGAAGGGCGGCTGAACTCCTCCTAGCAGTTCATCGTCCCAGCCAAGAACAAACCCTCGCGAGGCTGTTCTTCCTTGTATTGTTCATCAACAGCCCAAGAGGCAATCCACCACACCACACACTGGAGTAGGGTATTACACCACAATGGTGGCCTGAACCAGTATAAACTCCGTGTCTCGTGTGTTGTTCCTTTCGTAGTTTAGATCCTAGCGAGTCAGCGAGGAGCAGGTAGGTAGAGGGCGAAATCTCCGCGCGCACCCCAGTGTTCGAACCTCAAGGGTCTGCCGGAACCCGAAATCTGACATTTGGCGCGCCAGGTAGGGGTGCGCCGGGATCCTCCTTCTGCCACTTCGCATCCCGTCGCATCATTATCATCATGTCCGGCGACCAGGCGGGCAACCCTGATCCCCAGGCGGCTTCGCCCGCCCGCGCAGAGCCGCTCGCCCCGGGCGACCCCATGCCCCAAGCAGCTCGCGGTCCGCAGGGTGCTGCGAGCCGTGGGCGACGCGGACAGGCTCCGACAGCTCTCACACCACGGCAGGCACGGTCGGCAGCAAGGGCCTCCAACCACGCTGCGGCAACGACGTCGTACACCCACTGAGAGCAGGCGAACTCAAGGGCCGCACTCACGGTGGCCCGAGAGTTACTGCAGTGCAGGCTGCTGGAGGGCAGCCACGACGTGCTGCTGGAGCGGGTAGTAGAGCTCCTAGGCTTTGCCGCCTCGGGGGCTCACCCCTTCTGCACCCAGCTCCCATCTCAGGTCCAGGGCGGCCCGCGCTGGGGCCCCACGCGCGCTCGCGGGCTCCAAGGCTACTCCAACACCAGCGAAGCTGTCAGCACCGGGCCAGCGGTAGCGCTGACTCCGCTCCCGGCCAGCGAAGAAGGACTCGTCGCGACCCACGGCCCCAGTGGGCCGCCGCGCTACCACCCCCAGGTGGGCACATCAAGCAGAGCTGCATCGCACGCGGAGCACTATGGCGCGGCCTTCGGGATGACGGCCCCAGAAGAATACATGCCCCACATGATGGACCAAGGGCACCCGCATGAGGGCGAACAAGGCTCGCTCCTCAGCCCAAGCTGGGGGATGAGGCGCCAGAAGCTGAGCTCTTCTAGGAGCCCCGGGACGGCCCCACCGGCCATGCTGGAAGCGACGATTATCGGGTACCACTAATTCCTCAGGAGCAGGCATACGCTAATCATGGATCGCAGGAGGTGCAGGTCGCCCAACAAGCAACTGCCCCGCTCCCACAGTCTCCTACCCCTCAAGAGGAGGGCGTAGGGGGCTGCAGGAGAGGGGCCGGGATACGGCATCATCACCGCGGCGTTCGGAGCAAGGCATTCTCAGGAGGTAGGCCCTCCGCTGGGGAGGTGCCTTAGGGCCTGCCCCTGGCGGAGGACCCATGGTCGTCGGGGGAACCGCTGGCGACCGCTCTACCCCATCGGCGGTGTCCTGGTTTCCGGTCGTCGTTGATGGAACTAGAGTGTGGCGCAAGGCAGGGCCCTCGTCTGGCGATATGAAGCAAGGCCGGTACCTGTGAAGAAGGCCCAATTCCTGTGAAGCTCGCCGCCCTGTGACACTCACGTAATAATGAGTGGGGCTGTACACGCCCCGAAGTCTCAGGGGTGCCGGCCTCAGGCCCTGGGGCTCCCTCCCACGCCTAGTGGCAGCACTTAGCTCCGCGCTGGTGAGAAGACGTCCAAGACTAGACTAGGTGCCGGACGCGGCCTTTTTCTGCTTTCATTGCTTTTCCCTTGGTTGTTGCTTTCCCTCGCTGGATTTAAGTTGGACTCAAATTTGAGATTTGCATGTGTTTGGGGAAGGGGTGTTTAGTCTCGTTCGAGCAATCTCTCGCGCTTCGGTTACAACTTCGCCTCAACTGCCTCCCCTCGTGAGCCCCTCGTGAGCCGGGTCTGGCCTAGCTTGCGTGCAGCCCAGACTGCCGCCTTCATATCCTCTCAGGAGGTTTTTCACTTCAGATCCTACAAATCCGATCAGGAGACACTCGAGACACCACAGCCTCCCACAAGCTATCTCGGGGCCCGCATGGTACAAAGGTAAACTAGCCAGCCGGCTCGTTGCCTAGCCAACCGCTTGGCGCAGGCATACGGGTGATGTAGCATCCACTAGTACGCAGAACATGAGTTTTACATGAGGGGCACCCCCTCCCAAAATGCTCTTACAACCATCAGGTCAAAACCTGAGTTCTATTCATGCAGGGTAAGGAGACAGGAACGATACACGGTCAGTCGGATAAATCCCCCAATGCATCCTCAGGAGCACCGCCCGAACTGTCGCTGGTGTCGCTGGCCTCGCCATCGCCCTCTGCGTTGCCATTAGCGACGTTAGGACCGTTCACCACGCCGCCCTCATCAGCGGCCACGATCGCGTCATCGTTATTTGAAGCAAAGGCCCTGACGAGAGCGTCCACGTTGTCTTCCACCCAGTGCACCAGGTCGTCCCGGACAGCCTGGGGGACTGGGGCGATGGCAGCGTCGAAGTCGAAGTGGGGATCCATGTTCCGGAGGTGGCTGAAGATGCGAGAAAAGGCGCGCCCGAGCAGGGCATGGCTCCTCTCCTCCACCAACCTGTCGGCTCTGACCGACCGCGCCTCCAGCTGCGTCACCACATCGGTGAAGAGCTGAAGGTTGCCGACGTAGTTAACTGCATGCGGCTCGCCAACAGCCGCCTCGCAGATGTTACCCAAGGCTGTGTTGGCTCTCTCCCGAAGCGTGGTGAGCATGGGGCCATGCTCATACTCCAGGACCCTCCGCTGGTGTATCTCGTCCGCATTCTGGCGCGCCACGGCCTCAGCCTAGTCCACCCGTTGGCGAAGGAGAAGCACTTCGGCACGGGAGATAGTTGACTCCCCCTGCGCCACCTCAAGTGCGGACCGCAATGCATCGACCCGCCGCGTCGCTTCCTCCAACTTGACCCTCAAGACAGCGGTCCAACCTTCAGCCTCGGTCCGGATCAACCCCAGCCTCTCCTCAAACTCGCGCTCGAGGTTCAAGCGCGCCGTTGCCACCCGACGTCCGACCTCCTCCAGAACACGGGCTTCCCGCGCAACGACGTCATCATCCGCCTGTGTCACCAAGCGCTCCCTTGTCTCCAGGCGATCATACTCGCGTGCGCGTTCAGTGGCTTCTAGCGTCAGCGCCACCTCACACTTCTCGAGCTCCGCTGGGTCGCCTGAAGCCACCTTCATTGACACGAGGGCCGCCTCGTGCAGCTCCACCTGCTCCTCCAGTGGGCGGCACCGGGCCAGGAGTTCCCGTGCCTGCTCCTCCTTCGCCTCTCGCCGCCGGTCAGCTTCCCGGGCCTCCTCGACGGCCCGGGAACGGACCTCCCGAGTGGCCGCCAGCGACGCCTTGGCCTCCTCATCGTCAAGATCGTGCTGATAGCGCGCGAGGGCGACAGCCGCCTCCAGCTCGTGCCTCTCTGCAACCAGGGGCAGGCCCTCGGCCTCAAGGCGCAGGTCCTCGTCAGCGAGTTCTTCACCAAGCAGGCTCACCGCGTCAGCCGCCCTCCGAAGAAACCCTTGGCGAAGAGCGCGGCACTCCTGGGCACGCTCGAGTACGTCTTCCACACCATCATCCGCCCCAAGCGAGCGTCGGGGGGCACGGATCAGCACTCCCCCTCTGGGCAGGGGGCTGGGGGATGGCACCCTTGCGGCAGCCGGGCACACCTCGCCGGAAGCCCGGCTTGGAGCTAGTCCATCCCCAAGTGAAGTGCGCAGGGAGTACCCCAGCCAATCACGGTCCATGACCAGACGAGAAGCCCACGGCAGGCTGGCTATGCCACGAGAAGGCTCGCGAAGGAAGGTCGCGAGGCGCGCAGGGCCGCGATGCGCCTCAGGATGGTTCGTCCCTCCAACCGGCCTCACCACAAGGGCTCTGCTGCTCGGAGCGATCGAAGACGGTGAAGAGGGCGGAGACAAGGGGGTTGGCTCCTCAGTCATCTCCCTGAGCTCAGTGGGAAGGGCCCTACGGAGCAAGGATCAGGAAAAGCAACAGAAGAATCAGCAGCTGGGAAGGGAGAAGGCTTACTCATCGGTGGCAAAGTACTTCCTACACTTCAGCAGGCGACAAGGGTAATTGTCACCCAAGGCCTCCCTTCTCTTCCGGAGGGCCTCGAAGTCCACGTGGAAGCGACCCAAGAGTCGAGCGCAGGGGTCATCCTGCGACGAGGAAGAAGCGTCAAGGCGACCCGCGTCTGGGGCGTCTACCTGATGCGCGCTGCCGGTCGCCTCACCAAGAAGAGTAGCTGGGGCCTCAGGGGCCCCAGCCACAGGTGCTGCGGGTGTCTGCTCGCCGCCCTCAGCCATAGCAGCACAGGCCTCAGGGGTTGCTCCCTCATGAGCGCCGCCCAGTGTTGTCACCTCGGCGGGGGCACCCTCGGCCTCTGGCGGCTCATACCTCCCTGCTCTGCCGCTTGAGGAAGAGTCGCCCTGGCCGACCGCAAGGGCGGCCACCACCACTCGGTTCTCGCGAGGCCCCTGGGGGCCAGTGGGGCGCAGCACCCATTCGTCAAAGATGGGCATCTTATTCACAAAGTCGCTTCTATTCGGGCAGAGGTACAGCAAGGCCCCCCCTTGCCGGATGCTGCCGGGGGAGGGGTCCCCAGTCAAGACCAAGAGCACCTTCCTCAGCGCTTCAGGCGTCAGGTCCTCTTCCTGGAGCCTCATACGATCCTCACGCCCGCTGAAGGCCCACATCCGGTGAGAATGACGTTGGAGAGGGGCAACACGGCGTAGCAGGAACTCCTTCACCACCTAGGGCGCCATCACGCCGAGCGCCCTCAAGAACGCGAAGCGACGCCAGACGAAGACGAGCCAGGAACTCGTGAGTGTCTCCTAGCCCCAGCCTGAGTTGGGGACAGCAGGCGAAGATGGCTCCAACAGCAGGGGCTGGGCACCCCTACGTCCACATACAGCCACCGCTCGCGAAACCCAGGTGCGGGCGGAGGAAGACTGAAGTCGATCCCTGAGGCTGCTGTCTCAGGTGCAGCAATGAAGCTCACGCACCCCGAGCATTGGGTCGGGTCGACAAGGCGCAGAGAGAAGAAGTGGCGCAGCAAGGCAACCGAAGGAAGGATGCCCATCATTGCCTCACAAACGAAGGCGAAGACTGCAAGAAGAGTGATGGATTCGGGACCCAGAAGCATCTTGTGGATCTGATAGTGGGAGAGCACGGCGTTGAAGAAATAGGAAAAGGGGGGAACCAGTCCTGCCCACAGGGCGTCGGCGAAATACCGGACCTCAGTGACTATCCTGTTGATGGAGAAGCGGGACGCGGGCCAGGCCGTCGTCCTCCCGCATTCGTTGAAGACGGTGGTCAGAGCCGAGCTGACCTTGCCCAAGCCCTCTCGATTGGTTATGATCGACAGGTCGATGGCGGGGGCTGCCAGTGACGATGAGCGAGGCAGAGGCATGGGCTTCTTCCCTCTTCCCTTCTTCATCGGAGCCATGGCAACAGAAGGGGGGAGGGAAGGTTCGAGATTGGATTGAGAGTGGAAGCTGGGGTTCGAGAGGAGGACGGGCAGAGGACGCTCGGGCAACGAAAAGGGGAGCGGCTGTGTGCGACTACGAGTCCGCCTAGCATGGCACAAAATAAGGAGGCGTGGGGGAACAGTGCCGCCCACGTCCAATCAACCGCCACGTGGCGCCCAAGGCCGCAGGCTGTTAGGGCCCGCAGTGCTTCGCACGTGCCCTTTCGCCCCTCTGCTCGGCCATGTCCGGGTGCGCCTTGGGCCCGGGGGCTACTGTCGGCGTTCTGGGAACGGGGGTCCCCAGACATACCTGCCCGCGGCCTGCGGCGTGGCTCAACGGGGGGCCCAACACGGCCCATCTTCACCAACACAAGCTCAAGACCCTCGCGAGGGGCCAAGTCTCGCGGGGTGGATGACCAGGAGCTTCCTCAGGCACGGCCTCATCAGGCTGGCTCGCGAGGAGGCGGAGTGTTCAAGGCGGGGTACCTCACGAGGTGCCCATGGCACAAGCCATGACGACCAAGGCGCCAGTCAGGCGCCAGCCCGCGTAGTGTCCTCCTTTCCTCTTTGGTGCAAAGGGAGCAAGCGCAGGCGAGAACATCAAGCAAAGGCATCCATTTCGGTGCAACAAGACCAAGACTAGCCCAACGACAGGAAGGAAGTCATTGTGGAGCCCAAGCAGGCGTCATCACCAGAGCCTTTGACAGGCAAGGACCAACTTTAGTCAGGATAAGTGTACCCGATGTTCCCCTTCAAAATGGCCAATTGTTGGCGCCCTTCCCGCTCAATATTTGGGAAGAGGCCCAGGGCCTTTGCCTATAAATAGGACTAGCCACCCCCGGGGTAGAGGTACCTAGATCGAGAGAGAGAGAGAGAGAGAGAGAGAGTGAGAAGGGCGGCTGAACTCCTCCTAGCAGTTCATCGTCCCAGCCAAGAACAGACCCTCGCGAGGCTGTTCTTCCTTGTATTGTTCATCAACAGCCCAAGAGGCAATCCACCACACCACACACTGGAGTAGGGTATTACACCACAATGGTGGCCTGAACTAGTATAAAATCTATGTCTCTTGTGTTGTTCCTTTCGTAGTTTAGATCCTAGCGAGTCAGCGAGGAGCAGGTAGGTAGAGGGCGAAATCTCCGTGCGCACCCCAGTGTTCGAACCTCAAGGGTCTGCCGGAACCCGAAATCCGACAAACGTGCAGATTTATCCACTTACCGCAGTGACCTGTCAGATAGGTGGGACCGCGGTTGAAGAATGCAGTTAGCCTGAAATCTGTATAATTCCCAGATCTTGTGGGCACTTGGCAGATTACAACCTTGAGCAAATCAAACTTGGTATCATGTTGGCTACTGTAAGATTCCGAGTATTCTGGGCCGCGTGCCAAAACAGTGCAGTGTTAATGGACGGAAGGAGGATCAATCGCCGGGTGTAGACCTCCACGAGCATCCAGCTACCGCGACCGTCGACGAGCACCATCCAAGACGTGTTCATGCCGACCCAGTACATACCGTTAATGTAGCTGAGGCTGACGGGGATCGGATCGCAGTGAAGGGGGTTGATGCTCGCCACCCTACGATTGTTATGCTGCGTGACACGTCGTTTCTGAAGATCAAGCGGCATCAGCAAGCAAGGAGCTGGCTTAAAAAGCTCCGGCCTGAGGGCTTTGAGTAAACGGTATAGCCCTGACAAGCACGCGGCGAGCGACATGGTACTGAGATTGTCCACACGCGAAACAATGAGCTTGATTACCTCTGTGGGGAGCGAATTCCAGCCACTCTTTCGGCGGACGCTGCTCGGTTCTACCAATGTTAGTGCTTGGGTTTCGGACAAGGGGGGGAGGTGCCTTAGCGGGGATGGAAGCTTGGACGAGATTATGTGCGGACAAAGATGGAGAAGCAAATATGTGATGCAGGAAGTGGACAGGTGATAATGACTACAGCACGCCGCTTGAGGTACGAGACCCATACCAGCAGCGTAGGGTCATATCAATGGCAGACAACTTGCTTGAGTGATCACAATACTGGTACTCCCTACAGTACCTACTACAGTAGTATGCCCTAGCTTGCTAGAGTAGAGTAGTAGAGTAGGACTCTGCTATACTACTAGCACCGGAGGAGTAGTATATTCTAATCTAAAATAGTTACAAACTTTGATGCTACTCCTGCGCTCCATTCAGCGGCCGCAACGTCCCCTGCAGCCACTCCCTCCTGCGCTCCATTCAGTGGGCGCTGTTGAAATCTGGGGAGTGCACTCTCGCGATTGATGGCAGCCACGACGTCACCGACGACGACTTCTTCCCCGACCTCGGCAACCTCTTCCTCAACGACATGGGCGACAACCTCAATGCCAACGGTGCTCCTCCCATTGCATCGTATGTGTTTCTGTCCTTCCTGTTCGAAATCGTGGTAGAATTCATGTTTCTACTTTGTATCCTACTACTATGCTAGTCTACATGATTAGTTTCATCTCTGTTATAGCCGTCATGATTTATTTTGTGCTTATTCGGATTAAATCTCGTAGTAACTTGCTCACATATTCAACTGGCGCAACGTCCCCTATAGCTACTCCCGTTTCATGGACGGCCTGGTCGATGCCTCCAAGGAGCCCTTTGTCCACTGCTATGAGTGCCCGATGCCATTCTGTGGCTCGCCGGCGGACATGGTGCATCACCTCACGGATGCGTGCAGTGGTCACTGCTGGCCCTTGGCAGATAACATCAAGTACGACACATGCTACCGGTTCACCATGCCGGAGTCGCTGGAGGATCACCGCCGCCTGCTAGTCTCGGAGGAGGACGGCAGCGTCTTACTCTTGATCGTGGGCACCGGCGAGGCCCACGCAGGCCGCCGCCTCGTCCCTTTAATGTGCGTCAGGGGCGTCGCCGCTGACGCTGACACTGACACGAGGCAGATGTACGGGTGCGTGGTCAATGTTACTACCCCTCCGGGCGCGTGCGGCGAAACCGGCCTCATCGGACAGACTTGGACTCTGAGGAACTGGGACTATCCTGCCGATGTGGACTTGGAAAACCCATGGCATCCGTTCCATCCTTTACCCGCCGACTCGGTGCACGGGAACTCCAAGGAGGTTCACCTGGACATACGCATTATCAAGTGCACTTAGAAAACATGTAGTGTGTGTGGGCGCTTATGGCCCGTGTCTTTGCCGCTTTTGATTCTATAAGCTTGTCGTTAAACTTGAGTGGGTTTCGCCGCAGTCCTTCCTTTGAACCGCCCCTCTCAGTGAGTGATGTAAGACACATCGGGTTTCATTTGATAATGGAACCGGGGAGGAGCCTCCTGTTCTTCTAAAGAAAATGCGCATTATCAAGTTAAATGTTGATCATTAGTCTTCGCTCAATGTAATCCGTTGTCTAAGCATGTGGAGACTTCCATGCATGATCTTGCTCTATTGGAGTATCGCGCATGAATAAAAGTGTATCCGTTTATGGTTTAGTCTAGAATCTTCCATGTATGAATTTTTACTACAGTATTGGTGAGGCTGGTCATAGTGGGAGTAACTTAGCAAGTAACATAGCGCATTTCAAGATAGGTTTGCTTATGTGGCATAGAGTTAATGAGGAAAAATGTGTTTGAAGTAACATAATATGTTACTGTAACATAACGCAACCCAAAGCAAAATGAGTCTATAATGTAATAAATGCTATCATCTATGATACTACTTGTATGTTACTTTGCACTATGAAGGTAGTAACAAAGACTAGTGTTATATGCATGACACTAGTCTAAGTTACTCCCCACTATGAGTAGCCTGAAAAAATTACGATGAACCATTTCTTACATCTCCTCTGCCCCCTTGCAAGTCATCCTGATTTAATCCCTCCGTCTAGGTGTATAAGGGCATGGTTAATATTACTTAATAGTATAGCCAACTGTTGACTATAAGAAAGTGCCATGTCATCTGTAGCCAACATGTATAACAATCGATACTCAAAAACTAATTCTTAAAGATCATTTCTTGCAAAGCACAATAAGTGTTATTTCTTCACAAGTTTTGGATGCAGGTTGAACAGTTGAACGCTTTTGTTTGCAAAAGATACCTTTTTATCTATTTCACACGGATGTTTGTGAGCTCTAGAGATGAGATAATATCCGAAGAAACCTATCGATACCCGTTACACATGAGATGACCCCCACATCCTTTGTCAAAATAAACAACTCCCCGATCAATGCATTTCACTCTTCGGTGCAACGCACGGGCACCTTACTACTATAGATTAGTACGACCAAAAATTGAACTAACATTATATATAGTACGATAAATACTGATGCATGTCACCTAAAATTATATCATTCAAAACTATGTTCAAATACGAATCCAACGATATAGTTTTTGTTGACATGCACTAACATTTTGTCAGTTAAATCTTCAGTCAAATTCAATGGGGGTCTAATAAACCACGACCGATGTAGTACAAGTGTAGAGGGCGGCGCTGCACGGGAGTCTCACCTCTCACCCCGCTCGTGGCGCGGCAGTAAAGTCGTCATATCACAAAACCCAACCACTCCCAGTAATTAATGGCCTGGTAAAATAAACGGACAAGTAACCATCACATCCCTCAGTCTTTTTTGCATTTCATCTCTCTGCATTTAATTTCTCCGGTTCATCTCCCACACTCGATCCATAGCTACTACTCCTAGGGCCAGTTCTTTTGGCGGCTTCCCCAGCTTTTCCCACAAGACTAGTCACAGTGGAGAGTAACAATAAGGCGCCTCACTCATTTATTTGGGCTTCTAAACTACTACTCCGTCCTGGTTAATTCCTCACCATTGTAATTTGTGCTAAATTTTGACCAAAGATTTAACTGATAAAATGTTACTCAAAACACTTAGATGCGGTGCATCTAGGTGTGTAAGTCATCTTACGAAAACCAAATAATCCCAAAACACATAGGCGCGGTGCATTAACTTCTACCTCGTTTCTCTTTTCTTGACATATCAACCAATAAGAGATAAAGAGTGTGCATGCTTTTAATGACTTGAGATATCAAACACGACATGTAGTGGTTAGTTCATTGCATGCAATACTATTAATTAGAAAATAAACATTAACGTTTCTCGTTTTCTCCTCCTCCTTGGTGATGGTGCATAGAGAAATAACCACAGAGAAGGAAGCTAAAAGTAAACAATCAAACGAGCATTTTTGCATTTGTTTTGCATTGAATTGTTTCACAAGCTTGACTAGTGCTATTTTTCTACTTTTACAAAAACCGCATCGTAATGTTAAAATGTGCATTTGCACGTACATAAGTAATAGTAGTACTCCCTCCGTCTAGGTGTACAAGTCTTCCCTCCTTCTTGGTCACCGTGCACAACCAAATATGACTTATTGACCTGGACGGAGGGAGTAGCACAGTCTGCAAGCATATATCGAGAGAGACGTGTAGTCCGATAGTATATAGTAAAGTTTGTGCTATATGCACGTACTTGCAAAATGCGTAATAATACACAACGTTTCCAAACTTTCCCTTTTACATACTTAATTAAGGACGCTAAAAATTCCTGAACGTTCGGGATTTATCATTTGCGTCCCAAAACTAATGAGATCGCCTTACGAAACAAAAATTATACTCCTCCTAAAAGCCACGGCGCTCGCAGGAGCGCTTGCGGCGCAGCACGAGTGCCCTGGTGCGCAGCCGTTTCCCAGCGCACCGACACAACGCCTCTTCCTCAGCCTCGCAACTCGCGACGTGCTGATTGGCGGCTTGCCGGTGGGCGAGCGCGATCTCGTTGGTGTGGTGATCCGGTGCCAACAGTTACTCCTCCTGGCTGGAAGCGTGCACCCGGTCCACGTACCGCCAACCGTAGATGAGGCGGTTGGGCCTGGCTGCACTCAGGGCGTCGGCACGGGCGTCCTCCACCACCCTCACGGCCCTCACACGAGCCTTCTGCCAAAGAAGCAATTGCTTGACTCTCTCAGACGCGAAATAGATCTCCCAGAAAGCTTGTTGCGCGGTGCGCTTCTCTTCCTCAGCCTTCTTCTCCGCCTCTATTTTGGTGCGCTCTGCTAGAGGCAAAGGCTCCCACAAGGCGACATCCATTTCTTTCCAAAGCTCCTCAAGGCTGGGGGGCTCGACGGTCGGCACGGCGTTCTCCTCGTAGCGGCGAGCCGACGCGTCCTCCGACGCGTGTGCTAGCGATATTGGGAACGCCGACGCGTCCACCTTGACGTGTCACGGCGAGGAGCGGAATGCCGATGCGTCCTCCTCGACTAGTGGCAGCGAGGAATGGAATGGCGAAGCGTCACGTTGCGGCGAGGAGCAGAACGCCGACGCGTCCTCCTCGACTAGTGGCGGCGAGGAACGGAACGGCGACGCGTCGCGTAGCGGCGAGGAGCGGAACACCGACGCGTCCTCCTCGACTAGTGGTGGCGAGGAACAGAACGGCGACGCGTGACCGTCCGCGCGGTGTAGCGAGGGGCTCCTAGGGCTTGGGAGGGGAGATGCCATGGTGGTCGATGTGAGAGGGAGGGGGAGGAGATAGTGATGAACGTGAACATGAGGGGGAGGAGATAGCGATGTCATGGGAGGCGCAGTATTTATAGCGAGCATTGGAACACCTACGTAAGATATGGACTGAGCTGCACTGACTTAACTGCAGGTCCAGTTGCGTCACTGACATGTGGGCCAGTACACTACTGGGCCCGTATGTCAGTGATCCAATGCACCTGAAGTTAAGTAAAAGCTACGTGGGCATATTTGTCGGAGTAAATTACGGGGGAGCGAAGGGGTGGAAATATTGCTGGTCACAACGGATTGGATGAGCGTGGGGGAGGAGAGTCATGCATGCAGATTTTTTCACACTGGGTGGAGTGGCGGGACCGCCGGAGGGAAAAGGAGAGTTTGGCGGGCATGTTGTTTCCACACATGGAGAGGAAAATATTTGGAGATGAACGGGCTTCCTGCAGGTATGGGGAACGGTGCATAATAAGTCATCTTGCATGCCGGGCTAGGTATAGTCTCAAGTCATTAAAAACATACACGCCCCACACATGTTCATATTTCAAGGTGCACTAAATTATTGCATGCGATGACTAAGGCTGGCCATCAGGGTGGTATCTTAGCTGGTATCATGCACACGGGAATAGCAAACATGCTGATGTGGCAAAGAATTATAGAATAGAGGGGGGTTAGACTAACTAGTGTTCATGCATGCATTGGTAAACACATTTTTTTGTGAAGAACGATAGCATTAGTTGAGTACTTTTGCAGACTTCAAAAACTATTCCACCGCCTCTACTATCTTGCTAAGAGTAGGTGAATTTTTTGAGTCGAGCCCTTTAAACTAGAAGGGAGGTAGTGGTACTCTAATAGCTAGGTGTGTAAGTCATCTTAAGAAAACCAAATATTCCCAAAACACGTAGGCGCGGTGCATTAACTTCTACCTCATTTCTTGTTTCTTGACATATAAACCAATAAGATATGAGGGTGTGCATGCTTTTAATGACCTGAGACTATCAAACATGACATGAAGTGGTTAGTTCATTGCATGCAATACTATTTAATTAGCAAATAAACATTAATGTCTCTCGTTTTCCCCTCCTCCTTGGTCACGGTGCACAGCTTAAGATGATTTACTCACCTAGACGGAGGGAGTATCAACATTCACAATGTCAAATCAATATTTTTACACTCATAATAAAAGATAGTTCTTATACTCATTATAATCAGTATTATAGATATTGATATTTTTAGTATAAATTTGGTTGTCGGATTTCATTGATGCCTGTAAAAGCGTGGAGGAAGCGGAGCTTAGGGATTGCATTGCCGGTCTCTACATAGGTATTTCTCTTCATAATCCTATAATTTTAGAGACTGATTGTGCTTTTGTGGTAGCGTCTCTTGCATCGGGGGACTATGATAGGTCAGCTATGCGTGACCTGAAGATGAAAGCATTGAGCATCTCGAAGTTGATCAACAATCTTCAATTGTCAAAGATTAGCCGTTCGGCCAATAAGGTGGCACACTTAATCGCTAAGTATAGCTTTGACAATAGACTAGATGGTATTCTTGTAAATAACGTACCGCCATGTATGGTGAATATTGTATCGAATGAGTGTACTGGTGTGGCTAGTTAATTAATATAAGGTGGTGTTCAAAAAAAGTATATATTTGGTCAAACACTTTGCAAACGGTTGACGGGAGTAAAAAGGACCAGAGGGAGTATCATGCATGCAGAGTAGGCAAAAAAATTGCTCATTTATAGCCGGTCGAAGTCTCAAAGGGCGCGACCGCGCGAGGGAGGCGAAGGTTGTGGGAGGCACGACAGTTGACGGAATTAAGTGAAGTTACATCCATGCGCCGGCATGATGTGTGAACAGGCAGAAGCTATACCGCCAGGCCTACGATATGGGTCTAGTAGACATGACATCTAGTGGGTCCCGCATAGTTCTCGAGAACTGTTTGGGGGCTTGCAGCCATTTATCCACCGGGCAAGCCAGCAACCCCATGCCGTTCGCACGCCCTACTCGTCCCCGTCTTCTACCTCACAATAGTTTGCTCCCAGTCGTCCCGTCCTTTCACATTAGTTCGCTCCCAGTTTTTGCGGGGTACAACAGTTCAACTTCTCCTAAACCTCCTCCAAAATCCATGGCCTCCCAAATCTCCATGGTCGCCGCTGAGTACCAGGTTAGAGCCATCACCGGCGATCAGTTCATCGTCATCTACACACGTGGACCCGCGATGGCGAAAGCATGGCTTGCTCGCTTCCTACGCATGCTCAACAGTTCAACGGATGAGTGGGTCGCTGGGCTAGATGTTGAGTACACCACAGTCCTGGGAAGAGAGAAGGATCTAAAGGACGAAGAGAGGAAGAAGCCCGCCGTGATCCAGGTTTGCGTACATAATGTTTGCTTGGTCTACCACATATGCCATGCCGACGTTGAGTGCCAGGATTTTAAGAACTTCCTCAAGGACAAAAGAGTGAAATTCTTTACTGTAGGCTTTAAGAACGACAAAGAATTCCTGCGTCGGATAGGTCTCATTGTAGGCCAGCCCTTCGATCTCCAGAAGGAAAGCCTGGTGTCCTCCTCTCAACCTTCAATGCTGACCCTGGCAGCAGCCATGATTGATCCTTCGTACGCTAAACTGAAGAAACCTCATCACAAGTTACATCATGCATGGGAGTCGAAGACATTAGATGAAGATTACATCATGTACGCTGCAATGGATGCCTACCTTTGTTTAAATATCTACATGGGTTGGATGAAGAAGCAGAGCCCAGTGTCTGGTTCAAGCAAAGAAGCGTCGGCGAAGAGGAAGGGGAAGTGGGACGAGGACGAAGTCGAGGACGTGGACTCGGACTCCGAGTAGGTGGCAGTGTCGTCGCTCATGCTGGTTCTACTGCAGTGTCAAGCTGACTAGTTGCTTAGTTTATTTTCAAGGGTGTGTTGTGCTGAGGCCCCAGCAAAACTATGTTTATGTTCTTTCTCGTTATTTGAACTGTTTAGTACGTAGAGTAGTACTAGTACTATGTCTTACTACTGTTCTTCTTGCAGTTGGTACTACCGCTCGTACCTTCGTGTTCCTACTGTACTTAAAACGTTCGTACTAGTAGTATAATTTGGGTCAGTCGATTTGTGAAAGAAGTTCGACGGAGCGAAGGAAGAAGACGGCAGAAGAGGTGGAAGAAGCCCTTCTAGCCATCCATGTTGCATCAAACGGCTCACATGAGTCGACTGACCCAAATTGCTCCTTTAGATTGCAGGATCCACGTGGCATTCCAGGTCTCGAAGGTAGATTCCGCATCCGCACCCGGTTTGTGGGCTCGACGCGTGCGCGACCGGCTTCCTCCACGACAGCCACCATGCGTGCCTCCTCCGCGTGGGCGGAGAAGACAATGACACGCTAGTTCCTCCACGCCGGCGTGCTGGAGCATGCACTCGTCCTCCTCTTCGTACGCTGCATGCATAGACGCGGCTCCACCAGCTGCTCGCATGCTTGGCAGCGCGGTAGCATGGCAAGGAGGGACTGCAGACGACGTGAGCGGGCGAGCCTTCGGCTTCATGGCACAGGGATGGCGGCGACACGGCGGTGATGGAAGAGAAATTGTTGGCCGGAGCAGGCGGGCGCCAGCATGCGCAACGGTGGCGGCGGCATATTGATGAGTGCGCGTATGGGAGCTTACTTTAGTTTTATATGAGGTTGGTCAAACTTAAAAAAAACCGTACTAGTACACGTAAACATTAGACTTAGGCAGCGCTTTTTTTTGAAGTTAGTACCACAGCCACGATAAGGAATCCTGTGCAAGCGCATGAACCGCGGCCGCGCGGTCGATCGAACGGTGCGTCACCGTGTCGCGCTCGAAAGACATCCACCGAACCTTTTTGTGTGTGTGAAAATAATCCTCGAATATTACTCAACTTTTTTTCCTGGGAAAGTTCTTGACGCTGCAATATTTCCATATATTTGAATTTAGCTCCAGTTTGTGTTTATTTGGATTTGGACGTTTTAGGTGCGCCCTAGTTTTTTAATACTTATTTTGTGTGTGTGACTGAGAGAGAACGTGTGTATGTGTCCATATGTCTGTTGTGGCGGAAGGGTAATGTGGAGACGGTGTGCGTGTGATACATACATAGAGAGGTGTGAATGTGCAAATGATCATGCATGAGTGAGAGATAGACAGATGCCGATACGTTGTGTATACATGAGAGAACGGTCTTCTAGTTTACTTGTGTGTGTGTGTGAGAGAGAGAGAGAGAGAGAGAAAGAGGAGGATCCGTTACACAACAACCATCTCTCTCGATTCGTCCGTCCCTCGCATGATCGCATGCAACATATGCATCAACGCACACATTTTGACACCCTCACTCGGTCCCTGCCCACCTCAAGGGCAGCACAATCTGTTCATGAATACCCATTTCTCTCCTTAGGTTTGTTTTCGCTCAATATCTGACACACACACACACACACACACACACACACACACACACACACACACACACAAACACACACGCGCGCGCGCGTGCAGCACAACACACACACACACACACACACACACACACACCCGAGCACACAATTCATCCCCATCCAAGGTTATACGGCGACCACTCTCGCTTGTGCTTCTTTGCACCCCAACATGCACAACACCTCAATCTTCAAAGAGGTCATCGAGCAGATCGAAGATGGCGACCACACTGTGCTAGAGAATGCGGGGTCATTTGGAAGCAGGGTGATGTGACGACGGCTGACTGACTCCTGCCCCCACCCTCTCTCTCTCTTGCACAAAATTACCAATCCCTCTCTCCCCCGCACAAAATTGTCAATCCCTCAACCCATGAGATCCTCCCCCTCTCGTCCATGTTTTTCCAGCTCTCTCATCAAATATGTTGTCTCTTCTCCTTCCACGTATACAGAATCACGTATATTACATGTCTCCATGTTTCTCACAGACCTAACTTCTTCCTCTCTCTTCCTCTTTCTCTCTCTCTGTATCATTAGGTTTGTCTCCTACTCTCTCGTCCACATACATACAATCTTTCCCGCCCTATCTGCTCCATCTTCAAAAGCTCTCTCTGCACGTTTCATTCACACAATGGGATATGTCAAAATGTTGCTTCTATAATGGCTGATGTAGAGTTTTGGTTGTTTTTGTTGCATCCTACAAAGTAATAACTATGAAATGCATTTAGATTCTCATTTGACTGGGATTATGTGAGTTTGAGCATGCTGTGAAGTACTATAGACCTTGTATACATCTTGGGATTCGACAATGATTGTAACTATTGAATTGTATAGACCATTACATTCGAAGTCAATAGCCTAATATATTTATTTCACAATTTCAACAAATGATTAGTTCACTACAAACTAAGAAAACAAATGTGTACTCCCTCCATTTTTATTTAAGTCTGCGTATTCGTATTGGTCAAAGTCAAGTTTTGTAAACTCTCAGAAAGCTTATAACAAAAAATATTAACATATAAAATAACAAATAAATACCATTAGATTCATTATATTTTTATATAAACTTGGTCAAACTTTAGGAAGTTTGACTTCGGTCAAACCTAATATGCAGAGTTTACTACTACTACTCTCTAGTTGCTTAGCTGAATCAGTCAACACGCCACACGGGGAGTCCAGTGTCACAAAATTTTGAGGTCGGTGGGAAAAATCTCCCGCGACCCTGATTCGAGCAGTGGGAAGTTACCATCATAGCCTTCGGAACAGGCCTACGGACGACGCTTGGTAGGGGGGCTGTTTTCGTAACTTCAGCGCACTCGTCCACCGCAGCGCATCTGCCTCATCGACGACCTCGTACGCCACACTGGAGCCGGTCCACCGTCGTCGTCGTAGACGGAGCCTCTTCCCCGGCATAGTCTTCCACGGTCTCGGAGCTGCTTCCCAGAAGCCGACGCCAAGCGCAGAAGTACCACCGTCGTGGACAATGAACTAACTCCCGTTGCCGACCATGACTCGTAGAGGCCGCCGCGACCATCGTTCTCCTTCTCGATTGGTAATGTGTGTATTGAATCACTTAGCAGTACATGTGCAGTTCCAATTTTGTTCATACCTACCCTTCAAGTTTCCTGGGTGCTATTGTTCCCGTAAAAGTAATTGGTTATAGCCTCCATTGTCCAACAGAATATCAGCTTGTAATTGTGTGTCGCTCCTGTATCGCGCTGTGCTTGGGTAGGTTTGTCATCTGCAACCAGCAGTGTAGCAAATAATGGAAAGGTTTTTAGAACTAGCAAGATGCCCATGCGTTGCACGCATAAAGATGCATTTGTATGAGTAGTTTATCTTGTGGGAGAAAAGGATGAATGAGGGAAGGCCTTATTTGCAAATCTGGAGAGGGGTATGGGTATCTTTTTGCAAAATTCCCATTTGTTTCCTTCCTATCTGTCAGATATAAACCGAACGGCCTATAGAAAAAAAAGTAGACAGTAAAGGAAGTAGAGATAAATATTAAGTATTAAATATACAATAAATATAACCGTAGAGAAGAGAGTAGAGATAGCAGAGACGTTGGGAAAGGATCACACGCGCGCGGGAAAAAGCGGCCGGGCGTGCGCTAGTTTTGGCGCGCGGCGTCCGGCGCGCTTTATAAAATCCAGCGCCCTCCCACTGCTCTGTGCCTTGCCACCACTCTGTGCCTCGCCACCGCTCTCTCCCCGCTCTTTTTCGCCTTGCCGCCACCGCGCCACCATGCCGCCGCATCGCCGGGAAACTTGGGGATACCGCGGCGTCCGCGCGCGCCCCTCCGGCGGCTTCTCCGTCGAGATCCGGTTCCGTGGGATGCGCCTCGGCCTTGGCAATTTCGACACCGCCACCGAGACCGCCCGCACATACGACGCGGCGGCATGGCATCTCCGGTGGCGTCATAGAACATTGAACTTCCCAAACGTGCCGACGCGGGAGCGGGCGCAGGAGCTCGCGCCTCTGCCGCGGCTTAGCACCAATGAGGATTGTCGCGAAAACCGGAGGCAGGAGCACCGTCTCGGCATCGCCGAGATGGACGAGGAAGCCATTGCGCTGTGGCGCCAACACTTCCCACAGGACATCATCAACGAGCGCGAGTTCTACGTGCAAAGGAGGGCGGAGAGGGATAAGAGGAGGGCGGAGCAAGCCGCCTATCGCGAGGACAAGCGTCGGTGAAAAGCGGACGCTCAATTCAACAACGGGCTAGAAGCAGCGTCGCCCTGGGAATCCGACGATGATCGGTATCTTCACGCCTACAGTCAAACGTCGGAGGAGGACATCACCGAGGAGCAGTCGGACGATGACGAGTAGTTGAATTATCTTTTTTTTATCTATCTATGCTGAGAACTATCCTCTACTCTCTAGTATCTACTTCTTGATCTCAGCACTGTAAACGCTTTTTTAAAGCGCCACGCGTTGCGATTCTATTGGAGATGCTCTAACATGGCAGACGAGTGCTTTAATGTTGCCCGCAAGATGTGCGAGTATTACTAGTAGTATTTTTATTGCCATGTTGAGATTTTGAAAACACGAGTGTGAACATGCAGAGGAGCAATGAAGACCAAACACGGGATATTCGGGACATCTTCAAGGAGCGTGGCAAGTTAAAGAGGAGCTGCACCGAACCTGTAAAACGAGCTTTCGTAAGTAACACCCTTTCAATTACTTTCGTTTAGCCTCATGTTCTTCGATGTGTATATGTTGTAGTTTCTGTTTCTCTTAAGCGTGGCGTTCTTCGATGATAGAGGCAAAGGTGTCCCGTCTTTCGATGAGATGATGGATATCGCTTTGGTGGAAGTCGACTTTGACGATCCGACTACGAACGTGCGAAGACGTCGCGCCTTAGCAATCGCTAAACCAACTCCGAGAGGTTATTGACCACGCCGGAGCACGATCAACCTAACCACGAGGGTCTGTTTCCTGCGAGCAAACAAAGAACAAGCAAGAAACTGAGATTGCCATCTGGATATTGCGAATATAAGATGAAAGCTTTATTGATCAACGTGGGGTTCTGTGAGGCCTTTGTTTGGTCGTTGAACACAAACAAAGTACGCGAAGTTGCAGCTGTGGCGAACTTTAATCTAAACAAAACCCGAAGTCTTAACGATGCCCTAAGGGATGTATATATGGAGGAAGAGGGGGGGAATTTCGTGGCCCTTGGTGGAGGGGTCCGAAATCAACCCTATCTCTTGTTTCCCCACACATACGGACTCTAAAAATAGCCTATACTTATGTATTTCGAAATTACATGGGCCTGGCCCAATAATAAGGTGACGCAGCACCTAGAATAGCCTCGGGATGAAACTTATGAAGTGGCATCTTGTATATTTCGTCCAAGGCTTCATGCACCCATTATTGTGGCTTCAAAGTCCTGAAATCATCACTTGTAACTCCGTTCTTGTTCCCCTTACGCATGCCATCATCTCCATGCTTGTTCTTGCTCCAATGTTCATCCTTCTCCAAGCTAGGACCTTCACTTGTAAGCAAAACAAATGTATCCAATTTATGCAGCATCATATTCTCATGAACATTAGAATCATTACCAAGATACAAAAGTACCTGGTAATTTAGTTGGCGTGCGCGAGCTCTAGTAATTGGTCCAGTATGTATAGCAGCAGGGGCTGTGGGTGTAACAATGGTATTGATGTCCTCATCATCCTCCCCTTCTTGAAATGAAGTCGTCCTCGACGGAATTCCTCACCCAAATAAGGCTTCAAATCTGCAATGTTAAAAGTGGGACTAACCCCAAAATCTGCAGGTAGCTCAAGTTTATATGCATTATCATTTATTTTCTCCAACACCTTAAAGGGACCATCAGCATGTGGCATTAGCTTTGATTTGCGCAAATCAGGAAATCTATCCTTACGCAAATGTAACCAAACAAGATCTCCAGGTGCAAACACAACATGTTTTCTACCCTTATCTCCAGCAAGTTTATATTTAGCATTCATACGCTCAATGTTTTCCTTAGTTAACTCATGCATTTTTAAAATCAATTCAGCACGTTGTTTAGCATCAAAATTAATCTTCTCCGAAGATGGAAGAGGCAACAAATCAATAGGTGCACGAGGTAGGAAACCATACACAACTTCAAAAGGGCACATCTTAGTAGTAGAATGCAATGAACGATTATAAGCAAATTCAATATGAGGCAAGCATTCCTCCCACATTTTCTTATTATTCTTCAAAACAGCCCTAATCATAGTAGACAATGTTCTATTGACTACTTCAGTTTGTCCATCAGTTTGGGGTGACAAGTAGTACTAAAAAGCAGTTTAGTCCCCAACTTAGCCCATAAACATCTCCAAAAGTGGCTAAGAAATTTAGTATCACGATCTGAAACAATAGTATTTGGCACACCATGCAAGCGAATAATTTCACGAAAGAACAAATCAGCAACATTAATAGCACTGTCGCTTTTATGACATGGTATAAAGTGTGCCATTTTTGAGAATCTATCCACGACAACAAATATGCTATCCCTCCCCTTCTTTGTTCTACGTAAACCTAAAACAAAGTCCATAGATATATCCTCCAATAGAACACTAGGTACAGGCAAAGGCATATATAAACCATGAGGATTGAGTCGTGACTTAGCTTTTTGACATGTAGTGCAGCGAGCAATAAAATGCTCAACATCCCGTCTCATCTTTGGCCAAAAGAAATGTGTAGCAAGTACGTCCTCCATCTTCTTCATGCCAAAGTGTCCCATTAGTCCTCCTCCATGCGCCTCCTGCAACAACAAAAGACGAACAGAGCTAGCTGGAATGCATAGCTTGTTAGCACGGAACACAAATCCATCATTAACGACGACCTTGTTCCATGTTCTTCCTTCTTTACAATTTTGCAATACATCTTTAAAATTAGCATCATGCACATATTGATCTTTGATGGTCTCCAAACCAAATATTTTGAAGTCAAGTTGTGAAAGCATAGTATAGCGACGAGACAATGCATCAGCAATAACATTTTCTTTACCCTTCTTGTGTTTAATGACATAAGGGAAAGTCTCAATGAATTCAACCCATTTAGCATGTATACGATTCAGTTTAGCTTGACTTTTAATATGTTTCAAAGATTTATGATCAGAATGTATAACAAATTATTTGGGCCATAAATAATGTTGCCATGTTTCTAAAGTCCGAACAAGAGCATATAATTCTTTATCATAAGTAGAATAATTCAGACTAGGCCCACTCAATTTTTCAGAAAAGTATGCAACAGGTTTGCCATCTTGTAATAACACACCTCCTAATCCAATTCCACTAGCATCACATTCAAGCTCAAAAGTCTTATTAAAATCAGGAAGTTGGAGTAAAGGAGCATGTGTCAACTTATCTTTCAATACCGTGAAGGCTTCTACCTGTGCGGTACCCCAAACAAAAGGCACATCCTTCTTTGTAAGCTCGTTGAGAGGTGCAGCAATGGTGCTGAAATCTCTCACAAAATGCCTATAGAATCCAGCGAGGCCAAGAAAACTCCTCACTTGTGTGACCGTTTTGGGCTGTGGCCAACTCTCAATAGCTTCAATCTTGGCTTTGTCAACTTCAATTCCCTGTGGAGTAACAACATAGCCAAGAAAAGATACTCGGTCGGTGCAAAAGGTGCACTTCCCAAGGTTACCAAACAAACGTGCATCACGTAGAGCAATAAAAACAGCACGTAAATGTTCCAAATGTTCTTCCAAAGATCTGCTATAAATCAATACGTCATCAAAGTAAACTACCACAAATCGTCCAATGAAAGCACGTAAAAATTCGTTCATTAATCTCATGAAAGTACTAGGTGCATTAGTTAACCCAAAAGGCATGACTAACCACTCATATAATCCAAACTTTGTTTTAAATGCTGTTTTCCATTCATCTCCCAATTTCATACGAATTTGATGGTATCCACTACGCAAATCAACTTTGGTGAATACTGTAGATCCACTCAATTCATCAAGCATATCATCTAGCCTAGGAATAGGATGATGATAACGAATAGTAATATTATTAATGCCTCTACAATCAACACACATACGTGATGTACCATCCTTTTTTGGCACTAGAATAATAGGAACAGCACAAGGACTAAGGGATTCGCGTATATAACCTTTGTCGAGCAGCTCCTGTACTTGACGCATAATCTCCTTCGTCTCCTCTAGATTGGTACGGTATGGTGCACGATTGGGTAATGATGCATCGGGAATTAAGTAAATCTGATGCTCAATCCCTCGAATGGGAGGTAATCCCGGTGGCACGTCTTGTGGAAAGACGTCAGCGAACTCCTGCAAAATGTTAGTGACAGCAGGAGGAAAAGAGGAAGGCACGTCCTCGAATGAAAATAATGCCTCTTTGCACACAAAAGCATAGCAAATAGATTTGCTGAAATCTAACTCATCAATATCAGAATTGGTGGGAAGTAAACATGCACTTTTCAATTTCATTTCAGAAGCAACACTAGATGGTTTACTTGTAGGCTTCATTTGTTGCTCAAATTCTCTTGCCACATTCTGATTTTCACTCTTATTTTTCTCCTGTTTTGCTTTATTAGCTCTATTAGTATCATCTTTCAAAATGGAATCAGGAGTCATAGGAAGCAAAGTAATATTTTTATCCTTATGAACAAGAGTATACTGATTGTTTCTACCATGGTGTACAGAATTTTTATCAAATTGCCATGGTCTACCAAGTAATAAGGAACATGATTGCATAGGTACCACATCACAATCAACATAATCAGCATATGTAGAGATACTAAAATGCACACGAACAGTACGTGTTACCTTAACCTTGCCGCTGTTGTTGAACCATTGGATGTAGTAAGGATGTGGATGTGGTCTTGTGGTGAGAGATAGCTTCTCCACCATCTCCATGCTAGCCAAGTTGTTGCAGCTCCCTCCATCTATGATGACGCGCACAGAATGTTCCTTCACAACTCCCTTTGTATGGAACAAATTGTGCCTTTGATTTTGATCTGCTTGTGTGACCTGCACACTCAAAACACGTTGAGCAACTAAAAATTCATACCTGTCAGCGTCTTTAGGAGCCATGTATTGCGTCTCATGATCAGAATCATCTCCACCATGTTCTTCATGTGTAATAAGAGCCAAAGTCTCCTCATCATAGTCACTAGCAGACTCATACCCACCATCCTCAGTAGCAATCATCACACGCTGAGATTTGCATTCTCTCGCATAATGAACTCTTCCCTTAGAACAACGACAAATAATATCACTTGTGTGCCCAGTTGATTCCATGGAAGAAGAAGAGCTCTATGTAGGCCCGGCAGGTGCGCTCTTGGCAGATAATGGTGGTTGTGCCTGCTTTCTTGTATCACGGCTGGAGGTGGCACCTGATGGAGGTGCTTGAGCAGTTGAAGTAGAAGATACATGCGGTTTCCATGATGAAGGTCGGCCTGCAGAAAAGTTAGTTCGCGCCAATGCTTGTCGATCCTGCACTTCACGTTCAGCTTTACAAGCAAGATGGAATAAACGAGTGATATTAGTATACTCCTTATACTATAGAATGGTTTGAATCTCTCTATTTAATCCACCCATAAAAGGTGCAAGCATAGCTTCATTCTCCTCAACAATACCACATCTAATCATGCTAGTTTGTAATTCCTGATAATATTCTTCTACAGAATTTTTCCCTTGTCTTAAGCGCTGCAATTTTTGAAGCAATTCACGTTGATAATATGGTGGAACCCAACGAGTACGCATAGAAGTTTTCAAAGCAGCCCAAGTAATTGGAGTAGGATATAATCTACAATGTTCAGACCACCATACACATGCAAAACTAGTGAAAGCACAAACAGCAGCGGCAACCCGTCTCTCCTCAGGATATTGTAAACATGTAAATCGTTCTTCAGTTTCTAACTCCCAAGTAAGATATATATCAGGAACATATCTACCCTCAAATGGTGGAATATTCAATTTCAGTTTAGGAAGATATTCATGATCTCGTACCTGAGGGGGAGCCCTACCATTGTGATTATTTGCATGTGGACGACCTGGTGGTTGTGGTGCAGGTGGTTGCACGTAGTTCTGATTTTGATCAACCTCATCCTCGTAATCTTCCACATAATCATCCTCCTCCGCATCAGCAGCAGGAGCCACAGAAGTATCAACAGCAGCACCAATAGTTTGGCCAAACGCAAGAGGGACATGGCTCGCTCGGCGAAGGGCTATTTCGTGACGTGGAGGTAGTCGTTGTTGTTGTTGTTGTAGAGGTGCGTTAGGTGCAGCGGGTGGTGGTGGTGGAAGACGCGCGAGCAATTCATTAAACTTGTTATCAAGCTTTGTTTCGAACGTCTTCTCCATGCCATCTATCTTCTCCATGGCCTTTTCAAATCTGTTTAGCACATCTTGCACCTGTCCACTCATCATTTGCTAAAATTTATCATGCAACACCTTATTCGTCATGTTCTCCCAGTCAGTCTCATCGGCTTGTGATCCTGGCATGGTTAGCAGCAATAGAAACACACAAGAATATGATCCTACAGACTACTAACAAGAGGTGGTGGTGGGTGTGACAAATCCATCAAGAAAATCTCAAATTCTTACCAGTTCTTACCCAGCAGCAGGCGGTGATCGGCAACCGTTGAAGTGAAAACTCTCAAAGCTTGGATGGAGCGATTACCAGGGAGAGTCAAACGCACGACGTAGATGTATGTAGAGCTGGGAAGGCTTATAATATGGTAGCAAAAAGGGTCAGCAATAATCAATTCAGAGATGCAAAGTTGAATAAACGCTCAACGACGGTACTGTGTTGGTCCTAGGCTAGACCGTGCTAGAGACGCGAGCCTAGAACACTAACAAAATCACGGCGTGGCACGTAAACAAGGGAGGAGCACACTCCGATTTTTTTCTTTTTTTTTCCTTTTTTTGCACTTTTTTTCCTCTTTTTTTTTGCTCCACAATAAAAAAATTTCAAAAAAGTCTACAAATGGTCTAAAAACTGCCAAGCCAGAATTTTCCAGACTTGAACTATTTTTCTTTTGGAACTGGAACTATTTTTCTTCTGCGGATGGCTCGGAAGTTGGGGAGTCCTCCGCTGTCACGACTCGGAGTATCGCGTGATCTGGAAATCGAGAACAATGCAACAATTACTGGACTCGGACTAGGACTGGTGGCGGCGGTGAAACTAGTGGAACTCGGACTGGTGGCGGAGATGAATCTGGTGGAACTCGGACTGATGGCGGATATATGTTGTAGGTGGACTCGGATGGGCGTGATGGCGGCAGATATGTGGTGGCGTATATGGACTCGGATTGGCGGTGAATATGTGGTGTTGGTATATGGCAGCAGCGACGATGATGATGCGGTGGTGATATATGGCAGCGGCGACGTGACAACATGTGAACAGAACTCGAAACTCTAAAGGACTAGATGCTAAGACCAGCAACTTGACACGACGATGCAACCGCAAATTCAACAAAGCAAATACAGAAAAGATTATGCAAAGGCTCAGATTGGTTCGGATGGGATGAACTAACCCTAATTTTTTTGGTTTTTTCGTGGACTATAGGTATGAAGAACAAACTCGATCAAAACTACGAAAAACTGTAAAATCTCACCGAGCAACCTGGAAATCTGATACCACTTGATAGAGGCAAAGGTGTCTCATCTTTCGATGAGATGATGGATATCACTTTGGTGGAAGTCGACTTTGACGATCCGACCACGAACGTGCGAAGACGTCGCGCCTTAGCAATCGCTAAACCAACTCCGAGAGGTTATTGACCACGCCAGAGCATGATTAACCTGACCACGAGGGTCTGTTTCCTGCGAGCAAACGAAGAACAAGCAAGAAACTGAGATTGCAATCTGGATATTGCGAATATAAGATGAAAGCTTTATTGATCAAGGTGGGGTTCTGTGACGCCTTTGTCTGATCGTTGAACACAAACGAAGTACGCGAAGTTGCAGCTATGGCGAACTTTAATCTAAACAAAACCCAAAGTCTAAATGATGCCCTAAGGGTTGTATATATGGAGGAAGAGGGGGGAATTTCGTGGCCCTTGGTGGAGGGGTCCGAAATCAACCCTATCTCTTGTTTCCCCACACATACGGACTCTAAAAATAGCCTATACTTATGTATTTCGAAATTACATGGGCCTGGCCCAATAATAAGGTGAAGCAACACCTAGAATAGCCTCGGGATGAAATTTATGAAGTGGCATCTTGTATATTTCGTCCAAGGCTTCATGCACCCATTATGGTGGCTTCAAAGTCCTGAAATCATCACTTGTAACTCCGTTCTTGTTCCCCTTGCGCATGCCATCATCTCCATGCTTGTTCTTGCTCCAATATTCATCCTTCTCTAAGCTAGGCCCTTCATTTGTAAGCAAAACAAATGTATCCAATTTAGGCACCATCATATTCTCATGAACATTAGAATCATTACCAAGATACGAAAGTACCTGGTAATTTAGTTGGCGTGCGCGAGCTCTAGTAATTGGTCCAGTATGTATAGCAGCAGGGGCTGTGGGTGTAACAATGGTATTAATGTCCTCATCATTCGATGTGTAATAAGAAGAGTATTAATCATCCTAATGTTTTCGTTTTTAACTTGATGTAGGAAGTGGGTGTTCGCACTGTGTAGTCTGTTTTTATATTTCTTTTCCTTTTGAATTCACTTCTCGGAGTTCTGTTTATCTGGCTTCTACTAAATGGATCTAGGTTTCTCTGAGTATTGATCTAAAAAAGAAGTAACTTCATGTCAGGATGCAATTCCTGCGAGGAGGGAAGTATGGTCAACCTCGAGATCATGTTCCCAAAATGAGGCTGGATTACACACAAGGTGCCAGTTCCCTAATGATGCTGGATTAGACACAAGGTGCAAATTCCCAGATGATGCTGGATTACACACAAGCCAGGTGGAGTCGTCAGCTGTTCGTCTCCTCGTGGCATCAGTAAAGGCTGAAAGAAAGCGTGCAGCAGCCCTTGAGAATGTAGCTGAGTTCCTGAAGAAGCGAAAAGAGCAATCAGATGCTCGCTTCACCCAAGCCAAAGAAGAGATGGAAGAAGCCAGAAATAAGCTAGCAGAGGCAGAGCAGGCTAGGCGTCTCCTGCTATCTAAAACTGTTGTCAATACAAAATTTCCTTCATAATAGCTAGGTTCAAATGTTTATCCAGTCAACATGCCTGTTGTGATTTCTGTGCATCTATTGATGTGGCACAAAATGTTTTTTTTGGGTCATGTAATAACATCAATTACTTTCCAAACAATAACAGACGAAGCATTGGACATGGTATAGTTCACGCGCAAGCCCGACATTCCAAGTCCAACTTCCACATCAAACTCATGTTCACAGATATCTGCACATTCATACATAATGTCCACAACCATGATTCACTTCAAAGCCAAAAAAAATATGAGGAGAGTTATAAATAAAGAAAAACCTCAACTAGTTCCTGCACAACAAGTCAAGACCTTGCGTAAATTAATTATATTTTAATCTTTTTTTGTGTTCTAAAATGCCTGTGGGGTCGCGGAAGGACGTGTTGCCGGCACACGCGTGGATTCAATGAAGGCAGGCGGGGCAGTCTTAAGCTGGTTGCACGCGGCGAGGAGGCGTGCTCAGCTGGTCCTGCAGCGAGTGCGGCCCTCTTGGCCGGCGCGCCGGTTCAATGCCTGCACTATGAGAGGTCGCGTCGGTGTCAGAGCAATCACTCCCTCCAGTCCTTTTTTGTTTGGGTATAACAAAATCTCGTTTTCCATTCACATTTTACAAGTAAAATTCATGGACAAACTTTGACCCAAAGTACGATGGGGACTAGTAAACCAGAATGGAGGTAGTAGTTTTTTAATCAAAGAAGGGTTTCCCCTTTCGATTACTGAAAACCAACATCTAAATCTAAACCATAGTATTTTCCCTAGAGCTACCAGGTTTAACATCTCGTAACATAAACCCATACAACCATACGCCAAGGAGGTACGTAGTACTATGAATTCCATTTTCGCTCCATACCAATCGTTCTAAAAGCTACTTACTACTTATAACGTGCCATTTAAAAATCGGAACTCATAACCCTGCTAAAAAACGATATTTTAAATGTGGCTACTCGATCTGTGGCAACTGGTGAGCCACCGCGCTCCAAGTCGTTCACTTGTGGTCCCGACCATCAACTCCTACAAAGGTGCTCCACCACGTACCCGGTACCCGCGAATGCAGCAATCGTGCACCTAGGGTTTTAGGGTTTATTTGTTAACGTCGCCTTTACGTAACACTCATGTGTGCGAGACAGCGAGAGTCCGACTGCGTGCGTGCGCCTCTTCTCTTCGTATATGTACTCCACCATTTGTCTGGTGTCCAAAAAATTATAATAACTACTAGCAATGTGCCAATGCGTTGCCACACGGTCAAAGTAGATTAATGCATATTCATTGATTTGATAGAAAAAAATTCTAGTTTTGAAATACGTATATCACTAAAAATATGTTATGTTTCACTCAAAATATATTCCTTTGGCAGTTTTGATGAGATAAGGGAGGCATGTTGTTGGTTTCAAGATTCGAGAAGTGCTATATGTCTAATTTCTACTCTTACTAGCAAGATGCCCGTGCGTTGCACGAAACATCAAAATCTTGTGGGAGAAAAGGATGAACGAGGGAAGGCCTTATCTGCAAATGTGGTGAAGAGTGTGGGTAAATTGCAATAATTTCCTTCCTATCCGTCAGATATAAATCGGACGACCTACATTACAGGATGGCAGGCCCACCATCATCACCAACTCTATTTTTTATCCCTACTCTTATAAAAAGCATTGTCGGTGATGATCGTGTGCCTGCCATCCTGCAATATAGGCCGTTCGATCTATATCTGACGGATAGGAAAGAAACTATGGCAATTTTGCAAATAAGGTCTTCCCTCGTTCATCCTTTTCCCCCACAAGATAAACTACTCATACAAATGCATCTTGATGTTCCGTGCAAAACATGGGCATCTTCCTAGTTGTTGCAAAAAGCCCATGTGTGTGTGAGAGAGAGGGAGGCGATAGTGTGTGTGTGCACGATCGAGAGGGCGTGTCTCAAGAAGGGAAGAAAAAGCTACATAGATACAAGGAGAGGGAGAGAGACATGTATGCGATGGTGGAAGCATGAGTGTGCGGGTGTATAAACCTATCTAGAGGCTAGCTAGTCGATAAATGTTTGTGAGAGAAATACGAGTCGGGGTGCGAAAGCGAGAGTTTTGTGTGTGTGAGAGAGGGACGGTAGTCGGGAAGGGGAGTGGAAGCACGAGTTGTGTGTGTGTGTGTGTATGTGAGAGAGAGAGGATACGGTAGTCGGGGTTGTCTGATCGGTGTCAGTCTGGGATGGAGACGAAAAGGAGACCACAACAAATGTTGTGTCTACAGGAGAGAGAGAGAGAGAGTAATTTTAGTGGTATGAGTCATATGTAGATACATATAGGGTGTGTGAGAGAATCCCATAGAGAGAAAGACAAAGTGAAAGACGAGTGGAGACTATGTGTGTGGTGGTGAAAAAGAAAGCTTAGGTACCGAGTGATACTAGAGAACAGTAGAGACGTGAGAGATAATGAAAACTGTGTAATGTATAATGATAGGGAGAGTGTGACACTTCTCAAGGGAGACGTCGAGAGACCATGCTTGCGACGGTAGGAGAAACATGAAGTGAGCGTGCAGGTGAGCTGGAGAAAAGAGAGTGATGGCTACCTGAAGGAGCATGCATGCGAGAGAGATGGGCGTGAAAGGAGTGAACAAAAAAGGGAATCAAATATTTGAATTCGAGATGATGATACATGTAATCCATACTCGAACCAAAATTGATCTATCAAACATGCATACTCATATGAATTCATGCACATCTATGTTATTTAATATGTAGATATTACTGATCCATACATTTTAGTAGAACATAATTTGGTTAAATTTTTTCGAATTCAAACTTAAGATTTCGAGATCGTTGTATTTGTAAATTATATTATACATATAAAGGAGCAGAATTCATTGTTGTGCTTTTGAAAGTATATGTAAAAAATGATGTATATAGAATGTAATTCCAATTGAAAATGAATCCCGCCTGAAAAAAATAGTAGAATACAAACGGGATTCGAATAGAGTTGGCATGGTAAACGTGCACTGTGCAAAATTTGAACGAAGCGGGGAAAGTCGCAGTAACCGCCCGAAACCAAAATATGCGAGATGGAAATCACTACTACCTATCCCTGCCGCGCAAAGCCTATCTACTGGATTTCTATAGGTTTCAATAGGGGTAGGTTTGTAATTTCACCCAAACGTGACGTAACCGCCTCTCACCCGGATTCATACACGGTGGGCGCCAAAACACAGTGTACCCTCGGCCGAAATCGACTCCCTCCCCGATTCATGTTCATACATGGTGGGCGCCAAAAACAAACTCTCGTTGGCAAATATTCGGTGTATGCAAGATTACCGTCCTATCCTCAACCGACTAATGTTGCTGTGATGTAGTAGAAATTTGAAACAGGGGCTAAGTTTGTAAATTTCCTCGCATTTGAGACAAGCGCGCCCTGAATACATTGTTCCCCCATTCCTCTCTACCTCCCTTTTCCCCATTCGTACTCTGGGGGCGCCAAAACACCCTCTCCACCCCACCCTCCTCCGTCCGCCGCCGTCCGCCACCCCATCCACCGCCGTCTTCCTCCACCATGCCGGAGTTGATACCCCGACGCCGCCGTCCATTACAAGAGATCGACCTCTCTCATCCACGCATTCAGACCGGGATCCTTGCATCCCGTCCTCTCGCTTCATCCCCGCCATCGTCCACCTTGCCGGCGCCGCTCCTACGACCGCCTCGTCCACCGTGCCCCGCCGCCACCGTCTACCCTCCTAGATCTGCTTCCACGCCACCGACAACCATCGCTACCACAGCACCGTCAAATTCTCACCAGATGCGTACACGGCGCCGCACCAGAGGCGATACTATTTCGTATCTGCTCAACTTATTTATCATAGCAAGAAAATAGATCACCACTGCTTTACTCTGATTTCTTGTCTTGGTTGCGAAGTTGCCTTTGTCCGGTTTGCACCTTCAGATCCGCCATGGCACGCTCAACACTATACTCCCAATGCTTATGGTTTTCCCCTTTTATATTCCACACTAGTTAAATCATAATAGACTAAATTTCAAAATTGGGTCTGTCAATTTTTCAGAGTGAGGAACGAAGAAAACTCGACTCGGGTGGGGGTGGGGGTGGCGGAGGAACACAGGCGGTGGGGGCCAGTGGTCCGGCCAGCGGCCCGTGGGGTGTTCTGTATGGGAAGAATCAGAGACGAGGAAGAAGAAGGGTTAGGAGACGTAGGATCTTCATCCAACCGCCTAAAATGGTCGAGAGACAACTGGGAGTTGCATTCTTAATGTGCTCTAGTTCATCATGTGTGGGCACTGTGCAACCAACATTTTATTATCCAAAACCTGCTTGCTCTTCTTTACCATGTTCGATAGAGCTGTGACACAAAACGTAGGACCAACTCCAGCAGACTGTACCCATACTTCACTGTCCACACCACTAGCCCCACCATACAGGACCTGCACTCCAGCAAAAGGTATACCGATTTCATTTCCCATAGCACTAGCTGTACCACAGAAAAGTCCAACTCCAGCAAAAAGTACAGCAAGTCCACATGCCAAAGACCTATCCCAACTGCAGAGACGGCCAATTCCTGCAGATTGGAACCCCATTCCATTTATTCCCAGTTTAAAAGACAATGCTTTCAATGTTGTTAGGGACTACGTGCATGTATTCCCACCATGGGAAGATTATTGTGAAGACAAACACCATTTTCAAATCTTCCTGTCCAACTTACGTGTAAGTGCTATTATTCATGGTTATTATTTTCCAGTTTTCTGCTGATTGAACACATCAATGAGTTACATTACATTGTTGTAGCTAGGCGAGGGTCAATCTGGATAGTCATGACGAACAAAGCTTGCTTGTGCTTTTCAAGGAAGCATTGCAGCAGTATCGATGTTACCTGAGGAAATCACACTTTGGTGGCAAATCTATAAACGAATTTCTGGTGAAGTCTCCTGTGCTAAATTTAGAAGACATTGAATGGAAAAACATTGTTATGCACTGGTCTCGTTCCCAGGATGAGGTACTATCTATGAAATCACATGACAATTTGAACTTCTACTTTTCCGCATGTGCCTTACGGATCTTGTTTGCAGGAAATCTGCTCGAAGAAGAATTCTGGTTTGAAAAGAACGACAGGATATCGCAAATATGCTGCCCGCTGCTTTGCTCTTGTTAGTACATGTTGTCCTGTATCACTGTACTTGCATACATACCTGGTTCATTATGTGACAGCAGTATGCATGATAGCTTGCTTGTCAATTGTTCGCTCCAAATTATCTGATCTGTATGAATGGTTACATTAGTGTAGAATATATCCAATGCCAATGTTTTTTTAGCTCTGCATTGTTCTTGTAAGTACATGCTATCCTTTATTAGTGTACTTATAATGATAGGTAGTTGTTCATGTACCATCACTCTGCAGCTTATTTTCCTTTGCCCTCCATTTCCTACACATCAGATCTATATTTACTCTTACCATAAGGTTGGTACTGAAGAAGTTTAGCTGTGCATTGCTCTTGGCTGTACCTTTTGCCTGTATTGCTGCACTTACATTTATAGCTACTTGGTTATGTAGCATCACTCTTCATCTTATCTTAAATATTCTCCATTTTTTCGTATATTATCGCATCTATATTTACTCTTAACAAAATGTAGAATAAAGGCAATGCTTATGAAGAAGATTCTGTGGTAAACTTCTTGAATTGCACCCCCATCAGCATGGAGAAGGCCTTTATAGAGCCTGTCTTCACCAATAATGTAAGTTTGTCCATCTGAAGCCTTCAAACTTTGTTGTATATATTTGGTTAGGCATGACTGCAACATCTGTTTATTTTTGGTGTTTGCATCAAATTTCATGTTTAAAGTTTATTATGTAGTTCATAAACAAAAGTTTGTCCTTTCTCAATTTAAGTTTTTAGTTGTACAACCAAGTTCCTTATTCATACCATGTAAATTAAACTATACAGAGCAAGTGATCTTCTTTTGCATTGCATGTATGCTTCTGTTCTTCATCTGTAATCCAGTGGTGTGGTGAACCTACCCACTACAGCACAATGTCATATTCTGCAATGTCTTAACTATGAACAATGTCATATCATTCTACTACTCCCACCGTCGGAAAATACTTGTCATCGAAATGGATGTATCTAGATGTATTTTATTTCTAGACACATCCATTTTGATGACAAGTAATTCCGGACGGAGGGAGTATTATTTAAACTGTCTCTTTATTTGCCAATCTGAGATGGGATAAATTGACAGCACACTAACCATTGATACTTATGAGTTCTTGATCTGTAATCCAGTGGTGTCGTGAAGCTGCCAACTCCTTCACAATGTCATTTCCTGCCATGTCTTGACCTGAACAATACCATATTGTGTTAATGCAATTTTAAACTGTGTCACTTTATTCATCAGTAAGAAATGTGATGAATTGTGAGCACTGATACTTTTATGTGCAAAACCTGTCATCTGTCTGGTTGTTTATCTTTCAGAGTGAGGAAGATTTAATTGTTGAACAAGCACAGTCTCATCATCTTGCTCAGCTGCTTGCGCTGCAGCTCCCCAGCAGGGCAAACATTTGTTGAACTCTATTGAAGTGCTATCGGTTTTGTATTATTTTGTCGGCGTGTTTATTTGCACTGGTGGCGATCTTTGATGCCCAGTGTATGTAATCTGATATCTGATTGTGCTTTATTACCATAGTGGCGAACTTTGATGCCCAGTGGATGTAATATGCTATAATTTCTTTATTGTATAGTCTAGGTTTTTCTTATTCACAATGCTGCATTTATTTTACTGTATATTTATCCTGTCTTCGTAGTAAACCGACCAAACCGTAAAATTACGGTACATAATCGGGCCGTCATGCAATAACGATGTAGGTTGGGCCTGAAACATGCCGAACAGCTAACGGGCCGGCAGCAACCCGAAATGAACCCCGGCCCATGATTGTGCGAATCAAATCACGGGCTTTTAACAGGCCAAAATTGTCTCGGTCCTTGTTTGGCCCAATCGGATATCGGTTAGGCCCAACTATATGACGGGCATTTAACATGCCGAAATTAATATAGGGCTGAAATGTTAAACGGGTCCATTATGGCAAACAAAAATCTTGTGGGCCTTTACCTGGGCCGGCCCATTATGGCCCGCAAAATCTTGTGGGCCATTAGCTGGGCCAGCCCATTATGGTCCACAAAATCTCGTGGGCCTTTAGCTGGGCCGGCCCATTATGGTCCGCAAAATCTTGTGGGCTTTAGTTGGGCCGGCCCATTTAAACTTGATGGGCCGGTCCACGTGTCAACATATCATAGGCGCGTCTCTCCCATTGGATGAGTGACACCTGTGCCAGCGCGGACCTGACACGTGTCTCCTCCAGCCAATGATGATTTTACACGTGGAAAATCCCCATTGGTCGGGGCTGTTAACGGGGTATCGGATCCAAAACCTGACCCGATAGCTTAACGGCGTTCCGTTACGGTGGATGCCACGTGTCGGTCACCCTTGATGAAAGCATTTCTGTGACGCGTTATTTATCGTCATGGAAGTGGACACTTCCGTGATGATAATTTTGGTAATGTCATGGAACACTTCTACGACAGCACAGGTATGGCTATCTTGATTCTGTCATAAATTTGTCATGGATGTACATGCATGACAAAAAACGTGACCTACTGTGACAAACACGTATCATCACGGAAGTGTATTTTTTTTGTAGTGCCTATCCCGGGGGCTGTTGTGCTCAACCCTGCCACCGTCGTCCCTAACCCGGGGGCTGCAGCCCCGAAACCCGTCTTGGTGGCCGCCTTCACCATGGTGACGGCTCCGTCATGGGCCCAGCCTATCCTGGCTTTCCCAGAGAGATGAGCACTCCCCATGGACAGGACAAAGGCTCGGCAGGAGCAACGCCGGGCATCCGCCTACAACATCATCAACAACGAGCCCGTCAAGCGCAGTGCGATGGGCGTTTTCCAGCGTTGTGTCGAGCAAGACAAGGGCATAGAGATCCTCCTTGACATACATCAGGGAGAGTGCGGGCACCACGCCGTCTCCAGGTCCCTGGTGGCCAAGACTTTCCGCCATTGTTTCTACTAGCCCACGACCCTCAAAGACGCCATGTCACTCATCCTCATGTGCGGGGGTTGCAACGCTTCAGCAAGCGCAACCACCAGTCAGCTTCAGCCCTGCAAACCATCCCAATCACCTAGCCCTTCGCGGTCTGGGGGCTCGACATGGTAGGAACATTCAAGACCACTCAGGGAGGCATGACGCACTTGCTGGTGGCGGTCGACAAGTTCACCAAGCTGGCCCCGGATGTAACTTTCCACATTTGTAACTCCAACTCTTGCCATTTCCGGCTATGTGATATGTTATTTCCTTCGTGGTTGGGTTTTTGTCTTTTGTTTTGCATTTTGTTCATGTCATGCATCTCATCTCATAGCATCATGCACATTGTATCTGCATGTTTTCATAAAGCTTGCATCCGTTCGTAGTTGCCGCGTTCCCCCCTTGCCTTCGTTGACCGATCCGAGTCCAACCGGGTTTTCGATTCCCTCTTGTCTGACCGTTTGACCCTCTCTACACTTTACTCAGACCCCTCTTGCGCGCGTCCGAAAACTGCTCCGAACTCGAACCAGGCTGTCGTGATCGATGAGTCCGGATCATCCCCAATCATCTATAAAATATCTGTGTTTATTTGTTGGACTCCCCTAAGCCATTTATCTCGACCGTTCGATTTTAATCGGATGATCCAAAAACCCCTTATTTTCCCTATATAAAGACCCCTAGTCCAAATATGGGCAAACCCTAACATCTAGGGAGATGTCCCATCCCGTCGCCACTCCACAGAAAATCCTATCGGGATCCCCCTCCCTCGATCCCATAGCCTTCTCCTTCCTCCCTTCAGATCCAGCCAACCACCACAACCACTTCCACTCGATCTGGACCGCCAGATCTTAGATCGGACGGCCCTAAGAGCTTCTGCAACCAAAGCACACAGCTCCCGCACGAGGCCCCTCCTCCTACTTCCATCACCGAGCGGATCGGGAGAGCTCGCCGCTGCCGCGTCACGCTTTCGGCCTCTCATCCGTCCGGCCGGCGACAACCACCACCATCGGGCTACACCTCTCCTTCCTTATCCCCCTACTGTTTTCTCTCCTTCCACTTCGATCTCTCTCACGATCTCCCTCTCTCTCTGTACTTCACAGTTGCAGGAACGGCCGCCACTCACGGAAGCCGCCAATGTCCGCCTTTGGCATAGATCCGGCCATCTTCGACGCCTCCTCGTCAGATCCCGCCGTCAAGTCTCCGTCCTCATCGCTCGCGTGTGCTCCATCGCCGGGTCAAGTCGCGGGCGCCCTGCTCGCCTCCTGTGCTTCGCCCCTACACGAGCAGGACGACCCCGCCCTGCTTCGCGTCCGTCCAGATCCGGCACTGGCCCACCGACTTCGACCTCCCTCGGCGTGCCCGCAAGCTCCATCCGCCACCGGCGACAACATATGCAGCACGTCGTCGCTCCCCTTCAAGTCCCACGCTGTCGTTGTTGTCCCCTGCAGCTGCCGCTGTTTCCCGTTGTCGAACAAGAGAGCGCACCCGCCCTGCCCGCGTTGACCCGCTCCAGCGCCAGCGTGGACCAGCTCCAGTCGGCCCGACCCCCTCCACAGATCCAGCCGGCCCAGCTTGCTCCCCAGCCCAGTACCGAGCCGGCCCAAGTGCCGTGGTGAGAAACCAAGCCAACTCGAGATTCAACCCCTTGTGTTTTTTTCCTGTTCAGCGAATTTCTCCATTATCCAGTGATTTATAGTTTTACAGAAAAACATCAAGCATCATGCATGTAATAACTCCACAACCGTGCATCGGATTAAAATGGTTTAAACATGTAAAATGCTTAGAATTTTGTGTAGATTAATAATTTGCAACTCTCATCCATGTTTAAACTATTTAAACTTGCTGTTTGTTTAATTTTGCATAAATGCCATGCAAAAATGGTTTATTTCATAACTAAATAACCGTAGCTTCATTTTAAATAAACTTTATATGTAAATGGGGTGGAAAAATGCATAGATTAACATGGTGCACTTTATTTTACTGTTTAATAACTTTAAAATATGTTTTATGGTAGAACAGTACATAATTCATAATATGCATATGGGGATTTTCCGGAATTGATGTTTGAGTTTCCGGCCTCATTTAACCTTGCCTAATTAGTTAGTTTAATTATGCTTCACCTCTTGCCATGTTTAACAACATTTGATATTGTTTTGTACCTAAACGAGAGCGAACTAAATAACTTGAATGTGTGTCTCGTCAATATGCAACCCGTTGCATATTGAGATCCACTTAATTTGTAGTATTGTTTGTGCACTTTGCCATGGCATGCCTCATTAAACTGTACATGCATCATACTTGGTTGTGCATCATGCCATGCTTATGTGGTGGTTGTTTACCACGTCGTTTGCTTCTTTCCAGTTTGCTCTCTCATTAGCTTCGGTTTCGTTCCAGAGTTGTGAGGATTCTTTCGACTACGTCCGTTTGTCTTCTTCATGGACTCGTTCTTCTTCCTAGCGGGATTTCAGGAAAGATGACCATTACCCTCGATATCACTTCTATCTTTGCTTGTTAGTTGTTCATTCTATCGCTATGTCATACTACCTACGACTTGTCATATCATGCCTCTCATATTGCCATGTCAAGCCTCTAACCCACCTTCCTAGCAAACCGTTCTTTGGCTATGTTACCGCTTTGCTCAGCCCCTCTTATAGCGTTGTTAGTTGCAGGTGAAGTTGAAGATTGCTCCATGTCGGAACAGGATTATGTGGGGATATCACAATATCCCTTATTTAATTAATGCATCTATATACTTGGTAAAGGGTGGAAGGCTCGGCCTTATGCCTGGTGTTTTGTTCCACTCTTGCCGCCCTAGTTTACGTCATACCGGTGTTATGTTCCTTGATTTTGCGTTACTTATGCGGTTGGGTGATTCATGTGACCCCCTTGACAGTTCGCTTTGAATAAAACTCCTCCAGCAAGGCCCAACCTTGGTTTTAACATTTGCCACCTAAGCCTTTTCCCCTAGGGTTCTGCAGACTCAAGGGTCATCTTTATTTACCCCCTGGGCCAGTGCTCCTCTGAGTGTTGGTCCAAACCGAGCGATGTCCGGCGCCCCCTGGGCCACCAGGGTCTATGCCAACCCGACGTCTGGCTCATCTGGTGTGCCCTGAGAACGAGATACGTGCGACTCCTATCGGGATTTGTCGGCCCATCGGGCGGCTTTGCTGGTCTTGTTTTACCATTGTTGAAATGTCTTGTAACCGGGATTCCGAGACTGATCGGGTCTTCCCGGGAGAAGAAATATCCTTCGTTGACCGTGAGAGCTTGTGATGTGCTAAGTTGGGACACCCCTGCAGGGTATAAATTTTCGAGAGCCGTGGCCGCGGTTATGTGGCTTATGGGAATTTGTTAATATCCGGTTGTAGAGAACTTGACACCAGATTTGAACTAAAACACATCAACCGCGTGTGTAGCCGTGATGGTCTCTTTTTGGCGGAGTCCGGGAAGTGAACACGGTCTTTGTGTTATGATTGTGCATAAGTAGTTTCAAGATCACATCTTGATCACTTCTTGCTTCTCGACCGTTCTGTTGCTTCTCTTCTCGCTCTTATTTGCGTATGTTAGCCACCATATTTGCTTAGTGCTTGCTGCAACTCCACCTCATTACCACTTCCTACCCATAAGCTTAAATACTCTTGATCTCACGGGTTTTGACATTGCTGAGTCCTCATGACTCACCAGATACTATCACAACAGTTGGAGGTGTCGATGATACCAGCATAGGTGTAACCGAGCTCAGATAGGAGCTCAATGAAGATCTTGGTCATTGCTATGTTTCATTTCATGTTGATCAGTAGTGGAGCCCAGTTGGGACGATCAGGGATCTAGCAGTTGGGTTATCTTCTTTTCTTTTGGCTTCGTCCATAGTCAGACTATGTGTGTGCTTTGAATGATGTATGAATTATATGTTCATTGTGTGAAGTGGCGATTGTAAGCCAACTCTTTATCCCATTCTTGTTCATTACATGGGATTGTGTGAAGATGACCCTTCTTGCGACAAAACCACCACGCGGTTATGCCTCTAAGTCATGTTTCGACATGTGGGAGATATAGCCGCATCGTGGGTGTTACAAGTTGGTAATCAGAGCCATCCCCGACTTAGGAGCCCCCTGCTCGATCGAATCGCTGACGTTATTGAGTCTGGAACAAAATGTTTTGAGTCTTAGGATTATATATATCAGAGAGTAGGATTCTTTTTACCCCTCGGTCCCTTCGTTGCTCTGGTGAGGCCTCCTGACGTAGATGTTTTATCTTTCCTCTCCTCAAATTTCACGGAATTTTTTTAGGATCACGTGGGTATCTTGGGATCGTTTCGATATTCTTGTGACGAGAACATTGTTCTTGGTGCCTCCTTACATTTAGGGGTTGCGGCAGTGTCCCGGGGAGTTGAGCTCCGAGGTGTTGTCGTCATAATTTTATTGTTGCAGTTCTGGAATACCTGAGTTTTGCAGACATCGAAAATGTCTTTTATGCAGTTGGTGGTAAGATAACCTCGACGCCACCCAGTACTGGGGAGTTCGGGAGTATTGCCATAGCTCATATAACGGATGCTTTTCGAAGGTTGAGGTACACGATTCCGGAGTTTTCTTGGTTATGTTTTGACGGATGGATACAGCTGGATGTAGGGATTGTTAGTTTGGGTGAGATATATTGCTTCCCCTGTATCCCCAACACCTGATTGCATAACCAGAAAGTTTCGGGAGTTTTATAGGTGGGAATTCAAGTAGCTCCTAGAATATCTTTCCGATAGATGCATGATACGGGATTGGGTAAATCTCTATCATATGTATTTGTTCCGGCTTATTCTGCAAGCCAATCCTTTGTTTTGTTTTATTTGTGGTATTCGAGTTGCTTCGAAGTCAAATGTTGAATCCATACCTTTCCTAAAATGGTGTTCTCATATTTATATGGGAGTGTTAATCCTTCTTGATCATTGAGGTTGTCATGTTAATTATTTTCCAACCGGCGTGCTTCTCTTCAAGTTAACCCGATCCTTTCAATCTGTGCAAGACCAATTCTTGTTTTTTTCTCAATGGTGTCTGTTTCGTTCATCCCAAGTTGCCTTTGTTTTTCCCGCCCTCCCACCCTTTTTCTTCAAGGACTCATATATTTTTATCAAGTATCCATTTATTCATGTGAAGTCAATGCACTCTATCCAATCAATGTTCTTATCCGGTGATTCTCAGGAAGATACTAACGGAGCTTCTAGTTTATTATTCTTCGTCTCTTTTCTTCTCCGGTGGATTAATTTCAAGCTTTGGTGTTGATCATATCTCTTCCTTTTGTTTCACATATCTTCCCATGTGAATTTCGTATCCCGGGATCTCTTATTTATTCACCTCTCCCAGTTCATATCCGGAGTGTTAGAACATATCTCAGAAGGCTCGTCTTTTAATTCAAGAACAATTCAAGCTATTTCGAGATTATTATCTCATTCAAGTCATTTAATTCAACCAGTGAAATCTCTCTTTAAAATCATTTCAATGGTGTTCTCTTGAGTGGGCCCTAACCCACATGTTTTTTTCCAGGATCTTACCTGACTCTTCTAATTTTCCCGGAGCCATTCCCAAATTCATTTCCAAGTTTGACGTAAGAATGAAATTTCATCAGTTACATGCCTTCTCCAAGGTTGCTTTCAAATTATTTTCATCTTTGGCTCAACCTTTTTTCTTTTAATCCATTCGGAGTGTCTCAACAATTCATGGTGGTGTTTCGCGTCGTCATTCTCGAATTTCGAAGACCGAAGAAGAGTTCTTCTTAAATCCTTACCCGTTCTCCAGAGATTCATGGTTCTATCTTCATGCCATCCTCATAATTGTTTTTGATTGTGACAATTCTTTTATTACCATCCAGAGCATTCCATGAGTTGTTTCCATTTCTTTCCTCCGAAGGCCATCATGTCATAATTCTTCATTCTCAGCGTGTAGCTATCGTTCTCCAAATCTTACCGGTGCATCGTTCAAATACCCTCGAATCAGTTCATGATCTCTTTGTTCTCATGTATCTAAATCCCCTCAAGTATCTTCATTCGTTTTCCAATTCTTCCCGGTGATTTGCGCCTTTGCTACTTTCATTTTCAATTCTTACGGTGGTTCATTCAAGATTTCACTTCCTTCATTATCATATTAATTCATTAGTTGTTTCCATAGAATAAGTAGTATGCCAAATCCGTTGCTTGTCATCAATTTAAATTGGTGAAGGATACACATAACGTAATTCTTATTATTATTTCACCCAAGTGATCTAGTTTCTTCTTTCCAGAGTTGTTCATCATGTCACATTTCTCAGTTCGAGATGCTTCATCTTTTCTTTTCCGGAGTTCCAAGTTTTCTGCATTATCTCGTCGCGAAGCTCCTTCTAAATCATCACAAGACATCACCTTGTGTTTTCAACTTCTCTTTCTTTTTATCATCCATTTATTACCGGAGTTCTTCATGGAGGCTCTACATGGTGGTCCATCAAGGATTCTTTTCATTCTTCAATTGTTCTTCAAGATTTCTCTCGAAGTTATGACCCGCCAAGCTATACTCTAAAATAAACATGGTCCCCAACACATGTTTTGTTTTGAGGAGTTCAAGCATTCTTCATCTTCCATCCGAAGTGGAATTCTTCCTACCTTATCTTTTGAGGCGGTGTTATGTCATTCTTGATAATTTTCCTTCGTGTTTCATGATTCACTAGTTTTCAAGACTGACATATTTAAATCCATCATTTTCTCTTTGTTCAAGAGATCTTTCCAACCATCAACCTCATTGTTGGAGTTATCTTGTGTTATATTTCACCTACAGCCTTCCCTAAGGAATGTAGCTAATTGTGGTGCCTATCGATAATCCAAGTTTCCTCCTATTCTCTCATTAAAAGGATTTTTCATCTCCTTGCTGATTTCAATCCAATTAACTATTTCCATCAGTGGCCGGTTGTCACCTCATCATTTTGAGATGTTTGCCATAAGCCCACAACAAGCTTGTGCTTTTCGTTGTCGATTTCAAACAACTCCGTTCAATTCTTCTTTGCAAGGATGCCTTCCAAGTTCATTTGTGGCAGAAGTTGGCATTTTCTTCTCCATTCTGTTATTCCAATGATCTATCTTCTATTATTTCTTCCGGAGCCTTTGTTAGGTTGCTCTCGTTGACCCATCATCTCGTTTTGTCAAGATCATGTTACTTTCTTGCTTATCCATTTAACCGGAGTGTTGTGTTCTCATTCAAGTTCTTTCGTCTTATCAAGTTTTGCCTCTCTTTTCAACCTGAGTGCTGTCTGAAATCCTTCTTACCCATTGTGCCATTCTTTCAATAGTTTCGGAGGCAGTGTGTTGTTTATTTCATCAAGTATCATCCCATCTTCTCAAGTTCATGTTCTATTCCTTCCATGTTCAACCGGAGTGTTGTCCGAATTTGATCTTCCTTATTCCTTGTTTATCTCGTTTCAACCAGAGTGGTTCCAATTCCTTCTTGTCCATTGTACTCGTCATTCATAGCATTGCAGCCTCCAAGGTTCACATGGTGTTCCTTATTTCTATTTTCTACCGCAGTGCTCTCAATTGTGTTCAACTCTGTTGTGTTCTTTCTTTCAAGTTTTTCAACCTCTCAAGGATCATGGTTTCACTCGTTTGTCAAAGAAGCAACTTTGTTTTACCCCTCCTCTTCCTCTTCCATTTCTCTCCGATGCCGTCCTAGATCTCGGGATGAGATCCTCTTGTAGTGGTGGAGTGTTGTAACGCCCCGGAAGTAACTTTCCATATTTGTAACTCCAACTCTTGCCATTTCCGGCTATGTGATATGTTATTTCCTTCGTGGTTGGGTTTTTGTGTTTTGTTTTGCATTTTGTTCATGTCATGCATCTCATCTCATAGCATCATGTGCATTGTATCTGCATGTTTTCATAAAGATTGCATCCGTTCGTAGTTGCCGCGTTCCCCCCTTGCCTTCGTTGACCGATCCGAGTCCAACCAGGTTTTTGATTCCCTCTTGTCTGACCGTTTGACCCTCTCTACGCTTTACTCAGACCCCTCTTGCGCGCGTTCCAAAACTGCTCCGAACTCGAAACGGGCTGTCGTGATTGATGAGTCTGGATCATCCCTAATCATCTATAAAATATCTGCATTTATTTGTTGGACTCCCCTAAGCCATTTATCCCGACTGTTCGATTTTAATCGGATGATTCAAAAACTCCTTCTTTTCCCTATATAAAGACCCCTAGTCCAAATATGGGCAAACCATAACTTCTAGGGAGATGTCCCATCCCGCCGCCACTCCACAGAAAATCCTATCAGGATCCCCCTCCCTCGATCCCACAGCCTCCTCCCTCCTCCCTTCAGATCCAGCTAACCACCACAGCCACTTCCACTCGATCTGGACTGCCAGATCTTAGATCGGACGGCCCTGAGAGCTTCTACAACCCAAGCACACAGCTCTCGCATGAGCCCCCTCCTCCTGCTTCGATCACCGAGCGGATCGGGAGAGCTTGCCGCTGCCGCATCACATTTCCCGCCTCTCATCCGTCCGGCCGGCGACAACCACCACCACCGGGCTGTACCTCTCCTTCCTTCTCCCCTAATGTTTTCTCTCCTTCCCCTTCGATATCTCTCATGATCTCCCTCTCTCTCTGTACTTCACCGCTGCAGGAACAGCCGCCGCTCACGGAAGCCGCCAACGTCCGCCTCTGGCCCAGATCCGGCCATCTTCGACGCCTCCTCGTCAGATCCCGCCATCAAGTCTCCGTCCCCATCGCTCGCGTGTGCTCCATCGCCGGGTCAAGTCGCCGGCGCCCTACTCGCCTCCTCTGCTTCACCCCTACATGAGCAGGACGACCCCGTCTTGCTTCGCGTCCGTCCAGAGCCGGCGCTGGCCCGCCGTCTTCGACCTCCCTCGGCGTGCCCGCAAGCTCCATCCGCCACCGGCGACAACATCTGCAGCCCGCCGTCGCTCCCCTTCAAGTCCCACGCCGTCGATCCTGTCCCCTGCTACTGCCGCTATTTCCCCCTGTCGAACGAGCGAGTGCTGCCGCCCCACCCGCGTTGACCCGCTCCAGCGCCAGCATGGACCAGCTCTAGTCGGCCTGACTCCCTCCACAGATCCAGCTGGCCCAGCTTGCTCTACCCCAGCCCAGCACCGAGCCGACCCAAGTGCCATGGTGAGAAACCAAGCCCACTCGAAATTCAGCCCCTTGTGTTTTTTTCCTGTTCAGCGAATTTCTCCATTATCCAGTGATTTATAGTTTTACAGAGAAACCCTCAAGCATCATGCATGTAATAACTCCACAACCGTGCATCAGATTAAAATGGTTTAAACATGTAAAATGCTTAGAATTTTGTGTAGATTAATAATTTGCAACTCTCATCCATGTTTAAACTGTTTAAACTTGTTGTTTGTTTAATTTTGCATAAATGCCATGCAAAAATGATTTATTTCATAACTAAATAACCGTAGCTTCATTATAAATAAAATTTATATGTAAATGGGGTGGAAAAATGAATAGATTAACATGGTGCACTTTATTTTACTGTTTAATAACTTTAAAATATGTTTTAGGGCAGAACAGTACCAAATTCATAATATGCATATGGGGATTTTCCGGAATTGATGTTTGAGTTTCCGGCCTCATTCAAACTTGCCTAATTAGTTATTTTAATTATGCGTCACCTCTTGCCATGTTTAACAACATTTAGTATTGTTGTGCACCTAAACGAGAGTGAACTAAATAACTTGATTGTGGTGTCTCGTCAATATGCAACCCGTTGCATATTGAGCTCCACTTAATTTGTAGTATTGTGTGTGTGCACTTTGCCATGCCATGCCTCATTAAACCGGACATGCATCATACTTGGTTGTGCATCGTTCCATGCTTATGTGGTGGTTGTTTACCATGTTTTTTGCTTCTTTCCGGTTTGCTTCTCTCGTTAGCTTCGGTTTCATTACGGAGTTGTGAGGATTCTTTCGACTACGTCCGTTTGCCTTCTTCATGGACTCGTTCTTCTTCCTAGCGGGATTTCAGGCAAGATGACCATTACCCTCGATATCACTTCTATCTTTGCTTGCTAGTTGTTCGTTCTATCGCTATGTCGTACTACCTACCACTTGTCATATCATGCCTCCCATATTGCCATGTCAAGCCTCTAACCCACCTTCCTAGCAAACCGTTGTTTGGCTATGTTACCACTTTGATCAGCCCCTCTTATAGCGTTGGTAGTTGAATGTGAAGTTTAAGTTTTTTCCATGTTGGAACAGGATTATGTTGGGATATCACAATATCCTTATTTAATTAATGCATCTATATACTTGGTAAAGGGTGGAAGGCTCGGCCTTATGCCTGGTGTTTTGTTCCACTCTTTCCGCCCTAGTTTACGTCATACCGGTGTTATGTTCCTTGATTTTGTGTTCCTTACGCGGTTGGGTGATTCATGGGACCCCCTTGATCGTTCGCTTTGAATAAAACTCCTCCAGCAAGGCCCAACCTTGGTTTTAACATTTGCCACCAAAGCCTTTTTCCCTTGGGTTCTGCACACTCAAGGGTCATCTTTATTTACCCCCCCCCCCTCCGGGCAAGTGCTCCTCTGAGTGCTGGTCCAAACCGAGCGATGTCCGGTGACCCCTGGGCAACTAGGGTCTATGCCAACCCGACGTCTGGCTCATCCGGTGTTTGTCGGCACATCGAGCGGCTTTGCTGATCTTGTTTTACCATTGTCGAAATGTCTTGTAACCGGGATTCCGAGACTGATCAGGTCTTCCCGGGAGAAGGAATATCCTTCGTTGACTGTGAGAGCTTGTGATGGGCTAAGTTGGGACACCCCTGCAGGGTATAAACTTTCGAGATCCGTGCCCGCGGTTATGTGGCAGATGGGAATTTGTTAATATCCCGTTGTAGAGAACTTGACACCAGATTTAAATTTAAACACATCAACCGCATGTGTAGCAGTGATGGTCTCTTTTCGGCAGAGTCCGGGAAGTGAACACGGTCTTTGTGTTATGATTGTGCATAAGTAGTTTCAGGATCACTTCTTCATCACTTCTAGCTTCTTGACCATTCGGTTGCTTCTCTTCTCGCTCTTATTTGCGTATGTTAGCCACCATATTTGCTTAGTGCTTGCTGCAACTCCACCTGATTACCACTTCCTACCCATAAGATTAAATAGTCTTGATCTCATGGGTTTTGAGATTGCTGAGTCCTCGTGACTCACCAGATACTATCACAACAGTTGTAGGTGCCGATGATACTAGCGCAGGTGTAACCGAGCTCAGATGGGAGCTCAACGAAGATCTTGGTCGTTTCTATGTTTCGTTTCATGTTGATCAGTAGTGGAGCCCAGTTGGGATCATCGGGGATCTAGCAGTTGGGTTATCTTCCTTTCTTTCGGCTTCGTCCGTAGTCGGACTATGTGTGTGCTTTGAATGATGTATGAATTATATGTTCATTGTGTGAAGTGGCGATTGTAAGCCAACTGTTTATCCCATTCTTGTTCATTACTTGGGATTGTGTGAAGATGACCCTTCTTGCGACAAAACCACCATGTGGTTATGCCTCTAAGTCGTGCTTCGACACATGGGAGATATAGCCGCATCGTGGGTGTTACAGCTCATCCCCAATCCAACGGCCAGGTCAAGCGGGGCAACGGCTAATCTTGTCCGGCATTAGGCCGCGAGTCATCAAGCCCCTCATCCGCTCACCCGGCAGCTGGCTTGAAGAGTTTCTGACCATCCTCTGGAGTCTCCGGACGATGCCAAACTGGTCGATCGGGTTCACCCTATTCTTCCTCGTCTTCAGAGCAGAAGCCGTCATCCCGACCGACAGCGAGTTCGACTCACGACAAGTCCTAATGTACATAGAAGCCCAAGCCAAGGAAGCCCACGAAGATGGCGTCGAACTACTCGATAAAGCATGCCTCTTGGCTCTTAGCCGATCCGCCATCTATCAGCAAGGCCCGAGGCACTACCATAGCAAAAAGATCAAGCCCCTCGCATTCCGCGAGGGAGACCTCGTCCTCCGGCTTGTCCAGCGGCAAGCCGGCAAGCACAAGTTGGCCTCCCCACGGGAGGGCCCCTTCATAGTCAGAAAAGTCCTGTGCGACAGCCACGCCTACTACCTCATCGACGAACGCAAGCTAAACAAACACAAGAGAGACACTGCCGGCAAAGAAACAAGCCGACCCTAGAATGCAGAACTACTCCGCCCATTTTAAAGTTAGCCGTATGCACGTATGTATCACTGCCTTTTCTAATTTAGTGAAAGACAATGGGACCCCCAAAAGACACTCGGGGGCTACCTATTCCTATTAAGCTATCATGTCTCGCACATCCATTGTGATCCTCTGCCCTCCGCCACCGAGTCGGTCCGTCCGGCTCGGGGGCTAGCTGGCTTGACTGCAACCCGCCGTCCTCCTTAGTGCATCCCGACGTGTCCGAGTTACCGAGGCCCCCACTTCACCCCAAGCCGCAGTCCGGCTTCGGCTGCTGGCCGGCAAGAACCAAGGGCTAAAGCACCGGCATGCCAACAATCGCTAAGTTGGAACTGCCAAATCGGTCAATCCAGCCTCATCGCACTAAGTTGCCACACGACCGGCTACGCGCCGGCCTAGTGGGTGTTTCATTATGTTGACCAATACACCCTAGTGGGTGGGTGGACCTATCACTTAAAAAGAATGCAAGAAAGATAAAAACAGGGCGGCTTCAGGAGGTTCCCGCACCTGGTTGCGCGGCTGCAGGCTCCTCCGTGGTGGCCTCCGGGTTCACTGAGGTGCCAGTATCATCCAACCCAGCCTCGTCGTCTGCGTAGGCGCCTGACTCCTTGGAGCTGACCACTAGATCGTCCAGCGCCAAGCCAAAGTTGTCGGGTGGCACCACCCCGCCGTCTTCGGTCTGCTCTACCTGAAACTCATCATGCAAAGCAAACGAGGCTAGGTAGCTGGCTCGTGCGGCGATCTGGCCCGCCTCTACCTGCAGTTAGGGCTCTGCGCTGTCTCGCTGGGCTGCCAGCTAGTCCAGGTTCAGGCCTAGATACTAGGACATGACAAACCTCAGCGCCAAGTCGGCGCCGGCATGGGCGGCGAAAACAAGCCACGCATGAAGCCGCGCTAGTCTGGCTTCTAGCCAGCACGCCAGCCGCGTGAAGGAGTTGGGCATGACCGTGCCCGGGCAGAGGGCCACCGCTATGCCCAACCCTACCTCGAAGAGCCTCGTCATTTGCTCATCCGGGGCCTGTCGATGGTCCTCCGTTGTGTGCATGATCTCCGGGAAGGACCACGCGGCGTGCAGATCGTCTTCGGCGCCCGCGTTCGCCTGGGTTGATCGGTGGTCACGCACGACCTCGTTTGCCTTCTCCTGCATTTTCGGGAAGTACTTTGTCGGTCGGAGATGCAAGACAGTCAGCCACAAGATAAATAAAGCCGACTTCCCAACCTGATGAAACTAATGAACAAGCACTTACTGGCGAAGGCCTCGTCTAGGTGCTGTGCTTCGACCAACGTACCATGCCGCTCCAATTCCACGGAATGGTCGCGTGCCTCAAGCGCCTTTGAAAGATTGTGGATGTCTCCAACAGGGGGGGGGGGTGAATAGGCACTTTGAAATAAGAGAATTACAGTTTAGGCTCAAACAAAAGAAGAATAAATCTAACGGTTAATTTGACAATCACAAAACCTAAAACAACTAGGCTCACCTATGTGCACCAACAACTTATGCTAAGCAAGATAAACAACTATGTGATAGCAAGATATATAACATGAAACACTATGGCTATCACAAAGTAAAGAGCATAAGTAAAAGGGCTCGGGTAAGAGATAACTGAGGCACGCGGAGACGACGATGTATCCTGAAGTTCACACCCTTGCGGATGCTAATCACCGTTTGGAGCGGTGTCGAGGCACAATGCTCCCCAAGAAGCCACTAGGGCCATCGTAATCTCCTCACGCCCTTGCACAATGTAAGATGACGTGATTCCACTAAGGGACCCTTGAGAGCGGTCATCGAACCCGTACAAATTGCAACCCTTGGGGGCGGTCACCGAACACGTACACTTTGGCAACCCTTGGGGGCGGTCACCGGTACCCGTCAAATTGCTCGGGGAGATATCCACAACCTAATTGGAGCCCCGATGCTTGCCCAGAGCTTTACAACACAATGATTGAGCTCCGAACACCACTAACCGTCTAGGGCGCCCAAGAACCCAAGAGGAACAAGCTCAAGGGTACCAAGCACCCAAGAGTAATAAGCATCTCAACTTGTAACTTCCATGTATCACCGTGGAGAGCTCAAACCGATGCACCAAATGCAATGGCAAGGGCACACAGAGTGCCCAAGTCCTTCTCTCCCAAATCCCACCAAAGCAACTAATGCTAAGGAGGAAAATGGGAGGAAGAACAAGAAGGAGAACACCAAGAACTCCAAGATCTAGATCCAAGGGGTTCGCCTCACATAGAGGAGAAAGTGATTGGTGGAAACATGGATCTAGATCTCCTATCTCCGCCCCCCCCCCAAAACTAGCAAGAATCCGTGGAGGGATTGAGAGATAGCAAGCTCGAAGAAGTTCAACAATGGGGGAAGAACACGAGCTGAAAGGATAAGGTTCATTGGGGAAGAAGACCCCCTTTTATAGGTGGAAAAAAATCCAACTGTTATGCTCACAGTCCGCACAAAGCGGTACTACCGCTCGACCTCATGGTACTACCTCTAGGGGTAGCGGTACTACCTCAAAGGGTAGCGGTACTACTGCTTGCGAGCGAAACTAAAAAATACATCCGCGCCTACCACCGCTGGACTTGTGACGAGTTTTTGGTCCGGAGCGGAAGTATCCACGGAAGTAGCCGCGGTAGTACCGCTCCAAGCGGTAGTACTGCTCCCAAGAGTGGTAGTAAAAAATTACATCCCCTCCAAGCGGTAGTACCACTCCCACGAGCGGTAGAACCGCTGCAGCTTTAAAAGGGACACCAAAACTGGGACAACTTCTGCAAACGAACTCCGAATTCAACGAAACCAAGTTTGTTGGAAAGCTAGCGACAAGGGCTAACACAGTTTTGATAGAACTAATAGTAATAAGGAAATTAGAAAAGTCCCATGAGAAAATGGTGAGAACCCTTCCTCGAATAAGACCGGTAAAACCTCCAACACCGAAAATGCAAAAGAAGAAGCATATGAAATCCGTTTTCGATGTACTAGAGCTTGTCATGAAGATAACCACAAGATCTAAAACCTAAAAGGAAAATACAAGTAAGAATCAAGAAAGATGATGCAAGGATGCAATGGTTTGAGCTCTAGATGAACGATACGATCAAGCTACTCACTTGAGAGCCCCCCTTGATAGTACGGCTATCGATCCTATAACCCGGTCTCCAAACTACCACCATGAGACCGGAAAAATAGAAAACCTATCAAGGGCAAAACTTTGCCTTGCGCATGATCCACTTGAGCTATGATGATCTTGTCCTCCTCAAGATGGACCACCTTTCTTGATTGTGTTGGGTCGATGAAGACCAGATGATTGCTCCCCCATACTCCACTATGGGTGAGCCACTCTTCGGCACATCTTCACAAGTCCATTGACACCAATGGAGGGCAAGCTTCAAGCACTTGTTCTCTTCGTGATGCTCCACTTGAGCTTGCACACGGCAATCTTGATGATGATCACCACTTGATGTCATCCTCTCCATGGGTTGAGTGATATATTCCTCTTGACGCAAGGCCATGAACACGTACCTAACCCCACATAGAACTCTCACATAGACCATGGGTTAGTACACAAAGCACAATGGACAATGCTTACCATACCATGGGATCACTTGATCCCTCTCGGTACATCTTCTATGCTTTGTGAGTTGATCAACTTGATTCAATCTTGACTTAGTCTTGATCAACCTTGAATCTTTCCAACTCTCTTCATTTGGATGATGTCTTGAAGGTAAACATGAATGATCACACAATCTTCTTCTTCAGGACATGCTTGCAATAAGCTCAACACTCACATGACCAATCTTTGGATAATTCCATAATAGCACCTTGGTCAACTCATAAACTCCTTGAAACCAACACATGGACTTCAAGAAAAGCCTATGGACAAATCCTTCAAATATAACTCAAGACAACCATTAGTCCATAGAGATTGTCATCAATTATGAAAACCAAACATGGGGGCACCGCATGTTCTTTCAATCTCCCCCATTTTGGTAATTGATGACAATCAATTTCAAGAGAGTTTATGTAAGGAATTATGCATCACCATGCAATGCAACAACCAATAATGCATGCGTAAGAGATGCAAATGCTCTTAGGAACAAACCAAAGCCAGAAGAGACAACTCTCTAAACTTCTCCACAAAACTCTCTGAAACTTCTCTCCCATTGGCATCGATTGCCAAAATGGGCAAAAAGCTTAGAAGGCCAATATAAATTGTAGTTCTCCAAAAATTGTGTATTCCTCAACAAGAGAGTGGAATGCAATACACATATACAAAGGTAAATACCTGGAGGAACACAAACTATATTGAGGCACTAAGATTGCAAAAGAAGGTATGCCACAAAGACATAACAAGGAGAGACAGAAGCAATCAAGCAATCAAAAGATACCAATTGAAGCAAGCAATCAAAGGATATCAATTGAACCAACTAGACCAAAGATCCTATGAGCCACATGAATAAGATATTATGATACAAGCAAAGGAGTGTTCCAAAGAAACTAGAGAAGCTCGCCATGATTTGTGCATAATTTTTGTATTTGAATACACAGTGCACAAAATAGGATCATAGCTCCCCCAAAATCAATAGAAACTTACAACAAGTGCAAGTGAGCATATAGGAAACAAAGCCAATCACTTGCAACAAACACATGGTTGAGCAACATGTAAAAGAGGCAACTTAAGAAAATGCTCAACCAAAAAGATATGTATGAGCCATGAAAAAGCACTTGAGAAGACTAATGTAAGGATGAGCATTAAGCATCGACATAGTCTTTGATAAATGAGATACAAGGTGCAAGACATGACCTCCCCCCCCCCCCCCACACACACACAAGAAGCAAATGGATACACAAGCTTACTAAAAAGATAACAACAAAGCTTGCGACAACCCATCGTGAAGATAGAAGATGAAAGCCTCATCAAGACGAGGGATACCAATTAAGATGGAAAAAGCCTCGTAAAGATAAGAATGAGGAAAATAATCTTCACCACACAAGAGTGCATCAAGATGCAACGATATAAGACACACACTCAAGGAAAAATCTTTCATGGAGCCACCAAAGAAATAACATAAGAAAGACAAGGTGGATGTTAAAGAAAGGATATCATCTAGATATGCAACTTCACACAAGTGTATAGGATTCTAGGTAGACGAAATCGTGATATATATATACAAAGAAGGATGTACACCCGAAATAGTTACAACATGAAGGAACAAGATATCCAAAAGGAAGTCATACATATACCAATAAGATATTTTCTTGGAAGCATAGCACATGGCTAGATATGGTCTTATTGTATATAAATGAATTCCTACCACACAACTATCAAAGACATCACAACTAGCAACATGAGATCATCGTTGAGATGCTTTGAGAATGGAAACATGTATCACAAGATGGAATGAATAGCATGCCAAGATGCCACCTACACAAGGTTGAATGCAAGAAAATAATGCATGAATAGATACTTGTTACCGAGATATCATTGGAAGGATGTAGAAGAAACCAATTGAAGGTAGTAGATAGTAGTTCAATGAGCATCCTAGCTTGACTCCAATAAGCTCATGGTGACACCACCTTCCTTATGAGTGAGCCGAGCATCCAATGCATCTCCAATTGTTCCTAGACCAACAACACAAACAAAATGGTACCCAAACCCATTGTGACCAAAGAGTTAGAGAACCAACAATACATAGGACAAACTCCACATAGATATGTGCATATAGATATGAAAATGAATTTCATGCACATCTCATCAATTTGAGACTTGGTGGAGTTTCCCTATATATTGGGTCAAAGAAAGAAAGCATGCCAAAGAAACTACATGAAGTTAATATGCATGCTCAAGACTTTCAAGAACCGATACCAAATGACAAAGAAAAAACAAGTGAAGAAAAGATACCAAATGAATAAATCATCACTTGGAGGATATCCATAATAGATACATCGAGGAATGAGATATCCGTTGATACACACTAAATAAAAGATATCAAAGTCCCAAAAGAGAGGATGGTTCCAAACAAACCAAGCTCTCTACAAAGTTTCATGATGGCACAAAGTACCAAAAGAAACGACTTGCCTTCCACAAACACACACTTGATAAGGATTGCAAGATGAGTGTTTTATAGAAAATAGGATAGCTCACCCAAGACTAGTGCATTATAGAGAATTTGCATTTGAATACAAAATGCACAAGGTGGGATTACCACTTTCACTATATCTAGAAAACACTCGACAAGATCAAGAAATTAATAAGATCCACAAGTGGTATGGAAGACAAAGGGAGTTGATACATTCCTTGGCAAGAGAAAAAGCAAATAAAAGCAAAAGCCAATGTAAAGATGATCAATAAATTCTACCACACAAGTGAGTACCAATTTTCAAAAGACAAGAAGTAAATGGAAATAAATCTCATGGTAGATAGCAAGGATATCCGACATCATCTTTACACCAAACCCGTAAGCAACTTGCAAATTGTAGAGCTAACATGCCACCTAGGAACAAGATAATTTACAATATCAACTCTAGGTGACAATATCTCAAATGTACACATTTTCTAGGCTAGTAATATACACATAGCATATTACTCCCCATAATGTGATACCAATTAAAGATAAAACAATAGGCAAAATAAAGATCCAACAAGAGATAATTAATGGACAATTTAGAATTTGAATTTATCATGAGTAGACATACCACATAGCGACTAGATAATCTTGTAATATCAATACTAGTTGGTATTCCTCATGTACACACATTTATAGGATTGTGAAGTGCATAAAGCACATCACTCCCCCAAAATGGGATGTTCTATTAATCTCTCACAATAGCCAACTACGATACAAACAATATTCACAAAGGCTCAACGTACGACACACATGTACATGATGTGCAAACCAACATACACAAACTTGATTAGTCAAGATAATAAATTTGGAGACACAACATATACAAACACATGCAAGGAACAAAACCAAAACATGCAAAGGGGCAAGTAACTTTCAATGTAAACAATTTAAGTACAAGTTACCGAAAGGAGGCACATTGGATATAGTATAGAAACTTGATAACCCAATTAACTTGGCTTGGGACAATAAGAATGATGAAGTCCCCTTAATTCTTCATAATGTAGCCAAGTCTCCAATGCCCTCCAACAACACCTATTGATCAAGTTTGAGCTAGTTGGTCCCCGGCCAAGTTTGGTCCTAAGAGATTAGTCACAATAGGCTTGGCTACCCAAATGGTTCTTTTCTTGACACCACTTTGAGTACCAACAACTTTGGCAAACACATTGCCAACCTTATCCTTCCCAAGAGAGTAGATATCATCAATAATAATTAGGCTGGATAAGTTACCACTAGTGCATGAAGAAGCGAGGTGACCGTTCTCACGACATAGGTAGCAACGTCTACTCTTCACTTTCTTCTCACTTGATTTCTCAACTTGAGAAGCATTAGCTTGAGTTTTCTTGGGAAGAGGCCTTTCGTCAACTTGAGGTTGAGCTTGAGAGTGAACTTGTGGAACTTACGTTGTTGCTTGAAACTAATGGGCTTCTTCTTCAATGGGCAAGATCTAACATGATGCCCTTCTACTTTGCACCTGAAGCAAACAATCTTGGCTGAATTCTTGACTTGTTCTTGGCCCTTCTTTTTGTTCATCTTGGACTTCTTCTTCTTATTGGAGTTGAATCCAAGTACACCTTTGTCATTGGGGGATTTTTGCACACTCAAGATATTGTTGAGTGTGAATTTCCCCTCACGACTCTTTTCTAGGTCTTTCTTCAAAGAAGTGACTTGGGCCTTGAGCTCTTTGGTTTCCTCTACATGGTTAGTATCAAGACAAGTAATATAGGAAGTATAAGCTTCATTGTTAGAGCAACAAGGCAAGGAAAGCAATTCATCACGAGATGTACCAACATTGTGAGTAGATGAATTACAAGGACTAGCACATGGCAATATAGCATTCTGACTAGAAATAGTGCTAGTATCCACATGAGGCTCACTAGATGTTACCTTAGCAATCATGGCCTCATGAGCTATATTTAGCACATTATGAGATAGTAGAAGATCATCATGAGAGCTTGAGAGCTTTTCATGACGTTCTTCCAATTTCTCATAATTGCTAGATAGCAACTCAAGTTGAGCCCTTAGCTCAACATTCTCCTTCAAAGTGGATGCTTCACTAGAAATAGAGTTAGTAGCACAAGCATCACCAATAATAGCAATAGGAGAACCAACTTAGAAAGCTCTTTTGAATATGAAGATTTAAGTTGTGCATGAGACTCGGTGAGTTTGATGAGCTCACTCTTAATGACCCTTGAGCCATTTTCGAGGTGCCCAAAGTCCTCAAGGAGATTAGCATGCACAACTTCAAGCTTCTCATTTTTAGTTTCAAAATCATTGGCCACCTCAAGAGCTCTATCATGTGATTCCTTCACTCTAGATAATTCTAGAGTAAAAGTCTCCTCAAGATATTCTTTGGTGGTTTGTTCAAGTTCAAGAGCTTGGGAGAGGTCCGCAATCTCATTAGCGTAATCATGCTCATGACCTTCCATTTTCTCAATGATGACCTCATGCTCCTTGAGATGAGATTCCAATTCCTCAATATATTTCTTGCCCTTAATGGCAATAGACATGATTTCCATGAAGTTGGAACGAGAAATTTTATTCTTATGAAGAGCTTTAAAAATCATTTCTCCCTTAATTTTTAAGGGAGCAACATTATCATTCTCTTCATCCTTGTCACGCCCAATATGCGACCCTATCCTAAAGGAGCTTGAGGGTCCCACCAAGGATAGAAGCGCATATCGGAGACTCTTTTGCAAGGTGGATATCATTACATCGTACCATTACATAATAGTTGGGGATACATACAAGACATGCAATTTCACCTAAATACAACAACATCATACATAAGAGCAACATCCGACTACGGATGAAACACAAACAGAAACTCAAACGACATCCACCCTACTAGCCCAGGCTGCCGACCAGGAACCTAACCCTTGAACGAAGAAGAAGCAGAAGAAGAACTCCAAGACAAGCATACATCGCTCTCATGTTAGATCATCCCATTACTTGTACCTGCAACAGATGTTGTAGTAACCTGTGAGCCACGAGGACTCAGCAATCCCATTACCATGGGTATCAAGACTAGGAAAGCGTAAAGGGTATGGAAAAGGATAAGTGGTGAGGTTGCAGTAGCGACTAAGCATGATATGGTGGCTAACTTACAAATACAAGAATAAGATGAGAAGCTACGCAAACAATCGCAAACTAGTAATGATCAAGAAGTGATCCTGAACTACTTACGTTCAAACATAACCCCACTGTGTTCTCTTCTCGACCCACTCGAAAAGAGACCGTCACGGTTACGCACATGGTTGGTGTATTTTAATTCGAATCTGGTGTCAAGTTCTCTACAACCGGACATTTAAAATTCCCATCTACCACATAACCGCGGGCACGGCTTTTGAAAGATTAAACCCTGCAAGGTTGTCCCAACTTAGCCCATGACAAGCTAACGATACGCTGAGACAATCCTCCATCGCGGGACATCCAATCAAATCGGGAACCCGGTGCACAAGACATTTCGATAATGGTAAAAGAAGTCCAGCAAGACCCGCCGGCGTGCCGACACCCTGATAGTAGCCACGCGTATCTCGTCTCAGGCCACGTCCGGATGAGCACAGCGTACAGCAACTGAGACCCAACTTTCCCCGGGGGAAGCCGCACACGACTCTAATTGGGACCAACACGATCAGCACTAGCCCCCTTGTATTATGTAGAATTACTCCTTGGGTAGCGCTAACTCCCTATGTGTCAAATTTAATAACAAGTTTAGTTATTATCTTGGGCAAGTGGTAAAACCAATGTTTGGCCTTGCTGGAAGAGTTTTATTCAAAGCGAACTGTCAAGAGGGGCCCATAAACCCACACCATGTTAGGGACGCAAAATCAAGAAACATAACACCGGTATGACAAAAACTAGGGTGGCAAGAGTGGAACAAAACACCAGGCATAAGGCCGAGCCTTCCACCCTTTACCAAGTATATAGATGCATTAATTAAAGAAGAGATATTGTGATATCCCAAGATAAACATGTTCCAACATGGAGCAATCTTCAACTTCACCTCAACTAGCAACACTATAAGAGGTGCTGAGCAAAGCGGTAACATAGCCAAACAATGGTTTGCTAGGAAGGGTGAAAAAGGTTAGAGGCTGACATGGCAATTTGGGAGGCTTGATAAACAAGTGGTAGGAAGCGCGACATAGCGATAGCATCGAGACAACTAGCATAGCAATGATAGTAGTGAGATCCAGGGTATGGTGATCTTGCCTAAAATCCCGCTAGGAAGAAGTACGAGTCGATGAAGAAGACGAACGGGCGTAGACGAACCAAGCGTAGTCGAACGAATCCTCACAATCGCAACGAAACAGGAACTATCGAGAAGAAGCCCAACCGAAAAGGAGCAAACAACATGGTAATCACACAATACATAAACAAGGCATGATGCTCAACTAAGTATGATGCATGATAAGTCTATATGATGCTACTCATGGCAAGAGATGTAGCACTCAAGAACACACATCAAAGCAAGTCTAAATGAGGCCGGAAACAACATATAACAATTCTGGTAAGTCCTCGTATGCAACTTTCGAAATTGGTCCAGATCTGAATAACTCATTATGTTCAAGTTGTTAACCAGCACGTTAATATGCACCAAGATGATCTACACGGAATTGTAGTCAAGTTACATATAAAGTTGATTTAATTCGGAGCTACGACCTAGAATATATGAGCAAAACAAGTTAAACATGGCATTAATGCAAAAGCAAGCAAAACACAATCACAAACACTCCAAAACAAGGATGCAACAAGATGATATGAATCTACATGCAATTCTAAGCAAGTTTCATATAGAGCATGCCCAAAACGGAGCAACTAGGCACTTTGCAAACATCAAAACCAGAAGCTACAGGAATCATATGAGCATAAACTCGACATGCACTTCATGTACAGATAACATACTTCAAATATCTGTAAGTTTCATGTTCATAGGCATCAAGATCAAACCAATATGATCAATGCAAAAAGCAACTTTATAACAGAGGAGCATATACATGAGCAGAGTTAATATGATGGCAACTTGTGAGTAAGAAAGAGACAAGCTACAACAAGTAAACATAGAAACCAAGGATATGGAATCAAATTACACATAACCAAGAGAATAACATGATGTCATCATATACATATGGCCCATGGATTAGTGGGAACCAACATGACAAGATTGACTGTTGAAACAGTTTCAGCAAGTGTAAAACAACAACATTATGATAGCATGTTTGCAAGAATGGAGCATATACATATGATATCCAAAAATTAACAACCATGTCATTTTAGCAAATTACTCATAGCATACTTCCAAACGTGTAATTCTAGCATCTCCAAAATGGGCATATATTAACTAATAACAATCTCACAACATACCATTATGAAGTTAACTGAAAATTGGAACATAATATAAGCATGTTCATGGCAATGAAAACATATGTTATAGGAAATATATGAGGCATCAAAAGGCCCAGCATAATAGACAATAAGATGGCCAACAAAACATGTCAACTAAGCACCTCCAGATTATGCATGGCTTAATTGGTAGCATCGAGCAAACATGGCATCATGATATAAGAGAAACAGACTTGACAGAAAGTTAATAGCAAGTAGTCCACTTCACAAGCTTGATGCACTCACTACAGGGTATATAAAAAATACGTGGATTGCACTCCTGTAAAGAAGGCATGATAATGCTACTAAAACATGTAGACATGATGCTTAAAAGAAAATCAAACAAAAGATATAAAAATGACAAATAGGCAAGTTACAGCAGTTTCAGCAGTTAACAGAAACATGTACTTTTGTAACAGAGATTAGCATGTCAAGATGCACCTTAACATGAATACAAAGCACACCAGCATGTAGAGCATGAAGATCAGAACATGCTTATATCAAGATCATCAACATAGTATCAACAGGGACAAAGTTACACCACTCACAAGACACCTAAATGATGTTAACAGGCAGCAGTTTCCAGCAGTTTATAACACTTAGCAGTTTTCAACTAAGATTAAGGCAGGTAGATGAAGTGTAACATAAATGCAAACTACTCCATCATCTAGAGCATCAAGAAATGAACATTTTAACATATCATACACTCAATTTGGAGCCACATGCACAAAGTTACAAGCACCCAAACATGAATACATAATATGATAAAACACAGGGACTTGGCATTTTTTCTGGGATTTCGCAAAAAAAACACCGAAATGAGCGCTGGATATTATGAGACGCACAGGGCAGGGGATAGGTGCTACTCACCATGGGCTTCAGCCCAGAGTGGAGAGGAGGCCGGGCCGGGAGCTGGGCCGGTATGGGGCCGCAACTTGCAGGCCCACGCGGGCGCGGGCAGTGAACGACGCGGGTGCCTCGAGCGGGCGAAGCAGGGAATCGGAGGTGGTCTTCTCCGGCGACGTTGGGCACGGCAGCGGCGTGACTTGGAGGGGGACTGGCTGGATCCAGGCAGAGGCCGAGGCTGGGGACCTATTCCCGGCGACAAGGAGGCCCGGTGGCGCTGGTCTCGCGAGAATCGACGAGATGGAGCTCGCGGTTGGGCTATCCATGGCGGCTCCTATGGGGCTTTTAGAGAGAGCGACCGGGTGAGGGAGAGAGAGGAGAGGGCGAAGGTAGAGAGAGGGAGAGTGGTGGCAAATCGGGGCTCCGGTAACCTGGAGGCTGCTCCGGTGACGTTCTGTGGCCGCGCGTCGACAATGACCGGGGGGAGACGAGGAGGAGCTGCGGGATTGGGCTCCTGCCCCGATCCAGAGTGGGAAGGCACGGGGTGCAGCTGTGCTCGGGCCTGCGATGGTCCTGCAGGGCCTGCGCGGTGGGAGGAGGCAGGAGGGGCGCGTGGAGGCTGCGGGTTGGCTGCATACGGCTGAAGCGGCAACGCTGGCGATTGGCGGCGCGCTAAGTGGTGAAATGGACGTGGCTGCGTGCAGATTCTGAGGAGGGGGAGGCTAGAAGTAGGTGGAGGGGCTAGGCTGCCCAAAATGGACAAGGGGTGTCCATATATAGTAGGGGGCTAGGGTTTGGGGAATTTATGGGTTTTCGGACCCTCAGATCGCGATCCGACAGATCCGATCGAGGGGGAGGTTTATTGGGTTAGTGGGCTGGTTTAGCGAGTTGTGAAGAGGGGTTGAGCTGACACACACAGTACTTGAAGGATTTATAATAGAGTAGCAATCACACACTTATTACATCAAATGTCTCAAAAGAGAACTTATTACAATAAATATGGCTTAAGGCCAACTAAATACGATAACAACGGAAGGCTTGGAAGATAAAGTGAGTCCATCAACTCCAACAGCATCACTGAGTGAAAGATCACATGTAGGACCTTGAGAAGAGGTGTCTAGAGGGGGGGTGATTAGACACTAAGTACCAAAGTTGCAGTTTTTAAGATTCTTTGGGTTTAAGTGGAGTTTGAGCACAATTTCAAACAATCACAATACATATCAAGCAAGCATGCAAAGAGTATATGAGCAGCGGAAAGTAAAGCATGCAACTTGCAAGAAAGTAAAGGGAAGGGTTTGGAGGATTCAAATGCAATTGGAGACATGGATGTTTTTAGCGTGGTTCCGATAGGTGGTGCTATCGTACATCCACGTTGATGGAGACTTCAACCCACGAAGGGTAACGGCTGCGCGAGTCCACGGAGGGCACTACCCACGAAGGGTCCACGAAGAAGTAACCTTGTCTATCCTACCATGGCCGTCGCCCACGAAGGACTTGCCTCACTAGCGGTAGATGTTCACGAAGTAGGCGATCTCCTTGCCCTTACAAACTCCATGGTTCAACTCCACAATCTTGTCGGAGGCTCCCAAGTGACACCTAGCCAATCTAGGAGACACCACTCTCCAAGAAGTAACAAATGGTGCATTGATGATGAACTCCTTGCTCTTGTGCTTCAAATGATAGTCTCCCCAACAGTCAACTCTCTCTCAATGGGTTTGGATCTGGTGGAAAGAAGATTTGACTGGAAAGCAACTTGAGGAAGCCTAGAGATCAAGATTCATATGGTAGGAATGGAATATCTTGGCCTCAACACATGAGTAGGTAGTTCTCTCCCAGAAAATGTATGCTGGAAGTGTAGGTTCAGTCTGATGGCTCTCTCCACGAATGAAGAGGAGGTGGAGGGGTATATATAGCCACCACACAAAATCTAACCGTTACACACAATCTGCCAAATTCGGCGGGACCAAATCGTTAAACTCGGTCAGACCGATTCAGCAAATAATATGACCGTTAGGGTTTTCGGTGGGACCGAAGTGCAACTCGGTGGGACCGATTCAGTTAGGGTTAGGGCATAACGTAATCTCGGTAAGACCGATTACAGAAACTCGGTGAGACCGATTTTGGTAATAAGCTTTCCAGAGAGTTGGTCAGGCAAACTCGGTGGGACCGATTACTCAAACTCGGTGGGACCGATTTTAGTAATAAGTTTCTAGAGAGTTTGCATTGTAATCTCGGTAGTACCGATTGCTCAAACTCGGTGGGACTGATTTTGATAATGGACATACACAGAGAGATTACAATCCCATCTCGGTGAGACCGAAATCCCTATCGGTAAGACATATTTTCTTAGGGTTTTTTGCAGTGGCTATGACTTATGGAATCGGTGGCGCCGGATAGGAAGTTTCGGTGTGACCGATTTTGGCTTTGGGTTTAGGTCATTTGTAGAAGCGGGAAGGTAGTTGAGGGTTTTTGGAGCATATCACAAAGCACACGAAGCAAGAGGCTCATTAAGCAACACCTCATCCCTCCTTGATAGTATTGGCATTTCCTATAGACTCAATGTGATCTTGGACCACTAAAAATGTAAAAATGAAGAGTCTTGAGCTTGAAGCTTGAGCCAATCCTTTGTCCTTAGCATCTTGAAGGAGTTCCCAAATCCTTTAGTCCATGCCACTCCATTGTTGAACTTATCTGAAATATACTAGATAAAAGTGTTAGTCCAACAAGAGATATGTTGATATTAATTACCAAAACCACCTAGGGAGCACTTGTTCTTTCAATCTCCCCCTTTTTGGTAATTGATGGCAACATACATCAAAGCTTTAGATAAAGATATAGGGAATAGCAAGTAAAGCTTTGGAAAGACATGTAACAAACATAGGCTCCCCCTACATGTATGCAATCATGTGAATATGGAATGTAGAAGCATGTGAGAGCATAAACATGATAGAGCAGGCAATGTGTTACATGTGTCTTGGCCATATGCATCAAAGCAAAGAATGTTGAGGAAAATACCTTCCTGCTCATGAGTTCTTCTTGCAAACAATATGTACATCAGCAAGAATCCCTCATACACATGATTGTGATGCATATACTTACCTTGTAGTCTTAAGTTGTCTTAGGATGGAATGAACCTGTGTAAACAAGGTTAGATAACACAGATACATCTACTAGCCAGAGCAAAGAGAAGAAACCACAAGAATACCAAGACTGGGATGACATGTAGAGAGTGAGTACTAAGTACCACATTGGATTAGACATGTCCCCAAAAGTAAAGATATGCAATGAATTTAAATGATCTCTTTCCCTTAGATATCTTGCTCCTCCTGAATCTAACATGGGATACTGAGAGAAGATAGGGAACAGAAAATCAGAGCTGAAAGAAAATAGAGCTAAAAGATGTGAATGATGATCAGAGCTGATGCATGCTAATGCAAATAGGCACAACAAAAAATATGAGCATGTCTCTCCCCTCAAGAAGACATGTGGAAATCTCTCCTCTTGAACACCAAGCATCTGGGATCCTTGAGAAATACTTTCTACTTAAGTATTCTCTCCCCCTGGAGATCTCTCTCTTCCCTTTGAGGGTCTCTCCCCTAGAAGGTCTCTCTCCCCCTTTAGGAGATGATATATCTCTCTCTCAAGAAGGTGATAAGCTTTGATGCACTCTCTCTCTCTTGAGATGATAAGCTTTGATGTTCTCTCTCTCCCCCTTTGACATCAATTTCCAAGAAGGGTCTTCTGGAATCTGTCGAATGGGTTTGGTCCTTGAGACGCAGACAAAGCAATGATAAAAATGTGATGCTTGTAGAGGACAAGATTCATTGAGTGAAGCTGGATCAGAAGAAACACAGAATTATGTGGCAAACTGTTTTTCCTGTTATGAAATCGGTGGCACCGAGTGGTATACTTTGGTTGGACCGAAAGGACTCGGTTGGGCCGAAAATAACAAATCGGTGAAACCGAGTTCATCGCAGAGAAAACACTTGTCACCTCAGCTCACTAGACTAGTAAGATCTCACAAAGATTTGCAAGGAATTCACTGAAAGATGTGCAATGAATTGGAATGCAGAAAATGCAGAGCAAACAGAAAAAAGAAATCTAGATGAAGTTTTTTTTGGAAGGGGAAACGAATATGCATGAGACAAATGCAAAAACACAGAAAAGAACACAAGAGAACTTCATCTAGAGATGGGCGGCGACAAAGTCACCTATGTTAGAGTATATTGACTTAGGAGTCAAGTGAGATCACTTGATCATAGGTCATACTCATCGTTTAAGCTCAAAATGGGGTTGCCATTTTTCGTTTAAGCATCTTGATGTATTCACATCTTGTCGAGTTGCTTTAGCTCATGACTTGGAGTAAAGCTTCTCTAAGATGGAATAACATACCTTGGTTGGTGGTGTTTTCCATGTAGTTGAACTTGTGTGGGTTGCTCAAGGTTGATGTAGCTCATCAAGAATTTGGAGCACCCCTTGGAATTTTAGTCCATCTACCTACATGGGTTAGTCCTTGCAAGGAGGAGCACTTGTGTATCCAAAAATGACAATTATGAAGCTTAACATAGAATTTGTCAAGGGATATGTTTAAGAGGTTTCATGCTTCCTTGTCTTCATCCACCATAGTGTAGAGACTTGGTGATGTAGAGATTGCTCAAGATATAAGTAGACTACAATCTCATGGAATTTGATTCCACCAAGTACCTACATGAGTTAGATAACATGCAAGATACAAATATATCCAAGACATAAGATTTTCATCATAAGGGAAATATCAGGGATTAGTCATAAGCTCATGTCTTGCATGTGTCCGATGGAGTTTCTACTCCAAGTTTGAAGCATCAATGATGTTCAATTCTCCTCTTAACCTGCAAAACACTTTCTCATCAAGTGGTTTAGTGAATATATCCGCTAATTGCTTTTCGGTGCGAACGTGCTTAAGATCAATGTCACCCTTAGCAACATGATCTCGAATGAAATGATGACGAACTTCAATATGCTTAGTTCGAGAATGTTGCACTGGATTATGACCAATTTTGATAGCACTTTCATTGTCGCAAAGCAATGGAACATGTCTCACATATATCCCATAATCTTTAAAAATTTGGGTCATCCAAAGTAATTGAGCACAACATGAACCAGCGGGAATATATTCAGCTTCGGCAGTGGATAAGGATACCGAGTTTTGTTTCTTGGAGGACCAAGACACAAGAGATCTACGAAGAAATTGACAAGTTCCTGAAGTGGACTTTCTATCAACCTTGTCTCCGACATAGTCCGAGTCGGAATAGCCAACTTGATCGAAAGAGGCCCTCTTAGGATACCAAATGCCAAAGTTTGGTGTATGGATTAGGTATCTCACTATCCTTTTCACGACCTTAAGATGACATTCCTTAGGAGCAGCTTGATATTGTGCACACATGCACACACTTAACATGATATCGGGACGTGAAGCACATAGATACAACAATGAACCGATCATAGAGCGATAAACCTTTTGATCAACCGGTTCACCATCTTTGGTCAAGTCATTATGTCCACTAGTAGGCATGGGTGTAGACATACCTTTGCATTCTTGCATATTGAACTTCTTGAACAAACCCTTGGTGTACTTCGTTTGAGAAACAAAGGTACCTTCCTTAGTTTGCTTGATTTGCAACCCAAGGAAGAATTTGAGTTCACTCATCATGGACATCTAAAACTTCTGCGACATTAGCTTCCCAAACTCTTCACTAAAATGAGGGTTAGTTGAACCAAATATGATATCATCAACATAAATTTGGCACACAAATAGTTCTCCATTAACCCTTTTAGTAAAAAGAGTAGAATCAATTTTCCCAATTTCAAAGCCTTTTTCAATAAGAAACTTAGTCAAGCATTTATACCAAGCTCTAGGAGCTTGTTTAAGACCATAAAGAGCTTTGTGAAGTTTGTAAACATGATTGGGTTTCTTAGGATTAACAAAGCCGGGAGGTTGCTTAACATAAACTTCCTCCTCTATTTCACCATTTAGAAAAGCACTTTTAATGTCCATTTGGTACAAGGTGATATCATGATGATTAGCATAGGCAAGTAAGATGCGAATGGACTCAAGTCTAGCAACGGGGGCGTAAGTCTCACCATAGTCCATACCTTCGACTTGTGTGTAGCCTTGGGCGACGAGACGTGCTTTGTTGCGAACTACTTGTCCATCTTCATCTTGCTTGTTGCGAAACACCCATTTGGTACCGATGACATTGTGGTTGTTGTCGGGCTTCTCAACCAATGTCCAAAATTGATTCCTCTCAAAGTTATGTAGCTCTTCATGCATGGCATTTATCCAATCCGGGTCTTCCAATGCTTCTTCAACCTTCATAGGTTCAATGCTAGATATGAAAGAATAGTTTTCACAAAAGTTAGCTAAACGAGTTTTAGAGCGAGTGATTCTCCCGGTTTGAATGTCATTGTAAATTTTCTCAACGGGATGATCTTTAGCAACTCTTGCTCGAACTCGTGAAAGCTTTTTCTTGGGTCTTCATTGAACATCTTCTTCATCTTGTTCTTCTTCTTCTTGGCCTTCTTCATTGTTGACATTGTCGTTCTCTTGTCGTGGTGGAGAAGGAGGTTGTTGACGTTCATCTTGATGCACTTCCTCGTTTTCTTCATCTTGGTGTGCCCCGCTTGTGGATGCTTCCGTATCAACTCTTGGTTAAACTTGTTGTGAAGTTGAAGCTTCCACTTGGACGGACGAGGTACTCTCCTTCACATCAGTTGGACGAACCTTGCCAATAGCCAAGTCTTGAATTGCTTCCGAAGGATCTTTGTCTCCTACATCAATTGGCAATTGCTCTACTTGCGAGCCGTTAGATTCATCAAACTTCACATCTACCGTCTCTTCAACCTTTCGGGTGAAATTGTTGTAGACACGGTAAGTGTGAGAGTTTGAGCCATAACCGAGTAGAAAACCTTCATGATATTTAGGAGCAAATTTAGAGCGACGATGCTTGTCAAGAATGTAGCACTTTGAGCCGAATACTCGAAAGTATCCAACTTGGGGTTTGTTACCGGTGAGAAGCTCGTATGCCGTCTTGCCGAGTAGCTTGTGAAGATACAAACGATTTGTTGCATGACAAGCTGTCTCAACCGCTTCTGTCCAAAAGTGCTTCGGCGTCTTGTACTCATCAAGCATTGTTCTGGCCATTTCGATGAGCGTCCGGTTCTTCCTCTCAACAACTCCATTTTGTTGAGGTGTGTACGTAGCCGAGAACTCGTGTGAAATCCCTTCTTGGTCAGGAAAGGTGTCCACATTTGCGTTCTTGAACTCCGTTCCGTTGTCGCTGCGAACCTTCTTGATCTTCACTTCAAATTGGTTTTGGGCCTTCCTAGCGAAGTTTTTGAAGATCTTTTGGACCTGCGATTTATCCTCGAGAAAGAACACCCACGTAAATATGGAAAAATCTTCAACTATAACTAGACCAAAAGAATTTCCACCGAGACTCTTGTAAGAGTTGGGACCAAAAAGATCCATGTGAAGTAGCTCGAGTGGCCTCCTTGTGGTCATGATGTTCTTCACGGGATGCCTTCCTCCAACCTGTTTACCTGCCTGACAAGCGCTGCAAAGTCTATCCTTATCAAATATGACATCGTTAACTCCAAGGATATGATTTCATTTAATAAGCTTGTCAAGGTTTCGCATACCAACATGACCAAGTCGTCTATGCCATAACCAACCTTTTGAGGATTTAGCAATGAAGCAAGTTTTAGGTTGAGCCTTTTTAGTGAAATCAACAATGTATAGATCACCTCTACGCACACCGGTAAAGACCATTTTATGATTGTCTCGACGAGACACTTGGCAATCAACTTCAGTAAATAGAACATTGAAACTGAAATCAGCAAGTCTAGATACTGAAAGTAAGTTGTAACCAAGAGATTCAACGAGCATGACATTTTGTATGGAGCTATCATGTGATATGGCCACCTTACCGAGGCCAACCACCTTACCCTTTGAGTTGTCATCGAAAGTGACATACTTTCGAGGACTATCATTATCAGCTAGCTCACGAAACATGTCTTTATCTCCGGTCATGTGATCGGTACATCCACTATCAAGAACCCATTCCTTTCCTCCTAACATATATCCCCGAAGATTTGCCATAAGACCAAAATGACTCATTGCATCATCAAGATCGAAGTCACTCTCATCATCCTCATCATAGTATCCATGTTCAGCATCGTCATGTGGTGGATCAAGTCCTAGAGAGGGTGATTCATTAGAATGAGTTTGATAATCTTGCTTATGAATTTTTATAGCTTCGGAAATAATATCACTAATAATACCAACATTTCCTTTGGCACGCATAAGGTTAGTAAGATCAAATAGACGATCACCAAACATAGGATCACTAGTATTCATTTTACTCAAGGCAATAGACTTATGGAGAATTTCATCAAGATTTTTCAAGGAATAATTTGGAAATCGTTCCTCAAGAAATTTCCATATGGTGTAGGCACACTTAAAAGTAGGCAAACATCCAAGCAAGTTTCTAGGCAATCCTCTAATGATAAGATCGGCAGTTCTAAGATTCCTAATCATGTCAATTGACTCATCATGAGTAGGATGCATAGGATCAACATAAGGTGCACAAGGACTAGCAATGTACTTGTTAAAATGATATTGATTGAAAATAACAAGCATCTCATTTTTTCATTCATGGAAATACTCTCCATCAAGAATAGGCACCCTATGTCTAATACTCCCAATAGTAGACTCATCCATCTTCCTCAATGGTGATTAAACCAGAGCAATGGAGACCAATGCTCTGATACCACTTGTAGGACCTTGAGAAGAGGTGTCTAGAAGGGGGGTGATTAGACACTAAGTACCAAAGTTGCAGTTTTTAAGATTCTTTGGGTTTAAGTGGAGTTTGAGCACAATTTCAAACAATCACAATACATATCAAGCAAGCATTCAAAGAGTATATGAGCAGCGGAAAGTAAAGCATGCAACTTGCAAGAAAGTAAAGGGAAGGGTTTGGAGGATTCAAACGCAATTGGAGACACGGATGTTTTTGGCGTGGTTCCGATAGGTGGTGCTATCGTACATCCACGTTGATGGAGACTTCAACCCACGAAGGGTAACGGCTGTGCGAGACCACGGAGGGCTCCACCCACGAAGGGTCCACGAAGAAGCAACCTTGTCTATCCCACCATGGCCGTCTCCCACGAAAGACTTGCCTCACTAGTGGTAGATCTTCATGAAGTAGGCGATCTCCTTGCCCTTACAAACTCCTTGGTTCAACTCCACAATCTTGTCGGAGGCTCCCAGGTGACACCTAGCCAATCTAGGAGACACCACTCTCCAAGAAGTAACAAATGGTGCGTTGATGATGAACTCCTTGCTCTTGTGCTTCAAATGATAGTCGCCCCGACACTCAACTCTCTCTCAATGGGCTTGGATCTGGAGGAAAGAAGATTTGAGTGGAAAGCAACTTGGGGAAGGCTAGAGATCAAGATTCATATGGTAGGAATGGAATATCTTGGCCTCAACAGATGAGTAGGTAGTTCTCTCTCAGAAAATGTATGCTGGAAGTGTAGGTTCAGTCTGATGGCTCTCTTCACAAATGAAGAGGAGGTGGAGGGGTATATATAGCCTCCACACAGAATATAACCGTTACACACAATCTGCCAAACTCGGTGGGACCGAATCGTTAAACTCGGTCAGACCGATTCAGCAAATAATATGACCATTAGGGTTTTCGGTGGGACCGAAGTGCAACTCAGTGGGACCGATTTAGTTAGGGTTAGGGCATAACGTAATCTCGGTAAGACCAATTACACAAACTCGGTGAGACCGATTTTGGTAAAAGCTTTCCAGAGAGTTGGTCAGGAAAACTCGGCGGGACCGATTACTCAATCTCGGTGGGACCGATTTTGGTAATAAGTTTCCAGAGAGATTGCATTGTAATCTCGGTAGTACCCATTGCTCAAACTCGGTGGGACCGATTTTGATAATGGACGTACACAGAGAGATTACAATCCTATCTCGGTGAGACCGAGATCCCTATCGGTAAGACCGATTTGCTTAGGGTTTGTGGCAGTGGCTATGACTTATGGAATCGGTGGCGCCGGATAGGAAGTTTCGGTGTGACCGATTTTGGCTTTGGGTTTAGGTCATTTGTGGAAGTGGGAAGGTAGTTGAGGGTTTTTGGAGCATATCACAAAGCACATGAAGCAAGAGGCTCATTAAGCAACACCTCATCCCTCCTTGATAGTATTGGCTTTTCCTATAGACTCAATGTGATCTTGGACCACTAAAAATGTAAAAATGAAGAGTCTTGAGCTTGAAGCTTGAGCCAATCCTTTCGCCTTAGCATCTTGAAGGAGTTCCCAAATCCTTTAGTCCATGCCACTCCTTTGTTGAACTTATCTAAAATATACTAGATAAAAGTGTTAGTCCAACAAGAGATATGTTAACATTAATTACCAAAACCACCTAGGGAGCAGTTGTGCTTTCATCACAACCTAAGACACCTTACTCGCCATCTGAAAAGTCTGCAACATGAACGTTGCAGCCCGAAACGGGTCAGCACATGGAATATGCTGGCAATGTAACACATAGAGAGTAATGAATAGAATAATGCTATCACTAGATGCATGTATGGCTGGTGGAAAGCTCTATGGTTACGGTTTTGCATAAAGCCAATTTTTTCCTACAACAAAGGAATAAATTTTATTTAACTATCATGGTGGTTGTTAAACATTGAGAAGGTTCACCCAACTCAATTCCAATTAAGCATCATCATTAGACCCAATCAAATTATATTAAGAGTGGTGAGATCCACATGATAATCCAAGAACTAGATACTTAATACGTCCATAACCGGGGACACGGCTAAGCATAATTAGTTTGTATACTCTGCAGAGGTTTTCGCACTTTTCCCCACAAGACTTGAATACATCCATGGTCGGAGAAACGAGACACAGTCTTTCTGAAACAATAAATCTTTACTCTGGGTGGACAGTTACACCTAATTTCCCCTACATCTGCTAGCCCACCACTGAAAGAGGTCTTGCAACATACTCAACTATGCTATAGCCCATAATAGCTTGTGGCTGCACAAAGATGTTTCTAGCATGAATAATCTTATGATCCCTTTGAGCCTGGGTGGCGGTCCATAGGAGAATCACACGGTACCCCGGGATTTTCAACAAAAGAAACAGGCAACACTGGGTTCCCCAGGTGCCTCAATCCACCCAGATGTGTATTAAAGTAGCCACCTTAAGTTAACCATTAAATAACAATACTCACATCTATCATGGATACACTCACCCAATCCACGTCTACAAGCATAGCATGGCAATATAAGCAATGTAGAAGTAACTCCCAAAGGTTTGATAATAAACAGGACAATAGGTACTACCTCATCTACTTCCCAAAACCCACATATTAATCAGATCCTAACCATGCAATTGTTTGAGGATTGATCTAATGCAATAAAACTGGGTAGTAAAGAGGTATGATCACAGTGTTACTTGCCTTGCTGATGATCCGTGAAACCTTAGAGACTCGTAGTAGAACGCTTCGCACTCCGGGTACTCTATCACAAACAAACAAGCATACAATAAGCACTCAATTAGAAGCTCGGGTAAAACTCAAATAAGAGATATAACCAGAAAGTTCAACTTAAGAACTCCGGTTTGCAAAAAGATTCCTATCAAACGAAGCACCGAAACTCAAATGCGAAAGAAACAAGCTCCGTTTACTAATCTGGACTTAAGTCAAATTTTATTGTAGCAAAAACTTGTTTAAGTTGGTTAAACATAAAGAGGGCTTCGTGACGAAACTCTAGGTGCTTGAATCGCCTGATTCCGATAACGAGCGAAAAGATAAACTAAAACGAAAATCAGGGCAGAAATCGCGATCGAAAATAATCGCGGAAATCCCTGGAAAAAGAAAAACTGACGAACAGGCTAATAAACGAACGTTCTTTGTCTGCGGCTAAACGGTGAAAATTGTTCATTAAAACGAACAAACGAACGGGTGTTCGCTAATTAACTAAACTGAAAAAATAAAACCGATCTATATAAAAAATAAACCGCGGGTTCTTAATAAAACCGTACTGTTTCCCGAAGAAAACCGACGGCGGTGGGGCGGCTACCTCCGGCGAATCCGGCGTGGGCGACGACGGGTCCGGCGGTGGTCGGTGGCGACGGTGGGCTCCAGCGGGGCGGCGGGTGGCGGCGGTGGGGTGGCAGCGGCGGTCGGTGGCGGCGCGGGCGAGAGGCGCGGCGGCGGCGGCGGATCGGGCTAGGGTTAGGGTTCGGCGGGGGGTGGGCTGAGGCGGCTCGGGCCTCGGGGGGGGGGGGGGGGGGGGCGACTTATAAGAGGGCCGGCCTGGGGAGTCTTGGACGGTTACGGCTCGGAGTCGGTTTTGTTCTTTTAAATAATTCCGCAAAGAAAAACAAATAAAAGAAATACTAAACGGACTCCAAAAATCCTGAAATAAATTTTCCCCGTCCTCTAAATATATAGCGGACAAAGTGAACATTTATTTGGGCCTAAAATGCAATTTTGAAAAACGCACATTTTTCCTAATTCAAATAAAATAGCGATAAAGCTCCGAATAAAAATCTTATTTGATTTTAATATTAAATCTCCAATATTTCTTTATTTTGGGAAAGTCATTTTATCCCCTCTCTTTTATTTTTATAAAAGAAATATTTGAAGAGAAAATAATTAAAATCAAATGATCTTCTTTTCAAAATTTGAGAAAACTCAAATATGAAAATAACGAAATCGCCAACTCTCTCCGTGGGTCCTTGAGTTACGTAGAATTTCTGGGACCAAGCCAAAATGTAAATTGAAAATTTGGGATGTTACAAACCTACCCCCCTTAAGATGAATCTCGCCCTCGAGATTCGGGTTGGCTAGAAAATAGGTGAGGGTGATCCTTCCGTATGTCTTCCTCTCGCTCCCAGGTGGCTTCATCCTCGGTATGGTGGCTCCACTGAACATTGCAGAACTTGATAACCTTGCTGCGTGTGACTCGGCTTGCAAACTCGAGAATCTTCACTGGTTTCTCCACGTAGGTCAAATCACTATCCAACTGAATCGCTTCCAGTCGCACTGTATCTCTCAGAGGAATATCAGCCATCTCTGCGTGGCACTTCTTCAGCTGGGAAACATGGAACACATCATGAACTCCTGATAATCCTTCGGGCAACTCCAACTTGTAAGCAACTTCTCCCATACATTCCAAAACTTTGTATGGTCCCACAAAATGTGGTGCTAACTTTCCCTTAACTCCAAAACGCTTAACTCCTCGAAGTGGGGACACTCGAGGATAAGCTCTGTCTCCAACTTCGTAAACTATCTCCTTGCGTTTAGAATCCGCATAGCTCTTCTGCCTGGATTGGCCTACCTTGAGTCCACCGCGAATCAGCTTAACCTTCTCTTTGAACTCTTTAATTAAATCTAGTCCATACAACTGACGGTCTCCTACCTCATCCCATAACAACGGTGTCCTGCACCTCCTTCCATACAAAGCATCGAAAGGGGCCATCTTCAAAGTGGCTTGATAGCTGCTGTTGCAAGAGAACTCTACATATGGCAAATTGTCGTCCCAACTGGATCCATAATCTAGCGCACAAGCTCTCAACATGTCCTCCAGAATCTGATTGACTCTCTCGGTCTGTCCATCTGTCTGTGGATGAAAGGTTGTACTGAACTCTAGCCTGGTACCCAAAGTTTCGTGCAACTGATTCCAGAACTTTGAGGTAAACTAGGTTCCTCTATCTAATACAATGGTCCTCGGAACTCCATGCAGACATACGATCCTGGTCGTGTATATCTTTGCCAACTTAGCACTGTTATAAGTGGTCTTCACTTGGATGAAATGAGCTACCTTCATCAAACGATCGACTACAACCCATATCGAGTCATAGCCTGAACGAGTCCTGGGCAATCCCGTGATACAATCCATGCCTAGCTTATCCCACTTCCATTTGGGTATCGGCAATGGCTGTAGTAATCCAGCTGGCTTATGATGCTCTGCCTTCACTCTCCGACATACATCACAAACTGCTACATACTCTGCAATATCGTTCTTCATTCCGGTCCACCAGAAACTATCCTTCAAATCCAGATACATCTTAGTATTTCCTGGGTGAATCGACTACAGCGAATCACGGGCCTCCTGCAGAATCAACTTCCAGATCTCCTGATCATTGGGCACATATACGCGGTCCTCAAACCATAAGGTATCGTGCTCATCCTCACGAAATCCCTTAGCTTTTCCTTTTCTCATCCTTTCCTTTATCTCGACAATCTCCTTGTCCGTCTTCTGGGCTTCTCTGATCTTATCCATCAAGGTAGAATGAATCTCCAATGCTGCTACATAGCCTCTCGGAACTATTTCCAAACATAGCTCATGAAGATCCTCTGCTAACTCCTTGGGTAACTCTCCGGTCATGAGTGTATTGACATGGCTCTTGCGGCTCAATGCATCGACTAATACGTTAGCCTTCCCTGGATGATAATGCAACCTCATATCATAATCCTTAATGAGATCGAACCATCTCCTTTGCCTGAGGTTCAACTCCTTCTGCGTGAAGATATACTTCAAACTCTTGTGATCCGTTTACACCTCACAATGGTTTCTGATGAGAAAATGTCTCCATGTCTTCAATGCTTGCACTACGGCTGCTAACTCCAAATCATGTGTAGCATAATTCAACTCATGGGGTTTAAGCTGTCATGAGGCGTATGAAACAACTCTTCCCTCCTGCATAAGCACTGCTCCAAGTCCTCGACGAGAAGCGTCACAATACACTTCATAATCCTTGCGTTGATCTAGTAGAATCAACATTGGTGCTGTAACCAAGCGTTTCTTCAACTCCTGGAAACTGGCCTCACATTCCTCAGTCCATTTGAACTTGGTGTCCTTCTTCAACAACTCCGTCATGGGTTTTGCAATCTTCATGAAATTCTCAATGAACCTCCGGTAGTATCCTGCGAGTCCAAGAAAACTCCGGATCTCTCCAACTGACGTGGGTTCTTCCCAATTTGTCACAGTGACAAACTTTGGTGGGGTCTACTGCTATTCCTTCTTTGGATATAACATGCCCGAGGAATCCAACTTCCTTCAACCAAAACTCACACTTGCTGAACTTGGCATATAACTGATGTTCTCTGAGCTTCCCAAGTACCAAACGCAAATGCTCCTTATGCTCCTCTTCATTCTTCGAGTAGACCAGAATACCATCAATGAAAACCACGACAAACTTGTCCAAAAACTCCATAAACACCTTGTTCATCATGTTCATGAAATAGGCAGGTGCGTTAGTCAGACCAAATGATATAACTGTATACTCATATAGCCCGTACCTTGTGGTAAAAGCTGTCTTAGGTATATCCTGCTCTCGAATCTTCAACTGATGTTATCCTAATCACAGATCGATCTTGGAAAATACCTTAGTTCCTTGTAACTGGTCAAACAAATCATTTATCATCGGCAGTGGATACTTGTTCTTGATCGTTACTTCATTCAATCCTCGATAGTCAACAACCATCCTCAATGACCCATCCTTCTTCTCCACTAGAAGCACTGGTGATCCCCAAGGTGCCGAACTTGGGAGAATATAGCCTTTATCCAGTAACTCCTTAATCTGCTTCTTAATTTCCTCCAGATCCTTTGCGGACATCCTGTACGGTCTCTTAGATATTGGCCCTGTGCCTGGCAAAAGCTCAATCAAAAACTTAATGTCTCTATCCGGTGGCATGCCTGGCAACTCTTATGGAAATACATCAGGGAAATCCTTCACCACTGGTACTTCCTCCTGTACAACTCCTGATAAGGAATTCACTTGAGTCCTCTTCGGCACATGCCGGGATACATACTTAATCCTTCTTACCTATACAGTGGTGAGCATAACCGTCTTCCTGGTGCAATTGATGTTTCCTCCATAAATCGATAGCCAATACATACCCAAAATCACATCCAAACCTCGCGACTCCAAAATTATCAGGTCTGAGGGGAAAACATGCCTACCTATGGTCAATGGCATCTGAAAACATCCTTGGCTTGTCATATACTCCGCTACTGGCGAGCTCACTAACATAGGTGTTCTAAGAACTTTGGTGGGCAGTTTATACTTATCCACAAATCCCCTTGATATGTATGAATGCGATGCACCAGTATCAAAAAGAACGATTGTCGTAAATGACTTAACCAAAAACTTACCTATTACTGCATCTGGCTGTGCTTCAACCTCCTCCACGTTAACGTGGTTCACTTGTCCCCTGTTGAAAGGGTTAGGCTTCTTCCCAGAGCTTCCATTGCCATTTCCATTCTTAGCTTCAGGACATTCTTTTGCATAATGTCCAGTTTTCTGGCACTTGTAGCAAGTAATATGACTTAGATCCTTCTTGGCGGGTGTTGCTGGGTTGGAACGGTTTTGTCCGTTGCTTCCTCCATTACCATTCCCATTCTTGGGGCCACTATGGTTGTGCAAACTTCCTCCATTGTGGTTGTGACCTCCATGGTTATGCTGGAAAGGTCCTCCTGAGTTCGGGGTAAAACAAGGCCTCTGCTGAGCTCCAGAATTGTACTTCCCTTGTCCATACTTCCTCTTGTGGTTGTCAATCTGCTGCTTCTTCCCTCCAATCATGAGAGCCATGTCTACCAACTCCTGGTAGTTGTTGAAGGTTGCCACCATCAACTGCATGCTCAGCTCATCATTCAGTCCTTCCAGAAACTTCTCCTATTTAGCTGCATCTGTAGCAACATCATCTGGGGCATAACATGCCAACTTATTAAAATCATCCACATACTGGCCAATTGTACATCCTCCTTGGCGCAAGTTGCAAAACTCACGCTTCTTCATGGCCATAGCTCCTGCTGAAACATGGGCAGTACGGAAAGCCTACTGAAACTGGTCCCATGTGACAGTGTCGATGGGGTAAGTGGCTGTGAAATTCTCCCACATGATGCTGCGGGTCCATCAAGCTGATGTGCGGCAAAACACACTCTCTCCGCATCTGTGCATCTTGTAGTGGTCAACTCCCTTCCAATCTTGCAGAGCCAATCATCTGCAACTATCGGCTCGGTGCTACTGGAGAACACAGGTGGATTAAGCCTCAAGAAACGGCTAAGTGATCAACAGGTGGGGGTGGTGGTGGGTTGTTGTTGTTCCCCTGATTCTTATTCTGGACTGGTATCTGCATCAGTGCATTCTGCTGCTGGATCAACTGAGTGAGCTCCGGTGGGAAAGCAAATCTATTGTCGCGTCTCGGAGGCATCTGAGGGTTTAGAAAAGATGAGAAAATAGAATAGAATGAGGTCTAGAGGGAAAAACACTACCCATATGCACATGAGACAAACACAATCGTATCACTTCAATCAATTCAAACAAGGGCATACAATGGTCTAACTATCGTTACAAAAGTGCTCGGATTATACTATATACATGGGGGAATACTACTACTGATATGGGAGTCGACTAGAAAAAATGATCGGTGGAAGACTCCATGAGATCTGCTCTAGCTTCGTCAACATAGTCATCATCACTATCATCGGGGTCCGAGTCGGTGTCGTCGATGATGATGTAGTTCTCCGGGCAAGTGGAATCATCGTCATCTCCTCCTGGCGCGGGGTCTCCCATGAATATTCCTAGCGTCTTCTTCAGATCATCATTCTTCTCCATGAGTATCGTCATTTCCTCCTCATATCCATCGCGTGTAGTCTTGAGTTCTTCTTCCAGCTCCATGATCCTAGTCATTGCCTTCTTCAGATCTATCATGCCTGCGCACATCTGGTTCTCCTGGCGTCGAATGTGCTGGTTTAACTCCTGGATGAAAGCTGCAATAGATCTATCCTTCCTGGTGCTGATCATCTCCCATTGCTCATCTCGGCGCCCACAAATCTAGTAGATAGTATCCTTGAGATCCTTGTGGTACACTTCTCCAAAGTGTCCCACGGTGATATGGGCTGCCATGCTCTTTCCTAGACTCCAGGTTGGTGCATCAAAGGAAAACTCTATGGGTCAGTGACTGGCATGAACGTCCTTCCTGGAACTTGAACTCAAATCATCCAACGCTCCTCTTCTGGTAAAGTGGCGATGTGGATCCCGGTGAAGCTTGGTAGTCTGATATTCAGGTATCTAGTAACTTCCTTCAAGTGGCGTCCAAAAGGTGTATCTTCATCTGGTTGCATCAACTTGTTCCTTGCATCCGCCATCCTAAAGATTAGAAAAGGGAGAGGAGTCAGAAATGAGAAGAGAGTAGTGATCTAGGGCTTTTAGTTTAGTGGTCGTGTCCTACAATCAGCGTGTGCTCTGATACCATCTTCTAGCGACCAGACCTCAAACAGTCTGATCTTTGTGCATCAGTGCCATCCCTGGATCGGTAATGTTGACATGCACAGTACTTGAAGGATTTATGAAAGAGTATCAATCACACACTTATTACATCGAATGTCTCAAAAGAGAACTTATTACAATAAATATGGCTTAAGGCCATCTAAATAAGATAACAACGGAAGGCTTGGAAGATAAAGTGAGTCCATCAACTCCAATGGCATCACTGAGTGAAAGATCACGACCTAAGATACCTTACTCGTCGTCTGAAAAGTCTGCAACATGAATGTTGCAGCCCAAAACGGGTCAGCACATGGAATATGCTGGCAATGTAACACATAGAGAGTAATGAATAGAATAATGCTATCACTACATGCATGTATGGCTGGTGGAAACCTCTATGGTTACGGTTTTGCATAAAGCCAATTTTTCCCTACAACAAAGGAATAAATTTTATTTAACTATCATGGTGGTTGTTAAACATTGAGAATGTTCACCCAACTCAATCCCAATGAAGCATCATCATTAAACCCAATGAAATTATATTAAGAATGATGAGATCCACATGATAATCCAAGAACTAGATACTCAAAACGTCCATAACCGGGGACACGGCTAACCATGATTAGTTTGTACACTCTGCAGAGGTTTGCGTACTTTTCCCCACAACACTCGAATACATCCATGGTTGGAGAAACGAGACACAGTCTTTCTGAAACAATAACTCTTTACTCTGGGTGGACAGTTACACCTACTTTCCCCTACATCTGCTAGCCCACCACTGAAAGAGGTCTTGCAACGTACTCAACTATGCTAGAGCCCATAATAGCTTGTTGCTGCACACAGAAGTTTCTAGCATGAATAATCTTATGATCCCTTTGAGCCTGGGTGGCAGTCCATAGGAGAATCACATGGTACCCCAGGATTTCCAAAAAAACAGGCAACACTGGGTTCCCCAGGTGCCTCAATCCACCCAGATGTGTATTAAGGTAGCCACCTTAAGTTATCCATTAAATAACAATACTCACATCTGTCATGGATACACTCACCCAATCCACGTCTACAAGCATAGCATGGCAATATAAGCAATGTAGAAGTAACTCCCAGAGGTTTGATAAGAAACAGGACAATTGGTGCTACCTCATCTACGTCCTGAAACCCACATATTAATTAGATCCTAGCCATGAAATTGTTTGAGGATTGATCTAATGCAATAAAACTGGGTAGTAAGGAGGTATGATCAAAGTGTTACTTGCCTTGCTGATGATCCGTGAAACCTAGAGAATCGTAGTAGCACGCTTCGCACTCCGGGTACTCTATCGCAAACAAACAAGCATACAATAAGCACCCAACTAGAAGCACGTGTAAAACTCAAACAATAGATCTAATCAGAAAGTTCAACTTAAGAACTCCGATTTGCAAAAAGAATCAAATCAAATGAAGCAACAAAACTCAAACTGCGAAAGAAACAGCTCCGTTTACTAATCTGGACTTAAGTCAAGTTTTGCAGTAGCAAAAACTTGTTTAAGTTGGTTAATCATAAACAGGACTTCGAGACGAAACTCTAGGCGCTTGAATTGCCTGATTCTGATAAACGAGCGAAAACATAAACTAAAACGAAAATCAGGGTAGAAATTGCGATCGAAAATAATTGCGGAAATCCCTGGAAAAAGAAAAACGGGCGAACAGGTTAACGAACGAATGTTCCTTGTGTGCGGCTAAACGGTGAAAATCGTTCGTTAAAACGAAAGAACGTATGAGTGTTCGCTAATTAACTAAACCAAAAAAATAAAACCAATCTATATAAAAAACATAAACTGTGGGTTCTTAAAAAAACTGTATGGTTTTCCGAAGAAAACCGGCTGCGGCGGGGCGGCTACCTCCGACGAATCTGGCGAGGGCGGCGGCGGGTCAGGCGGTGGTCGGTGGCGACGCCGGGCTCCGGCGGGGCGGCGGGTGGTGGCGGTGGTTGGTGGTGGCGACGACGGGGTGGCGGCGGCGGTCGGTGGCGGCACGGGCGAGAGACGCGGCGGCGTCGGCGAGCTCCGGCGGCAGCGGCGGAACAGGCTAGGGTTAGGGTTCGGCGGCGGGTGGGCTGAGGCGGCTCGGGCCTCAGAGGCGCGACTTATAAGAGGGCCGGCCTGGGGAGTCCTGGCCGGTTATGTCCCGGAGTGGGTTTCGTTTTTTTAAAATAATTCCGGGTAGAAAAACAAATAAAAGAAATACTAAACGGACTCGAAAAAACCTGAAATAAATTTTTCCCGTCCTCTAAAAATATAGCGGACAAAGTGAACATTTATTTGGGCCTAAAATGAAATTTTGAAAAACACACATTTTCCTAATTCAAATAAAATAGCGATAAAACTCCGAATAAAAATCTTATTTGATTTTAATATTAAATCTCCAATATTTATTTATTTTGGGAAAGTCATTTTATCCCCTTTTTTATTTTTATAAAAGAAATATTTGAAGAGAAAATAATTAAAACCAAACGATCCTCTTTTCAAAATTTGAGAAAACTCAAATATGAAAATAACGAAATCCCCAACTCTCTCCGTGGGTCCTTGAGTTGCGTAGAATTTCTAGGATCAAGCCAAAATGCAATAAAATATGATATGCATTCATGATCTAATGTATAACATTCCAAATTGAAAATTTGGGATGTTACATGTTGCTGCAGAAAAGCTAGGGTTAGCACAAGACACTTTTTAAGATTCGACCCAACTACTACGTATTTGGCCCGAACCTCGGGGGCTACACCCAGTGGGGGGGGTGAACCTCGAGCCGGCTCAACCACTCCGTGACGCACGAAAAGATGGAGAAAAGTGCCCTCTGGTGCCCGAGGCCCACGCCCGGAGAATCCGACGTACCCTCGTACCCGGCGGGCCCCAGCGCCAGCTTCCAAGACGCTAACATCTCGTCCCCACGACCATGTAACTTTACCATTGTAACCCTAGGGGGTTGACCTATAAAACCCTCTAGGAGACCTCCATGCATGGGGAGAGATACGATCAGTAGAATACACACATAAGGAGTCGGAGTAGCCTATGCTTTGGCCTGTCTTCCTCCCTCCCCAACACAGCTCAAGGAGCAAGCTTGTAGCATCCACATATAAACCACACGCGGCAGGACTAGGGGTGTTATCTCTCCGTAGAGCCCCGAACCTGGGTATGTCTTGCATCCCTCGCTCGCCTCTAGAGCCCATCGGTGCCCTCGAGACTGTCACTCTCTTGAGCCATCCTTTGGCATCTGTCGTGCGCCCACCACGACAATAGACATGAACAAAACCCCTTCGTTCAATGACCGGTAGCGGAATCGTGGACATCCATATTGGTCCCTATGATTACATGAATGATATTCGAGTGAACCTTTGGTTATCATGTGATGTTCCCTCTTCTTCATGATACTTTACAAAACCCGGTGTACATCGGTATCCTCTTGAGTCATCACCATGCTCACTATATCGTTGCTCCCGCTACCGGTTTTGTTCTTCTTTCTCTTTGACATGTTCTGGCATCCCTGTGATGTAGTCACCTGTGTCTGGCCAGACGATGATGGATGCCTTCGCACCGAGAGGGCCCTAAGAACATATCTCCATTGTCGGAGGAGCAAATCCCACTCTTGCGCTGTCCAGTCACTTGTCAAACTTTCCGGTGAGCCTGAAAGTTGTCACCTTGTTATAGATTATGTTTTTGCAACTCCAAAGTCCACCATCCGGTAGGAAGTGACCAGGACACTCTCATGGTTTGAGGAACTAAGACACATGATAACACTCTGTGTTATAACAGGTGATTTCAGACGATGTGATCACATAGTATAACAAACAAGTATTGGGTCGATTCAACATGATCATTCTTCTAATGTCATATCATCAATGTTGTTTTAGGACTATCATCACCCTTAACAATATCCTAAGATCCGAAAAACATGATCACTAACAACACTTGAGCCGGTCTTAGAGGCGAGACCGAGAACCTATTGTTTATCGTGTATCATTTCACGCGTGCATATGAGTTTTGCACTGAATCGCATGTTCCAGGATCATATCAATTATAGCATGAAATATAAACTCTTAATATATACCTAATATTAAAGGACGGAGGCTTTCATAGTTCTCCATAGGTCACCCTTTTATATCCGTTGATTTTGTGTTAATCATGAAGATTGACGGCTGAGATTTCTCTTTTACTGTATCCACAATCCACAATACCGATTTGTAAGTTACATGCCAGAGCGACAGGAGAATGCAAACTCAATTGACAAGAGGTTGGGCCACATCCACGCTGTCTCATGGGCCTATCTCATATCTTGATTATTTTCTCAAAACTTGTCTGTGACTAAAATCTCAAATCTAGAAATAATTACGTCGCCAAAAATAAATGATTTGTTTTTAGTATGTACCACATAACCAAGTCAAAATCGGTTGTTAAAAAAGAAATGCAACCCAGTCAAACTATGCATACCTCACTGCCGGCTCCCATAAATATCAGGATTGGGAGGGAGGAGGGGAACGAATGGGAGAGCAGCGGATAGATTGCAGGCCGGTCAAGCCCGACTCCACCGACTCAATGCCGTATTGAGAAGGTACTTCAGGCCGGCACTCACAGGCGCCTCACTGACGATGCTGCCAGGAAGTGCGACAACCTCATCTTCTGGGCGAGGCAACCTTATCTTTTGGACGGTGCCCGTTCATGTGGCGATATCGATGGTGGCCGCCGATGCCGAAGAAAGCACTCCGTGGAGATGCTTGGCGCCCTCGGCACGCCACCTCAAGACGACCTTGCGGGGTCTGTCGTGCACTTGTGGGGTAGGTCCTCACCGACTGATGGACCACGCGTCGGCTTCATGTGTGCCATGTGGCAGTCAGGTTGTGCAAGATGCAGACATGCACCGCAGGCTTCGGGTTGCCCTCCTCTCTATGCCCTGCCTCGTGCCCTCACCTCAACTGCTTGTCGTGCGTGGCCGCCCATGCCTCTTCAACTGCTCTTCCAACGAGCGCTCTAATGATCAATTCATGTTTCCAATTGATACGCCGATGCAAGTTAAGGGTAAGGTCACTTCGGTTTTCATGTGGTCGAGCGCCTCTTAGTGCGGTAGTAGTGTCCAACTTCTTTATATCTGCCAGTACTAGATCCTGCCCACATGCTCCGGCCATGAGCCTAGGCACCTAGAACAAGTCATGGAGCCAACTCACGGTAGAATGCCGAGCAGGCACATCTTTTAAGGAGGGCCTGCACTTGAGGAGTAGTGAACTAGTAATCATCAAACAGGCAAAGGGAGTAGTGGTTCTTGCTAATTTGTGTTTGAGCCTCCTACATGCTATGTTTTTTAGCGGGTTCCAGCAGGCTAGGTAGACCCAAGATTTAAGGTATGAAGGATCTTTGTGTTGTTACAATCGGCAATGGATTCAAATTTCGTTATGTAGATTGGTAAGGCTAAGTTTGAATTTTCTTATTTTTGGATCATTATTTCCTATTCCAAAAGTAGATGTGCGGATGTTTGTTAAATTTTCGGAGGAAAATAGGCCTACTGAATACACATTAAAACATGACTGATTTGGGAATTTGGATGTAACATACCATGGTCATGCATGAATGTAGTTGTTGAGAAACTTACCTTATCAGTCCATCATAAATTATCCCAGCCTCCCATTTGTGTATTTAGTACATCACAAGATGATTATCATGGGGCTAATGGAAGTAAATTAAAGTTCAATGCTGAACCTTTTGTACCCGGAGCTCTATTGACTATTGTAAAAGTAAACGACCCTAGAGGCACCAAACCAGCCATGCTCAGCTAGCTTTAGATTTCCATTTTGCATAGTTAAGATGGCAATATTGCAGTCCTACAATACTAGGTTAGCTACCTAATTTTAATCCCATTACAATGTTATTACAGATAGCTTCCTTATCATATATTGACCCATGTTTTTAAAACAACAAAAGTATTGAATTAACCCAACACATTTCACTGAGCTCACAAATTTGAGGTGCTGCTGCACCCCGGTGTGTCGCCATTGGATGAGTTCCTGTCATCATGATTGTGGTCCTCGAAACAAAAACTAAATAAAGACACTAGTTGAACAATTTTAGTATTTTATACTATTAATATTATTTACAATGAATTTTGTCATCCCGTTGCAATGCACAGGCATATGTGCTAGTTATGAATAAAAAAATATAGTAATACAATATTATTGCCTCTAGGGCATATTTCCTAGAGATGAGTGGGGCTCGAGAACGTGTGCTTGGCAGAAGACTCAGCACCGCGGATTGGTGTAGTGGGACGGTTGCTGGAGTGATGTGCCCGCCCGTGAGCTCGGGTCATGGGACTGGTGGAATTGGGCGGTTGCTCAAGAGCGACGAACAGCCAACCCCCGTGCTCCTTCTATAAATCGGAGGCTACGGCGAACGATGCTCATTCATCCTCCTTCCATCTCAATCCCCCAATATTCATCGTCCTTCTCCTTCTTCTAGTCTTCGGCTCGCCCTTCTAGTCCCCATGGCTAGGGGAAAGATCCAGGCTCATGCACCTGCCGCTGTAATGGCCTCCTCTCGCAGTCACGCCCAATATGCGATACTATCCTAAAGAGACTCAAAGGTCCCACCAAGGATAGAACCGCATATTGATATGCTTTTGCAAGGTGGGTATCATTACATCAACATTACATAATAGATGGGGATACATACAAAAGGCATACAATGCCACACGAATACAACATCATACATAAGATCACCATCCGACTACGGATGAAACACAAATAGAAACTCAAACAACATCCACCCTGCTAGCCTGGGCTGCCAACCTGGAACCTATCCCCTGATCGAAGAAGAAGCAGAAGAAGAACTCCAAAACAAGCAAACATCGCTCTCGCGCCATGATCATTGCATAACCTGTACCATCAACTATTGTTGTAGTAATCTGTGAGCCACGAGGAATCAGCAATCCCATTACCATGGGTATAAATACTAGCAAAGCTTAATGGGTAAGGAAGGGGTAAAGTGGTGAGGTTGCAGCAGTGACTAAGCATATATGGTGGCTAACATACGCAAATAGGAGCGAGAAGAGAGCAAATGGAAGGGTCGTGAAGCTAGCAATGATCAAGAGGTGATCCTGAACTCCTACTTACGTCAAACATAACCCAAAACCGTGTTCACTTCCCGGACTCCGCCGAAAAGAGACCATCACGGCTACACACGCGGTTGATGCATTTTAATTTGAATCTAGTGTCAAGTTATCTACAGCCGGAGATTAACAAATTCCCATCTGCCACATAACCGCGGGCACGGCTTTCGAAAGTTCAAACCTTGCAGGGGTGTCCCAACTTAGCCCATCACAAGCTCTCACGGTCAATGAAGGATATTCCTTCTCCCAGGAAGACCCGATCAGTCTCAGAATCCCGGTTTACAAGACATTTCGACAATGGTAAAACAAAACCAGCAAAGCCGCCCGATGTGCCGACAATCCAGATAGGAGCTGCACGTATCTCGTTCTTAGGGCAACACCGGATGAGACATCCTACAAGTAAAACCAGAGCTCGAATTTCCCCAAGGGGGCCCCACAGTTTACTTAGTTCGGACCAGCACTTAGACAAGAACTGGCCCGGGGGGCCAAAATAAAGATGACCCTCGAGAGAGCGACACCCAAGGGAAAAGTAGGTGGCGGTGAGGCAAATGGTAAAACCAAGGTTGGGCCTTGCTGGAGGAGTTTTATTCAAAGCGAACTATCGAGGGGTTCCCATAAATCACCCAACCGCGTAGGGAACGCAAAATCCAGGAACATAATACCGATATGACGGAAACTAGGGCGGCAAGAGTGGAACAAAACACCAGGCATAAGGCCGAGCCTTCCACAATTTACCAAGTATATAGATGCATTAACTAAATAAGAGATATTGTGATATCCCAACATAATCCTGTCCATCATGGAGCAATCTTCAACTTCACCTGCAACTAGCAACGCTATAACAGGGGCTGAGCAAAGCGGTAACATAGCCAAGCAACGGTTTGCTAGCTAGGGTGAAAAGGTTAGAGGCTGACATGGCTGTTTGGGAGGCTTGATCAACAAGAGATAGGTAGTGCGACAAAGCAATAGAACTAAGCAACTAGCATAGCAATGATAGTAGTGAGATCCAAGGCGACGGTCATCTTGCCTGAAATCCCACAAGGAAGAAGAACGAGTCCATGAAGAAGATGAAGCCACGAAGACAAACCAAGCGTAGACGAACGAATCCTCACAATCGCAACATTAGTGGAACTAAGAAGCAATACCGAAAAGAAACAAACAACATGGTAAATGCACAATCATAAACATGGCATGATGCACAAACAAGCATGATGCATGTCCGGTTTAATGAGGCATGGCATGGCAAAGTGCAACAAACAATACTACAAGTTAAATGGAGCTCAATATGCAACGAGTTGCATATTGATGAAACACCACATTCAACTATTTAGTTAGCTCCCGTTTAGGTACCCAACAATATTAAATGTTGACTAACATGGCAAGAGGTGAAGCATAATAAAACTACGTATCTAGGCAAGTTTAAATGAGGACGAAACAACAAATAACAATTCCGGAAAATCCTCACATGCATATTTCGAATTTGGTACTGTTCTGCCCTATAAACAATTTTAATGTTGTTAAACAGCAAAATAAAGTGCAGCAAGTTAATCTATGCATTTTTGTAGCCCATTTACATATAAAGAACATTTAAAACCGAGCTACGGTTATTTAGTAATGAAATAAACCATTTTAACATGTCATTTATGCAAATTAATGCAAACAACAATTTTAAATATTTAACATGGATGAAAGTTGCATATTGTGAAACCAGATAAAATTCTAAGCATTTTACATATATATTTTGTTTAATTTGGATGCGTGCATATTTAGTTATTAACAATTCAAAACAGGGGCATTTTCTGTAAACAAGAATGCATTGGAAAAATGCTAAAATACACAGACTGGTAAAAAAATATGCACGGGCCCAAAGCAGCACTATGCAGCGGCCCAGATGAGGATTCGGCCCATGTGGCTGTGGTTTGTGCAAAAGAAATAAAAGAACAGAGCAAAAAGAGGGTGTCGCGCCTGGGACTCGAACCCACGACCTCCTGGATAGAGGAGCAGAGTGCTGACCATTGCGATGCTGCTACTTGTTGGTGCAAAACAAGGGCGTGCGTGAACTTGAACCGAATCAAAGGCCAGGCCTTCTTCTTCATGGATCACAGAGGAACTGGGTGACGACGAAGGTGAGGAAGACGGCGACCTTCGCGACCACAGGCCGACAGCGGGGGTGTGGAAATAGGTGAGGGTGTGGAAACTGCGTGGGAGCATGTGAGCGAGCGGCTGCTTCTTGCCGGAGTCATGAGCATGCGCATGCTCAGGCCAGAGCAGAACGGAGGAAGTGCCGGCGTTGCGGGTCATAGGACGGCGGAGGAGCTCGTCGGAGCTGTTCCGGCAACCAAAACACGCGACGAAGGGCGCGGATGGAAGCTACGCAACGGGGCGAACCCATTCATACCAAGCATGCACCGGGAAGTGGACGGATTCCTCGCCGCCGACGGGGTTCCATGGTGGTGTGCCTCGGGCTGCTACAGTGGATCGGCTATAGCAGACAAACGAGAGGAGGACCATGCGTGGGAGGTGATCGTGCTCACATAGGGTTGGTTGGTGGAGTAGATCGAGCTCGGGGATGACCGACGGCGATGAGCTCCTGCCTTAGAGGAAGAAGATGAAGGGGACGGAGCTGATCGAGGCGATGGTGCTCAGTCCCTGAAGAAGCCGAAGCAGAGAAAGGAGAGGATGCAGGCGTCACGGCCTTGACGTCCCATGGCGATGCAGAGGACGTCGGGGATGTAGAGGAACTTGGCGAAACTCCCGGGCACCTTGGCTGCGACTGGACTTGACCGAGAGCGCGCCGACTAGCAAGACGGTGCTCTGTGTTTCGCTTGGGTGCTCACGAGGAAGGATAAGGAGGGTAGGGGAGAGACCCCTAGGTGGCGGCGGCAATGAGGAAACCCTAGGGTGGGTGCAGACGCCGAGGGGGTTATATAGGGGAGGGGGCAGACGGTACGACCTCGGCGTCCGTGAAGCTCACGGCAATGGCGCGAGCGCTCTGTCTCTGGAGGACAATGACGGCGTTAGGAAGGGAGAAGGTGGCCGTGAGGGAGAGGGAGTTGGGCCGGCCTAGAGGAGGTGAGGTCCAGCCGGGCTGCGGGTAATGTTGGGCTGTGCTGGGCTGCCCACTGCTGCTTTTCTTTTCTTTTCTTCAAACAGAAAATAAAACAAGAAAAGCACAGAGAGCTAGGGGAGGAGTTATGGAGAGATAAAAATATGGCTGGGGGTCCTTGGAATATGCTCAATTAAATAAAAGTGGTGTGTGGATTTTACAGACTATAAATTTAAACATGTTCGAATTTAATTCAAACTTGCATGAATTTATAACCCAACCAAACAATTTTACAGAGACGTTGTTGGCATGGAGCAAGATTTATAGGGAAAAGATGAACATTTATTGAGGCGGAAGAAATGACACTTGCAACAATAAAAGAAAGGATAAGGAAGTGGGGGTGATGATACATGGCATGGCTTGAGAGAGAGATCAAGGGCTGATGCACACACAAGAAGAAAGTAACATGTAACGTAAGGCTGAGTGCAATGCACATGATGCTCATGGCAACAACATGAATGACCAAAAGCAATATGACAAGAGATAGGCATGGAAAAACAAACAAGGATGGCATAATGGAATATAATAAAAGATGAACATGATGCAAGAAGCAAAATATGACAATGACACTAATCATGATCATGGCATAAACATATTGGAATGAAATATGCAAAACAATCATGACAAAGCACCAACATAATAATCACACGACAATAACTAAAATATGGAAGGCATCTAGAGCATTGGACTCGGGGCGTTACAACTCTCCTCCACTAACAAGAGGATCTCGTCCCGAGATCTAGGATGGCACCGGAGACAAATGGAAGAGGAAGAGAGGAGGTAAAACTAAGTTGCTTCTTCGACAAAAGAGTGAAACCAAAGAACCTCGAGAGTTTGAAAAGTTGAAAGAAAGAACACAACGGAGTTGAACACAATTGAGAGCACTGCGGCAGAAAATAGAAACAAGGAACACCATGTGAACCTTGGAGGTTGCAAAGCTATGAATGACGAGTACAATGGACAAGAAGGAATTGGAACCACTCTAGTTGAAACAAGATAAACCAGGAACAAGGACAATCAAATTCGGACAGCACTCCGGTTGAAAAGAGATGCAAGACTTGATAAGATGAAAAGAACTTGAAGAGATGACACAACACTCTGGTTAAATGGATAAGCACGAAAAGAACACGATCCTCACAATTCTGCCACTACAAAAACAAATAATATAATTGATAACACTGACGAGATGAAAAATTTCTTCCACCAAGATGATAGAGAGATAACTTGGATCATTGATAAGCACCATAATAGCAACATTCCTTAGGGAAGGCTTTAGGTGTAACCTAAACCAAGATAACTCCAAGGAAGAAAGTGATGGGTTTAAAATATGTCATTCTTGAAAACTTGTGAATCATGAAACACGAAGGGAATTGTGAACAATGGCATAACACCACCTCAAGAGATACTGTAGAAAGAATTGCACTTCGAAAATGCAAGAAGAAGAATACTTGAACTCCTCAAAAAAAACATGTGTTGGGCACCATGTTTATTTAGAGTGTAGCTTGGCAGATCATGACTCCGAGAGAAAAACTTGAAGAACAATTGAAGAATGAAAGGAATCCTTGATGAACCACCATGTAGAGCCTCCATGAAGAACTCTGGTAATAAAAGGGTGATAGAAAGGAAGAGAAGTTGAAAACACAAGGTGAAGCCTTGCAATAATTTAGGTGGAGCTTCGTGATGAGATAAAGCTGAAAACTTGGAACTCCAGAAAGAAAAAGATGGAGCATCTTGAACCGAGAAATGTGACATGATGAACAACGATGGAAAAAATAAACTAGATCACTTGGATGAAACAATAATAAGAATTACGTTATGCGTATCCTTCACCAATTTAAATTGATGACAAGCAACGGATTTGGCATACTACTTATTCTTCTTGAGGGATTAAGGATAGAGATAGCGCAAACTTGAGAAGGTATCGATGGAACCACCGGTGGGATTTGGAAACAACGAATGAATTGATATGATAACAAAGGAAGTGAAATCTCGAACGAACCACCGTAAAAATTGGAAAAGAGAGTAGCAAGGGCACAATTCACCGGAAAGAGTTTGAAAACGAATGGAGATACTTGAAGGGATTTAGATACATGAGAATGAAGACAACATGAACTAATTAGAGGATATTTGAATGATTCACCGGTAAGATTTGGACAACGATAGCTACACGCTGAGAATGAAGAATTATTACATAATGGCCTTCGGAGGAAAGAAATGGACACAACTCATGAAATACGTCGGATGGGTGACAAGAATTCTCACATTCGAAAACAATTATGAGAGGATGGCATCAAGCTAGACATACACATCTTTGGAAGAACGGGTAAGGATTTAAGAGGAACTCTTCTTCGGTCTTCAAAATCCGAGAATGACGACGAGAAACACCACCATGAATGAAAAACAAAGAGGTTGAGCCAACACTGAAAAATATTTTGAAATCAATCTTGGAAAACATCTGACTGATGAGAATTCATTCTTACGCCAAACTTCGAAAGACTTTGGGAATCACTACGGATAAATTAGAAGAGTTAGATAAGATCCTGGGAAAATACCTGTGGGTTAGGGCCCACTCAAAAGAAACACCATTGAAATGATTACTTGAAAGGGAGATTGCACCGGTTAAATGGATTGAATGAGATAACAACCTCGAAATAGCTAAAAAGGATTAAGAATTGAAACTTGAATCTTCTGAGATAATCTTAAGCACTCCGGAGAAGAAAAAGAGGGAGGTGAATAATTAAGAGGTGCACCAAACATGGCAAAGAAATTGACACGAGGAAAGGAATATGATCACCACTAAAAGCTTGAATTGGATCCACCGGAGAAGAAACAACAATGAAGGATGATGAACTTGAAACTGTTGAGCATCTTCATGGGAAATCACCGGATAAGAACATTGAAAGAAAAGAATGAAGAGACTTCCCACAAATAAAAGGATACATGATTACGAAATCTGAGTCCTTGAAGAAAAAGGGTGGGAGGGCGGGAAAACAAAGGCAACTTGGGGATGGATTAAACAAACACCGGTGAGAAAACTTAGAGTTGATCTTGCGGATGTTGAAAATGATCGAATCCACTTGAAGAGAAGCACAATGGTTGAAAAAGGGTTGACATGACAACCTGAGTGATCAAGAAGGATTAGTACTCCCATAGAAATATGAGAACACTATTTAGAAAAGGTACGGAATCAACACTTGACATTGAAGCAACTCGAATACCCCAAATAAAACAAAACAAAGGATTTGGCTTGCATAATGAGCCGAAACGAATATATGATAGAGATTTCGTCTGAAGTTTTCGTGGTAGGGCCCACACGGGCTAGATCGTACAACACCATCATGTACAAGGCAGTGCACATGACATACGAAGTGTCCCCGAACCAGCATAGCCAAGGGCTCTTTAAGACACAACGAGACCACTGGAAAAACGACCGTGGATAGGCGGACCACTAGACGTCGAACCCCAATCTCATATCATGCATCTGCCGGAAAGATATTCTAGGAGCTACTTGAATTCCCACCTATAAACTCCCGAAACTTTCTGGTTATGCAATCTGTTGTTGGGGATACAGGTGAAGCAATATATCTCACCCAAACTAACAATCCCTACATCCAGCTGTATCCATCCATCAACACATAACCAAGAAAACTCCAGAAATCGTGTACCTCAACCTTCGAAAAGCATCCGTTATACGAGCTATGGCAATACTCCCGAACTCCCCAGTACTGGGTGGCATCGAGGTTATCTCACCAACAACTGCATAAAAGAGATTTTCGATGTCGGCAAAACTCAGGTATTCCAGAACTGCAACGAAAAAATTATGACGACAACACCTCGGAGCTCAACTCCCCGGGACACTCCCACAACCCCTAAATGTCAGGAGGCACCAAGAACAATGTTCTCGTCACAAGAATATTGGAACGATCCCAAGATACCCGCGTGATCCAACAATTTTTTTTGTGAAAAATTAAGGAGAGGTAAGACAAAACATCTACGTCGAGAGTCCTCACCAGAGCGACGAAGGGGGCTGAGGAGTAAAAAGAATCCTACTCTCTGATATATATAATCCTAAGACTCAAAATAGTTTTCTTCTAGACTCAACAACGGCCAACAATCAAGGGGGCTCCTATGGTCGGAACGTGGCTCTGATACCAACTTGTCACGCCCAATATGCGATACTCTCCTAAAGAGACTCAAAGGTCCCACCAAGGATAGAACCGCATATCAATACGCTTTTGCAAGGTGGATATCATTACATCAACATTACATAATAGATGGGATACATACAAAAGGCATACAATGCCACACGAATACAACATCATACATAAGATCACCATCCGACTACGGATGAAACACAAATAGAAACTCAAACGACATCCACCCTGCTAGCCCAGGCTGCCGACCTAGAACCTATCCCCTGATCAAAGAAGAAGCAGAAGAAGAACTCCAAAACAAGCAAACATCGCTCTCGCGCCATGATCATCGCATAACCTGTACCTGCAACTGTTGTTGTAGTAATCTGTGAGCCACGAGGACTCAGCAATCCCATTACCATGGGTATCAAGACTAGCAAAGCTTAATGGGTAAGGAAGGGGTAAAGTCATGAGGTTGCAGCAGCGACTAAGCATATATGGTGGCTAACATACGCAAATAAGAGTGAGAAGAGAGCAAACGGAACGGTTGTGAAGCTAGCAATGATCAAGAGGTGATCCTAAACTCCTACTGACGTCAAATGTAACCCAAAACCGTGTTCACTTCCCGGACTCCGCCGAAAAGAGACCATCACGGCTACACACGCGGTTGATGCGTTTTAATTCAAATCTGGTGTCAAGTTATCTACAACCGGACATTAACAAATTCCCATCTGCCACATAACCACGGGCACGGCTTTCAAAAGTTCAAACCTTGTAGGGGTGTCCCAACTTAGCCCATCACAAGCTCTCACGGCCAACGAAGGATATTCCTTCTCCCAGGAAGACCCGATTAGTCTCGGAATCCCAGTTTACAAGACATTTCGACAATGGTAAAACAAAACCAGCAAAGCCGCCCGATGTGCCGACAATCCCGATAGGAGCTGCACATATCTCGTTCTCAGGGCAACACCGGATGAGACATCCTACGAGTAAAACCAGACCTTGAGTTTCCCCGAGGGGGCTCTGCAGTCTACTCGGTTCGGACCAGCACTTAGACAAGAACTAGCCCGGGAGGGCTAAAATAAAGATGACCCTCGAGAAAGCGACTCCCAAGGGAAAAGTAGGTGGTGGTGAGGCAAATGGTAAAACCAAGGTTGGGCCTTGCTGGAGTAGTTTTATTCAAAGCAAACTGTCAAGGGGGTCCCATAAATCACCCAACCGCGTAAGGAACGCAAAATCCGGGAACATAATACCGATATGATGGAATTTAGGGCGGCAAGAGTGGAACAAAACACCAGGAATAAGGCCGAGCCTTCCACCCTTCACCAAGTATATAGATGCATTAATTAAATAAGAGATATTGTGATATCCCAACATAATCCTGTCCATCATGGAGCAATCTTCAACTTCACCTGCAACTAGCAATGCTATAAGAGGGGCTGAGCAAAGCGGTAACATAGCCAAGCAACGGTTTGCTAGGAAGGGTGAAAAGGTTAGAGGCTGACATGGCAGTTTGGGAGGCTTGATCAATAAGAGATAAGTAACACGACAAAGCAATAGAATGAAGAAACTAGCATAGCAATGATAGTAATGAGATCCAAGGCGACGGTCATCTTGCCTGAAATCCCGCAAGGAAGAAGAACGAGTCCATGAAAAAGATGAAGCCATGAAGACAAACCAAGCATAGACAAACGAATCCTCACAGTCGCAACATAACCGGAACCAAGAAGCAACACCGGAAAGAAACAAACAACATGGTAAATGCACAATCATAAACATGGCATAATGCACAAACAAGCATGATGCATGTCCGGTTTAATGAGGCATGGCATGGCAAAGTGCAAGAAACAATACTACAAGTTAAATGGAGCTCAATATGCAACTAGTTGCATATTGATGAAACACCACATTCAACTATTTAGTTAGCTCCCGTTTAGGTACCCAACAATATTAAATGTTCATTAACATGGCAAGAGGTGAAGCATAATAAACTATGTATGTAGGCAAGTTTAAATGAGGCCAGAACAACAAATAACAATTCTGGAAAATCCTCACATGCATATTTTGAATTTGGTACGGTTCTACCCTATACACAATTTTAATGTTGTTAAACAGCAAAATAAAGTGCAGCAAGTTAATCTATGCATTTTGCTAGCCCATTTACATATCAAGAACATTTAAAACCGAGCTACGGTTATTTAGTTATGAAATAAACCATTTTAACATGTCATTTATGCAAATTAATGCAAACAACAATTTTAAATATTTTAACATGGATGAAAGTTGCATATTGTGAAACCAGATAAAATTCTAAGCATTTTACATATATAGTTTGTTTAATTTGGATGCATGCATATTTAGTTATTAACAATTCAAAACAGGGGCATTTTCTGTAAATAAGAATGCATTGGAAAAATGCTAAAATACACAGACTGGTAAAAAACTATGCACGGGCCCGAAGCAGCACTGTGCAGCGGCCCAGATGAGGATTTGGCCCATGTGGCTGTGGTGTGTGCAAAAGAAATAAAAGAACAGAGTAAAAAGAGGGTGCCGCGCCTGGGACTCGAACCCACGACCTCCTGGATAGAGGAGCAGAGCTCTGACCATTGCGATGCTGCTACTTGTTGGTGCAAAACAAGGGCGTGCATGAACTTGAACCGAATCAAAGGCCAGGCCTACTTCTTCGTGGATCATAGAGGAACTGGGTGACGACGCCGGCGAGCAAGACGGTGACCTTCGCGACCATGGGCCGACAGCAGGGGTGCGGAAATAGGTGAGGGTGTGGAAACTGTGTGGGAGCATGTGAGCGAGCGGCTGCTTCTTGCCGGAGTCGTGAGCATGCGCGTGCTCACGCAAGAGCAGAACAGAGGAAGTGCCGGTGCTGCGGGTCATAGGACGGCGGAGGAGCTCGTCGGAGCTGTTCCGGCAACCAAAACACGCGATGGAGGGTGCGGATGGAAGCTACGCAACGGGGCGAACCCATTCATACTAAGCATGCAACGGGAAGTGGACGGATTCCTCGCCGACGACAGGGTTCCGCGGTGGTGTGCCTCGGGCTGCTACGGTGGATCGGCTATAGCAGACAAACGAGAGGAGGACCATGCATGGGAGGTGATCGTGCTCACATAGGGTTGGTTGGTGGAGTAGATCGAGCTCGGGGATGACCGACGGCAATGAGCTCCTGCCGTAGAGGAAGAAGACGAAGGGGACGGCGCTGATCGAGGCGATGGTGCTCGGTCCCTGAAGAAGACGAAGCAGAGAAAGGAGAGGATGCAAGCGTCGTGGCCCTGACGTCCCGCGGCGATGCAGAGGACGTCGGGGATGTAGAGGAACTTGGCGAAACTCCCAGGCACCTTGGCTGTGGCTGGACTTGACCGAGAGCGCGCCGGCAAGCAAGACGGCGCTCTCTATTTCATTTGGGTGCTCATGAGGAAGGATAAGTAGGGTAGGGGAGAGACCCTAGGGTGGGTGCGGACGCCGAGGGGGTTATATAGGGGAGGGGGCAGACGGTACGACCTCGGCGTCCGTGAAGCTCATGGCAATGGTGCGAGCGCTCTGTCTCTGGAGGAGGATGACGGCGTTAGGAAGGGAGTAGGTGGCCATGAGGGAGAGGGAGTTGGGCCGGCCTAGAGGAGGGGAGGCCCAGCCGGGTTGCGGGTGACGTTGGGCTGCGCTGCAGTTGCGCTGGGCTGCCCACTGCTGCTTTTCTTTTCTTTTCTTCAAACAGAAAATAAAACAAGAAAAGCATAGAGAGCTAGGGGAGGAGTTATGGAGATATAAAAATATGGCTGGGGTCCTTGGAATATGCTCAATTAAATAAAAGTGGTGTGGGGATTTTACAGACTATAAATTTAAAGGTGTTCGAATTTAATTCAAAGTTGCATGAATTTATAACCCAACCAAACCGCCCCCAAATGGGCTTAAATTTGACAGAGACGTTGTTGGTATGGAGCAAGATTTATAGGGAAAAGATGAACATTTATTGAGGCAGAAAAAATGACACTTGCAACAATAAAAGAAAGGATAAGGAAGTGGGGGTGATGATACATGGCATGGCTTGAGAGAGAGATCAAGGGCTGATGCACACACAAGAAGAAAGTAACATGTAACATAAGGCTGAGTGCAATGCACATGATGCTTATGGCAACAACATGAATGACCAAAAGCAATATGACAAGAGATAGGCATGGCAAAACAAACAAGGATGGCATAATGGAATATAATAAAAGGTGAACATGATGCAAGAAGCAAAATATGACAATGACACTAATCATGATCATGTCATAAATATATTGGAATGAAATATGCAAAACAATCATGACAAAGCACCAACATAATAATCACACGACAACAACTAAAATAAGGAAGGCATCTAGAGCATCGGACTCGGGGCGTTACACCCCGGCTAAAGACACAAGACTAAGCTCTCATGGAGGAGGCGCTGGACGGAGGTGCGGAAGGCGCGGCGGTCACGACATACGCAACCGTGGTGGCATGCTAGTCGGTGCCTCCTCACTGCACCGTTGCCGACAGAGGGCCACACGGGCAACACCGCGCTGGAGTTTGTTGTGAAGCTGCACCATTGCCCAGAGAGTAGGCTGCAGCTTCCACGACCTTTCTCGAGGGTGATGGATGAGGGCCCCATGCGCGACCTGTGGCGGCGCGCTAGCCGCGCGGTAATGGTCCTTCATATGTCAAAGTGGATTTTTTTTGTCCACGGTACCATGTACCTTGCTCATGGATGGAAGACTTTCATCTGCGCCCATTGCTTAGGAGAAGGGAATCTTGTCCGCTTCAAGCAATTGGAAGCGGGTACTCTCTCTGTGAAGTTCTTTGGGGCGTCTGGATTTTGCCTTGGCTACTGTGTAGAAAGCTCGAGCGACTTTCTCACCGCTTCCTCCAATGACAATGACGAAGAGGACACTAGCGAAGGTGATCGTCAATGCGTCAAGAGCGGAGACAACAACTTTGATGCATAGTGACCGCCGACGGCACCATCATCACCAGCTGGGCGCCGGCAACACCATCATCTCACCTGGGCCCAACTTCATCTTCCTTGCTGGTGTCCTTACTTAGCCGCGTCCTTGTGGTCCTGGCACAGATGACCAGGGCATCACCTAGCCGCTCTCTCCGTTCCTGGCTTCATCTTCCCTGCCGGAGAGGCTCTCTCCTGATCTTGTCGGGTTGCGTCCCTCTGGTCCTGGTGGGCGTGACTACGGCGTCACGCAGGCGCTTCTTTTCCCTCCTTGCTCTTGATGTAAACACTAGGAGGAGAGGGACAAGAAATGCATTAAGAGCACTTTCCTTTTTCCAATAAAAAAAGTGTGTGCTGTTGCCGCGTTTGAATCATATAAAAACATTTCCCATCTACATCTACATTTGTATGATTTGTACTTGTTGCCACACGCAATTTGAGACGAAACTTTCCAGAAAAGCATAATTGTCTTGGATGTTGGGGGCCAGCCCCTAGCAGTCTCTTGTGAGTAAGTTATCTGACAAAGCTTCTTGCCGATCTCAAATGCAGCTACTACTAACCCTTTTTGAGAAAACTCGAGGCAAGTTTAGGAGCGCAGATGGAAGCTTGGCCTCTTTCCGGTCTCATACGTAGCTGCAACTAATCCGGTCAAGCGAACTCGAGGAAAGGATAAGGTGCGAGTGAAGGCGTAACAAGGTCTCCTCGTGTGCAAGTTTCTCATACATAGAAATAATATAGAATGATGGGATTTTTTTAATAAACAAAATTTTGACTTATCTTTCTTTGCTTTACTTCCTATTGCTTGAATAAGGAGAGGCCACTATAGGTCCAAGTGTGTGAGCACACCTTCATCCTTCCCCCGGGAAAGTTGCTCGTGGGGAACTTCTCTGTCTCTAATAGAAAAAGAAAGAAGAGAAATCACAGCATGGTGCTCTTGGCGGCATGACAATCATTTTATTTAAACAAGTGCAACTACATGAAAATAATGCGATTGCATATAGATAAACATGTATGCAAGTTTGTAAAACACTTGGTTTTATTTAGATACACACAGGGTCTTCGTCTAGTTTTGTACAAAGGGTTCCATGCCTTTCCGGCAAGGCTTATACTAAATGTGTTGCCGGGGACGGGGCCCGACAACCGTGACTTACGGGTAGAAATTGCGAAGATGCTCAATATTATATGATTTTCGCACTTGGATGCCATCTTCGGTTTCCAGACGGACTGCATCGGGTTTGGTGACTTGTACTACCAGGTAAGGGCTTTCCCACTTTGGTGTCAACTTCTTTGCACCCTTGGCGGACTGAACACTCCTAAGCACAAGGTCGCCTTCCTCAAGGCTCCGGGCGTGAACCCTGCGGCTATGATAGTAGCAGAGTGGTAGCATGCAGCATGCACATCTACCCAGAGATGATCTTCCTGGAGGAGCATGGCATCATCATGCCACAACTGCTCTTGCACTACCTCATCGTCGGCAAGTACTCGAGGTGACCCATATGTGAGTTCTTTTGGGAGCACTACTTCTGCACCATATGTTAGGGAGAAGGGAGTCTGGCCAGTAGCTCGATTTGGTGTTGTTCTGATTGACCAAAGAACCACCGGCAATTCATCAATCCAGCATTTTCCACACTTTCGTAATTTTTCAAAGGTCCTTGTCTTGAGCCCACACAACACTTCAGCATTCATCCTTTCAGCCTGTCCATTGCTCCTCGGGTGGGTGACGGAGGCGAAAGAGACCTTGTTTCCAAGGCTCTATATGTACTACATGAAGGTGCGACTCGTGAACTGGGTGCCATTGTCAGTCATCACTCTATTGGGTACTCCAAAACGGCACATCAATCTTTTAAAGAACGTGACAGATGATTACGCAGTCACCTTTCTCACTGGCTCTACCTCGGGCCACTTTGTGAACTTGTCATCAAGGGTGGCACTGATGGTGAAGGTGTCGTCAGTGCCATCCTGCCTCGCTGGAACCTTCTTCATCATAGGGGGAGCAGCCTTGGATTTCTTGCTTACCGAACTCTCTGGCAAGCCGCTGCCGGGCGCAGCACACTCTAAGTTGGCACACTTCCCGGGGATCTTGTCAGTATCCTTGCTAGTTTTCTTGCTCTCCTTTCCTTCTTTGGCGGGAGATAGGGCCTTGGTGGCCTCTGCTGCTACCACATTTCTGTACATCCTATCACGCAGATGACCGTGTCCCTTTAGTCTAACAGGATGGAGATGACCCCCATTGGCCCCGACATGTTCAAGGTATTAAAGGAGTAGTGAGACGCCGACATGAACTTGGTCAAAGTTGGGCGACCAAGAATCCCATTGAAAGGCAAGGGAAGCTTGACAGCGTCAAACACAATCTTCTCAGCTCTGTAGTTCAGCTCCCCGCCAAATGTCACTGGTAACGTGATTTTCCCCTTAGGATGGCTTCTTCCCTGGTTGATCCCTTGGAATATGCTAGTCCTCTTGAGGTGCTCACCATGAATTTGGAGTTTCTCAATTGCATCAGGAGAAATCAAGATCAAACCTGCCTCGCTGTCAACCAGCATCTTTGTGACCTTGAGGTTGTGAATCGTTGGTGAAAACAACAGTGGCAAGCATCCGACCGCGGTGGTGCAATTTGGATGATCCTCAGCATCAAAGATGATGGGCGTGCCGGACCATTTGAGTGGTTCCCAGGTACCCACCGTCGGCTCTATCGCGTAGACCTCACGTGCCCACTGTTTAAGCTGGCGGTGAGAGGAGTGCAAGGACTCACCACCGTCAATACACATCACTTCGGTAGCCTTCTGAAACTCTTGCTTACTAGTTTCACCATCGTCCTCTTCTTCTTTCTTCTCGCAGCTCTTGGCGGGCTTCTCCTTCTGCTGCTTGGCCTTGCCGCGGTGACCTCCACGGCCACCACAACCTTTCCCACTAGCACCATCTTGGCCCTTCTCCTTGTCATGCTTCTCGCACTCGGCTTTCTACTTTTCAACAAGCTGCTCAACTTGGAGGCATTCTTGGAGATCGTGTCCCTTGGTGCAGTTGATTTTGCAGTATGGCCCGTCAGACTTGCCAATTTTCTCTGCCGCCGCGGCCACCCGACAATCAGTGCATGCAGTAGCTTCTTTACCGGGCGCCTCGGTCTTTGCCTTCTTACCTGCGCTAGGATCACTTGAGCTCTCAATGGCCATCACTGCTTTCCCTAGCGCTTCCTGTTACACCTTCGACCTTTCTTTCTTGGGGCAGCGGCGTCGTCGTCATCCTCTGAATCGACTTCGACATCAGCCTCCTCCCGGGGGAGTTGCCTCCCTTTTTCAGAACGAGCACACTTGTTCGCCAATGTTTAGAGTTTGCTGGCGGTCTTCGGCAGCTAGACATTCATCTTAGCACGCATCCTCTGATTGTGCACATTCGTGTGGAACGCAGCAATCACTGCTGCCGGGTGTATCTCTGGGATATTGTGGTGCACTCGACTAAATCTTTCTAGATACTTGCGCAGGCTCTCTGCTTCCTTCTATAGGAGGACTTGCATGTCGCTAGGCTGCCCGGGCTCTTGGTGGCCCCCCGTAAAGGCGCCAACAAACTCATTGCACAAGTTAGCCCACCAGGAAATGGAATTATTTGGCAGGTGCATCAACCAAGACCTTACGTTTTGAAGTTGCTAGATGCTGATACATTCAAATCAGCTAATTATGAAAGCACTGATCATAATGCCAGATTTTCTACTCCTAACAATCGGGAGGATGGATTTACTCGACCGCCCAAACTCACCGTCCGATGTTATGCATGCGCTTTCTATGGACACATGGCACGATCCTGCTACAAAAAGCAATTTCAGGAAAAATTGAAATGGGTCCCCCAAAACACTCTTTCCTATTTTGCCCCTCACGTTTCGCCTTCTGCCTTGATTCCCCAACAAGCTCGAGCCAATACTGCCATACCACTACAGCCGTCGTCCACAGTGCTTCAGTCGCCACCTCCCTCCACCTCCAATCCCCCTCCCATGGCGAACTATCCTCTCAACCCGGTACCTTTGCTCCCTCCGGGCTTTGCGGTGGAGCCGGGACCAGTGGATCGGGTTATGCGCAGTGGCATGGTGGTCAATCCCATCCGTCTACTCAACCACGACTTCCTGGCGGTGGCGGAAGCAAGTCACTACGTCCCACTCCATCGCCGAGCTGCCATCCGCAACATGGTCCAAGGTCTGCTTCATGAATCTCAACTCTTCACCACAAAGTCTAATGATCACTTATTTGGCATTGGTCTATTTGGTTTTGTGGATGTGTTCATGCGAGATACTGCTGTCAACACTCCGTTAGAACTTGAGGATGAGGACCTGCTGATTACTTTTGTGCCACATAATGCTGCCTTGAATAGACGCTCCACCACCTATGGGCCCGAACTTTGGCTGATGTATTTTGGGCTCCCCTATGACTATCAAACTGAGTACTACATCAATAAATCATTAGGTGGTTTTGGATCTATGGTATCTTGGTACAATCCCAGATAGGATAGGAGATACACTTTGATCAGAGCTTGTGTCATTCACATGAGATTAATCCCTAAGAGCTTTGTAGTTTGGCAGCTTGGAGGTGCTCGAGATTGTTGGATTGTGCAGGTCACAATCCTGTGTAGCAATGAATGGAATGCCCTGTTGCCTGAAGTTCCCCCGATTGGGGAAGAACCACCACCACCTGATGGCAATCCGCATCCCTAGTTCAGTCCAGACCTGACAGTAGAACAATTATATCAACAACAGGTGCATAATTGGCTAGTGCAAAATGTGGCGCCGACCAATGGAGTGTAGAACGATCAACATTCAGATAATGAGAATGATGTTCAGGTGGATGCAGGTTGGGGAGCCTGGCCGACACCACCTCCGCCACTACTTCCCCCGCATCTGGTGAATTACCAGGCTTGGCTCGCTACTCAGGGCCTGACAATTCAGCATGGTCTTGTACCTGAAGACAACGACACAGATGATGCAGCGTGGGCCTAGAATGATGTTATAACTACCTCTGATGAAGTTAGCTCCATGGACTCTCTGCCCATGGCAGCCATGCTTGATCCCACCCCTCATGTCATGGACATCACCCCCCATGTTTCTGAAGCACTCTTGGTCACTGCTGGTTTTCATGATCAGGGTATGCACTTTAGTCTGTCAACCCGTGGTGAAGAAATCATGACACTTCTCCTATCTGGTCCAGTTCCAAGGCAGCAGCTCAACAACTTTCTTTTCAATGCTCTCTAGCCTAACTTGGCGACCATCGGGCCATGGAATGGTGGACCAGGTACACGCGCTTATCACCTCTAGCCTAAGTTGTGGTACAGGTGACACACTCAGTTGATGGATTACAGTTTGACCAGCAGGCTCTCCTTAGCAATGGTGTTAACTCCTCTGTCATAATTGAAGAGATCCAGGATGCAACAGATGCACCCTCTCAGCCTATTGAGCATGCTCTGGCTATTGCTAACATTTCCTCTGCTACCACAACGATGGGGCCTGACGTCCCTTACACTGAATCTGTTAATCAGTCAACAATTAGTACTGATACCAACCCGGCCTCTTCTGAAGAAAATACAATGGCACCTATGCAGGCTGATGACTATGCAGTTCACACTACATATGGCCTCAATCCCAATGAGGCCACAGTTACTCTTCAGACTCACACCACTTAGGCATCAGGTTCTATCACGACTACTCCTAGTCACAGAGGTAAAGCCCAGGCCCCAATTGATTGCTCTCAGCTTCGTCATAGTTCCAGGTGCAATAAGTTTGATGGGTTCATGGTTCACCAGCCCATTGATAGCCGCAACTACAAATCCAAGGTGTAACCATGGGTGGTGCCCTCGGCCTTGAAGATTCAGGAAATTTGGGAAGATCAAAATGCTTCAGTAGAAGCACACGACATTCCTCCGGCAACCACCATCCCAGTTATGCGGGCTGCAGGGATCCAACTCTGTGCGGTCCGGGAAGAAGAACTTGCGGAGGAAGCTCTTAACATGGAGCTCAAGGAGTCATCTTCTTCGGCTGCATACTTATCTTTCCTTAGCTTATTTTATGGTACTTTTGCAAGTGTGGAAATGTTCGTGTACTTAATGCATCGGACAAGAATTTAGTGCTTGCTAATGCAATTGTGACGAGTGGTTGCGCTATTATATGTTTACAAGAGACGAAAATGCCCACTTTTGATGTGAATGAACTTCGCTCTATCTGCCCAAAGCGATTTGACCAATTTGCTTATATCCCATTGCAAGGGGCGTCTGGAGGGTTAGTAACAATTTGGAATAGCTCTATTTTTGCTGGTACGATTACAATAAAAGAATCCTTTGCTCTTCGTATTTCTTTCACATCAAAACAGTCAACACATGTTTGGGGGCTCATCAACATCTATGATCCGTGCGAGGGCCCTAATAGGGACACCTTCACCAAATGGCTATTTGATCTGCATATACCATCGTTTGAAGATTGGATTTTGCTGGGAAATTTTAACTATATGAGATCTCCAGACAAGCGTTACAAGCAGGGTTGTGATGTGTTGGATATGTCTACTTTTAACGACTTCGTTAGAGGGCAAGAGCTGACTGAACTGCCAATCAAAGGCCGCTCCTTTATGTGGAGTAATATTCAACATGACCCATTGCTTCAACAACTCAATTGGTTTTTCACCACATTGAATTGGACTCTCTCATTCCCTAACACAATGGTTCAACCAGTAGGGCACCCAACCTCTGATCATGTTCCATGTAATGTTGTCATTCAGACAAAGATTCTGAAAGCGAAGCTCTTCAGGTTTGAACATTACTGGATTGCACTTCATGGATGTGGCTGCTTCTGCATGGGCCAAGCCCATTAAGCACATGAAGGGTCCAATGTTGCATCCATTCTCTGCCAAAAACTCAAGGCTGTTCGTCAGGCGCTTAGAAAATTGAGTAAGAACATCTCGCGCTTATCAATAGTGATAGAAAACACAGATAAAGCACTTCTGGAAATTGACTCTTTGGAGTTAAAAAAAGACTTTTAAGCCGGCCTGAAATGAACTTTAGGAAAATCCTTAAGAAACGCCTGTTCTGCTTCCTCTCCTACCAAAAGGAATATTGGAAGAAACGCTGCACGATCAGATGGATCCAATTCGGAGATGAGAACACTAAATTTTTTCAAGCTACAACCACAAAAATATGCAGGAAGAACTACCTGGCCAGCCTTAAAACTGATGATGTTGATGACCACAATGGGAAGGAATCCATCCTCTTCAACTCGTTCGGAGAAAGACTGGGAAAATCCAATACTCATCAGATGCATTTTGATCTGGATACATTGATCGACCCTGACACAGACCTCGATCAACTCATAGTCTCATTCACACTGAAACAAATAGATAACATTGTGAAATAAATGCCTCCGGACAAGGCCCTAGGCCTGCATGGAATCAGTGGTGCCTTTTTTAAGGCCTGTTGGCCTCTGATCAAAACTAACTTCTATCAACTATGTTCTGAGTTCCATAGTGGATCGCTCAATATGGAGAGTTGGAACTACGGATACATTACCATGATCCCAAAAACGAACTTGCCCGAGAGAGTCAATGACTATCGCCCCATCACTTTCCTCAATTGCTATCTGAAATTGATAACAAAATTGCTTGCCAATCGACTACAATAAGTCATTCTACGACTAGATCATCGCAATCAATATGGTTTCCTCAAAGGGCATTCCATTCATGATTGACTCGCCTGGGCCTTCAAGTACATTCACAAGTGCCAACAATCCAGTAAAGAGATCATATTGCTCAAGCTAGACTTTGCTAAAGCGTTTGATACCATAGAACACTCAGCCATAATGTAGATCATGCAACAAATGGGGTTTAATGACAAACGGATTGCCTGGATCTGATGTATCTTATCCTCTGGAAAATCTTCAGTTTTACTGAATGGTGTGCACGGCCGTCAGTTTCCCTAGAAATGTGGTGTTCGCCAGGGAGACCCGCTGTCCCCACTAATCTTTGTCCTGGCGGCAGAACTGCTTCAAGTGACCATTAATTATGTTGTTCACAAAAATTGGATACGACATCCGATCAATGACACTAGCACCACAGATTTCCCGATAATTCACTATGCCGATGACACCTTGATTATCATGCATGTGTGCCCTTTGTAGCGGCGCAAATAAAGAACATCCTCACCGACTATGATGACTTAATTGGACTCCGTATAAACTTCCAGAAATCCACTATTGTGGCCAGCAATGCAGCTTAGGACCTAACTCGAAGGATTGCCTCCATATTTGGCTGCAGCACATCGACTATGCCATTCACTTACCTTGGCTTGCCACTCGGCAGCACTAGGCCATCGGTGCAAGACCTCACCCCACTGGTTTGCAAGGCAGAACACAAAATTACAGCTGCAATGCTTCTAATTTCATATGCCGGGAAGTTAGCTCTTGCTAACTCTCTCATCACCTCGTTGGCTATCTTTTCTATGGGCATGATAAGGCTACATCCAAAGATTGTGGAGCAACTGGATAAAAACAGACAATGGTGTTTATGGTGCAAGAAAATTGAAAATGGTGATAGGTGTAACTCACTGGCTACCTAGGACGTGATTTGTCCCCCAAAAACACAAGGAGGTCTAGAGGTCCTAAATATCCGCATTCAAAATGATGCCATGCTGCTAAAATTCTTACATAAATTCTACAACCGACATGACATACCATGCCTGAAACTGGTCTGGGGCGCCTACTATAATAACAGAGTTCCACACGCCTCAAAGTTGTGCGGTTCGTTTTGGTGGCGAGATGTGATGCAGCTCAGCCTGATTTTTAGAGGAGTGGGCACAATACACATTAGGTCGGGTGGCACGACCTTGTTCTGGAAGGACTGCTGGAGGCCAACTATTTTCTCTGAAGCCTTCCCACGAGACTCATTCACGACGAACGAAGACATCTTGGTCAGAAACTTCCTTAGTATTACTGATTTACGTGAGGTTTTTCAGCTGCCCCTGTCGATGCAAGCGCATGAAGAGGTGAGAGGGATGTAGACGAAGACCCTGAATACGGATATATCTGGAGAGTATCCGTGAGACGCACGTTGAAGAGACAGTGGAACACCTCTTGTTCCACTGCACGTTTAGTCGGAGATGCTGGACTACATTGGGTTTCAACTGGACCAGTCATGGAGGGAGCTGATTGAGGCGGAAAAAATAACCACAATGGGCCCATGTTCATGGACCATTTCCTGGTGGCTGCGTGGAGCCTATGGAAGGAAATAAACAACAACTATTTTCAAAGAATCCCTCCCACAGTGGCCTCATGGAAACAAAGATTCAAAACTAACTTTGTAAACCTACGCTATAGAGCTAAGGATCAAAAGAGGCAGTTTATTACTACCTTTGTAAGCACTCTTGGGTAGCTCCTCCCTACACTTCACAAAACTCATTTGTTTTCTTTTTTGAGGGGGTGGGGGTTTGCCCCCCCTAACTCACACACATGTAAATATGTAACACTGCCCCAGAAAAGGCGCTTAACACAAATATGCAGTAGGAGACTCTCCTACTGCTTGATTGGTCAAAAAGACCTAGACCTTACATTGGGCTTGAGCGCCAATAGAAAGTAGTTGGCAAGAACCTTCTGATCTCTTCCCCCGACAGCTTGGACGGCGATCGTGTAGATGCCCAAGAACTCAGCTGGGTACAACTTCTCATCGTATTTTTATGGTAGCTTAGGCTTGAAGGCACGGGACAATGGCCTACAGACTTCCCATAGCTCACGAGTGAAGGCGGGGCATCCTCCTTCGTAAGGTAGGTACCCACCAACACTGGGCGTGAGCTTTTCAACATCAGGGCCATTGCTCTTGTCGGACTAGTGACGCGTCTCCCGGCGCCGCTCGATGGTGAGGCGGGCGTGCTCCTCCTGCCTGTCCCACAACACATATCATGCTGGGTCTACGGGCCTGACGAGGCCGTTGACATCTCATCAGGCTCATCGATGCACTAGGCTTCCTGCGGCTGCCTCTGGGGTGGTTGCCACGGAGGGTACTTTACCGTGGGTGTATTGGTCTCCACATGGCCACGAGCACGTGTTGCCGACGTTGTTTGTGGATGCCGCGGGTGTTCCACATGCCACAATTTGCTGGCTTCAGCAAATTCAATGAGGCTCTGGATGGTGTCTCTCCACTCGTCCATTTTGTCATCCGCTGGAAAGTTCAACATTAGCTGAGCCCGTGCCATCGCTTCCGCCGCCGTCCCTCGCTTGGCGTGGGAAGCAGAATGCGACATCGCTCTACTCCTGGCAGAGCCAGAAGGAGCGGTATTGCTGCCTCGAACCGATCACAAGCATGGTCTGACATGGCTAAGGCTATGCTTGAGGGATTTGCTCCTAATCAGCTGGAGACTTGTCATGTGGGTGTTGTCGTTGAGGGTCGATGACGCCGCTCGGGATCTTCTCGTGCTCGCCCTGTGTGGGGTGAGGCGTGTGCCTTCACATTGCGCCCCGGCAGCAGCGGCCGGAGGGTCTCGACTCACACCGGAGCGGGCGTTGCTTCCGCGAGGGTCATGCTCGCCGGCACGGTTGGGAGGTGGAAGTTGGGTGTCCTCGTCACCCGTGCTAGCATGGACATGTTCGCTACAAGGTTGAGGGAGCTGGGCGGCTACAGCAGATCCAACTCCTGCTCCGACTATGGTGGGCATGACAGCAGGGCCGCCTATGTCACCCGTGCCACCCACGATGCCCGCTCTGCCCGCCGCGGTTGTGGTGTCTGGGGCGCCCACGGCCGCATGTGGAGGGGCCTTCGATGGGGATGGTTGCACTATCGCACTGCCCTTCTTCTTGGGAGCCCCCGGCGATGTAGAAGACAATGAAGATCGACGCGCTGGCTATCACTTTAGATTCACAGAAGCAAATAGCCCCAACCTGGCACGCTAGAGATGTTGTGGTAAATGATCACGGTCACCTATGGGGCCATGGGCCCCTTCGTGGTTCACCGGGGGGGATCATCACATTGCACAAAGAGTAGATGCAATAGGAGCAGCGGGGCGAGGAGGCTCTTTTTAACCCAGGTTTGGGCCGCTTTGCAGCGTAACACCCTACTCCTGCTTTGGTGTATTGATCAGTGGGAGCACAAAGACGTGGAGTGCTCTAGCCCAACAAGGGTGCTCGGGGAGTGCAGCTACGCGCGTACAAGTGCTAGAGGATCAAAAGTTTGAATCCTTTGCTTGGTTACATCGGGCCTCCTTTTGTAGCTTAAGGGGCTACCACAGTGGCAAAACAGTCATTATACGATGATTAGATTGTAAACAACTCTATCATATCTAACCCTGGCAGTTTAGGACAAAATGCCACAAATGCTATTTTAGGTGTCGCGTGGAGAGGCAGCCCCGGCAAGGTCCTTCCACCACTTGCTTAACCATCTCTTATTCTCTTGACACGCCTCTGGGACGGGTGTCAATAAAGGTAATCTTCCCCCCGGCATACTGCCACCTGGCCAACATGATCGACCTAGCTGCATGAGGGCTCGACACCGCACCAATTAGCGACTGACGACTAAGTGAGGTGGAGCAATGGCAACTGGCGGTGGCTTGCCGGGCCTTTGTCTTGAGGCTTTGCCCTCGCCTTGGTGGCCCTGGAGACCTTGTCGGCGTGGCTTGGGCTCGATCCTAGCCGTAGTTTCGACCCTGTCGGCCTCGCCTGGTCGGCAAGGGAGACTCCTCTGAGAATATTTAGATTAGTTGTTGACTTGGTCTTCTTAATGTGCTCGATTATCTCACAAAGAGCGGCTTCTCTGGCTTGGTTGTTGTGTGGGACTTGATGCTTGTCAGGGGAACTGTGATGTGTTTGTGCATGAGTCAGGGCAATAAACGCACATGTTTGTTGCACCGACACACCGGATTTCTCCAAGGACTTTGTTATATATTGCAACACATTGTGATAGGGACTAGGTTGCATTCTTATGCAAGATCATCATGTGATTGCCTATGCATCTCGATAGTTGCATCCACAAGAGGATGATTATCCTACACATGAACTTGAGCTTACCCTCGTAGTCGATGCACTTGATACCTGGCGACATTATGTTCTTGGTAATCGTTGCGAGATTTACATTGATCACATGTCTCAAGTATATCTTCACCCAACCGGATCTGATTCTCAGGCAGAGACGTTGGTTAGAGTCGATTAAGGATTATGAATTGGAAATTACTTACACCCCAGGGAAGGCCAATGTCATGGCTGATGCATTAATTCATAAGTCCTATTGTAATAATCTCATGTTGCAACAATGTCAACCTATCGGATTTAGGGATCCGACAACCCTTGAGAGGTTCGAACTCTAGGGTGCGTGCGGAGATCTCAACCTGCCCAGTCTGCCTACTCGCAATCCTCCTAGGCCTAGCACGTCGAGCTCAAAGAGACACAAAGACACAGAGATTTATACTGGTTCGGGCCACCGTTGTGGTGTAATACCCTAATCCCGTGTGGTGTGGTGGATTGCCACGAGGGGCTATGGATGAACTAGTACAGTGGATGAACAATCCTCAGCAGATGAGGTGTTCTTCAGCTAGTGCGGTGCTCTACTTGCTGTGATCTCGGTCCCCTTCTATGGTGGTGGCTAAGTCCTATATATAGTGGCCTTGGTCCTCTTCCAAAATATGAGCGGGAAGGGATTCCACAACGGCAGGATTTGAAAGGGGACAAGTAGTACAGTCTATCCTGACAAAAATAGTCTTCGCCTGCGAAAAGCCTCTGGTCGTGATGCTGTGGTGGGCTCAGTGATGACCTTTGTCCTACCGTCCTGGCGGTCTTGGTCTTATCGCACCAGAATGGAAACCTTTGGCTGATTCCTCGGGACTCCGCGCCTATGGCTTGCCTCCCTTGCACCAAAGAGGAAACCTGCGCTCTGCACCCACCTGGCGCCCGCCTGGCCTTGATCATCACGGCTCACGTCAGCCGAGCCTCATGAGATACTTGCATAGAACTCTCCTCCCCTCAGGAGCCCTCCCGAGGAGGCCACTTCCTTCGGGGGTCTTGTCGTCGTCCGCCTCGCGAGGCTTGGCCCCTCACAAGGATCTTGCGATGTTGGTGTTGAAGTTGGGTCGTACCAGGCCGTCGATGAAGCCACGTGGTGGGCCGTAGGCAGGAAGGGTTGGATACCCTCGAATCCACGATGCCGACAGTAGCCCCCGAGCCAAAGGCGCGCTCGGACTTGGCTTCTAGGCGAAGCCAAAGGGCAAGTGCGGAGCGCCGCAGGCCCTAACCTCCTGCAGCCTTGATGACGCGTGGCGACTGATTGGACGTGGGAGACTCCATTTCCCCACGCTGCCTCGGCAACTGCTCGACTTGACAACTGCATGATGCATGCAAAGATGATCATCATTACTGGAATTCACGGGAGGCCAAGGATTTACCTTCTCCCGGCTATAAATGTGCGAGCGGGTGGAGCCCCTGCCCATCTCTCCTTCGTTTTGCTCCCGCCTGCTTTTTCTCCTCTCCATTTTGCTCTCATGGCACCGATCGGGAGGTTCTCTGTGGCAGAGAAGGGGAAGGCTCCTACGGAGGGGCTTGACCCCCTCCCGCCGAAGAAACGGATCCGCCTTCCTGACAATGCCGGCGTGGGGCGAGAGGTGGCTAAGCCATGAAAATTGAGGCCTCCACCTGGCTTCCCCCCTCCCTCTATACGCTCGCGGTCAAGATGATGGAGTGCACCATCGCGCGGCGCCTGATGAGGATGGCAGGAACGCCATTACCCTGCCGATCGCACCACGGACCCACGCTAAGGGTAGCTCGCGCGAGTTTGTGGTGTGGGCGGCCATGCCTCCCGACACCTGAATCCGACTCCCACGGTTCTACGCCTGTGAATTGCCTCCGAGGGGGCCGGTTGAGCTGTGGCTGCAGCATGCAGGATGTCGCAGCTTGGCTACCGGGGCTAAAGTTGAGGTGGTGCCGCCTGGAGACGTCTCTATGATGCGAGGATGGGGTAAGATCGCCCAGGCTTGACGGGCGGAGGGAGCCCTGGCGATCCACTTCGAGTACGACGGCGTGGCCACCTTGTTCTTCAAGGTCTTCAACTAGGAGGGCGAGCGGCTAGAATGCTGCCCCGGAGGAGACAGCACGAGGGACGCCGTAGTGGGCACTGGACATGCCGCTGCCACCTTCAGCGCTTCGTTCAGCAACAGCGGCTATTCCTAGGAATCTAGCGAATCTCCTGAGCCCAGTGATTCTCCGGAGTTGAGCGACGACAGCTACGTGCTGCCAAGCTCCCGCCGAGGCCGCAACATAGCAGCGGCTTCCGCACGACATCGCCAGCGATACCGTAGGGCCCTGTAGTTGTTTCTCCTGCACGAGATGAAGATCAGCCCCCGTGGGGTTTGTAAGGATCAGAATGCATTTAATAGTATCGCTGTTTCTTTTGATCTCGTAATGGATGCGCGTATTCCAGTTCGGCTGAGTCCCTCCCTTTTCTCTTCCCTAGACAGCGTGGCGCTCTACGTCGACAAGACCCAGTCCCCAGGCAGGCTTCAGCCGTTGGTAGTATGCCAGGTCGCCATGCCGTGGTCAAAGCTAGGAGGTGAGCGGCCCAAGGTCCGGTAAGAGCTCATGAGATGCGATTCTCATGAGGTCCCCTTTGGCGTGCAAGCAGCTGTATAGAAAATCAAAAAGGGGAGTTGAACCTCCCAAGTGGAACTGCGAGGCAGGGCGTGGGGAGCGAAACTAGTGCTGTAGCGAGCCGAGACTTATCTTTTTGCTGTCTGAGTCCATTGGGGAGGTGATGCTTGCTGTCGTGCCTGTGGTACCATTAGGTGCGGCCTACATTAGCCACCCCTCCTGCCTCGCTCGCCAAAATGCTCTACGTCCTCGGGTACCGGCCCTCGAGCGAGCTCAACCGCCGCTGGTATGCCAGGTCGCCATTCAAGGCCAGGGTGTGAGGGCTGGAGAGCCAGTAGGAGCTCCCAAGACGCGATGCTCGGGAGGCCCCCCCTTTAACATGCAAGCGACTCGGGAGGCCAGACGTTGGTTGTCCGGGCCGACCTTTGGCCCATTGCTAGGTGAACCTACAGGTTGGATGACAAGGGAGGCTGAGAGCCCTAGGGCGTGAGACGGAGGCAGCGAGGACCCTGCGAGGTGGTGTACGCGGGGCGGGCCGTGAACCAGAGCTCGATCCCCGGGTTTATCAGCGTTGCAGGGACGGACCCGAGCACAAGCGCCATGTCGATGTGAGTATCATGCAGTGATGTGGAAATGGCGTTAGTCAGGACGCATGAAGGTCGTGAGGCGGTGATTACGAGGTGACAATCATAGATAAATTCATAGAAATGATTAGATAGTCCTGGTGAATGCAAAACAATACTTGCCGTAGGGACGGACCCACACGGCCTAGGGATGATGGAGCCCGAGGGGCACCCCAAACTGAACGAACTGGGGAGATGTCACCTGGTACCGTTGCTGAAGAGTTGTTGAAGTAGCCAAAAAACGTGCGCCGCTGAAGCTGTTCCTCATGAGCCGCTCCGGTGCCGAGCCTCGGGAGGCTCGGAGGGACCGGAAGGCTCCTGAAGGTGCTCTTCCATCTCCGCCAGGATCGCCTGGTGTCTGGCCTCGCAGGCCGCCCGAGCGTCCCTCATGCAGCACTGGAACGCCTCAACCGCGCCCGCCAAGACAAAAGGCATGCGGACGTAGCTGTGTGGCGGACCCTCGCATTGGCCGACACGAGACGACCACATGAGCTGCCGAGACGCGGCCCTGCTGAGTCCGGGGAAGATGCAAACGCGGAACTCCTTACCCTCGCCAGGGCAATGAGTTACGCCACGTGGAAGGAAACGATCGCCTTGCAGAACCATTCCTTCCTGAATCTCCTCGATTGCCTTGCTGATGAACTCCTGAAGGCCTGGTTCCCCATGCCTGCTGCCTTCTCCTGGGAAGCATGCTCTGAAGAGCGCCTCCACATGGTGCCCGAGCACCGCTCTCGCGACATTGGCTAGATCTGAGGCCCTCCAAAGGGAGCCCTCAAGCCCAGCCTGAGAGGGGCACCGGGCGCGCCTTCCTATGCGATGGGTGAAGGTGCCGCGTCCAGAGACGCAAGACTCAGCGGTGCGTCCTCGAGAGATGCTCCCTCACGAGACCCCTGGCCCAGGTGCAGCTTCTTCGTCCTGGGTGCGACCTCAGGAGGGAGGGCGCCGTCTTCGTCTTCTGGGTTCTCAACTGCTGCAGCCTGGTAGCCGCGCTCGAGGGAGCACACTGCATCCTTCTCTTGGCAGGCGACCGTGATGATGCCACTGCTTCCTGTCATCTTGAGGACGTTGTAGCCGTGGTGTGTGGCTTCCATGAACTTGGCCCATGCTAGGTACCCTAGGATGCCGTTGTAGGGTAGGAGAATGTTGGCGACGTCAAAGTCGATGAGCTCGGTGCGATAGTTGTTGCGCTCGCCGAAGGTGACAGGGAGGCGAACTTGCCCGATCGATGTGTCGATCCGTCGGTCACTCCTGAGAATGGCTTGGTGGGGTGCAGCTAGTAGTACGTCACCTTCGGAGAGAAGTTGAGCCCTGCTCTGCCATCAATGAGGGTCTTGGTGATGGTCACATTGCTGATGACAGGGGAGCAGAGCAGGGGGAGCGCGCCAGCGGTGGCCGCGCACTTGAGCCGGTCTGAGGAGTCAAAGGTGATGGCGCACTTGGACCACTTGAGAGGGCGAGTTGCTTCAGGCTTGGGGAGCACTGCTTTCACCTCGTGCGCAAACTGCTTGAAGACACGGCAGGAAGCCGGGGCCTATGAGCTGCCCAAGATGCAGACAATGGCCCGAGGCTCCTGGAAGCCCCCAGCCCCCTCGTCCTAGTGGTGATCTTCGTTCCTTCTTGGCGGTGGAGGCACAGGAGGCAAAGCTGCATTGCCCTGAGGGTGGTCCTCAAGAGGCTGCTCCCTCCAGTTGCCCTCGCGAGGCTAGTCCTGCCAGCTGTGCTCACGAGGCTGGTCGCACCACTCCTGTCAGCAGTCGTGTCCATCCCAGCGTGCTCCACCTCGGCCACCTCCACGACCATAGCCTCGATCATTGTGCTCGGGCGTCGACTGAGGCGCCCGTCGCGCAGAGCCCTAAGCTCCTGGCAATTGCTAGTGTTGTGCTTGTAGACGTTGTGGAAGGCGCAGAGCGGCCGCTTGCCCTTGGATGACTCGGGGTAGTCGCAGCCGCGCTTGGTCTCTGGCTCGCCGCAAGCACGGATGGCCCCTTGCGCTTCGTGTCCTTGGTGTTGGTCTTCTTGTCTTCTGGATCAGCATCAATGAGCTCGAGGAGGGAGAGACGTCCCTCCTTAGCCCTTGCACACTTGTTCACCATGTTGGACATCTCCAGAGCGGTGCAGATATCCTCGTGGATGGCTAGCTCCTCCTTCATCTTGACATCGCGGATGCCATCGGTGAACACGGAGATGATGGCCTCGTCCGACACCTTGGGAATCTTGAGGCGAACATTGTCGAAGCGCTGGATATACTTATGCAGGGTCTCTCCAGGTTGCTGCTTGACGCGGAGCAGGTCGCCAGACGGTCGCGAGTGCCCTGGAAGTTGGCGATGAAGCGGCTGCGCATCTCTTCCCAGGAGGAAACCGACCCCTCGGTCAGGTTCAAGAGCCAAGAACGCGTGCCATCCTTGAGGGCCATCGGGAACTAGTTTGCCATGATCTTCTCGTCGCCGTTGGCCGCCTCGATGCTCAGCTCGTGGAGCTGTAGGAACTCGGCGGGGTCTGTGGTGCCGTCATAGCGTGGAGGTAGGTCAGGCTTGAAATTGCTTGGCTAGACGATGTTGCGGAGCTCCGTAGTGAACGCGCGGCATCCTGCCGTGGCCACCGGAGGTCGTCGAGGGGGTGGAACGTGGTCTTGGTACATGCGCACCGCCACCTCTTATGGCGGCGCACGAGCCTGGTGCTGGGGTGCTGGAAGCACGCACGCTTCTCCTTGGGGACATTAAACCACCTAGCAGCCCACGTCATCCCGAGCCGGCGCCGGGCGTTGCGGGTCGCGCCGTGGAGCCATACGCCTTGGCTCGATGATGGCGCCCCGGGCCGGAGGTGCAGGAGGAGCCCCGCGTGCGACGACGCCTGCTACAGGTGGTTGCTGAGGCAGCGAGTGAGCTGGCCCGTCGGAGCCCCTGTGCGCGATGCTGATGAGCTCGGTGATCCGCTCGAGCCACTCCTCGTAGATATCACCCACCAGACGGTAGCTAAGAATCTCCCACGCCGTGAGTAGTGTGGCCTGCCGTCCACCTGGCCGCGGTGCGCGCGGGATGATGAAGCTGCTGGGGTCAGTGACGGAGTAGCGGTGCGGCCGTCACGGCGCATCGACGGGTGCAGCGATGAAGCTTGCTGCTCGTGGCCGGCAGGGCCTGTGGCGGCATTGGCCACCGGAGAAGGAGCGTGATGGGCACAACCGTCACCCGCCGGAGCCGTCTGAGCGACGCGGGTGGCGACCGCAGCCTGATGCTCGGCGCGAGCCCTGCGCGCGTCGGCCATGGAGGTGTCAAAATGGTGGCAGATCGCACGACGGAAGAGAGGTTCTGACGCACCCTACCTGGCATGCCAAATGTCGGATTTAGGGATCCGACAACCCTTGAGAGGTTCGAACTGTGGGGTGCGTGCGGAGATCTCAACCTGCCCAGCCTGCCTACTCATGATCGTCCTAGGCCTAGTGTATAGAGCTCAAAGAGACACAAAGACACAGAGATTTATGCTGGTTCGGGCCACCGTTGTGGTGTAATACCCTAATCCAGTGTGGTGTTGTGGATTGCCTTGAGGGGCTATGGATGAACTAGTACATTGGATGAACAAGCCTCAGGAGGTGAGGTGCTGTTGAGCTGGTGTGGTGCTCTACTTACTCTGATCTCGATCCCCTTCTATGGTGGTGGCTAAGTCCTATATATAGTGGCCTTGGTCATCTTCCCAAATATGAGCGGGAAGGGATTCCACAACGGCGGGATTTGAAAGGGGACAAGTAGTACAGTCTATCCTGACAAAAGTAGTCTTCGCCTGCGAAAAGCCTCTGGTCATGACGCTGCGGTGGGCTCGGTGATGACCTCTGTCCTGCCGTCCTGGCGGTCTTGGTCTTGTTTGCACCAGAATGGAAACCTTTAGCTAATTCCTCGGGACTCCGCGCATGTGGTTTTTCTCCCTTGCACCGAAGAGGAAACCTGCGCTCTGCACCCGCCTGGCGCTCGCCTGGCCTTGATCGTCACGGCTCACATCAGCCGAGCCTCATGAGATAACTTGCATAGAACTCTGCGCCCCTCAGGAGCCCTCCTGAGGAGGCCACTTCCTTCGGGGTCTTGGCATCGTCCGCCTCGCGAGGCTTGGCCCCTCACGAGGGTCTTGCAGTGTTGGTGTTGTAGCTGGGCCGTACCAGGCCGTCGATGAAGCCACGTGGTGGGCCGCAGGAAGGCAGGGCCGTACCAGGACGCCAACACAACCACTTCTCCATGAGGAAATATGTAAGCTTGACCTTCACATTGCTCCTCATGGATCCCTTTCTACCCTGGTGGTGAAACCTACTCTTGAGGATTTGATCATCGCTGCTCAAAAGTAGGATACGAGAATTCCCATATCAAGAAAAATATTGATAAGGGAGTTGTTGGTTGTTTCTCAATCGATGATCGAGGTGTTGTTTTCTTTGAGAACCGCTTGGTGGTTCCCAAGAATCAACACCTATGGCAGTTGATCCTTAAGGAGGCCCATGAATCTCCTCTCCATACCAGTATTACTAAGATCTATTAGGACCTACGCCAGAGGTTCTGGTGGACTAGGATGAAGAGTGAAATTGCTCAGTTTATTGCTAACAATGATATTTGTCGTCGCGTTAAGGCAGAGCATCAGAGGCCTGCTCGCACCCTTCAGCCTTTATCTATTCCTGAGTGGAAATGCGACAAAATTGGTATGGATTTCATCACCGAGTTTCTCAGGACCAAGAAAGGGAATAACACTATATTGTAGTCATTGATCGTCTTTCCAGAGTGGCTCACTTCCTTCCTGTTCGAGAGATTATCACAACTAGTCAGTTAGGTGACTTATATATTTCTCAAATAGTGTCTATTCATGGTGTTCCACTAGAGATCAATTCAGACCGTGGAAGTGTATTCACTTCTCGATTTTGGGAGAGTTTCCAGACTGCCATGGAAACCCATATATCTTTCAGTATCGTTTTCCACCCTTAATCAAGTGGTTAAGTGGAAAGGGTCAATCAAATTCTCAAAGCCATGCTTAGAGCTTGCGTTATATCTTTCGGTATGGATTTGGAGAAGTGTCTTCCTTTCGCCGAGTTTGCTTATAATAATAGGTACCAATCCAGCATCAAGAAAGTACCCTTCGACAGTCTTTATGGACGAAGATGTTGAACGCCTTTGAACTGGTTAGAAACTGGCGAAAGACAATTCTTTAGACCAGATATGATCCAGGAGGCGGAAGAGCAAGTTCGCATTATTCGTGAGAATCTGAAGAGAGCCCAGTCTCATCCGAAGAGTCAGTATGACCGTTGTCATAAGGAAGTGGTATATGAGGTTGACGAGAAGGCTTACCTTTGGGTTACTACTCCTTTGAAGGGTACCCATCATTTCGGTATCAAGGGAAAGTTGGATCCTCGTTACATTGGACCTTTTTGCATTCTCACTAAACAAGGAGAGGTTCCCTACCAGTTGGAACTACCCCCTCATCTTTCCCGAGTCCATGATGTCTATCACGTCCCTCAACTTAGGCGTTGCTTCTCAGATCCCATCCGTGGAGTGTACCATGAAATACTTGATCTCCAAGATAACCTCATGTATCGGGAGTACCCTATCCATATTCTCGATCAGGTAGAGCGTGTCACTCGATGTCAGAACATCAAGTTTCTCAGGATTCAATGGTCTCATCATTCTGAGAGAGAAGCTACTTGGGACGAGAAGATCGTCTTTGACTTGAGTACCCCACCCCTTTCCGCCGACTCCTGAATCTCGGGAGGAGATTCTTTTGAGTGGGGGTGAGTTGTCATATCCCTAGTTCTGGTATGCACTAGGCCAGCCCTTCTGGTTTTGCATCATGTTTAAATTTCAAATGAATTTGAAATAGGGATAGTTGAAAGCCTTAAAAATCATTTGGGAAATGATCAAGGTAAAAATTGCTTCAAATAAGTCCAAGAAAATATTCATGTTTTTTCTGAAAATATTGGCAAGATGTAAAATTCAAACCAGTATTTTTGGAAGCTCAAAAATATTTATTTTGAGCATTTAGGGTAATCCAATAACTATTTGCGTTGGATTTATATTTGTTATATATTAAATGTAGGTCCAATAATTCTGCAACCTTTTATGTGGTTTAGGATATTTTACAACTAACCACATAATAATTTTCAGAAGCATATAAAATGGTTCAGTTTTGAATCAAATCAAAACAGATTGTAATATTAGAAAATAAAAAGAAATAAGAAAATGTAATCTTACTTGGCGCTCACCTGGCGACTAGTAAGCCTGCCCAACCCACAGCACAGCGCCCACCCTCTTTCGCTTGCTTCCGCCATGGTTGTAACCATTTAGGCCGCGTCGTCGTGAACTAGCGTAGCCACCACCGTCCCCATGCTGCGTAGATGTGTCCAGGAGATTCAAATCACCACTACGCATCGTCTCTGATACGTCTCCAACGTATCTATAGTTTATGAAGCATTCATGCTATTTTATTATCTGTTTTGAGTGTTTATGGGCTTTATTATACACTTTTATATTATTTTTGGGACTAACCTATTAACCGGAGGCCCAACCCATATTGTTGTTTTCTTGCCTATTTCAGTGTTTCAAAGAAAAGGAATATCAAACGGAGTCCAAACGGAATGAAACCTTCGGGAGCGTTATTTTTGGAACGAAAGCGATCCAGGAGACTTGGAGTTGATGTCAAGGAAGCGTCGACGTGGCCACGAGGGTGGGGCCCCCCCACTAGGCGCGCCCCCTGTCTCATGGCCCCCTTGAGACTCCCCCGGCCGACTTCTTTCGCCTATATATTCCCATATACCATAAAAACATCGAAGCAAACAATAGATCGGGAGTTCCGCCGCCGCAAGCCTCTGTAGCCACCAAAAACCTCTCGGGAGCCCGTTCCGGCACACTGCCGGAGGGGGGATCCCTCACCGGTGGCCATCTTCATCATCCCGGCGCTCTCCATGACAAGGAGGGAGTAGTTCACCCTCGGGGCTGAGGGTATGTACCAGTAGCTATGTGTTTGATCTCTCTCTCTCTCTCGTGTTCTCTCTATGGCACAATCTTGATGTATCGCGAGCTTTACTATTATAGTTGGATCTTATGATGTTCCTCCCCCTCTTCTCTCTTGTGATGAATTGAGATTTCCTCTTGAAGTTATCTTACCGGATTGAGTCTTTAAGGATTTGACAACACTTGATGTATGTCTTGCTGTGCTTATCTGTGGTGACAATGGGATATCACATGATCCACTTGATGTATGTTTTGGTGATCAACTTGCGGGTTCCGCCCATGAACCTATGCATAGGGGTTGGCACATGTTTTTTTCTTGACTCTCCGGTAGAAACTTTGGGGCACTCTTTGAAGTACTTTGTGTTGGTTTGAATAGATGAATTTGAGATTGTGTGATGCATATCGTATAGTCATACCCACAGATAATTGAGGTGGCATTGGAGTATCTAGGTGACATTAGGGTTTTGGTTTATTTGTGTCTTAAGGTATTATTCTAGTACGAACTCTATGATAGAACGAACGGAAAGAATAGCTTCGTGTTATTTTACTACGGACTCTTGAATAGATCAATCAGAAAGAATAACCTTGAGGTGGTTTTGTACCCTACCATAATCTCTTTGTTTGTTCTCTGCTATTAGTGGCTTTGGAGTGACTCTTTGTTGCATGTTGATGGGTAGTTATATGATCCAATTATGTTATTATTGTTGAGAGAACTTGCACTAGTGAAAGTATGAACCACATGCCTTGTTTCCTAGCATTGCAATACCGTTTGTGCTTACTTTTATCATTAGTTACCTTGCTGTTTTTATATTTTCAGATTAAAAAAACCTATATCTACTATCCATATTGCACTTGTATCACCATCTCTTTGCCGAACTAGTTCACCTATACAATTTACCATTGTGTTGGGTGTGTTGGGGGCACAAGAGACTCTTTGTTATTTGGTTGCAGGGTTGTTTGAGAGAGACCATCTTCATCCAACACCTCCCACGGATTGATAAACCTTAGGTCATCCACTTGAAGGAAATTTTCTACTGTCCTACAAACCTTTGCACTTGGAGGCTCAACAACGTCTACAAGGAGAAGCTTGCATAGTAGACATCAAGCTCTTTTCTGGCGCCATTGCCAGGGAGGTGAGTGCTTGAAGGTATATCTTTAGATATTGCAATCGAATATTTTTGTTTCTTGTTTGATCACTAGTTTAGTTTATAAAAGAAAACTACAAAAAAATGGAATTGAGTTTGCCTCATACGCTTCATATTTTTAATATCTTTCGTGAGAATGATGGGAAGGAATAATGTGCTCAAGTGTTAGAGGAAGAAGTCTATAAAATGTTTGGTACTAGATATTTGTATGAAGAGCATGATTACAATGTTGTTAGTATGAATTCTTTGAATACGCATGATGCTAATGATATGCAAAGCCACAAGCTTGGGGATGCTATGTTTGATGAAGATGATATGTTTAGTCCCCCAAGTTTTGATGAGAATATTTATTATGATGAAAGCATGCCTCCTATTTATGATGATTATATTAATGAAAGTGGGTTTGGAAGAGTGTGAACTTTAGGAAGTAATGATCCCACTATTTTGGAGGATGTTGAATATTATTGTGATAATTATGAAAGTGGATTTGGGGAGGTCATGACTTTATTTAGTGATGAATCCACTATTTTGGAAGAGGTTCCAATTGATTATGAGAACAAAGTTGCTATCTATGATGATTATTGTGATGGCTTGTACGCTACTAGGAATAATGATAACCATGAAACTTGTCATCATGATTTTAGTTTTCAATTGGATTATGCCTCACATGATAATTATTTTGTTGAGTTTGCTCCCACTACTATTCATGAGAAGAAATTTGCATATGTGGAGAGTAGTAAATTTTCTATGCTTGTAGATCATCAAAAGAATGCTTTAGGTGCTGGTTATATTGTTGAATTCATTCATGAAGCTATTGAAAATTATTATGAGGGAAGAACATATGCTTGTAGGAATTGCAATAATATCAAGTTTCCTCTCTATGTGCTTAAAATTTTGAAGCTATGCTTGTTTTACCTTCCTATTGATGCGGAGCATCCCACGTTCATCCCCATGTACACTCCGACTACTCTCCAAACCCCAAGAGGACATATGACGAGACCTCGAAGATACACCATTGGACACAAGGTGAACTCGCTCCTCTCTGAACCTTCACTTTCCACATGTGAGACATGGCTACTACCTCAAACGTGTGTTCTATGCATGTCCAGGAACCAAGAGGAAGGCCATGGAACAACTACGAGCATTGGACAAGACGGCGAGGACACCAAGCGCATGGAAGAGAACCTGGCCACTCCAGAACGAGCGGTACTACCGCCCACTCCAAGCGGTACCGCTGAGGCCACCCAAGTGGAACAACCGGCCAGATACCGCCCAACAACCGGCCCGCCTTCTGTGATCGAGCGGACCAAGGCCGGTGCCGCACCGGTTTTACCGGTTTATGCCAAAAGACCGGAACCACCGCCCCGATAACCAGAACAACCGCTGCCCCTTCGGCGTACACCTCCAGTTCCAGCGCCCGAGCTTCGAGCGGAACTACCGCCCCCGCCTGACCGGTTCTACCGCCCCGCACAAGCTCCCAGCGGAACTACCGGCCTGTCTGCGCACAGTGTAATGGGTCGAGCCCATGTACCCCTTCGCCCTCACTTACCCCTTCATGGCTCTAGACTATATATACTCCTCCACCTCCCCCTAGTTAGGGTTAGCATTGGTTTAGCTCATATTTTGTGTGAGAGCCTTGCTCATCCACTTGGTTACTTCTCCTCGGAGCTCACGACCTCTTCAGAGAAGATGCCCCAAGCGGATTCAAGACCCCTTCTAGGGAAGACAATCAAGACCTCCTCACGAAGAAGAACGGCTACCTTTGTATCTTTCCTTTGTTGATTTTGAATTTTGTGCTACCTTATGTGTTCGGTGATCTAGTCCCTGTGTGATCAATACTTGTCGGTTGAGTGATTCTCTTGTTTCTGCCCGTGTCCTTCCTCGTGTTCTTCCGCCAGTTCATCGTGTTTCTCCATAGGATCCACTCCAAACGTGAAAGATCGTCCATATAGGTTTCCACCCTACATCATCTTGGTATCATGAGCCACGTTGATCACGTTTTTGGATCCCCTACCCCGTGTTTTGTAGCTTGATTTTGTTGTTTTCATCCTAAATCCGAAAATGTCCACCAAAAATAGCCCCAAATTTTTTTTGTGATTTGTTGGTTTGATGATGTTTTGTTGATTTTGATCTGTGGATTTGCTTGGTTTCAAGTGGATCTAGCATTCCCCCAAGTTTCCCCTCTTCCCATCCACGAAATCCATCCAATTTTGCCCCCGAAATCATCCATTTCCGCCCCAAAATCGCGCCCCTATTCGATCTACGAAAAATCCCGACATGAGCGGTACTACCGGCCCTCCGAGCGGTACTACCGCTGGGTACCACAAGCGGTACTACCGCCCTCCCAAGCGGTACTACCGCCCCTCCCAGTTTCAGCGTTCCGAGTTTCACCGTTTTGCCCATAACTAATTCATCCGGAGTCCGTTTTTGACGTTCTTTAGCTCGTTTTGAAGCTATTGACATCCCCCATCCCTATAGATAGGTTACAACACCATTTGACTCCATCAAACTTTCGAAAATTTGGCAAGTTTGCCTAGGCCTTCCACCATATCATCCGCATAGCCACCACCGACTTCCGCAACCTAACCCATTTTGTTCCATATAGCATTAGTGGTTGCTTGTGTAGTGATTAGAGTCTCCTAAGGTGTTTCGGCTACTTAGGGACAATTGCTTCTTCATCAACCACCACCACCACTTCCGCATTGCCTAGTGCAAAACCACCACCACTTTCCGCTACCACCATTTGATATTTGTCATTTGAGATTTTGAGTTCCGGTTTTTTCGTTTCCTAAGGTGTTTCAGCTACTTAGGGACAAGTACCATCATATTGGTATCTACATGAAGAACACCGCCACTCATCATCGCAAAGGACGGTAACCTCGACGAAACCATTGTATATTCCCCTTGCAATTGCATTGTTAACCCCTAGCCCATTTTACGTCACTTGCCTATCAAGACTAGCCATTTGAGTATTGCCGGGCCATGTTACTTGTGCACATTAGTGATCTACACCATCCATTGCATGCATACCATATCATCTTGGTATCATATCATCCATTATGTCTCAAGTTTGTTCCCGCATATACACAATTGCTATCTTGGTTTGTGCATTTCGCATTGTGGCCATATCAAAAAAAAAAAGAGAGAATAAGATTTTAAGCAAACAAAAAGAGTGAGCAAAGAGCTTGTAAGCAATAGCCATAGCATCAAAATATATCATATGGTATCATATTTGATCATCTTGGATCATTGTGTGAGAAACACCGGGAACCATACATACATAGCATACTTGGGATAGAAAGTTTATCCATTTTGCATCTTATAGGTTGTGCACAAGTCTCGTATCCGCCTATGAGCAATCGTGCTAGCGTCTCTCTTGAGTTGTTGAACACGAGCATTTTCCGTGGATTCCACATTTTGTGCTCATTCCTTGGTTGCACGACCCCATTTATCTATCCGTGTGTGTGTTTCCGTGTGCCATTATTTGCTATTGGTCCATTTGTTTCGCTTGCGAATTTGTGAATCTCTTTCAACATTATTGACTCTTGCTAACATTTTGCATTAAATTTTTGTGCCACTATCCTCACCGAGCTCCTCCATAAGCTTTACTTGTGTAGGTGTGAGAACCGACAAGGATTGGTACCAATAGTGCTATTTCATTGTCCGCATTTGAGTGAACTTGATTCATTGTCAACATCAGTCAAGGTACATTGGTATAAGTTCTTCTCTTTCTCCCACTCATATTTGCTCAAGTCTTGTGATGGATAGGCAAGGCATTTCCTCTCCGGTCTACGACAACAACGACGGCGTGAACAACTACATCAACAAAGCGTCCATCTTCGATCTACAACGACAAATACAAGGCGCACAATCAAGATTGCGAGAGCGCATCGAGAACATCTCCATCGACATTTGTCACTCCGAAGCAAGGAAAAGGGACTACATCGACAAGAAGCTTTCCTCACATAAAGAGGAGCAAGATGCAAGGATGGAGGAGATTAGAGCCTTGATCAAGTCTTCTTCCCCTTCATCATCTTCAAGGTGGCGACATTCAAGCCACAAGTCTTCGGAGCGCCAAAACGATGCAAGTGCAAATCTTCCTCGTCCACATCTACATGGCGACCACCATCACATTCATGATCAACATCACCATGAAGGGCAAGTCACCTCCAAGCATCATGTGCACGATGACGACGAACGACATCTACTACGAGCTCAAGCACGACAACGACATCATCATCATGAAGATGCTCCACAAGCGCAAGTGCACAAGTCCCGGCAAGCCCTACTTCATGCCAAGTCCAAGCTTCAAGAGCACAAAAGAACACCGCGAGACGACCACCACCAAGATGGTGCTACAGCTACATCAACCACTTCGGCATCTTCGGCAAGTGTTCTCAAGGCATCTTCGCCTTTGGACGTACGGCATCTTCGCCTACTTCCCATGAGTTCGCCTACATCGACATCCTCAACAACAAGGCGACCACCTACAAGCAAGGGCGACACTTCCATCTTCGGAAGCCCCCCTAGGAAGATGGCCGAGCATGGGAAACTCCCTTCGGTCATGGAGACGAGCTATGAGGTGCCACATCATATGGGCCTCCAACACCAAGACGGCGACAAGAATGTCGAGCAAGGGCCATCCCCTTCGACTACGGCGACGAGCGCGAACCTCTTCAACAACATGAAGACGGCGCCCACATTGGACTCATAATCCGAGTCAAGCTACGCGACCGCACATGGAAACATTTGCACCTACATCTCTCCGACACCCACATATGTTGAGATGCCCCATTTGTCATGTGAGGAGAGCCACCACCCCATGAGTGACATGAGTGACTCCACCATACATGACATTGAGAGCATTTCCTATGAGAGGATGAGTGTGACCACCACTAGCCCCACACATGAGAGCATGCCACACATCCTATGTGAGGTTGAGCGTCATTTGAGTGAATCCACCAACCATATGAGTGAGAGCATCCTTGAGGGAGTGAGTGAGCCACAACATGTAGTGAGTGAGGTAGTTGACACGGCATGTGAGGCCACTATGATTTCTAACGACTTAACCTCTACTCCTAGTGTGTTTTCTTCTTTGGTGCTAGGTCTCCTACATGACGACATGCCTACCCTTGACGAGTCCATCCCTCCAATGGGAAAATCGATGGCCATGGTGGACGATGATGCACCCCCACATGGTTCGATCAAGATGAAGATGACAATGAGTGGATCTTCAACACCTCACCTACAACACACGAGCGATGCTCCAAAGGTAACATAGGTGATGGTGCTTCTCTTGTCACACTAGTGGACTCTCTTACCAATGATTGCTCCCATGATGTTGACCCACCTATTCCCATGCTTCATGCTAGTGAGACTTCTTCATGCCTTGACTTACCTATTTATGATGAATATGATGATGAGCATGTTGAGTTGCCTAGTTGTGATGCTATGCTCCATAGGATATCATGTGAAAATTCTTTTGGTCACATCATGTTTGACAATCCATTGAACTTGTCATATGCTATAAGTGAGATCTCCCATATTGCATCATTACAATCTCAACATAGTAGCTATGCATGCCCCATTAAAATCAATCCCATTTGCACTTATGGCATAGAGGACGAGATGATGGTCATTGGCTTTTGCTTCTCTTGTGATGATATTGCCATGCTTCCTTTACATGATTTGCAATTCATCTACTATGTCATGCCATGATCACATTGTTCCAAATATGCATTGTTTTGGATGTTGTCAATATTCTCCACGTGATGTTTCTACTCTTGCTCATGAGGAACCCCCATACTTTCCTCATACATATTAGGAGATCTTGATGCATTTCATACTTTGCATGATTCCCATAATTGCGTGCACCATATGCATTCCATGAATAACTATGCTCTAGATATTTCTCATGATGCATTACATCCTTTGAGTCTCCATTATGACAAGCATCATAACAAACCTCCCATGATGGATGACACATTTCTATATCACGCATCTCATTTATTTGAGCATTGGATATTCTGTGCTAACCGCCACATGCCCGTGCGCATCATGATGGATGATGTGTACATATACCATGCACACACAATTTTCTCTTTGTCTTTGTTTTGTGTAGGTACTCATGTATACTCGTCAACCTCTCAATCCCAAGAGTTGACGACACGAGCTCTTGAGAGCAACGACGCTTTGGGATCCCGTGGACTATCCTTACCACCGTTCCCTTCGCGCAAGGACTATGCGCATCTCTTTTACTTGGCTCTCACACGGCTATGGGCTATTTACCACTTGTCACCTTATGCCCATACTATTGTGTTCACTTTGCATGTTATGCCTCTTTCTATGCCTTTGCCATGCAATTGTGACCCTTGCCTACACTTACACATAATTCACCATTATGCTACTTCTATGTGTATTTGCATGCTTGGTGGAGATCCTTGTTGCTTTTGCCATGTTTATCATGTGACCCATGCTATTGATGCTTGTTGTGTTGGGAGAGTCATGATGCCCCATTGCTATTTACATATGGTCTCTCGCTAATACATTGATGATAATTTTCTCATATCTTGCTTTCATGCTTGTGCTATGTCATGTGAATTATTCATGCCCACTATTTGCACACATGACATGCTTGCCATGATTCCTTCTAGTATGTTGCATCTTCGCACTACTAGCTTGCTTGACTTGATCGCTATGATTGCTTTCTATGTTGCATCACCCATGTTCCACTATTACTTGCTTTCTTGGGTTGATGACATATATGCTCATGCCTCTCACATGATATATCTTGATCATTGTCTCTTGTGTCCATTAGTTGCCTCTTTCATATCCACATGTATTGAGTGCAACCATACTATGCTTATTGATCTTGGAGACTTTGACACCTTACTTGTGATGCATGCTTGTTTGATTGAGCCTATTGTACTTGGTTGTTCTTGCATCATATGCCTCCATACTATGAAATGCTCCCTTGTACCTTCTTTATGATGAGCATGATGCATACACTTGTTGGGTATATTACCACCCGAATGATAGGTTTTGCACTTCCGCTAACCTCATTTGTTTTTTCGAGTGTTTGTCATGTCCTTTCGTTTTGAGGGATACACAAAGCATTACCGTCATGAGACATATTGGCTATGTGAAGGCATACAAGATGTGCGATACCAACATTTTTGACATCCTCATAAAGGTGAACTCCTTCCCTTTGAGCCATACTCAAGTTTGCATATTGGATGGGTCACTCTTTCATTGTTGTTTCCTTCTTGTTGTCTACATAATACATCTCGCGGACGGAGGAGCGACATTGGAGATGGGCTACATGGACCTTCACATTGAGGAGCGCTCGCACTTCTTGGATGCACCTTCGAAACTCCACTCATGCCTCAACATCGAGCTTTGGTACACCAACACCTCCATATTTGTTGATTATGCTCATACATGTCATGCTCGATGGACATATCATACTCACCACAAGTTTGCACCCCATGCATGGATTGACTCACATTATGCTTGTCTTGTTGCATCTATTTCCATGTCATCCATGATATATGAGCTTGTGCACTTCCTTAGCAAATTTGTTGTCATCTACCTTGATGGCATATTCATACATCATGATCATTTTATCCACCATCAATTGCATGATAACATACACATGTTGAGAATCCATTGCCATATTCATGCTATTGATAAACCGTCTCACTATGACATCATTTTGCACCGTGGTTGCATTGATCATATTTACAACACATTTGTGTGCACAATGATTGCATTTGCTCACATAATGCTTCACCTCTCATTCTACATCTTTTGGATAAGCATCTTGTGCTTCGTCACACGCTATCTTGCCCAACGGACTCATTCTTACATGATGGACACTTCGTGTGTGCTAACCATTGTATTTCCGAGTGTTGCTTGTGTTTGCTCTTTTTGCATGTTTATCACTCCGGCGACACCTTGGACTACTTGGATTGCGCCATGTCTTAAACTTCGTCCAACTACAAGTTCGTCTACGACAATCGTTTCCATGGTGATGAGGATCACGATCCGAGGTCGGATCTTTCCCAAGGGGGGGGGGGAGATGATGCAGAGCATCCCACGTTCATACCCATGTACACTCCGACTACTCTCCAAACCCCAAGAGGACATATGACGAGACCTCGAAGGTACACCATTGGACACAAGGTGGACTCGCTCCTCTCCGAACCTTCACTTTCCACATGTGAGACATGGCTACTACCTCAAACGTGTGTGCTATGCATGCCCAGGAACCAAGAGGAAGGCCATGGAACAGCTACGAGCATTGGACAAGACGGTGAGGACACCAAGCGCATGGAAGAGAAGAAGGAAGAGAACCTGACCGCTCCAGAACGAGCGGTACTACTGCCCACTCCAAGCGGTACTACCGCTGAGGCCACCAAAGCGGAACAACCGGCCAGATACCGCCCAACAACCGGCCCGCCTTCTGTGATCGAGCGGAGCAAGGCCGATGCCGCACCAGTTTTACCGGTTTCTGCCAAAAGACCGGAACAACCGGCCCGATGACCGGAACAACCGCTGCCCCTTCGGCGTACACCTCCAGTTCCAGCGCCCGGGCTTCGAGCGGAACTACCGCCCCCGCCTGACCGGTTCTACCGCCCCGCACAAGCTCCCAGCGGAACTACCGGCCACATGACCAGTACTACCGGCCTGTCTGCGCACAATGTAATGCGTCGAGCCCATGTACCCCTTCACCCTCACTTACCCCTTCATGGCTCTAGACTATATATACTCCTCCACCTCCCCCTAGTTAGGGTTAGCATTGGTTTAGCTCATATTTTGTGTGAGAGCCTTGCTCATCCACTTGGTTACTTCTCCTTGGAGCTCACGACCTCTTCGGAGAAGATCCCCCAAGCGGATTCAAGACCCCTTCAAGGGAAGACAATCAAGACCTACTCACGGAGAAGAACGGCTACCTTTGTATCTTTCCTTTGTTGATTTTGAATTTTGTGCTACCTTATGTGTTCGGTGATCTAGTCCCTGTGTGATCGATACTTGTCGGTTGAGTGATTCTCTTGTTTCTCCCCGTGTTCTTCCTCGTGTTCTTCTGCCAGTTCGTCGTGTTTCTCCGTAGGATTCACTCCAAATGTGAAAGATAGTCCATATAGGTTTCCACCCTACATCACCTATGCTAGTTGATCCTTGTTCCCATAAGTTCTGCTGAAAACAGCATCAATCCAGGTTAGTTTCATTCAAATCATTGTCATCATCATGCTTAGCTAAAAGGCATTAAAGAAAAGCGCTTGTTGGGAGACAACCCCATATTTACCCTTTCTGTTTTTATGTGTTCACATAATTATGCTACTGTAGTAATCATGTTTTATATCTTTTGTTTCAATAAAGTGCCAAGTAAAACCTTTATGATAGCTTACAGTGATAATTGTGTTGATCCTGCTAAGATTCAGAAACTTTTGCACCCAGTAATTTAGTTTTGGTAATTCACAGAAACGTGATTCTGATCTGATTCTTTTTGCTCTGGATTGGTACACAAATGGCTTAAGACTTCCTAATTTGGTAGGATTCTTGGAGATCCATAAGTATACGTTTGATACAGATTACTACAGACTGATCTGTTTTTGACAGATTCTGTTTTCTATGTGTTGTTTGCTTATTTTGATGAATCAATGAATAGTACCGGAGGGTATGAACCATAGAGAAGTTGGAATACAGTAGATATTACACCATTGTGAATTTATAATGACTTCACAACATTACCTATGTGGTGGTTTTGCTTTCTTGCACTAACGGAGCTTATGAGATTTCCTATTGAGTTTTCTGTTGTGAAGTTTTCATGTTTTGGGTAAAGATTTGATGGATTATGGAATAAGGAGTGGCAAGAGCCTAAGCTTGGGGATGCCCATGGCACCCCAAGATATTCAAGAATAGCCAAAAGCCTAAGCTTGGGGATGCCCCCGGAAGGCATCCCCTCTTTCATCTTCGTTCATCGGTAACTTTACTTGGAGCTATATTTTTATTCACCACATGATATGTGTTTTGCTTGGAGCATCATTTTCTTTTGTCAGTATTTGCTTGCTGTTATTTAGAATAATGTTTTGCATCTTTATTTTCAATAAAAATGTCAAGGATAGCCTTTCCCTTGCTTATTTTGCTAGTATACATGTTGCTGTTTGAAAACACAAAGTTTACCGCTGTTGCAAAAATTCCCTAGAAAAGTCAGAGAATGGTATAATGTTGAAACTTTTTGCATATTGAGCTCTGATAAATCTTCTACAGCGTAGTATTTTTCTCATAGTTTTTGGAGTTAGGTAAGTATGATGAATCTTGCATTCTTTACAGACTGTACTGTTTTGGCAGATTGCTGTTATGTTTGCATTGTTTGCATATGTTTGCTTGTTTAATGATTCTGTTTGAGGATAGGAGTATTAAATATGCAGAGACATTTAGTATGAAATGTGGAATAATAATTTTAGTGATTTGTTACAGTAGAAAATGATAAGGTTTTGCATTGGTTTATACTAACTTATCTCACAAGTTTTTATTGAGTTTGGTGTGGATGAAGCTTTCGAGATTTAGGAAACCGAGATATAAAAGGAATTAAGGAGACACAAAAGCTCAAGCTTGGGGATGCCCAAGGCACCCCAAGATTATATTTCAAGAATTCTCAAGCATCTAAGCTTGGGGATGCCCCGGTAGGCATCCCACCTTTCTTCTTCAACAATTATCAGTTAGTATCGGTTGATCCTAAGTTTTTGCTTCTTCACATGAGTTGTGCTATCCTTGCAATGCCATTTTGTTTTGCTTGCTGCTTGAATAAAGTACTTAAGATCTTAAATCCATAAATAAGAGAGAGTCTTCACATAGTTACACAATTATTTAGCTACTCATTGATCTTCACTTATATCTTTTTGGAGTAGTTTGTCATTTACTCGTGTGCTTCACTTATATCCTATGAGTAAATGGTTGAGTGAGTTGAATGTCATAATATGAAATTATATATGTCTCATTTGCTTATCCCATGGGGAGTAATGACTTCACATCTAAGAAGTAGAGGTTGTAAATTTATTGAAGGTTAGTAAGCATTGTATTGGTCATTTGAACAATTCATGAATTTTTTTGAAGGAAGAGAGATTTCACATATAAATATACTATTTTAGACATGTTTTATAATTGTGAGCACTCATTAAGTATGACATGCTAAATAGTTGATGTTGGACAGGGAAGACAACGTAATGGGTTATGTTTTCTCACGTTTCAGTTAAAGTATATTGTCATGGATCATTCAAACATGTTGAGCTTGCCTTTCCCCCTCATGCTAGCCAAAATTCCTTGCACCAAGTAGAGATACTACTTGTGCTTCCAAATATCCTTAAACCCAGTTTTTGCCATGAGTGTCCACCATACCTACCTATATGAGGTATTTACCCATCGTTCCAAGTAAATTTGCATGTGCCAAACTCTAAACCTTCAAATAATAATCTGTTTTGTATGCCCGAATCGCTCATGCAGCGACTAGGGGCTGTCAGTATCTTCCATGCTAGGTGGGTTATTCTCAAGATGAGTGGACTCCGCTCATCATTCACGAGAAAAATGGCTGGTGACTGGGATGCCCAGTCCCATGATCAAAAGATCAAATTCAAATCAAAAATAATTAAAACAAAACTCCCCTAGGACTATTGTTGGTATGGACGGTACCCCGTTGTTTCGGATGCCCTTGGAGTGTGATTGTTGGTGGAGGGGGAGTAAAAACTATACCATTCTGTTTGGGAACCGCCTATAATGTATGTAGTATGGAATATATTGGGAACTCTTGGTTGTTATGTTGACAATGAGATCATACCTCTCAAAATTATTTATCTCTATTTCAAAATCGAGCTCTGGCACCTCTGCAAATCCCTGCTTCCCTCTGCGAAGGGCCTATCTTATACTTTTATGCAAGAGTCAAGGTGATCTTCACCTTTCCCTTTTTCATTTTATCCTTTGGCAAGCACCTCGTGTTGGAAAGATCCTGATATATATATCCAATTGGATGTAAATTAGCATGAACTATTATTGTTGACATGACCCAAAGGTGAATACGTTGGGAGGCTAAATTATAAGCCCCTATCTTTCTCAGTGTCCAATTAAAACTCCATAACCATAAGTATTGCGTGAGTGTTAGAAATTGTAGAAGACTATATGATAGTTGAGTATGTGGTGTTTGCTAAATCAAAGCTCTGACATAGACCCTTCCTGAAAATAGGATGAATTGTAATTGTTTGATGACTGAGAATGAAGTTTGCTAGTTTTCAAGAAAGTTTATGGTTTATGCTTTAACATGTGAATAGCTTGTTACTTGATCTTGAGAAGTTTTATGATATGAACTATTGTTATGACATATAATCATGCTAGAAAAGGTGATTGAAATTTTCATTGATCAAACTTGTGCACCTGCTAGCATTCAAACTTCATAAATTCTTTCTTTTATCATTTACCTACTCGAGGACGAGCAAGAATTAAGCTTGGGGATGCTGATACGTCTCCAATGTATCTATAATTTATGAAGCATTCACGCTATTTTATTATCTGTTTTGAGTGTTTATGGGCTTTATTATACACTTTTATATTATTTTGGGACTAACCTATTAACCGGAGGCCCAGCCAATATTGTTGTTTTCTTGCCTATTTCAGTGTTTCGAAGAAAAGGAATATCAAACGAGTCCAAACGGAATGAAACCTTTGGGAGCGTTATTTTTGGAATGGAAGCGATCCAGGAGACTTGGAGTTGAAATCAAGGAAGCTTCGAGGTGGCCACGAGGGTGGGGGGCACGCCCCCCCTACTGGGCGCGCGCCCTGTCTCGTGGACACCTCGAGACTCCCCCGACCGACTTCTTTCACCTATATATTCCCATATACCCTAAAAACATCTAAGCGAACAATAGATCGGGAGTTCCACTGCCGCAAGCCTCTGTAGCCACCAAAAACCTCTCGGGAGCCTGTTCCGGTACCCTGCCGGAGGGGGGATCCCTCACCAGTGGCCATCTTCATCATCCCGGCGCTCTCCATGACGAGGAGGGAGTAGTTCACCCTCGGGGCTGAGGGTATGTACCAGTAGCTATGTGTTTGATCTCTCTCTCTCTCTCTCTCTCTCTCTCGTGTTCTCTCTATGGCACGATCTTGATGTATCGCGAGCTTTGCTATTATAGTTGGATCTTATGATGTTTCTCCCCCTCTAATCTCTTGTGATGAATTGAGTTTTCCTCTTGAAGTTATCTTATCGGATTGAGTGTTTAAGGATTTGAGAACACTTGATGTATGTCTTGCCGTGCTTATCTGTGGTGACAATGGGATATCACGTGATCCACTTGATGTATGTTTTGGTGATCAACTTGTGGGTTCCGCCCATGAACCTATGCATAGGGGTTGGCACATGTTTTCGTCTTGACTCTTCGGTAGAAACTTTGGGGCACTCTTTGAAGTACTTTGTGTTGGTTTGAATAGATGAATTTGAGATTGTGTGATGCATATCATATAATCATACCCACGGATACTTGAGGTGACATTGGAGTATCTAGGTGACATTAGGGTTTTGGTTGATTTGTGTCTTAATGTGTTATTCTAGTACGAACTCTATGATAGATTGCACGGAAAGAATAGCTTCGTGTTATTTTACTACGAACTCTTGAATAGATCGATCAGAAAGAATAACTTTGAGGTGGTTTCGTACCCTACCATAATCTCTTCGCTTGTTCTCCGCTATTAGTGGCTTTGGAGTGACTCTTTGTTGCATGTTGAGGGATAGTTACATGATCCAATTATGTTATTATTGTTGAGAGAACTTACACTAGTTAAAGTATGAACCCTATGCCTTGTTTCCTAGCATTGCAATACCGTTTGTGCTCACTTTTATCATTAGTTACCTTGCTGTTTTTATATTTTCAGATTACAAAAACCTATATTTACTATCCATATTGCACTTGTATCACCATCTCTTCACTGAACTAGTGCACCTATACAATTTACCATTGTATTGGGTGTGTTGGGGACACAAGAGACTCTTTGTTATTTGGTTGCAGGGTTGTTTGAGAGAGACCATCTCCATCCTATGCCTCCCATGGATTGATAAACCTTAGGTCATCCACTTGAGGGAAATTTGCTACTGTCCTACAAACCTCTGCACTTGGAGGCCCAACAACGTCTACAAGGAGAAGGTTGTGTAGTAGACATCAAGCTCTTTTCTAGCACCGTTGCTGGGGAGGTGAGTGCTTGAAGGTATATCTTTATATCTTGCAATAGAATCTTTTTTTTTCTTGTTTTATCACTAGTTTAGGTTATTAAAGAAAACTACAAATAAAAATGGAATTGAGTTTGCCTCATACGCTTCATCTTTTTAATACCTTTCGTGAGAATGATGGGAAGGAAAAATGTGCTCAAGTGCTAGAGGAAGAAGTCTATAAAATGTTTGGTACTAGCTCTTTGTATGATGAGCATGATTGCAATGTTGTTAGTATGAATTCTTTGAATACACATGATGCTAATGATATGCAAAGCCACAAGCTTGGGGATGCTATGTTTGATGAAGATGATATGTTTAGTCGCCCAAGTTTTGATGAGAATATTTATTATGATGAAAGCATGCCTCCTATTTATGATGATTATATTGATGAAAGTGGGTTTGGAAGAGTGTCAACTTTAGGAAGTAATGATCCCACTATTTTGGATGATGTTGAATATTATTGTGATAATTATGGAAGTGGATTTGGAGAGGTCATGACTTTATTTAGTGATGAATCCACTATTTCGGAAGAGGTTCCAATTGATTATGAGAACAAAGTTGCTATCTATGATTATTTTGATGACTTGTACGCTATTAGGAATAATGATAACCATGAAACTTTTCATCATGATTTTAGTTTTCAATTGGATTATGCCTCACATGATAACTATTTTGTTGAGTTTGCTCCCACTACTATTCATGAGAAGAAATTTGCTTATGTGGAGAGTAGTAAATTTTCTATGCTTGTAGATCATCAAAAGAATACTTTAGGTGCTGGTTATATTGTTGAATTCATTCATGATGCTACTGAAAATTATTATGAGGGAGGAACATATTCTTGTAGGAATTGCAATAATATCAAGTTTCCTCTCTATGTGCTTAAAATTTTGAAGCTATGCTTGTTTTACCTTCCTATGCTAGTTGATCCTTGTTCCCATAAGTTCTGCGGAAAACAGTGTCAGTCCAGGTTAGTTTCATTCAAATGATACAAGTTAGAGTCCAAAACAAGGGCAAAAGTGTTTGGAAAAGTAGATACGTTGGAGACCTATCAACTCCCCAATATTAAACCTTTGCTTGTCCTCAAGCAATTCAGTTGATAAACTGAAAGTGATAAAGAAAAACTTTTACAAACTCTGTTTGCTCTTGTTGTTGTAAATATGTAAAGCCAGCATTCAAGTTTTCAGCAAAGATTATGGACTAACCATATTCACTATAACACTTAGGTCTCATATGTACTCATATCAATGGCATAATCAACTAGCAAGCACTAATAATAAATCTCGGATGACAACACTTCCTCAAAACAATCATAATATGATATAAGAAGATGGTATCTCGCTAGCCCTTTATGAGACCGTAAAACATAAATGCAAAGCACCCCTGAAGATCAAGAACTGACTAAACACTGTAATTCATAGTAAAAGAGATCCAGTCACAGTCATACTCAATGTAAATTAATAGCAATGCATGCAAATGACAGCGGTGCTCTCCAACTTGTGCTTTTTAATAAGAGGGTGATGACTCAAAATAAATGTAAATAGATAGGTCGCAGAGGGAAGCAGGGATTTATAGAGGTGCCAGAGCTCGAGTTTTGAAACAAAGATAAATAATATTTTGAGAGGCATACTTTCATTGTCAACATAACAACCAAGAGATATCGATATCTAACATGCTACATACATTATAGGCGGTTCCCAAACAGAAAGCAAAAGTTTATACTCCCCCACCACCAACGAGCATCAATCTGGCTGGCCCGAAACAACGGGTGTCGTCCAACTAACAACAATCCTGGGGGAGTTTTGTTTCCATTTATTTTGAAATGATTCGAGCATGGAACTGGCCATCCCGGTTACCGGCCATTTTCTCGTGAATGATGAGCGGAGTCCACTCATCGCGAGAATAACCCACCTACCATGGAAGATATAGACAACCCTAGTTGATACATGAGCTATTCAAGCAAACAAACCAAAATTTCATTTGAAGGTTTACAGTTTGGCACATACAAATTTACCTGGAACGGCAGGTAAATACCGTATATAGGAAGGTATTGTGGACTCATATGGAATAACTTTGGGGTTTATGGAAGTGGATGCATAAGCAGTATTCCCTCTTAGTATAAGTGAAGGCTAGAAAGAGACTGGGAAGCGAGGAACTAGAGAGCAACAATAGTCATGAACATGCATTAAGATTAATCAATAATGGGTGCAAGCATGAGTAGAATATTGATGACCCACAAGTATAGGGGATCTATCTAGTCCTTTCGATAAGTAAGAGTGTCGAACCCAAAAAGGAGCAGAAGGAAATGACAAGCAGTTTTAGTAACAGATAGTTTTTTGATAAGGTAATTCGTAATGGGTAACAAGTAACAAAAGTAAATAAGGTGCAGCAAGGTGGCCCAATACTTTTGTAGCAAAGGACAAGCCTGGACAAACTCTTATATAAAGGAAAGCGCTCCCGAGGACACATGGGAATTATCGTCAAGCTAGTTTTCATCATGCTCATATGATTCGCGTTCGTTACTTTGATAATTTGATATGTGGGTGGACCGGTGCTTGGGTACTGCCGTTGGTTGGACAAGCATCCCACTTATGTTTAACTCATCTCGCAAGCATCCGCAACTACAAAAGAAGAATTAAGGTAAACCTAACCATAGGATGAAATATATGGATCCAAATCAGCCCCTAATGAAGCAACACATAAACTAGGGTTTAAGCTTCTGTCACTCTAGCAACCCATCATCTACTTATTACTTCCCAATGCCTTCCTCTAGGCCCAAATAATGGTGAAGTATCATGTAGTCGATGTTCACATAACACCACTAGAGGAAAGACAACATACATCTCATCGAAATATCGAACGGATAACAAATTCACATGACTACTTATAACAAGACTTCTCGCATGTCCTCAGGAACAAACGTAGCTACTCACAAATAATATTCATGTTCATAATTAGAGGGGTATTAATATGCATAAAGGATTTGCACATATGATCTTCCACCGAATAAACCAACTAGCATCAACTACAAGGAGTAATCAACACTACTAGCAACCTAGAGGTACCAATCTGAGGTTTTGAGACAAAGATCGGATACAAGATATGCACTAGGGTTTGAGAGGAGATGGTGCTGGTGAAGATGTTTATGGAGACTAACAACCTCTCGATGAGAGGATCGATGGTGATGACGAGGTGATGATTTCCCCGTCCCGGAGGGATGTTTCCCCAGCAGAACAGCTCCGCCGGAGCCCTAGATTGGTTCCGCCTCGAGACGGCGGTGCTTCGTCCCGAAAGCTTCCTAATGATTTTTTCTAGGGCGAAAGACACCTTATACCAGAAGATGGGCATCAGGGGGCTTCCAGGTGGCCCACGAGGCAGGGGGCGCGCCCAGGGGGTAGGGCGCGCCCCCACCCTCGTGGACAGTGGGTGGCCCCCCTCTGGTGCTTTCTTCACCAATATTTTTAATATATTCGAAAACGGACTTTCATGGAGTTTCAGGACTTTTGGAGTTGTGCAGAATAGGTCTCTACTATTTGCTCCTTTTCTAGCCCAGAATTCCAGCTGCCGGCATTCTCCCTCTTCATGTAAACCTTGTAAAATAAGAGAGAAAAGGCATAAGTATTGTGACATAATGTGTAGTAACAACCCATAATGCAATAAATATTTATATAAAAGCATGATACAAAATGGACATATCAACTCCCCCAAGCTTAGACCTCGATTGTCCTCAAGAGGAAGCCGATATCAAAAAATTTGTCCACATGTTTAGAGATAGAGGTGCCGATAAAATAAAATACGGACATGAGGGCATCATGATCATTCTTAAAACAGCAACATATATATTGTCATATTAATTCTTATGCTAAAGTAACAATCTATTCACAATGTAAAGTATGAATCATAAACTTCATTGAAAACTAGCAAACTATAATCTGAGTCATTGAAGCAATTGCAATTTATCATAACATCAAAAAGAGTCAATATAAGAGCTTTTCAGCAAGTCCACATACTCAACTATCATTTATTCTTTCACAATTGCTAACCCTCACACAATACTTATGGGTATGAAGTTTTAATCGGACACAGACAAAGATAGGGGCTTATATTTTTGCCTCCCAACCTTTTACCTCAAGGGTAATGTCAACAATAATACTTTATGAAAACATACATCCAATTGGGTATATATATCATGATCTTTCCAACACATAGTGCTTGCCGAAGGATAAAGTGTAAAAAGGAAAGGTAAAGATCACCATGACTCTTGTATAAGGTAGAAGATAAAAATAAAAGATAGGCCCTTCGCAGAGGGAAGCAGAGGTTGTCATGTGCTTTTATGGTTGGATGCACAAAATCTTAATGCAAAAGAACGTCACTTTATATTGCCACTTGTGATAGGGACCTTTATTATGCAGTCCGTCGCTTTTATTTCTTCCATATCACAAGCTCGTATAAAGCTTATTTTCTCCACACTAATAGATCAGAGAGCAATTTTTATTGCTTGCAACAACGACAACTTACTTGAAGGATCTTACTCAATCCATAGTTAGATATGGTGTACTCTCATGGCAAAACTGGGTTTAAGGATGTTTGGAAGCACAAGTAGTATCTCTACTTGGTGGAAAGAATTTGGCTAGCATGAGGGGGAAAGCCAAGCTCAACATGTTCGATGATCCATGAAAATATAATTTATTTCAGATATAAGAAAACATAACCCATTACGTTGTCTTCCTTGTCCAACATCAACTTTTTAGCATGTCATATTTTAATGAGTGATCACAATCATAAAAGACGTTAAAGATAGTATATTTATATGTGAAAACCTCTCTTTCTTTATTATTTCCTATTAATTGCAACGATGACCAAAACTATGTTTTTCAACTTGCAACAACTTTTATTCATCATACTCTTTATATGTCAAGTCATTACTCTTCATAAGATCAATATGATCTTTTTGTTTCTTTTTATTCTTTCTTTTTATTTTATTCCCTCAAGATCATAGCAAGATAGCAAAGCCCATGACTCAAAACTAATCTTTAATATATATATAGCTCACAGACTCGATTACATAGATAGGGATCAATACAAAAACTCAAAGCTAGATCATACTAAACGTTATCTACTAGATCAAGATATAACCAAAAGGATCGAACTAAGAAAAACGGTAAAGATAGAAGTGTGATGATGATACAATACCGGGGCATCTCCCCCAAGCTTGGCAGTTGCCAAGGGGAGTGCCCACACCCATGTGATTATGTCTCTTTCTTCGGAGTTGGTGATGATGGAGTTCTTGATGACGGGATGTCACACATCGAGCATAGGAGATCCTCCAGCTTGCGGATAATGCCCTTGAGTGCGGTGATATGCTCTTGCAAAAAAATATTTTCACGTGTGAGATACTTGTTTTGTATGCGAGCTAGCTCAATCATCTTGAAAGCTTCAATCTCAGTTGGGGTAGGATGATTGTAGTAAGGTTGAGAGAAGCCCTCTTCTTATAATGTCGGACTTGCTCCTTTGCGACCCCCTTGATCTTGTCACTTTCCTTGATTTCCCCAATTTCATCTCGCTTCATCTCTATCTTCATTAGCCAAGCATTGTCGCCTACATTGTTGGAGGAGGTGGACGACATATTGCTCTAATCTGCGGCAGAAACAACTCAAAACAAGAAACAAAGGATTTCGTCGTGGTACAGTGGTCAAGACCTTCGGGAGATTATAATGAATTTTACCCACTAAAAGAAGTATCGTGCAAGAAAACGGAGTCTGGAGGGCACATGAGGTGTCCACGAGGCAGGGGGCGCGCCCAGGGGGGTAGGGCGCGCCCTCCACCCTCGTGGATGCCTCGTGTCCCTTTCGGACTACTTGTTATTTTCCTATTTTTTTAAATATTCCAAAACGGAGAAAAATTGCTATCAGAATTGTTTTGGAGTCGGTTTACTTACCGTACCACATACCTATTCCTTTTCGGAGTCTGAAACATTCTGGAAAGAGTCCCTTATGTACTCCTCCGGGGTTACAGTGTCAATAACATTGGTTTAAACATTTATGGGATTACCTGAGATATAATGTTTGATTCTTTGACCGTTCACCACCTTCGAATTTGTGCCTTCGACATTGTTGATTTTGATGGCACTGGAACGATAGACCTCCTCGATAACTTAAGGACCTTCCCATTTAGAAAGAAGTTTTCCTGCAAATAATCTTAAACGAGAGTTGTATTGCAAAACATAATCACCTACATTAAACTCACGCTTTTGTATCCTTTTGGCATGCCATCTTTTAACTTTTTCTTTAAACAGTTTGGCATTCTCAGAAGCATGGGTTCTCCATTCATCAAGTGCGCTAATGTCAAATAGGCTCTTCTCACCGGCAAGTTTGAAATCATAATTGAGCTCTTAATGGCCCAATATGCCTTATCTTCTAGTTCGAGAGGTAAGTGACATGCTTTTCCATAAACCATTTTATACGGAGATACCCATAGGATTTTTTATATGCAGTTCTATAGGCCCATAATGCATCATTGAGTTTCTTGGACCAATTCTTTCTAGATATATTAACAGTCTTTTGCAAAATTAATTTAAACTCTCTATTACTCAATTCTACTTGACCACTAGACTGTGTATGGTATGGGGATGCAATTCTATGATTAACATCATACTTAGCAAGCATTTTACGAAAAACACCATGAATAAAATGTGAACCACCATCAGTCATTAAGTATCTAGGGACTCCAAACCTCAGAAAAATAACTTCTTTAAGCATCTTAATAGAGGTGTTATGATCAACACTACTAGTTGGAATACCTTCTACCCACTTAGTAACGTAATCAACAACAACTAAAATATGTGTATACCCATTAGAGGAAGGAAACGGTCCCATATAATCGAAGCCCCAAACATCAAATGGTTCAATAACAAGTGAATAGTTCATAGGCATTTCTTGACGTCTACTAATATTACCAATTCTTTGACATTCATCACAAGACAAGACAAACTTACGGGCATATTTGAAGAAAGTAGACCAATAAAAACTGGATTGCAATACCTTATGTGCAGTTCTATCTCCAGCATGGTGTCCTCCATATGCCTCGGAGTGACACTTGCATAGGATCTGTTCGTGTTCCGCTCAGGTACACAATGTCTAATGACACCATCTACTCCTTCTTTATAAAGGGGTGGGTCATCCCAGAAGTAATGTCTTAAATCATAGAAAAACTTTTTCTTTTGCTGGTATGTGAAAGTAGGTGGTATAAATTTAGCAACAATATAATTAGCATAATCAGCATACCATGGAGCAGTATGAGAAGCATTTATGACAACTAATTGTTCATCAGGAAAGCTATCATCAATAGGTAGTGGGTCATCAAGAACATTCTCTAACCTAGACAAGTTGTCTGCAACGGGGTTCTCAGCTACCTTTCTATCAATAATATGCAAATCAAATTCTTTTAGTAAGAGAACCCATCTAATAAGTCTAGGTTTAGCATCTTTCTTTTCCATACGGTATTTAATAGCAGCATGATCAGTGTGAACAGTTACTTTGGAATCAACAATATAAGGTCTTAACTTGTCACAAGCAAATACAACTGCTAAAAATTCTTTTTCAGTAGTAGCATAATTTCTCTGGGCACTATCTAGAGTTTTACTAGCTTATTGGATAACATTTAATTTCTTATCAACTCTTTGTCCTAGAACAACACCTACAGCATAATCACTAGCATCACACATAATTTCAAAGGGTAAATTCCAATTAGGTGGCTGAACATTAGGTGCAGAAATCAAGCTTTCTTAAGTATTTCAAATGCTTCTACACAACCATCATCAAAGACAAAAGGAACATCTTTTTGTAATAAATTAGTCAGAGGCCGAGAAATTTTTGAGAAGACTTTAATGAACCTCCTATAAAAACCGGCATGACCAAGGAAACTTCTTATACCTTTGATGTCCTTAGGACACGACATCTTTCCAATAACATCGACTTTAGCTTTATCAACTTCAATACCTCTTTTAGAAATCTTATGCCCCAAGACAATACTTTCATTAACCATAAAGTGGCACTTCTCCCAATTCAAGACGAGATTAGTTTCTTCATATCTCTGCAAGACTCGATCAAGGTTGCTTAAGCAATCATCAAAAGAAGTTCCATACACAGAGAAATCATCCATAAAAACCTCAACAATCTTTTCACAAAAGTCAGAGAATATAGCAGCCATACATCTTTGAAAGCTAGCAGGTGCATTACATAAACCAAAAGGCATACGTCTGTAAGCAAAGGTACCGAAAGGGCAAGTAAAAGTGGTCTTTTCCTGATCCTCTTTTGACATAGGTATTTGAGAGAAACCAGAATAACCTTCTAGAAATCAAAAATGTGTATGTTTGGATAATCTTTCTAGCATTTTATCAATAAAAGGTAAAGGGTAATGATCCTTTCTAGTAGCTTTATTTAGTTTACAGAAATCAATTACCATTCTATAACCTGTAACAATTCTTTGTCGGATCAATTCATCTTTATCATTAGGAACAACAGTAATACCTCCCTTCTTAGGGACACAATGGACAAGGCTTACCCACTGACTATCAGCAACAGGATAAATTATACCTGCCTCTAGAAGATTTAGTATTTCATTTCTTACCACTTCTTTCATCTTAGGATTTAACCGTCGTTGGTGATCAACAACCGGTTTAGCGTCTTTCTCCAATTTTATTTTGTGCTGGCATAGAGCGGGAGTAATGCCCTTGAGATCATCAAGAGTATATCCAATAGCAGCACGGTGCTTCTCCAGAGTTTTCAATAATTTCTCTTCTTCCTGCTCTGAAAGGTTAGCACTAATAATAACAGGATATATCTTCTTTTCATCAAGATAAGCATATTTAAGAGTATCAGGTAATGGTTTAAGCTCAAACACGGGATCACCCTTTGGTGGAGGAGGATCTCCTAGGGTTTCAACAGGCAAGTTGTGTTTCAAAATAGGTCCGTGTTTAAAGAATACTTCATCTATTTCCCTTCTTTCATTCATAAACATATCATTTTAATGGTCTAGCAAATACTGTTCTAAAGGATCATTAGGAGGCATGGCAATAGAAGCAAGACCAATAATGTCATCTTTACTAGGCAATTCTTTATCATGGGGTTGTCTACGGAATTTAGCAAAATTAAAATCATGAGACATGTCCCCTAAACCAATAGTAACAATATCCTGTTCGCAATCTATCTTAGCATTAATAGTATTCAAGAAGGGTCTGCCAAATATAATGGGACACAAATCATCTTGTGGGGAGGCAAGATCAAGAAAATCAGTAGGATATTTAATTTTCCCACACAAGACTTCAACATCTCTAACAATCCTGACTGGTGAAATAGTATCCCTATTGGCAAGCTTAATAGTAACATCAATATCTTCTATCTTAGCAGGTGCAATATCATGCATAGTTTATTTATATAAAGTATAAGGTATTGCACTGACACTTGCACCCATATCACATAAGCCACGATAACAGTGATCTCCTATTTTAACAGAAACAACAGGCATGCCAACAATAGGTCTATGTTTATTTTTAGTATCGGGTCTAGCAATTCTAGCAGCTTCATCACAGAAGTAAATAACATGCCCATCAATATTGTCGACCAAGAGATCTTTAACCATAACAATACTAGGTTCAACTTTAATTTGCTCAGAGGGTGTAGGTGTTCTAGCCTTACTCTTACGAACCACAGTTGAAGCTTTAGCATGATCCTTTATTCTAACAGGGAAAGGCGGTTTCTCAATATAAGCGGTAGGAACAATAGGATCAACATTATAAGTGATTGTCTTTTCTTCAACTTTAATAGGTTCTACTACTTTTACTTCAATGGGAGGATGATATTTAAACCACTTCTCTTTAGGAAGATCAACATGAGTAGCAAATGATTCACAAAAATAAGTTACTATCTCAGAGTTGAGTCCATATTTAGTGCTAAATTCACGAAAAACATCGGTATCCATAAAAGATTGAACACAATCAAATTTAGGTGTTATACCTGGCTCCTTACCTTCATCGAGTTCCCAATCTTCAGAGTTGCGTTTAATTATTTCCAATAAATCCCATTTGAATTCAATAGTCTTCATCATAAAAGAACCAGTACAAGAAGTATCGAGCATGGAGCGATTATTGAGAGGAAGCCGAGCATAAAATTTTTGAATAATAATTTCTCTGAGAGCTCATGATTGGGGCATGAATATAACATTGGCTTAAGCCTCACCCAAGCTTGAGCGATACTTTCTCCTTCATGAGGAAAAAAATTATATATATATATATATATATATATATATATATATATATAATTACAATCACGATGAACCAGATGCATAGGATAAAACTTCTGATGAAATTCCAATTTCAATCGGTTGTAGTTCCATGAACCAATATCATCACATAGCCTAAACCATGTCAATGCCTTTTCCTTCAAATATAAAGGGAAGACCTCCTTCTTGATAACATCCTTGGGCATACCTGCAAGCTTAAATAATCCACAAACTTCATCCACATAGATTAAGTGCATATCGGGATGTAATGTTCCATCTCCTGTAAAAGGATTAGCTAGCAGTATCTCTATCATACCTAAAGGAATTTCAAAGTAAACATTTTTAGTAGGTTCAGTAGGTTGAGAAGCAACTCTTTGCTCTACTGGTCGGAGTGAAGATACCCCGAACAAGCCCCTCAAAGGATTATTTTCCATAGTAACAAGTGACAGTAAACTTCAGCACACTATATAAAATTTTCCTTACCAAATTCCACCTACCAAAGGCGCTTCACTCCCCGGCAATGGTGCCAGAAAAGAGTCTTGATGACCCACAAGTATAGGGGATCTATCATAGTCCTTTCGACAAGTAAGAGTGTCGAACCCAACGAGGAGCAGAAGGAAATGACAAGCGGTTTTCAGTAAGGTATTCTCTACAAGCACTGAAATTATCGGTAACAGATAGTTTTGTGATAAGGTAATTCATAGCGGGTAACAAGTAAGAAAAGTAAACAAAGTGCAGCAAGGTGGCCCAATCCTTTTTGTAGCAAAGGACAAGCATAGACAAACTCTTATATAAGGAAAGACAAGCATAGACAAACTCTTATATAAGGAAAGCACTCCCGAGGACACATGGGAATTATCATCAAGCTAGTTTTCATCATGCTCATATGATTCACGTTCGTTACTTTGATAATTTGATATGTGGGTGGACTGGTGCTTGGGTACTACCCTTACTTGGACAAGCATCCCACATATGATTGACCCCTCTCGCAAGCATCCACAACTACGAAAGAAGAATTAAGGTAAACCTAACCATAGCATGAAACATATGAATCCAAATCAGCCCCTTATGAAACAACGCATAAACTAGGGTTTAAGCTTCTGTCACTCTAGCAACCCATCATCTACTTATTACTTCCCAATGCCTTCCTCTGGGCACAAATAATGTTGAAGTGTCATGTAGTCGATGTTCACATAACACCACTAGAGGAACGACAACATACATCTCATCAAAATATCGAACGAATAACAAATTCACATGACTACTTATAACAAGACTTCTCCCATGTCCTCAGGAACAAACGTAACTACTCACAAATCATATTCATGTTCATAATCAGAGGGGTATTAATATGCATAAAGGATCTGAACATATGATCTTCCACCGAATAAACCAACTAGCATCAACTACAAGGAGTAATCAACACTACTAGCAACAGACATGTACCAATTTGATGTTTTGAGGCAAAGATTGGATACAAGAGATGAAATAGGATTTGAGAGGAGATGGTGCTGGTGAAGATGTTGATGGAGACTGGCCCCCTCTCGATGAGAGGATCGATGGTGATGACGATGGTGACGATTTCCCCCTCCCGGTGGGATGTTTCCCCGGCAGAACAACTTCGCCGGAGCCCTAGATTGGTTCCGCCAAGGTTCCGCCTTGAGACGGCGACGCTTCATCCCGAAAGCTTCCTTATGATTTTTTCCAGGGCAAAAGACACCTTATACCAAAAGATGGGCATTGGGGTCTTCCAGGTGACCCACGAGGTAGGGGGCGCGCCCAGGGGGGTAGGGGGCGCACCCACCCTCGTGGACAGTGGGTGGCCCCCGTCTGGTGCTTTCTTCACCCAATATTTTTAATATATTCCAAAACTAACTCTCACGGAGTTTCAGGAGTTTTTGAGTGATGCAAAATAGGTCTCTAATATTTGCTCCTTTTCTATCCCAGAATTCCAGCTGTCGGCATTCTCCCTCTTCATGTAAACCTTGTAAAATAAGAGAAAAAGGCATAAGTATGGTGACATAATGTGTAGTAACATCCCATAATGCAATAAATATTGATATAAATGCATGATGCAAAATGGACGTATCAAATATAAATCACCATGAACATAAATATCATGGAGGCTATGTTGATTTTGTTTCAACTACATGCGTGAACATGTGCAAAGTCAAGCCACTCGAATCATTCAAAGGAGTATACCACCCCATCATACCACATCACAATCATTTTAATAGCATGTTGGCACGCAAGGTAAACCATTATAAACTCCTAGCTAATTAAGCATGGCATGAGAAACTATAATCTCTAATTGTCATTGCAAACATGTTTCATCCATAATAAGCTGAATCAGGAACGATGGACTAATCAGATTTACAAAAACAAGATAGGTCGAGTTCATACCAGCTTTTCCCATCTCAATCAGTCCATCATATATCATCATTACTGCCTTTCACTTGCACGACCGAACAGTGTGGATAATAATAATAGTGCACGTGCATTAGACTAAGCTGGAATCTGCATGCATTTAATATAGAGGAGAAGACAAGGTAATATGGGCTCTTGGTTAGATCAACAATAATGCATATGAGAGCCACTCAACATTTCATCGTGGTCTTCTCCTCTCGACCCCCAAAGAAATGAAAAGAAATAAAACTATTTACACGGGAAAGCTCCCAAGAAGCAAAATAAGAACGAGAAATCTTTTTCGATTTTCTTTTAATGTTACTACTACAAGCATGGATAGTAAACTAGATAAAGGCTACAACTAATTTTTTTCGTTTTCCTTAAGGTTTTTCAAACACACAAGAAGAAAGCAAGAAAAGAAAATAAACTAGCATGGATAGTACAATGAAAAAGTATGAGCACCGACAACTAGAATGAGTGTGTGAACATGAATCTAATGTCGGTGAGAAATACGTACTCCCGCAAGCTCAGGCTTTTGGCATAAGTTGGTCTATGGCCACGGCTAGCCTGGCGGATATCCAAAGTCGTAGTTGGGGTTGTACTGAGATGCAGCAGCTACTGCCTGAAGAGCTGCAGCTTGGAGGCGAGCTGCCTCCGTCCTCCTCTCATATTCGTTCGCCTCCTCCCTGGTTGTAAAATATCTCCTCTTTGCCTGAAAGTTAAAGAAAGTAGGAGCAGGGGGAGCAACATGGACAGTACACCGTCTGTCAAAGGTTAGTCGGTACTCGAGGAACTGTTCATTCCTCTCAAGAAACTGATGGCGAACCATAGCACTATAATCTAGATAAGCAGGTGGCAACTCCATATCATTTCCATTTATGGGTACACCATGATAATTAGCTACACGAGTTCCATAAATTCCACCAAACAAATCTCCACTTGTACCATTAAGATGCAACCTTCGTGCAACAATGGCCCCCAAGTTATACTGTTTATCACCTAATACCACACTCTTGAGGACACTAAGATCTGGAACGCACATGTGACAAACCTCATCTTTACGGTTAATGCATCTACCTATAAAGAGAGAAAAATAATGTATGGAAGGGAAATGAATGCTCGCTATGGTAGCTTGTGCGATTTCTCTAGTTTCCCCCACAGTGATACTAGCAAGAAAGTGTTTATATTCAGATTTGCGAGGTTCACTAACATTGCCCCACTGCGGGAGTTTACAAGCAGTATTAAAATCTTCTAGGTCCATGGTACATGATTTATCATAAAGATCAGATAAAACATTGTGAGAATTGCGCGAGGATGAAAATTTAAACCTCCTCACAAAGGAATCTGTGAGGTAGTGGTACTGTCGGCAGTTATTTGACACGAAGTCCTCAAGGTCAGCATTACGCACATACGTGTCAAATTCATCCTTGAAGCCTGCTTGGACCATAAACTCTTCTGATGGCCATTCACAAGGCCGTACTTGAGCTTCCCTCGGTGGTTCATCATCCGACTCACATATCGCGAGCCATGGTTCTTGCTTCCTTGAAGAACCACCTTGGTACATTTTCCTATGCATTTTTATTTTCCTGAAAAATTTCTGAAATTTTTAGTGACTCAAAATAAAAGTGAACCAAACTCAACAAGATTGATAGCAACTACTCCCACAAGTTCCTAGAGGCTATATCAAGCATTAAAACTACTTTGGACCATATAAATTTGTCATGCAAGCTCAAGAACAGGGTCACCTCGGCAGCAAAAATTTGCAATAAATAAAGAAAAAGATCAAAAACTAATTGGACCATTGGAGGAGTCACATACCGAAGAACAATCCCCCAAAACAGTTTTGTGAATGGAGCTTTGAGCAAGGAGATCGAAAATGGCAGCAAGATGAGCTAGAACACGGGTTTGAGCTATGGGAGGATTTTTTCTGGAGGTAACGAAGTGAGTGGGTGCTGGAATAAGTGGAGGGGGCCAGGTGGGGCCCACGAGGCAGGCGGGCGCGCCCCAGGGGGGGGGCGCCCTGTGCCCTTGTGGCCAAATGGTGGGTCCCCTTGGTGTGTCTCAGTGCCAAAAATTCTTAAATATTCTACAAAAAATCATACTTCATTTTTAGGGCATTTGGAGAACTTTTATTTTCGGGGTATTTTTTATTGCATGGATAATTCAGAGAATAGACAAAAAAACTATTTTTGCTTTATTTAATCTAAATAACAGAAAGTAAAAGGTTGATCAAGACATGTTAACAAACTTCTTCCGAATAACATGAAACCGGAGAATTTTCGAGTAACACTAGGTTACCTCAACGGGGATATGCATGTCCCCAACAATAAGAATATCATATTTCTTTTTGATAGTAGGAAGAGGAAGTTCAAAACCTCCAATAGTAATCGTTGAAATTTTTCCAATAGAATTGATACTATGAACTTGAGGTTGTTTCCTCGGAAAGTGTACCGTACTCTTACCATTAACATGAAATGTGACATTGCCTTTGTTGCAATCAATAACAGCCCCTGCAGTATTCAAAAAGGGTCTACCAAGGATGATCGACATATTGTCGTCCTCGGGAATATCAAGAATAACAAAGTACGTTAAAATAGTAACATTTGCAACCACAACAGGCACATCCTCACAAATACTGACATGTATAGCAGTTGACTTATTGGCCATTTGCAAAGAGATTTCAGTAGGTGTCAACTTATTCAAATCAAGTCTATGATATAAAGAGAGGCATAACACTAACACCAGCTCCAAGATCACATAAATCAGTTTTAACATAGTTTCTTTTAATGGAGCATGGTATAGTTTGTACTCCTGGATCTCCAAGTTTCTTTGGTACTCCACCCTTAAAAGTATAATTAGCAAGCGTGGTGGAAATTTCATCTTCTGGTATCTTTCTTTTATTTGTAACAATATCATTCATATACTTATCATAAGGATTCATTTAAGCATATCATTCAAATGCATACGCAAAAAGATATGTCTAATCATTTCAGCAAAGCGCTCAAAATCCTCATCATCCTTTTTTGGATGGTTTAGGAGGAAAAGGCATGGGTTTCTGAACCCATGGATCTCTTTCTTTACCATGCTTCCTAGCAATGAAGTCTCTCTTATCATAACGTTGATTCTTTGATTGTGGGTTATCAAGATCAATAATAGGTTCAATCTCTACATCATTGTTATTCCTAGGTTGAGCATCAACATGAACATCATCATTAACATTATCACTAGGTTCATGTTCATTACCAGATTGTGTTTCAGCATCAGAGATAGAAACATCATTGGAATTCTCAGGTGTGTCTATAACAGGTTCACTAGAAGCATGCAGAGTCCTATCATTTTTATTTTCATTTTTCTTAGAAGGACTAGGTGCATCAATATTAGTTCTCTGAGAAGCTTGCTCAACTCTCTTAGGGTGTTCTTCAGGATACAAAGGTTCCTGGGTCATTCTACCACCTCTAGTCATAACTATAACAGCATTATCATTATTTTTATTATTTAATGCATTGAGAAAATCATCTTGTGCTTTAAGTACTTGTTCTACTTGAGTGGTAACCATAGAAGCATGTTTGCTAATTAGCTTAAGGTCACCTTTAACTCTAGACATATAGTTACTCAAGTGTTCAATCATATAAGCATTACGGTTCCATTATCTACCAACATAAGCATTGAAGTTTTCTTGTTTAACAATAAAATTATCAAACTCATCCAAGCATTGGCTAGCAGACTTATAACGAGGGATATCACCTTCATCAAATCTAGAGATAATTGACCTTTAATACCTGTGTCAGGTTGTAAAGACCATGTATTTCTTCAATAGGTGGTAAATTCTTAACATCTTCAGCTTTAATAACTTTTTCTTTCATAGATTTCTTTGCCTCTTGCATATCTTCAGGAATGAGAAATAGAATACCCCTTTTCTTCGGAGTTGGCTTAGGAGTCGATTCGGGAAGTGTCCAATCATTATCATTGCTCAGTATATTATTTAATAGTAACTCAGTTTGCTCAACAGTTCTTTCCCTGAAAACACAACCAGCACAATTATCCAGGTGGTCTCTGGAAGCATCGGTTAGTCCATTATAAAAGATATCAGGTATTTCATTTTTCTTGAGAAGATGATTAGGCAAAGCATTAAGTAATTGGAGAAGCCTCCCCCAAGCTTGTGGGAGACTCTCTTCTTCAATTTGCACAAAATTATATATTTCCCTTGAGGTAGCTTGTTTGTTATGAGCGGGGAAATATTTAGCAGAGAAGTAATAAATCATATTCTGGGGACTACACACACAACTAGGGGCAGGAGAATTAAACCATATCTTAGCATCACCCTTTAATGAGAATGGAAATAACTTAAGGATATAATAATAGCGAATTTTTTCCTCATGAGTAAATACGGTGGTTATATCATTCAATTCAGTTAGATGTGCCACAACAGTTTCAAATTCATAGCCATAAAAAGGAACAGATTCAACCAAAGTAATTAACTTATGATCGACAGAGAAATCATAATCCTTATTAGAAATACAGATAGGTGAAGTAGCAAAAGCAGGGTCATATTTGATTCTAGCATTTAAAGACTTTTCTTTCAGCTTAGCTAACAATTTCTTAAGATCATATCTATCTTTGCAAGCAACAAGGTCTGTAGCAGTTTCTTCATCCATAACATAACCCTCAGGCACATCAGGCAATTCATATCTAGGGGGAGAATCTTCATCATCACTTTCATCAATATTATCAGTTTCAATAATTTCATTCTCTCTAACCCTAGCAAGTTGTTCATCAAGAAATTCACCTAATGGCACAATATTATCAAGCATAGAAGTAGTGTCATCATAAGCATCATGCATAGCAAAAGTGGCATCATCAATAACATGGGACATATCAGAATCAATAGCACGTGTAGGTGTCGCAAATTTACTCATAACAGAAGGTGAATCAGGTGCAGAGTTAGATGGCAGTTCCTTACCTCCCCTTGTAGTTGAGGGAAAAATCTTGGTTCTTTCATCTTTCAAGTTCCTCATAGTGATCAGCAGATATAAATCCCAAGTGACTCAAAGAATAGAGCTATGCTCCCTAGCAACGGTGCCAGAAAATAGTCTTGATAACCCACAAGTATAGTGGATCGCAACAGTTTTCGAGGGTAGAGTATTCAACCCAAATTTATTGATTCGACACAAGGGGAGCCAAAGAATATTGTCAACTATTAGTAGCTGAGTTGTCAATTCAACCACAACTGAAAGACTTAATATCTGCAGGAAAGTATTTAGTAGCAAAGTAGTATGGAGGTAACGGTAACGGTGGCAAAAGTAACAGTAGCAATTTTGTAGCAATCATAACAGTGGCAACAGAGAAGTAACTAAGCAAAGATAAATATGTGAAAAGCTCGTAGGCAATGGATCAGTGATGGATAATTACGTCGGATGCAACTCATCATGCAACAGTTATAACATAGGGTGGCACAGAACTAGCTCCAGTTCATCAATGTAATGTAGGCATGTATTCTGAATATAGTCATACATGCTTATGGAAAGGAACTTGCATGACATCTTTTGTCCTACCCTCCCGTGGCAGCGGGGTCCTATTGAAAACTAAGGGATATTAAGGCCTCCTTATAATAGAGTACCGGAACAAAGCATTAACACTTACTGAATACATGAACTCCTCAAACTACGGTCATCACCGTCCAGCAAGCCTACGATGGAATTACTCATGCACAGCGGTGAGCATCATCAAATTGGTGATGGAGGATGGTTGATGATGACGATGGCGACGGATTCTCCTCTCTGGAGTCCCGGACGGACTCCAGATCAGCCCTCCCGAGGAAGATTAGGGCTTGGCGGCGGCTCCGATCGTAAAACGCGAAAATCCTTCTCTCTGATTTTTTTCTCCCTGAAAGTGAATATATGGAGTTGGAGTTGAGGTCGGTGGAGTCCTAGGGGGGCCACGAGAAAGGGGGGCGCGCCCCCCTGGGGGGGGGGGCCTGCACCCTCGTGGACAGGGTGTGGGCCCCCTGACGTTGATTCTTTTTCCAATATTTTTTATTAATTCCAAAACGTGTCTTTGTGGATTTCCATGTCATTCCGAGAACTTTTATTTCTACACAAAAATAACACCATGGCAGTTTTGCTGAAAATAGCGTCAGTCCGGGTTAGTTCCATTCAAATCATGCAAGTTACAGTGCAAAACAAGGGAAAATTGTTTGGAATAATAGATACGTTGGAGACGTATCAGTCGCCTATGGGCGATTCCGGAGCCCCTACGCTGCCGCTGTCATCGCCGATGGCTAACTGCGGTTAATGCGACCAGCTTTCACCTGTTTTGGATTCCCCCAAGTCAATGACATGTGGGGCCGGCTGCTGACTAAACTCTGCTTAGTGTTGAATTAATACTAACCATTGTGGTTAACTAAATGGTTCACTGACCAGTGGGACCCACTGGTCAGTTTTGACCTGGCCGACCCAGTTGACCGCTAACGTCACACTGATGCCAGGCAGATGCAGTAAACCCTTTTTTGGATTTATTTTAATTCAAATTAACCAAGAAATTTCAGAAAATAGTTCAAACTTAAAAAAATTCATAGAAATTCAACCGTAGCTCAGATTGAAATAATTTATATATGAAAAATTATTAGAAAAAATCAATCCATCCATCTGTACCATTTTCATGCATGACAAAGCAACATATACCTACTGTATATGTGAAAACACATAAATGGAATTTTAAAGTGCTTATTTTGGAATTGCATTTGAACCTTTGGTTAAATGGACTTCATTTATATTTTTGCTAGATGCATTAGCACAATTCATAGCATCCTTGTCATGTCTTGTTCATGCATCATATTGTTCCATATGTTGTGTATTGATTATTTCTGGTATTGTCTCTCTTGATACATTTTGCCTCTGCGAGTGGCATCGACTACCTATCCATGGAGAAGTGCTCTATGGTTGATCTTCTAAGCAAGCAACCCACCATTGATCACTCCAATACAATCCTGCTCTCTTGCTCTTGATCTCTTTTACTGCAGGAGGACAACAAAAATTCAACTGATACATGTTGTTGTAGTAGAACCCATTCCTCTGCATGACCTATCCTTGTCACAGTAAAAAGCATATCACAATCATAGCATGACTAGAAATTGCTTGTTATCACTATGGACCTTCTTCATGCTCACTTTCTATGATTAGAGTTGTGTCAGGTCTGATCCATCTGGGTGATGGATGCTACTTCTTGAGCTTTCTTTGGTTTTTCCCTTCAAGAGGAAAGGGGCATGTAGCAAAGTAGAGATAAGTATTTCCCTCAGTTTGAGAACCAAGGTATCAATCCAGTAGGAGACAACGCGCAAATCACCAAGACCTGCACAAACAATCGAACAAACTTGCACCCAATGCGATAAAGCGGTTGTCAATCCCTTCACAATTACTTGCAAAAGTGAGATCTGATAGAGATAGATAAAGGAAAAGTAAACATTTTTGGTATTTTTGGTTTATAGATCGGAAAGTAAAAGATTGCAAGATAGTAGATCGGAAACTTATAGGATGGAAAATAGACCAGCGGGCCATAGGTTTCACTAGAGGCTTCTCTCAAGATTGCAAATAATACGGTGGGTGAACAAATTACTGCCGAGCAATTGAGAGAAAAGAGCAAAGTTATGACGATATCTAAGGCAATGATCATGAATATAGGTATCACGTTCGTGTCAAGTAGACCGAAACGATTCTGCATCTACTAATATTACTCCACACGTCGACCGCTATCCAGCATGCATCTAGAGTATTAAGTTCATATGGAACAGAGTAATACAATATGTGCCTTGCTACCCCTACTGTCACTGGGAAATGACACCACAAGATTAAACCCAAATTAATAACTTCTCCCATTGCAAGAAAAACAAATCTAGTTAGCCAAACCAAACCGATAGTTCGAAGAGAATTACAAAGATATCAAATCATTCATATAAGCATTCAGAGAAGATTCAAATAATATTCATAGATAAACTGATCATAAATCCAATATTCATCAGATCGCGGCAAATACACCGCAAAAAGTATTACATCAAATAGACCTCCAAAACCATCGAGGAGAACATGGTAATGAGAATCAAAGAGAGAGAAGAAGCCATATAGCTATGGCCCCGTAGATCTGAGGTAAACTACTCACGCTTCATCGGAAGGGCAATAGAGTTGATGTAGAAGCCCTCCATGATCGAATCCCCCTCCAGCAAGATGCCAGAAAAGGTCCCTAGATGGGATCTCATGGGTACAGAAGGTTGCTGCCGCGGAAAAGTGTTTTCATGGATGGATCTGGTGGTTTGGGGATATATGGGAATATATTGGCGAAATAATTGGGCCAGGAGGGTCATGGGGGGCCCACAAGGGTGGGGGCACGCCCTACCTCCCTGGGCGCGCCCTCCGTCCTTGTAGCCGCCTCGTGGCTCCTCCAACTTCATCTCCAAGTCTCCTGGTTGTCTTCTGGTCCAAGAAAAATCATCGCGAAGATTTCATTCCGTTTGGTATTCCTTTTCTGTGAAACACAAAAACAAGGAAAAAAACAGGAACTGGCACCGGGCTCTAGGTTAATAGGTTAGTTCCAATAATAATATAAAATAGCATATTAATGCATATAAAACATACAAAATACATAATATAATATCATGGAACATTCAAAAAATATAGATACATTGGAGACATACGAAGCATCCCCAAGCTTAATTCCTGCCCGTCCCCGAGTAGGTAAATGATAAAAACAGAATTTTTGATGTGGAATGCTACCTAACATATTTATCCATGTAATTTTCATTATTGTGGCATGAATGTAAAGATCCATAAGATTCAAACAAAAGTTTAATATTAACACAAAAACAATAATACTTCAAGCATACTAACAAGGGAACTATGTCTTCTCAAAATAACATGTCCAAAGAAAGCTATCCCTACAAAATCATATAGTCTGGCTATGCTCCATCTTCATCACACAAAATATTCAAATCACGCACAACCCCGATTCCAGCCAAGCAATTGTTTCATACTTCAGTATTCTCAAACTTTTTCAACTTTCACGCAATACATGAGCGTGAGCCATGGACATAGCACTAAAGGTGGAATATAGTATGGTGGTTGTGGAGATGACAAAAAGAGGGACATAGTCTCACATGAACTAGGCGTATCAACGGGCTATGGAGATGCCCATCAATAGATATCAATGTGCGTGAGTAGGGATTGCCATGCAACGGATGCACTAGAGCTATAAGTTTATGAAAGCTGAAAAAGAAAAACTAAGTGGGTGTGCATCCAACTTGCTTTCTCATGAAGACCTACGGTGATTTGAGCAAGCCCATCATTGGAATATACAAGCCAAGTCCTATAATGAAAAATTCCCACTAGTATATGAAAGTGACAAAATAGGAGACTCTCTATCATGAAGACCATGGTGCTACTTGGAAGCACAAGTGTGGAAAAAGGATAGTAACATTGACCCTTCTCTCTTTTTCTCTCATTTTTTCTCTTTTTTGATTGGCTCCTTTGGCCTCCTTTTTTCTATTTCCTCACATGGGACAATTCTCTAATAATGATGATCATCACACTTCTATTTACTTACAACTCGATACTTAGAACAAAAATATGACTCTATATGAATGCCTCCAATGGTGTACCGGGATGTGCAATGACTCAAGAGTGGCATGTATGAAAGAATTATGAAAGGTGGCTTTGCCACAAATACGATGTCAACTACATGATCATGCAAAGCAATATGACAATAATGAAGCGTGTCATAATTAACGGAAAGGTGGAAAGTTGCATGGCAATATATCTCGGAATGGCTATGGAAATGCCATAATAGGTAGGTATGGTGGCTGTTTTGAGGAAGGTATATGGTGGGTGTATGGTACCTGCAAAAGTTGCGCGGCACAAGAGAGGCTAGCAATGGTGGAAGGGTGAGAGTGCATATAATCCTTGGACTCAGCATTAGTCATAAAGAACTCACATACTTATTGCAAAAATATGTTAGTCATCGAAATCAAGCACTATGCGCAGGCTCCTAGGGGAAGGGTTGGTAGGAGTTAACCATCGCACGATCCCGACCTCCACACAAAGGATGACAATCAAAAAATACCTCATGCTCCAACTTCGTTACATAACGGTTCACCATACGTGCATGCTATGGGAATCCCAAACCTCAACACAAGTATTTATCAAATTCAAAATTACTCCACTAGCAGAACTCTAATATCATCATCCTCATATCTCAAAACAATCATAAGGAATCAAACTTCTCAAAGTATTCAATGCACTTTATATGAAAGTTTTTATTATATCCCTCTTGGATGCCTATCATACTAGGACTAAATTTATAACCAAAGCAAATTATCATTTTGTTTAAAGACTCTCAAAATAATATAAATGAAACATGAGAATTCATCAGTTTCTATAAAATAAAACTACCGCCGTGCTCTAAAAAGATATAAGTGAAGCACTAGAGCAATATTGCCTATCTCAAAAGATATAAGTGAACCAGATAGAGTATTCTAATAAATCACGATTCATGCGTGTCCCTCTCAAAAGGTGTGTACAACAAGGATGATTGTGGCAAACTAAAAAGCAAAGACTCAAATCATACAAGATGCTCCAAGCAAAACACATGTCTGAAACATCTCCAATGTATCTATAACTTTTGATTGTTCCATGATGTTATATTATCATTCTTGGATGTTTTACAATCATTTATATCATTTTTTGGTACTAACCTGTTGACATAGTGCCCAGTGACAGTTGCTATTTTCTGCATGCTTTTTACATTGCAGGAAATCAATACCAAACGGAGTCCAAATGCAGCGAAACTTCTTGAGGATTTTTTGGGCCAGAAGACATCGAATGGGCTAGGAAAGCACCTGGGGGGCATGCTCCAAGGGGAGCACAACCCACCAGGGCACGCCTGGAGGCCCAGGTGGGCCCAGGTGGGTTGTGCCCACCTTGGGTGCCCCTGAACCGCCTCTTTGCTCTATAAATACCCCAATATTCCAAAAACCCTAGGGGAGTCCACGAAAATCAATTTCATTCGCCATAGAGTCCAAAAACACAAGATCCAATCTAGACACCATCTCGGAGGGGTGCATCATGTCCATTGGTGCCTCTCCAATGATGCATGAGTAGTTCTTTGTAGACCTACGGGTCCGTAGTTAGTGGCTAGATGGCTTACTCTCTCTCTCTTGATTATCAATATAATGGTCTCTTGGAGAGCCATAAGATGTTTGTCTTTTGGCGGTGTGTTCGTTGGGATCCGATGAACTTTGAGTTTGTGATCAGATCTAAGTTTTTATCCATGAAAGTTATTTGAGTCTTCTTTGATCTCTTATATGCATTATTGCTTATAGCCTCATATTTCTTGTCTGATATTTGGATTTTTTTGGCCAACTTGATCTATTTATCTTGCAATGGGAAGAGGTGCTTTGTGATGGGTTCAATCTTACGGTGCTCTATCCCAGTGATAGAAAGGGAAACGACACATATGTATCGTTGCTATTAAGGATAATAAGAGGGTCTATTTCTACATAAATAGATCTTGTCTACATCATGTCATCATTCTTATTGCATTACTCCATTTTTCCATGAACTTAATACACTAGATGGATGATGGATAGTGGTCGATGTGTGGAGTAATAGTAGTAGATGCAGGAAGGAGTCGGTCTACTAATCTTGGACGTGATGCCTATATAATGATCATTGCCTGCATATCATCACTATTATTTGAAGTTCTATCAATTTCCCAATAGTAATTGTTTTCCCACCATTTGCTATTTTCTCGAGAGAAGCCACTAGTGAAACCTGCGCCCCCGGTTCTCTTTTCATCATATTTGCCTTTGCAATCTATTTTCCTTTGCATTTATTTTGAAATCTATTAAACCAAAAATACAAAAATACCTTGCTTCAATTTATTTGTTCCGTGATCTATTTATCCTATCTACCACTTTTACCTCCCGTTCTTTGCCTATCTTGAGGCACCGTACCCGAAAGGGATTGACAACCCCTTTAACACGTCGGGTTGCGAGTATTTGTTATTTGTGTGCAGGGGCTGTTTATGTGGTGTGAGGAGGTTCTCCTACTGGTTCGATAACCTTGGTATCATCACTGAGGGAAATACCTACTATCGCTATACTGCATCATCCCTTCTTCTTTGGGGAAATACCGACGTAGTTCTATCAGACATCAATGTCATGTGGTGAATAAAAATATAGCCTCAAGTAATGTTACCGATAGACGAAGACGAAAGAGGGGATGCCTTCCGGGGCATCCCCAAGCTCAGGCTCTTGGTTGTCCTTGAATATTACCTTGGGGTGCCTTGGGCATCCCCAAGCTTAGGCTCTTTCCACTCCTTATTCCATAGTCCATCAAATCCTTACCCAAAACATGAAAACTGCACAACACAAAACTCAACAGAAAATCTCATAAGCTCCGTTAGTATAAGAAAATAAATCACCACTTTATGGTACTGTTGTGAACTCATTATTTATCTATATTGGTGTAATATATACTGTATTCCAACTTTTACATGGTTCATATTCCCGATACTACCCAAAGATTCATCAAAATAAGTAAATGACACAAAGAAAACAGAATCTGTCAAAAACAGAACAGTCTGTAGCAATCTGAAAACTTCGAATACTTCTGTATGTCCAAAAATTCTGAAAAATTAGGACCCCCTAGGAAATTTGTGTGCCAATCCATATAAAGAAGAATCAGATCAAAAGCGCACTTATGTGAATTATGAAAATTATTTTCCTGGGTGCAAAAGTTTCTATTTCTCAGCAAGATTAAAACAACTATCACAGTAAGCTATCCCAAAGGTCTTACTTGGCACAAACACTAACTAAAACACAAAACCACATCTAACTAGAGGCTAGATGAATTATTCAAAGCAAAACAGGAACAAAAAGCAAGGAACAAAAATAAAATTGGGTTGCCTCGCAACAAGCTCTATTGTTTAACGCCCTTAGCTAGGCATTGATAAATTAGAAGATGCTCACATGAAAGACAAGAATTGAAGCACAAAGAGACCATCATATAGCACGTTGTCAGTTTCAAAACCGGCAGATCTCGGGTAGGGGGTCCCGATCTGTGTGCCTAAGGATAATGGTAAAAGGAGGCAAGGGACACAATGTTTTACCCAGGTTCGAGCCCTCTTGGCGGAGGTAAAACCCTACTTCCTGCTTGATTGATATTGATGATATGAGTGTTACAAGAGTTGATCTACCACGAGAACGTAGAGGCTAAACCCTAGGAGCTAGCCTATGATGATTATGATTCTGTCTCAAAGGACTAAACCCTCCGGTTTCTATAGACACCGGAGAGGGCTAGGGTTTACATGGAGTCGGTTACAAAGAAGGAAATATAATATCCGGATCGCCAAGCTTGTCTTCCACGCAAAGGAGAGTCCCATCCGGACACGAGACAAAGCCTTGAGACTTGTATCTTCACGGTCCAACAGTTCAGCCAAAGTATATAGTTCGGCTGTCCGGATACCCCCTAATCCAGGACTCCCTCAGTAGCCCCTGAACCAGGCTTCAATGACGATGAGTCCGGCGCGCGGTTTGTCTTCGGCATTGCAAGGCGGATTCTATCTCCGAATACTCCAAAGTAATTATTGAACACCCAAATCGTGTCCGGACTTGCAAGATGATCTTCACATACCACTGTAGAAAGAGTGATATTCCACAAATGTAATCTGCTGACAACTTTAGACAACGTGACATGACACTACGGTCGAGTCATTATTCGAACTATTTTTCCACAACCAGCCACATCGCATATTGCGAGGCGGTTTCCTCTGCATGTCTTGTCAAAGCAGAGATCGTGTCCCCTTATCACGGGATTCCCATCAATACGGGTGTGGGTAACACAACCGCGCCATCAATCGTGGCGCTTGGGAAATAAGCGATTCTCAACGGGAAAGTGGGGAGGCGCACCGTTCTCATCACCTCTATAAAGGGATAAGGATTCCCCATTTTTACCCATGCCTGCTTCCTCCTTTGCTTATCCATTCTTGCCTCCTCGAGCTCCAGCGCCTTAGTCCACTCCTTCTCTGCACAGCCAAACATGTCCGGAGTAGGAGGCAAGTGGGTGGCCTCCACCGTGAGGAGGAGCATATTGCGAAGCTCTGGGCGGCCGGATACTTGGCCGCAGACAGCGCGCACCGGCTACCGGACGCAGTGCAGATCATTCCGACTCCGGAACCCCACGAGAGGGTCGTGTTTCTCGTCCACTTCGTCCGTGGGCTGGGATTTCCACTTCATCCCTTTGTCCGCGGGCTCATGTTCTACGGGCTAGATTTCCATGATCTAGCCCCAAATTTCGTCCTCAACATCTCGGCGTTTATCATCGTGTGCGAGGCCTTCCTCCGCATCAAGCCTCACTTTGGCTTGTGTCTACGAATCTTCTGCGTGAAGCCGAAGATCGTGAGCGGCCAGCAAGCGGAGTGCAGAGGCGCCATGGTGGGCCGGATGCCCAATGTTACCTGGCTCAACGGACCCTTTGCGGAGACCGTGAAAGGGTGGCAATCGGGGTGGTTCTACATCACCGAGCCACACAATGCCAACTGGGCGGCTGCCCCCGAATTCCAATCTGGAATCCCCATGCGGCTCACCTCTTGGGAAAAGAAGGGCCTGACCTGGGGTGAGCCTGCGGAGCTGACCGGACTTCAAAACTGCATCAAGAATATGATGGACAAGAAAATTAAACTTGTCAACGTGGTCCAGGTCATGCTTGTCCGGCGGATTCTTCCGTGCTAAACACGGGCATTTAATCTGTGGGAGTTCGTCCCAGCCGAACACCAGACACTTCGAGAGCTCTACAGCATGACACACAAGGACACATGGAAGGCACTATTCAAGGCCTCCAAAATACCTCCTCCCACATCCGAGGACCGTGGACTTCACGCCACGCGGCTTCCCCGTCCGGTGAGTTTTTTGACTATTCGGCCCTGGGAGGATCTTAAGTCATTGTGTGTATTTAATCAGGAGTATGTGGAGACGGCGGAGCGGATTGACTGTCTGGCTCCACTGCCAGAGGGTCCAGCAGATGCTCTCCTGACGGAGATGCTAGTCCTAGCGCCCTACAAAGCGCCGGAAAGAAGGCCGAAAAGAAGGCCCTGGGGACCAGCAAGGGTCTCCGGCGTAAGGTCGTACCGGATGCCTCGTCTGAAGACGACGAGGCACACTCATCCCCCGAATGGGAGGAGGAAGAGGAAAGGGCCGCCCCACCCGAGGAGGCCGAAGGGCCTAAGAGGGCGACCTAGGGACCAGGAAGGGTCCCCGGCGCAAGGCCGTTATACCCTCGTCGTCTGAAGACGACGAGGCAGATTCATCCCGTGGAGGCGGGGGAAAACACGAGGAAACTCCGCCTCCCCGCACTGGGGAAGAGAAGAAGAAGAAAGCCTCCCCAGAGGGGGAGGCTAGGACGCCAAGAAGGGAAAGGTGTCACTTCCGGATTATTCCATAACGGCCGCCTGTAGCGAGGAGTGGCTGCCCAGGAAGAAGCCCCTAGTAAGATCGTAAGTATCCGCACTCTGTTGTATTTTAGTGCAACTTTGCTTCATAGTCTGTTATAACACCGAACACGTATATGTAGTCCGGCCAGGGTTCATCCTGAGGTATCCTCTTCGGATGGGTCCTTGAGTAATTCGGCGATGAAATCGCTCCCGATGGCCACTACCCCTCGGCCTGCGGATGACACGGAGGTGTTGTCCCAAAGGCTCCCCGAGTAGGGGGAGGTGACTCTGGAGATTCCCCAAGGCAAAATCCCAGATGTCGGGCATACAGGGTGTAAGATCCCCGCGGATTGTGCCGACGAGAGCCGCAGCAAGCTGGGCTCCCATCCGGACACTGTACCGGAACCTCCAATGGTTCCGGATTCGAGAAGGCGGCCCCTCGCTAAGGAGGGTGAGCCGTCCATGCCGACGACTTCCATTTCTCTAGAGGCGTCGGATAGTTTGCTGGAAGCACTTCGCGGCGCTTCCATGGACGAAGAGCACCATACTCTTATGAGTGCGGTGATTCAGAAGGTTCTTTCCGCCAAGAGAGGACTAACCGAAGCCTGCACCAGCCTCCTGACAGGCTTTGAGGTAAGTAAAAAATGTGTGAAATCATCACCCGATAGGTAGTAGCCCCTGATACTCTGTTTGGTGTTCGGAACGAAAAGCCAAACGGAGGGTCGATTGTAATCCGCAGGAGTCTAATAGTAGGTGTTCATGTGAATAAGCAGGCAGTGCTGCTGGCCGCTGCTGCCCGCACGGCCGAGGTCGTCGGACTCAAACGGGACCTGGAGCAGGCCTAGGGATAGCTTGGCCTCACGAAGAGGCAGCTCGAAGAGAACAAAGGTGAGTGATACCCCATTCACATATCATAAAGAATAGACAAAATTGGTGACAAAGCGTCGTGACTTTGTAATAGCGGCCATAACCGAAGTGGCGTCCCTGAAGAAAGCGCTGACCGAGGCCGAAGACAAGGCATCCATGGAGCACATTGAGCGCGAAAAGCAGAATGCTAGGGTGGGCGAGGTACAGCAAGAGCTCCAGGAGCTCAGCAAGAAGTTCGAGTCCTTGGAGCGTGACCTCAAGACGAAGGAGTCTGAGCTTGCGAAGGCCCTTGCGAGTATGAAAGACGCCAAGGCCGAAGCCGAAAAGGCCCAGCAGGAAATCCAGGCCGCCAAGAAGATAGAGGCAGGTAAGACATTCTTTATGCAAAGCAAGCATGTGGAGGAGACGTTTCTTTTACATACCCGGATTCGGAGCTCTCTAGGGACATTCGCAGAACTGCCACGTAGCGTATCTGATGCTGCGGAGTTCTACCGTGCCGAGGAGGGGAGCTCAACAGAGAAGCTGTTCTGGTCCCAGTATGCTGGAGCCGAACACCCAGTGCCTCTGAGTGACCAACTGAAGGAGTTGGTTGAACTCCCCAGGGCGGCCGAAGTGGCTATGAAAGATTTCGTAGTCCGGATGTGGCCTGGTGAGCCCCTGCCCGCTAGCTACTTCGGCTTGATAAAGCGGATGGTAAATGCCTGTCCGCGGCTTGAAGTGATCAAGCGATCCGTTTGCATTGAGGGTGCCCGCCGAGCCTTTGCTCGTGCGAACGTGCATTGGGGCAAGTTGGATGCGGAGAAGCTGGTGAAGGATGGGCCGTCAGAGGGCATGGCGCATCGCTGTCCCAAAAAATATTATGATGGTGTTATGCAAGGCGCTCATCTCGTGGCCGATGAATGTACCAAAGACACGATCTTTGAGTGAATGTACTTCAGTCGTTTTTGTAATATAAAGACGAAGTCATTTGCGCTATATAGCGCTTTGTTTTGATTTAAAATATTACCTTTTGTGCGGCTGTTTATAGAATTCTGAAAGTAGGCTAGTCGTCGGCTTCTGCACCCACATAACTAGTACTGGGGTGTTCGTGGAAAAAACCCAGACACTCTTTATCCAAATTTTTGGTCCCTGAAGGAGGTGTTTGGCGCAGCGAACAAGGCAATCGTACTATGGGGCTTTACAACTTTCACTTAGCCATAGAAGTCTACAATTTTCAATTTCGGCGAAGCCTCTAGAATTCGGAAAGCCGAATTGGGGCCCTATACACGCCTAAATCGGACGAGGCCGATTCCTCGCGTAAAGCAGAAAAAATCTTTAAGGATTCTAAGACCTCTTGAACAGCGACCAGCTCTCGCCGCATCATGCCGGTCAGTTTTCGGCTTTCTCTACTGAGGTGCTCGTCCGGAAGAACCGGGACACAATCACAGTAGTTCTCGCTGCGCTACCTTAGCCGATATAACGGAACGTAAGGTACCAAAACAAGGGAGCCGGGCAAACCCAACTATTGACCCAAGACATGATTCGGAGCTAATGCATATAATGCTATAAGTTCGGGGTGTCGCACTGTTGAAAGTGTTCGGACTTGTCTTGCCGTATTATGGGGCGCCATAGGAAGCCCCTGGCAAGCTGAACGTACCAAGGTGTACGGATGCAATATTAGATAAACATTTGTGGGGAAAATGTGCAAATAGGAATAATAAGCTGACGCTATATATTATCTCCCATTGATGAATAATACGCCTAAGCGTATGTTTACAATGAATGCATTAAGCAGAAGTAAATAGGACTATTTAACATGTCATGTCCAAGGGTGGGCCGCATGTAGGTATATAAAACAGTTATAACGAACATGAACAGATTCCACCTGGGTATTTCCTTTGTGCGCAAAGCCTTTTGCCTCCTTGGTTTTCTCTCATGTGCAAGTCCGACAATCTGGCTCTTCTTGAAGAGGCTGCCCGAAAACAGTGTCATGAAAGATAAAGGGGGGTTATTTAAAGTATGTTGCGGCTGTACCGCACTGTTGACTGAGTTACTATTGCGCCTCTGCTTATGCCCATGGTATTTTGAGTGCGTAATTATGTACGTGCGACACGAATGCTGCATTGGTGGGGCTGGAGCGAAGGCCGAACTGCTAGTCGCGCTCTTGGAGTGCCTGGCGACCTGTTGCGGGGTACTCCGGACTCGCTTGACGGTGTTCTGGGTTGTTGTCGCCAGGTTGGCGGTTTGCCGGAGAAGGCTACATTGTACTTCTGCCGTGAGGGCTGCAGTGTGCTATTCTGTACGGAGAGATCGGTCCATGTTTCCATTGACTGTTATGACCCCACGAGGTCCTGGCATCTTGAGCTTGAGGTATGCATAGTGTGGTATCGCATTGAATCGAGCCAATGCGGTTCGTCCAAGCAGTGCGTGATAACCACTGCAGAAAGGACGATATCGAAGATTAACTCCTCGCTTCGGAAGTTATCCGGAGATTCGAAGACCACTTCCAGTGTTATGGAGCCCGTGCAACGGGCCTCTACTCCTGGAATTACACCTTTGAAGGTGGTTTTGGTGGGCTTGATCCTAGATGGGTCGATGCCCATTTTGCGCTCTGTGTCCTGATAAAGCAGGTTTAGGCTGCTGCCACCATCCATAAGGACTCGTGTGAGGTGGAATCCATTGATGATTGGGTCTAGGACCAATGCGGTTGAACCGCCGTGACGGATGCTGGTTGGGTGATCCCTACGATTGAAGGTGATCGGACAGGCTGACCATGGGTTGAATTTTGGGGCGACTGGCTCCATCGCATAGACGTCCTATAGTGCTCGCTTCCATTCCCGTTTGGGAATGTGGGTGGCGTAGATCATGTTGACTATTTTCACCTGGGGAGGAAATTTCTTCTGTCCCTCCGTGTTCGGACGCCGAGGCTCCTCGTCATCGTCGCTGTGCAGCCCCTTGTCCTTGTTTTCCGGTATATCTTGCAGGTCCAGCCTATTGCCCCGGGCCGTAGTGTATTGGCGTGGGGGTGCAGGCTGGTATTCAGGCTGATACGCTGTTTTATCCCAGCCACGAGGTCGCCGGTCAGCCTTGTGGCGCTAGAGTCCATCTGTCTGTGAGCAGGTCTTCGGTCCATCTGTCTGTGAGCAGGTCTTGATCAGCTTGGAGCTGCTGCTGCTTCTTTTTCAGGCTCCTCGCAGTGGCCATAAGCCGGCGCTTGAAGTGCTCCTGCTCCACGGGGTCCTCAGGCACGCCGAATTCATCATCGCCGAGGCTAATCTCGTCTTCGGAGGCGTGCATGTAGTTGTCCTCCTCCGGATATCCATCCGTCGCCTGTTCGTCTGGGCTGACCTGCCGTCTTCCTGTTCGGCCTGCTCGAAGGCAGGCTGATCGGGGTTGTATTCATCTTCGGCACCATCTGGACTGTTTTTGTCACCTGTGCCGGTATTGCTGTGGCAGGGCTTGGAGCGGCGCCGACGACGCCCATGCTTTGTTTTCTTCCTTGAGGGGTTATCCTCCATTGCCTCATTGCCATTGGTTTCTTTCGGAGTGTCCACCATATATATATATATATATATATATATATATATATATATATATATATATATATATATATATATATATATATATATATATATATATATATATATATATATATATATATATCATATGAGGAGGTGGTTGTCCACCGCCCCGTGGGTGGTGGTTCCTGTTCCTCTCCTGCATTGTCGTCCATACCGTCGATGTCTTCAGAGTCGACGTCAAGCATGTCGGTTAAATCATCGACCGTGGCAATGAAGTGGGTGGCGGGTGGGCCAAGAATTCCTTTGCCGCCTGCTTCCCACTCGAGCCGGACATAGTTCGGCCAAGAGTCTCCTGACAAAGAGAGAGATTTTAATGAGTTCAGCACGTCACCAAAGGGCGAGTGCTGGAAGATATCCACAGCGGTGAACTCCATTACTGGAGGCCAACCAGATTCGGCGGGCTCGGAAGTGCACGGACTGGAACCTACAGCCAGATACGAGTCCGGGGGTCCGGTGTTACAGGCTTCCTTGGGGGTGAAGCCTGTGTTCGGCTCTACCGCCGATGAGTGTGCGGCCTCCGGGGTGGGGTCCATCCACCCGTCCTCGGGCGACGCAATCTGCTCCGGATTTAGGTCCGGGGCTCCTGCAGGGGCGATATCCCAAGCATTATCCGATAGCAAATCTAAGTCATGCCCATCGTGACTGTCCAGTGCTCCAGGCACAGGCCCGAACCCGTTGAAGGTCAAATCTCCATGGATATCGGCCGTGTAGTTCAAGTTTCCGAACCTGACCTGATGGCCAGGAGCATAGCTGTCGATCTGCTCCAGATGGCCAAGCGAATTGGCCCGCAGTACGAAGCCGCCGAACACAAAGATCTGTCCGGGGAGAAAAGTCTCACCCTGGGCCATGTTGTTGTTGACGATTGAAGGAGCCATCAAGCCTTGCAGCAACGACACAGAGGAACTCTCAATGAAAGCACCAATATCGGTGTCAAAACCGGCGGATCTCGGGTAGGGGGTCCCGATCTGTGCACCTAAGGCTAATGGTAACAGGAGGCAAGGGACACAATGTTTTACCCAGGTTCGGGCCCTCTTGACGGAGGTAAAAACCTACTTCCTTCTTGATTGATATTGATGATATGAGTGTTACAAGAGTTGATCTACCATGAGACCATAGAGGCTAAACCCTAGGAGCTAGCCTATGATGATTATGATTCTGTCTCTAAGGACTAAACCCTCCGGTTTATATAGACACTTGAGAGGGCTAGGGTTTACATGGAGTCGGTTACAAAGAAGTAAATATAATATCCGGATCGCCAAGCTTGTCTTCCACGCAAAGAAGAGTCCAATCCGGATACGAGACGAAGTCTTGAGTCTTGTATCTTCACGGTCCAACAGTCCGGCCAAAGTATATAGTCCGGCTGTCCGGATACCCCCTAATCCAGGACTCCCTCACATGTGACAAACACATCTCAGTTTAACATAATTCCTATGCATAGGCATTTTATAAACAAACAAATTATCAAGGGAAGCAAAAACTAGCATATGCAAGGAACAAGAAAGAGACGATAGCAATCTCATCATGAAGAGAGGTAATTTGGTAACATTAAAATTTCTACAACCATATTTTCCTCTCTCATAATAATTACATGTAGGATCATAAGTAAATTCATCAATATAGATATCAGATAACGTATTCTCAACATGATCCACATGCATGTAAACTTGACACTCTTCCGAAATACTGGGATTAACATTAACTAAAGTCATGACCTCTCCAAACCCACTTCTATCAAAAATTTCATAAGATTGAACATTCTCCAAATATGTGGTTTCTAAAGTTGACACTCTTCCAAACCCACTTTCAATAATATTCCAACAGTATTATCAATCTCATATTTATCATGGGGCTTAAATAAATTTTCAAGATCATAAGAATAATCACCCCAATCATGATCATTGCAACAGGTAGTGGACATAGCAAAACTAGCATCCCCAAGCTCAGGGTTTTGCAAATTATTAGCACAATTGAAATCAATAGAATTTATAATAAAATAATTGCAACAATGCTTTTTATTCAAAGAGCTATCGTGAAGCTCTTCATAAATTACATCATCACAATTTTTAGATTCAAGAATTTCAAGCAAAACCTCATAAAGATAATCTAGTGCACTCAACTCGCTAGAAATTGGTTCATCATAATTGGATATCTTAAAAAGATTAGCAAGTGGATGTGGATCCATAAACTTTTAGCAAGCGAAGATGCAAGCAAAAAGAAGGCACATGGTAACACAAGCGAACAAAAGATCAAACCGAAGAGAGGCGAAGAAAAAGGGCGAAGAGAAGGGCAAATCTTTTCGCAAATCGTTTTAGAAGTGCGGGAGAGGAAAACGAGAGGCGAATGGCGAATAATTTAATGCAAGAGATGAGAGTTCTATGATGGGTACTTGGTATGTCTTGACTTGGCATAGATCTCCCTGGCAACGGTGCCAGAAATTCTTCCTGTTACTTCTTGAGCTTGCGTGGGTTTTTTCCTTGAAGAGGAAACGGTGATGCAACAAAGTAGAGACAAGTATTTCCCTCAGTTTGAGAACCAAGGTAACAATCCAGTATGAGACAATACACAAATCATAAAGACCTGCACAAACAATCAAACAAACTTGCACCCAACGTGATAAAGGGGTTGTCAATCCCTTCAGAGTTACCTGCAAAAGTGAGATCTGATAGAGATAGATAAACGGTAAAGTAAATATTTTTGGTATTTTTGGTTTATAGATCGGAAACTAAAAGATTGCAAGATAGTAGATCAAAAACTTATATGATGGAAAATAGACCCGCAGGCCATATGTTTCACTAGAGGCTTCTCCCAAGATAGCAAATAATACGGTGGGTGAGCAAATTACTGCCGAGCAATAGATAGAAAAGGGCAAAGTTATGACGATATCTAAGGCAATGATCATGAATGTAGGCATCACGTCCGTGTCAAGTAGACCAAAACGATTCTGCATCTACTACTATTACTCCACACATCGACCGCTATCACTACAAAAAAAGACACATCCGTGACATTTTGGGCCAAACGATTTTTTTTCTGTCATACATATGACACTTCTATGACGACAAAACCCGGTATCATCATAGATGTGATGGGCTCCTACTTCTATGACAAAAAATCATGACAGAAAATGGGCTTTTCGTCCTGGGCGGGCCGGAGACGCAGCTGCATGACATTCTTTGGGCCTTCCAGGACGGAAAAAACCATGGTAGAAGCGAGGGCGAGGAAAATTTCCGGGAGTTCCCGGTTATGGTGGGAGGTCGGGGGCCGAGCGATGCGCGTTTCTCTCGTACAGGTACGCGCGTGTGGAAGGCTGGATGAACAGTAGACGGTGGAGGGGTGCCCGTGGAGGGGTGGTTGAACTGTAGTCGGTGGAGTAGCGCGCGGTGGAGGCTGGATGAACAGGAGCCCGTGGAGGCTGGAGGAGGCCGACGGTGGAGATGAACAGTATCCCGTGGAGTCCCGTTTTGCGGTACACCACACCCCTCCCGATGAACAGGACCCCTGTTTCGACCGTAGCGCTCCAACACAAGTACGTTTCGTCCGTTTTGCGGTACGCCATACCCCTCCCGATCAACAGGACCCCCATTTCGACCGTAGGATGTCCGTTTCCTCCGTTTTTGGGTACACCACACCCCTCCCGATCAACAGGACCCCCGTTTCGACCGTAGGAGGTCCGTTTCCTCCGTTTTGCGGTACGCCACACCCCTCCTGATCAACAGGACCCCGTTCTGAACATAGGAGGTCCGTTTCCTCCGTTATGCGGTACGCCAAGCCTCGTTTCCATCGCATGTTCCGTCCAAGCCCTCCTGATGAACATGACCACGCATTCCGTTCTGACCCAGCCGGTTGGCTCCCACGCGTTCCGTTGCCTCCCGATGAACACGATGCATTCCGTTGCCTCCCCATGAACACGATGCATTTTGTTGCCTCCCCATGAACACGACGACGATGTTGTTTCTCCGTTCCGACCCAGCCATGTACACGAGCCCTAGCCGTACGTATGCACGAGTAGGCATTCGAGACCCCGCCCGTATGTACATACGTGGTCGTATTTTCTTTCTTGCACCCTGGTCGTTGTACATACGTGTACATGCTACATGCGCGCCTCTACTACGACACGTGCGCGCCTCTACATCGACCAGTATGTACGTACACGTTCGCGACCAGAATGATAACGCTACGTACGCTTCGACCAGGTGGGTCCCGACTGTTAGGCACTTCCTTGCCTGCGAAGATGTAGCTGGTGGGTCCCAGCAGTCAGGGGGTGAATCGTTTTTTTTGCCAGGACGCACTTCCTTGCATGCGAAGATGTAGCTGGTGGGTCCCAGAAATCAGGGGAAACATTTCTTTCATGAAATACGGTGGCCCGTCTGGTTGGTCCCCGCTGTCAGGTGGAGGAATAATTATTTTCCGCGTAATAAGGAGGCACTTCCTTGCTACGGCCGTGGGCCCAGCTGTCAGCCTCTCCACGTATAGTCCACGTATGATGGAAGTCATTCCTTGACCACGTTGACCACGCCATGCCGAGAGCACCAGGGCGATGGACGACGGGGCGAGGCCTAGGAAGGGGACGACGGGGTGCCGGTGAAGACGTGGCAGTGGAAGCCCGCGCGGAGAGGAGTATGAGGGTTCACTGGTTCGGCTGCAATGTGAGGCTGTCGGTGCCGCAGGGCCTGGCCAACTGTGGGAATAGTAGGAGGCAGTGAGGCCTTCGCGGCAGCACATCTGGCCATGGGAGGCAGGAGCATGCGGCACGACCGGCGCTGCTTTGGGCAGCTGGTGCAAGAAGACCAGAGGTTGAAGAAGCACTACGGCCGTTGGATGGACATCGTAGGGTCAGTGGAGCTAGAATTGTTTATATTGACTAAGTTGACAAAGCTCTTCGTCCCCATCAACTTAGTAGGCCCACAAGTCAGCCTCCCACCAAGGTGGGTCCCAGCTAGCAGGGGGTATTCATTTTTTTGTGCGTAATAAGGGGGCACTTCCGGTGGGTCCAAGCTGACAGCAGGGGGAACATTTTCTTTCACGAAATACGGTGGCCCGTCGGGTGGGTCCTAGCAGTCAGGGGTAAACATTTTTTTCGCGACATACTGTTGGCTTGTCCGGTGGGTCCCTGCTGTCAGGTGGAGGAATAATTATTTTCCGCGTAATAAGTAGGCACTTCCTTGCGGCTGCCATGGACCCAGCTGTCAGCCTCTCCACGTACAGTATTCTTCCGATGGAATTCGGTCGTTGACCACATTGACCATGCCGCGCCGAGAGCACCACGGCGGTGGACGACGATGCCTAGGAAGGGGACAACACGGAGCCGGGGAAGACGCGGCAGTGGATGTCCACGCGGAGAGGGGTACGAGGGTTCACTGGTTCGGCTGCGCTGCCGTCGCCGCAGAATAACAGGGGTTGTGGGTGAGTGGAGTGGAGGGATGGCCTGGCCTGCGGTGGGAGTAGTATGGGGGCGGTGAGGCCTCCGTGGCAGCACAGCCGGACACGGGAGGCAGGAGGAGGCGGCACGACCGGCGCTGCTTTGGGCGGCTGGAGCAAGAAGACCAGAGGTTGAAGAAGCACTACGGCCGTTGGATGGACATCGTACGGTCAGTCGAGCTAGAATCGTGCATATTGACTAAGTTGACAAAGCCCTTCGTCCCCGTCAACTTAGTAGGCCCACTATACTGGGTCCCAGCTAGCAGGGGGAGTATTCATTTTTTTGTGCGTAATAAGGACGCACTTCCTTGCGTGCGAAGATATAGCTGGTGGGTCCGAGCTGTCAGTAGCGGTAATGTTTTTTCGCAAAATACAGAGACCCTTTCGGTGGGTCCCAGATGTCAGGTGGAGGAATCATTATTTTGCGCGTAATAAGGAGGCATTTCCTTGCATGCGGCCGTGGACCTAGCTGTCAGCCTCTCCACATACAGTCCACTTCAGATGCATGTCGGTCGTTGACCACATTGACCACGCCACGCCGAGAGCACTAGGGTGGTGGACGACGGCGAGGCCTTGGAAGGGAACGACACGGAGGCAGGGAAGACTCGGCAGTTCTTTCCCACGCGGAGGGAAGTACGACTGTCGGTGTCAAAATCGGTGGATCTCGGGTAGGGGGTCCCGAACTATGCATCTAGGCGGATGGTAATAGGAGACAAGGGACATGATGTTTTTACCCAGGTTCGGGCCCTCTTAATGGAGGTAAAACCCTACTCCTGCTTGATTGATATTGCTGATATGGATAGTACAAGAGTAGATCTACCACGAGTTCAGAGAGGCTAAACCCTAGAAGCTAGCCTATGGTATGACTGTTGTTTGTCCTACAGACTAAAACCCTCCGGTTTATATAGGAACCGAAGAGGGTTAGGGTTACACAGAGTCGGTTACAATGGTAGGAGATCTACATATCCGTATCGCCAAGCTTGCCTTCCAAACCAAGGAAAGTCTCATCCGGACACAGGACGAAGTCTTCAATCTTGTATCTTCATAGTCCAGGAGTCCGGCCAAAGGCTATAGTCCGGCCATCCGGACACCCCCTAATCCAGGACTCCCTCAGTAGCCCCTGAACCAGGCTTCAATGATGACGAGTCCGGCATGCATATTGTCTTCGGCATTGCAAGCCGGGTTCCTCCTCCGAATACTTCATAGAAGATTTTGAACACAAGGATAGTGTCCGGCTCTGCAAGATAAGTTCCACATACCACCGTAGAGAGAATAATATTTACACAAATTCAATCTGCTGACGTATTCCGTGGCGTGACATCACAACACGACCAAGCCTCTATTCGAATCATTTTCACTGTCCCACCTGAGCACGTTTAGCGAGGCGGTTTCCTTGGCACTTCTTGTCAAAGCAGAGATCGTGTCCCCTTATTCCGGGATTCTCATCAATATGGGCGTGGGTAACCCAACCGCGCCATTGATTACGGCGCTTGGGAGATAAGCGAGTTTTACCAGGCTGGTGGGGACACATAGTTTCGTCCCTCCATATAAGGGGATAAGGATCCAATTTTTCACACACGCCTTCTTCCTCCTTTGCTCATCCATTTCCGCGCACTCGAGCTCCAGCGCCCAATTCCGCACTTCTTGCCTCAACCTTCCCCAACCATGTCCGGAGGGGGAGGCAAGTGGATGGTCTCCTCCATCACGGAGGGGCACATCAAAAAGCTGCGGAAGGCCGGATACTTGTCCAGCGACATCGCGCATTGGCTCCCCGACAAGGGGCAGCTTATCCCCACCCCCAGGCCCCATGAGAGGGTGGTGTTCCTCACCCACTTCCTCCGCGGACTAGGTTTTCGACTTCACCCATTTGTCCGGGGCTCATGTTCTACTACGGCCTGGATTTCCATGATCTGGCACCGAATTTCATCCTCAACATCTCGGCGTTCATCGTCTTGTGCGAGGCCTTCCTCTGCATCCAGCCCCACTTCCGCTTATGGCTGAAGACCTTCAATGTCAAGCCGAAGGTAGTGCGCGGCCGCCAGGCGGAGTGCCGAGGTGCCATGGTGGGCAGGATGCCCAACGTCTTATGGCTCGAGGGCTCCTTCGTGGAGATCATAAAGCGGTGGCAATCAGGGTGGTTCTACATCACCGAGCCGCGTGACCCTAAATGGGTAGCGCCCCCAAATTCCAATCTGGCTTCCCTACATGGCTCATCTCTTGGAAAGAGACGGGCCTAACATGGGGTAATTTGGAAGAGCAGACCGGACTCCAATCCTGCGTCAAAACCTTGGTGAACAAGAAGCTCAAGATCGTCAACGTAGTCCAGGTCATGCTCATCCGCCGGATCCTCCCGTGCCAACAACGGGCCTTCAGCTTGTGGGAGTTTGATCTGGCATAGCACCAAACCTTGAGCAGGCTCTTCGACACTACGTACGGAGATGCCTGGAAGGTGCTGTCCAGGGGCGCCGAGGCTCCCGCATCCGGTATCGAAGATCGCGGATTCAGCTCGCAGCGTCAAGCCGGCGAGGTAAGCTATTTTACCCTTTACAGGATACTTGTTTTTCATAGTTTGACTCTATGCGGGATCTAAACTCCCCTACCTTTGACATGCCTGGTAAAAGACGTCCGGGCAGGTTGACTGTCCGGCTCCCTTGCCAGAAGACCCAACGGACGCCCGATTGACGGGGCTGCTGGTTCCGGCACCTCACATGGTGCCGGAGAAGAAGGCCAAGAAGAAGGCCACGGGAACCCGAAAGTGTTCGCGGTGCCAGGTGTTATCATACTCATCGTCCGATGACTCCGAGGCGGACTCCTCCCGCGAAGATGAGGAGCAGGAAAAAGAGGCCTCTCCCCAAGCGGGGGAAGAGAAGAAAAGGAAGGCCGCCCCAATTGGGGAGGCCGGATGGTCCAAGAAGGGACTACTCCACCAGCACCAATGATGGCGAAGAGGAGTGTCCACCGAGGGCTAAGCCGCTGGCGACATCGTAAGTGTCCGGATACCAGAATAACTCATGGCGTTTCGTTTGTCGCATAGAATCTCCTCACGCCGAATATAACCCTGCAGCCCGCCCAAGGATGGGCTCGACACTTCAACGAGCGGCTCCCTGGCTTCGTCGGACGTGAATAGCACTTCACTTCTGGCCTTCTCCTCTCCTTTCGCTGCGGATGACGCTGAGGTGGGGTCCTAAAAGGGGCCCAGCCTGGAGGAGGAGGTCCCGGAGGTGCTGCAAGGCAACCTCCCGGACTTTGGGCACAAGGGGGATCAAACCCCGAAGGGTTCTGAGTCCGGCCCTGGGCCAGACTCCGCACTGGAACTTTTAGTGGTTCCGGAGTCCGGCAGGTGGCCCCTTCGTAAGAAGGGTGAGACTGCGACACCAGTGACCTCCGTCCAACCGGAGGCACCGGATAATTTGCTGGAGGCGCTTAACGGCGCCTCCATCAACGAGGAGCACCGCACTGTTATGAGTGTGGTGATCCAGAAAGTTCAGTCTGCCAAGAGCGGGCTGACTGAAGCCTGTGCCAGCCTTCTAACAGGCTTTGAGGTATGTATTTAAGATATGTAAAAATATTACCGCCTAGACAGTAGCCCCTGATGCTCAGTTTGGTGTTCGGAAAGAAAAGCCGAACTGAGGATCTAAAAAGATGTACGCAGGAGTCTAACATAAGTATGTCAATATGGGGAATGCAGGCTGCGTTGCTGACCTCTGCCGCACTGACTGCAGAGGTCAATGCATTGAAGCAGAGTCTCGAGCGGTCTGAAACGAGCTCGGCGTTGCCAAAAAGTAGCTCGAGGACAAGGAAGGTAAGTAATACCTTATGGGAGTATATTAAAGATGTGGTTGCATAAAATGACAGGAATAACATAAGAATTGCAGGGGCCACGAACGAGGTGGCAACCCTGAAGGAGACGGTGTCCACGGCCGAAAGCAATGCGGCCGCGGAGCGCATCGAGCGAGAGAAGCAGGAGGCGCGGGTGGCTGAGGTGCGGCAAGAGCTCCAGGCTCTTATGAAAAAACACGAGAGTTTGGAGCGTGACTCAAAGACTCGAGAGTCCGAGCTCACCTCGGCTCTTGAGAGCGCCAAAGCTGCTAAGGCCGAAGCCCAGAAAGCCCTCCAGGAAATTGCGGCGATGAAGAATATAGCGGCGGGTAATGCATTCTTCATGCAAAGCAAGCACGTGAAAGTGAATTACTTGTTACTTACCCGAATCCGGAGCTCTCCAGGAGCATTCGCAGATCTGCCCCGCAGTGTGACCGACGCTACCACATTCTACCTGGCCGAGGAGGTGAGCTCGACGGAGAAGGTGTCCTGGTCTCAGTATGCTGAGGCCGGACACCCGATGCCCTTGAGGGACCAGCTGAAGCAGCTGGTCGAGCTCCATAAGGTTGCCGAACAGGCCATGAAGGGCCTCATAGTTCGGTTGTGGCCTAAGGAAGCCATGCCTGGGAGCTACTTCGGGCTGGTGAGGCGGCTGGTGGACGACTGTCCATGGATTGAAGTCGTCAAACGCTCCTTCTATATCGAAGGTGCCCGTAGGGCCCTTGCCCGTGCTAAAGTGCACTGGGGCAAGATGGATGTTGAGAAGCTTGTGACGGACGCTCCACCGCCGGGCAGGGAGTATCGCAAGCCCGAGATGTATTATGCAGGCGTCCTGAAGGGTGCCCGCCTTATAGCGGTTCAATGCTCCAAAGATGTAATTTTTGAGTAAACTCGCATTTGTTATCCTGTACGGTTGAAAACTTGTTCATATGTGCTAAGCAACGCTTTTGAATTTAAAATATTACCTTCTGTGCGGCCGTTTATTAAATTTGAGAGATGGCGAGTCGTCGGCTTATGCCCCCATGCCGCGAGTGCTGGGGTGTTCGGGATAAACTTGAGCGCTCTTTTTCCCATTCTTGGGTCCTTCGAGGGAGAGCGCTCAATGCAACGAACAAGGCAACCGGACTATAATGCTTGAACACTCTCACTTAGCCATAAAATTCTATAATTTTAAATTTCGGCGAAGCCCCTAGTATTCGGAAGACCGACATCGGGGCGCTATCCACGCCTGGGCCGGACAAAGCCGACTCCTCGCTCTAAGCGGCATAAGTCTTTTGGGACTCAAAAAACCTCTCGAACGGCGACCGGCTCTCGCCCTATCATGACGGTCATTTTTAGCTTTCTCCACTGAGGTGCTTAACCCAGCTCAACCGGGGCACAATCGCAGTTGTTCTCCCAGCGCTACCTTAGCCGATATAACGGAACGTAAGGTACCAAAACATGGGAGCTAGGCAAACCCAACTATTGACCCAAGACATGATTCGGAGCCGATGCATATAATGCTATAAGTTTGGGGTGCCGCACTTGTGAAAGTGTTCGGACTTATCACACCATATGTTGGGGTACTTAAGCCCCTGGTGTATTTGGTCGTACCAAAGCATACAGATGCAACATGTCATAAGTGAACATATATAGATAAGAAAAAGGAATGCGTTGAAAGGCAAAAGCTGTGCATTGTTTATTAAAAAAACTGCGGTAAAAGCAGAACGATACAAATAGTGCGATAAGCAAGGGACGGGACTATTTGGCATGTCCCCCTCCAGGAGCGAGCTGTGGGATGATATGTAAAACAAGTATACTGCTCGTTATAGAGACCACCTGGACACTCGACGTAGCTTTCTGCTTCCCTAGCTGTTGCATCATATGTTCGGTGATTCTACTTCCGGACAGGGCTTCTTGATAAAGGAGTCCTGAAAATAAGAAAAAAGAATTGCACAATCGGGAGCCCCTGGTGTGGTTGAGTCGCATTCTGTGCCTGCCGTGGTCGTGCCCCTCCCCCTATGCCCATGGTATTTCCAGAGCATAATTATGCACGCGTAGTACTGGTTTCACATTTTCGCGAGGGCTGGGGTTGGGGCCGCATTGCTACGCGTGCTCGGGACGTGCCAGGCGGTCTTGTTGTAGGTTACTCCGGGCGTGCTTCACGATGTCCGGACGTTTAATAGCCGGACTCGAGAATTGCCTTGAGAGGCTGCTTTGTACTTCCGCTGCGAGAGACGCCGTATGCTCCTCCGTTCGGAGAGAGCGTTCGGTGTTTCCGTTGACCGTAATGACTCCTCGAGGGCCTGGCATCTTGAGCTTGAGGTATGCGTAGTGCGGCACCGCATTGAACTTTGCAAATGCGGTTCGTCCGAGCAGTGTGTGATAGCCGCTGCGGAACGGGACTATGTCGAAGATTAACTTCTCGCTTTGGAAGTTATCCGGGGATCCGAAGACCACTTCAAGTGTAACTGAGCCTGTACAGTTGGCCTCTACACTTGGTATGACGCCTTTAAAGGTCGTCTTTGTGGGCTTAATCCTTGCGGGGCTTATGCCCATTTTGCGCACTATATCCTGATAAAGCAGGTTCAAGCTGCTGCCGCCATCCATCAGGACTCTAGTGAGGTGAAATTCGTCAACGATTGGGTCTAGAACCAATGCAGCGAATCCGCCATGGCGGATGCTAGTTGGGTGGTCCCTTCGATCAAAAGTGATCGGGCAGGAGGACCACGGGTTGAACTTTGGGGCGACTGGCTCCATCGCATATATGTCCCTAAGTGCATGCCTCCGCTCCCTTTTGGGTACGTGGGTTGCGTATATCATGTTCACCGTCCACACGTGTAGGGGGAAGCCCTTCTGTCCTCTATTGTTCGGCTGCTGGGGCTCCTCCTCGTCGTCGCTATGCAGCCCCTTGTCATTGTTTTCAGCATTTAACTTGCCTGCCTGCTTGAACACCCAACAATCCCTATCGGTGTGGTTGGTTGGTTTTTCGGGGGTGCCGTGTATCTGGCACGAGCGATCGAGTATTCGGTCCAAATTGGACGGGCCCGGAGTATTTCTTTTGAATGGCTTTTTCCGCTGACTGGGTTTAGAGCCTCCGAATCCGGCATTGACTGCTGTATCCTCAGCATTATCGCCATTAATGCGGCGGTTGTGCTTGTTGCGACGCGACCTGTCTTTGTTGTCCTTGGTATCCGAATTACCAGGGCTCATGGTCATGTTGTTACTACGAGCTAGCCAGCTATCCTCTCCCGCGCAAAAGTGGGTCATGAGTGTTGTGAGGGCTGCCATGGATTTCGGCTTTTCCTATCCTAGGTTCCGGGCAAGCCACTCATCGTGGATGTTGTGTTTGAAGGCTGCAAGGGCCTCTGCATCTGGACAGTCGATGATTTATTTTTCTTGGTTAGGAACCATGTCCAGAATTGTCTGGCTGATTCCTCTGGCTGCTGAATTATGTGGCTTAGGTCATCGGCGTCTGGTGGTCGCACATAGGTGCCCTGGAAGTTGTCGAGGAATGCGGCTTCCAGGTCTTCCCAACAGCCAATTGACTCCGCTGGCAAGCTGTTGAGCCAATGCCGAGCTGGTCCTTTAAGCTTGAATGGGAGGTATTTGATGGCGTGTAGATCATCACCGCGGGCCATGTGGATATGAAGGAGATAGTCCTCGATCCAGACCGCAGGATCTTTCGTGCCATCGTATGATTCAATGTTTACGGGTTTGAAACCCTCAGGGATTTGATGATCCATCACTTCGTCTGTGAAGCATAGTGGGTGTGCGGCACCTCTGTATTGGGCTATATCACGACGCAGCTCAAATGAGCTTTGTCTACTGTGTTCGGCTCGGCCAGAATTTCCATATCCGATGTGACGGTTATCATCACGTATCGTGGGGCGCCCACATGATCGGTAGATCGATCTTGTTTGCCTTGCCTTGTCCTCGAGTATATCCCGCAGGTCTGGTGCATTTTCCTGCGCCTTGGTATTTTTTGAGCGGCGCCGGGGTGCGGCTTGAGTGGAGGGCCGAGAGGCCTCTCTGTCGTGGCCACGAGGTGGCCGGTCAGCCGTATCATGCGCTGGTGATGTATGTTTAGGTGCTTCCTCCTCTAATCGGGGTAGCAGCCTGCGTTTTGGGTAGCTCTTGGAGGGGCGTTCGAGTTCATACTCTTCGGCCACAAGGACTTCAGTCCATCTGTCGGCTAGCAAGTCTTGGTCAGCTCTAAGCTGTTGCTGCTTTTTCTTGAGGCTGCTTGCCGTGGCCATAAGCCTGCGTTTGAAACGCTCTTGTTCAACAGGATCCTCAGGCATGACAAATTCATCGTCATCGAGGCTTGCCTCGTCTTCGGAGGGAGGCATGTAATTATCATCCTCTACATCTCTGTCTGCCGCTCTCTCATGAGGGCTGGCTTCTCCATCCTCCTGCGCTGAATCCTGCTGGAGGGGGTTGTCTTCGGCACTTTCCGGGGTGTTTTTGTCTCCCGTGCCGGAATCACCGTTTTTTCTATGGTGGGATTTAGAGCGGCGCCGCTGACGCCGGCGCTTAGGCTGTTTCTTGGAGGGGTCATCCTCCGTTGTTCCATCGCCATTCCCATCTTTTGGGATGTCCACCATGTAAATGTCGTATGACGAGGTGGCCTTCCAGTGCCCTGTAGGCGCTGGTTCTTGGTCGTCTCCTGCATCGTCGTCCATACGGTCGATGTCTTCGGAGTCGAAGTCGAGCATGTTGGTTAAATCATCGACAGTGGCTACGAAGTGGGTGGTGGGTAGGCTTTGAATTTCTTTGTCGTCCGCATCCCAACCTTCCTGACCATAGTCCGGCCAGGGCTCTCCTGATAAAGAGAGAGACTTTAGTGAATTCAGGATGTCGCCAAAGGGCGAGTGCTGAAAGATGTCCGCGGCGGTGAATTCCATGACCGGCGCCCAATCGGATTCGATTGGCAGGGGCGCGAAAGGTTCGGAGTCCGGCACCTTGGAGTTACGAGCCTTGCAAATGACAGGGATGGTGTTCAGCTCAATCGCCGTAGAGATCGCAGCCCCCGAGGCGGTGTCCAGCCACCCGTCCTCGATCGGCACAGTCGGCTCCGAGCTAAGGGTCAGAGCAGACACTGGTGCGGCCTCCAGGGCACTGTTCGGCGGCAGAGCTAGATCATGCCCATCGTGACAGTGCGGCGCGCTTGGCTGTGGCTCGAACCCGTCAAAGATCAAGTCTTCGGGACGTCAGCCGTGTAGTTCAAACTTCCAAATCTGACCTGATGGCCAGGGGCGTAGCTTTAAATCTGCTCCAGATGGCCAAGCGAACTGGCCCGCAGTGCAAAGCCGCCGAATACGAAGATCTGTCCGGGTAGAAAAGTCTCACCCTGAACCGCATCGTTGTTGATGATCGGAGGAGCCATCGGGCCTAAAGATGACGACACAGAGGAACTCTTAATGAAAGCACCAATGTCGGTGTCAAAACCGGCGGATCTCGGGTAGGGGTTCCCGAATTGTGCGTCTAGGCGGATGGTAACAGGAGACAAGGGACACAATGTTTTTACCCAGGTTCGGGCCCTCTCGATGGTGATAAAACCCTACTCCTGCTTGATTGATATTGATGATATGGGTAGTACAAGAGTAGATCTACCACAAGATCAGAGAGGCTAAACCCTAGAAGCTAGCCTATGGTATGATTGTTGTTCGTCCTACGGACTAAAACCCTCCGGTTTAGATAGGCACCGAAGAGGGTTAGGGTTACACAGAGACGGTTACAATGGTAGGAGATCTACATATCCGTATCGCCAAGCTTGCCTTCCACGCGAAGGAAAGTCCCATCCGGACACGAGACGAAGTCTTCAATCTTGTATCTTCTTAGTCCAGGAGTCCGTCCAAAGGCTATAGTCCGGCCATCCGGACACCCCCTAATCCAGGACTCCCTAACGACTGTACGAGGGTTTACTGGTTCGTCTGCCGTCGCCGGAGAATAACAGCAAGTGTGGGACTATGGGTGAGTAGAGGGATGGCTAGGCCAGCGATGGGAGTATGGTGGGGCGGTGAAGCCTACATGGCAGCACAGTCGGCCGCGGAGAGGAGGGAGCAGGCAGTCCCGCCGGCGCTTGTTTGAGCAGCTGGAGCAGGAAGAGCAGAGAATTAAGAAGCACAACGGCTGTTGGATGGACATCCAACAGTATACAGGCCATCTGTGGAAAGCCTCAAATCTGTGGAAAACAGCATACAACCCATCTGCCATTATTTCAAATAATTGACAACCCATTTGCTAATTCTTACGGGGTTTTTTGGAGCCCATATTCTTTTTGTTAGCATTACAGCCCATATTGTGGCCACGGTTACAAAATTATACGAAATTCTGCATATGTCAGTGCGGTCTGAACTATTTTTAATCCCGAAATTTCGAGTCACATTCAGACTAATTTTAAAAATAAATGTATATCAATATAAAATCTAATAAATTGTCCACACATAAAAATCAATGCAATTTAAAATCTCGAAATGAAAAAAAGATATTTGAAACTAATTGCCGGCTTGATGTGTTTTAAAAATGTACAGCCCATTTCTCATTACTGATAGGCCATTTTCTCGGCCAGCCGAATGAAGCTCTCCTCGTCTTGAAAGATTTGCAGCCCAATAGGCCTGATAAAGCGACTTACTTGACAAATCACAAAAAAACTAGGCTAGCCATTTTCAGAAAGAAAAAAAAACTACTGGGCTGGTCTGTGGTAAACATAAAAGAAAAGGCTGTCTAGACAGGCCAGAGTGTCCCGCACAGCCCAGTTGACACCCTGCTTCCGTCTCAAAAACAAATTAGATAAATGCCACTCCAATTATGGCGATTCATAAAAATGCCACTGCAATTTCCAAACTTTGAAAAATGCCACTGCAATTTTTGCAAACTTTGAAAAACGCCACTCCAGACTTCGAAAAATGCCACTAGAAATGGCATGACATGGCATTTTTCAAAGTTTGGAAATTGCAGTGGCATTTCTCGGATACACTAGATTTGGAGTGGCATTTATCAAATTAACCCAAAACAAAAATAACTGGGCGAGCTGCTGGGTCCCTGGTGTCAACCGCTCGCTGTGCAATTCTCTCGTTTATTGACTACGTTGACAATGGCATGGGACCCAGATGTCAGAAATCCACTAGGAGGAGCCATTTTTTTATTGGCTTGAAATAAGGAGGAACTTGCTTGCGTACTGCCATGACCTTGGCGGGTCCCTGCTGTCATCCTCTCCATGTACAATCATCTCCTGATTGTGTATGCGTCAACTTGCTAGGCCCACAAGTCAGCCTCTAAACCTGTGGAGGACAAATACAACCCATTTAAGAAAATAATAGCCCATTCCATACGTTCAAATGGAAAGTTCAACATTCAGAGCAAAGTAACAGGTCTGATCCATATATAGAGTACTGAACTTCCACATTGACAACCATCATAGCCAAGTTAACTATCTACTCCCACTAATACTCTAGTAGCGTACAAGTACTAACTTACTCTTACCTAACTAGACGATGCCGGCCGCCATCTGTGGTACACGCTAAACGCCGGCACCGGTGTCCTGCGCCTTGCCTCGGATATGCAAGAGGTGCGATAGGGTGCGTTGCTCGCGTGCGTTGGCTCTTTCCATGCCGGCGTGGTCCACCGAAACTTCGGCTTCCAAGCGGGAAACCAACTTGACGAGCTGGTAGTAAAAATCGGTGTCGCAAACTCGTGCGTTCCCGACAGCCTCTAGGGCTATTTGTCGGGCGCCGGCCTCCACGTAGTCGGCCCAGTTGCGGGCGGTCTGATTGCGACTCAGAGTGTCAGTGCGTTGCTGCTCCATGTCCGCTGGCGGCGCAAATCGCCGATACGCTGCTCATACGTCAGGCGGTCCCGCTCCAACAACTCCTGCTCCTCTGCCATGCGGTCGTGCTCCAACAACTCCTCGATCTCTGCATTGCCATCTAAAGACAAATAGAATGCCTCCTCCCTCCATTTGCCTTCCGGTGAAAAATCGAACACTAGTTCTGGCGGTGACCGCCTCCGGCGTCGCCTACCGCGGACGGGCGAGGGCATGGCAGACGTGGCGAGCGACGTCGGGCCGGTGGAGGCTTATGAGGATATGGTGAGTTGGGTCACGGTGGCACCGGAGAAGGCCAGGAAACAATACTTATAGGGGGAAGGTAGCGCGATGGTCATTGGAATTCAATGCATAATGGCTTAGCGCGCCAGCTTGCCGTCGAAAACTAAAGAAACTGAAATTGTGACTGTGCCGTCCCGTCTCGTCTGTGTCGCACGCCGGCATGGCAGTCAAACGAGTGCACTCGAATCATCTCCCTCCTTGTCAATATTGATTCCAGGGATGTAAAAAGCCTGCAACAATTAAAGTGTATCTTTTTTCGCATCAGTTAGCTGCCTTAATTACGGCCGGCTGCATGCAGGCACTCAGAATCGCTCGAAGGCAGTACGCGAAGCAGCATGCAACGAGTCGCAGCCGAGGGCACGCATGCAGCCACTTAAATCGCTGGAATTAATTAGGCTTAAACTTCTGCATGCCGTTAATTATTGACATGCCTTGGTCTTGCTGCTTTGATCACGGGACTAATAAACCCAGACGGAGGGAGTACCTTGGTTGGTCAGAGGTCTGAATTATTCCCTGCAAACTGAAAAGGAGGTACTAGTACGCATGTGATGCGCTATTTATTCGTGTAGGATCGAGTAGGTCGTTTCTTGAATTGAGCCCTGCAAACCGGAAAGTAGGTAGTACATGCGTGATCTGCTATTTATCTATGTAGGATCGATAGTGTAGCTTGTCAATTTCTTCAGAGGTAGGCATTTTTATTCGTGTAGGATCGATAGTGTAGCTTGTCAGTTTCTTCAGAGGTAGGCATTTTTATTCGTGTAGGATCGATAGTGTAGCTTGTCAGTTTCTTCAGAGGTAGGCATTTTTATTCAAAAAACTGCCATTTCGCATCTTGCGTCGCAAATAAAACTGCCAGGAGCGCATTTGTAGGCTAGCGAGTGATCGATCGGTAACTTGTAAACACTGAGCGAACAGAAATAAGTAACTGTTAATGCATCTCAATGATTCACAGATCATATACAAATATGTAGCTCCAAAAGCAAAGATCAGCCACTTCGGATCTTGCGTCGCAACTAAAACTAACTAGTACGATTCCCATACATAAGATCAACATGTTAATGCATCTCAATGATTCACAGATCATATACAAATATGTAGCTCCAAAAGCAAAGATCTAGAGAAACATCTGTTCTTCCTACTAACATGGATGCTTCTCTTGGCCAACATTCAGTACAGACTGAGAGACAAATTTGTTTGTGAAGTCTACAATTCCTCTTGCAAACGTAAGTGGTTTCACTAACAGCTGGAACGATGAGAATGAACCACACATGATGGAGGAACATCCACTGCAATATGATTTGGTCTTATCTCGATCACACCGCAAGACTATTTTCGGAATACAAACTTTAACTTAGGCCAAATGATGCCCATTCTATAATCAGACCAAAGCAATGAAGCACCTAGTGTTGGCCAGTAAATAGTACAGTACTACTTTTCTGCAGTCCATGAAGTGACTATCAAATCTTTGTGTCTTTTTTCAAATGGCACTGCATGCAATGATTACACTATTCTCTTGTGCAGTTCAACCAAAATTTTGGACACTTTGTTTGTTTGCCAAATAGCAACAGGCAGACATCTCTATCTGCACAAATATCAAGCAGCTAGTAAACATATACCACACCATGTATTTTCGGTTTAAACATGTCTCTTACGCTTAGCATCTGTCATGTTCTGCACTAGACAATCTGATACAGTTATGTTTTGCCTTGGACAATTTCATACTGAATTGATTTGCTGGTTCAGAGCAGAAATATAGTGCCTATTCTTCATCAGACCAAGGATATCCATGTTCGCAGTGATGGAAGAGGTGAAATCGATACAACCGAAATTGAGCATCCAATCATTGAATCCTGTCCTGCACCTCCAATGTAGGTCCACGCTGCCAATAAATTCACATGCAAACCACTAGTATTACTATCTAATGACAGTACAAAAAGAGTAGCAGGATAGTAGCAAACCATGTACCTTCGTAATGAACAGCTCATAATGCCACCAATTGGATATAAAGGTTTGGAAAAAAACATGCTCCTAATGTTGAACCAGTTGGACTTTTTGTGCAGTTCCACTAAAATCGAGCATCCCTATTTGCATAGATATTGAAATTGTGATTACTATAAAAGTGGCACTAGTTGAAGCATAGACTCACAAATATAAGCATTCCAATTTCTTAATGGGAAAAGGTAGCAAGACTGTTTCTAACCGCCTGTTTGAAGGAATAAATAAAGCAACAGCGGCTGATGTCAGGAAGGCATAGATAGTTTTTCTGAAAAACTGAGCCATTCCTGACCTTTCCTCTTCTATTAAGCAAATTTTGTGTAGTTCTACTAAAATAAAATGCCATCACCGCCTTGACAATTCAGTGGCACTGTACAAAAGGAAAAGACTTAACATTGATGTCAGGTATGTAGTCGACATGCATTAGAGACAAACATACATAACTCCTCCGATAACATAAGGAACATTAATTTAACAAAGGTGTGACTAGCTTTACCGGGGTAATTTGAGTTAACTCTACACCCTCTGTTCCTTACTATAAGACGTTTTCGCGGTTCAATTTAAAGTACCCAAACGTCTATCATTTAGAAAAACAGGTAGTAGTTTTCTTGAGCACATATCTGGGAAAGCTTGCCACACTTTATTTATGTCCATACGCTAATGCAACACCATTCAAATACTACAAATATACACTAATCCAGTGGCTAGTGCAACAGTAGAGCAGTTAGTTTATTACAAGGTACAGTACAATGGTTTTATTGAACAGATTTCAATAAACTCTAGCACTGGAAGGTTTCTATAAGAATTAACAATACAAAATGTAAAGGTAACAAGTTTCAGCATTGGTATACTAGTTGTGCATGAGCATTAAACCAAATACAAAAGTTTGAAGGTAACTAGCATTATTAACTAATGACAATATAAAAAAATTGCAAACCATGTACCTCCAAGGTAAATATCATTTCGAACTCGGGGGGACCTTAAAAATTGCTATCCCAATCTTGATAATCGATCAAACATAAAAACTTGATCGAACGAATCAAGAGAACAGCTAGAGGAGGAGGTGCCCACTCTGACCTTTCCTCTTGTCTTCATAATTGTCTGTGCAGTTTAACCAAAATAAAATTACATCAGCGCCTTGGCATTTTGGTGACACTGTACAAAAAAATTAACTTATCTCATGAAAGTGAGGTATGTAATCTATAAGCATAAACAGTACAAAAATCTGAAGGTATTAACAAGTTTCATCATTGGTATACTGGCTGTGCAACAGCATTAGAATGCCTTAGCAGAAAAATCTTTAATGCATCCACAATCAACAGCTAACCTTGAAATAATCCAGTGACAATAAATGGCATTGCTTAAATTTATCGGTGGCATTAGACTGAGAGCAGCATTAGTTAAATGTGGCATCACTTTATCAGTAGCATTGCTTGACTTGACTGCTGGCATTATACTAACAGCAAAAAAATTGGCAATAAGAGCATGGGAGGGCCATTCGGACAGTGGGTGCACTAGTACGATGTACCTCCATGGACACAGAGTGGTGAGGGAGGTATGGTTGCCCAGAGCAACAAATATCAAGGCAACATATGTGGATTACGTCCCATTTTTGTTCTCTATAGCCACCTTTTTCCTATGTGAGGACAACAAACCGATCGACCTGGTCATTCTCTATTGCGTTGTCATGCCTTTCTACCCTTCTTCAACCAAGAGACACGAGACTCGTTCCTTAGCTACTGATTTTCCCCTTTTCAACCTAGATGCGGGTTCGATGCCTACTCTCTTGGACAGTACAGTCTCCCTTCCTTTCCTTATTCAACCCAGTCATGGATTAGTCTGCATGAAGTAGGGTTTCCTTTAATAGTGCAAATTATGGTTTTCGTCTGCATGGCCAGCAAAGCAGAGGTTAGCAAATTGGGAAGATGGTGGAGTGGAAAAAGATCCACATGCAACGACGTGGCAGATGGGGCAATAGAACAAGGGTATTGTTCAAAAAGAGGTAGCACACCTGAGGGTCGGCGGGAAGTGGCTTCGCTCGTGGTCGTCGTCCTCCGCACACACTACGTCAGCGAGCTTGGGGACAGAGGCCATCCCGCACGGGCGCTAGGTCTGAGAGTGTCGGGGAAACTGATCCACGAACACCTATGGGACCGGCGGACCGAGCCCCTTTCGGTTTGACGGGGTGCGGAGGTCGCGCGAAGAGCAGATCGAGGCGAAGCACACGAGCAGTTTACCCAGCTTCGGAGCTCTCCGGAGAGATAATACTCCTACTGCTGCATGTCTGAGTGTATTGAGTTCTTGCCCGGGAGCGCTGAGTGCTACAGTACACACTAGCTGCTAACGAGACCAAGCGTGAGTGTTTTTCTGCCTTCGAACCCCCCTCTACGTTGCGCATGGGCCTCCTTTTATATGCTCAAGGGGTCACCGACAGGTGGCAACGTAGACAAGGGTAAAAATGGAAAGGTGTTGCGGTTGGTACAACTACCTGTACAGTGTATCATACCTAACCCTGACGGCAGGGGACAAAGGAATTAAATGCCCGTCTGCGTCGCCCAAATAGTGCAAAAAGGGACCGTCAGGGACGCCACCACTTGCCACGATGGCAATCTTGTCAGCGCCGCTTGCCACCGCATACCGCTGGCTGCACAGCCTCCTTCCACGCGCGCCTGGAAAGGTCCCAGGGTGACACGTTGGTGGATGTGCTGGAGCGTGGGTACAGAGTGGTAGCTTGTCGCGGCAAGCGCCTTGCCGCGGTTGTTGTCTTGTCGCGTCCGGAAGTTTGTCGCTCACCGGGCCTCGCCGGGACGCGTGGCGCGTCGCGGCAAGTTCCTTGAAATGCCTTGCTTGGCCTTCCCGGCAAGCTCCTCTTGCCGGGGCCTTGTCTCCTTGGCTTGAATACTTTGTTCTTGAATGGCTCCAAAGGAACCACGGAGGACCTTGGCGGTCACCCGGCAAGCCTTGCCACGGGGTGCTGCGGCTGTCCGTGCACAAGTTCGGGATACTAGGGTACCCCTACTCTAGTACACCGACAGGAGCCCCCGGGCCTGGGCCACACACGGTGCTGAGCGCTGTTGGGCCAGGCCCAAAACAGGGCACGGGCATGCACGGCCTGGGTTACGCTGTATCTCACTCCGTATCCACCGCGCCTTCCCCGGACGACACGCGTCGAATGCGGCGTTGTGGGAGAGATCGTGGGTGGTTTCTTTATTTGGAAAGACGGAACGTCCGCCCCCTCCCTCTTTATAAGCAGGGGAAACAGGGGTAGTTCGCCCATCTCGCCGGTTGCTATTCCAATCTCAAAAACCTCCGCCGCTCCCCCCTTCTTCCCAGAGCTGAAAGAGAGCAGCGCTCCGCCCTCCATCGCCACCAGCAGCACCAACGCCGTTGACCTCCCCCACCACCTCCGCCATGGCTCCGAAAGCCGACAAGGGGAAGGTCGCGAAGTCGACCGAGGCGCAGCGGCTCGCGGTGCTGCGAAAGGAGCGGGCAACCTTCCCCCCCAAGCTCGCCGCGAAGGAGCTGAGGGAGTATTACTACCTCTTCTGGTCGACGGAGACGCGAGCGCATCCGCACACGAAGGTACTCTCAGCCGCCGCTTCGGAACTGGCTCCAAATGGGTATCCCTTCTTCGCGTTGTTCTTCTACTGCGGGCTCTGCCCACCTTTCTCTGAGTTTTTCTGCTACATTATGAACACCTACGGGTTCTGCCTCCTTGACTTCACCCCCAATGCCGTTCTGACCATGGCAGTTTTCGCACATCTCTGCGATAACTTTGTCGGAGTCTATCCAAATGTAGCTCTTTTTCGCCACTTCTTTATGCCCCGAGTTGAGAGAGGGGAGCCTTTATCCGGCGGAATCGCCTGGATCTCAAGAGCTGGCAAGAAGGAAGCTTATCTGGAGGGAGAGCTCCGCGGAAAGTGGGAGGAATGGAGAGCAGACTGGTGCTGGATTGTCGAGGAGAACCCGCAGCCATTTACCGCCCAACGCCAAGCTCCAGTAGCACGCGGCAACGATTGGAGCAACGTGGCCCCGGAAGACGATAGGCTGAAGATTGTCGTCACCCGGATCCAACGCCTCAGGTTTGCCGGGCTCACTGTAGGCGCCGTTGGCGCAGATTTTCTTCGCCGCCGCATCGCCCCCCTGCAGGAGAGGAGGAGACCCGCCTGGGAGTTCCAGAATGCGGCGGATATCATGAGGCTGCGCCCGGGCCTCAACTTCAACTTCACTGTCCTGGAACTAGAAGCGATGATCCAGGAACTGTTCAAGCACGACCCCCCACATCCCGAAGTGTTCAGGTTGCCGAAGGGTGTCGTTCCGCTGTGCAACAACTCCTTGCTCGACTGCATCCGTGCAATGATGCCGCTGTGTGATTTGCATCGGATTGTCCCAACTTGGCAAGAGCCTGCAGATGACGTCGTGCAGGAGTTCTTTGACGGCTTGGTAGAAGTGCCGGTCCGCTCCGATGAACAGAAAAGCATTACTCGCGACACCACCGATGCGGAGATGCAGCACATCGCCACTAGGCTGGAAGAGGCGGCGGCAGCCGCTGCCGCGGGCGAGTTTGGATTCACCGTGGAGGAGGCAAAGGCAGCAGAGGCGGCAAGCCTTGCCGAGCGAGAGGAGCTCGCCGGCGAGGGAGAGATTGTCGGGCCCGAAGTCGAGTCGAGCGAGCCTGCCGAGGGTGCGAGCGGCTCGTTGAAGACCAACTCCTCTTCCTCCTCATCTTCAGACAGCTCACTGCAAGCAGAGCCCCCAGCTCCACCAAGAAGGCGTCTCCACAAGGCCGGGGACGTAGCGGGGCGGCAGACGAGTCAACAGCCGCCGCGCCGCGCGAAACGCTCCACCGTGGCAAGCACTGTTGCCGCGGGAGCACCTCATGCCGCGGCGGCGGCCGGAGCTGGGCTGTCTCAGACCACCGCCACTACCCCCACCAAGCGGCTAAGGGAAACTACTCCTCCGCCTCTTCGCGCCGGAGGTGAGCCGGACTTCGACCTCTCCGCACTCAGCTCCGACGAGGAAGAAGAAGAGTAAGATTCTTTGTTGTGCTTGTAGTTCTTCAATTCTTGCTGTTTTGTCTTGTATCTGATTTGCTTTACTCCGAACTCATTCCTTTTCAGGATCCTGGCCCGGAGAGCGGCAAAGAGAGCCAAGGTCCCGGTGACAGCAGGGGGTGTGTCCGAGACCACCTTGCCGGACCCGACAACTATTGCCCAAAGCAGCCCCCAGCACAGCCCCCAGCGTAAGTATATGGTTTACTTCCCGCTGTTAGGTGCGCATGGGTGCTCTTTCTTTGCTGACGTCTGACTATTGGTTTGTGTAGGAGCAGAGCAGCCTTGCTTGGAGTGCCCGGAAGCCTCCCCCGATATGCCATCTGCTTCGACTACACCGCCAAGGGAGCGTTCTCCGGCAAGGGAGAATTTTCCGATAAGGGAGAAGTCTCCGGCAAGGGAGAGTTCTCCGGCAAGGGACAGCACTAGCGACCCCCTGGTGGCGGAGACCATGACTATAGAACCCAGTACAGGTAATCCTCTTGCTTGAAAACATCCCTTGGGTTCTTCTTCTTCTGATTTTCTTTTTGGACATTTGCTTGACTTTTCTCCCTTTTTCCAGCCGTCAGATCCCTCTGCCACGGAGCCAATGGAGACCGAGGTCGCCGGCAAAGAGAAAGCGCATGGCAATACCGACGACGCCGCTGCCACCGAAGAAGCAGCTGGCGCTGACGATCCCGCCGGCGAAGAGGCCGCCAAAGCTACCGCCGCAAAAGCCGGCGAGGAGTCTGGCGATCGCACTGATGGCCCCGAGGCCGCAGGAGCGCCAGGCGCTACGCCGACCGCCGATCCCTCTGCCGCTGCCGCAGCGTCAGGCTCCGAAGAGCCCCAGCACGGCGCCTATTTGAAGGCCGGCGATGGCGTCTTCATCAAGCTCCCCTGGGCGTCAAGCTCCAGGGCGCCAGTCGAAGGAGAAATCTTTGATGGAGAGGTGCTTGCCTCCGCTGGGCTGGCGCTGGTTGACGCGCTGAGCAGCAGCAGCGGCGTGCCTGAGGAGGAGCGGCTGCTGCTGAAGCTGCTGTCGCTCTACCGCGCTCGACAGGCCAAGCTGGAATCCTGAGAAGCGCTTGTTGCGAAGGCGGGCGTGGATATCGAGAAGCGCGCGGAGGAGCTCCGGGGTCTTAACCAGGAAGCTCTCCGGTCCCTGGCAGAGGAGCGGAAGCAACTTGCCGAGGAGCGGAAAGCCTTCCTCCTCGAGAGGGCTGAAGTTGAAGAGCAACAGCAGCTTGCCGCGGAGAAGCTGTCTGCGCGATAGGGCGAGTTGGCTCAGCGGAAGGTCAACCTCGACAACCATGAGGAGGAGCTTGCTGCGCGCGAGCAAACACTCGGCGGGGCTCTCAAGGAAGCAGAGGATGCTGCCGCAGCTACCGAGGCCACCAAGAAGGAGCTGGAGACGAAGGTGGCGCAGCTGGAGACCGATCTCAAGGCGAGCGGTGAAGAGCTTGCTGCACTCAAGCGTGAGCGCGAGAAGGACGCCTACACCTTTGGCGAGCTGCAGGGTCGTCTCGCCGAGAAGGGCAAGGAGCTTAGCACCGCCAAGGACTCCAACGCAGATCTTGAGTTGAAGCTGACTACTTTGACCAAGACGTTGGACGGCGCCAGGGAGCAGGAGGTGGCCTTGAAGGAGAAGATCAAGGCCGACGAGGCGCTGCTGGCGAGGGCTGCTGCTGACCAGAACACTTTTAGGGAGAATGTGGAGCACTGGACGGAGGGTCTCATGGATGTTGCCGCAGCCATTGACAGGGAGCTGACGCAGCTGGGGATGGAGGATCTCGGGTATCCCTTCGATGAGAACCTCCAACCCAGCGCCAAGCTCAGCTTGTTCTTCAAAGGGGTGGTGACGGCCCTTCAGCGACTCCGGGAGAAGATCCCAAAGCAGCTGGCCGACGAGTCGCGCAAGATCTGCGTGGGAGCTCTTCAAAAGGTGTTGGTGAAGGTGGCCTTCCGCAACCCGGGCCTCAACCTCACCAACGTCCTCAAGACCCTGCCGCCGGATGCTGATCTGGAAGCGCTCAAGACCCTTGTCGCACCCATTGTGGACAAGGTGAGCGGGATTAAGAGGGTTGAGGGCGATCGCGTAGATTAGGCCGTCCGTTTTCTCCTTTTCTTGTCGCTGCTGGTCATGTTATGAGAACAATCTGTTAGAGCTGCGACAAGCTATCTTGTAATATAACTCTATTTTGGGTAGCGATTTGCTATGTTATTTCCTTTACTTGATTCCTTCCTTTGTATGTTTTTGCCCTACGCTTTTAGGGAACTTGCCGGTGCAGGCGCCTTAGCCGCGAGCGCTGAGTGCGGGACGTCAGCAGCCTACTGGCGGTGCCGCTACCGACAAGAAACCTTGTCGCAACTAGTCGCAGCTCACTTAAGTTGTTGAGAGGACTCGAAACAAAGTAAGGGCGCAACTAGTTACGAGTTGGTTCCTCCGTGCACAGGTTTTTCCATACAAAGCACAGTCGTTCGAGGAAGATAACTTAATTTTTTTTTAAAAGTGGTTGCTCAAACTCTGGCAACTTAGCTTTTCTGTCGTTTGCTTCCCGGTAAGGCGAAACTTTCTTGAACGATGCCTGGTCCACACCATTATCTTCTCGTTTCCCCCCGGCAAACTTGTGGGCGTGGGAACCTTCCTTTCTTTGAGAAAAAGAAAGAAGAGAAAATAAAGATATGGAGCCTTTCGGCTCGTTATTGCTTACCGGGGGTAGGTGCTGCACAAGGTGTCAGATAGCACATGCAAAAAATAGAAAGCATGAAATTGACAAGATATGCGGAGCACATGAGCTTTACTTATGCACGGGGTCTGCGCCCGGCTTTGTACAAAGGATTACATGCAATAGCGGCAAGACTTGTACAAAAGGCTTACGGGTAAAACTTACGAAGATGCTCAATGTTCCAGGAGTTGCTCACTGGAATGCCATCTTCGGTCTCAAGGCGGACAGTGCCAGGCCTAGTGACTCGTTTCACCCGGTAAGGGCCTTCCCACTTCGGCGTCAACTTGTTGGAATTCTTGGCGGACTGAACGCGCCAAAGAACAAGGTTGCCTTCCTCGAGACTTCTGGCATTAACTTTGCGGCTATGGTAGCGGCGCAAAGCTTGCTGGTATTGAGCAGCTCGTACAGCGGCCTGAAGACGGTCTTCCTCAAGGAGCAGCGCGTCATCTTGTCGCAGCTGCTCTTGCTCAAGCTCATCATAAGCGAGCACTCGAGGTGACCCGTATACGAGTTCCGTGGGGAGAACTGCCTCTGCTCCATAGACTAGAGCGAAAGGTGTCTGGCCAGTGGCTCGATTTGGTGTCGTCCTGATTGACCAAAGAACCACCGGCAGCTCCTCAATCCAGTTCTTTCCGCACTTGCGCAGCCTGTCGAAAGTTCTGGTCTTGAGCCCGCGCAGCACTTCAGCATTTGCCCTCTCCGCTTGACCGTTGCTTCTCGGATGAGCAACAAAAGCGAAGCAGACCTTGGCGCCAAGATCTTGGACGTACTGCATGAAGGTGCGGCTCGTGAATTGCGTGCCGTTGTCGGTGATGATCCTGTTAGGGATCCCAAAGCGGCAAACAATCGACCTGAAGAACTTGACTGCTGACTGTGCTGTCACCTTCCTCACTGCTTCCACTTCCGGCCACTTTGTGAACTTGTCGATTGCAATGTACAAGTACTCAAAGCCCCCGACAGCTCGGGGAAAGGGGCCGAGGATGTCGAGCCCCCAGACCAAAAATGGCCAGGATAAAGGGATCGTCTGGAGAGCTTGAGCTGGCTGGTGTATCTGTTTGGAATGGAACTGGCACGCTTCACACTTGGTTACTTGTGCAGTTGCATCCTGGAGGGCTGTCGGCCAAAAGAAACCTTGCCGGAATGCTTTGCTGGCAAGCGCTCTTGCGCCAATGTGGTGACCACATATGCCTCCATGTATCTCTACCAACAGCTTTTGTCCATCTTCCCGGTGGATACACTTCAATTTCACACCGTTGAGTCTTCTTTTGTACAGTGTCTTGTCGACAAACTGGTACATATTTGACTGCCGGGCTACTCTTTCCGCTTCTTCTTGCTCTTCGGGAAGTTCTCCTGTCTGAAGGAAATGGACAATCTGCTGTGCCCATGCTGGAGCTTGTGGCTCGACAACAAGGACTAAAGGCGCACCTGCTGCTGCGGGAACATCCGCTTCTACGGCGAGAACCATCGGCTCAGCCGGAGCTTGACGTTCCCCGGCAAGCTTGCCGGAGCAAAACTTGTCGGGAGCGTCTGCTTCAACGAAACAAACCCTAGGGCTTGCCGGAGCAGACTGCTCCTCAGTACCTTTGGTGTTGATCTTGGGGACCTTCTTGCCGGCGGCTTCGGGAAGCTCTGCCGGAAAATAGTCACCAGAAATCAACTTCCTCTTCTTGTTCTGTCCAGTTAATGGCGTTACAGACGGTTGAGTCAGTTTGAGCACAAAGATCCCTGGTTCCACAGGTAACTTAAGTGCGGCGCACTTCGACAGGCCATCGGCAATGTTGTTCTGAGCTCTTGGAACATGTTCCATCTGTAGGCCGTCAAAGTGCTCTTCTAACTTTCTCACTTCATCAACGTAAGCTTCCATCAACGGACTCTGATAATTCTTGTTCACTTGGCGGACGACAAGCTGCGAGTCACCCCTGATAATGAGCTTCTTGATCCCAAGGTCTGCTGCGATCCTGAGACCGGCAAGCAAACCTTCATACCCTGCGGTATTGTTTGTCGCTTGCTCCTTGGGAAAGTACATCTGGACTACGTACTTGAGGTGCTCTCCGGTGGGCGCAACAAGTAGCACGCCCGCACCGGCGCCTTGCAGCGAGAAGGCACCATCAAAGTACACAGCCACTCTTTGCTTGCTTCCTTGACGGGGATGCTCGTTTCTGGAATTTCTTCATCTGGTGTTGGCGTCCATTCTGCTATGAATTCTGCCAATGCTCTGCTTTGGATAGTTGAAGTGCTCTCAAACTTGAGGCCAAAGCTTGATAGTTCCAGTGCCCACTCGACAATCCTGCCTGTTGCTTCTGGATTCTGCAGTATCCTCTTCAGCGGAAAACGAGTGACAACTGTGATCTCATGTGCTTGGAAGTAATGGCGCAGCTTTCTCGAGGCCATGAGAAGGCCGAAAAGCAATTTCTGCACACCAGAATACCTTGACCTAGCCCCCTGCGGAAGGGAACTAACAAAGTAAACTGGGCGCTGCACCATTCTCTTCTGTATCTCCTCACGCGCCTGCGCAAATCCATCCTTGTCGGGACTAGAGCTTGTCGGTGAAGCCCCCTGCTTGTCGCTGGATGCATCTGCCGTGGTTGCTGGCTCATCATCCGCCTCCCTCTCCGCTACTAACGCAGCACTAACCACTTGATTGGTTGCCGCTATATAGAGCAGCAACTTCTCTTGTGGCTTAGGTGCAACAAGTGTTGGAGTGGAGGACAGGTATCTCTTCGAGTCTTGCAGCGCAGCCTCCGCTTCCGGAGTCCATTTCATTGGACCTGCCTTTTTCAATATTTTGAAAAATGGCAGGGTGCGCTCAGCAGACCTAGAGATAAACCTGCTAAGAGCCGCCACGCAACCAGAAAGTCTTCGTACATCCTTGACGCGCTTTGGTGCTTCAATCTGCTCAATGGCCTTGATCTTGTCGGGATTGGCTTCAATTCCCCGCTGAGACACGAAGAACCCGAGAAGCTTGCCGGAGGGGACTCCAAACACACACTTCTTGGGGTTAAGCTTGAGGTTGATCTTGCGCAGATTTGCAAAGGTTTCGTCTAAATCCTGAATCAGAGTTGCCTTGTCCTTGCTCTTGACCACTATGTCATCCATGTAGGCTTCCACATGGACTACCCTTGCAAATGTTGAACCAGCATTCTTTAAACCGAAAGGCATCCGTATGAAATAGTATGTGCCACATGGAGTGATGAATGCGGTCTTCTCCTCATCCTCTTCTGCCATGAAGATCTGATGGTATCCTTAATATGCGTCAAGAAATGAAAGCAAGTCACATCCAGCCGTGGAGTCAACAATCTGGTCAATGCGTGGTAAGGGAAATGGGTCTTTGGGACAAGCTTTATTGACATTGGTAAAGTCGATACAAAGCCTCCATTTCCCGTTTGCCTTGCGCACGACCACAAGATTGGCCAACCACATAGGATGGAGCACTCCTCTGACAAGGCCTGCTGCTTCCAATTTCTTGATTTCTTCTGTGATGAATTCTTGGTGCTCCACTGCTTGTTTCCTGACCTTCTACTTGACGGGCGGCGCATGAGGACAGACGGCAAGATGGTGCTCGATTACTTTCCTGGGAACACCGAGGATGTCAGACGGTTGCCACAGAAACACGTCGACGTTCGCCCGCAGGAAAGCAATGAGCGTGCTTTCCTATTTAGGGTCGAGAGTGGCACTGATGGTGAAGGTACCACCAGTGCCGTCCTCCTTGGCGGACACCTTCTTGGTCTCTGGCGGAGCTGCCATTGTCTTCTTACACTTGCTGGTGGAGCTCGATGGTGCATCCTCAACGGTAGCGCAACACTCCGAAGAGGTGCGCTTGCTGGAGTGGGCATCAGAACTCTTGCCGGACTTGGTCTTCTTCTTCCCCCCGGGAGCTTCAACGGCAAGTGACTTGCGATATGTTGCGGCTACTGCTTCCCGGTAGATCTTATCGGCGCAGATAAGAGCATCCTTCTTGTCGCCAGGGACAGAGATGACACTTATCGGGCCTGGCATCTTCAGCATGTTGTATGCATAGTGAGAGGCTGCCATGAATTTTGCGAGTGTTGGATGGCCGAGTATCCCATTGTAAGGCAATGGAAAGTCAGCAACGTCAAAAGTGACCTTCTCAGTCCTGAAGTTCAACTCGTTGCCAAATGTCACCGGCAACGTGATCTTTCCCTTCGGCTTGCTCCTTCCCGGATTGATTCCTTGGAATGTGTCGGTTTCTTCGAGCTCGCTATCAGGGATCTGGAGTTTCTGGAGTACCGTGGAGAAGATCAGGTTCAAGCCGGCCCCGCCGTCAACTAGCATCTTAGTGACCTTGACGTTGCGGATAGTTGGTGAAACCAACATCGACAAGCACCCGATCGCAGTTATGCGATCCGGGTGGTCCTCAATATCAAAGATGATAGGCGTGCTGGACCATTTCAGAGGCTTGCGTGACTCGACGGGTGGTTCTGCCACATTGACTTCCCGCAACCACTGCTTGAGCTGGCGGTGTGAAGTATGCAGAGAAGCACCGCCGTCAACGCACAGGACCTCTGTGGATTTCTGGAACTCCTGCTCTCTGGCGTCGTCATCATCCATATCTTCATCGTCGTCGTCATCTTCATCCTTGTCGCGGCCGCGGGGAGGTCTGTCTCCTTGCCGCTGCTTGGCCTTGCCGCGGCGTCCTCCTCGGCCGGGGCGTTTCTTGCCGGCTCCTCCAGCACCTTCTTGGGCCTTCTCCTTGTCGCGTCGCTCATATTCAGCCTTTGGCTGCTCGACAAGCTGCTCGACCTTCTTGCAGCTCTGGAGGTCATGGCCCTTGGTGCGGTGGATCTTGCAGTACTGCTTGTTGGTGTCATCCTGCTTGTCGGCGACCGCCACAGCCTGGCAGTTGGTGCATGCGGCAATCTCCTTGCCGGAGCTACCAGCTTTGGCTTTTTTCGCGCCACCTCCGTTGCCGGACTGCTCAATGACTAGCACATCTTTGCCTTTCTTCTTCCTGTTGTTCCGCCGCCGGTTTTTCTTTGCCGGGGCAGCATTCTCGCTATCAGATCCTCCTGCTTCTGTATTCTCTCCGGGGAGTTTCCTTCCTTCCTCAGCACGTGCATACTTGTCGGCCAGGGCATATAGCTCACTGACGTCTCTGATCTTGCACATCGCCATCTCCTCCCGCATCCTGCGGTTTCGCACGTTCTGATGGAGCGCGCTGATGACCGCGGCAGGGTGGACATCTGGGATGTTGTGCTGTACATGGCTGAATCTCTGAATGTACTTGCGCAGGGGCTCTCCTTCCTTCTGGGCGAGCAGATGAAGGTCGCTCTCTTGGCCATGAGGCTTGTGGCCGCCTGTAAAGGCGCCGACAAACTGATGACATAGGTCCGCCCAGGAGGATATGGAGTTGTCCGGCAAGTGCATGAGCCAGGATCTGACATTGGGCTTGAGTACCAGCGGAAAGTAGTTGGCAAGGATCTTGTCGTCCCGCCCCCCGGCAGCTTGCACCACGATGATGTAGATGTTGAGGAACTCTGACGGATGCGACTTGCCGTCGTACTTCTTTGGTACGTCTGGCTTGAAATTCTTCATGCTGGGCCACTGGACTTGCCGCAGCTCACGAGTGAACACAGGGCAACCTACCGCGTACGGCAAGTCGCCTGGTTCCCCTGGCGCATGCATGTCGACAGAGGGCCCAGCGCGCTGGTCCGATTGACACCGTGCTTCTCTTCGGTGCTCGATGCAAGTACGAGTGTCTTCTTGCTGTCGTTCGTGAAGAACTTGGCGCTGACCGCGACGAGCTCGTGGATCTGATGATGCGGTGGAGTCGCTGTCGAGGTAATCCGGCGAGTCGGCGATCTTGGCCTTCGGGGCGAAGAGTGCACGGTGGTTGCACCCCCACCGGTTTTGTTGCCATCGGCTCGTGCCTGGCAGTCTTGTCGCGGCTGCGATGTACTCGGCTACCGTGGAGTGTCGCCGTTGGCGAAGCCGATGAGACTCAGAATGGTGGCCCTCCATTCGTCGATCTTGTCTGCCATTGGAGGGTAATCCAGAAGCAGTTGAGCTCGCGCCAAAGCTTCTGCTGGAGTGGTGGGTGGCAGTGGCGAACGGTGCGAGGAGCGGGATATGCTCGGACTTCTAACTGTGTTGAAAGGAGCAGTATCCCGTCCAGGCGACCGTGTCTCGCTCGTGCCAGCATGTCGGCGTGCATGCTGGTCTTGAGCACCCCGAGATCCACCGGCTCGATCTTGGTCCAACGAATGTATGGTACCGCGAGTACCATGACGCTATCGGTCCCGCGCCCCCTGGGATGGGCGCGGTGCATGTACGGACGCCGAGGTCTGTGCAGCCTTGTCCTTGGACTTGGCGACACCGTGAGCTCCCTCGTCGACGCCCGTTCTTCCGCTGGCGTCTACCTCACCACCCATTTGCTCCGGTGGTTGTGGGATCGACGCGGACGGAGTAGCCGCCTCCGAAGCCTTCTTCTTCGGTGGCATGTCGATGAAAAAGATGAAGATCTAGCTCGTGTGAACGCCAGATCAGGTTCACACAGCCTCGACGCCCCCTACCTGGCGCGCCAAAGATGTCGGGGAAACTGATCCACGAACACCTATGGGACCGGCGGACCAAGCCCCTTTCGGTTCGGCGGGGGGCGGAGGTCGCGCGAAGAGCAGATCGAGGCGAAGCACACGAGCAGTTTACCCAGCTTCGAAGCTCTCCGGAGAGATAATACTCCTACTGCTGCATGTCTGAGTGTATTGAGTTCTTGCTCGGGAGCGCTGAGTGCTACAGTACACACTAGCTGCTACGAGACCAAGCGTGAGTGTTTTTCTACCTTCGAACCCCCCTCTACATTGCGCATGGGCCTCCTTTTATATGCTCAAGGGGTCACCGATAGGTGGCAACGTAGACAAGGGTAAAAATGGAAAGGTGTTGCGGTTGGTACAACTACCTGTACAGTGTATCATACCTAACCCTGACGGCAGGGGACAAAGGCATTAAATGCCCGTCTGCGTCGCCCAAATAGTGCAAAAAGGGACCGTCAGGGACGCCACCGCTTGCCATGATGGCAAGCTTGTCAGCGCCGCTTGCCACCGCATACCGCTGGCTGCACAGCCTCCTGCCACGCGCGCCTGGAAAGGTCCCAGGGTGACACGTTGGTGGATGTGCTGGAGCGTGGGTACAGAGTGGTAGCTTGCCGCGGCAAGCGCCTTGCCGCGGTCGTTGTCTTGTCGCATCCGGAAGTTTGTCACTCACCGGGCCTCGCCAGGACGCGTGGCGCGTCGCGGCAAGTTCCTTGAGATGCCTTGGTTGGCCTTCCCGGCAAGCTCCTCTTGCCGGGGCCTTGTCTCCTTGGCTTGAATACTTTGTTCTTGAATGGCTCCAAAGGAACCACGGAGGACCTTGGCGGTCACCCGGCAAGCCTTGCCACGTGGTGTTGCGACTGTCCGTGCACAAGTTCAGGATACTATGGTACCCCTACTCTAGTACACCGACAGAGAGGACGGCCTTGTCGTCAGTGCGTGACCTTGCTCGCCAACGACGAGTGCGTCAACGCTGCATGTCCTTTTCTTCGCCGGCGGATCTGTGACCACCGGTGAGGAGGGAGAGAGGGGCCGTCTTTTTTAGATCTGGAGAGAGGGTGGTAGTGTGAGAAGCAAGTGGGCAGCCCTTGGCAAGAAAGCGCTGAAGCTCCAGCCTATATATCTTTTTTATACTACTAGTACTAGAGGTGGAGTAGTGGTAGAGTAGTTTATATTTTCTCTGGGTAAATTACCAGTTAGTCGTTCTTCAAAACTGAATGACAGGCCATTAAAAAAATAAAGGTCGATAACTAATGCGGCACCTCGGGCCAACGCGGCCAGATCGCATTTTGCACAAGAAATTACACACCATGTTTCAGTGAGACGACGGCGAGTAGTATGAGTATTTCCAAATGGACGTGTAGGCCGGGGCGCCTCTTCGTGAACCGTG